>OX031073.1:10000-1352500 GCA_943736015.1 Tridacna crocea
TCACAGGAATCGGACGTTTATTTGGGGAAAATAGCTAAATGTCAGCCGAAGTGGTCACTCTTTATTATAAAAAAAAATAAAAGGAATGCAACGGATTTCCGATCAAAATTTGACACGACTGTAACCGAAAATCATTGCTGAAAATTGGGTCAAATCAATATTAGCCGACATAAACAGACATCTACCGTGCTCTTAAATATCTAATCTGTCCATTTATTATGTCCCTACCTGCTGTGAATCACTCTTTCTGTGTCATTCATCGGATTTCCCTAGGGCGATATTTATCAAGAATCAGCCTCCCGGCGAAGCTTCCATTGTGCACCAACTTCCGGTTATCGGAGTGAATGAAAATGTCAGTTTACTTTTTCCAATAAATTACGTCAGAAAATTTTCATAATATTTCCGTAGGTACAAGTTAAATCTAAGAAAAATCATGTTATATTTATATCAACACAATCAATGCAAATCAAATATATATATTTTTACTGTATGGTCTAGTTTACAAAGAGTAGAGACTAAATATAGAAACAATCCAATTCATTCATTGGGGATACCTTCATTCACTCCAATAACCGGAAGTTGGTGCACAATGGAGAATTCGCCAAGGCTGATTTTGATAAATATCGCCATAGGGAAATTGGATGAATGACGCTGAAATAGTGACTCATGGCAGGTAGGGACTTAATAAATCTGAAGATTAGATATTTAAGAGCACGGTAGGTGTGTGTTTACGTTGGCTAATATTGATTTTACCGCATTTTCAGAGATGATTTTCGGTGACAGTCCTGTCAAATTTTGATCGGAAATCTGTTGCATTCCTTGTATATTTTATGATAAAGAGTGACCACTTCAGCTGACATCTAGCTATTTTCACCAAGTACATTCATTGATGCAATAACTCCTCGCATTATCAAAATTGCATTGAAAACCTGCATTTCTTATTTATTTCTAATTTTGACCTGGCCAATTCGAAAAAAAGTGTTTACAGGTTCCTGACTTGATCCACCGAGTTTTTACGCACATGTAAACAGTTTGCTTCGAATTGGCCTGGGTCAAAATTAGACGTAAGTTAGTAAGGTAGGATTTTAATGCAATTTCGATAAGAAGAGTATTTATTCCATCCATGAATTATGCTAAATTAAGAAAAAAAGCATTTGATTTGTATGTGAAACAGGGGGTAAGGACCTTTCTTCCTTTATCCTATAGTTTTGTCTCCAAAGGCTACCTTAATGTGATTTTTACGAGTACACTGTTTTTACGCCATCACCGTATAATATGGCGGAAGTCGAAAAAGGGAAAATTTCGAGAAAGGTAAATATTTAATTACTGTGTTTGTAGCACAGCTTCTAATGATTTCGTTTAGTCTAGTTATTTAACTTAAAGTGTATGATCCGCGAATCATGTTTTCAAGAGTATGTAAAGTCCACCATATTTATTCCATCTTACGAACGAGGTCCGTAACAAAGAAACAAATGAATAAATGCATGGCAGAAATAAGGATCGGAGCGGGATTCGAACTCCGAACTCCCGGACGCAAAGCCAATACCCTAACCACTGAGCCAAAGAGATATCTCCCTGACGCAGTAGCCAGGTATTGTATTTAAATCGGGAGTATATGCCATGCAGGAAGGAGTGGTCTCCCGTAACATCCAGTGTTAAATGTAACTTCCGGGACATGATACAGCGGGCTGAGATAAATCGCATGAATCGTTAGATAAATGATTAACTCTTTACCATACGAGAAAATTTTAGACTGGTCCAGATTGAAAGTATTTGCAGACGACAAAAAAAACCAAGTTAATATAGAAGGAGGTAAGTTAAACATTTGTTCTGACGAAGGTAAAAAATTTCATTTTTCAGGGGAAGGGGCTTGCACCACGACCACAAGCACTTGTATCTTTGATGCTCATCAAAGTTGCTGCACAAAAGTAAAACACATTGTGACATCTCTGTTGATTAAATTGTTAAAAGCCAAATATTTTTCCGCAGAGGTTAGGAAGATTGTTCTTTTCAGGTATTTGATATTTACAGGTAGCATTCTCTGCTTAGTTATGCTTGGCCTTCCATTTAAGTGCTTTTCAGGATGTAACCTACTTACTTGTCTGACAGCTAGAAAATGTAATGGCTCAGAGTATGAGTTTGATGTTCATGGTTGACAAACTCTAGGGATATGCCCACACCAAATCATTCTGTGATTTAATGACAATGATCGGAAGAGTTTTTGGTAACATTACAGAAAAGAAAGAAGAAAAGACTGGTCTCCAACAAATGCTGGTCATTAGCATTTTCTCCTCGTCAAACAATGTTTCCTATCCTTTTCAGAGAGAAGTCCATCTGTTGAGCCTTATGGAAATTTGTTGTCTGCAGAAATTTTTAATTCAGACAAGTCTTATAATTTGTTGATTGGTACAAAGTTAAGAATAGAGAAGATGCATTGAGTACATTCAATGCAATCAACTTTACTCTTCACACACACATTGTTTTAACTCTGTATCAAACAATAAAATATGAGACTAGTCCAAATTGAAAGGATTTGTGGACAACAAATTAAATAACGAGGGTTAACGAGGTTAAAGCAGCTGGTGGCTTGGAAAGAAAATTGCAAAGTATTGGTAAAAGATAATCCATGAAAGCAAGGATAGGTGCACTGGCCACAGTGATATAAATGAAATAATGTTGCAAATCACATTAAAGACCATAGGGTAATTAAGCATTAAGTTTTTATTTTTTTCCAACCATGTGTTGATTAAAGATATTTATTTCCAGATTACTTTTGATTTATAATTGGTTACTAGATTGACAGATTTTCAACACCATTTATAATTTAAATCTTTCCCACAAAATCTCGACTTTTCACGACCCAGGGCTAAAGGGCCTTTGAAATCATTATTGGAAAAGGAGAAAATGTTGGTAACCAGCATTTCTCCTTTTCCCATAATGTTTTCCGCCCAGGCAAATCATCTATTTCCCCTGTTTGCCAAATTTTAAAAGAGCAGAGAAGGGCAATCCTGGCAGTCAGTTGTCCCAAGTACATAGAAAAAGTTATATCAGAGTAAACTAAGAATTAGATTCACACAAAGATTTATTTCACAAATACAGCTGTCATTAGCAGACCTTTCTGTACAAGGGTCATTTTTTATGTGACATGTCTGCTTGATCACTTGGTATTTACCTGTGTTCTGCTTGATTGACCATTTCCCTCCAATCAGTCACATGACTTTTGAAATTTTCACATTCCCACTTCAGTTTCTCAGTTGTATACATGAAAAACCATTGTTGTCTTTGTAGAATTCAAATTATTGTGGAAAAAGGAAGGATTTCAATGTACAGTAAGTTGTACTTATGGATGATTTTCTTGTGATTCTCAAGTCCTATGTTTTTCATGAGGAGTTTGGAAGACTTTTAATTTTTTTTTACCAGCTTCCCCTTTTCAGTTGTTTTCATCCTTCTTTGACCCAGAGTATTTCCTTTATATAAGGCAAATCTTTTTTTTTTTATCCCTTTAACTCACAATGCTGCATTTTATTGACCTAAAGGAAGAAGCCTTTTGAAAACATCTGGCAAAAGAAAAAAAAAAGATAATAACCAGCATTTTCTCCTTTTCCGATAATGTTTTATACCTTGTCAAAGAGAAAATGCATCAATAGAGCGACAATGAAATTGTCCTCTGCAAATATTTTAACTCATTATCAAACAGCAAAATTTTAGACTGGATCAAATTGGAAACATTTGCAGACGACAAAATAAAGGTGACTGAAAAATTCAAATTTGTTCTGGAAAGGGCAGAAAGCACTGTGGGAAAAGGAGAAAATGCTGCTTACCAGACATTTCTCCTTTTCCCACAGTGTTTTCAAAAGGCTGCTTTCTCAGGGGCGTCAAAAGTAGGGATTGTGTGTAATGGGTTAAATTTTGACCTGTCTCCAATGTAACATGGTAAAGAGTCAGTCAGCTTCTTACCTTTCTCTAGCCTGCACATCTTTTATTGATATTTTCAGTTCTATAAAGCAGTCACAGAGGAACTTTTTTAAAGCATCATGGATTGTGAACTAACCTAAATTGGTAAGAACATATTATTTATTATATGACAGAAATTTGAAGTCTTAAGATTTAAGTCATTACCAAATAACAAAATTTTCGGTTTGTCAAAATCAAAAGCATTTGCAGACGACAAAATAAAAATGAGTCAAACTTTAAAATTTTTTTTGGTAAAGAGTAGAAAACGTGGTGGGAATGTTTTACAAAGGCTTCTTTCTCAGGGTTGTCAAAAAGATGGTTTTTATGGTAATAGTTCAGTGAATAATCTAGATTTTGCTAACAATGAGTCCTGGGACTCGCAAATGTGAAATCAATGAGTCCCAGACCAAAATCAATGAGTCCAGCTTTAAAAATACTGAGTCCCACTAAGGTTTGTTAGCAAACATTTCATGATTTAAGAACTTTTTTTGCAGATGTAAATAACAGACAAAAAACCGAAAATAGGTTTTAGTACCTTTATAAACAAATTAACATGTCTATGATATGGAACAGTTTAACCATTTCACAAACAATCCCCTTGTTTCAATGACTTGTCTTTTGAAAACATTGTGAAAAAAAGAAGCGCTCGGAACAAGAAGTTTCTCATTTTCCATAATATTTTCTATCCTATCAGAGAATTGGAATTTATTAACCCTTCACCTAGTGGTGGGCCGATGATCGATTATAGTCGAAAGTCAGTTGGTTTTGGCTTCCGATTTCGATAATCGATTGAGAAATCCCGGAATCGGTTGTAGTCGATTGCTAACCTGGGTTGGTGCAAAAACTTGAATTCTGGTTTTTAGCGCTTGGTTTCTTGATTCTTATTAATCACAATCTTGGATTAAACATAGTGGATAACAAACACGAAAATTTGCTGAAAAATGAGAAACAAATCTTTGTCCATGAATGTCTTGACAAAAGTTGACAACTCGGCAAGCCTCCCTGAGCCCGGGTTTTGATATTTGGATATTTGAAATGACTGGTCATTGATGGTGAAAGATATCTGCCTAAATGTCAGTCTGAGGCATGAAATTATCGTCTAGAACTTCATATAACCTAGCTTGCATGCATCTGGCGTAGATATGGGTTAAACACAATCGGTATAAAATGCGAAGGACACTCGGATGATAATGAAGCTGGCGAGTCATTTATGACAGAGTAAGGAAGGTGTTATTCCTCTTATCTAGTGTAAAGTGACAGGTTTTTAAGTTACTTGCTATTTAAACTGACTAAATGATTTCAAATCATGTAGTAATACTTCTCCAGAAACTAACTGTCAAGAAAAAATAGATCGCCAAAAAAGCGCGAAAACCTATGACACTACAATGAGCAGCGTGGCGTCGTCCGATCAGGGGACTTCAAACTATCTTCTTGTCTTTAATAATGAATTTAAAAAGTGAATTCACACAAATTTCTGACTAAAGCAGTAAGTGGAAGCTAAAATTCTGTTCATGAGTGGAAATAATGTTGTTTTATGAAATGAAAATAAAAAGGGGGGGGGGAAAGAGGGGTCGTCTGCAAATGTTTGAACTATTAGGTATAATTATGTGCGAAAATAAATATCATGCTAGTATGACTTGCTTAGAGGAAATGTATGTGATCCGAATGCAACCAACGAAAATATCACTTTACAATCGTGAGCTTTACTAATTATTCGTACAATATGCTTTTCGTAACCTGTGCGTCCCAAGGGACGCACATTTATTGCTTTTGTGCGTCTCCGGCAATTTTTGTGCGTCAGGGACGCGGGACGCGCAGCTAGATTATTCTCTGATAGTTGCCATTTTGGTTAGATTAAGTCTGGCTTTAGATAAGAACGTTTTGCTGAGGACGTATTTTTGTATAATTTGCATAGTTAAATTCAGTGGCATGTTTTGAGTTGTATTGCATTGTATTGCTTGATCTATGCGTAAAGGAGTTATATCAAAAAATTCCATTATAGTACTTTTCAGCCTTTGGAAATTTTTAATGAAAGGGTTAAAAAGGTGTGGGAAAAGGAGAAAATGTGGTATTTTCTCAACCCTACAAGGCTTTTAACTCTTTACCAAATGACAAAATTTTAGACTGGTCCAAATTGAAAGCGTTTGCAGATGACAAAATGAATGTGTCTAAAGAATTTAAATTTGTTTAAGAAAGGGAAGAACACATTTTGAAAAAAAGAAAAAATGCTGGTTATCAGCATTTCCTCCTTTTTCCACAATGTTTTCAAAAGGCTTCTTTTACAGGGTGTTAAAAGTCGGGATGGTGTGGTAAAGGGTTGAAATAAACTGCCTATGCTCATGGGTTTGCAGTTAAAGATGATTCTGGTCATAGTTCAGCATAGTGTGTTACTGTGTTAAAAACACATAGAGGCTGTTGTTGTAAGTGTTAAACTGAAAAAGATGAAACTGACAGCACAAAATGGAAACTTTATAAAATCAAAGGAAGGTTGTATTAAATTTCCACAAAATGACAAGGGTTGTAGTTTAAGTCAACCCTGTACCATACATTTCTTTTTAAATTCACTTTGTATTGGAAGCATTTCTAGGTGACACATCAAATATGACTCAAATGTTGAGGCTTGTCTTCAAACAGATTGAAAATATTGTGAGAAAAGAAGAAAATGCTGGTGACTAGCAGTTTCTCCTTTTCCAATAATGTTTACAGAAAGCTTTAATTTTCTGTGTCAAACAAACTTGGGATTGTGTAGTACATGTAGTAGGTTAAATTTCTTGGCAAGCCACTGGCTGCTTTTCCACATAATCATATTTGAAAAAATGGTTAGCTGTGGAAGAGGAATGAATTCTGACCCAAAGATTATCATCAATACTTGGAAAGAGACTGGCCAAGCCAGGAATTGAATTAGTGACCCCCAGGTTCTCAAGTCCTGCATGCTACCCACTGAGCTGGAATAAGGCATGGGGGAATTGTGTGTCAAGGTCACTGTATATTGTAAAATATTAACTTTCTTTGCGCGGTTGGCATCATGCAGGGCTTGTGATCTAGTGGTCATAAGTTAGATTCACAACTCATTTCAAAAACTGATGAGAGTCATTGCTACTGGTTCATTCTTCTTCAATTCTTACGAACGAAGTCCGTAACAAAGAAACAAATGAATAAATGCATGGCAGAAATAAGGGTCGGAGCGGGATTCGAACTCCGGAACTCCCGGACACAAGACCAATACCTTAACCACTGAGCCAAAGAGATATCTCCCTGACGCAGTAGCTAGGTATTGTATTTAAATAGGGAGAATGCCATGCAGGAAGGAGTGGTCTCCCGTAACACACCCCCTCTTAAAGTCATCATTTATTGATGACTCAAAGCCTTATTAGGCAGGAAGTCCGATTTTGGACAACAAATGGGATTAATGGCTCAATGGCCGATCCCGGACGAGCCCCCATCTTACGAACGAAGTCCGTAACAAAGAAACAAATGAATAAATGCATGGCAGAAATAAGGGTTGGAGCGGGATTCGAACTCCGGAACTCCCGGACACAAGACCAATACCCAAACCACTGAGCCAAAGAGATATCTCCCTGACGCAGTAGCCAGGTATTGTATTTAAATCGGGAGAATGCCATGCAGGAAGGAGTGGTCTCCCATAACACAATATTTTCTCACTTATTTGATGATTGGTATTGTCACTGATCAGCACCCTAAAGCTTGCAAGAGCTGGTCAGTATTAACCTTTAAGCTGCTTCACACTGACCTTTTGAGGATGGAATGGATTAAGATCAGGATGCAAAGAACTTGCAGTCTGATTTTGATCTGCGTTGTCGGATAGGGAGATTTTTTTGGTAGAAAAATTAAGTTTGAAATAACATTGATCTGGCTATTGAGCACAATAAGGGTTAACCCTTTAACACATTATCCCAGCTTAAAAAACCCTGAGCAGAGAGCCTTTTGAAAGCACTGTGGGAAAACGAGAAAATGCTGGTAACCAGCACTTTCTCTTTTGTCCCACAATGTTTTCTATCCTTTCCAAGACAAATTTTAATTTTCAGTTATATTAATTTTGTTGTCTGCAAATGTTTTTAATTTAGACTAGTCAAAAATTTTGTCATTTGGTAAAGAGCCAATCCTTTTTCACACAATCCTGAAATTTAACAACTCTGAGAAAGAGGCCTTTTGTAAGTACATGTATTACGGGAAAATGAGTGAATTCCGCAATATTTCTATCCATTGTCTTTTGCGATTGACCTCGAAATAATTTTACCCCACATGCCTTTTTCACCCTTTACACCCTTACCAAACGTTATTAGATTTATACTTTTCCCAGCTGTAGACGACATTGATTGTGGTTCAAATGATGAGGTAATATGTTTACTAGTATTTTTTCCTTTTCTCTCGATGTTTTCAAAGATTTCCCAGGCTCGTTTAAACTTGGGATTGTGTGGTAAATGGTTAAAAGAACTTGGTATTTACCATAACCCCTTCCACCCCTGGACACAAAGATTTCCTCAGTCCTTAAGAAGAAATTATTTGGAATATTTAATCACACATATAATTTTAATTTTGACATTCAGTAAAGAGTTGAACTGAAGTGTTTTTCAGACTTTCCTATACTACCATCCTTGCATAATTACACCAGACAGTGTCAAAGATCAAACATGAACTAAAACAACTTTTGTACACATGAAATAAACAACACCCTTTCAGTGATCTGCCGAGGCTGCGTTTTTGCGCCCTGGACGCAGTAAAATCATCTAGGGCGCATGAAAATTCCAACAGGTGCGCCAATGACGCAACACAAAATCAGCTGTGTCCAGTTTCAAAACCGAAAGAACCAACCTTTTCAAAGCGAAAGTAGGTAAACAGAAAGTTCAATTTGCGGGTCGAACCAAACTAAATCACCAACGATTGCGTCAGAGGAAAGCCCATTACTTCCTCTATACCATAGTTTGTTTTGGCGATTGTGATTGGCTGCACACACGCTACCATGTAGCTAGCTACCAATCAAACTGTTTTTGACGAAATAGCTCGCAACAACAGTAACCATGGCCGACAGAGACTCAAAGTGGAAAAGATTGTCCACGAGGGACATTCAATCATATTTCACTGCTCCTACAAAGAAACTGACAACACAATGCGATGTGGAGTCAAATAAAACACAATCTGACACTGATCTAGATAGTAATGAATTAATCCAAAATCAAAAGGAAGGCCCGATCGCCTCTGAAAGTGAAAAGACCCCCACCTAGTCCTCGGCTAGTGTTGACAATGACAATAACCAAAATCATAACGAATGCCCGATCACCTCTGAAAGCGCATAGGCCCCCCCCACCCAGTTGTCTTCTAATGTTGACAACAAGTACAATAAAATGTCTGATCTAAAAAACCGAAGAGTTTTTAAGAGGAAATGGTGTGAAAATGTCCCCAGTTTTTTGAAAATGTCCCCACTTTTTTCAGTCAAAGGGGACATTGTCCCAGCATCTTCAAAACCTCGGCAGATCACTGCCCTTTTTTTTATACTTTAATCTGAAATTGTTTCATAAGTAATTAATCCATTTAAATAATCCATCAATAATCCAATCTAAAAGGAAAATAAATAAATATCTGCTTTTTATATTTGTACATTTTGCAAAGAGATATAATTAACCCACTACCACACAATCCCTACCTTTGACACCCCCGAGAAATGAGCCTTTAGAAAACATTGTGGAAAAAATTAGAAAATGCTGGTAACCAGCATTTTCTCCTTTTCCCACAATGTTTTCTATCCTTCACAAAACAAATTTCAAATTTTCAGTCACTTTTATTTTGTCGTCTGCAATTCCTTTCAATTTTGACAAACCTAAAATTTTGTCGTTTGGTAATGGGTTAAAGCAAACAACATTTTTATCATTGTGCAATATAGTAAATTATATAATAATGTTAAAAATAAAAAATCAGCAAGTGACACTGTTTTGCAAAATCAAGTGAAAGATTAATATCATCACATCTAACATAATATAAAATTTGGCTTGAATCTTCTTCTGTGTGGGCCGAATTTTCTTCGGTCTGGATCTTTTCAACTTTTTGCTTTGGGCCGAATCTTTTTGGGTCCGAATCTTCTTCCATTCGCGGGGGACCAGTCTCGTGAAAAGTATAGAATCAGTTTAATTTCCGGATACAAGGCAGGGAACTACAAATGCGAAATACCGCCATCTTTGATTTTTTGTGATACAGACATCTGAAACAGTAATTTTTGGGGCCCGACCTATATGGACATTGTAAGTTGTATATCCGGCATAATACCGGCAAACGCTGCTCCACTATACAGCTCTATTGAAACATGTTTTATAAGTTAAAGGAAAGTTAATAAAATTTTGTGCTATATTCCGTAGAACAATAAGTAACGTATTCTATTCGATGAATGACAGACAACTTGCCCCACAGACAACTCGCCCCAAGGCAACTTACCCCACAAAAAACTCGCCCAAAGACAACTCGTGCCAAATTTAGAAGACAACTCGCCCCAAATTCAGGGACAACTCGCCCCACATCGAAGAAAAGTCCCCTCAAGTTTATAAAAATTCACACTAGCTCACATATTTTGAAGAATTGAGCCCAACTTGAATAAAGTGATTGATTGATTGATTAATTGATGGGTGAACAGATTGATGCATTAATTGAAAGATAGATAGGTTGATTGATAGTCTCAACAATGAGATGCTCCAGTTATCTTTTTCATATTTGGCCATTTACTGTACACCGTACCGTCTCAAGTCTATCATAAATTTTCTGGTAGCAAATATAGAGCGCTATAGTGACTTTCGGTTTCGTCGATTTTATCTATATTGTAGCAAAATGCAAATAACTTTTAGTAATAGACATGACCAAGAACAAATTGTTAAACTATTCATGACTTAAAGAGCTTATAGAAATCGTTTATAACATGTTTATCTTGGAAAAAATCATGAACGAAACTTACTGTGCCTGGCGGCCATTTCGTATGTTTTCGGGAACATGAAACAAGCCGAATTACTGATGAAATGCACCGTATTTTCTCACGATCTGCGTTTAAATTGAAAACATTTGTATGTCAAACGAAGGAATATTGAATACGCAAGCACCATGTGTGTTTAAATCCTACTTTTGTGCTCTATTAGCGAAATTATGGGAGTTCAAACTTGCAAACAAAATCTGTGCGGAACTTTCAACTGATTTTGTCCGGATTGTCTCTGTACCCAGAGGTGACCAGTCGAAAAGTAACATCGCCTTTGGGGACAGTTATCTGTACTAGGTTAGTTGATTGATTGATTGATGACAAAATGAATGTGCCTCAAAAACTTTACTTAATTTAGAAAGGTTAGAAATCCTGTTGGGAAAAGGAGAACACCGTGATCTTCTTTAATGTTCAAATTTGAACGTCTTGGAAATTCCACACACCGGTCTGAAATCTAAATAGTGTCCCTTTCAGAAAATGCAAAGATCTTTGTCTTTCTTCTGTAAATACTACCAAGCTACCAAAATTAGGTTACACCATGTTTGCACAAGAAGGCCGATGGCATGTTCTTTATTTGTGCGCATTGAACATGAAAATTGTTATCCATGTTATTCTTTTCATGTTGAAGTGGTCAAAAAATGATTTTTTTTTTTAAGGCAAGTAATTTGTAGCTTATATTCTGGTCTCAATTCTTAATTTTATCATGTTGTTTCCTTATTATCATGGAATACAGACACTCAAGACTATTATCTAAAACAGAAATTTGAAGTCATTTCCCTCTTATAATTCATCAGTTGTTTGTACATCACATTTATTTACGCTTGGTGCCCGATGGGTCAAAGCATGATTTCAAAGTATGATACAGAAAATACATCTGTGATAAGGCTGTGACTTCTAATCTAGGAATAGCCTTTGAATGACATCATTTGACTACACTTGGATATTTATACTCTGTATGGAAGTGAATCATGAAGTTATTCGAAACGTTCCCTGTCAGTTAATGCTCCTAAGCTAAATCATTGCTTTGTTTGGCTTTTTGATAGAAGAAAATACCTGTTACGTTCAATAAAATATGAGAAAAGGGCATATACTGAATGATTCCATTAGAAAACAAAATTCTCTTGACACACAATTTAGATTTTCATGCATTTTCGTGATACAGTGGAGCGGCATTTTCCAGTAATATCCCATATTCCCTTTTACACAGAAATGAAGTTTTAAGGTTGACTGATAATGCATGGCCTTTGAAAAAGTTCAGAAGTTGAGCAGGCACATGTTTTAATTAGAAGTACCCTACCAAAACCAATCCCAATATTTGAAAAGGGGATAAAAGAATGCTGCTTACCAGCATCTTCTCCCTCCCGCAACCTGTTCAAGGGCTCTTCTCGTCAGGATTGTCAGAAGACTTGATCGTGTAGTAAAGGATCAAATCAAATCTCCTTGACAAAGGATTACAATGTGAAGCATTTGATGGCATAATATACTGGCAAACGCCCGGCCGCCATACAGTCATTATGTGCATTGGTTTTTAGTTGAAAGAAATAATTAATGAAATTTTCAGTTTCATTCCAGTGACAAATACTGAATTTGGACTAAACAAAATGAATCTGTGAAAGAATTGCTATTTTTTTTGACACATAATTTTTAGTTTCAGGTGTTTTCCACAATTTATGGAGGGGCATTTTCCAGTATTTTGCTCATTTATTCCCATGCATTTGGACCTCAAATAGAGTGAATGTGATTTCTTTGCTTCAGGACCTTTTTGAGATGCTTGTAGAAGATGTAGGGGAGCCCAAAGTCTGGTTGAATGAGCCATGATGATGGGAAAACACGAGACCCCACTGGTCAGCTTACCTCACTAAAAGACATAAGGTAAGATAACACCTGATTTTTAATTTAACCTTTCCCAAATGATAGCATTTAAGGCTGGGTCGAAATAGAAATCATTTGCTTACATGATAGATTGTCTAAAGGACTGAATTTCTTCTAGATACTAAGGGTGGAAATATTGTGGAAAAGGAGAAAATACTGTTTACCAGCATTTTTAAGTCGCACGTTTGTCAAAACGTTCGACTTTTTGCGATGAGCTCGAGGAGCTCAGGGTGGGTTGGGGGTGTCTATAGTGGGTTGAAGAATCATGCAAAAAATTGGATCAAAAACGTCGTATATACTTCATAAACGAGGTGCAGTTACTCTGCTTTTAACCCAATCGCTGTAGAACTACTTTTTCTTTGGTATGTCTGGAATTTGTTCTTTATGATGGGACTGGACCCGGTAACTCATATAACTCATATACCTACGCTAGAAAAAGGAGAACGTGACTCAAATTTTAAATTGAAAAAAATGCGGTTATTTTGTATATCATGTGAAAATTTAACATCTATCTTTGTTTAGATGGGTAAATAAAACACAATTCAGCTAAGATATCCCCCAATCAGTGCTTAATGTGACTTTAAAAGGGATCGCGGATTAATATGGCTTATCGAGAGCACCTTACTGTAAATATTCATGTATTATCGAGACCGATAGAGCTTTGCCTATAAGTGGAATTTCGGACTCGAGTGATGTCATTTGAAATCAACTCTTTTAAACCATGCAAACCATGAATTCAGGGTTAAATATCGTAAAACTCGCTCTAGATTTGAAAATTTGTTTCGTTCCGGAGCTTTGACCTAGTTTGTAATGTACGTCTCGGATGAAACACCCCAAACCACTCGAAAAATAGGCCTACCCCAAAACAGAGTGCTCACTCAAAAACTATTCCATTACACATCAAAAAACTTTTGTAACATATAAAACTGCATTCGAAATGCTTACATACACGATTTTATGGAAATCAGACATGAACTTTTGCTATCAATTCTAGTATTTTAGGTCTTTGATCAGCTTAAGTTTGAAGTACAAAATTGTACTTTGATTAAGAAAATGCAAATGGCGGACGGGATAGAAAACAAACGCACATGGCGATTAACACCAGTAAAGTTAAAATGTTGATTACTGCTTTTGTTCGGACCCCAAAAGAGTGGCGACAAGGATATTTCATCCCCACTGTATACAGTAAATACAACATGAAATATGAAACGCAAGGTAAAATACAGCAATTACGACCGTATATTGACAGTTGCGCTGTTTAGGGGTTTACAGTCAAAACGTACTCAAACCGAAACGTACCCAAGTCAAAACGTACCCGAGTGGAGTCAAAACGTACCCGAATGGAGTCAAACTTACCCAAATGAAGTCTAGACCTACCCAAGTGGAGTCAAAACGTACCCAATGTGTAGTCAAAATGAACACATGATTTTTATAGTATTTCTAACTTCAATTTGTGTAAAGATTAATAGAAATTACCTATTCCTCATCATGACGATTTATAACTCTTGCTTTATTTGGAAATTGCCTTACATGATTAAAACCAATGATGAAACATAGTTAACAATAAATATAGCGAAGTCAATCAAATGCTTAGTGATAAAATACGTTTTTCTTTCTATTTTTTTTTTAAGGAAGATAAAGTTACTATTAATGAAAAAAAAAAAAAGCATATTGGATACTTGAAAAATATTTATCCATCATTATAAAAATATGTTTTATATATGAAAAAAAAAAACCCATAAGCATCAGCACATTTAAAGAAATGATATAACAGGGAAATGTGATACATTAATTACATTGTTTGGATAGCAAAGATACAATTTCAACACTCAAAAAGAGTGTAACAAATTTAATGTGGTGATTAACCTATTACCACACAATCCCTACTTTCGACTACCCTGAGAAAGAAGCCTTTAGAACACATTGTTGGAAAAGGAAAAAAATGCATTTTCTCCTTTTCCCACAATTTTTTCTAACCTTCACAAAACAAATTTCAAATTTTCTGTCACTTTTATTTTGTCATCTGCAAATGCTTTCAATTTGGACAAGCCTAAAATTGGGCTGGTCTGGTAATGAGTTAAACTAATTATTCACAATGGTCTTTAACCTGTTGTACATTGCATGGTTATTAATTACTTTGCAAATATTTTTTTATAATTTGAGAGTCAGTTTGGTTGAGATGAAAAACCTTAGGACTGTTTTTTCAGCTAACCTGAGCACAACATGCTCAAGGGAAGCTTTTAGGATCACCTGGTGTCTGTCATCCGTCATGCGTCATCAACAATTCTTTAAACATCAACTTCTCCAAAACCGCTGAGCCAATATGGACCAAACTTGGCTGGAATGTTCCTTGGGAGGTCCTCTTTGAAAATTGTTCACAGAATTTGATTACGTCAAAAGTTTTGGTTGCAATGGCAACCAAACAGTTTTCTAAGAAATTCTTTAAAAATCTTCTTCTCTGAAACAGCTGGCCAGATTTTAAAATAATTTCACAGAGATGTTCCTTAACGTAGTGGACCCGTAATAGAAAACAGCTATTTCCACTATAATATTACCCTAGAAAATTTGCTAAGATTAAAAATGAGCACTATTGTACTACTTTCACCGAGCTACTTTTTCTTTTTTGTCCTTCCTTGAATTATCATTTATAAATCTATAACTACTATAATTTCATTACAAATGGATATGATAATTACCTCCCTTTTCTGGAAACTAACAAAATTATCAACAAATAATTTCAAGATGGACCTCGAAGGAATTTCTGTTCGGTTAGAAATGTGCAATAGTATCATATCTGCAGTGAATAATCTAGATTTTGCTAACAATGAGTCCTGGGACTCGCAAGTGTGAAATCAATGAGTCCCAGACCAAAATCAATGAGTCCAGCTTTAAAAATACCGAGTCCCACTAAGGTTTGTTAGCAAACATTTCATGATTTAAGAACTTTTTTTGCAGATGTAAATAACAGACAAAAAACCGAAAATAGGTTTTAGTAACTTTACAAACAAATTAACATATGTCTATGATATGGAACAGTTTAACCATTTCACAAACAATCCCCTTGTTTCAATGACTTGTCTTTTGAAAACATTGTGAAAAAAAGAAAGCGCTCGGAACAAGAAGTTTCTCATTTTCCACAATATTTTCTATCCTATGAGAGAATTGAAATTTATTAACCCTTCACCTAGTGGTGGGCCGATGATCGACTATAGTCGAAAATCACTTGGTTTTGGCTTCCGATTTCGGTAATAGATTCAGAAATCCCGGAATCGATTGTAGTCGGTTGCTAACTTGGCTTGGTGCCAAAACATGAATTCTGGTTTTTAGCGCTTGGTTTCGTGATTCTTATTAATCACAATCTTGGATTAAACATAGTGGATAACAAACACGAAAACTGGCTGAAAAATGAATGTCTTGACAAAAGTTGACAACTCGGCAAGCTTCCCTGAGCCCGGGTTTTGACATTTGGAAATTTGAAATGATCTGTCTTTGATGGTGAAAGATATCTGCCTAAATGCCAGTCTAGAACTTAATATAATCTAGCTTGCGTGCATCGGGCAGAAATATGGGTTAAACACACCTGCGGATGATAATGAAGCTGGCGAGTCATTTATGACAGAGTAAGGAAAGTGTTATTCCTCTTATCTAGTGTAAAGTTACTGGTTTTTAAGTTACTTGCTATTTAAACTGACTAAATGATGTCAAATCATGTAGTAATACTTCTCCAGAAACTAACTGTCAAGAAAAAATAGATCGCCAAAAAAGCGCGAAAACCCATGACACTACAATGAGCAGCGTGGCGTCGTCCGATCAGAAGGACTTCAAACTATCTTCTTATCTTTAATAATGAATTTTAAAAGTGAATTCACACAAATTTCTGAATAAAGCAATAAGTGGAAGCTAAAATTCTGTTCATGAGTGTAAATAATGTTGTTTTATGAAATGAAAATAAAGGTGGGGGGGGGGAGAAAAGAGGAGTCGTCTCCAAATGTTTGAACTATTAGGTATAATTATGTGCGAAAATAAATATCATGCTAGTATGACTTGCTTAGAGGAAATGTATGTGATCCGAATGCAACCAACGAAAATATCACTTTACAATCGTGAGCTTTACTAATTATTCGTACAATATGCTTTTCGTAACCTGTGCGTCCCGAGGGACGCACATTTATTGCTTTTGTGCGTCTCAAGCAATTTTTGTGCGTCAGGGACGCGGGACGCGCAGCTAGATTATTCTCTGTATCTGTACAAAATATGTCTTATCAACTGTCCAGAAATTTTATGCCATGCTGCACTATGCCTAATATTACGGGACCACTACCTTAAGTGACCCTTTCCAAAACTTTTTCGTGAAATTTTGATCAGTCAAGAAACACGACTCTGGTGAATGGGGGCTATTTGCACTATACAGGAATGAAGAAATTATAAAAAATTCTTCTTCTCAGAAACCGCTGGTCAGATTTTGAAATAATTTCTCGGGGATGTTCTATGGGTGACCCTTTTCAAAAATTGTTTGCGAAATTTCAATCTGTCAAGAAACATGGCTCTGGTGAATGGGGGCTACTTGTACTTATATGGACATGCAGAAATTCTTGAAAATTTTTACTTCTCTGAAACGGCTGATCAGATATTGAAAAAAGTTCACAGAGATGTTCCTTGGGTGACCCTTTTAAAAACCTGTTTGCGAAATTTTGATTTGCCAAGAAATATGGCTCAGGTGAATTGGGGCTACTTGCACTATATGGAAATGAAGAATTTCGTGAAAATTCACCTTCTCCGAAACCCATGATCAGATTTTAAAATAATTTCAAAGCAATGTTCCTTGGATGACCATTTTCAAAAATGTTTGCGAAATTCTGATCCATCAAGAAACATGGCTCTGGTAAATGGGGTCCACTTGCACTATTCGGACATGAAGAAATTCTTGAAAATTCTTCTTCACTGAAATGGTTGGTCAGATTTTGAAATGATTTCACAGAGATGTCCCTTATGTGTCCCTTTTCAAAAATTGTCAAGTGCTAGCATCGGTATGCAGTGGCACTGTTTCAGTAAGTTCCAAGTAATAGAGGTGACCAATGACATACATTTAATATTGTTTTCTTTGGGTATATTATGTCTGGCTATATGCCATCATGGATATACAGGGTTTTCCCTCCGCCTTGAAAATTGGGGGTCATTGTGACCCCCTTCCTCATTAGCTGCGGGTCATTTCATTAATTTTGGGGGTCAAAAATATTTATTTCCTCGTTATCAACTTCAAACACGATTTATAATGCATTTTACCTTTTAAACGCCAACTTCCAAGATTGAAAAGTCGGTCGATCATTTCTGACGGAAAGGCCGATGTCACTTTTTGACATACCAAACATTTTCGTCTGAATCGATGCTTAACGTGGCTTGATCGGCAGTTGTAGGAAGCAGACGATAGAAGAATGCTAGTTTTCTTCGTCATGACATTATTTTTCCTCTTACAGCACAGACCGGTAATGTGTACATTTATATACCGGAAGTCGTGTAAAATATGCTATGAAATACAGAGAACCCAACCACGACTTTGACTGGGCCCATATTTACAACACGTGTCGAATATACATTTCGGCAATAATGCGTAAACCAGTCTTGCTCTATAAATAAATTACCCGAAAACCACTTTTATCTAAAATAAACCCTGTAGTTAAAAAAAGATTGGTGTTCGTCTGACATTGAAGCAAGAACAGACTTGGAATTATGACGTTTCATTCAACTTCGTACATTATTTAAATTTTGGAAAGTTGCGTCACCGATGACGCTCTGTCATTTATTTTGGGGGTCATTTGAAATAAAATGGCGTCAATGACGCAGGATTTGTGCGTCATGGAAAACCCTGGATATATTAAAGAAAAAGAAAAATGAAAAGATCTAACTTGGTGGGAAGCTGCCTATTACAAGTAACTGCATTTGCTCAACTAAATTGCAGACTAGTCAAAATCGAAGAATTGCTGAAAACTAATCAAATTTGACTTACAGTAAACCATTAAATTTGAGTCTAATTGGAAGAAAACCTTGAGTAATAAAAAATGAGTTTTTCTGTCTTTCAGCTCTGTTTTCCAAAGCTGTTTGAATTAGGTAAAAGCAAGATTGCCCTGTAAAAGGGTGATGACCATCTATCAGTCCCAAAATATCAAGGTTTCACCATTAGTGCGACTTTCAGGACCTTCAGTCCTTTGATATTCTTTTTCTTTTATGTTTTCAAGAACCTTTTTCCTCAGGGTCATAAAAAGTTGGATTGTTTCGTAAAAGGGAAGAAGCCTTCTAAAAACAATGTGGGAAAAGGAGAATTTGCGGGTAACCAGTATTTTCTCCTTTGCCTAAAATATTTTATACTCTTCCAAAGTTAGGTTTCAATTTTTCAGTCATGTTTAGTTCGTAGTCTGTAAATACTTTCAACTTGAACGATTGTTGTTTGGTCGTTTGGTAAAGAGTTAAACCTTTATCATATCATTCCAAGTTTTAACGACCCTCATGAGAAGACATTGCAGTGTTTCCACTCATGAAAATTATTGTGTAAATCACGTTATAGAACTGAAACTCATATGACAAGTTTTTATTGCATGTGAGACCTCACTTAAGAAAAAAACTTTAAAAGAAAACCCAATATCTTACTAACTTGTAAAACAAAAGGATTTGAAGCGACTTGCTACCTTTATTGATAGATTATTGTCAAATCATACAGAAATATCTATCCATAAATTAACACATGAAAAAATATAACATGCAAAAAAAATCCCATGACACAAAATGTTCCTTTTGACATTGTCCTATCAGAGTCACTCCATACCATCTTCTCAGGTTTTTAATGACTAAGCAGTAAATTTCCACAGACATCTTAATATATATCAGACTTTCGTGCAGCAAATCATCAATATTAATTGCTCTACCTCTTGTTGAGAACTATTATTGTCATACCCTCTAATATGAAACCTTACTCCCAGATTTACAGCATAGGGGTTAAGTATACCCTCGAAATAGAAAGCTAGTGGGAACACTTCATTTGACAAAGTTCTTGGAAAAGGAGAAAAATCTGGTAACCTGCATTGTTCCTTTTCCCACAATGCTTTCTTCCCTCTTTAACTCTTTACCACAAAATCCTGACTGAATGACTCTGAGTAAGATAGCCTTTGAAAGCATTGTAGGAAAGGGAAAAAATGCTAGTAACCAGCATTTTCTCCTTTTCCCACTATGTTTTCTACTGTTTCCAAATCAAATTTCAAATTTTGATTAACATTTATTTTATTGTCTGCAAATGCTCTCAGTTTGGACTGTTCCAAAATTTTGGCTTTTGGTAAAGAGTTAACCCTTTACTCCATAGATACTCATTTAGATGCATCAACAATAGACAACTTTTGAAAACATTGTGGGAAAAGGAGAAATTGCTCGTTTGCTCGTAACGAGCAATTTCTCCTTTTCCCCACAATGTTTTCCACTCAATCAGATATTTGTATCCTCATTTGTCCATATTTTTGACATCATATCTTTATTTGCTGCTGAAATGGAAGAGTCTCAAATTGTTATAACAGGTAAAGAGTTAAGACAAAAGTCATCATTTAGGCTACATTTCAATTCAGCTTTTCCAGTGCCTACAATTTGGTCAGGTCCAAAATTTCATTGTTTTGTAGAGTTAATTCATTTTTACAATTAGTTTTACTCTCAAACAAATTGGCTGAACCTGATTTCATTTACTTTATCAGACAGTTTAGATCAAGATAAGACTGCAAAACATACAGTCTGGTCCTGATTATACTTTCTACTATTTTGATAAGAAATATCTCAAAAGAGCATGAAAATGGGCCATGTTTTGCCAAAGACTCAGGTACACAAGTTCAGGGCCATGGCCCCTTGTCTTTGTGATGATGCTTTGACGAACTTATATTTCTCAAGTTAGTTAAAATAAAGAATTGTGTGGTAAAGAGTTAATTCAGTTTTCTATATTTCGGTAGCTTTTGCAACTGCCTGCCTGATACTGGTACAAAGACACAAAGTGTAACTGAATGAACCATGATGAATGGTAAAATAAAGAATTACGTCGCACAGTGATGGAATCAGGAAGCAACTTGAGACATGAAGTAAGAAACCACCAACCTTTTTTTTTTTTCAAATTTGTGTTTAAAATGGTTAAATTCTTAATGCGCCTAACTTTACTTCCATTGTTTTTGCAGACAATGTAGATCATGATCAGGCAGCTTGGATTGTTGGACCTAGCCTTTGGTCTAACTGTCTGCTTCTCAGGGGTTCAGAGTTCTGACAGAAACTATCATGAAATTTCACTACTTGCATCTTTTTAACTGATTGTGCCCGAACCCAGGTAGCTCATTTGATAGAGTGTAGGACTTAAAAAAAAGGGGTCGTGAAGTTTCATCCCTGGCTTGGCCAGTTTATTTTCTACGATATATGATAGTCATAGCCATAGGATTCATTCCTCACCCACCAGTAATCATTGTTCTAGTGATGGTTATGTGGGAAAGCAGCCAGTGGCTTGGAAAGAAAATTGTGTGAAGTTCTGGTAAAAGATACTTCAGGAATGCATTGATAGGTGCACTGGCTGTGATATAACTGAAATAATGTTGATAACGGTGTTTTAACACCATACAATTAATTGGACCTGTCTAAAATTATTTGGCAAAGAGATATATGAGGCCTTTTTGAAATGGGGGAAAAGACTTAAAAACATTGTCGTTAAAAGAGAAAAAGCTGGCTGCAAGCTTTTCTTTGCTGCATATTTAGAAATTTTTGTGACATGGAAAATCAATAATTCGCAGTTGTTTTGAGTCGCTGATACTTATACACAATTTTTTCAATCCTTCCTAACACAAAATTCAATTTTGATGTCTGCAGTTTCTTTCAAGTAGGAAAAGTCTTAAATTTTGTCCTCTGATAAAGAGTTAAGAAATAATTTTTATGCAATTATTATTTAGTATATACTGAAAGGGTCGTATTATGTAATGGTCCTGGTTGTCCATTCATTTGCAATGTCTTGTGTGCGCAACTCCTCCTAGTTTCCATTTAAATAAGTTCAAAGTTACCACAATGAACCTCTGTGATGTGTAGTTGTGCATGTGACTCTAAAAATTTGGATCTCTTTAGTCATGGTCGCTTTTATACCATTTCACAAACAAGCCCCTTTTGGTGTATATGCATCCCTCTGTGAAGCTATTGTTTAGTTTTTAGTCTTTATTAGTTAGACCTAATTTCTATTTTTCAATACCTTTTGTAAGTTCTGCCTGGATGAAATGGTACACAGTAGGGCTCCGTATCGGTCAGTTTGATCGATACGATATTTGTATCGATACAAAATGATCGATATTCGATATATCATATGATATTTCAATTTTCAAGAAAAGAAAGAAAAAAATGCGAAAATTGTGTTTGTTCTTTTTTCAGCATACCTGAAAAACAAAATCCCGCAAATTTAACACTTCTAGATTGTATTGAAATTTCATAATTATGTAGGCCTAAGTTAATATGAATTCTAACTAGATCTACATTTACTACTCATTAAAAAGCTGAAAAGACAGTGTAAGAGGACTCTGATCGGACAATGTCAAGGACACATTTTGTTGTGTCATGGGTTTCCGTGTTTTTTTTTTCACCGAACAATTTTTCATGCATGTTAATTTCTGGATAGGTATGTTCGCATGATTCGACATAGATTTCTCAATAAGGATTAGAACTAGCATCAAAACCTGTTACTTTACTCACGATAAACAGATAATGGCCTTTTTTGTCCATGTTTTTTCTTAAGTGAGGTCTCGCGTGTGATTAATATTTGTTATGCAAATTTCAAGTCTATAAAATGATTTACACAATAATTTACGCGAGTCGAAACACTGATTTCAGATAATCTAATGGAAAAAGAGATTTGATTTTCGAGCCACATTTTTCGGCAATATTAAAAGATCGACCAAATAAAATCTTAGGACGGTTGAAAGGTCACGGCTTCAATTATTTCCATCGCTACCTTTCGATCACATCACGAGATGTTCATTACCTTTCTTTAATCAACTATATTGACCAATTATCAGCGTAAATTTGTCTGCAATCTGCTGATTGATGCATAATTTGCAGATTTCAATCAACATGACGGGGGAACGAGAATAGGGGTATTAGCTAATTGTCATCCATTGTGTAACGGGTACAGGGCGAGTAATAAAGAATGACGCATTTCGATTGGTTGTAAGTTTCCCAGGTAGCCACACCTACCTCTACGACTACTCGACTTTAGAGATTACCTAAAGTAAACTCGTAATGAATTTCGCCGTTAAAAAGAACTAAACTGGGTATTTATATGCTTTACTTTTATTTTCTTTTGATGATTGATATTTTGTTCGATACAGAAACGTTCGATCCGATATATCTATCGAACGTAAAATACCGGTTTTCGATATATATCGAGTACCGGTACGGAGCCCTAGTACACAGACACCAAGTTAAGCTGAAAGAGCCAAGATCAATGGTTAGATAAGAAATAAACTACTACAGAGGTGACCTCAGACAGCAATTTTTGACATGAAGTAAGATAGCATCTGATTTTAATCTAATTCATGTTAAAAACTGTTTAACTCCAAATTTGCTAAAACCCACATAAGTTGTTTTGCAGACAATATGAATTATGATCAAACAGCTTGAACTCTCTCAAATCCTACAGGGCCATATAGATGAACAACAAGCACATTTTTTGCCTGTGTGCCCTACCTTTGCGAATATAAATTCCAGTACATACCTTTTCCAAATGGTGTAGACAGAAAGGCTAGATTATTTAGATATCTAAGTTAAAATCCAAGAAGTCATTAGAACAGTTACAGAAAATAACCCTTTCCTTATGATATTGGTTTAAAGTTTGTAAATGAATGAATGAAAAAGGTGCGTTCACAGTGTTCTATCACCTGGGAAGTTTACTTTGATTGCTGATCTTGAAAGGATTGCATTTATTTTTGATAATTTGAACTTGGGAAAAATTGGAACATTTTGCTTGTCCCTTTGGGACTTTAACTCTTTACCAAAGGACAAAATGTTAGACTGTTCCATTTACAGAGGACATCTTAAAAGCATCTCTATTTATAAAATTTGCCTCTGAAAAGGTAGAAAACCTTATGAGCAAAGGAGAAAATTCAGGTCCCAGGGTCATGAGAACCATAACTTGTTTTGTAAAGAGTTAATTATGGAGGTTTTACTGTATTTTTAACTCTTACTACATAATCGTTAGTTGCAAAGATCCAGGATATAAAACCCTTTAATAAATCAGTGTGTGAAAAAGGTTGAAAACACTGGGGGAAATAGAGAACATGCTGTCTCTCCATATCCAACAATGTTTTCTTTTATTCAGTTTTTGACTCAAATGTACAGGGTTGCATCTAAAAAGTAGGATTGCCAAAATCCCACTGCAAAATAAGAATTAATTCAAAAAAGAAATTTGTTTCCTCACCAAGTCCTGGACTAAAATGAACAAGCGTGCAAAAATTGCATGATTGCAGACTATAATGGAAGGGGAAAAAACAACAACAAATAACAATGTTGGAGAATGAAATGTGACAAAATATGAGTGGGTCAACTGAAAAATCATTTGATACTTACTGTAACTTGTAGACTGTTGGGTTATTTTGATCACATTGGATATTCATACAAACAAAAAAGACAAAAATAGAAAAATCCTTTCAACTGGAAATTTGTTGTTTGGTTAAGAGGAGTTTTTATGCAATGAACATTTGTTTAAAGGGCAAATCAACAAGTTTCTGGTATGATTAATTTTCAAATCAACATCTATCAAATGGCAACCTGGTAATGTTGTAATTTGAAAAAAAAATTAGTAAAAGTACTTTTTTTCAATTCATATTTTTGCTTATTAGTTTTTCTTGCATCGCTTACCTCCCTTACTTATTGTAGTGCACCTTGATCTGTGACGTCACAGGAGCGTTTGTTTCAAATGGACCTTGTTTAAGAAAGTGAAATGAGGGATATTTAACCATTTACTCCATAGATACTCATTTCTACACATTGCTTGTAGGAGCCTTTGGAAAACATTGTGACAAAAGGTGAAATTGCTCGTCATGAGCAATTTTGCCTTTTGTCACAATGTTTTCTATGCTGTCAAAAGGTATCATGTACATAAAAGAAATGGCTTCACCTTACGGTTATTTAGGGTTAAGTAGATATATACCATAGGAATGCCTTATGGGGTGCCGTACATGTACCACCAAATTTTTATTGAAACTTAATAGTTTCTGATGATGAGGATAAGAGTAAAATTTCACCCACTAATGGCGAAAATAACGATGTTATGCCGGACTTTTGAACATTGTGTTGAGTATCACGCCTACATTTATTAGGCTACAGGGCGAATGTCGCTTACGGAAATATTCTACACATGATGAAATTAAGTGTACGGCATAAGCTTTGTTTCACATGAAGTATTTTCAGTAGATTAACGGGCGGAATTAATAATAATAATAAAAAAGACGGTTTCAAGACAGTTCCCCGACACTTTTAAAGACTTTTTTCCGACACTTTAGTTTCATGTCGAATAATCTTTTTCTTGACTTTTACGAGTGATAATCGTGAGATGTTAGCTCTAACTATTTGTTGATGGATCCTAATTTGTACTTTGTAAAGAATTCTGTAAACATTGACAGGTACAAAATTTGTTCTCTCATGGGTAAAGGGTTACACAATAAATCGCGATTTTCATGAGAATAAGAATAGTTTGAAAAGCGTGAAATTTGATAAAAGAATATATTCCGAAATCATTAGGACAATTCTCAAAATTATTTTATATTCTGGGTTAGGGTTAGGGTTAGTATCAATTGATTCTTTATCCACAATATTTTCTATTTTTAACTCTTTACCATACGACAAAGTATTAAACAGGTCCAAACTGAAATCGCTTGCAGATGACAAAATAAAGTTATATATTTCAAAAATTGAATTTTTTTTTTTTCCAGCAGAGTAAAACACTCAGGGATGTAAAATTCCACTTGTCCGCTCGTATTGACGAGTAACATTTGGCTTCGGGCGAGTAGAAAAAATGCCAAGCTCGTCCTATTGGACGAGTACATTTTAAAAACTATTGAATTTTAAATTTGTCCTGTAAAATTGAAATTGCAGGTAAATTCACGACGAACACAAAACAAAAGTAAAACTGAAATTCCAGAGTGTCTCTTGGATCACGATTTACGCACGCGCATCAGCTGTTGAGTGCTTGATTGGTTTTCTGTTCACGGCGTCGGTTAGTGTAACGTTACTATACCTTTAGTGGTGGGCCGATGACAGACGATAGTCAAAGTCATTTGGTCTTGGTTTACGACTCGGGTAAAATTGATAAAAAAAATCCCGGAATCGATTGTAATCGGTACCTGAACTCGGTGCCTAAACTTGAATTCTTAGTTTTGCGACTATGATTAACCACAGTATTCTATGAACATAGATTAGTGGATACCAAACATTAAAATTAGGCGGAAAAACGAGAAAAAATTTTTTGTCCAACGATGTCTTGACAAAACTTGACAACTCGGTTTGCTTCGCATTTTATCCCCGAGTCCGAGTTTTGGCACTTGGTAATTTGAAATGACCTGTCTTTGACAATGAAAAATATCTGCTAAATGTCAATATGACGCGTGAAATTGTCGTCTGAAGTTTCATATAACTTAGCTTGCGCGCATCCGGCAGAAATATGAGCTAAACACGATCAGTATAAAATGCGAAGGACATGTGCATGATAGTGAAGGTGGCGAGTCATTCATGACAGAGTAAGAAACGTGTTATTCCTCTTACTTAAAGTAAAGTAGCAGATTTTTAAGTTACATGCTATTTAAACTGACTACTTGATGTCAAATCATGTAGTAGTACTTCTCCATAAATTAACTGTCACGAAAAAATAGATCGCCAAAAAAGCGTGAAAACCCATGACACTACAATGAGCAGCGTGGCATCGTCCGATCAGGGGAACTTCAAACTATCTTATCTTTAATAAAGAATTTTAACAGTGAATTTAAACAAATCTCTGAATAAAGCAATAAATGAAAGCTAAATTTCCGTTCATGAGTGAAAAAAAATGTTGTTATATGAAAATATAGATCTATAGCAGACGCGGGGTGGGGGTGAAGAAGGTGGTGTCGTCTGCAAATGCTTGAAATATGGCTGATTCTTTTTTTAACTCATTTGTAAATTAAAATATATGGAAGAAAAAGAATGGTATTGAAAAAAGTTAAAAATTTAACTGTAAACTATTTTTATGGTGATTTTGGCATGAAAAATGAGTTAAGTCTACTTTCCCTTGCCCAGAAATGACTTCTGACACTTTCTTTGTCTATTAATGTGCCAGAATTAAATCATTGCTTTGTTTGTCTCTTTGAAAGATGGAAAACACCAGTAAGGTTCACACATCGAAAAGGCATATATGCAGTAAAAATGGTCATTCAAGTCCGCAAGTTTGGACAAGCGATAATGTCATAGGGACGAGTAACTTTTGCTACTCACTCGTCCTACAGGACAAGTAGACAAAGAAAAATTTTTACATCCCTGACACTGTGTTAACCCATTACCACACAATCCCGACTTTTAACACCCCTGAGAAAGAAGCCTTTTGGTAACCAGCATTTTCTCCTTTTCCCACAATGTTTTCTTCCATTCCCAGACCAAATTTCAATTTTTCAGTCACCTTTATCTTGTCGTCTGCAAATGCTTTCAATTTGGACCAGTCTAAAATTTTCTTGTGTGGTAAAGAGTTAAAAGGAGAATATGCTGGTTACTAGGTGACTTTCTACTAGGTAGCTGGTTACTTTCTTACAGTGTTTTTAAAAGTCTTCCGTCTTCGGGGTCGTAAATATCAGGGATTGATTGGTAAAGGGTTAAATATAAATCCCAAACATTGGGCACGAGTTCTGGTTAAGTTCACAGGGAGCAGTATCTGAAGAGATTAGTACGAGTTGTATGGACTTGTTTCTCAAGAGATGTAAAATACATGTTTAACCCTTTCCCAAACAATCCGTGTTTTTTACGGGAAAGGAATAGAAGCCTTTTGGAAACATTGTGGGAAAAGGAGAAAATGCTGGTAACCAGCATTTTCTCCTTTTCCCACAATGTTTTCTACCCTATCTTATAGAAAAATCATCTTTTAAGCAACTGTTAATTTGTCATCGGCTAAATGCTTTGAATTTGGTCTGGTCCAAAATTTGCCATCTGGGAAAGGGTTGAATTGTTACCAAACATCAAATTTATTGACTCAACCAAATTGAAAGCAATTAGAATCAACAAATCAAATTTAACTTGCATGTTTGGACTTGTTTTTGGATGGGGTAAAAAACATTGTAGAAAAAGGAGAAAATGCTGGTCGGCAGCATTTCTCTTTTACCTACAATGTTTTCGAAAGTTTTTTCTATCTTCACAAGGGTCGTAAAAAGAAAAGATTTCTCTCAGTAGCCTGTCTAGAAGACATAATATGGAGAGGAACAGAGAAATATCTAGAAATCAGAAGTGTAAAGATACAATTCAAAATTTGTTCAAAATGATTGTAAGTTGTCAAATCATTTTTAAGAGTGAAATGTCGAAAAGAAGAAGTGTATGGGATAAAAGCTGTAACATGGGTTTACTGTCTTAACCCATTACCAAACGACAATATTTAAGACTGGTCCAAATTGAAAGCATTTGCAGACGACAAAATAAAAGTGACTGAAAATTTGAAATTTGTTTCATGAAGGGAAGAAAACATTGTGGGAAAAGGAGAAAATGCTGGTTACCAGCATTTTCTCCTTTTCCCACAATGTTTTCTAAAGGCTTCTTTCTCAGGGGCGTCAAAAGTAGGGATTGAGTGGTAATGGGTTAAATAAACATTACAGTGTAAAGGGGTGAGATATGCAAATGTTATGTAACCATTTCCTGTATTGTTTCAACTGGCCGGTGATGGATTAACATTTATGACCATGACTAGGGGTAGCCAGATACTGACTTCACTCTTTACCATACAAACTTATTTTCCAATACCCCAAGAAATAGTGTTTGAAAAACAGTATGGGAAGAAAAAGATGTTTACAGTTTAAAGGGCAAATCCTAAAATATTTTGACCATACTGTTTTTTGCTCCAATCAGCTGCAAATGTTTTTGGTTCACAATGCTTTTGTTGTCTACAAATGCTTTTTATTTGAACCAGTCTATAATTTTTGTGTTTGGTGAATGGTCAGTTGACCCTCTGTTTTTTACAACCCTGAGATAGAAGCCTTTTGAAAACATTGTGGAAATGGAAGAAAAAGCTGAAACACTTGAAAGTTAACATCATTTCAACAATCCAGACTTTGGTACTTGCAAAATCTATGTTATGAATTTGTATGAACAACTTATGTTGTTGCCTTTGAAAACATTGTGAGGAAAAGAGAAAATGCTAAGATTTTCTCCTTTTCCCATAATGTTTTCCATCCTTTCCAAATCAAATTTCATTTCAATTTTTTGATTACCATTTTTTTGTCATGTGCAAAATAACCCTTTACCAAACAATCCCTGGTTTTTACAACCCTGCGATGGAAGCCTTTTTAAAAAATTGTGGGAAAAGGAGAAAATGCTGGAAACCAACATTTTCTTCTTATCCCACAATCTTTTCTATCGTGGTGGAAACAAATTTCAATTTTTCAGTTAGGTTTACTTTGTTCCATGCAAGTGCTTTTAATTTTGACCAGTCTAAAATTGGTCTCTTGGTAAAGGGTTAAATGTTGAAAACATTTGGGAAAAAAAGGGAGAAAACGGCACCAATTTCTCCTTTGTCCAGAATGTAGATGTAGACAAGGATAAAATATTACGAAAAACAATTAAAGGAATCACTGACCTTATGTTTGTTTTTCTTTTTGGAGATTGCCATTGCAGAATGTCTGACTTATGGCCTATCTTATTTCGACTCTGAGTTTCGAACAATGTCGGCACAGCATCAGGTTTTAAATGAAGCCTAATATTCCTATAACCAACTTCTTTTATGAGTTTTGGACTTATTAAGAACTGACTGTCCTCGAAGTGTTTCAGACACAATTTGGAATGAACTGATAGCACGAAATCTGCCGTTACTGTCCGGCCCCGGTTTAAAGGTTGAATCCATAGTTTCCTCCTTTTTAATTCCTTTGGAAATTTGAACATACTAATTCTATGTGTTCCTGATTCGACGTTGAAGCCATAGGTTGCACAATTTACCATTTTTTCGGCTGAATTCTTTGTTAATACTCAGATGTCTGCGTATAATCATCAGCTTTCCTACTTATTTCTACTGACTGTAAACACAGGCTTACGCTCCTATGACATCACACAGGTAGGGAAGATAAGCGAATCAGGGGAAGTAAGCCATGTACCGATTTTGGGGCCGTATATCAGCGTGACAATTCAAGCGTGATTTATGGCATGTTACAGGGTGGTATTTATGAAAACTGATGGACACGTGTTTACTAACATCATTTGCAGCTGATTGGAGAAAAAAAAGAGTATGGTCAAAATATCTTAGGATTTGCCCTTTAACCTATTACCACACAATCCCTACTTTTGACGCCCCTAAGAAAGAAGCCTTTTGAAAACACAATGGGAAAAGGAGAAAATGCTGGTAACCAGCATTTTCTCCTTTTCCCACAGTGTTTTTTACCCTTCCCAGAACAATTTTCTATTTTTCAGTCACATTTATTTTGTCGTCTGTAAATGCTTTCAATTTGGACCAGTCTAAAATTTTCTTGTGTTGTAAAGAGTTAAAGTAACAATACAGCCCAAAAGTAAACAAAACAAACATTAATTTTAAATGCATTAAAATTTGTCATACCATTTAAAGGTATGGAAACTATTGTGAAGATGACATATAGTTATTGTATTGGTCCAAGTGTTAGTCTCTGACAGAGAAATTGATTGGAAAACTAGATTAAAATCCTGCAAGGGAACTGTCTTTTCTGTACTTTTTCCTGATTTTTTTTTTTTCTGTCAGCGACTAAAACATGGCCTGACCACACAATATAAGACTGTCATCTCAATATTTTCCATACATATAAATAGTTTGATGTGAATTTAACTGTATTATGACACCTTAGATTTTCATTGGCTTTTACTGGGCCTTTAATTAAAATAGTTTACTCAACTTCTTTATTTCAGTACCTTTTGAACTGCCTGCCTGATATGATACACAGAGGCCATGTTCAATAAGCCAGGATGAGTAGTACCACGGTGATGACTTCAGATAGCAAGTTTTGACATGAAGTAAGATAGCATCTGTCTTATAAATCAAAATTATGGTTACATTTTGTACCAAACAATCTAAGTTATAACATTCTTGATAGAGTAGGCTTTTGAAAAGATTTTGAGAAAAGGTAGCAATATTTTCTACCCTCTCAAAGACAGAAATTATTGGATTATGCAACATTACATTTATTGTCTGCAGACTCTGTCAGTTTAGTTCAGTCCAAAATTTCGTACTTTGGTAAAGAGATCAATTTTAGCTCACCTTAGCACAAAGTGCTAAAGGTGACCTATTGTGGTTGCCCTATGTCCGGTGTCGGTCGTCTGTCGTCACTCAACAATTTCTTTGATTATCTTCTTCTATTAAACCACTTGGCCAATCTTCATGAAACTTGGCAGGAATGTTCCTTGGGTGAAGCTCTACCAAAATTGTTCAAAGAATTTAATTCCACCTATAACTCTGGTTGCCATGGCAACAAAAAGAAAAAAAAAAGAAGTCTTTGAATATCTTCTTCTCTGAAACTAGAAGGCGTAGAGCTTTGATATTTGTTATGTAGCATCTCCTAATGTCCTAATGGACCTCTACCAAGTTTTCCTTCTTTGTTCCTATGCTCAAACTTGTTATCCCCCGAGATGGGGCCAGTTTTGACCCTAGGGGTAGACCCTAGTCATTTTCTGTGAATTTTTGTGGGTTGGATCATATGAGCATGGATTCTATATAATATGGCCTTTTTTTTGATAGTTTATGGAAAAGTAGTGTTTTGTAACTTAACAAAATCGTAAAATCTGCCCTTTAGAATGTCAAGAAAGACAAAAAAATTCTGAATCACAAACGGTACCGTGTGATTACGGCGTTGTTGAAATGGTCATAGATAGAAGTGTAAATTACTGAAGTTATAGTGCTGAGCTAATGAGAGATAAAAACAAAGCGTTGCGACTTTTCTCATTACCAATGTCTTCGACACGAAAACAGATCAGAATACTTAAACAACCCGTGAAAATCACAATTGCGTGTAAAAGGTAAATTTCTACGACATTAAAAGGTACAAGTGATATTCACAAAGAATCAGAAATATGATTCTGATATTCACACAAAACAGAAGTACGACGTCAATGTAACAAGACAGATAAAATTTATGTGATCAAACGGGTCCTGATCTGTGGTGATGCGACTGGGAAAATCCTGATGCTATAAATAGAATGACACGAAAAATGATAAAAATTAGACGTCGTCTGATCACAAATGCTGTTACTATAGTTGTCTTTTCAGTTTCAACAATGAATTCAAAGGGCTGTTGTCACAATTAACCTCTCATCATTAATTAACGTCAACACCTTCCCAAATCATATTGTGGTATAAATACCCCATAGTAATTGTCATAGTTTGTAAGACTTACGCCACACTATAGACAGGCTGGCAAGATGAAATCCTTCGCTTGGAAAGGTGTGATAATAATCGTTGGAGAGGTGCGAAAATATTGTTTTCAAATAAACAATCAATTTAAAGAAGGAAAATAATTAATGAACCAGCATCCGTGTTCGAATTATTGACTTACCGAGACTCAAAATTACCAAGCTACTTTTGGTGCAATAATGTAGATTTTTAGCTGGGACTCTCAGAATTCCTCGAAATATGCCGGGTTCTCGAATGTCCGAGACTCGAAATAGCAAGGTTTTACTGTAATTGATTCTTTACCAAACAACAAAATTTTAGATTATGTTAAATTGTAAACACCAGTAGACAACAAAGTAAACGTGGCTTAAAAAAGTAAAACATGTTATGAGAGGGGTAAAAAACATTGTGAGAAAAGAAGGAAATGCTGCTTATCAGCATTTTCTCCTATTCCCATAATGTTTTCAAAAGGCATCTTTCTCCGAGTCATTAAAACACGGGATTGCGTGGTAAAGGGTCAATCAAATTCATATTTACAATGGTTGACTTTTTATCGAATGACAAACTTCTAGACCTGACAAAATTTGAATATATTTGCAGTTGACAATAGACACCTGGCCAGGTAGTTGTCCTGGACCCACCAGGGACCCTAGCAGCCCATAGCATTAAGTTCAGGATTTTCAGGATGTTCAACTTTCAACCATAGAAAAGGAGGAAATGCAGCTACCAGTGTTTACTCCTTTTCTCTCAGTCTTTTTAAAAAGCCTATTTCCATCAAGGTGTAAATAGTTGGGATTGTATGGTAAAGAGTTGATTAGTGAGTGACATGGTATAACAGACATTATTGCAAAAAATGTGCCTTTTCGGGCCATTATAAGCATGTATTAACGGGTAAAAAAGGGCGGTTATCGGGAGAAAACGTATATTAATCAGTAAATTCACGCGCCGTTAACGCCCGGGTTTGTACTACCAATATCCTCGATTCGGGCCTACCTTGTAAACAACATTTGTCCTTGACAGATTTTCCCTAGACTCTGACCATCAAACTGTAGGAATTCGTACCATATTCGATCCTTTCCATGGCATGTCTTTGATGATATTAGTACACCACAAACAAACCTTTGCACAGAATCTCAGTCTAATCGAGATCTGAACAAAAATTCACCCGTGAAATGTACTCTAAACCAGCTACATCCCACCCACTTTTTAACGTGATCGGTCCGCCTCGCTTGATGTATATCGAACCCTCTGTCGCCTTCAGTTACAGAAATTTATATCCACGCATTCATCCTAGTTGTAATCGTCCAAATGTGTGCAAGTTTATTCCACATAAGTCCAGTGTGTATTAAAAATCAATAAAAGTGTATTTACAGCGAGAGAATCAAAACTGGCATACAGGACTAACGGCCCTTTCCTAATCGTAACAAAAACTTCTTCGCCGACTTCCGGTTTTGACCCATTTGCGTACAGTACATTTGAAATTCGCTTATTTGCATTTCTATGGAAATATTTTTGCTATCTGTGCAAATAATTGTTAGAATACCTTTACTTTATGCAATAATAGCGTTAATTCACGTTTTTTTCGGTCGTTAACATTTGCAGAGGCCCTCAAAATACTTAAACACCCTCGTGCTTCGCACTCGGGCGTTAAAGCATTTTTCGGGCCTCTGCGAATGTTAACGACCTCAAAAACGTGAATTAACCCTATAGAAATGCTGAAATTGGTTGCTATATTAAATGCTATACCAAGCTTGATCTACATTCAAAGCAGATATTTGATTAATCTTTGGGTATAAAAACAGTATTATGGACTTCAGTCCATTTAATGTGTGCATTTTTCAAGTGAGACAAAATATTCAAAATTATTTGTAGAAGATTTTACTTGTTCTTTTAGCCCAAGGCATTTGTTACCATAGCAAACATGGCTCTTCTTAAAAGTTGTTGATGAACCGATTCTTGCTTAAAGAAATAGCCAATAATTACAATATGATTCCTTATAACTTAAAGTTATATTTTATATTTACAGCCAAGACAAACAAAACAAGGTAGATGGTTGGCTATCATAGAGACAGAACTGTTAGAGAGAGATGATGAGATACCTCATGACATCCCCCTTAACCCTATAGCCCCACCTCCCTACCCCCACCCCCCACCACTCTCTACCCTGTCCCGAATACCCATATCTTTCTATTATGTTACAGGCAATACTAGATCGACAGAATTATGGACTACAGACAGAGACAGAACATATGCTGAGGAGAAGAGACTTCCCTGCCTCCCCCCTTTTACAACTTAGCCACAACTTCCATTTGTCCTGTTGTAAATACCAAGGATGAGCTGTGCTCTGGCAAAAGGAGGTTAGATGTATCTCCTTGATGTTTTATACCAAGCAAGTCATCACATAATTATGGATCCATTTAATCTATTTTGTCTTATTACTGACTGAACCATTAGGTAGACTGTTCCTTTGACATACAGTAAATTGACCAATACCAAAAAGTTTTGACCCAGGTAATTCGGTGTGGACTGCACAGGCTGCCCTGGGTTAAAACCCTAGGCTGATATATTAAACACCCTTTTCACAGAGCTTGGCTCACATCTCTTGACCATTTGGTACTTGTTGAGTTATTACTGTTTGACAGATCTCAGTTAATGATTGAGTTACGACTGATTTGGTAGATCTTGATTACAATAAATTTTAGACCTAGCCTACAAACTTTGGAAAACAGCAAAATATCAGTTCTTAACTCTTTACAACACAATCTGGACTTGTAACAACCCTGAGAAAGAAAGCCTTTGAAAACATTGTGGGAAAAGAAGAAAATGCTGGTAACCAGCATTTTTCCTCTTCTCACAATGTTTTCCACCCTTTCCAAATCAAATTTTATTTTTTTATTCACATTTACAAAGGTCATTGTTGGGGAAAAAATTATCAGTATTTTCTTCATTTCTCACAATATTTTTACTCATTACCACTCGCCCCCGACTTTCAGTGACCCTGAGAAAGAAGCCTTTTAAACCAGCATTTTTTCCTTTTCCTGCAGTGTTTTCTACCCTTCCCAAAAAAAATTTTAATTTTTCAGTCACATTTATGTTGTTGTCTTTAAATGCTTTCAATATGGACCAGTCTACAATATTGTTGTTTGTTAAAGAATTAAGCAACATTTATCATCTGCAAAAGAGTTTAAGTTAGATCAGTCTAAAGTATTGTGATATGGTGAAGTGTTGAGCATTTTTTCCATTGTAGGAAATAGTTAACTTTTAGATTTAACACTGTTTTTGTAAATGTTGGATGCTTATTTTTTTATCACCTTTTTATGAAACAAAATTCAAGGATATTGTTGTCAACATTAAGATGTTTTTGCACTTTTCCATGCAAGTTTAGCTAAGTGTAGACAGACAAAGTGATACAGTACTTTTCATGAAATCTGCTAGTAAAATTGTTGACTGTAAACAAGCTGTCTGTGGTTATGGGAGATTGATCTGTACTGATTGTATAGATGGACTGTCCTTGGGCAAGGCAACAAAGAGACCCAACCTTGACTGTCAAAACTTGAGACACATTCACAAATGAGCTGTTCGTGCCATGTTACTAATGTATTGTTGAAAGTGACATAAGATACCATTTAAAGCATGAATTTGTAAATGTAGTATTTAGTGTTTTCAACAATTTGGCTTCAGCCCTACACAAAACTATGATATCACAGACATTTCTAAATACAAAGCCTTTACAGACGATGTTTGTCTTTGAAAGGCCGAGCTGTGGAAGCTCAGTCGATAGCAGACAGAACTTGAAAACACCGGGTCCAGGGTTCGATCCCTGGCTACGGCCCTTGGCTTGGCCAATTTGTTTCCCAGGATTGATGAGAGTAACTGCAACAGGACTCATTCCTCTCCTACCGCTGACCATTGTTTAGATGATGATCATGTGGGAAAGCAGCCTATGGCTTGGAAAGAAAATTGTGCAAAGCTCTGGTTAAAGAAACTTCAGGAATGCATGGATAGGTGCAATAACCATCATAGTGTTTATTCTAGAGCGGAATAGCAGGGCGCGCCGCCCTGCCCCTTTTTCACTCCGCCCTGCTGCCCTCGAATCCGTGAACACCCGCCCTTTTGCCCTTTTCAAATACATACAAAACTTGTCTGTGTATTGTTCTGGTTTCAGAACAAACCTCCGGGCTACATGGGCAAAAAACTCGTCTTCATTGTCTTGGCTCTGTCTCGTCAAGCTTGCACAGTCACAAAAAGTCGCCATAAATTTCTTCCGACCTGACTATATTCATGAAATAAAGCCGATCTAAGACTAAGGGTGACACTAATTATCCTTTATCAACTTCGTCAGTTAAGACAGGACAGCAGGGTGTTATAATCCTTCTCTGTCATTAACTTGCTAAACCATCCCTTTATCCCTCGAAAACCCTGACTTTTTCCCCCCACAGGTACTTTAACGTCTGCTAATATCTTTAAATGACGTCACACAATCAGTGAAATTTATCAATACTTGAATAGTTTTAAAATAAAGCTGAATTAACTCTTATTGCAGCTGGAGATTATCATTTCGTATATTTTTTGCATAAATTACAAGTATGGATGGTGCCAACTATCTTGAAAATACTCCATGTTTGCTATTCAAGCATCGGCAATTTTTTTAAAGCAAAATCTGCATTGCAGTGTTCTCTTTTTAGCAGTCTATTTATAGAATGGCTATGCAGTAGTACACTACCCCATCAGTAGGCCTGCCTACACATTTTGTAACTCTTTCTATGTAATAATTATTATTATTTTTTTTTAATCAAAATTATTGTCATTTCTTAAAACAGCTGAGAAGAAGGGTTTTTTTTTTTTATAATTACTCTGGACATTTTTTGTTATCCGACGAGAAGTTAGGTAGTGGACCTGTAATAGAAAATAGCTATTTCCACAATATTATTACAAAATTTGCTAAAATGAGTATTATTGTACTACTTTAACCGAGCCATTTTTTTCTTTTTTTCCTTCCTAGAATTATTATATATAAATCCAAAACCATTGTATTCTCATTACAAAGCAAATTAATAATTACCTCCCTTTCCTGAAAACTAACAAAAGTATCAACAATTCTTTTTAAGAGACATCAAAGGCATTTCTAGTTGGTAAAAAATATGCATAAGTATTTTATCTGTATAAATCCGTATTTATCAACTATCTAGAACTTTTATTCCATGCTACACCAGAAGTGTTAAGGGTCTACTGCATTAAAACTAAGTGTGACAGTGCATCATGGGATCATCAATTACATGGCAATCAAAACCTGTATAGTCAGATTGTGTTGCTTTGAGTCTATGGGTTGATAAGCATCTTTCCTTATTCTTTTCTTTAATATAGGGTTAATTCACGTTTTTGAGGTCGTTAACATTCGCAGAGGCCCGAAAAATGCTTTAACGCCCGAGTGCGAAGCACGAGGGTGTTCAAGTATTTTGAGGGCCACTGCGAATGTTAACGACCGTAAGAAACGTGAATTAACGCTATTATTGCATAAAGTTAAGGTATTCTAACAATAATTTGCACAGATAGCGAAAATATTTCCATAGAAATGCAAATAAGCGAATTTCAAATGTACTGTACGCAAATGGGTCAAAACCGGAAGTCGGCAAAGAAGTTTATTGTTACGATTAGGAAAGGGCCGTTAGTCCTGTATGCCAGTTTTGATTCTCTCGCTGTAAATACACTTTTATTATTGATTTTTAATACACACTGGACTTATGTGGAATAAACTTGCACACATTTGGACTATCACAACTAGGATAAATGCGTGGATATAAATTTCTGTAACTGAAGGCGACAGAGGGTTCGATATACATCAAGCGAGGCGGACCGATCACGTTAAAAAGTGGGTGGGATGTAGTTGCTTTAGAGTACATTTCACGGGTGAATTTTTGTTCAGATCTCGATGAAACTGAGATTCTGTGCAAAGGTTTGTTTGTGGTGTACTAATATCATCAAAGACATGCCATGAAAAGGATCGAATATGGTACGAATTCCTACAGTTTGGTGGTCGGAGTCTAGGGAAAATCTGACAAGGACAAACGTTGTTTACAAGGTAAGCCCGAATCGAGGATATTGATAGTACAAACCCGGGCGTTAACGGCGCGTGAATTTACTGATTAATACACGTTTTCTCCCGTTAACCGCCCGATTTTTACCCGTTAATACATGCTTATAACCTCCCAAAAAGGCATGTTTTATGCAATAATATACATTTCATATCCAAAGTTATAGTTAGAACTTGTTTAGAAAAGAGTGAAGGACACTGATTTGCCTTTATCTGATATGAGAAGTTATTCAACAAGGCAATGGTCCTCCCTGCCCCTTTTTCCTGCCTCCCTGCCCCTTTTTCCTGCCTCCCTGCCCTTTTGCCTGGTCTAGAATAATCACTACATCACAATATAACTGAAATAATGTTGAAAAGGTGAAAACAGCGTCAAACACCATACAATCAATCAATCAGTTGTCTTGGAAAGGGATAGAAAACATTGTAGGATATAAAATGCTGGTTACCAGCATTTTCTCCTTTTCAGATAATGTTTTCAAAGGCTATTTTCCTCTAGGAATTTCTGGAAAAATTCAGATTTAAAGTTTGGAAATGGGGGCACTGGCTATGAATAGCATTTTGTAGTATGAGCAAACATCCGTTTCATATTTTTAAATTTTCAAAGAAAGCATCCACCATATGTATTTTTGCAATGCTTTATGTTGTAGTTAAGATCTGGAATCAAAGAAGACTGCTTTTTATCCCTCGCCGAAAGGCGGCGGGGGATATGGTAATAGTCTCCTTCCGTCATTCCGTTCTTCCGTCCCACATTTTTGTCCGGAGCATAAGTATAAAAGCTAGGAACTTGAAACTTCACACACGTATAGAACTAATTGAGGAGAAGTGCAGTGCATAAGAACCATAACTGTATCTGAAGTATTTTTGGAGTTATTGCCCTTTGTACACTTTTTTCTGGAATTTTTGTCTGGAGCATATCTCTAAAAGTATAAAAGCTAGGAACTTGAAACTTCACACACATATAGAACTCATTGAGAAGAAGTGCAGTGCATAAGAACCATAACTGTATCTGAAGTATTTTTGGAGTTATTGCCCTTTGTACATTTTTACTTTGGATTTTTGTCCGGAGCATATCTCTGAAAGTATAAAAGCTAGGAACTTGAAACTTCACACATATATAGAACTCATTGAGGAGAAGTGCAGTGCACAACAACCATAACTCTGTCTTCAGTATTTTTGGAGTTATTGCCCTTTGTACATTTTAACTTTGGATTTTTGTCCGGAGCATATCTCCAAAGGTATAAAAGCTAGGAACTTGAAACTTTACACAAATATAGACCTAATTGAGGAAAAGTGCAGTGCACAACAACCATAATTCTGTCTTCTGTATTTTTGGAGTTATTGCCCTTTGTAAATTTTAACTTTGGATTTTTTTGTCCGGAGTATATCTCCAAAAGTATAAAAGCTAGGAACTTGAAACTTCAAACACTTATAGAACTAATTGAGGAGAAGTGCACTGCATAAGAACCATAACTCTATCTTCAGTATTTTTGGAGTAATTGCCCTTTGTAAATTTTTTTCTGGAATTTTTTGTCCGGAGCATATCTCTGAAAGTATAAAAGCTAGGAACTTGAAACTTCACACACATATAGAACTAATTGAGGAGAAGTGCAGTGCACAACAACCATAACTCTGTCTTCAGTATTTTTGGAGTTATTGCCCTTTGTAAATTTTTACTTTGGATTTTTGTCCGGAGCATATCTCCAAAAGTATAAAAGCTAGGAACTTGAAACTTCACACATATATAGAACTCACTGAGCAGAAGTGCAGTGCACAAGAATCATAACTCTATCTTCAGTATTTTTGGAGTTATTGCCCTTTGTAAATTTCAACTTTGGATTTTTGTCCGGAGCATATCTCCAAAAGTATAAAAGCTAGGAATTTGAAACTTAACACACATATAGAAGTAATTGAGGAGAAGTGCAGTGCACAGGAACCATAACTCTATCTTCAGTATTTTTGGAGTTATTGCCCTTTGTAAATTTTTACTTTGAATTTTTGTTAGCACATTTCTATTTAGATTCCCAGGCTTTTTTTGACTGATTACCCTTTGATGAATTTATCCTGTTCTGGAACAAGTGCTAGTTTTTTTTTCATACTTATTATCTCGCTGGTGGGGGGGGATATGGTAATAGTCTCTGTCAGTCCCTCCTTCCATCCCCGATTTTTATCCGGAAGATAACTTAACCAGTATTTCAGATACCAACTTCAAACTTCGTAAGTTGATAGATCTCATTAAGGAGGAGTGCAGTGTACACAAATGACAACTCTTTCCTTCAAATTTTTGGAGTTATTGCCCTTCGTTATTTTTCAGGCTTAATTTTTTTTCTCTAGCACATAACTTGAAAATTGTTTCACATATCAACTTGAAAATTTGAATGTGTCTAGATTTCAATAAGGAGAAGTGCAGTGCGCAGGAATAATAACTCTAACTTTCATAATTTTTGAGTTATTACCCCTTCTTATTTTTCAGGCTTAACTTTTGTCCAGAACATAATTGAAAAACTATTTCAGATATGAAAATGTAACTTAATCGGTGGATGGATCTTACTGTGAGGAGTGCAGTGTACAAGAACGATAACTCTGGCAGTATGATTTTTGAATTATTGCCCTTTGTTATTTTTCAAGCTCAATTTTTGTCCAGGACATAACTCAAAAATTATTTCAGTTAATGACATGTTTCTTCATACGTGGATAGATTTTATTGTGGGGGACTGCATTGTACAAGAATGATAACTCTGCTTTTTATGATTTTTGAGGTTTTATGCAATGAAATCCTGTACCATGGAACAAGGGAGCTTAATGTATAATTTTATCATGGACCAATAACAAAAAGGCCACATGTACATGCAAAACACAATATCTCTTACACGTTTGTGTCAAAAAAGGTCTTTTTCGGAGGGGATATCATTTCAACGAAATTGCTTTTTCTTTTTGCTTTTCATTGAATCATAACAGTTTGTGAACAATTACCAGTAGAGTTGACAGCTCTTCAAAATCTGTTTTGGAAAGTGACATGATCACTCATAATGTGAGCGTCTCCTTCCCTTTCTAATTACTGTGGATTCATATAATTTGGTTGGTATGAAATTTCGTGGATTTTTTCAAATTCGGCATCTTCGTTGGACCGTAAATTCGTTGATTTTCCATTTCCAAAAAAAAATTTTTTTTGTGAAAAAAAAAAAAATCTAAACTTTTAATTAATGAAGTGTGTCAAAGAAGAAAAGACAGCATAAGTCGGGACTGCTGCTTACGGCATATTCGCCGATATATTGTGACAGAAGGAAAGAGATCTTTTGTTTAGAGCTCGAGTCGTTTATCATTACTGAAATAATACATTTTACCTTGTTCTCCAAAAGTGTGTTCGAAACAGGGTGTAAGTGTAAACTCCGACAAATTTGCATCTAGATCTATATTTAGAACAAGCGTGAAAGGTCAAAATTGTAGGAGACCTAAGTCAGTAAGTTTCGGCTTCCATTCAATCTAGCATGACTTCCAAAAAATGCTTTCTAATACGAGCTAAGCCATTGTTCAACTGGATGGGATAGATCGACGATCAGACTGCAAGTTCTGTTTAGTCTGACACCGTCCAACAACAAGTTGAAATCCGCCATCTTGTCATCACCAAATTCAATATTAGAACTACCCAAATATGAAACAAGCCGTCCGTCAACATGATGTTATGCCAGTTGCAGGTACACACACGCCTGCAGTAAAATGTTGATTTGGGGTAGATCTGTGACGTAATGTGTAGGTCATTCTAGCAAGAGGGTTGTAAAACAAACGTTTGTTGTACTAATTTACGACTTTTTTACCCCACGAAATCGTTTAGAAATGGCTGTTTCAAAAACACCTGGGCAGTCGTGTCACATGTTTTGTGCAGTCAGCAGAAAATTGGTTTGGCTGTATGAAAAAAAATCCTGGCAGCCGAAATGCAACAGTGAAAGATAAACATGGATTACTTGATTCGATACGTGTAGGTAATTTTTCAACAGTATTTATGCCGTCGTCGCTGGGATAACAGAAAAAGAAATTAAGTTAAGGCAATTAAAAATCACTATTTTTACTCGGTAATTGTTAAGTCTCTAAGAAATCTTTGTAGGAAGAAATAATCTAAGGTGTAAATAACTTTCTGTTCGATAGTGTGTACATTTTAACGTTGGCGTCGTCACGTTCGTTATTGATCAATGAAGCCGAGCCCAACTTAGTTGAAGATGGCAAAGGACCTATCTTTCGTGGGGAACTTGAATTCGTGGACTTACCTACCCATGAAATCAACGAAAATTAGTACTCAACGAATATTAATGGTTTCACGGTATTAAGTTTCATAAACAGATTTTAAACCTGTTTTAACCTAGATCCAGTCTTCTTGGTAATTACAAAGGGATGCTGACATTTTGAACATGTTGCGCTCATTTAAACCAACATATTTCTTGACTGTGGAGTTTTCATCCAATTCTTTTCTTTTTCTTTGAGATGTAAATAGGGTTTGGAATGGGAATTAATTGGCCTGTTGGACCCTGTGTGGTTTAATTGAGGGTATAAGAATAAATCACTACAGTCCCGCGATCATCATATGTGCCATTTCATCTGGCGGAACAAGCGTGACAGCATGCATGTCGTAAAAGGCGACAAAAGGGGCATCAATTTGTTTTGTCCATTCCTCATATGTCATATTTGTCTTATGTTGTTGCACATGTATGTTATTTTCACCTCTCATTATTGCTTACTAAGTAAGTGCGTCCAATATGACCTAAGTTGTCGATGGGCCTTAAAACACTCTTCATTCATTCATTCTGTCTCAAGGATGGATATGTAGGAAAGATTGGATGAAAAAGGAAAGCCACATAGTGTATATGTATAATCTGATTTTAGCGATCTAAGCACCCTGATTTAAAGAAACTCCAGGTAATACGTAGTTAGATGGGAGCACTAACGAAGAAATGAAAGATTTTGTTTTTGTTTTCCTTTTGTTTGTAGAGTGGGATTGAGTAATTCCGAACTATCGGCAATTACCAAACAAGATTTTAGAAATAATTCCAACCCTCCTGGGCCCGCCCGGGTGGCTCAGTGGTGAGCGTGTCGGACTCATGACCTGGTGGTTGTGAGTTCGATACCTGGTTGAAGCGAACTTTCTTTCCGGCGTATTTTCGCCTCTCACCTCTGCTGAAGCATGTGAGAAAAGTAGTCGGTGGCTTTGGAAAGAAAGTAGTGTTAGTACCGGTATGAGATAGCCAGGAAACACATGTGCCTCACCGACCGCCATGATATGACCTTAGCTGTTAAAGTGGCGTTAAACCCCAATACAACCAACCAACCAAATCCAACCCTCCTGGAGACAATGATAATACCATATGACGTCATAAGCTGTTTGACATTTCTTTTCCTTACTATCTTTCAAGGTTTTGAATGATATAATAATCATCTGAAGAGAAATCGGTAGTTACCTACATTTGACAGCTCGAAGGTCAGGGAATTACCACTTGATTTTTTGAGATATATTGCTAATAGTGTAAACTGCTCCTACGTCTCCCTTGACTCAGTAATTGAGATTACTTATAGTTGCGACATGCATAAACACATTGTAGTGTGTAAATATTCTTATCACGTGTTAAAAGCACTTAAGAGGCTTCTTTGGAAAAACACTTGTCTGTATTTATATGCCAGGGTATTTACATACTGAAACAGTTTGAATAAGAATTAGCCTTGTTTTTATCTTAGTAAGCAACCACAAGAATAAAATGTATGTAATTTGGAGCTTCATATATCTTAGTTTAACTTTTCAATTGCTTATTACATTGGAGACAAATTGGATCAAACTTGACCAATTTCAGTTTGCTTATATTGTGCTTACTGTTTGTTGGTTTGCATGTGTCGGTTCTGAAAATTAGGAGTTAAAATTTTCCTGCAAACGAGACATTATCAACTGTTTTTGTAGTCCTTTATACAAACATTTCAGCAACAAGAGTGTTGGTATCTTACAGTTTTCATTTATTTTTAAAAGAAAATGCGAAACATTCGGAAATACCCAACGTCTGTCTTCGGCTGTGTCGACTAGTTTGGTAATGGGCTCTATATGGTACAAACTTTTACATGGTGCTAGTAGGTAATCACAGCAATTTTTACATCAATAATGTTCGGAAAAGAAAGGGGACATTTAGATCTACAAAATGGTCTGTCCAAAGTTCCTATATCTGTGTTTATTACAGAACAAGAACAGTTATTGCGTAACTGTCTGGGTATATCCAGTCCCAGTCTATAGTACTCTGCTCAATACTAGTATTCTTCCTAACCTAATGAGCAATTCCTTAAAAAAGTCAAAGTCTCTCTTACATAGATCTAGATCTACATGCTGTGAGGAAATGTTCCTGTAAAATGGTCTTTACAAGTACCGTAATTCCCCCAAGTATTCGGACGGAAAAAAATAATTATTTTTTTTGGTGTCCGAAAACTTATTAAATTATTTGTGTGACTGTCCGAAAATTTCGGGAAATCTCTTTCCAACAACAACAACAACAACAACATATCCTTTAATAGACATCGTATGTACAACATACAGTAAGGCATATATTTCCCGAAAAGAACTTACATGAGATGGACCTTTATGGATTAATAAAACTTACTTGTAAAAAGAGTTCACACAATTACGTATTCGAACGCAAATAGCTACTTCGCTAAACAATCCTAAATCATGGTCGTGATAAGGGTTATTCTTGACCTGACTAAACCTGGTTACGTCACCCATACACGTGCTTGTCTCCATGCCATATGTCTGTGTACAGGTCGTTATAAATTGGCCATCCCGTTATGCATTAAAAGTGTATCTTATAGCGTTCATAGATAAGATTTACATCTTTAATGCGTCATTGTATTGGTCTAAATATATACAGCCTGTGTAACACAAATTAGCACCTGCATTCAGTCTACTGCGATCAATCAGATACCAAACAAAGGATTTAAGCTTAAAACATAGATTGATTTACTCTTCTCAGGTACTTGCTAATTAACTCTTTACCACACAATCACGACTTTAAACGATCCTGGGGTAAAACGTTTTGAAACATTGTTGGAAAAGGAGAAAATGCTGGAATTAATCATTTTCTCCTCATCCCCCACTGTTTTCTTCGTTATCCAATCAAAAATCATTTTAGCAAAATGTAGTTGTCGTCTGCGAATCCTTCGAATTTTATCTAGTCCAAGAACATTTTCGTTTAGTAAAAGTTTACCATATCCCAAACAAGCCTTTGTCGTATGCAAACTCTTTCAGTTTGGAAGAGTCTTTAATTTGTTGTCTGGGAAAGAGTATTGCAGACCTTCGTCGATCTTCTGAACCATTTTAATTTGTTGTTTGGGAAAGAGTATAGCGGGTCTACGTCAACTTCTAAACCATTTTAATTTGTTGTTTGGGAAAGAGTGTAGCGGGTCTTCGTCAACTTTTAAATCGTTTTAATTTGTTGTTTGGTAGAGTACTGCGGGTCTTATAAACCATCATAATTTCGTGTCCGAAAATTTAGGGACAATTATTTTACCAAGTGTCCGAACTTAGGGACAAAAAATAAATTATTTCGGAAAATAATTAATGGTGTCCGAAAATTTAGGGTGTCTGGATACTTAGGGGAATTACGGTATGTGAACCAATAATCATTCCAAGATATTTTTCTGGACATAAATTAACGAAATTGTCAGGAACTGTGTTTATTTTGTTAAGGAAATCAGGGATGGGTCGCTCTATTTCACATGTATAAATCTACAAAAGAAAAATACTTTTTACAACCCTCAAAATTAGTTTTTGAAATTCAAACCCTAAACCTTTTGATTTTAAGATCTAGAATCTAACTGGTTGTTTGAATTAATAGGTATTTGTTCCAAAAGCCATTTACGTTGCTCGTATTGAGGCTTTGCCTTTTTCATATCGGTTTTTCACTTTCAGATTTTAGCTTGGATGATTATGATCTTGGATGCAACTGAATTAATAATTTTACAAAAGGTCTCTATAATTCAGTTGCTTTTATTTAAGAATAGGAGATCTGTCTGTGAAAACATTTATAGCATAAGTTTTTTTTGCCATAAAATATGTACCGTTACTTATAAGCCAACTATGTACAAACAAGTAACAAAGTGAAAACTTTTTTCCGAGACAAATACAGTATCAAACACAAATGAATACAGATAAAGTCCAGCAAAACTGTTGCCAATGACGGATCAAGGCATACCAGAAAGGTTGTCGGTCTATTCAGGGACATTACTTTTCTCCAGGAGATACCATATACAAAATTGTGATACTGGTTTGAAACTGTTTGTTCATATTTGGACAATTTTATTCTTATCACTGTATATCTATTTATAACATGGAAAAGGAAAGCCTTAATACGAGCAACGTAAATAATTTGTGGAACAAATAGAGCTATGTAATAATTTGAATGAAGACCTAGATTCTAGATCATGAAAGCAAAGGATTTTTGTGTGCCAATTCAGGCTTTGCTAAAACTAATTTTGAGCATTGTCAAAAGTAGAAAGCATGCTTCTTTTGTAGACTGTATACATGTGAAATAGATTGATTCCAGATTCTCTTAAATTAAGCCATTTTCTCAGCAATTTTGTTTATAAATTTATAAAAAGGAATAATTTGGGAGTGGTTATTGTTTCACATACTTTCAAAGAACAATTTATGGGGAAATTTCCTCATTGTATGCGGATCTAAGATCTGTAAGAGAGAGAGAAAAAAAAAAGGGAAGAAATTCACGCTCACATTTTCACATTGTTACGGGTGACCACTCCTTCCTGCATGGCATACTCCCGATTTAAATACAATACCTGGCTACTGCGTCAGAGAGATATCCCTTTGGCTCAGTGGTTAGGGTATTGGCTTTGCGTCCGGGAGTTCGGAGTTCGAATCCCGCTCCGATCCTTATTTCTGCCATGCATTTATTCATTTGTTTCTTTGTTACGGACTTCGTTCGTAAGATGGGGGCTCGTCCGGGATTGGCCATTGAGCCATTAATCCCATTTGTTGTCCAAAATCGGACTTCCTGCCTAATAAGGCTTTGAGTCATCAATAAATGATGACTTTAAGAGGGGGTGTGTTACGGGTGACCACTCCTTCCTGCATGGCATACTCCCGATTTAAATACAATACCTGGCTACTGCGTCAGAGAGATATCTCTTTGGCTCAGTGGTTAGGGTATTGGCTTTGCGTCCGGGAGTTCGGAGTTCGAATCCCGCTCCGATCCTTATTTCTGCCATGCATTTATTCATTTGTTTCTTTGTTACGGACTTCGTTCGTAAGAACATAGCATATTAAAAGGCTACAAGAATAAGAAAATCTCTTTTTAGATATTGATGAAGATATAATTTCATGGAATGCTGCTGTCTCCTTGCAATGATTGCCATGGAGTCGTGTGTGACCACTACATTTTGAAGGTTTTAGTTGGAGTTTAAGGTTGGCTAAATTGTTTCCACCGCCACTTGGGCACTATGCTGCAGTTACATCTGATCATTCTCAGACCTGATTCACATCTTGATTCATCCATCTTTGGAAAATTAGCCTATCATTTTTTTCCCCCCTACTATGATTTTAACACTTTTACATTATTTCGCTTGTAGATCTCTAAGTGGCGGCAAGAGCACCTATCCATGTTTTATCTGGAGTTTCTGCAAAATGAGTGTGCATAGATCGTCAAAATCAGATTATTTGTTGAGCTCTGTCCTTTCTCATTATATATGCTTCCCTACACATACATTGTTGAAACAGTGGTCAGTGTAGAGAGAGAAATGAATTCTGTCTCAATCACTAAACTTATCATTAATCCCTTGATAGAAATTTGCTGAGTTATTGAGTAGATATTTAACTTAGTGTAAGTAAACCCAAACTTAAAGATCAATCAATAAGGTTCTATAACATTTGAATAAATGTAATAAATACATGTATATTTGAGCCATGTTGCTGTAAAAGAGGGGTTTAATATAATTATATAGATCAAGATTCATATAGTTTCAGATCCATTTTGTAAGATAAGTACTGCCTGAATCACGTAGCATGATCCTAATGTGCAAAAAATTTGTTGACAGATGTAGCATAGAGTTTTAATCCAGGTCAGGTTACACAGAGTACCCAGACAGACCTGGATCGATAGTTTTTGCAGATGCATTAAGCCCCCTTTTCACAGATCATAATTGCAAATTTCTCTATAAATGATAATTTTGAAACAGTCAAGAGACTACTTAAGTCATGATTTCTTAAACACATTATTTTCTGGGAAAAAAACGGCTCATGCATGACGTAAATAAGTATGATTAGTGATGTCATCATTTGCCAGCATAGATCATTTTGTATATTTATATAAAATAAATGTTTAATACTCTGAAAGTAAAAAGAAAATTAGATAATCTGTACCCATTAAATTGACAATTTTTATGAATAATCCAAACAGAAGACACTGAATGTTTAGTCATCTGCTGCTAGATTTAGACTAAAACCAAGAACAAAGTCATATATTTTACTTTCAAAAATCTACAACGTTGCTACTTCAAAGCTTTATACAGGCTCATCATATACTTATGATTCACACCCTATAATTTCCTTTTTAGCTCTACTGGCTTTCAGCCAGCAGAGCTTATGTCATGGCGTGGTTTCCGTCGTCCGTCTGTCCGTCCGTCCGTCCGTTAGTCTTTTTCTTGTTTACGAGATAAAGTCTTCATTTCTGGTCAGATTTTCGTGAAACTTACATAGTTTGTTTATCTCATTGATAGCTTTAACCCTATTGATTTTGAAAAAAATCTGACAAACAGTATGGGAAAAGTAGCCATTTCAAGTTTAAAATTTCCATTTCTTGTTTACGCGATAAAGTCTGTATTTTTGGTCAGATTTCCATGACACGTGCAGAGTTTGTTTATCTTGTCAATAGCTTCAACCCTATTGATTTTGAAAAAAATCCAACGAACAGTATAGGAAAAGTAGCCATTTCAAGTTGAAAACTTTCATTTCTTGTTAAGGCAATAAAGTCTTCATTTTTGGTCAGATTTCTGTGAAACTTACACAGTTTGTTTATCTCATCAATAGCTTTAACCCTATTGATTTTGGTAAAAATTTTATAAACGGTATGGGGAAAGTAGCCATTTCAAGTTCAAAATTTCAATTTCTTGTTTACGCGATAAAGTCTGTATTTTTGGTCAGATTTCCATGAAACTTGCGGAGTTTGTTTATCTTATCAATAACTTCAGTCCTATTGATTTTGAAAAAAATCCAATGTACAGTATGGGAAAAGTAGCCATTTCAAGTTGAAAATTTTCATTTCTTGTTTACGCGATAAAGTATTCATTTTTGGTCAGATTTCTGTGAAACTTACACAGGTTGTTTATCTCATCAATAGCTTTAAGCCTATCGATTTTGAAAAAAATCTAAAAACAGAATGGGAAAAGTAGCCATTTCAAATTGAACAATTACATTGCCTGTTTACATGATAAAGTATTTATTTGTGATCAGACTTTTATGAATTTTCAGCTTGTTTATCCCATCAATAGCTTTTTAACCCTTTTGAGTTTGAAAAAATTCAACAAACAGTAATGGAAAAGTAGCCATTTTGAGTTGAAAATGTCAACTTTTTTGTCTTTTTGTGTAATGAATTCCTATGTATGCTTTGTTTAAAAGCAAACTCTTTGCCAGTAGAGCATATTCAGGCCCTTCAGGGCCTTCTAGTTTTTTGGCAAAGTACTGGTAGTTGTAATAGTTTAGTATTTGAAACTATACCATACAATTGCCCAAATTGATCTTGCTCTGTCAGTTGTCCATCATCAACTTTTACCATATGTACAGTCTAGAGGCCACATTTTCAGCGCGATACTGGGGTTGTGGGGGGCACAAACTAGGTCGCAAGGTCAAATCTTAGAAAAACCTTGTGTATGCTCTAAGGTCACATTTTCAGTCTAAATCTGAAAATTTGGCAGAATCTTCCTCTTGGTGATACCTTTGATGAGTTTGAAAATGGGTCATGTCAGGTCAAAAGCATGGTCTCTTGGTCAAATCTCTGAAAAACCTTGTAATTATGTTTATGCTTCCCTTTGATTCCAGTGTCAGATAATACATATGTATGAAGTGCCTGAATTATATAACTTGAATTTTTTTAAAAGATTTTACTGTCCCATTTTGTATTACACTATGTATATATTATACAGCTTAGTCTGACAAGAAAGTGCTTGAATTTTGACTCGATACTTGATGTTTTCACACATGATCCTGATTTTTAACAATCCCAAAGAAGAAGGTGATACAAAACATTGTGAGAAAAGAAGAAAATGCTGCAAGCAATTATTTTCTTCTTTTTTCCAGATTTTTTTTTATCCCTTCTAAAACAAATTTCATTGTTTGAGCCAGATTGAAATTGTTGTCTGCTAAAGCTATGAGATTAGACAAACCTAAGAATTTGTTGTGTTGATACGGGTTAACTCTGTGCCTTATGATGGTAGGTTTTTGCTTCTTGTGTCACAACTGTTAATAATATTGTGGTAAAAACAGAATTAAATTGTAATGAGGTTCTGCAACTTTAAAGTGTTTGTCAAGTCTTTGACAAATAACAGACCTCTAGGCTGGTCCAGCTTGAAAGTATGTACAGACAATGTGTTAAATTTTGTCAAGTGTAGAAAACATTGTGGGAAAAGGAGAAAAATGATGATCTCACCTTTGCTCACAAGATTTTCAAAAGGATATTTCCTCAGGGTAATTAAACCTTGGGAAGGGTCAAATATTGTATTTACATATTTAGTTATCTACTATAATCTGTTTGTAGAGGTAAGCCATGAATATAAACTTTGTATTTCTAGTGAAAAGTTCAGGCACTTCTATATTGACATATTTTATAGTTTGACTTGATGATTTTATTTAACCCTTTAACTCTTTACCAAACAACAAAATTTTCGACTCTGTCAAATTGAAAACATTTACAGATGACAAAAATGAAGCTCAAAAGATGATTTTTGTCTCTGATAGAGTAGAGAACATTGTGGGAAAAAGAGACAAGCATTTTCTCCTTTTCCCACAATGTTTTTAAAAGCTTTCTCTTCAGGATTGTTAAAAGTCAGGATTGTGTGATAAAGATTCAAGACTGAATTTATAGACTTTGTTTAGAAAAGCAGAAAATGTTACCATTCTAGGAAAAGGAGGAAATGCTTGTAACCAGCATTGTGTCCTTTTCCAAAAATGTTTTTTGAAAAAACAAATCTAATTGCATCACAGTTTGTTGTCAACTAATTCATTCAACTGAGAAGTTCAAGATTGTGTTGTTTGGTAAAGAGATAAGACTATTTCTTGAATGTAAAACAAAAACCCTTTACCTCATGGAAAACTAAACTATTGGGCGTTATAGAAAAAGGCTTTTTGCGCAAGTAGATCATTTTGTGTGTAGTTCCATTAAAATGGCTTTTTCAGGGTCAAAATTTGCAGGCTTGAAAATTATTGTGATTACAGAAAGTATTAGGTAGCAGACCATGTAGACCTGAGATCAGACTGAATGTTTGCTGCCTTCTTATCTAGATCTGCACCATCTGCTGAAGTTATAGCATTTAAAAGTTTTAAAATAGTAAAAAACTAGCTAAGCAGGATAATTGAGAGCTGATAATTGGGCTAGAAATGTAAGGTGTACAATTATGTCAAACCCCCCCCCTTTCAGGGTGAGGTTTCCCCTTGCATCTGTCTGTCTGTCCTTCACAAATCATGTCTGCTCAATAGCATGTAAACCTATAGAGCTAATTTGATAAAGCTTTACATATTTGAAGAGCACAATGACAGGAAGTGTCATGCACAAGAACCATAACTCTAGCTTGTCTAATTTTTCAGTTATTCCCCTTCAATTATTTTCTGTCACAAATCATGTCCACTCTCTAACTCGAAAACCTTTTAAGATATTTTGATTAAACTTCATACATTTGTAGAGCACTATGAGATAAAGTGTCACGAATAAGAACCATAACTTTGGTGTGTCTATTTTATGAGATATTCCTCTGATTATTTTCAGTGACAAATTTTGTCCGGAGCATAACTCAAAAAGTATTTCAGATATCATCTTGAAACTACATAGGTGTATAGATCTCATTAAGGAGAAGTTCAGTGCACAAGAATCATAACTCTGCCCATTATATTTATGAAGTTATTGCCCTTTGTTGATTTCCATACTTAATTGTTGTCCGGAGCATATCTCCAAGTATTTCAGGTATCATCTTGAAACCTCATGGGTGGATAGGTCTCATTAAGGAGAAGTGCAGTGCACAAGTACCATAACTCTGCCCATCATATTTTTGGACTTACTGCCCTTTGTTGATTTTCATAATTAATTTTTATCTGGAGCATAACTCAAAAAGTATTTCAGGTATCACCTTGAAACCTCATAGGTGGATTAATCTTATTAAGGAGAAGTGCAGTGCACCAGAACCATAACTCTGCCAATCATATTTTTGGAGTTATTGGCCTTTGTTGATTTTCATACTTAATTCTTGTCTGGAGCATAACTCAAAAGGTTTTTCAAGTATCATCTTGAAACTTTATATGTGGATAGATCTTATTCAGGAGAAGTGCTTTGCACAAGAACCGTAACTCTGCCCATTATATTTTGTAGTGCACTATAAAGATGCCCAAGAACCATAACTCTGTATATTTTTCCAGTAATTTCCCTTTGATTATTATGCCCCCTTCAAAGAAGTGGGGGTTTATTGCTTTGTACTCGTCGGTCCATTGGTCGGTACGTCGGTAGGTCCGTAGACCACTTATTCGTCCAGAGCATAACTCTAAAAGTATTTCAGGTATCATCTTGAAACTACCAGTACATAGATCTCATTAAGGAGAGGTGCAGTGCACCAGAATCATAACTCTGCCCATCATATTTATGGAGTTATTGCCCTTTGGTGATTTTCATACTTAATTTTTTTCCGGAGCATAACTCTAAAAGTATTTCAGGTATCATCTTGAAACCTCATAGGTGAATTAATCATATTAAGGGGAAGTGCAATGCACCAGAACAATAACTCTGCTTATCATATTTATGGAGTTATTGCCCTTTGTTGATTTTCATACTTAATTTTTGTCCGGAGCATAACTAAAAAAATATTGCAGGTATCATCTTGAAACTACATAGGTGGATAGATCTCATTAAGGAGAAGTACAGCGCACATGAATCATAACTCTGCCCATCATATTTATGGAGTTATTGTCCTTTGTTGATTTTCATACTTAATTTCTGTCCGGAGCATAACTCTAAAAGTATTTCAGGTATCATCTTGAAACCTCATAGGTGGATAGATCTCATTAAGGAGAAGTGCAGTTCACAAGTACCATAACTCTGCCCATCATATTTTTGAAGTTATTGGCCTTTGTTGATTTTCATACTTTTGTCTGGAGCATAATTCAAAAAGTATTTCAGGTATCACCTTGAAACCTCAGGTGGATTAATCTTATTAGAATGGAAAAGTTTTGTTTCTGGTACAGTGCACCAGAACCATAACTCTGCCTATCATATTTTTGGAGTTATTAGCCCCTTTGTTGATTTTCATACTTAATTCTTGTCCAGAGCATAACTCAAAAGGTTTTTCAGGTAGCAGCTTGAATCTTTATATGTGGATAGATCTTATTCAGGAGAAGTGCATTGCACAAGAACCGTAACTCTGCCCATTATATTTTTGCAGTTATTACCCTTTGTTTATTTTCGTACTTAATTTTTTTCCAGAGCATTACTCAAAAAGTATGTGAGGTAAAATCATGAAACTTTAAAAATTGATTGTTAACATAAATTGGAAGTGCATTGCCCAAGAATAGTTAATTTATCATTAATAATTTTTGAGTAATTACCCTTTGTTCGTTTTTACACTTTGAACTTAACGGTTTATAATCACATGTTATATTTAGAATTGGATGCCATCATGGGGGCATACATGTTTTACAAACATCTCTTGTTTTCCTTATTACAGACAATTTTGTGTCTGCTCTGTATCTCGATTTAAGAGAAAAAAGACCATTTTTTGTTTGTTAGAAATTCCTAGGTCAGATATTGATCCTTTTGACACCAAAAAGGGGGTGGAAGAAGACATCTATTTTTTTTTAGAAAAATAAGTTCTTTTCATAATTTTTTCCCCTTTTGTTGCTGTAGTCTATTTGTAGAGACAGACATGTATTTGAGGTAAAGGGGTTTAGTGTAATATCTGTACTGTGTATGGCATGCAACACATGAAAAGGGGCATTCAGATATTTGTTTAGTTTCGTGCTACAGCAGGACAGAAAATTGTATTAGAAAGGAAAAGTTTTGTTTCCAATTAACCCGTTCGGAATGCTGAGGCTGCTTTGAGACAACACTTTACGCAGATGTCCGACTGTTCCTTTTTGCATGTAGCTAGCCATAAATATCATTTGTTGATTGGGTTGTGTGCTACTTTTGACGTTATTTCAGTTATTTTACTTGCTTATTTTGTCATCAGTTTTGTATGAAACATGAATTATTCAGAGAAAGTCCCTACAGAAAATTACTGTATTAACCCTTAGGCTGCTAAGCGCAACTAACTGACCTTTTGCAGACAGTGTAGATCAGGATTAGACTGCACAGAACATGCAGTCTGATCTTTGGTCTACACTGTCCAAAAAGGAACCATTATTCCCCAAAATGTAACTTTGAAGCATCAATATTTGGGTTTTCACTACCAAATTGAAAATTTTAATTTAGTTATTTAGCAGAATAAGGGTTAAGTTCTGATACGGCAGAATTCATACATACACAGAAATACCAGCTACAATTTAGTAAGTAATTTTTACTTTTCTCACAGAAATTACATGCTAAATTGTAGCTGATGGAGTTATATGTTAAAAATCCCTGGTTTTTATGGGTCTGGAATAGTAGCCTTTTGAAAATATTACGGGAAAAGGAGAAAATGCTGGCCAGCATTTCTCCTTTTCCTAACAATGTTTTCTACCCAGTAATAAGCAGAAATCATCTTTTCAGCAAGAGTTGAATTGTCATCTGCAAATGCTTTCAATTTCGTCTAGACCAATAGTTTATTGTTTGGGAAAGGGTTAAAAAGGCAAGAGAAGATGTTGGTCATTTGAAATAAAATGTATGTTACATGGGGCTTTAACTGTATAAGCACTGCATTGTTAAAAGGGGCCTTAATGCATTGGCACAAAGTATCCACAAATATCAGTGTGTGCTGTCCACACAGGATGACATGGGTCAAAAGTTTTTATACTTTTGGTCATTTTTCTACATGTCAAAAGACTATTCTACCTCCAGATCCAGTCAACTTCTGGACAAAATGAACTTAATGTATCTGTAATTATATGATGATTAATTTGGGGTAATGCATGGTTAGAGATATATTAAGCCCCCTTTTCAAAGAGCATGGCTCAATTATGTACAAGTCATGCTCTGAAAAAAGGGGCTTAACCCTTTACCCTATATGCCAAGTTTAGGCTCTTCCACTTCAGAAGCAAATAAAGATTGTCAAAAATATGGGCAAATGAGGATACAAATATCTGATTGAATGGAAAACATGGCGGGTAAAGGAGAAATTGCTTTTCCCACAATGTTTTCAAAAGCTGTGTGTTGTTGATACATCAAATTGAGTATCTATGGAGTAAAGTGTTAATCCAGCTGCAAAAAGTATCGACCCAGGTGTGCCTGTACAGTCCATGCAGACTAACCTGGGCTGAAACTTTCTGCTATTTGTCAATTTTCTGTATGTACAAGGATCAGTCTACCTGATGATTAAGCAAGTTGTCAAAACAAAAGTTGTCATGGATCTATGGTTGTATGATGGCTTAATTGGTGTGATGCATCATGGGAATGCATTAAGCCCCCTTTCCACAGAGCATGGTTCATTTGAGTGTACATGTTGCTTTAATTCTCTGTGTATTTATTTATATTTGTTTATTGTTTAATGTTTCTAGATTTATTTTCATGTATTGTGATATGTACATGTATGTATTTTCATGTGGTTGACCAAGTTTGCTGATCTTTAGGGTCACTTTTCACCAATCATAATTATTGTTTATCTTCTGTTGGGTTTGAGAGTAAATACAAACAAAAAGGTAACAGTTTGGCCAAGAAACAAAAGACTTCAGTATGATACCAGCTAAAGGTCAGAAGACTTTAGTGACTAGCCTCCATCCAGACCAGTATTTTGTTCTACTTAAAATAGATACTTTCCCTTGAAACAATCTGGTTTCTTTGTACATTTAATTAATGCTTTCTTTATTCTTAAAATTCTTACTCAAAACTTTTGTTATGGTTTAGAAAACCCAGAACAATGTAAAAGTAACACTTGACCTCTGTGACATTTTACTGCCAAATGATAGAAATGTGATTTTTCTACTACAAAAAGAAAATATTATTTATGTACAAGTCTATTTTTGTCAGTACATCTTTAAATATTGGACAGAGTAGATCAAAGATCATGCCTCAAGTTTTTTGTTGGATGATCTTGGATCTGCACTGTTTACAAAAATGTTGGCTTAAAGTCTGATTTCTGTAAATAGAAAGTCTTGGTTTGACTATGTTGTTGCTGGTAACTCCGGGCAGGTCACTGTGTAGTCCCCTGTCTAGTACTGGTTAAACCTGGGAAAGACAGGAAACAGCTGGCTGGTTACTGTAATATTGGTTAACATTAAAGTACAAGACTATTTTAAATACAAAATTAATCAAGAAGGACAAAAAATGAGAGGTGAAAAGCGGCCCTGATTTTAGAAGTTGGAGATAATGGAACATGTCATAATAAAGTATGCACTTGGAAATGATACTTATAAATATTACAAAACTGAAAACATAGTGACAAATAGCAAAATTGCTCTGTATGAGAATACTGTATGCAAAATTTTGAAACAACCTATTACTGTACAAGAATGATGTTTCATGCTTCTACAGTTGACAACCTTCAACATGAAGTAAGCAGTTGCTCATTTACACACAATGTTGTCTTCATTATCAAAGAAAGACTTTTTCTTGTCATACAACTCTGTGTGTTACTTGCACTATTTTGTTATTGTAAATTTAAGGTGTACAATAATAGTATTGACAGAACAATCTTTAGGAGAGAAAATGTAAGTTACTAGCATTTGTTGTTTTATCTATGACATTTTATAAAGCTTTCTTCCGCAAGTTTTTTAAAGCGCAGCATTATTTTGAAAAGTGTTGAAATCTATTGAATTTAGAGAAGTCAGGTTTTCACTCGTTTCAAAGCAAGTAAGATAGTAACTGAGACATGTTCTATTGCTCCAACTTCTAGATGTATTGATATTCCACATTCAGTTCCAATTATGAACTTCTTAAAGGTTTTGGCTGCTAACCCTTTATCTGATGACAGTTTATTAACCCTTAGAGCAGTGAAATAACTGTCTGAACTTGCTAATTTTGTGAAAAAGGTCAAAATAATTCATTAATTGTTTTGGCAAGACTGTAATTTGAAGAAGGGTACTTGGCAGGTCGAAGATCAGACTGCATGTTTTGTGCAGTCTGATCTTGACACACACTACATGAGTACAGAGCTCTAAGGGTTAAAGCATTTGCAGGTGACCAATTTGGCCGATATGACAAAATGTTTATAAACTGGTAAGAGATGTGGGAAAAGAAGAAAATAATGAGAACCAGTTTTTTCTCCATTTCTCTCACTGTTTTACTGTAGCTATCTTTCCCTGTAGGGTGAACTACTGACTTGTTTGGTTAAGGGTTAGATGAAATTGCAACTTCAGTTATAGGAAATGGCCTATATATTGTGTTTCATGTGTTCTTTGATTAGAAGAAAACCAAAAGTTTACAGTGTAGACCAAGATCAGACTGCATGTTATGAACAATCTGATCTGATCTATACTGTCCAATAAAGCACGTCTTCAAGCCCTCAACATGCAAAGACTGAAATGTTTGCAAACTGCAGGAAACCTTGTGTTTTGTGCAGATTAAGATTAGACTGCAAAAAAATGTGTATTCTGATCACTGATCTCCATTTTCCAATATTTTGTGCAGTATTTAGGCCAAAGTGACCCTGACATTGCTATGATTTGGGCTCCTTCCTATGAACTTTAAGTTGTTGGTTTCATTTATACAGCAGTCAAAATGTTTACACATGACCCTGTAACAATATGGCGGTGACTATAAAAACATTCTGGTGAAATATGGATAGCTTACATGTGTAAAGGTTTTCATACCAGGAATACATGTGAAAATATAGTGGCAAAAGAAGAAACTGTTTATTATCAGCAATTTCTCCTTTTACCACATTGTATTTCAAAATTGGTCTGCAGTAATTTGTGCCATTTGGTAGCAGGAGTCAATGTGTTACAATGTTTTAAGAAGTTCAATAATTGGAAAAATAGCCAAGTTAACTTCTTTCTGATCTTTATGTCTAAGTTGACAAGATTGTTACAATACACTGTATGAAAAAATTGTGATTCATGCTTAACCATGTACCACACATTCTTAGGTTTATAAATCCTGACAGATAATGCTTCTGAAAACATTGTGGGAAAAGGGAGAAAATGATGATAACCAGCATTTTCTCCTTTTCCCACAATGTTTTGTATTTTTTGTAAGAGAAATCCCATCATGTGAGCAACATAATTATTGTCATCTGCAAATGCTTTCAATTTTAACAAGTCTACAGTTTTGTCATGTGGTTGAGCACTGAAGTCGTAGCAACTTAAAATTTTTCCACAGTGTTTTATTGACTGTAAATTACTATGTGAAAAGATTGTATTGCTCGTGTCTTTGCATGAGAGATATCTTCTTTATACACAGTATTTGGTGGTCTTGTCAACTTGGATGTAAAGTAAGAAAGAACTATGTTACCTTCTGTAGACAAATTGTTTCTTGCAGCGGACAACAGTTGAAAACATTGTAGTCAAATGAGAAATTGTTCTTTACTCTTTACCAAACAACAAAATTGAGACTTTTCAAGTTGAATGGATTTGCAGACGACAAATTAAATGCGACTCGGAGTAAGACAGTTGTGTATCATAGAGTAGAAAACATTGTGGAAAATGGAGAAAATGCTTGTTGGCATTTCTTCTTCTTCCACAATGCTTTTAAAGTCTTTAAAACATTGGACTGTCTGGTGAAGAGTTAAGAGCATTTCTCCTTTTTCTACAATGTTTTTTACTTGTATTCATTTAAAGTTTTGATAAATTCGTTGTCTGCTGCAAGTTTGTCTTAGGAGGTAACAAGTTAACTTGGTTATTTCTGAATGTGGATATCGATCAGCAAACTTGGTCAACTGGGAAGGGAAGGGCAGGTAAGTGGGAATTGAAAAATAAAACGCTACAGGAGATTACTCTGAGTTCTTGATTTTATTCAAACAACGTTTTTTTAATATAATAAAATACAAAGAAACCAGAAGAGCCCCATGACCACTTGCCAGTGCCAAGGGAGGTAACTCAGTCCAGACAAGACTTTTGGTGAATTATTCCCCTTGAATGACTCTTCAACCAAGTTTGTGTATGAGCAGCTGATTCCCACTGGAATTGTAACGATGTGTTCTTACTGCACAATACAACATGTATTTCAAGTGAACTCTTGTAAAGTTTCAAGTCCTTTAGTGATAATAATGGAACACCAATGTTTCTAGAGAGAATGTATGTCTATGGGTTTGAAAGTTATGAAACCGTCTAACCAAAAAACAACCACACACAGAGTTCTGAATTCAGATTCAAAATGCAATTATTTTCTCTAAAAACCAACATTAACTTGTGCTATGATGCAAATGTAAGTCTATTCGCAGTCAAGGAAATCTTGAACAGTGCTGTGTGACCTTTCATTTCAATGCCATGCATACTGTAAGTTTTACAATAATTACTTCTGTTAACTTTAGCCCCAATACAGTATTTTTTTGTGGATAATTCTAAAAGACATGAGGAAAAAAAATCTGCCAAAACTCGACAACAAATGAAGAAAATAGTTCTTAACAAATTGCTCCATATGTCACAATGTTCCCCAAAACCATCGATCATTGAAGTCAAGTCCTCATCTGTCACAATGTTTTCAACAGCCATCTTTCACAGTGAAGACTAAAGGGATTTGTGTTCAGGTAAGGATAAACAAAAGTAAAGAACAAACCCCCATGAAAACTTGTCAACACACTGTCCTGAATACATGTTTATATAACCTGTAGCAAACCTTATACTACATGTATTTTACTCAGAGAAGTAAGTTTTTGAGAATTTCAATTTGAGAAAAAATTTGAATTTATTGTTGAAAGTGAACTTAAATATAATTCTTATTGTTTCATAACCCAGGACTTTGACTGTTTAGTGCTTTAAGAGGCATCAAATTTTATGAGCAATTAAGCCTTTTGCCTAGAGGTGTTTTATTATAAAGTTTTTATGTAATATTGCATTATTGTTGAAATTTCCCTAGCGTATGATTCCTGGCATTTCATACAACAGTAGTCTAAACAACAGTTTAATATATAAAAGGCATCAAACTGTAATGCACAGTTAACCCTTTGACCTACAGGTATTTTATTTTTAAGGTGAAGTTTTTATTTGATATCGCAATAACTGATGAAATTACCCTAAAATATACCTCCTATTTCATAAACAGTCTTGATAACATTCCAACTGATAAAAAGGCAAAAAAAATAAATGGGCAATTTAACCTTTTGCCAGAGGTATTCAATCTCTTAACTCTTCACCACATAACAAAATTTTAGGCTTTTTCAAATTGAAAGCAGTCGCAGATGACAAAGGTGACTGAAAAATCAAAATTTCTTTTGGGAAGGGTAGAAAACATTGTGGGAAAAGAAGAAAATGCTGTATCGGCATTTCTCGTTTTCCCACTATGTTTTCAAAAGGCCTCTCTCTTAGGGTCGTCAAAAGTTGCAATTGTGTGGTAAAGGGTTAATGCAAGTTTTTTTTTTAATGCAGTAAATGTTGGAACTGTTTAAACTCTTTAACTACAAAATAAATTTGTAGAATTGTCCGAGTGGAAAGCTTTTGCGGATGGCAATTTATACCTGGCTCAAATGACGGAATTTGTATTTGAATATGGTAGAAAGCACTGAGGGGAATGAGAAAATGCTGGTTTGGTTTACATCATTTTCTCCTTTTCCCATAATTTTTTCAAAAGTTTACTTTCTCAGGGCCGGTAAAAGTTGGGATTAAATGGTAAAGGATCAAGCATAATTTTTAGGGTTTTAAAATTTTCAAAACGGCATCAAGTTACATATGCAATTAAACCTTTTACCTAAATGTGTTGTGTCTACAGTTAGGTGTTCATTTGATTCTGCATTAATTGTTGAAAGCGTACTTAAGTATGATTCCTAATGAAGCTAAATAGACCAGTAGTCTAAGCAAAGTTTTTTCTTTCAAACTAAACTGGCAATTTAAATGTCTGCCTACATGTATGTTATTCATTAAGTTCAGTTCTATTTGACATTACAATCATTGTAGAAATTTATTTCATATTACAATTATTGTTGAATTTGTATTTAAGTATGTTTCCTTGTGATTCATAAACCAGAAGTCCAAACAACAATCTATAAAATATACCTGCAATTTTTCCTTTTATCTACATGCGTTTTATTGGTGAAGTTAGGTATTTATTCAATTTTGCAATTATTGTTGAAACTGTTCTTAAGTACAATTCTGGATGTTTCATATACCAGTAGTCCAAACAAGTCAAATCTATAAAAGGTACAAAGTGAACTGGCAATTTTACCTTTTACCTTAATGTACTTGATTCTGAAGCAGAAATTGTTGAAACTTTACTTAATTATGTATGTTTGCTAAACATCAGTCCTATCTTTAGAAGGAACACAATATGTGCTTTTACCTCAATGTTACTTTTCTTTTCACAGTCCAGTTTCGATTTGATGTGAAAAAATGTTGAAACTCCACCTACGTATATTTTCGTATCTTAATCCTTTTTCAAACAATCCCTGGTTTTTACGGCCCTAAGATAGAAGACTTTTGCAAACATTGTGGGAAAAGGAGAAAATACTTACCAGCATTTTTCTCCTTTTCCAACAGTGTTTTCTACCCTGCTGGATACAAATTTCAATTTTTGAGTTTCGTATATCTTATTGTTTGAAAATGCCTTCAACTTTGATAAGTTTAAAATTTTGTTGTTTGGTAAAGAGTTCAAACTATTATTTATCTTTTTGCTGCAATGATTAGTACAGATTCTATCTGATGAGAAAAAATGCTGAATCTGCCTTTAAGTACTTTCCATAGATATCCTAAAACTACTATTTGTCCAACTATTTTCAGACAGACATTAAGGTCTTAACATATTGGATTCATAGGAAAAATTGTCTTGCAGAAAATGGGTTAAAAAGATCAAACAGTATCTTTTTTATAACCTTGAGAAAAAAAACATTTCGTCAAAATATTTCTATCACAAAAAATTATAATTATGTGACCCAAATGTTGAAATTTTAAAAAATGGTTCCAACATTTTCTCCCTTTCCAACAATGTTTTTGAAAGGCCTCTTCCTCAAAGTCGTAAAAATTCTTGATTGTTTGGTATAAGGCTATAGAAGGAATGCAATGCAGACAAAGTAAATTACATTTAACACTACAAGAGTTGGTCTTTTTCTTCCTAACTTGCTCACACATGTTTTGTACAACACAATTTTGATGTACTCAAAATTAAAATTTTATCTTAACCACCTAAAACTAATTCTTCTTCAGAAGATTCATAAAATACTGTCTATAACCAACATGAATCCAGGTTAACTCCTCGGTTGCTAAGCACAACTCGCTGACCTTTTGTAGACAGTATAGACCACGATCAAACTGCCTAGAATGTGCATTCGGATCTTGATCTAGACTTTCAGATAGAAAGATATTTTCCCCTCAAAATATAAAATTGAAATAGCTACATTGGGGTTTACACAATCAACAAGAAAGTTTCAAGTTATTTATCTAGCAGGATAAGGGTTAAATAAGCAAATACAGAGTTAGCCTGTCTGAGGATAGTTGCTGAAGAACAAATAGCAGCAAGCTCATTACAAATTTTCCTTTTCCCACAATGTTTTCAACAGTAGTCTAGAAAAAGATGCAAGAATTTATCTGTAATAGATATTAAGCTAAGCCCTGAACTCAAAGATAAATCCAACACTTCAGTCAAAACAAACATGTATGATCAATATTATATACATTACAAGCTTCAATCTGAAGACCTCCTACTTGACCATTGACCTCATGTAGATTGTAGCAGACAAATCTAATTTTTTACAGAATAAAACCCTTGTATGTAAGAAAATGCTGCAATTCCTGTTTTTTTGTTTGTTTTTGTTTTGTTTGTATTTTGGTCTGAAAATATTATACAGAGGTAGGCAAAGGATTTATGATTAAACTGCATTCTGTGCAGTCTGATCTTGATCTATTCTGGAAACAAAAAATCTTTGTCCTCAGCCCTCTATGCTTGGATTCAAACAGAGAAACCTAGACAGAACTATGTACACCAACCAACATAGAGTACAAAACATTGTGGCAAAAGCAAAGTTGAAAATATAACCTTGACAACTGCAAAATAAATGCCGTAGTCTTTCAATAGTACACTAGAAACAGTGTGACAAAAGCCAAGACAGACACATAACCACTATTTTTGTACTACAAACACTGTTTTTAAAGGTCACAACTTTCTCTAAACTGAGATTATAAACACTCCAGCCTGTCAGTACTCTCAAAACACAAGCATGGAAAACAAAGTGACAAAAGCATGCATGTGCTCATCCAATAATTTTACAATTCAAATTACCTACAGTCTTACTGTTGAAACATACACATACTAGTTGGAAAGTTCCAACCTATCAAAATTATGGCAATACATGAGAAACAGTGTGACAAAAGCCCAGGAGACATGGTCACCTTTGTTGTTCAATCTACAATTCTCCTGGCACAAGGCTAAAATGTACATTTTGACTAAAATAGTTCCAGCATCTCAATAAAAAAAGAGAAACAGTGTGGCAAAAGCCAAGATGGAATCACTATAACTAACAAATATGCCAAAAGTACATAATCTTCTGTCTACATTCTAATTATACACCTCGCATACTGGTTTAAAGTATGGGCTATCAAGACAGCAAACAAATATGACCAACAGTGTGACAAAAGCCAAAATTAGCTAGTTTACAATTTACAAGAAGACACTAACTTACATTTTGTTGGAAAATGTTTCAAATACAAGACTGCCTTCTTAAAGTCAACCAACTTGGAACTACAGCATTTTTTCATACCATCAAAAGATCAACCAACTAGACCATAGTCAAGTCAAAGTAAAATCATCCCTACTCTGTATATTCAGCATGAAAACCTTCACAAAGACAAGTTTGTCACTACAGGCTGTTTTACAGCAAACATTTCTATACCATTGCATTCCTTTTTATTGCCCTTTTTCCTTTATTCACGGTTAATTTAGAGTTGGCCTTCCATTCCCAGTAATCAATGCAATAAATCACCCACCCCCTTTTTTAATGTTAGCTAAACATGATTCACCACATAATCTTACTTAAAAGTTTTATAGAGTTCTGGTCAGTTAATACTTTAAAAGTTTATCTTATGAATTCATTTATCAAATTGATGTTATTCTATATTATTTATTTACCAAACAATTTAGAGTGTGCTCCATATTTAGTATTTACCCTATTACATTAAAAGTCTTCCTTACCTTATTTACAGTTTGCATCAGGTTTTAAACTTGCTGCATAGGCCAGTGTGTGTTTGAGTTAACAGAAGTAATTATTGTAAAAGATACTTGTATAAATAGCATTAAAATGTGGTCATAAGCACTGTTTGCAAATACACGTACATTGATCTACATTCAAACAGGGATATAGCACAAGCAAACATTGATTCCTAAAGCAAATAATTACACCTTGAACCCAAATTCAGAACACTGGGTGCAGATGTCTCAAGGCCAGATTGAATCAAAGTCATTTCCAGTCAACACCATAGACATACATAAACTCCACAGTACTACAACAAGTACAGAGGTTTTCCTCGTGAACTTCCCCGTTTTATACTGCTGGTCCACATTGGCTCATACATCATTATCACTAAAGGACTCTACTTCCTCACAAGAGCTCACTAAAAATACACATTGTTATTGTGCAGTAAGAACACATCATTACAATCCCAGAGGGAATCAGCTACCCATACACAAACTTGGTTAAAGAGTCATTCAAGGGGAATAATTCACCAAAAGTCTTGTCTGAACTGAGTTACCTCCCTTGACACTGGCAAGTGGTCATGGGGCCCTTTTGGTTCCCTGAATTTTGACACCAACAATACCCAAATAATACACATAGTTATTAAGAGATGGCAACAGATAACCAGCACATAAATTTCCATGATTTTTTTCCAGAAAAGTTTACTAAAAAGAGTCCAAACTATAAATTTGATTTACAGAATACTTTTCACTTGAGTATTTCAATCCAAAACAAGGACATACACATTTGAGATAATCTTCACTGGCAGTTAAATACTTGATATATTAAGTCTTTACCATACCAAAAAAAATTGGTATCCTTCTGAATTTGGATGACCTGCAGATGATCAAAGTGGCTTAAATGAAGGAAACAATTTTTGAAAGGATAGAAACTTTCTTGACAAAATGCTGGTATTCAGCATTTCCTCCTTTTTACACAAAGTTTTCCAAACTTTTCTATCTCAAGAGTCATTAAAACAAGGAGCTGTTTGGTAAAGAATAAATCTACAAAGAAGTTTCTCATAACTAATCTTAAACATAAATAATTTTGTCCATCAAACTGCTAAAGAGGTCATTTGTAGCTCTTTTTGATCTATCATTGAAGTGCTGGTTAACACATTGCCATCTCTGTTACATATAGAACATATTTGTATACAAGTTTAACCTGTTACCTTCTGTAGACAATTTGTTGTCTTGTGCAACGGGCTACTGAAGAAAACATTATGACAAAAGGAGAAACTGCTTGTAGCAGATAATTATCTCTGTCAAAATGTTTTCCCACAAATCATATCTTATGACAACAATCCTTACTTTAAAAGGATGTTTTTGTAACTGTCAATTGAAAACTGATTTCTTCAGATTGAAGGTAACAAGATTAAGGCTTTCCTCCCCTGAAGCTTCTAGTCAACTTGGATTTTTTTTTTCTTTTTAGATTATTGAAAATTTAAGATGATCCAATAATTTTAAACACTTAAACAACTAGAATTTCATGAAATGTCAATCTAAAAAGTTTCTGTTCATACCTCTATTAATTATTTGTAAAGGGAGGTAATAATAATCTCCCTCTGAATTGAGGTTATAGTGATTTTAGAATTGAAAATGATAATTCTATGAAGGCAGAACCTCCTAAAATGGCTTGCTTAAGATGCTATGACAGTATTGATTTTTAATGATACCATATTTTCCTGAGTAAAATTACGGTAGAAATAGATGTTCCACTTCAGGGTAGGAGTAACTTTAAACAAATCTTTAATAACCATTTATGTACAGCTGTTATAGTGAGCCTCTTTTACATACACAGAGCGAAGAATTTACCCCTTTACCACACAGCATAGATTTGTCCAGACAGAGGGAATTAACACAAGACAATTTAAATGATTTGTAACTGACCATAGTTCCTCTTAACCCATTACCACACAATCCCTACTTTTGACGCCCCTGAGAAAGAAACCTTTTGAAAACACTGTAGGAAAAGGAGAAAATGCTGATATCCAGCATTTTCTCCTTTTCTGACAGTGTTTTCTACCCTTCCCAGAACAAATTTCAATTTTTCTGTCACCTTTATTTTGTCGTCTGCAAATGCTTTCAATTTTGACCAGTCTAAAATTTTGTCATTGGTAAAGAGTTAAATAAATAGAAAACAGTGTGGAAAAAGGATAAAATGCTGGGTACCAGCATTTCTCCTTTTACCACAATGTTTTCTAAAACATTCTTTCTGCGGGTCAATAAAAGATGGGATTGTGTAAAGAAAGGTTTACATTTTTTCCCGCAAAATACCATTATTTTTGGTGAACAGACAAGATCTAGATCAGATTAATATCACATGCTGTCTGATCTTAGAACTACACTGTCTGACATTGAGACCAGACAGGTGTTTTGCTGCAATATATCAATTGCTCCTCACTTTATTGATACAAATCAAAGTATCATTTACTGACCTTTATTGACTAAATAACTTGGAAAATGTTGACAATGCTTAACATACATCTGGAGCTTTTTCCAAGATATTTTTTTTTTGAAATATATGACTATTGGATAACATTGAAAGCTGTACATACATGGTTTGACGTCATTCATCATTACAAAAGAAATCTACAAAACTCAGCCAAAGGTCAAATACACATGCATAAAAATTTTAACTCTTTACCAAACAACAAAATTTTTGACTTGTACAAATTTAAAGCATTTGCAGACAGCAAAATAAACAAGGCTTAGAAATTGAAACTTGACTTTAGAAGAGTAGAAAACTTTGTGGGAAAAGGAAAAAAAGCTGGAGACCAATATTTTCTCCTGTTCCCACTATGTTTTCAAAAGGCTTCTATCACAGAGTCATGAAAACCAGGAAATGTTTGGTAAAGAGTTAACTGTTTACAGCAAGATAAAGTTTTGGACTTGTCCAAATTAAAAGCGTTTGCAGAAAGCAAAATTGATGTGACTCAAAACTGACATTAAACTTTTAAAGGCTAGATATCATTATTGGGAAAAAAAGACAAACTGATGGTCACCAGCATTTTGTCTTACTCCCACAATGTTTTCATCACCTTATGTGTTATTCAAACTCAGAATTGTTTGATAAAGAGAGAGCCCATCACTGTACAGGTAATTTCTATACCAATTTCTATACCAATAAAAAACTTTTAGATTCAAAAGAAGGTGAAAAATCATGCTTTTCAACATTATCATTATCACTGTGAGAAAAAATAAAATTTGCTTCTGACAAAAATTTGCTTCTTTTCCTTAAGTAATTTCAGACCTTATTAAGTGCAAGAGTTGAACAAGTTGTATTGTACAGTATCAGCTTAGACCCATTTTAGTGATAGGATGAACTTATCAAACCATCCAGTAAAATAGACAAATGAATCATTCAAATTCTAGTCATATGATTTTGAAAACTGTAAAGCAAATGGAGACATTGTTCATAATTCACAATTTCTTGTCACATTTTTTCTCTTTTTCTATTAACCCTTTCCCACATAAATCACATAAATTTTAGACTCTTCTTTTTTATAACAGGAAGAGTATGCAGACGACAATTTCAAGATGTCAATTTTACATTTGATAAAAATGAAAGAAATTTCTCCAATATAGTAGAAAACACAGTACGAAAAGGAGAAATAGCTTGTTATGAACATTTTTTTCCATTTCCCAATGTGTTTTCCAAAGATTTCTACTGCAGGCACTTAAAGATACAGGTTTGTTTGGGAAAAGGTTAACAGTCTATACAGGATATTTGACTTTTGTAACATATCTATAAATAACCAATTACATCATTAGCACAATTTTATATCATTTACAATCTATTCAAGAAACATTGTGTCAAATGGAGAACTTCCTCATAAGGTTGAGCAATTTCTCCACCAATCACAATGTTTGCTTGGCTGTCTAAAAAATCAATTTAATATACCATTTATATCTGGATATTTCTTTGCTGAAGTTGTATTGAAAATGTTGCTAAATTACTTCATTTACCATTGTGTTTTGGTTCTTATATCAGATATTCATCTGTATTTGCTGCTTTGTTCCCAGTTTGAAGACTAACCCTAACCCTTTGTTCCCAGTTTGAAGACTAACAAATGCTAATGATGTAGTAGTTAACTCTATACCAGACAAGAAAATTTTCTCCTTGTTCATGCTGACAGCCTTCGTAAACAACTTTAACGTTTTACCAAAGTTTTTAACAATCCCTGTTTTTTTCGTCCGTGAGATAAAAAGCTTTTGAAAACATTTCTGGGAAAGGAGAAAATGCTGGTAACCATAATTTTCCCCTTTTCCCACTAGGTTTTAAACCCTGCTTGAAACAAATTTCAATTTTTCAGTTGCGTTTATTTTGTCATCTCTTGCGCTTTCAATTTGGATCAGTCTAAAAATTTGTTGTTTGGTAAAGAGTTAATATGAATGATACATAACACACATGAGGAACTTTTATTTCTAAAGGAAATGGTAGAAAGCATCGTGAGAAGAGGAGAAAATGTTGATAACTAGCATAGTATTCCAAATGTTCTCCTTCAATCAAAATTATTTCAAAAAGCCTTCTTGTTGAGGGTTATAAAAATCACAGAATTGTGAGGTAAAATATAATGACAAGAAAATAAATGAGCCATGCTCTAACAAAATGGGGCTTACTGTACTCTTTGGTACCTAGTGAGCCATCACATGTTTATGGCTCCTCAATATCATCTATCTTTAATCAACCAACTTAATCATGAGAAAAAGACTGGTCCTTGTGCAAACAGAAATTAGCAAAAAGTTTTGGCTCAGGTAGCCTGCGTGGATATAGGTTTATACTTTTTCCAGATGCATTTAGCTACCCTTTTCCCAGAGCATGGCTCAAATACAAACAATACAAATAGATCATTGAGATAAAAGTAACCCATTATTATTTAACCAATATTTTTGACTTCTCTAGTCTGATATCCAGAGAAGCAAAAATTGACATGAGCAGAATTTACACTTATCATGCAAGAAAGCAGGAAAGCATGACATTAACCCATTTCCACATAATCACTAGTTTCAACAACCCAGAAGAAATAGCAATTTGAAAACATTGGGGGAATAGGAGAAAATACTGGTAACCAGCATTTTCTCCTTTTCCCACCATGTTCTCTACCCTACGCCCCCCCCCCCCCCCAAAAAAAAAAAAAAAAAAAAAATTTTTTTTTTTAATCACATTTATTTTGTTATCTGCAAATGCTATGAATTTGGATTAGTTTTGAATTTTGTCGTTTGGTGAAGGGTTAATGGAAACATTTGAAGAAAACTGATTCTTAAGTTCTGTCTTCTATGATAAAAGTTTGTCCCAAAATATCAGGTGAAATAGTAGAATCGCAAAAATTATCCTTTCTAATGGGTTACTTATACCTTATCAAGTAGAAAAAAACATTCACTGATGTACACGTAGGCTGATAAGGGAACAGAAAGGCATGAAAAATGATGTCAAAACAGTGACAAATATGAATAACAGTCACAAGTACTTCAAATCAGGAACAAATTTGTTCCAAGCTTTAATTTAATGGAACATCTGCTTTCAATTTTTTTCCACGTATGGCAATATTACTTTGGATTAAAAGATGTTATATTTTTACACTGAAACATTTACAGATATTCTCAAGAATCCTTTACTGTCTTTAGCAAAAGCATCGGTTGTTTCAGATGTTTTCAAAAATTCTTCACACAAAATTTTGGCATTAGAATTAAATTTTTGTAAACTTTATAATATTTGCACAGAACCAGTTTTCCCCTTATTTACAAAACATCTAACCCATTATCAAATCAGCACATCTTCTATCAACCCTAAGGATTAAGTCTTTTGAAAGCATTGTGAGAATAGGAGAAAATGCTGGTAACCAGCAAACTCTCCCACTAAAAAAATCTTTAAAAAACGATAACTGCCATTCAAGTCATATTTACACTTCTACTGCAAAGTCTTCCAACATTGTGGAATCTAAAATTTCATCATTTGGTAAACAATTAACATAATACTTCCTACTCTGGAGTTTTGGAAACACTGTGACAAGAGGATAAACTGATGGCAATAAATAGTTTCTCCTTCTGCCTCAGTATTTTTAATCACAGATCAAGCCATACTTTATAATGTTTATAATCCACCGCTGTTGAAACACTTTGCCACACCATTCCAAGTTTTAAAGACCCTTAAGAAAAACACACTTATAAATACTGATGGAAAAGGAGAAAATGCTAATGAACAACATTTACTCCTTTTCAAATAATATTTTCTTCTCTTTCAGATAGAAATTCTATCATTTTACCAACATTTAAGAAACTGCCGTCAACACGTTTTGAATTCCGACAACTCTAGATTTTTGACATCCTCCAAAAAGTTTCAGGAGATACTGAGTAAGGGGTATTTGCAACTTACAGACAAATGTAGAAAAGATGCTTATACATGTATCTCTTGTAAAGTTGGGAATGGATTTCTTGCTTAACAATATCTGATCAAAAAAAATCTTGAAACTTGGTATAAATTTTGATTGTTTTTCTCTTCAAAAAGTAGAAAACGTTTAATTGCTCAGGGTCATTAAAAGTTTGGATTGTGTGATTATGGGCAAAGAACACTCTCAGCCTCTTTCTCCAAAATTTTCTTAGTTGAAACTTCTGATTGGCTAAAACATTTGGTTTCGCCAATTAAAAGGTGTGTTATTTTCTAAATCTCAAACAAGACTATTCAAAAAGAGCCTTGAAATGCAACAGCAAATGTATGTATGAAAAAAATAGTTAAAAGGTCTTACAGCTTGAATTACAGTATCCCAATGTCCTAAAAGTTTTCATCAAGTGTCCTAATGTCCTACATATTCTATCTTGTCCACACTGGCAGAAAAGTCTGTGCACTTTCTCTGTTTCTCTCGATTCATTCCTTTCTGTCTGTCTTTTGTGTCATCTTCCTAGAATGAAATAATATTCAATCCTTTACTATGTAAAGTTCATTAAAGACATACAATTGTTTGTATAGTATTAAACACCTTTTTCAACATTAGTTATCATGGCAGTAAATACACCTATCCATGCTTTCCAGGAGTTTCTTTTTCCAATACTTGGGGTTGCTTGTCACAGGCATTTTTCCTTTTATCCATTATGTTTTCAAACTCCTTGTTTCTCAGGGTCGTTAAAACTCAGGACTGCTTGGTAAGGATAAATGAACTAGAGGCGCTTGAGCACCTATATCGTTCCACATGCCTGATTTTTCTGTAACCGTGAAGAGAAGTTTTTAACAATTACCATTCATTCCTGAATTTTAGGTCACTAAAGAAAACAAGAGGGCCATTGGCCCTGGAACGCTCACCTTAGACTATAGCTTACAATTGAAATTCAATTCTTTGAGCAACTTTGGTAAAGCTTCACCCAAGGAACATCCCTGCCAAGTTTCATCAAGATTGGCCCAGTGGGTTGGGAGAAGAATATGTTTTCTTACGAACAAAGTCCGTAACAAAGAAAGAAATGAATAAATGCATAGCAGAAATAAGGATCGGAGCGGGATTTGAACTCCGAACTCCCGGACGCAAGACCAATACCCTAACCACTGAGCCAAAGAGATATCTCCCTGACGCAGTAGCCAGGTATTGTATTTAAATCGGGAGTATACCATGCAGGAAGGAGTGGTCTGTCGTAACACACCCCCTCTTAAAGTCATCATTTATTGATGACTCAACGCCTTATTAGGCAGGAAGTCCGATTTTGGACAACAAATGGGATTAATGGCTCAATGGCCAATCCCGGACGAGCCCCCATCTTACGAACAAAGTCCGTAACAAAGAAAGAAATGAATAAATGCATAGCAGAAATAAGGATCGGAGCGGGATTTGAACTCCGAACTCCCGGACGCAAGACCAATACCCTAACCACTGAGCCAAAGAGATATCTCCCTGACGCAGTAGCCAGGTATTGTATTTAAATCGGGAGTATACCATGCAGGAAGGAGTGGTCTGTCGTAACAGTTTAAAGAAATTGTTGATGGGCGACAGACGCTGGACATAGGGCAATCAAATATCAAACCTCTACACCTTCCAGTTTCGAAGAAGAATTTTAAATTTTCCTTCTTTGTCCTATGTTCGAACTTGTGGTCCCCGGGGCTGGATCAGCTTTAACCAAAGCAGCATCCTTGGAACAAACTTGGTAGAGGTCCACTCAAAGATGCTACATACCCAATTATCAAAGCTAATTCCGGGGTGGGGCCAGTTTTGACCCAAGGGACATCATTTGAATAAACTTAGTAGAGGTCCACTAGGATATGCAACAGATTAAATATCAAAGCTCTATGCCTTCAAATTTCAGAGGAGAAGATTTTTAAAGTTTTCCTTCTTTGTTCCTATGCTCAAATTTGTGACCCCCAGGGTGGGGCAAGTTTTGACCCCAGGGACGTAATTTGAACAAACTTGGTAGAGGTCCACTATGAGATGTCACATACCAATAACAAAGCTCCACGCCTTCAAATTTCAGAGAAGATTTTTAAAGTTTTCCTTCTTTGTTCCTATGCTCAAACTTGTGACCCCCGCGGTGGGGCCAGTTTTGACACCAGGGGCATAATTTGAACAGACTTGGTAGAGGTCCACTAGGAGATGCCATATACTAAATATCAAAGCTCTACGCCTTCAAGTTTCAGAGGAGAAGAGTTTTAAAATTTTCCTTCTTTGTTCCTATGCTCAAACTTGTGACCCCTGTGGTGGGGCAAGTTTTGAACCCAGGGATATAATTTGAACAAACTTGGTAGAGGTCCACTAGGAGATGCTACATAACAAATATCAAAGCTCTACGCCTTCAAGTTTCAAAGGAGATTTTTAAAAGTTTTCCTTCTTTGTTCCTATGCTCAAGCTGGTTATCCCCCGGGGCGGGGCCAGTTTTGACCCTATCTAGGAGATGCTACATACAAAATATCAACGCTCTACGCCATCTAGTTTCAGAGAAGAAGATTTTCAAAGATTTCATTTTTTTTCTTTTTGTTGCCATGGCAACCAGAGTTATGGGTGGAATTGAATTCTTTGAACAATTTTGGTAGAGCTTCACTCAAGGAACATTCCTGCCAAGTTTCATGAAGATTGGCCAAGTGGTTAAGGAGGAGAAGATGTTTAAAGAAATTATTGATGAACGCCGGACGCCGGACATAGGTTTATCACAATAGCTCACCTTTAATACTATGTGCTAAGACGAGCTAAAAAGCTATGAAAAACATAGTGAGAAAAGAAGAAAATAATAGTTACATGCATTTCTTAGTTTTGCACAATAATTTCTACCTTTTTTGATACAAGTTTTAACAAGCAATTTCGTTGAAATGATATCCCCCGCCGAAAAAGACCTTTTTTGATACAAACATATAAGAGGTATTGTGTTTTGCATGTACATGTGGCCTTTTTGTTACATGTCCATGATGAAATAAATTCATCAAAGGGTAATCAGTCAAAAAAAGCCTGTAATCTAAATGAAAATGTGCGAACAAAAATCCAAAGTAAAAATTTACAAAAGGCAATAACTCCAAAAATACTGAAGATAGAGTTATGGTTCTTGTGCACTGCACTTTTCCTCAATTAGTTCTATATGTGTATGAAATTTTAAGTTCCTAGCTTTTATACTTTTGGAGATATATGCCAGACAGAAATCCAAAATAAAAATTAACAAAGGGCAATAACTCAAAAATTACTAAAGACACAGTTTTGGTTTTTGTGAAGTGCACTTTTCCTTAATGAATTCTATAAATCTATAAAGTTTGAAGTTCCTAGCCTTTGTACTTTTGAAGATATGCTCCGTACAAAATTCCAAAGTGATAATTTACAAAGAGCAATAACTCAACAATTACAAGTTCCTACCTTTCATACTTTTGGAGATATGCTCCGGACAAAAATTCCAGAAGAAAATGTGCAAAGGGCAATAACTCCAAAAACACTGAAGATAGAGTAATGGTTCTTGTACACTGCATGTCTCCTTAATAAGATCTATCCACTTGTGAAGTTTGAAGTTGATATTTCAAATACTTTTGGAGATATGCTCCAGAAAAAAGTTAAAATTTACAAAGGGCAATAACTCCAAAAATACTGAAGACAGAATAATGGATCTTTCGCACTGCACGCCTCCTCAATGAGTTCTATATATGTGCAAAGTTTCAAGTTCCTAGCTTTTATACTTTTGGAGATATGCTCCGGACAAAAATTCAAAGTAAAAATTTACAAAGGGCAATAACTCCAAAAATACTGAAGATAGAGTAATGGTTCTTGTGCACTGCACGCCTCCTTAATGAGATCTATCCACTTGTGAAGTTTCAAGTTCCTAGCTTTCATACTTTTGGAGATATGCTACGGACAAAAGTCCAAAGTTAAAATTTACAAAGGGCAATAACTCCAAAATTACTGAAGACAAAGTAATGAATCTTTCGCACTGCATGCCTCCTCAATTAGTTCTATATGTGTGTGAAGTTTCGAGTTCCTACCTTTCATACTTTTGGAGATATGCTCCGGACAAAAATTCAAAGTAAAAATTTACAAAGGGCAATAACTCCAAAAATACTGAAGATAGAGTAATGGTTCTTGTACATTGCATGGCTCCTTAATGAGATCTATCCACTTGTGAAGTTTCAAGTTCCTACCTTTCATACTTTTGGAGATATGCTACGGACAAAAATTCAAAGTAAAAATTTACAAAGGGCAATAACTCCAAAAATACTGAAGATAGAGTAATGGTTCTTGTGCACTGCACGCCTCCTTAATGAGATCTATCCACTTGTGAAGTTTCAAGTTCCTAGCTTTCATACTTTTGGAGATATGCTACGGACAAAAGTCCAAAGTTAAAATTTACAAAGGGCAATAACTCCAAAATTACTGAGGACAGAATTATGGATCTTTTGCACTGCATGCCTTCCTAAATGAGTTCTTTATGTGTGTGAAGTTTCGAGTTCCTACCTTTCATACTTTTGGAGATATGCTCCGGACAAAAATTCAAAGTAAAAATTTACAAAGGGCAATAACTCCAAAAATACTGAAGATAGAGTAATGGTTCTTGTACACTGCACGCCTCCTTAATGAGATCTATCCACTTATGAAGTTTCAAGTTCCTAGCTTTCATACTTTTGGAGATATGCTCCGGACAAAAAGCGGAAGGATGGAAAGACGGAATGACGGACAGAGACTATTACCATATCCAGTGATCTGCCGAGGCTGCGTTTTTGCGCCCTGGACGCAGTAAAATCATCTAGGGCGCATGAAAATTCCAACAGGTGCGCCAATGACGCAACACAAAATCAGCTGTGTCCAGTTTCAAAACCGAAAGAACCAACCTTTTCAAAGCGAAAGTAGGTAAACAGAAAGTTCAATTTGCGGGTCGAACCAAACTAAATCACCAACGATTGCGTCAGAGGAAAGCCCATTACTTCCTCTATACCATAGTTTGTTTTGGCGATTGTGATTGGCTGCACACACGCTACCATGTAGCTAGCTACCAATCAAACTGTTTTTGACGAAATAGCTCGCAACAACAGTAACCATGGCCGACAGAGACTCAAAGTGGAAAAGATTGTCCACGAGGGACATTCAATCATATTTCACTGCTCCTACAAAGAAACTGACAACACAATGCGATGTGGAGTCAAATAAAACACAATCTGACACTGATCTAGATAGTAATGAATTAATCCAAAATCAAAAGGAAGGCCCGATCGCCTCTGAAAGTGAAAAGACCCCCACCTAGTCCTCGGCTAGTGTTGACAATGACAATAACCAAAATCATAACGAATGCCCGATCACCTCTGAAAGCGCATAGGCCCCCCCCACCCAGTTGTCTTCTAATGTTGACAACAAGTACAATAAAATGTCTGATCTAAAAAACCGAAGAGTTTTTAAGAGGAAATGGTGTGAAAATGTCCCCAGTTTTTTGAAAATGTCCCCACTTTTTTCAGTCAAAGGGGACATTGTCCCAGCATCTTCAAAACCTCGGCAGATCACTGCATATCCCCCGCCGCCTTTTGGCGGGGGATAATAATTTGAAGATATATTATGTTGTCTGCAACATCTTTCAATTATGACCAATTATGAAAATTTTGTTTCCTAGTTATAGTTAAAAGGGTCTTGTAACAAACCATTTTGGGTAGGGAAACATCAAAATAAAATAGAAAATATGTATTGTAGCAATTGTTTTATTGAAGTTGCATGATCAGTTTGATTGGATAACAAAATGCCTTATCACATCAGAAAAGACCTGTCCCTCTTTGTACTAGGTCACCAGTTGGTTAACAAACCTTTACCAGAACTAACAAGAGGGCCATTGGCCTGGAACGCTCAACTTAGATTAAAACTTATGAGTGAAATTCAATTCTTTGAGCAACTTTAGTAAAGCTCCATCAAAGGAACATCTCTGCCAAGTTTCATCAAGATTGGCCCAGTGGGTTAGGAGAAGAAGATGTTTAAAGAAATTGTTGACAGGTGACAGACGCCAGACATAGGGCAATCAAATATCAAACCTCTACATTTTCCAGTTTCAAAGAAGAATTTTAAATTTTCCTTCTTTGTCCTATGTTCGAACTTGTGGTCCACGGGGCTGAGTCAGTTTTAACCAAAGCAGCATCCTTGGAAAAAACTTGGTAGAGGTCCACTCAAAGATGCTACATACCCAATTATCAAAGCTCTACACCTTCCCATTTAAGAGAAAAAGAAATTTAAAATTTTCCTTCTTTGTTTCTATGTTCCAACCTGTGACCTTCGGGGCATGGCCAGTTTTGATGCCAGGGACATCATATGACCAAACTTGGTAGAAGTCCACTAGAAGATTCTGCATACCAAATATCAAATATCTGCACCTTCAAGTTTCAATTTCTAAAGTTTTCCTTCTTTGTTGCTATGTTCGAAACTGTGACCCCCGCGGGATGGGCCAGTTTTGACCCAAAGGGCATAATATAAACAAACTTGGTAGAGGTCCACTAGGAATTACTACATGCCAAATATCATAGCTCTATGCTTTCTAGTTTTAGAGAAGAAAATTTTTTAAATTTTCTTTTTTTGTTCCTATGTTCGAAATTGTGACCCCCCCCCCCTCCCCCGGTAGGGCCAGTTTTGACTCCACGGGCATTATTTAAACAAACTTAGTACAGGTCCACTTGGTGATGCCACATACCAAATATCAAAGCTCTACGCCATCTAGTTTTAGTGAAGAAGAATTTCAAAGTTTTCCATCTTCATTCCTATGCTCTAAACTAGTGACCCCTGGAACATCATTTGAATAAATTTGGTAGAGGTCGACTAAGAGATGCAACAGACCAGAAGATTTTTAAAGTTTCCTTCTTTGTTCCTATGCTCAAACTTGTGACCCCCGCGGAGGGCCAGTTTTGACCCCAGGGGCATAATTTGAACAAACTTGGTAGAGGTCCACTAGGAAATGCAATATACTAAATATCAAAGCTCTACGCCTTCAAATTTCAGAGGGGAAGAGTTTTAAAATTTTCCTTCTTTGTTCCTATGCTCAAACTTGTGACCCCCGCGGAGGGCCAGTTTCGACCCCAGGGGCATGATTTGAACAAACTCGGTAGAGGCCTATTAGGAAATGCTACATTCCAAATATCAAAGCTCTACACCTACAAGTTTCAGAGGAGATGTTTAAAGTTTTCCTTTTTTGTTCCTATGCTGAAACTTGATATCCCACGGGTAGGGGCTAGTTTTGACCCCAGGGGCATAATTAGAACAAACTTGGTAGAGGTCCATTATGAGATACATACCAAATATCAAAGCTTTATGCCTCCTAGTTTCAGAGAAGAAGATTTTTGAAAGATTTCGTTTTTTTTCTCTTTTTCTTGCGATGGCAACCAGAGTTAAGGGTGGAATTAAATTCTTTGAACAATTTTGGTAGAGCTTTACTCAAGGAACATTCCTGCCAAGTTTCAAGAAGATTATCCCAGTGTTTTAGGAGGAGAAGATGTTTAAAGAAATCGTTGATGGACGCCAGACATAGGGCTATCACAACATGTCACCTTTAGCACTTTGTGCTATGGTGAGCTAATAAAAGTGCAGAGGTTCTCTTGTTTTATATGAAAAAGATTAAGGATTATGTAAAGCTACCATCTGTAACTCTTTACCAAACGACAAAATTTGGGATGTGACCAAACAGAAAGCACTTGCAAACGACAAATCAAACATTGATGAAATGATGATTTCTCTCTTTGATAGAGTAGAAAACACTGAGGGAAAAGGAGAAAATGCTGATTACCAGCACTTTCTCCTTTTCCAAGAGTGTTTTCCAAAGACTTCTTCTTTAGGGTCGTTAAAAGTCGGGATTGTATGGTAAAGACTTACCACCATAGGAACTTACCTGCAATACAACAATGAAACCCAACGAATTGTTGAGAGAAGAAATTTTTCAAAGATTTTACTTTATCCCATTACCACACAATCCCTACTTTTGACGCCCCTGAGAATGAAGCCTTTAGAAAACATAGTGGGAAAAGGAGAAAATGCTGGTAACCAGCATTTTCTCCTTTTCCCAAAATGATTTCTACCCTTCACAAAACAAATTTCAAATTTTCAGTCACTTTTATATGCAAATGCTTTCGATTTGGACAAGTCTAAAATATTGTCGTTTGGTAATGAGTTATACCATAAAAGGAAAATTAGTCTCCCATAAAAGCCATGTTTTTTGACTATTTTTTTTTTTAAAAGGAATTCTGAAGACCTCTATCTAAGGACATTCCTGCAAGATAATAATGCTATCCAACTAACGATTTGGGAGGAGAAGATTTTTAAAGATTTTTACTTTGGTTGCCATGGCAACCAGAATTCTTCATGGAACACAATAATTATTTGAAGGAATTTGGAAGAGGAAAAATACGGCTGAAACACCGGAATACCCCAAAAATCAATAATGCCTTTACGTTTGCAGGCCAGGCCGGAACACTGATATCTACCGATAATTCAACGCGAAATTCTTTTAAAGGTGATGATGTTAACAATATCGAGTCAAAATCAGAGAAGTGGGAAAAAATGAAGTTACCGGGATCATTTTGAGAACACTATACTAGATTTTCGCATGAAAGTTCTTCTGTCTGTCTTGTTAATGTCTTATGTAATGTTTACTATTTCAAAACAAAACCTGGTAAAGATCAGGAAAATATGAAGTATGTAGAAGAGTTTTGCGATGTAAATTCTCCATTCTTAAAAAAACAAAACACACAAATCACTTCTAGTAAAAGACATTTGCCACCATGTCATCTTGTAAAACGCCGGAAAAGCCCCCATCATCGACAAATGTACAGAACGCTGAAGTCGAGCTGGAATACCCGTAGGTCTACACCACATGTATTTACTTTTTGATTTATCAAACTGTGAATTTGGTCGTTTTCCGAATTCTGACTTCGTTTTATGATTCTCTCTTTCCCCTCTCCCCCTTTCAGTTTTCAGAAAGTTCTTTAATCAGCCTTACAAATATCAAGAGAAAAATGGTGAAAAGATCGAGAATAGTATGAGGTAGTTATGCCTTTAATGAGTTTGCAAACAAAGTCGTCTCTCCTCAATAATAAATAATAGAAATAGCACTTTATAAAAGTTATTCGCAACCACGTCAACTTCAAAAACATCTGAATAGCCCCTTAATCAATACATGTACAGTATGTTGAAGTCGGGCCGAAAGGTTTCGGGATGTCTCGCCCCAAAACCATTTCTTCCCCTAGTCGTTTCGCCCCCAAGACGTTTCCCCCCAGGTCGTTTCCCCCCTGGTCGTTTTGCCCCCTGGTTGTTTCCCCCCTAATCGTTTCGCACTCTATTCCAGAAAAAGGTGAATTGCACCTTAGAACTTTTATAAATTTTGATAGCAGGACAATGTTAAGAAACACAGTATAAATGTTTTGTTTGGCATTAGCATAATTTAGACGATGAGACCCTTATCAAAAATTTGATTCTTATTCGTGTGGTAAAAGGTTAAAAATTGTTCCATCAAAAAGAAAGTAAAAAGCTTCTATTAATGGAAGAAACTTTTCACCCTAGCTTTACAACGGCCAATTTTTCGGTTACTGACAGAAAACAAGAGGGCCAAGATGGCCCTGGATCGCTCACCTGAATTTTTGTGATGACCATAGCCTATTTTTATTTGAGGTATTGAAACATTGGAACCAAATTTATAATTTTGCAAAGCAATTTTCAAAAGGCCACCTGTAAAATTCATTTCGAAATCTGACCATCAGTTTCAAAAAGAAGAACTTTTAAGAATTCTTCATTTCTGTATAAGAGCAAGTATCCCCCATCCACGAGAGACATGTTTCTTGATGGATCAAAATTTAAGAACAAGTTTTAAAAAGGGTCACCCAAGGAACATTTCGAAAAATTTCTTTAAAAATCTGACCAGGGGTTTCAGAGAAAGACAATTTTCAAGAATTTCATCATGTTCATATAGTGCAAGTAGCCCCTATTCACCAGGGCCATGTTTCTTGACGGATCAAAATTTTATGAACACTTTTTGAAAAGGGTCACCCAAGGATCATCTCTGTGAAATTATTTCAAAATCTGATCAGCGGTTTCAGAGAAGAAAATTTTTTAAGAATTTCCTCATTTCCCTAAAGTGCAAGTAGCCCCCATTCACCAGTGCCATGTTTCTTGACCAATCAAAATTTTGCGAACAATTTTTGAAAAGGGTCACCCAAGGAACAACTCTGTGAAATTATTTCAAAATCTGAACAGCCGTTTCAGAGAAGAAGAATTTTCAAGAACTTCTTCATTTCCCTATAATGCAAGTAGCCCCCATTCATCAGAGCCATGTTTCTTGACAGATCAAAATTTCAAATAAATTGTGAAAAGGGTCACCCAAGGAACATATCTGTGAAATTATTTCAAAATCTGACCAGCGGTTTCAGAGGAGAAGATTTTTAAAGAATTCCTTGATTTCTGTATAGTGCAAGTAGCCCCCATTCACCAGAGCCACAATTTTTGATGGATCAAAATTTCACGAACAGTTTTTGAAAAGGGTCACCCAAGGAACATATCTGTGAAATAATTTCAAAATCAGGTTTCATAGGAAAAGATTTTCAAAGAATTTGCTAAAAAATTCCATTTGGTTGCCATTGTTACGAGTCAGGCGTAACTAGAAAGAAGAAGCCAGCAACAAACGATAACAATTAACAGAATTTATTAACATGAAAAATATCAAATAAACAGTGACAATATTACAATAGTGCAAAACAATACCTTAGACGTTAAATTCAGAAGACAAACTATTCCAGTCTTAATTCCAATCTGATCCTGATCCAAACTGAATGTAATCCAAGCACACGAAATAATCCTCACTTTAGTCTAGTCTGATCCGAATCCAAACTGAATGTAATCCAAGCACTAATTATAGGACACAAACACAAGATAATCCCCACTGTAGTCTGGCAATCATGTATTAACTAGTGAACGTCGAGATGTAAAAAGCTTTTTCTTTTATAATAACAGAGAAACTTCCAGAAAATTCATGTCAAAATCAGTTGCATAACTTCTAGTAATCAGATTGTAAAAAGGCCTGGAAACTTCCAGCACAATATTCCACAAGAGAGAATCCAGTTCTAAAAATAGCAACAGGGGAAAACCATTCAAAAATAGATACACACATGAACAAAGCTAGGAATAACTGGGTATGTACATAACACTTCCCCCCTTGAAAAGAAAAAGAAAGGTTTATGAAATAAATCTTTCTTTTTTGCAATATTATTTACATACATGTATATGACACTTTAACTGAAGTATTACATAGGAAATGACAAACTCAAATATTAATTATCTCAGACTAATGAAAATAGTCAAGGTAATGAAATACAATTTGAAAATCTAATTTGAACATGATTTAGATAAAATGACTATATGAATTTCAAACTCTCGAAAGAGCATCTGGTATAATGTTATCTTTCCCTTTTATGTGTCTTATGTCAAGATTAAACTCTTGAAGCAATAAACTCCACCTCAGTAATCTTTGATTCTTATTCTTAAGTTTGTGTAGAAAACTTAGGGTTATGATCACTGAATACAACAATTGGTGAAGTTGAAGAGGTTAAATAAACTTCGAACTGCTGTATTGCCAGAATTAAAGCAAGACACTCTTTTTCTATGGTAGAGTAATTTTTCTGATGTTTGTTAAATTTCTTAGAAAAGTAACAAACTGGGTGATCAATACCATTATTATCTTCTTGTAAAAGAACAGCACCAATACCAACATCACTTGCATCAACAGCTAATTTGAAACATTTGTCAAAATCAGGTGCCAAGAGAACTGGTGCGCTCTTTAGTATGGCTTTTAGATGATCAAATGCATCTTGACATTTGTCATTCCATTTGAACTTTGTGCTTTTCTTTAGTAAATTTGTTAAAGGTTCAGCAATACCTGAGAAATTTTTACAAAATTTCCTATAGTAGCCAGCCATACCAAGAAATCGCATCAGCTGTCTTTTACATTTTGGCACAGGAAACTCAGAGATAGCATTGACTTTAGCTTCTAAAGGTTTAACTTGACCCTGTCCCACATGATGTCCTAGAAATGTTACAGTAGCATGACAAAATTCAGTTTTTGCAAGATTCACAGTCAGTTTCGCTTTACTGAGTCTGTCGAAGAACTTCCTGATTCTTTGAAGGTGGTCACTCCAACTGTATGAGTAGATGATGACGTCGTCAATATATGCATCACAACCATCTAATCCACATATAACATTGTTTATAAGTCGCTGAAACGTTGCAGGAGAATTTTTCATCCCAAATGGCATAACTTTGTATTGGTACAGACCGTTTGGAGTAGCAAAGGCTGATACTTCTTTTGCTTTGTCTGTCAGTGGAACTTGCCAGAATCCTTTTAGCAGGTCAAATTTGGTGACATATTTAGAATTTCCAACTTTGTTAATACAGTCATCAATTCTTGGTATTGGAAAAGAGTCTGTTTTTGTCACAGAGTTCACCTTACGATAGTCAGTACACATTCTGTAAGTTCCATTTGATTTAGGTACTAATATACATGGTGAACTGTAATTACTCTGGCTAGGTTCAATAAAGTCATTTTCCAGTAAGTATTTTACTTCATCTTGGAGGTATTTCTGTTTCAAAGGATTCATTCTATATGGATGTTGCTTTATTGGTTTAGAATCTTCCACAATGACATCATGATAGATTTTATCTGTTCTTGTGGGGATATCAGGAAATAAATGTTCATATTCATGTATCAACTGTTTCAGCTCTTCCTGCTGTGATGGTTCCAAGTGAGAGAGTTTGTTGTCAAGGTTTCTCAAAATATCAGAATTCTCAAGTTTAGATGGACCAGGATCAGATTTATCAATAAAGTCCGAATTTACTTCAAGATCAGATACATTTGATTCTTGTGGGACAGTGTTTACAACTGTAATTGGTTTTGAAATAGAGCTATCTCTATCAAAGTATTCCTTTAACATATTTACATGACACATTTGTTTGTTTTTACGCCTTCCTGGAGTATTAATTATATAGTTTAAATCACTTGTTTTCTTGTCAATAGTGTAGGGTCCAAAATATCTTGCCTGTAGAGGTCTGCCAGGTATTGGCAAAAGAGCAAGGACTTTGTCACCTGGTTTAAATTTTCTATCAATAACATGGCTGTCATATCTTGCTTTCATTTTGCCCTGAGACGTTTTAAGATTAGACCTAGCAACCTCACATGCCCTAGACAGTCTATTTCTGAAGTCAGAAACATACTGTAGTAAATTCAAAGATGTTTCATCATTTGAGAGAAATTTCTCTTTCAAAAGTTTTAAAGGTCCACGAATAGAATGGCCAAAAACTAATTCAAAAGGACTGAAACCAAGAGATTCTTGTACAGATTCTCTGGCTGCAAATAGTAACAAATGGATGCCCTCATCCCAATCTTTTTCAGTGTCAAAGCAATATGATCTTATCATATTTTTTAATGTCTGGTGAAATCTTTCTAAAGCACCTTGACTTTCAGGGTGATAGTCGGATGACCTATATTGCTTGATTCCTAATTCATGCATAACCTGTTGGAATATACCAGACATAAAATTTGACCCTTGATCAGACTGAACTGATTTTGGAAGACCAACAAATGTGAAAAACTTTATAAGAGCTTTGACTATTGACTTTGTTTTGATGTTCCTTAAAGGAATAGCTTCTGGAAAACGTGTAGAAGTACACATAATTGTTAAGAGATACTCATTTCCTGACTTGGTTCGAGGCAAAGGACCAACACAATCTATAAGTATCCTACTGAAAGGTTCATCAAAAGCAGGAATAGGTTGTAATTGAGCTTTGGGAATGGTTTGGTTGGGTTTACCTACCATTTGACATGTATGGCAAGTTTTACAATATTTAGAGACATCTGATTTGAGACCAGGCCAATAAAAATGAGTAATAATTTTGTGATAGGTCTTGTTTTTACCTAGATGACCTGACATAGGACTTTCATGGGCTATACTTAGTATTTCATGACGATATGACTTTGGAACCACAATTTGGTGGTAAACAGCCCATTCATCATCAGCTGGGACATCAAATGGTCGCCATTTTCTCATAAGAATCCCATTCTTTATATAGTAACACATTGGGACCTGTGAAATTTCATCTTCAGGTAAAGCCCTAAAAATTAATTTTGAAATCTCAGGATCAGTTTGCTGTTCCTGGATAAGCTGTGACTTTGACAGCGTGTTGTGACCTTGGTCAATAGACCGTGGTGGTGAATGACAAGACATTGACGAGTCTGTCTGAGTATCAGACAAACTGGGATCAAGAGACTTTTTAATCTCATTATTAAAATATTGACCGATAAAAGTATCCGTCAAGTCAATGTCAGAGTTTGAGTTTTTCAAAATGGCCTTTTCAGCCATAGCTCGGGTAACTGCACAAGAAGGATACAAGTCAGGAATTTCCTGCTCGATAGGGTCATCTGTTTGACCTATATTTGGTGTGTCAGTTACAAGTGGATTTACCAAAACCTTATCTCCAGCTAAATCATTGCCTAGCAGTAAATGGACACCTTTAAATGGTAAGGAAGGTTTAATACCAATAACCACAGGCCCAGTAACCAAATCTGATGACAAATTAACGTAATGGAGAGGGATATTAACAGTTCCACATTCTACACCCTGAATAAGGACACTAGTACCGGAAGAAGTCTTCTCAGAAAAAGGCAGTATATCTGCTGAAATAAGGAATTGAGAAGCTCCTGTGTCTCTTAAAATTTTAATAGGGGTAGGTGGGCAATTATCACCTGAAAGTGATACAAAACCATTCAACATAAATGGTTAAAAAATCTCCATAGTAGAATCAGACTTGGGTTTTGTGACTATGTCAATTGTATTGGTTTTAATAGAAGACTGTGGCCTTGGCCTAAGAGTGGTGAGCCCTGTTGGTTTGGCCTCATCACTTTCTAACTTCCTTTTCAATTTCAAACATTCAGAGACAAGGTGACCAGGTTTCTTACAATAGTTACAAGTGGGTCGAGATAAGGGATATTGACTTTTGGTTTCACTAGTAGAATTGGGTTTGGGTGTATTGGATTGACTGGACATGCCAGATGAATTACCAGACATAGATTTATTTTGGGGATGTGAGGAAGTAGGTTTTGGTTTAGCAATAAAAGAAACTTTATGTGTAAGGTAGTAATTATCAGCCAGACGAGCTGCTTCTTCTAAAGTTTCAACTTGTTTTTCGTCTAAGAATGTCTTAACATCAAATTGAATACAACGTTTGAATTCTTCAACTAACATAAGTTGTCTTAGTTTATCATAATTTTGGTCTATTTTCTTAGAACAGCACCATCTATCAAATAACTGTTCTTTGTTTCTAGCAAATTCAACATGAGTCTGGTTAGAATCTTTTTTACAATTTCTAAATTTTTGTCTATATGCTTCTGGAACCAGCTCATAACCTTTGAGAATAAGTTCTTTAACAGTCTCATAATGATGACTTTGTTCAACATCTAGTTGTGTATAAATTTCAGGAGCTTTGCCTATCAAAACACTTTGCAGGAGCAAAGTCCAGTGCTCTTTTGGCCAATTTAAGTTTTCTGCAACTTTTTCAAAGTGTAGGAAGTATTTATCAACTTCTTTTTCTTGAAATGGAGGAACAAGCCTAATATGTTTTGTAACATCGAAATTGTATTCAAGCTTTTGCTTCGGCTGATTTGCTCTTTCTTGCATTTCTATTTCCCTCATTCTTAATTGAAATTCTCTCTCCTTCTCTCTCTCTTCCCTTTCTCTTTCTTTCTCTCTCTCTTCTCATTCTTCTCTCTCCCTTTCTCTTTCTTCCCTCTCCCTTTCTCTTTCTCTTTCCTTTTCTCTCTCTACTCTTTCTTCTCTCTGTCTTTCCCTTTCTCTTTCTATTTCTAACTGTCTGATCTGAAGTTTTAATTCAAGTTCTTTTGAACTTGAAACTGACTGAACGTCAACTATCAGGGAAAGCGCATTTTCATTGAAAATCTCCTCATCAACAAAATATTGTACCAAAATGTTCCTAATTTCATGTTTACGCATTGAAGATTTTGTTTCAGACAATTTATAGTGTTTAACAAAATTAAGCAAATCAGTCTTTTTACCTAAATTCAATAGCTCCACAGACGGTTCAGCCGTAAATTTATCTAAGTCAAAAGACATGTTTGTTTGTTGCTGGATTCAAGTACAAAATTGTATTATAATTACTGATTAGTAATTTTGACTAACAGGATGGATTAGATTTATTCAAATTGTGAAAAGCAAACGTCTATGTCTTATTTTCCAATCAATGGTTAATCCCAAAAGGAAAACGAATGCGTTAGTCTATCTTCCAATCGATGGATAATCCAAAATGGAAAACGAATACGTTAGTCTATTTTCCAATCCCGGACGAGCCCCCAATTTCTGTTACGAGTCAGGCGTAACTAGAAAGAAGAAGCCAGCAACAAACGATAACAATTAACAGAATTTATTAACATGAAAAATATCAAATAAACAGTGACAATATTACAATAGTGCAAAACAATACCTTAGACGTTAAATTCAGAAGACAAACTATTCCAGTCTTAATTCCAATCTGATCCTGATCCAAACTGAATGTAATCCAAGCACACGAAATAATCCTCACTTTAGTCTAGTCTGATCCGAATCCAAACTGAATGTAATCCAAGCACTAATTATAGGACACAAACACTAGATAATCCCCACTGTAGTCTGGCAATCATGTATTAACTAGTGAACGTCGAGATGTAAAAAGCTTTTTCTTTTATAATAACAGAGAAACTTCCAGAAAATTCATGTTAAAATCAGTTGCATAACTTCTAGTAATCAGATTGTAAAAAGGCCTGGAAACTTCCAGCACAATATTCCACAAGAGAGAATCCAGTTCTAAAAATAGCAACAGGGGAAAACCATTCAAAAATAGATACACACATGAACAAAGCTAGGAATAACTGTGTATGTACATAACACCATGGCAACCAGAGGTTTTGACAGAATCAAATTCTGCGTACAATTTTTAAAGAGGACCTCCCAAGGAACATTCCTGCCAAGTTTGGTCCAAATTGGCCCAGTGGTTTAGGAGGAGTTGATGTTTAAAGAATTGTTGACGACGCACGACGGACACCCAGTGACCCTGAAAGCTCCCCTTGAGCAGGTTGTGCTCAGGTGAGCTAAAAAGGAAGTATCAAGAGTTGCTCAAACTGTGATGTTAGTGTCTGAATAGTCTAATTCAATCAGAGAAGAAAAATTTTAAAGTTTACCTTCTTTGTTGTTATGTTTCAAACTTGTGAACGCCAGGACGGGGGCTAGTTTTGACCCCAGGGGCATCATATGAACAATCTTGGTAAAGGTCCACTAGGAGATGCTACATGCCAAATATCAATGCTCTACATCTTCTAGTTTCAAAGAAACTTCTTAAAGTTTTCCTTCTTTGTTGCTATGTTTCAAACTTGTGACACCGGGGGCGAAGCTAGTTTTGACCCCAGGGGCATCACATGAACAATCTTCGTAGAGGTCCACTAGGAGATGCTATATACTAAATATCAAAGCTCTACGCTTTCTAGTTTCAGAGGAGAATAGTTTTAAAGTTTTCCTTCTTTGTTGCTATGTTTCGAACTTGTGACCCCCGGGCGGGGCAATGTTTGACCCCAGGGACATCATATGAAAAATCCTGGTAGAGGTCCATTTGGAGATGCTTCATACCAAATATCAAAGCTCTACGCCTTCTAGTTTCAGAGAATATTTTTAAAGTTTACCTTATTTGTTCCTATGTTTCAAACTTGTGACCCCTGGGGCCGGGCCAGCTTTTACCCCCAGGGGCATCATATGAACAATCTTGGTAGAGGTCCACTAGGAGATGTACATACCAAATATCAAAGCCCTACGCCTTCTAATTTTAGAGAAGAAGATTTTTCAAAGATTTTACTGATTTTTACTTTTTTGTTGCCATGGCAACATGAGTTATGGCTTGAATTCAATCTCTTGAATAACCCTGGTAGAGCTTAAGCCAAGGAACACCCCATGCGAAGTTTTATGAAGATCGGCTCTGTGGTTTAGGAGGAGATGTTTAAAGAAATTGTGGACGACGGACGACGGACATTGGGCGATCACAAAAGCTCACCGTGAGCACTTTGTGCTCAGATGAGCTAAACAAGAGGACCTATATCGCTCACCTAAGTACCAAGCTGTAAAATCAAACTTGTGACCCCTGGTCAGGGCCAGTTTTGACCCCAGGGGCATCCAAGGAAAAAAACTAGGTAGAAGTCCACTAGGAGATGCTACTTACAAAATATCAAAGCTCTACGACTTCTAGTCTCAGAGAAGTAGAATTTCAAAGTTTTTCTTATTTGTTCCTATGTTTCGAACTTGTGACCCCTGCAAGTTTTGACGCCAGGGGCAAAGTATGAAGAAACTTTGTGGAATTCCACTAAGAGATGCTACATACCAAATATCAAAGCTCTACATGTTCTAGTTTCAGAGAATTTTTTTTTAAAGTTTTCCTTCTTTGTTTGTAAGTTTAAAACTTGTGACCCGAAGGGCAGGGCCTGTTTTGACCCCAGGGGCATCATGTGAACAATCTTGGTAGAGGTTCACTAGGAGATGCTACATACCAAATATCAAAGCTCTGAACCACCTCCTTTCAGACTAGAAGAATTTTAAAGTTTTCCTTCTTTATTTCTATGTTTCAAACTTGTGACCCCCCAGGCGGGGCCAGTTTTGACCTCAGGAACATCATATGAACAATCTTGGTAGAGGTCCACTAGGAGATGCTAAATACCAAATATCAGAGCTCTGCACCTAGTTTCAAAGAGGAAGAATTTCAAAGTTTTCTTTCCTTGTTCCTATGATTCAAAATTGTGACCCCCGGGACAGGGCCAGTTTTGACCCTAGGGACATCATATGAACAATCTTGGTAGAGGTCCACTAGGAGATGCTACAAACTAAATATCAAAGCTCTGCACTATCTAATTTCAGAGAAGAAGATTTTTAAAGTTTTCCTTCTTTATTCCTAAGTTTCAAACTTGTGATCCCCAGGGAGAGACCAGTTTTGACCACAGGGACATCATATGAACTTGTCTTGGTAGAGGTTAAAGGTAGATATTTAGAATTTTTACATCTCACCAAATTAAAAAATATATATATCACTGAAATTCATTTGAAAAAATAATACAAATTATCAATAATTAAGATTCATAAAATTACAAAAAAAAAATTTTTTTTGATGGTATTCCCTTAAAAGGCTACGGAGCCTCTTAAGGTATTTTTAGATTTCGCGCCAAAAATCAATAAAGTATTGTGGGAGTGTCAAGTGACTGGCACGTGACTCATAACGCTTAAATTCCCTATCATAACAAACATGTAATAATTATTTTCCATAATGTCTTCTTCGGACACTATGTTTGAAGCTTCTTCTGTGTATTCCTGTAAGTAAATGAGCGTATTGATCATCTAAAAATAGAATGTGTCTCCCGTTGGTATCAACCTGGGCCATAGTAAATCTCTAATTTCTCGTGTTGTCGGACGGTTTTCGACTACTGGGGTTTTATGAATGAAAATTAAAAGGCTCTGGGAGTGTAAAGATGATTTTTTTTGCACTTTTGTAAAATTTTCGTCCCAAAATCTGAAGGGCCACCTTTAACTAGCACATGCTTCATACCAAATATCAAAGCTCTGCACCGTCTAGTTTCAGAGAAGAAGATTTTTAAAGTTTTCCTTCTTTGTTCCTAAGTTTCAAACTTGTGACCCCCGGGGCTGGGACAGTTTTGACCCAAGGGGCATCACATAAACAATCTTGGTAGAGGTCCACTTGGACATGCTACATACCAAATATCAAAGCTCTGCGTCTTCTAGTTTCAGATAATTTTTTTAAAAGTTTTCCTTCTTTGTTCCTAAGTTTCAAACTTGTGATCCCAGGGCGGGGCCAGTTTTAACCCCAGGGGCATCATATGAACAATCTTGGTAGAGGTATACTAGGAGATGCTACATACCAAGTATCAAAGCTCTGCACCGTCTAGTTTCAGAGAAGAAGAATTTTAAAGTTTTCCTCCTTTGTTCCTATGTTTCGAACTTGTAACCCCCAGGGCAGGGCCAGTTTTGACCCACGGGGCATCATATGAACAATCTTGTTAGAGGTCCACAAGGAGATGCTAGATACCAAATATCAAAGCTCTGCGCCTTCTAGTTTCAGAGAAGAAGATTTTAAAGTTTCCCTTCTTTGTTCTTAAGTTTCAAACTTGTGACCCCTGGGTCAGGGCCAGTTTTGACCCCAGGGGTATCATATGACACATTTTGGTACAGGTCTACTAGGAGATGCTAAATACCAAATATCAAAGCTCTGCGTCTTCTAGTTTCAGAGGAGAAGATTTTCAAAGATTTTGCTATTTTTTTTCCTTTTGGTTGCCATGGCAACCAGGATTATGGCTTGAATTCAATCTCTTGATCCCAGGGCGGGGCCAGTTTTAACCCCAGGGGCATCATATGAACAATCTTGGTAGAGGTATACTAGGAGATGCTACATACCAACTATCAAAGCTCTGCACCGTCTAGTTTCAGAGAAGAAGAATTTTCAAGGTTTCCTTCATTGTTCTTAAGTTTCAAACTTGTGACCAATGGAGCAGGGTCAGTTTTAACCCCAGGGGCATCATATAAAGAATCTTGGTAGAGGTCTACTTGGAGATGCTACATACCAAATATCAAAGCTCTACGCCTTCTAGTTTCAGAGAAGAAGATTTTCAAAGATTCTGCTATTTTTTTTCCTTTTGGTTGCCATGGCGACCAGGATTATGGCTTGAATTCAATCTCTTGAACAACTTTGGTACAGCTTCACCCAAGGAATCAAGTTTCATCAAGATTTGCCTAGTGGTTTAGGAGGAGAAGATGTTTAAAGAAATTGTGGACAATGGGCAACGGATGATGCACGACGCATGACGGACATTGGGCGATCACAAAAGCTCACCATGAGCACTTCGTGCTTAGGTGAGCTAAAAAGGGGCTCATGTTGAAACTTTTAATAAACAATAAGAATGCGAAGATTCATGAGATTTTGACGAAAACTGAAGGAGTTATTAGTAGAAACTGGTTTTTGTTTGGCAAGAAACTCCCCTTTTTCCATGACACAGCGACAAATTGGAAAACTGAGAACAATACATGGGCACAAAATCATTCAAATATGAAGTTTCATCCAATTTAGTCCAGGGGTTGTGGAGAAATGGCTTCGGACGGACGGACGGACGGACGGACGGACGGACAGACGGACAGAAGGACGCAATCTGGATTGAAGTTCACAACTTTTCTGTCTGATATCAACCCTTTTACCGATTAACCTCAGAAGTATGAATGATAAATCAAGACAGTGAAATCTCTTTACATAGTTGTATTTATACATAAAGATTTGTAAATGCATCTATACCTTTTGAAAAAAATTGGTGCAGACAATATTGGAAGTAATGCATGATGTGACAAAGGATTACATAATCAATTAAGCGACTTCTCAGTAGCAAAGTCAAAATGACAGAGATTGTGTAATACATAATTAACGAATTTATAATTGGGCCAAATAGGATTATGACGGCACGTGACAGCCTTTTCACCAGCAACACGGTGGACTCTTTCAAGCAGAAAACAATTTTGGATGTCATTAATTTTTTAAAAGATAACCTAGAAGGTGAAAGAGAGGTAAAGACCGAGATCAGGTTAGCGACATGTGGCACATTATCTTTGTCTGCTATACATAGGTGATCAGCATCATGACAAAAGGAGATACAGTTTGAAATGATTCTTTTCCCACATTTTTTTTCGTTCTGAATCTTAACCTTAATCTAGTATTGGCTATTTTATATATACACGTATATATAAACTATTGACGAAGATCCACGTTTCCTTTGGATATGACGATTCTATTACATAACCACAGCGGCAGTTATATCAATATATTTATGTAATTCAGTCTAGTTTTTTCTTGTCATGATTTTTCATCTTACTTTTTGGGAAAAAAAATCTAGCTAATATAATTAAAGAAGTTTAATTTTGCATAATGCATGCATTTTCACACTTCAGCATTAGTCGCATTAATTGCGGGAAAAACATTGTCATTAATAACTCAACCAAATAAACAAGGTGATCAATGGTATAGAATAAAAAGAGCAGCAAATTGTCGCAAGATACACCCGTCTTACCCCAAGTTGTAAAGCTGGGGCATGCACCGGACAAAATTCAAGTATGAAAAATGACAAAGGGCACTAACTCAAAAATTAAACAAGCAAGAGTTATTATTCCTGTGCACTGTACTCCCCCTTGGTGAGATCTATCCACCCATGAAATTTCATAACCCTACTTGTATAGTTTTGGAGATATGCTCCGGACAAAATTCAAGTATGAAAAACGACAGAGGGCAATAACTCAAAAATTAAGCAAGCAAGAGTTATGATTCCTATGCACTGCACTTCCCCTTGATGAGATCTATCCACCCATGAAATTTCATAACCCTAGCTAGTATAGTTTGGGAGATATTCACCTGACAAAATTCAAGTATGAAAAACGACAAAGGGCAATAACTCAAATATTAAGCAAGCAAGAGTTATGATTCCTGTGCACTGCACTCCCCCTTGATGAGATGAATCCACGCATGAAATTTCATAATCCTAGCTAGTATAATTTTGGAGATATGCTCCGGAAAAAATTCAAGTATTAAAAACAAAGGGCAATAACTCAAATATTAAGCAAGCAAGAGTTATGATTTCTGCGCACTGCACTCCCCCTTGGTCAGATCTATCCACCCATGAAATTTTATTACCCTAGCTAGTATAGTTTTGGAGATATGCTCCAGACAAAATTCAAGTATGAAAAACAACAAAGGGCAATAACTCAAATATTAAGCAAGCAAGAGTTATGATTTCTGCGCACTGCACTCCCCCTTGATGAGATCTATCCACCCATGAAATTTCATAACCCTAGGTAGTATAGTTTTGGAGATATGCTCCGGAAAAAATTCAAGTATGAAAAACAACAAAGGGCAATAACTCAAAAATTAAGCAAGCAAGAGTTATGATTTCTGTGCACTGCACTCCCCCTTGATGAGATCTATCCACCCATGAAATTTTATAACCCTAGCTAGATTAGTTTTGGAGATATGCTCCGGACAAAGAACTGGACGCCGCCCGCCCGCCACGGGTGATCCCATAATACATCCCGTCTTCGACGCGTGTATAAAAACTTTAATACTTCAGTTTATTGTATTAAAAGACTATCAAGGACACTTACAACGGTAAACATATACGTATATCTGTTTTCTTCCTTCTTCTTTTCAGAAAATTATGATTTGAATTAATGTAATAATTTTTAACATACACTATCATTCAAAAATCTTTGTACAATTATTCTCTTAAAGTGCTCATTGTCTCTCTGCTTCTCCCTTTCTCTCTTTAAATTATTTTGGGGGCGAAACAACTGGGAGAGGAAATGGTTTGGGGGCGAAACTAGGGTTCTGGGATGAAACGACTAGGGCTGCAAAATTGAGGCGAAACGACCAAGGGGGAAAAGACCAGGGGGGAAATGTCTTGGGGGCGAAACGTCCTGTTACCGGCCGGAATACCCGTAGACCCTCACTTTTCTTGTGTATTTGTTATATTTTAATTTCGTTTTTCATTGTAGGCTGATACGCCATGTCTTTTTTTTTTTGTTTTAAATTCCTATTTTGTTTTATGCTTTTTTGACAAAGTGCTGCTCTAAATTGTAAGGGAATGTGTGGATTATTTTTGTGTAACAAATAACCGACATGGACGTGAGTATATAAATCAGAGACTCAGAGCGCAAAATCAAGAGGCCAAAAGTAAGTAATTTTGGTTTTTCAGTTTTTAACTATTCCCCTTTCCTTTTAAGTTACGAAAAAAAGAAAATGGAAATGTTGTTTGATCATCACTCTTGTAAAACTTGATATGTTGCAATCTGGTCGGAATACCACTACTGCTTGTAATTTTAGTATACATTGTTCCTACATGTGAATGGTTCCTATGCCAGTTTCGAATATGCATTTGTTTCTTCGATTTTGAGTTGAAATTGGGAATACAGTAAAACCTTGTTATTTCGAGTCTTGGACATTCGAGAACCCGGCATATTTCGAGGAATTCCGAGAGTCCCGGCAAAAACTCTACTTTATTGAACCAAAAGTAGCTCGGTAATTTCGAGTCTCGATAAGTCGATAATTCGAACACGGATGCTGGTCCCTGTAATAATTCTCCTTCTTTGAATTGATTGTTTATTCGAATACAATAGTTTCACACCTCTCCAACGATTGTTTTCACACCTTTCCAAGCAAAGGATTTCATCTCGCCAGCCTGTCTACAGTGTGGCGCAAGTTTTAGAAACTGACAATTAGGCCTACTACGGGGTATTCATACCACAATATGATTCGAGAAGGTGTTGTCATTAATTAATGATGAGAGGCTAATTGTGACAACAGCCCTTTAAATTCACTGTTGATCCTGAAAAGTCAGTTAAGTATCATCATTTGTGATCAGATGATGCCATATTTTTATCAGTTTTCGTGTCAAATCTATTTATAGCATCAGGTTTTTCCCAGTCGCATTGCCACAGATTAGGACCCGTTTGATCACATAAATTTTATTCGTATTGTTACGCTGACGTCGTACTTCGGGTTTGTGCGAATACCAGAATTCTGATTCGGTGTGACTATCACTGGTACCTTTCAATGTCGTAGAAATTTACCTTCGACACTGGTAAATGTGATTTTCACGGTTTGTGTAGATATTCTGACCTGATTTCGTGTCGAAGACATTGGTAATGAGAAAAGTCGAAATTCTCTGTTTTTATCTCCCATTAGCTCAGCACTATAACTTCAGTAAATTACACTTCTATGACCATTCAAAAGCGCCGAAATCAAACGCTACCGTTTGTGATAAAAAATTTTGACGTCTTTCTTGATATTCAAAAGGTCAGATTTTACGATTTGGTTAAAATAACAGAACACGACTTTTCCAAAAACTATCGAAAGAAAGGCCAGATTATTTAGAATATTTAATTAAAAATCCATACTCATATGATCAAAACAGGAAAATTCACAGAAAATAAACTTGATACTTCAGTATATTGTTCAAATACGGTAAATGAATTAATCAAATAGGGACAGATAGATCTACAAAGTTATACTGGTCTGGAAGAAGACTTTGATTGTCGATCTCGAATGCACTTGCATTTTTTTCCAAGAACATTTTGGATGATTCGAGTACTGCGAAAACTCGAGCATTTTACTAGTCCCCCTGGGACCTCAAATTATCAAGGTTTACTGTATGTAAATTGCCCGAGATCGAATTCTCTCTCTTTTTCCGCACATTATTCGCATAGGAAAGTTCTACAGAAAGCCTTGAAATTGTCGAGACAAAAATGTGAAAAGATCGGAGATGGTACGAAGTACTTGTAATCAGTATGGAAACAAAATTCTTCTCAAAAATGCTCTCTTCCGCAAAACGCACCGATTGAAGGACATATGCAACCACGTTACCTTTAAGAAGAGGGCCAAAATGGCTCTGGATCGCTCACCTGAATTTTTGAGATGAACATAGCCTTTTCTTTTGAGGTATTGAAACATTGGAACCAATATTACTAATTTGCAAAGCAATTTTCAAAAGGGTTCCTGTAAATTTTATTTCAAAATCTGACCATCAGTTTCAGGTGGAAGAATTTTTCGGAATTCTTCCTTTCCGTACTGTTATGTACATACCCAGTTATTCCTAGCTCTGTATATGTGTGTATTTATTTTGAATGGTTTTCCCCTGTGGCTATTTTTAGAACTGGATTCTCTTTTGTGGAATATTGTTCTGGAAGTTTCCTGGCCTTTTTACAATCTGATTACTAGAAATTATGCAACTAATTTTAACATGAATTTTCTGGAAGTTTCTCTGCTATTATAAAAGGAAAAGCTCTTTACATCTTGGCATTCACTAGTTAATACATGATTGTCAGACTAAAGTGGGGATTATTTTGTGCTTGGATTACATTCAGTTTGGATTAGGATCAGACTACACTAAAGTGGGGATTATTTTGTGTTTGTGTCATATAATTAGTGTTTGGATTACATTCAGTTTGGACCAGGATCAGACTGGAATTAAGACTGGAATAATTTGTCCTTTGAATTTAACGTCTAAGGTATTGTTTTGTACTATTGTAATATTGTCACTGATTATTTGATATTATTGTTAACAAGAGCGGCAAACTGTCGCAAGATACGCCCGTCTTACCCCAAGTTGTAAAGCTGGGGCATGCACCAGACTAAATTCTTACGAACGAAGTCCGTAATAAAGAAACACATGAATAAATGCATGGCAGAAATAAGGATCGGAGCGGGATTCGAACTCCGAACTCCCGGACGCAAAGCCAATACCCTAACCACTGAGCCAAAGAGATATCTCCCTGACGCAGTAGCCAGGTATTGTATTTAAATCGGGAGTATATGCCATGCAGGAAGGAGTGGTCTCCCGTAACACACCCCCTCTTAAAGTCATCATTTATTGATGACTCAAAGCCTTATTAGGCAGGAAGTCCGACTTTGGACAACAAATGGGATTAATGGCTCAATGGCCAATCCCGGACGAGCCCCCATCTTACAAACGAAGTCCGTAACAAAGAAACAGATGAATAAATGCATGGCAGAAATAAGGATCGGAGCGGGATTCAAACTCCGAACTCCCGGACGCAAAGCCAATAACCTAACCACTGAGCCAAAGAGATATCTCCCTGACGCAGTAGCCAGGTATTGTATTTAAATCGGGAGTATATGCCATGCAGGAAGGAGTGGTCTCCCGTAACAAAATTCAAGTATGAAAAACGACAAAGGGCAGTAACTCAAAAATCAAGCGAGCAAGAGTTATGATTCCTGTGCACTGCACTCCCCCTTGATGAGATCTATCCACCCATGAAATTTCATAACCCTAGCTAGTATAGTTTTGGAGATATTCACCGGACAAAAATCAAGTATGAAAAACGACAAAGGGCAATAACTCAAAAATTAAGCAAGCAAGAGTTATGATTCCTATGCATTGCACTCCCCCTTGATGAGATTATCCACCCATGAAATTTCATAACCCTAGCTAGTATAGTTTTGGAGATATGCTCCGGACAAAAATCAAGTATGAAAAACGACAAAGGGCAATAACTCAAAAATTAAGCAAGCAAGAGTTATGATTCCTGTGCATTGCACTCCCCCTTGATGAGATCTATCCACCCATGAAATTTCATAACCCTAGCTAGTATAGTTTTGGAGATATGCTCCGGACAAAAATCAAGTATGAAAAACGACAAAGGGCAATAACTCAAAAATTAAGCAAGCAAGAGTTATGATTTCTGTGCGCTGCACTCCCCCTTGATAAGATCTATCCACCCATGAAATTTCATAACCCTAGGTAGTATAGTTTTGGAGATATGCTCCGGACAAAATTCAAGTATGAAAAACGACAAAGGGCAATAACTCAAAAATTAAGCAAGCAAGAGTTATGTTTCCTGTGCGCTGCACTCCCCCTTGATAAGATCTAACCACCCATGAAATTTCATAACCCTAGGTAGTATAGTTTTGGAGATATTCACCGGACAAAATTCAAGTATGAAAAAAGGACAAAGGGCAATAACTCAAAAATTAAGCAAGCAAGAGTTATGGTTCCTGAGCACTGCACTCCCCCTTAGTGAAATCTATTCACCCAAGAAATTTCATAACCCTAGCTAGTATAGTTTTGGAGATATGCTCTGGACAAAATTCAAGTATGAAAAACAACAAAGGGCAGTAACTCAAAAATTAAGCAAGCAAGAGTTATGGTTTCTGTGCACTGCACTCCCCCTTGGTGAGATCTATCCACCCAAGAAATTTCATAACCCTAGCTAGTATAGTTTTGGAGATATGCTCCGGACAAAATTCAAGTATAAAAAACGACAAAGGGTAATAACTCAAAAATTAAGCAAGCAAGAGTTATGGTTCCTGTGCACTGCACTCCCCCTTGATAAGATCTATCCACCCATGAAATTTCATAACCCTAGGTAGAATAGTTTTGGAGATATGCTCCGGACAAAGAACTGGACGCCGCCCGCCCGCCCGCCCGTCACGGGTGATCCCATAATACGTCCCGTCTTCGACGGGCGTATAATAAATTTTGTTAATTGTTATTGTTTGTTGCTGGCTTCTACTTTCTAGTTATGCCTGGCTCATAACAGTATAAGTGCAAGTAGCCCTCATTCAGGAGAGCCATGTTTCTTGACAAATCAAAATTTTATGAACAAGTTTTGAAAAGGGTCACTCAAGGAACATTGTTGAGAAATTCTTTTAAAATCTGACCAGGGGTTTCAAAGAAAGACAATTTTCAAGAATTTAATCATGTCCATAGAGTACAAGTAGCCCCCATTCACAAGAGCCATGTTTTTTGACCGATCAAAAATTATATGAACAATTTTTGAAAAGGTTAACCAAAGGCACATTGCTTTGAAATATTTTTAAAATCTGACCAGGGGTTTCAGAGAAGAATAATTTTTAAGAATTTCTTCATTTCCATATAGTGCAAGTAGCCCCCATTCACTAGAGCCATGTTTCTTGACAGATCAAAATTTCTTGAACAGTTTTTGAAAAGGGTCACCCATGGAACATCTCTGTGAAATTATTTCGAAATCTGTCCAGCCGTTTCAGAGAAGAATAATTTTCAAGAATTTCTTCATTTCTTCTGGTGAAAGGGGGCAAGTAACCCCCTTTCACCAGAGCCATGTTTCTTGACCAATCAAAATTTTGCGAACAATTTTGAAAAGGGTCACCCGAAGAACATCTCTGAGAAATTATTTTAAAATCTGACCAGCCGTTTCAGAGAAGAAGAATTTTCAAGAACTTCTTCATTTACCTATAATGCAAGTAGCCCCCATTCATCAGAGCCATGTTTCTTGACAGATCAAAATTTCAAATAAATTGTGAAAAGGGTCACCCAAGGAACATCTTCGTGAAACTATTTTTGAAATCTGGCGAGCGGTTTCAGAGAAGAAGATTTATAAAGAATTTCTTAGAAAATTCCATTTGGTTGCCATGGCAACCAGAGTTTTTGACAGAATCAAATTCTGTGAACAATTTTTAAAGAGGACCTCCCAAGGAACATTCCTGGCAAGTTTGATCCAAATTGGCCAAGCGGTTTAGGAGGAGTTGATGTAAAGAATTGTTGACGACACATGACGGACACCGGGTGATCCTAAAAGCTCCCCTTTAGCACGTTGTGCATAGGTGAGCTAGAAACACCGGAATAGACCCTCATTGGTACGGTGAAGTCGGACCGGAATACCCATAGTTACACACTGTCAAATTGTACAGATTTAGCTCTCGCATTATGACTTATAAGTCGTATAACGTTACCTTGCAAGTAAGTCGGCTGGAAAAGTCGTTAAGAACTGGGGAAAATCCAAAGACATTCTGAAAGATCTGATTGAAAAATGCCAGTTTGGAACTTGCTTGGACATTGTATGGATTATCATGTTTTTTTTCCATGTCAAGTAACTTTTGTTACGCATTTCAGCATTATATTGTGTTCCTAAGAACATTTCAAGAGCCCAGAAAAAAAAAAACAGTTACAGAGAAGCAAAACAAAAAGAATAAGTGTCTGGAATTTGAAAATTCAATTGATGTCATTGACTGGCAAATATTACAGTATGTTTTACTTAATATGTAGGGCTCTACTTAAATTATACCCCTTTCCTGTCATGGTAATTGGTAGACACGATTAGAACATGTGTGATAATATAGCAAAACAAAGCGTATGCCCGGAGTCAACGGATCTCTCATAGGTTTATGGCCCTGTGGATACTAGATGTGTAAATTATAGAGATCATGACTGACTTTCCTAATAAGCACGGGAAAAAAAAGCATGAAATTTCCTATAAAATTCTCAATTAGGATTTCATCCTCATCATAGTAAAAAAGTATGGACTTTTCCAAACTGAAAGCACAAGTTTGCAGACAATAAATATAATCTACCCATAGTAATAGCAGTTGTCCCCGACATTCCCACAATACAATTCTTACAATACTTACACACAAGATATGCAACTGTCTTTCCAATTATTTTAACTTATTTCATAATATAACCTAGATTCATGAAACCATGTTGTTTTCTCTTCTTACATTATTAACTGTACATTTGCAACAGAAAACATCACAATTAGTGTATGAAAAGGAGAATTTGCTCACTGCGAGCAATCTCTCACTTCCACAAAGGGTAGTTTTCATATCAAAAACAGCATTACCACTTCAGACGATACATGGTTCCGTGAAAATCGATATATAGTTTAATAATTCCATGATTTTATCGAGAGAAACGGTCATGACAGCAAAATGTAAGTAGTCTATCAGCTGTATTGTGTGTCTGTTTACCGCGTTTGTCTGGGCGCATATAGCAACAGTCACCAAGAAAAGCGGTTTATTTGCCACAGATCCATGTGTTCTAAAAGACGTAAAAAACAAACTGCATAAGACATCAAAATCGCTGATGAAGAACAACGTTCCTTTAGAGACTGAAACCTAGACAAGCAAGGTTACAGCGAGTAAATCTGCTGTAAACCCCTGAGAACATAGTGTTAGAGAAGAACAAATTGATGTGTACTCACAACATAGGGTTTTGGAAGAGAAATAATAGATATAAAATACCATCACTCTCTCCTAAATGGAGTTCTGAATTTCTCTCAAACAAAACCCTCCACTGAGCCGTGGGTAAATCAGAAACAAGATGATATTGATGAACAGAAGATATCAATAATACCCAACACAAGTAAACTCTGATAGAAAGTTTTCCTTCTTTGTTGCTATGTTTGAACCTGTTTAACCCCCCCCCCCCCCCCCCCATCAAACTGGCATTTTTCAATCAGATCTTTCAGAAGGGATCCTTCCAGAATGTCTTTGGATTTTCCCCCATTCTTAACGACTTTCCCAGCCGACTTACATGTAAGGTAACGTTATACAACTTATAAGTCATAATGCGAGAGCTAAATCTGTACAATTTAACAGTGTGTAACTGGGTGATTAAAAAAAAAAAAAAAAAAATGCCTCCTTTTTTAAAACTGATTTACAGCAAATGTAAAAAGGTTTTCAAATGTTTGTTTTATGCTAGAATATGTGTTTTGTTAATGTTAAAATGTTTGCAAGATTTGAGGCCAATATCTGCTTTTGTTTTCATTTTATAGCATATTTAGTGTCAAAAAGTGTCCCAAGTATAACGCTTTTTGCGTGACATTTTCATTTAAATTCAATTTTCATGTACTTATCTTAAAAATTACTGCTATTATAAGACCACACAACATACAATTATACAAACTGTTACAATAAGACAACAGTTTTCTGATATTTTTTTTGTGAACAACATGTATATTGTCCTTGAACCATGCCCAAGAAATGCACACCCTTCGAAATCAAAAAGGCACAAAAGTACATGATTTTGGGAAACAAGAAGTTTTAATTTTGCTACTAAAAAAAAAAAAAAAAAATGTCACAAGATGTTTACACCTAATGTTCCTCTTAAGATATACCATATTCTTATCATTATCCCTTACTAGTGCATGAATAATATTAAAGTACTTAATTTATTATGGATTATTTTCAAAATGCAGTAAAAATGTGAAAAAGCGTTACACTTGGGACATAAAAATTTGTTTTTGAATTTTGTTGTGCGGGTTCTTTCCTTTCACAGCTGATGCTATAGATAAGTCAAAATCAGGAGAAATTTGGTTGTCAAACTGCCCTTTAGAGAGAAGAAAGTGTCAAAACAAAAGAAACCAAAAGATTCATCAAAAGAAAGAGTGCGAAGGTATCAAGAACGCCTAAAATCTGATCCAAATCTACAGGAACGGCTGGAAGAATCCAAACAGAAAAAGAAAGAACAAAATGAAGCTTACAAACTCAAAATTAAGCAACAAAGAAAAGAAAACCTGATGTTTGATGCAAAATGTAAAGAGAAAGAAAGAAAAAACAAACAAAAACAAAGAAAAAATTTCAAAAGCAGAAACTGAATGATGAAACACAAAACAGTAAAAAAAAAAACACTGCCGAAAAACCAAAACGCAAATATGGTTACAAGGGATGCAGAGCTGACCGCCTCCGTAAAAGAGCTCAACGTGTGCATAATACGCTTCCAAATGACCGAAAAGCCTGGGCTGAAACCATTTTACATGTTATTAACAATGCAACACCCACAAGAAAATCAATGCTTCTGACTCCTAATCAAGGGCCTAGTGCAGTGTCTGATCTAGAGCGCGCGATTGCGAGAATCGCCCTTTTTTTTCCACGATTCACGCACATTTTCAAAACCAGTGCGCGACAATCGCGCACAAAAAAATACAGAGGAAATCACTCATTTAGTATTTGATCGCTTGTTACCGCTCTTTGACCAGCGGTCACTGCTCAGACGTTGATGTATAGAAAAACAAATTCACGTGTTGGAAAATTGCTATGACTACGATCAAGGATTACCTCCCTTTCATACCTCACGTTTTTTTTTTTATTTTACGAAAACAAAATGTCTGCCTTTTTTTCTTATAGATCTAAATTTAAATATTGGTAATAGGTTTCCGTCACTTGATTACATGAAAAATTATGATTAATTTCCATTTTTTTAAATCCAAATATGTATTGAAGTTGTCTAGATGAATTCATTTTGATATTACTGTATTTAGTTTTGTTCAGTACCCGTTGCCGGAACTTGATTTTTTTTTCACTTTACGGTAAACAAACTGCAGACGACACTTTCAATTCTGTTTTCCCAAGATGGATAAGTCGGCAAAAAAAGCTGAATTACTGATTTTTTCATGCACAAATCGGGTGATAATGAAAATGAACAATTGAGTTCGGAAAATCTGATCTTCAATCGACAATCATGGCCAGTGCGACGAAGACGATGAAAGCTTAAGGACTACGTAGCCAAAGTGCCGAGAAAAAATCTAAATCTTCGAACTTCCAAACAAAGTGGTTAAGAGAATGGCCATGGTTAGCATACGAAAATGGCCTCATGAAATGTACTTACTGTATTCAAAACAAAATGTCAAATACTTTCACGGATGGGACTTTGAACTTAAGAACCTCTACACTGCAGAGGCATGTTGATTTAAAGGATCATAAGCTGTCTGTTCTGGCAAGAACTGAGCGAAAAGTGTTTGAAAAGTCTGTCTCTCAAGCGATTTCAAAGAAAGAACATGCTGTTTGTGTAGCAATTAATACAGTCTTCTGGCTTGCTAACGAAAATATTGCAACTGAAAAGTACCCCTCCCTGTTAGAACTTCTTGTGCTTCATAAGTCCCCCATCATTGCTGAAGAATTTCAGCAGGCCATTTCTGACACCATTATGGGTGAAATATTGGACAATATGAAGGATGCATTGTGTTTCTCCATTCTGACAGATGAAAGTACTGATATCTCTGTCTCTGGCAAACTGATAGATCTAGTATATGCAAAATTTGTTGAAAAGAACTTTGATGTGAAAACACACTTTATTGGAAATTTTAGCATTTCAGAAAAAGATGCTTCAAACACCAGTGCTTTAGTGAGAATAATGGCTGAGAGGGATGTTCCAGCTATAAAAATACTCTGCCTTGGTTAATTTTGATCCCCCATACTTTTTAGAAATCCCCCATATTTTTCAGTGATGGGAGACAATCCCCCACTATTTTCAAATCCTAGATCAGACACTGCTAGTGGTTTTGAGGAAGTCTGTGAGACTCTCAATCTAAATACGAGTGGAAGACCGAATCAGGAGCATAGAGATAAAGCTGAAGCTAGCTTTTTCACAGAAAGGAGATAAGGGGTGCAGCTCAAAAAAGCAACTGGATCAATATAAACGGAGAAAAGCTGCCCAGAAGAAAAGGTTGTCCAAGGCCAAAGAATTAAGACAGAATTGGAGAGCAAAACTTGATGAATTTTTGGAAGACAACTCAAGGGTGATACCCAACAAAAAAGATTCAGTCCTGTTGAAGGGTGTACCAGTACTGAAACGGCATCTGTTATGCACCAAGCTTGAGCTATACAAGAAATTCAAGAAGGACCATCCAGATTTTAACAGACGGTTTACAACATTTCTGGGCATGATCCCCAAAAAACTATAACAAGAGGGCCATTGGCCCTGGAACGCTCACCTTAGACTATAGCATATGAGTGAAATTCAATTCTTTGAGCAACTTTCGTAAAGCTTCACCCAAGGAACATCCCTGCCAAGTTTCATCAAGATTGGCCCAGTGGGTAAGGAGAAGAAGATGTTTATAGAAAGACAGATGCCGGACATAGGGCAATCAAATATCAAAGCTCTACACCTTCCAGTTTCAAAGAATTTCAAATTTTCCTTCTTTGTCCTATGTTCGAACTTGTGGTCCCCAGGGCTGGATCAGTTTTAACCAAAGCAGCATCCTTGGAACAAACTTGGTAGAGGTCCACTCAAAGATGCTACATACCAAATATCAAAGCTCTACACCTTCCCATTTAAGAGAAAAAAAAATTAAAATTTTCCTTCTTTGTTCCTTTGTTCCAACCTGTGACCTCCGGGCATGGCCAGTTTTGACGCCAGGGACATCATATGACCAAACTTGTTAGAGATCCTCTAGAAGATTGTGCATACCAAATATCAAAGCTCTGCACCCTCAAGTTTCAGATAAGATTTCTAAAGTTTTGCTTCTTTGTTGGTATGTTCCAACCTGTGACCCCCCGGGGCAGGGCCAGTTTTGATCCCAAGGGCATAATATGAACAAACTTGGCAGAGGTCCACTAGGAATTGCTACATGCAAAATATCATAGCTCTATGCCTTCTAGTTTAAGAGAAGAAGAATTTTAAAATTTTCTTTCTTTGTTCCTATTTTCGAACTTGTGACCCCCGGGGTGGAGCCAGTTTTGACCCCACGGGCATGATTTAAACAAAATTGGTAGAGGTCCACTCGACGATGCCACATACCAAATATCAAAGCTCTACGCCATCTAGTTTCAGAGGAGAAGAATTTTAAAGTTTTCCTTCTTTGTTCCTATGCTCAAACTAGTTACCCCCGGGGTGGGGCAGTTTTGACCCCAGGGACATCATTTGAATAAACTTGGTAGAGATCCACTACGAGATGCAACATACCAAACATCAAAGCTCTACGCTTTCTAGTTTCTGAGGAAAATAATTTTAAAGTTTTCCTTCTTTGTTCCTATGCTCAAATTTGTGACCCCCGGTGTGGGGCCAGTTTTGACCCCAGGGACATAATTTGAACAAACTTGGTAGAGATCCACTAGGAGATGCCACATACCAAATATCAAAGCTCTACACCTTCTAGTTCTAGAGGAGAAGATATTTAAAGTTTTCCTTCTTTGTTCCTATGCTCAAACTTGTGAACCCCGGGGTGGGGCCAGTTTTGACCCCAGGGGCATAATTTGAACAAACTTGGTAGAGGTCCACTAGGAGATGCCACATACCAAATATCAAAGCTCTACGCCTTCAAGTTTCAGAGGAGAAGATTTTTAAAGTTTTCCTTCTTTTTTCCTATGCTCAAACACGTTATCCCCCGGGGCAGGGCCAGTTTTGACCCTAGAGGCATAATTTGAACAAACTTGGTAGAGGTCCATTAGGAGATACAACATACCAAATATCAAAGCTGTACGCCTTCTGGTTTCAGAGAAGAAGATTTTCAAAGATTTCATTTTTTTTTTCGTTTTGTTGCCATGGCAACCACAGTTATGGGTGAATTAAATTCTTTGAATAATTTTGGTAGAGCTTCACCCAAGGAACATTCCTGCCAAGTTTCATGAAGATTGGCCCAGTGGTTTAGGAGGAGAAGATGTTTAAAGAAATTGTTGACGGACGCCGGACGCCGGACATTGGGCGATCACAATAGCTCACCTTTAGCACTTTGTGCTAAGGTGAGCTAAAAAGCTGGATTTGACATGCCGCCGTGTTTGTGTATGCACAAAGTGTTACAACATGGAGCAAAAAGTTGAAACTTTAAATAAGGTTGCCATCTAAATGTGTTTGCCAGACCTATAAGTAACTACCAGAGATCTATCCAACATAACTGCATGCCCATTCAGTGAAAAATTTCCAATACGTTTATGCATTGACAGAAGCTGTGACAACTGCAGTACTGATTTCATTCCGGCTCATTATCAACCACTGGTGGATAAATGCTCCGAAAATGATAAATTCCAAGAAGTAGTGTACCACCAGTGCGAACTTGTCAATGAAAAATACAAGAATAAAGAAGGAAAAGAAAAGAATGTGAAAAGATAGATCCAAAAGAAAAAGAAAGAAACAGTTAATGATTTGGTACTGGGTATTGCTGCTGACATGGACAAACATACTACTCATGTTTTTGGGGCTGATTATCAGCATGAAATGGAGAAACAATTAATGAATGACCTTCCAATTGACCAGTGTGCTGTTGTCATGGATTTTTCAGAGAATGTTGCTCTAGAGGAACAGGACGAAGTTGAGGCAGCACACTGGACCACAAAGCAGATAACTTTACATCCAGTTTATCTTGTTAGACATGCTGAAGGCAGTACTGAACAAAACCCCATTCTAATGAAAGAGTCATTAATTATCCTCTCTGATTGCCTGCTACACAATGCTGAAGCTGTGTTTGTATTTACAATACAAGTTTTAAAACATATAAATGATAATCCATGTCCATCTGAATTGAAAACACTACACAGATTTTCTGATAATTGCGCCCAACAATTCAAATATGCATCTGCCTTTAGCCATATCACCCAGTTACAAGAAATGAATGATATTGAAGTAGTCTACCACTACACAGAGGCTGGACAGGGTAAAGGGCCTAGTGACCGGCTTGGGGCAGCGGTAAAGAAGAGAATAGAAAGAATGATATTGGGTGGTAAGATCACAAACAATGGGTACCAAAAATATCTTGCCCTAACCCAAGATCAACCTGAAGATAAAAAACAACACATTTTGTTATCCCTGAAAAGAAAATAAGAAATGAGATGCCAGTAAAGATGCCAAACATAAAAACAGTCAAAGGAACGCAGTCCTTCCATATGATCAGGGCTTCTAACAAAACCAGTGTGATCTGTGAAGAGTTAAGCTGCATATGTATGGTATGTGTGGGGGAAAGGAAGGGCCATTTCAGTCAATACAGACATGGTGTCCAGATTCATGAACTTAACAAAACCCAGCAGAAATGTATCTTTTATCTATATAACATATCAATTTTTTTGACTCCACTCAGTAGTCGAGCACAAAGTATCGTATACTGAAGGTATTGAATAGTCATTAATATACATGTAATTCATTTTTAATTTTCTTGTCTGCATGCAACAAGTTTGCTTGCTGCCCTTACTAACAGTTTGATTTACTGCATGGCCAGAATGATTTTGTTTGAATGCTTTTACCAGTTCAATGTCAGGTCTGCCCTTACTAACAGTTTGATTTACTGCATGGCCAGAATGATTTTGTTTGAATGCTTTTACCAGTTCAATGTCAGGTCTGAAAGATGTATATTGCACAGATTTTTATGAACTTTACACTAAAATGAAACTTAATTAAAAACTGAGGCACAGCAATCAGTACTAGTTTGTAGCATACAGGCATTGCATTACAGCTTGTGCAGTCAAAGCAATCTAATCAAAGCCGATACTTTAACCAGATATTATGCGTGTTCAGACTTGAGTCTTTCTTGGGCATACAAGTGTAGACCTATACAAGTTTGTTGTAATGATTGCCATGTAAAACCGGTACTTTATATAATTTAATTTAGTACAAGAATTAAGCATTCAAACATTGCATTGTAGATATATTTTTGTGCTTTTCTGCTTCTAACATTCTTAGCTTGCAATTAGCTGCTAGTACTAACCAAATAGATGATAGACAGATTCCGTCGAATAGCCAGTTGGACTTAAATGGTGTCCTCCATGAAAGCCTTGAGGATCACGAGAGGCATATTGCCCTCGTTCATGAACATATTCAGACATTTTCAGATTCTATCTCTAAGAATGGGTGGCGGATAAGAGGACAGACACCTGAGGACGGCAACTGCCTGTTCTGGGCAGTATGTGACCAGCTAGATTTCTTAATTGTAGTGACCGATACACTCAGTCTGGGCTAAGACAAACAACCATCAGTTATATGAGGGATTACTCTGAGGTGAATATACCAGACATGTTCATACTGAAACAGTTCAAAATTTGTTTATTCTTTATGAAAAATACATTTAGAAAATATTTTAATCAAAATAAGCAGACCTATCATAAATCTTCTATACAGGTTAATTCAGAAATAAAAATGAACTGTTGAATCTCCATTTTAAAAGGTTAAATGGTTAATACATTGACTTATGTTATCACTAAGAAATTTCCAGTACATACACGTTATTTTGTTTGATTACTTTTAGGCTGAAAAAGCTGAAGTTGCCAATTTCTTGACTGAAGACATCCAGACATATCTGAGCTGAATGGAGCTAAATGGTACATATGCAGACCATATCTGCATTGAGGCCATGTGCAGGATGCTACCCTGCAAACTTAAAGTTATTCAGAGGGATCAAGCTGAAATGGTACTCATTCCAGCTGGAAATGCTCTGTCTACTCTAGTGGTTGGCTATTTACCAGAAATAAAGCACTACGTTAGTTTGGAACCACTCAACGGATAACAGTGTTTAGTTTGTTTATTACTTGTAATTGGACAAAAAGGTGCATAAATGTATGAATATATTCGAAAATTTAGTATATATAAAATAATAGTCTCTTATTCATGAACATTTTTTTAAATATGTTACACCAATGCTGAAATTTGCCCAAATTTCCGTTGTTTGCATACTTACCTGTCCTACTTCTCACCTGAACCCCCAGGTCCCTTTGCACTAGGGTTGCCTGGCTAATGACTAATATGGAAATGTGCTAATCACATAAACAAATCTATGCTATAAACATACATCCCATTACTCTGGGGTTTATAAGCAGTATTGAAAGGTTACAACTCTAAAATATTTTAGGTCTTTGTTAGAAACATGAAAAAGAGTACTTGAAAAATATTTTCAGTTGAAATAAATGCAATTAAAATAAGTGCCAGACTCGTATTATACCATATAAGTACTTTTTTCTGCGGGGTCCAAATTCTGCAGATTTTCAAAACAAGAGGGCCATGATGGCCCTGAAATCGCTCACCTGAGTTTATTGACCAAACATGCACCATCTAGTTTCCCAGTGACCTAGTTTTTTATCAGACATTACCCATCATCAAACACTTTTGAGATATCAATAAGACAAACATTCTGGCCAAGTTTCATGAGTATTGGACTGAAAATGTGGCCTCTACAGTGTACAAAAGGTTTTTCTAAGATTTCATCAAGTGACCTAGTTTTGGACCCGACAATTACCCATTATCAAACTCTTTTGAGACATCACCAAAACAAACATTCTGACCAAGTCTGAAGAATATCAGGCAGAAAATGTAGCCTCTAGAGTGTACACAAGGTTTTTCTAATATTTGACCCATTGACCTAGTTTTTGACTCCACATGACCCATTTTCAATCTCATTCAAGGTATCACCAGGACAAATATAATGAACAAGTTTTAGGAGTATCAGACTGAAAATGTGTCCTCCAGAGCATACAAAAGGTGTTTATAACATTTGACCTATTGACCCAGTTTTTGACCCAACATGACCCATTTTCAAACTCATCCAAGATATTATAAAGGCAAACATTCTGACTAATTTTCAAGAGTGTTGGACTGAAAATGTGGCATCCAGAGCATATACAAGGTTTTTCTAAGATTTGACCTGGTGACCTAGTTTTTAACCCCCAATGACCCATTTTCAAACCTGTCTGAGATATCATCAAGACAAACATTCTGACCAACTTACAAGAGTTTCGGACTGAAAATGTGGCCTTTAGAGCCTACAAAAGGTTTTTCTAACATTTGACCTAGTGACCTAGTTTTTGACCCCACATGACCCATTTTCGATCTTGTCCGAGATATCATCCAGACAAATATCCTGACCAACTTTCATGAGTATCCATCTGGAAATGTGGCCTCTAGAGCGTACAAAAGGTTTTTCTAAGATTTGACCTAGTGACCTAGTTTTTGACCCCACGTGACCCATTTTCGAACTCGTCCGAGATATCATCCAGACAAACATCCTGACCAACTTTCATGAGTATCCATCTGGAAATGTGGCCTCTAGAGCGTACAAAAGGTTTTTCTAAGATTTGACCTGGTGACCTAGTTTTTGACCCCACGTGACCCATTTTCGAACTCGTCCGAGATATCATCCAGACAAACATCCTGACCAACTTTCATGAGTATCCGACTGAAAATGTGGCCTCTAGAGCGTACAAAAGGTTTTTCTAAGATTTGACCTGGTGACCTAGTTTTTGACCCCACGTGACCCATTTTCGAACTCGTCCGAGATATCATCCAGACAAACATCCTGACCAACTTTCATGAGTATCCGACTCAAAATGTGGCCTCTAGAGCGTACACAAGGTTTTTCTAAGATTTGACCTGGTGACCTAGTTTTTGACCCCACGTGACCCATTTTCAAACTCGTCCGAGATATCATCCAGACAAACATCCTGACCAACTTTCATGAGTATCCGACTCAAAATGTGGCCTCTAGAGCGTACACAAGGTTTTTCTAAGATTTGACCTGGTGACCTAGTTTTTGACCCCACGTGACCCATTTTCAAACTCGTCCGAGATATCATCCAGACAAACATCCTGACCAACTTTCATGAGTATCCGACTCAAAATGTGGCCTCTAGAGCGTACACAAGGTTTTTCTAAGATTTGACCTAGTGACCTAGTTTTTGACCCCACATGACCCATTTTCGAACTCGTCCGAGATTTCATCGAGACAAACATCCTGACCAATTTTCATGAGTATCCGACTAAAACTGTGGCCTCTAGAGCGTACACAAGGTAAAAAGTTGACGACGGACGACGCACGACGCACGCCGCACGACGGACGACGGACGCCGGACACAGCACGATCACAATAGCTCACCATGAGCACTTCGTGCTCAGGTGAGCTAAAAACAGGGGGTTTAAAATTCTGCATACCTTTTTTCTGCGCTAGTGAATCTGATTAAGAAAATGGATTTTTATTATTGCGCTTTATTTTGATGATGTACCAGTAACAGCTTCCATTTTGGACAGGTATATTCTATTATTCATTTCCGTTGTTGTCGTCTTCAATTAAAAGGACGATATTCATGTAGTTAAAAAAATCACACACACACATTTTTTTTAATGTTAACTAATAACTATTTTATTCATTGCAATGCCATATTCATTTCTGTATCAAATCCAGGGGAATATATTCTTCCAATGCTTCCAAGATTCCTGCCTATCTGAATCCGTTAGTTATTAACTCATTTTGATTCGTTCTCTTCAAGTGAAATGATATTGGGGGAGAAAGGTTTAAATGGTTCGACGTGTGAAATTAACAATAGTAAAAACTTTGTTTTCTACCCTTAGGCGATGTCATAACGGCATGCAAATATCGTAAAGCGCGAATAATAGGTCGCACCTACCAAACTGTAAATTAATTGTATAGTAACTGTTAACATTAAAACTTAAAATTAAGATCGCTTAGACCCTTCTACCTCCATTGTCCATTCTGACACAGGTACCAAGTTCAAACCTGAATGATCCCAGTTTATAACCATGCTTGCGTGTATTTCATGCTCAGACAACGCTTCCTTTATTCTACCGAGAAATTCAGTAGGTAACGGTAAAAAGACTATAATAATATGCCGAGTTTGATAATTCACATGTAATTTACACATGGCCCCCCCCCCCCAAAAAAAAAACAAAAAACAACAACAGCAAGTAAAAGAACAACAAATACGACGACGATAGAAAAATTCTTTTTATTTGGATTAAATTTTCGCATCTTTTAAATCTGCGCTCCTGCATGTCCCCGCAGATAAAGCAGAAATAAAGTCACCGCAGAAAAAAGTGCTTATACGGTATTTTAGCATAGAATTGTTAATGTATTGTTACCACCACCCTTATAGCTATGTTACAAAGCAAGTGAGCATGCTACAGAGGAGTGTTAATAGTCAAAGGGTAACATACAGTAGGGTTAAAAAGCAGGTTAATGATTCAAGCAATTAGCAACTAAAAGCAGTTTACGCTACACCACATAAAATACCATCAAACATGCAATATATAACACATTTACCTTCTCTGTTTATTAACGTAGTTAAACTATGCTATATAATTTCAGTCCCATCCTACCTTATGACTTTGTGGCTGTTTCACTCCCAAAGGGCAGAAAAAGGAGCACCTTTCTGGCGCAGGTATGTAGGACTTATGCACAGGATTTTATTAACCCTTTACTCCATAGATACTCATTTCTACGCATTGCTTGTAGGAGCCTTTGGAAAACATTATTGCAAAAGGTGAAATTGCTCGTGACAAGCAATTTCACCGTTTGTCACAATGTTTTCTACGCTATCAAAAGGTGTCATATACACACAAGAAACTGCTTCATCTTGCTGTTATTTAGTGTCAATTAGAGATACCATAGAAATGCCTTATGGGGTACAGGGTTAAAGTAGCCATTTGATGTGCTGCTTATAAAACTGACATTTCACCCATTTTGTAATTTTTCAACGAAATGACCATAATACTTCTGATAAAGTTTTATTCCATGTAATTCCTATCAACAATAATTTCAGTATTTTGTGAACATAAGAAAGTTATATACAATTCTCTTCCTCTCTCTGTCTCTAGTTATAAGTGAGTTGAAATACATTGCACCATTTTGCCTGTCTGCTTCAGGTTCTTGCTGTGGACTCAGATGATTTTCATTTGAGGTTTCTGAAGGTAACAGGAACACCAGGTGTATATTCTTGGCCACCAACAGAAGACATTGCCTGGCAGCCAAAAGAAGACATCCTTAGGAAGCTGAGAGCACCAGTGCTGCTTCCTGGCAGAGGAATTAAACTGCAATTTGATCTGCATGAAATACTCGAAACAGAAAAATAAACATAATAATGCAGATCTATTTGAACTGTGTTAACATGCAGCATAGTTCATAGTGACTTTAACAAGTCGAAACTTTCAAAAAAGTCTCATTAAGTTCAAAGGTCCATATTGTGTTTTCTAACATGGCAATAATATTTTTCCCCATAGAACCCAATAGAAACCTCATCCCAAAATGTCAGTTATATTCCCTATTATCATGTTAGAATTGAAATAATTCATGCTTACCATGATTTTATCGTTGATTAACGTATGTGTTGTCGGGCAGATGCGAACATTAATTCACTCCGGCTTGCTGTCGTGAATTAATTTTTCGCAATCTGCCCTCCAACACCATACATTAATATGCGATAAAACATGGTAAACATGAAGTATTTCTTAATTAATATACTTAATATTTCATATATGAAAAGCAGATTTTCTTGATGTGGATAATTTCATCTTTGACCATGGATACTTAACGAGGTCTTTAATAGTTGAGTTGTGTTACGGTTTCAAAAAGTTTATTTTTCTGTGTTACTGCTTTCTAGTCAGGCTCATATCATTTACTGTAGCACAAATGCATGTCATTGTTAGTTTTAGATCTATAAGAGTCATTTGAATGTTTTAAGTCAACATTTGCTGTATGATTTCATTTGATAACCTTTGAATCCTTTTTAAAGGTATTTTCAAGATTTTGTCTCAAGTGTAACGGTTTAACATTGTGAAAAATCCAGTGAGATCATAATTAATGAACAGTTTATAAAGGCTTTTTTCAATTGTGTTTCTTACAAAACAAGTAATCCAATCACAAATAGACACAATAAGAATCTTTTAAAACAATTTATTGGATATGTGATGGGAATTCTTTAAAACTTTGTATTTTTACATAAAAAATGTGGTGATTATAGTGAAGAAGCTTTGTTTGTTTTTTTTTTATAGGAAAACAAGAAAAACATCCATTTACTATGCTGATATTTAGTATTCAAAAATATATCCATTTTATAACAACTGAGTCTCTTTCAAAGACAATTTATATTTTTGTCCCAAGTGTAACGGTTTTTTGTAGCTTTGAAATGTAAGATTGTTGCACTTTAAAACTCCTGTAAATTACAGCTTTAACATTTTAAATTTTGCTACAAACATACATCTTGGAGATAGCAGAGACAGCAAGTTAAAAAGCATTAATAATTTCAGCATGCAGCAAACTGATTGTTTGCGAACAAAGTCCTATGACTGATTTAAAGCTAATTTCTGACAATGACACACTTCAGTTTGCATACCACTACACTAATAACCCCATTTATGTATGTTCTTATCTGAATCATAAAAAAGAATCACCAATTGTAAGTAGAAAGGGGATTTTCTGAGAGTTACTTCTGTCATCAGTATTGTCCCAAGTGTAACGTTTTTACTAAATTTTTCATTGTTTTTTGAAGTGTCCTCATCACATATCAAGTGATTATACCCAATAAATCTTTTGTATACCAGCTGCAAGTACCCTGTTACTGTACCAGGCCAAGTATCAGCTTTGCCTTTCATGTATGGAATATTTTATGTAAACTTTTTGAGATAATTAATGAAACTATTGTGTCAAAAATAGCTAAAAATGGTCATAAAATCTGTGAAATCTAATGAAATTAGCTATATTATACATCAAATTTTACCTTTGCATTCATGTTACAATATCAAGTGCTATAATAGATGAATTTTCTACTTTAAACAGATTTAAAACATCCATAAAAAACATAATTATTTGTTTAAAAATTGTTCAATGTTTCAAATAAAATCATTTAAATCTTTAAAACTGTGTTTATTATTGACATTCCCATGTTGATTTCTAAAAATCTGACATACTGAGACATGGTTTTGATAGGCCATATTTTCATATAACAAACTTTATTTGTGACCCTCTATGTCACGTTTTGGATGCATTTTTTTTTTTAAATCACCCAACTATGGGTATTCCGGTCTGACTTCACTGTACCATTAAGGGTCTATTCTGGTGTCTTTAAAGATAATGTAGTTGCGTATGTCCTTCAATCGGTGCTTTTCTTTTTTAATCCGGAAGAGAGAATTTTCAAGAAGGATTTTGTTTCCATACTGATTACAGGTACTTCATACCATCTCCGATCTTTTCACAATTTTGTCTCGACAATTTCAAGGCTTACTTTAGAATTTTCGCATGTGAATAATGTGCGGAAAAAGAGAGAGAATTCGAGCATCGAGTCAATCTCAGGCAATTTACATATTCACAAGAGCCACATTTTTTGACGGATCAAAATGTCACGAAAAGTCTTTGAAAAGGGTTACCCTAGGAACATACATGTGAAATTATTTCAAAATCTGACCAGCGGTTTCAGAGGAGAAGATTTTTAAAGAATTCCCTAGAAAATTCCATTTTGTTGCCATGGCAACCAGAGGTTTTGATGGAATCAAATTCTGTGAACAATTTTTCAAAGAGCACCTCCCAAGGAACATTCCAGCCAAGTTTGGTCAAAATCCGCCCAGCGGTTTAGGAGGAGTTGATGATTTAAGAATTGTTGACGACGCATGACGCACGATGAACACCGGGTGATCCTAGAAGCTCCCCTTGAGCACGTTGTGCTCAGGTGAGCTAATAAATCAAAAAGTAAATACATGTGGCATAGACCTACGGGTATTCTGGCTTGACTTCAGCGTTCTGTACGTTTCTCGATGATGGGGGCTATTCCAGCGTTTTAGAAGATGACATGGTGGAGAATGTCTTTTACTAGAAGTGATTTGTGAGTTTTGTTTTTTTAAGAATGGAGAATTTATGCCGCAAAATTTTTCTAGATACTTCACATTTTCCTAATCTATACCAGGTTTTGTTTTGAAATAGTAAACATGACATTAACATGACCGACAGAAGAACTTTCGCCTGAAAATCTAGAATAAACAAATCATGGTCTCGAAATGATCCCGGTAACTTCATTTTTTCCCACTTCTCTCCGATTTTGACTTGATATTGTTTACATTATCACCTTTAAAAGAATTTCACGTTGAAATAGTATCGGTAGGTATCAGTATTCCGGCCCTGCATGCAAACGTAACAGGGATTATCGATTTTTGGGGTATTCCGGTTTTTGGTGGTATTCCGGTATTTCAGCTAGTCATGTGACCCGTTTCTGAGGAGAAGTTATTAAAACTTAGTAACTGTATTGTATTTATTTTGTTATAGCAACAACATTGTATTATGTTATGCTAATGAAATACTGACTGATTGATTTAAAGAAAAAGCTTATGGATGCATGCACGGACGGACAAAGGGACGCACACACAACGGACACAATGCCATGACAATAGCTCGCTGGCCTTTGGCCAGTGGAGCAAATAAAAAAAAAGAACAGATGTTATAACCCTTTATGGCACAATTCTAACTTTAAAAGACCTAAGAAATGAAGCCTTTGAAAACATTGTGGGAAATGGACAAAATACTAATAACAAGCATTTTCTCCTTTTCACCCGGGGTTACCCGATATAGGACAATCGGAGGGTACAGGAACTCTAATATGATGTTTAAGTCAAATCGGATATTATTGGTGATGTAGGTTATTGGCCAACATAATAATGAAACAGTTTATGAACATCGTTTCTTATTATGTGGTCACTTAAAGACAATATACTATTTTTAACTCGGAACAAGAGATGTTTGTAAAACATGTACGCCCCCCCCCCCCCCAATGGCATCCAATTTCAATATAAATTTGCACAATTGTTCTCCATCATGAGTAGATGTGCCATTTGAAACACTTTTTCATGTAGGCCCAAGGTCAAGGTCACACGGGCTCAACATGTTTTTTCTGGAAAGCTTTCTTGTTAGTTTTTATGTATTCTCTGTTGAAAACCATTCAACAACATCAAGAAAGAGTAAATAGCACATATTTCGAAAGGCAATCTACCAGAGACTAGAAGTTCATTGTACTTTAAAAATCCCCGTGAACTTTTTCTTCAAGACTTTCTATTACTTTTGGAAGTAAAATTGAAATTTCGTCAATATCTTGACGAGATATTTGCTTAAAGGTTGTATTACAAGGTATAATTTCATAGGCTTATAATAAAGAGGGCACTATTTCGAAGAATTAAAGCCTGGTGAGGTTCAGAGACAAACGAGCACCTCCTTCAGTATATGGATCCTGTTAGTTCACCCATATCATAAATATGATGATACTCCAAGTTAACCATATCATACCTCCGAGAATTACCATACCCAAAAATTTGATACCTCCCATTTTCATCTGGTTTAAAACATGTGATTTTTTACATACTGGAGACTGAAAATGTGTTAGATCATTAAAAAAGACCCCATAATTTAACTCATTACCAAACAACAAAATTTTAGACAGGTCCAGATTGAAAGCATTTGCAGACAACAAAATAAACGTGACTGAAAACTTGAAATTTATTTTGTGAATGGTAGAAAACATTGCGAGAAAAGGAGAAAATGCTGGTTACCAGCATTTTCTCCTTTTCCCACAATGTTTTCTAAAGGCTTCTTTCTCATGGTCGTCAAAAGTAGGGATTGTGTGGTAATGGGTTAAGACACTAATAGAAGTATTCCGACAAATCACACCTTGACCTACAATGAGACGGTTAGAGCTGAAACTGATTTTCAAAATAGTAAAATTTCCAGTTAAGATGAATTTTTTTCTTTGTAAAATGGCCTGTAAGCTTACACCAATAACAGTTATAGATCATTTGGCTTCTAAACTTAACATATACAATTATTTAATATTCCAAAGGGTTTGTCTTTTAAATATAAACCAGGATAAACATTGAGCCTACTCTAGCGTGATGATCTTTGTTTACCTCCGAGTGTCCTATATCGGGTATCCCAGGGTGTTTTTCCAACAACGTTTTCAATCCTATCAAAGAAATACAGCACCATTTAACTCATTATCAAACGACGGAATTTTTGGTTTGTGCAAATCGAAAGCATTTGAAGATACAAAGGGTACAAAAATTGTGGGAAAAGGAGAAAATGCTGATTACCAGCATTTTCTCCTTTTCCCGTAATGTCTTCTAAATTTATGCTTCTTTCTCAGGGTTGTCAAAAGTAGGGATTGTGCGGTAATGGGTTAAGCCACAATAAAATTGCCATCTGCAAGTGGCAAAGGATTTAGCAATATAACATACCTTCAGGGCTCATCTCTCTGTCTTCAAGCATTATCTCCCAGGTAAAAGAATCATCACAGGCCTAGAATCTAGTTCCTTTGTGAATCTTACAAATCTATTTCAGGATAACAGCAACATCAGTTGGAGGTGACCCTTCACTAATGGTGGTCCTGTAATACACATTAAATTTATGTCATCAGCTTTAAGTTTCAACAATATTTTATAATTGAGCCCTAATACTGGATAAGGGGATTTTACTCTTTCCCAAACAAGCCCTTGTTTTTACGTGATTGCGGTACAAATCTTTTGAAAACACTGTGGGAAAAGGAGAAATTGCTCGTAACGAGCAATTTTGCCTTTTCCCGCAGTGTTTTCTGCCCATTGGGATAATTTTCTGCCATTGTTATGAAAGTTAGAATTGTCATCTGCAAACTCTTTCAATTTGGAAGAGTCTAAAATCTGCTGTTTGGGAAAGGGTTAATGAATCTCTGTGATGAATGATACCAAGCAAGTAATTGTATAACTACGGATACCAAGCAAGTCGCTAGATAACTACGGATACCAAGCAAGTCGCTGTATTACTACGGATACCAAGCAAGTCCATGTATAACTACGGATACCATGCAAGTCATTGTATAACTATGGATCCAAATGGCTTGCAAAATGCAAAAAGGGACATCTGGACATTGAGAAAAGGGTAATCTTGGATCAGCTTGTGCACTCCATGCAGGCTGATCTGAAATAACACTTTCTATTTTTATGTAATTTTCTGTTTTGCACATGTCTACTGAAGACAAAAAACTAATGTAGTCGTAAAAAGCCATCTGGGATTTGCCTATGTGGACAGTGCAGGCTGATCCCAGATGGCAATTTAAACAAATGTCTTTGCGTGTTGCAATCTATTATAGTCTAATAATCCACTGAATCATGAAAAATGCACTTACAGCACTTATAAAAGCTAAGTACTTAAATTCAAATAAGAAAATGTTGGTAGCTAGTATTTTCTCCTTTATTTTGACTCTGAACCTTTTACCACACAATTGCGAGTTTTAAGAAGCAAAGAAAGAAGCCTTTGAAAACATTGTGGGATTAGGGAAAAGAATTTCGATAACCAGCATTTTCTCCTATTCCCACCATGTTTTCTAAGTATGTAAGTAAGTTTTGTGCTAAATTTACTATAGTGAAAAACATAAAATATTTTGTCTGTAAGTGCTCTAAATTTGAACAAGTCTACACTTTTGTGCTAAGTAATTATCTGCAAAGCTCAGGCCTCGGTCAAGTGGGCGCCTGATTGCGAAAAACTTCGCTAAATTCACCAAGAAAAGCGAAGTCCAAGTCGCCTGAAAAAATCTGGAAGTCCCTTCGCATTACTGACAAAGTGTCTGGTGTCTAATCTACCAAATCAGTGTGCTGCACCCGATTTACAGTTAGTGTCCAATCAGCGACCTTAATTAGTTTACAACATACCAAGAGTCTAATTTGACAAGTCATTGTTAATTCAACTTTACGTTACGATGGGAAAATCCCCTATTATTGACAAATATCGGCACCGCCTATTGTGTTTGTCGGACCTCTATTTTACGGTTTGCTAAATTTAGTAACTATATAAAGGTGAGGGTCCTATCCAGGATATCGGTCTTTCTTCGTCAACTTCTATTTTTAAAGTTTTAAATGCAATGAAATATTCCAGATTTGAAAATGATGGAATCGGTGCCTAATTGTTTATCACCATTTATCCCAACCTTTAAAATTTGTTATTACTTGCATTTTCCAAACGAACAGATATGATGACATACTTAGATCATGTGGCAATATTTTCAAATCATGTGACTATAATTTGGCGCCAATATAGTAACACCTTGTAAGGCTTTATACACATTTTAGAAAAGTCACATGATCAACTTCAAAATAGTAGCTCATCAACGCTACAGCATTTGGATGAAATTGAGTATATTCTGTGACGCTAACTAAAATAACTAGAGCTATCACTCAACGTGATCATACCCCCCACCAGCTCCTTGCCACCAAACAGGTCTTTGTTACAGAATGCAGAATGGTTGAGTACAAAAGTAAGAGTTGAACAAGAGCGGCAAATTGTCGCAAGATATGCCTGTCTTACCCGAAGTTGTTAAGCTGGGGCATGCACTGGACAAAATTCAAGTATGAAAAACAACAAAGGGCAATAACTCAAAAATTAAGTGAGCAAGAGTTAAAATTCCTGTGCACTGCACTCCCCCTTGATGAGATCTATCCATCCATGAAAGTTCATAACCCTAGGTAGTATAGTTTTGGAGATACGCTCCGGACAAATTTCAAGTATGAAAAACAACAAACGGCAATAACTCAAAAATTAAGGAAGCAGGAGTTATGATTCCTGTGCACTGCACTCCCCCTTGGTGAGATCTATCCACCCATGAAATTTCATAACCCTAGCTAATATAGTTTTGGTGATATTCACCGGACCAAATTCAAGTATTAAAAACGACAAAGGGCAATAACTCAAAAATTAAGAGCAAGAGTTATGATTCCTGTGCACTGCACTCCCCCTTGGTGAGATCTATCCACCCATATAATTCCATAACCCTAGCTAGTATAGTTTTGGAGATACCCTCCAGACAAAATTCAAGTATGAAAAACGACAAAGGGCAATAACTCAAAAATTAAGCAAGGAAGAGTTATGATTCCTGTGCACTGCACTCCCCCTTGGTGAGATCTATCCACCCATGAAATTTCATAACCCTTGCTAGTATAGTTTTGGAGATATGCTTCAGACAAAATTCAAGTATAAAAAAGAAAAACAACAAAGGGCAATAACTCAAACATTAAGCAAGCAAGAGTTAAAATTCCTGTGCACTGCACTCCCCCTCAATGAGATCTATCCACCCATGAAATTTCATAACCCTAGCTAGTATAGTTTTGGAGATACCCTCCGGACAAAATTCAAGTATGAAAAATGACAAAGGGCAATAACTCAAAAATTAAGCAAGCAAGAGTTATGATTCCTGTGCACTGCACTCCCCCTTGGTGAGATCTATCCCCCCATAAAATTTCATGACCCTGGCTAGTATAGTTTTGGAGATATGCTTCGGACAAAATTCAAGTATAAAAAACAACAACAAAGGGCAATAACTAAAAAATTAAGCGAGCAAGAGTTATAATTCTTGTGCACTGCACTCCCCCTTGATGAGATCTATCCACCCATGAAATTTCATAACCCTAGCTAGTATAGTTTTGGAGATATGCTCCGGACAAAATTCAAGTATGAAAAAGAAATTTGTCCAGAATCATCAAAGGGCCATAACTCCATGAAACCTTAATAAACCATAACCAAAATAAGACATGCGTGCACATCTGTGGTTGATACTGAGTCTATTTGTGTAGTTTGAACCAAATCTATCCAATAGTTGATGAGAAAAAGAGCGGACAAGAAATTTCATGCAAGGGCCATAACTCAGTGAAAAATCAATGAACCATAACCAACATTTCATATGCACATCTCTGCTTGATACTGAGTTTACCTGTGAAGTTTGAATAAAATTCGTCCAGTAGTTTATGAGAAATAGAGCGGACAAAAAGCTACAGACCGACCGACGGACGGACCGACCGACAAGCTGACTCCTATATACCCCCAAACAGAGTTTTGGGGGGTATAAAAAAAAAATCCTTGTTTGGCCTGTAACTACCACGAACTGCCGATCTACTGCTTTAAAAGGAAATTTTATTTACAATTTATCCGATAATAATCAAAGACGAACAGTATTCAGACAGATATATTTTTGATGTCTCTCGCAGAACTATCCTACAGAACTTTCTCATTAATTTTTAGTTTTTATATAAATTTCAATTCTACAACATGATTTACGCAATAATTTGCGTGAGTGAGAACACTGAATGAGTATGCACTACATAGGGTTTCAAAGTGAAATAATGAATTTTGAATACCATCACTCCCCCTTATCTGGAGTTATGCTGTCTTTATTTTCAAGTTTTTCTACATAATAAAATTATAGACTTGTCCAATCACATGCATTGGCAGACAAAAAATTCAAGGAGACTCAAACAACAAAATTTGTCCCTGATGGGGTAGAAAACAATGAGAAAGGAAGAAAATGCTGTTTACCAATATTTTTTCCTTTCATCACAATATTTCCAAAAGCTTCTGTTTCATGGTCATTATAAGTTGGGATTGTGTGGTAAAGGTTCAACTCTGCAACAAACGAATAAATTTTAGTCTTATCTACATTAAAAGCAATTGCAGACGACAAAATACATGTAACCGAAAGATTGAAATGACTTAGGAAAGAGTAGAAAACATTGTAGGGTGAAAAAAATGCTGGTTACCAGCATTTTTACCTTTTTCCAAGATGTTTTCAAAATGCCTCTTTCTCAGGGTGGTTAAAAGACCGGTTTTGTGGTAAAGGTTTAAGACCACTGATAAAGTTTATCGATAAAAAAACTTTCTTTTTTCTAACCTACCAATAAACAATAAGCCTCTCTTTATCTTTTTGATAACCACTCTCTGATCCTCCTCTCTTTAAGTACAAGTTCTTCACTCTGCTTCCATCCGCTGACTTCATCCTTTGTTGACTTCATCCCATACTCGTCATTCAGGTAAGATTGTCTGCAATATTAACAAATCAGATACATCTACCGTATTAATTCAATATTGAATTTGCAGACGACAAAGAAAAGTAACTCAAATAACTATTACTGTCATTGATAGGATAGAAAACAAAACTGGTTATCAGCACTTTCTCCTTTTTCCCACAATGTTTTCAAAAGGCCCCTTTCTCAGGAATATTAAAATATGAGAATGACATCCTCAGGGCTATTTTCCTTCTATATTTGAGGCTGATCTTTGGTGAGTTCCAAATTGCAAAAAGCATCATTTTTCCCAAAAGTTGCAGAAGAATTTCCCAAATTTGCTGAAAAAATTTCTCTTGGTACAATGCTGATATTCCTAATAAATTAAAATAACAATTTCTCAAAAGCCTTTTCAAATGACCAGACGCAAAACTCATTATTTAACAGTAATTGAAACCGAAAGCAGGGTTTTTTTATTTGTGACTTAGCTGACTACGCAGCAGTACGGCCGAAATGTTGTGTTTTCTTGGCGCCATTTGGTTTGTATAATGGAGGCACGCTTAACTGAACGAAGTTCTTTTTTTTTTTGCGCATCACAACACCGCACATAGACTGGATGCCATTGTCATTTCCCTATCATTCAATATTAAATCCTTTGACATGTTATATAATTGTTTGTCTTTTGTAAAAACTTACAGATGACAAAAGAAATTTTCTTAACACTTTGGAACACATTCGTACTCGGCTGCAGTTGACATACTAAAAAAGAACATGCTGTATAAATGCAAAACATGTCAAGAACCGGAAAACATTACAAAAAGTTTGTTAAATAAAAGGACTGCAGATGGTAAAGGCCAGTGTAGCCTTTTTTACTTTCAGGGAGAAATGTTTTAATTCTTTGCTGATCGATCTACAGGTAATCAAATCTCCGAATACTTAGAACATTTAGTCTCAATCTTAGGTGCCTGTTCTGTCAGACATGGCAAATCTCCCTTTGTCTGAAGACTAGACAATTATCACTGCACATGATGCAGACTCTACATCTTTAGACATAATATCCAAGCCTAGCCTTGTAACTTCCAGAGATATTATGATTCCCATGTATGTTATGATGGCCAAAAAGCAGTTCTTCTAAAGTATTAACTCTGGCACCAATGGGTGTACCACATTAGTGTTAAAAATGGCTCTAAGCCTATTATATGTGCAAATTCTGTGAGATATTTGGCCAAAGTTTAAGCAGTGAAAGTTTGAATGTTGAATTTGTTTCACTTGTTAATGAAATGGTTGCACCTTCTATATACTGTAAATAAGGTCACTGCCATTAATTTGTTTTATTGATGTACATTGAAAGTCTATCTGATTTTTCCCAATTTGGCCAAAATCGCGCTTGATTTTCCCAAAATGAAAGGGTAAGGCCCCTTCCACATTTTTGGAAAAAAAGCCCTGATCCTGTAGTAATGGGTTAAAACTTTCAGATAATACAACTATAAAAAAAAACAATAGGTAGGCAACAGAACAACTAATGATAAAATGATTTTTTTGTTTATTTGCTTAAAGATTATGAAGGAAAAAAAACCATAAAAAATGATAAGAAAGAAAAGCTGGTAACCAGCAATTTGTCCTTATCACATAATGCTCTCATATCTTTCAAAGACAACCCTGTCACTTGGACAACACTTGCTGTATATAAATTGTTTAACCTTTAGCAACTTTACAATAATGCCTAGCCCAGGTCAGTAACACTGAGGACTTGAGAACAGGATGTTGCTGGTTTGATCCTTGGCTTGGCCAGTTTCTTCTGAGGACTGAAGATAACTGTGATAACTCCTCTCTAACCATAAACTAGTGACTCAATAATGCTGACACATCGTGAGATTTGAAGAAAATAAGGAAGGTGGAAGAACTAGGAGAAGGCTTCTGTTAACTCTTTACCAAATGACAAAATTTTAGACTGTTCAAAATTGAAAGCATTAGCAGACGACAGAATTACAGTGACTCTAAAATTGAAATTTGTTTGGGAAGGGTAGAAAACATAGTGAGAAATGGAGAAAATGCTGGTTCTCTTTTCCCTACAATGCTTTCAAAAGCCTTCTTTCCCAGGGTCATTCAAAGTCAGGATTGTGTGGTAAAGACTTCAGGCATCCGACCATATTTCCAGTAGAAACATGTTTTTTCCTCTCCAATATTCATGATCTTAAAATGCAAATCTTAGTCCTTATGAAGTAAGTCTCTCACAGAAAATTGCTGTGAAAACAAATTGAAAAAGAAATAATATAAGTGTTCTTGCACATAATTTCTTGGATAAAATGTTACCTTTAACTCTTTACCAAACAACAAATTTATAGAGTTGTCCAATTTGAAAGCATTTGCAGACAACAAAATAAATATGACTGAAAAATTGCAATTCAATTTGAAGAGGGTAGAAAACATTGTGGGAAAAGGAGAAAATGCTGGTTACATTTTCTCCTTTTCCCACAATGTTTTCAAAAGGCTTCTACCACAGGGTCGTCAAAAGTCGTCATTGTGTGGTAACGGGTTAACTCTTTACCACACAATCCCGACTTTTAACGACCCTTAGAAAGAGGCCTTTTGGAAACACTAACCTGGTAACCAGCTTTTTCTCCTTTTCCCACAGCGTTTTCTACCCTTCCCATACCAAATTTCAAGTTTTCAGTCACCCTTTTTTTGCGGTATGCAAATGCTTTCAATTTGGACCAGTCTAAAAATTTCCTGGCAAGGTAAACAGTTAAGTTAATAACATTTTTGTTTCCTTCTTTTTCCAAGTCATAAATTTGTCGTACGTCCCCAAACACTTGTTACAAAATAGTATTACCATGGTCACTGTGGTAAAATTATGGTATGAAATGCTGTAAATTATGGTGCGAAATTGTAAAAATATGGTAAGAAGTGACTGGTACGAAGTGATTATGGTACGAAACGCCCATAAATCCCCTCGAAAAAAGTCGGTTGACGATACGATTACGTGCGTGCGCCTATTCTTTTAGCTCAATGGTGACTTCGTCTCAAAGGCTTAGAGTAGAAACTCAAACTAAATCGACTACCTGACTATGGTTTATGCAGCAAGTGAAAAGCATAAATTTTGTTTCTTTCATCGGCCCTTTCATCACTCGGGTTTTGTATTTCCTGCCGTATTTCACATCTCGTTTTTACTTAGAATCTCGCGATACTAAACCGTGCGTTTAATAAGGCGAGCGCTTGCCTACTCCGAAATATAACACCATCAACCGCTACAGAGCAGCAAGCGCTTGCCAACTCAATCAGCAACATTATGCACTATTTTCTGGATTTGCGATATTTACCGAAATTCAGCATACTTCCTCATGATTTTACTCAGAGAAGCACGAAATAGCCCAGTGGAACACAAATTATCAAAGAAACACGGCAAAAAATGGCGATACACTTCAAAACCCACTAGCAAATATTGGGGAAGCGCTAGTGGCGAGCAAAAAGCTAGCAAATGCATTCAGTAGAAATTGCCGCAAGCGCTTGCGAGTGCTCGCGAGCGCTCCTCTTATCGAACGCATGGAAGTTCTATTTTTAGATACGATCGAGGCTTTGTTCGGTTTTCAGGACAGCTATTGGTCCGCGCCTTAGATGCTTAAATCTGTTAGCAAAGTTTAACCCGCCCTTGTACTTTGAAAAATATACTTAATTTACTATCTATTTATAACAATTTTGTAATTTAATATATTTAGAATAAGTTGATGTTTTCATATCATTGAAGTTTATTGAAAATGACTGTAATTTTCCATTTCTGTGAACTGCTCAAGAAATCCCGTATTGTTTGTGCACGCTAATTTTCCGTCGTAATGTTTTACATCTAAGCTGAGAATGCGGGACACGCTGCTGAGAGCAGTATTTCCCCCAGTTTCGAGTTTTGTGCACAAATCCCGAACATTAGGAGACACCATTGTAAAAAGTACACATGGCATTTCGTTAGAACTCCATTTCTAAAAATCTTTGGTACTAGATAAGCTATCAAGGAAGTGTTTAGCGGTACCGATCCGTAACCCGGGTACGGATCCGTACCGCTAGCATTTCCGAAATCCTGATCATTTATTGTTGAGTAGATCTAGTACTATGCAACGATACATAAAATTTGTTATGTATGATCCCTGTCGAAGCCATGTGCAAAGTGGAATAAGTCTAACGGGCAGAGTAGACTAGCCAATAAAGCGAATACGAATATGGGAGAAGGACTAAAATATATGTTCACAACTTGATAACAATATAAGTCAATCTGTGGCAAAAGGGGGTTATCTTTTAATGTATTGTACATGGGACCTAATAATGCAGTACTTATTCAGCACCTTGAATAAGTGATTATTTTTACACCAAAACGTGAGCTTCTTTCGTTTGATATTTCTCGATTTGTATGGTGTGATTTTCTAAGATTATTTCTTCGTCGAGAGACGAAAATGAAGATATCGGAGCTATTTTCCAAAAGTTAGTATTCTTTTATATAATGGGTTTTATCCCTCGTAGAATTAAGCCGTGTCGTGGAAACAGGGGGTCCTGCTAAATACTACAAAGACAACTGTGACAAAAGAACTCATTTAACACAATATATTCCCATATAAGTGCAATAACCCATAATCCGCAATCGAAATTCACTTGAATTGTTTGGTGAAGGCTCAAGACTTAGATAATTATCAGAAATCAATTAGAACATCCTGAACAATGACTTATTCTTATTACTTCATTCCACAACTCATCACTTCCTAGGACAATTTAACAAAGGTCCACTTCAAAACAATTCATTTAAATGTTTGTTTGAATAAAAGTCAATGCTAAACTTAACCCTTTACCGAACAGTCCCTGGCTTTCACGACTCTGGGAAGAAAACATTGTGGGAAAGGAGAAAATGCTGGTAATCGGCGTTGCCCAACGCCACAAAGACACCAAAAAGACATTAGAAATGTAACAAGAAATAAATTAGTTCTGTTTTTAGTCGTTTGCATTATACTAGGGTTAAAAAAGGGAAAAATCATGCAAATACACAGGTAGGTTAGAGCATCTGCAGGGTCAGGCGGATAGTTTACTACTTGTTCTGTTGATTTCATATATCTGAATTGTAGGGAACATTTTGAAGATAGAAGAAAGTGGTGGTAACCAACTATTTTTTTCACATTGTTTTCAAAGGATGTCTTTGTCCAAGGATCTTTAAAACTCTGGATTGTGTGGTAAAGGGTTAAAAGCACCAAACGTTCCTTCGGTTACTGTATTGTTCTTGAAAATTTCTTCGTTTCGTGTTATTTTTTTTTTACAATACAAAACACTTTATTTCTTCCAGGTATGCAAAGACATACAGCATGGAATCTATAGAGCAACAAACTATATACGGTCTTTTTATATAATTTCCTTGAAAAGGGGGCTAAGTGCATCTGCAAAATTTATTGACCAGGTCAGCCTGAGCAGCCCAGAAAGGCCGAGCTAGGTCAAACTTCTTCTATTGATTATATAGTTTTCTGTCTTACCGAGGATCAGTCTGCCTCACAGTTCAGTCAGTTGTTAGAAAAAAATAATTCTGTGGTTCAAGAGTCATACGACAACTTGTTTTTGAGCCCTTCTTGCAGAAGCATGACTTGTATTCAAGCTTTTTTTCCATCATGATATAGTTTGATGCTTAAAAGTTTGTGCACAGGCATTTTGAATTCTAAACATAAACAGGGTTTCTATCATTTGGGCCATGTTCTGTTAAAAGAGGGCTTTATACATCTCTGTGATACAGGATACCGAGTAAGTCATTAGGCCTACATGGTCAACGGCTCCATTATACATCTCTGTGATACAGGATATACCGAGCAAGTCATTACACGGTCAACGGCTCCATTATACATCTATATCTGTGATACAGGATACCGAGCAAGTCTTTACACGGTCAACGGCTCCATTATACATCTATATCTGTGATACAGGATACCGAGCAAGTCATTACACGGTCAACGGCTCCATTATACATCTTTGCGATACAGGATACCGAGCAAGTCATTATACGGTCAATGGCTCCATTATACATGTACATCTCTGCGATACAGGATACCGAGCAAGTCATAACACGATCAATAGCTCCATTATACATCTCTGTGATACAGGATAAATCAAGCAAGTCATTACACGGTCAACGGCTCCATTTTACATCTCTGCGATACAGGATACCGAGCAAGTCATTACACGGTGAACGGCTCCTTTATACATCTCTGCAATACAGGATATACCGAGCAAGTCAATATACGGTCAACGGCTCCATTATACATCTCTGTGATACAGGATATACCGAGCAAGTCATTACACGGTCAACGGCTGCATTATATATCTATATCTGTGATACAGGATACCGAGCAAGTCATTACACGGTCAACGGCTCCATCATACATCTCTGCGATACAGGATATACCGAGCAAGTCATTACACGGTCAACGGCTCCATCATACATCTCTGCGATACAGGATATACCGAGCAAGTCATTACACGGTCAACGGCTGAATTATATATCTCTGTGATACAGGATACCGAGCAAGTCTTTACACGGTCAATGGCTCCATTATACATCTCTGCGATACAGGATATACCGAGCAAGTCATTACACGGTCAACGGCTCCATCATACATCTATATCTGTGATACAGGATACCGAGTAAGTCATTAGGCCTACATGGTCAACGGCTCCATTATACATCTCTGCGATACAGGATATACCGAGCAAGTCATTACACGGTCAACGGCTCCATCATACATCTCTGCGATACAGGATATACCGAGCAAGTCATTACACGGTCAACGGCTCCATTATACATCTATATCTGTGATACAGGATACCGAGCAAGTCATTACACGGTCAACGGCTCCATCATACATCTCTGCGATACAGGATATACCGAGCAAGTCATTACACGGTCAATGGCTCCATTATACATCTCTGCGATACAGGATATACCGAGCAAGTCATTACACGGTCAACGGCTGAATTATATATCTCTGTGATACAGGATACCGAGCAAGTCTTTACACGGTCAATGGCTCCATTATACATGTACATCTCTGCGATACAGGATATACCGAGCAAGTCATTATACGGTCAATGGCTCCATCATACATCTCTGCGATACAGGATATACCGAGCAAGTCATTACACGGTCAACGGCTCCATTATACATCTCTGCGATACAGGATATATCGAGCAAGTCATTACACGGTCAATGGCTCCATTATACATCTCTGTGATACAGGATACCGAGCAAGTCAATATACGGTCAATGGCTCCATAAACTCCATTCTGTCAAACAGCTGACTGAATCCTGATGTAAGTCAATGCAAATAATTTTCTGCTCGTAAGTTCATTCGGTTATTACACTTTTCAATTTCAGAACTGAGAAAAAACAAAAAAACGATTTGGCTTGTGCAAAAGATATTTCGGCTACATGTAAGTTTGTAAAAGCTGTCTGTGGTAATATAACTTTCTTAATTTTCTTGTCCATATGACTTATCAGCATTTAAAATCAAGCAAACAAGACAAGTATTGGGCCATCTATCTGGTAAGAATGTACCTTGATTGTTGACAAAGCACAAAGACTGGGTATGTAGCAAAATGGAAGATTCAGTAAATTTCGTTATTTGTGTGTTCCTTTAATACTTCAATTTGAGCATTGTAAGTGTGACTCTTAAGTTTCAAATTTGTAGAAAACATAGTGGGGTTACCAGCAGTTTATTCTTTTCCAACAATGTTTTTTTTAAAAGCTTCTTCTGTCAGGTTCCTTAACCTCGGAATTGTGTGGTAATCGATTCAGAATAGCAGTAGAGTATAATATTATGTATTGTATATATCTCTTTACCCTTTCAAACAGCAGATAATATTGGCAGCCTTTTTTTGGTGCGGCTGAAGTAAAGTTACAGAGAGCGGGATTCAAAATGAGATACTTCATGAAAAATATGTTTTTGTACGAAAAACAAAAGCGTGTCACTGGATAGGAGTGATGACTTACAAAAGGTTTAAGCGTAAATTTCACTATTTTTTCATCAGTTTGAGGATACGAATATGTTTCGCAATAGCGAAGCGCATAATATTATCATGTAACAGACTTACCTGAGTTTATTATGAGTTATAACCGAGTATATGATTCACATGCAACACTGCGTTACAGCACTTCAGTGTCAGCATAAAGTAATATGCACAGCTCTTCACTTCAAAACCTATTAACAAAGATAATAGTTTCACTCGAAAATAACTTGTAGTCTACTGAAATAGTTTAGATATTCAAACCCGTAAGTACATATACCACCTAAAAATATTCCGAAACAGAAGAATAAAGCCGGACATGTTTTGTGCAGGCTGATTCCGATCTACACTGTTTGCAAAATGTTTTAAAAAATCACCCAAAGGGTTAAGAATAGGTGTATAATGAACTGACGCGTAACTTTTTTAGACTGCATATTATACACCTCGAAGATTTGCAATGGATAGTTATTAACCGTTGATGTACCCGTATAGAAATTCTACATTTTTTCTGTTGTAGTAATATTTTGAGATTTTTATTTTCGATATGTACATGTATAATTTAGTGCTATTTGTTTTAGTTGTGTTTAGCACTAGTTTCGCCAGGAGCGCCGCTGCAACAATGGAACAAGTGAACCAGCTTACAGCCGGACTTATACGTGGATACAATAAAAACACTTTACCAATAAAAAATCAGGTACTGCTTTTTTATAAATCTGATCCTGCTAAGTAAGTTCTATTTGGGATCGTATTTGTATTTACATTCACACATATTTTGAAAATCCGACGTGTTATTTCAAACTTATTTTGTGGGAGTAAAAACGCCTCCATATCGGACAGTGTGCGGATCGCGATCAGACTGCACAGTATGTTGATCCACAATGTCTGCAAAAGGTCGTGAGTCGTGCTTAGTAGCTGAAGGATTATAAATGTTCTCATTCGTACCTCCAAGATTTTGTAACGGTGAAAGTAACACAACTTCTGATTGGCTAAACCAAATGGTTGTGCTATTTTCAAATACAGAAAAGTTCGGATATAGAAACCAAGAATGTTCTAAGAATGGTTTGTGAATACGTATTCAACACCTGTATCCACTTATTGATCTCGACAGGATTTTTAGTCTAACTCATAATGCATTGCAATAATTGTTTTGATTAAAAATATGCATTTATTTCATGCTTTCCTGCAGTTTATCGAGAAATATCGGTGAAATATTTTCCGATATTTCATGGTAACGACCAGTGAAAATGTACTCTAGCTCTTCACTTGAAGGCGGAAATAGTTGTTCCCGCGCACTAGTTAACAAGGTAGTATGCGCGTGCCTCACAGCTAGATGGAAATATGACGTAATTTACCTTACATTTCTCGCGCTTGACGCAAGATTGTAGTGCGTTGCTATGCGGAAGAGGTACATAACGGGGAATAACCGAAAAGAACTGTACGAGGTTTTGAATAAGTCCACCTGAGAGGGTTAAAAGCATTAAATAAATAGAATATTTCGTCATCGGTAATATTTGCACAAGTGGCACAGCCACAATGTGAAAAGATTACCAATGAAGTTCACTCGATGAAATAAATTTCGATCTCACCGTAAAAAGCAAATATTCTCTATTTCTTTTAAATTCAGATTTTTTTAAAAAATATACTTGTACATCTCTTAAGTCTTTTAGAGAGTAGGATATGTTCAAAATTTAGTCAACTGTGTAAACTTACCGATGATATATTGTGTAAGGAATAAATACCTATTATCTGGGATCATGTATTTACGATCCCTAATATAACGGCAATTTAAGTTAAAAACCGGATACGCCACAACAGTGGCTTGTTTTATGGCCCCAAGAATATGAAATGCATTTTCTATTGGTCGTAAACTATTCAACCTTGCAACCGTCAAGGGCAACATTTGGCATGTATTTATTTATAAGGGTGATTATTCTTTGGTAAGATAAAGATGAAATGGGTTAAATTCTAGGTGAAAACTAGAACAGGGTCTGTATTCACCAACCATTCTCGAGACTGTTCTTGGTCATTTGGTTTAGCCAATCAGATGTTGTATTAGGATTAGACCAACCATTCTTGAGACTGTTCTTGGTCTTGTTCCCCAAAGTTATCTTTATTTGAAAGTTACTTTTGAATTTAGAAAATTCTTGAGGATAAGACTAAGAAAGTCTTAAGAGTGGTTGATGAATACAGACCCAGATGTGTCTTAATACAGTTTAGATTTTCGAACTATCTACATTGCAGGACTTACAGTTCAGGATCGACGCTATTATCGAGCTGATTGTTATAAGTGACCTGGACGAGGTTCAAGAAAGCTTCTCAACTGTAATGGTGCTGCATTTAATCTGGCAGGACGAGTGCATGATGTGGAACCTAACTGACAATTACAATATCTCCTACGTTACCATGGAAGCGACGGATGTGTGGAAGCCACACCTCGCGGTCATCAATGCGCATACCAGTATGAAAACGTCTGTCGATAGAGACTGGGTACTTTACTTTTCTATCCTAAACACCCAATGGGCAGCAAGCAAATAGTGAATAAAGGGGTGGTAAAATGCATTACAAAAAATGTTCATACTATTTAGAAATATGGACAATATTGTCAACATGGCAATCTACTATTGTATGATTGGAAAAAAAAAGTTAGCCATTGACTAGTACGAAAATGAATACTTTAACTAGGTCACACGTTGTGAGTGCGCGCTACTTTTTTTGTTTACTTTCTGATTTTAAAATTCATTTTCCTGCCAGTTGCTTACACTTGGACAGCCATACAATGACTAATTTTATTTCATACCTTTTGGTAGTTTATCTGGAAATAATGGTAGACAATAAGAATTGATAATTCATGGTAACGACTAATAATCAAAGCGTCGAGAACGCTGAAGTGGTATTTGTCAAGGAAGCTATTGTGTGGAATTAATAATTACAAGTTTTATACGGGATTATATAGAGAAAAATTTAAAATCCTTCTGGCACTTAGACATGGGGTCTTGGGCTACCAAATTTGGCATGAATCTTTATCATGTGGGCATCTTTCAAGAGTGCCGAACTTATAGCCCTTGAGTCAAATTTGGACCGGCTCCCGGGGATTACAAGTTTTACATGGGCTTATGTTGAGAAATACTTTAAAAATCTATTTGTACATAGCCATAAGGCCTAGGACTACCAAATCATAGTCTTGGGGTTAAGTTTGACACCAGGGGTCACAACTTTTACATGGGCTTTTGTGGTGAAAACTTTATAAATGGTCTATTTACTACCCATAATAAGGCCTAGGGCTACTAAATTCAACCGTATTTCATAGGTCTCATGTTTTACAAGGCCTTTTATTGAGGAAACTTAAAAAATCTTCATGTTTATAGCCACACATTCTAGACCTGTATTATTTCGTACAGGGCCTTATCTTGTGGACTTCCACCAGGATTCAAGTAATTATAGCTTTGTGGTCAAAAATGGCTTTGCCCAGGGGTCATAATTTTCTCGTAGGATTTTATTGAAAAATTTTGGATGTCTTCAAGTTTGAAATCAATTGGCCAGAGATACATAATGTTTGGCATGTAGTGTTTTCACCAGTGGAGCGATACAGGGCCATCATGGTCCTCTTGTTTCAAGTTATATACCCTATTGCATCACTGAAATAGAGTAACAGTGTAGGAGAGAAGGAATGACAAAGTAAATAAAGCAGCTTAAGTAATGAAAATATCCAAATCTCAGTATTGGCAAACTTATGGTTACAATCGTGAATATTTAATGAAATAACGAAATCAAAGGTTAGTTTGCAAGAATAAACTATAGATCTACTGTTGCACTCATACATAGATAATTTTTGAGGTGCTAAATGCTAAACTTTAATACTTTCTCTTAATTCTGGTCCTGTATGTCTGTCCTAGTAGCTCTAGTCAAAATTGTGAATAAATCTAGCCAGAAATATAAACACCTTCAGTGTGAAGACTGAAAATTCTGAGACTGGTTACAATTCATTCTGCTAGGAACTTTTATTACGTTTTTTACGGAATGTAAAATTGGTCTGACTTAATTTAAAATAAGTCTTATTTACGATTTATTTTAAATTCAAAAGATTTGTCAAAAAGATTGCATTGTTTCAATGTTTGTTTTATTATTGTGAATATAGGAAAAGTTTGATTTACATTACAAGCAAATTTTGGGTAGGCACGTTTATTAGCATAGAAAAGAAAATCTGCACCACTTTCAGATCTGGCATCCATGCTTAAAGTGACTCTAATAGGCTAACCTGACTCACTATTCCATTTGAATTTTTATACCAGATGGATTGATATTAAATTGAAAATAGGGCCTCTTTTTGACCTGGGCATTAGTCTATATTGATTTAATGCTTAAAACAGCATTAAACACTGACTGGCCCAATCGCAGACAGTAAAATCAAACCAGGTGTTACAGTGCATTTGAATTTAGATAATACTATCTAGAAGTATGGAAAATATTGTGAAAATGACAAACTCTTATGGTGTGGTCGTTCCCAGTGTTAGTCGTTGGCAAAAAATGGTAAAATCTGGAAAAAAAGTAAACAATACATAAATTGATCTGTCAACTTTTAACCTAGTTTGCGACTAAAGCTTGGACCGCACGTAACGATAACAGATTGTCATCTTCAGAATAATTTAACAGATTGTCATCTTCAGAATAATTTCCATCACACTGAATGATTCGATTCAAATCAAAGAAAATTTCAGAAAGTTCTCAAAAAGGGTAGAAAACACTGTTGGAAAAGGAGAAATTGCTCGTCACGAGCAATTTCTCCTTTTCTAACAGTGTTTTCATAGACTTTTACTGCAGACACGTAAAAACCAGGGCTTGTTTGGGAAAGGGTTAAATCAGTTCTATTTATTTTTCAAGAAAATATTTATAGAAATCGGAGACAATTCCTATGACTATGTGATACAATTTTTTGATGATCTGTTTTGGGAAGGGTATGAAACATTGTGGGAAAAGAAGAAAATGCTGGTTACCAGCATTTTTTCTTTTTCCCACAGTGTTTTCTAAAGGCTTCTTTCTTAAGGTCATCAAAAGTAGGAATCATGTGGTAATGGGTTAAAGAACCCTTTTCACAGAACATACTTCTCAATGATCTGTTTTGCAGCATTTGATTCACTACTTGAATACAGGCCACGCAGAATGGGTCACCATGAAAACACTGCACACATCATGTGACATGGACACAACCTACTACCCTTTCGACAGTCAAGTTTGCACCGTTCAGCTCTATGTCTATGGATACCATGGTAAAATCCAATTCAGTCCGCTTAACTTTAAAGAAAACCATCTTGTTGCCTTCCAACCTCACAACACGTGGGCGATCACCGACTTCGGAGTTTTAAATCCTGACGGTTCCAATATCACTATAATCTATCACTTGGAGCGCAACCCACGGTACATGATAGTAAATTTCCTTGTTCCTTTACTAGTACTAGCCATGTTGAACCCACTGGTTTTCCTATTTCCAGCTGATTCAGGGGAAAGATCTGGCTTTACAATAACAATCATGCTAGCCTTGTCTGTCTGTCTCACTGAACTGGGATCATATCTACCCCAGAACTCGGACCCTATTCCTCTGATAACATATATCATCATGATCTTGTATGTGCTGAGCGGCTTTTCCGTGATTCTATTATTTGTCAGCGCCAAAGTCTTCAATATGCCTGATACAACACCCATCCCCAGGGTAGTTCTAACATTTGTAAAGTGTTCACGAAAACTCGTTTGCCAGAACTCTGATGACAAAAACTGTGAAGGAAAGGATATATTAAATGCTGAGGAGTCATTGCCATTGAATGAGGGTGGTCAGCCTCCATTGAGGGCAGTAGGCATTGGTGACAAGGGTTCCATAGCCCAAAATGGCAAAGCAACGTGTGTAGAAAATAAAATTACTTGGAAAGACTTTAGCCGATGTTTCGACATGTTTTTGCTTATTCTTATGTATATTTTAAAGCTCTCGTTTGTGCTTACATTCATGCTGTTGCCTTCAAATAACAAATAAACAAGACTTGGTGCAAAATCTACCTACTTGTTAAAAAAAATAGGAGTACAATCACATTTGGGCCATGATCTGTGAAAATGAGGTTTAACCCTTTACCAAACAACAAAATTCTAGCCGAGTCCAAGTTAAAAGCACTTGCAGACGACAAAATAAACGTTGCTCTAAAATTGAAATTTGTTTCTGGCAGGGCAGAAAACATTGGGGGAAAAAGGAGAAATGCTGGTTACCAGCATTTCTCTTTTTCCAACAATGTTTTCAAAAGGCTTCTATATCACAATCTTAAAAACCAGGGATTGTTTGGTAAAGGATTAATGCATTGGCAAAAAGTATCAAGCCAGGTCAGCTTGCGTAGTTCTCTCAGTCCTGTGTCAAAGTTTTTGCCATTTGTCAATTTTGTGCGTGTCAAAGGACCAGAGTACTTCACTATTCAGTCGGTTGCAAGACAAAATCCTGAATCTATTTTTGGACAACTTGCACGGTATCATGCATCACAGAGATTAAGCCCCCTTTTGCCTCGGCATTGATCATTTGTCTGTCCTGTCGAGAGAGACGGTATAAGTTGTTTTTCAATCATTGTAAAATTTTAACCCTCATTTGTCTGTCCTAAAGGTATAGATTTTTACCTTGTAAGTGTTAACCCTTTACCAAACAGTAAACTTTAAAACTAGTGTAAATTCAAAGCACTTGCGACAAGATATTATGTAACTCAGATATTGATATTTGTTTCCAGTAGGGTAGCAAACATTGTGATTACCAGCATTTTCTCCTTTTCCTACAATGTTTTCAAAAGGCTTCTATCTAAGGGTCATAAAAACCAAGGATTGTTTGGTAAAGGGTTAATTATATTATGCAAAATTCCGTGCCGTTTGACAAATTGTAATGAAGGCGATTTCATTGTTCTTTTTGCCATGAATGTTCTATCCAGACTGATCTTGTCCACAAAGGGCACTGAGGCAAGCTCAGTGACTGAAAATGGAATCAGCCAAACGTATTGATAAATTTTGGCCAAAACCATGTCATTCCACAGCGATAATGAGATACATCGATAAGAAATAAAAACAAGAGCTGCAAATTGTCGCAAGATACCTGTCCTACCACTAGTTGTTGAAGGGGTATAATAATAGAAAAAAGCAAGTAATGCTACAAAAATGTTTACCAACTTTTAAATCAATTGGACTTGAGGTGACAACATTCTGTTCCGGACAAGCATTAAATACTGTAAAAGTGAAGATCAAAACCTAGGAAGAGTTATTGTTCTTGCGCACTGTACTTTGTAGTATCGCAACAAACATACCAAAATTGAAGTTGTTCTGACCCGAGATGACAAAGTTATCTTCTGGACAAGCACTTAACGCCGTTAATTGAAGATCAAAGGGAAATAACTCAAAGACAGCACGAGGTAGAGCTACAGTTCTTGCCCACGGCATTTCCAAATATTGCAACAAATAAGCATACCATATTTCTAGTCAAGTTTTGCTCCGGACAAGCAAGAAATGATATAAAAATGAAGACCAAAGGGTGAAAGACTAAAAACTTGTGCTAGGAAGAGTTGGTTTTTATTGCACTGCACTCTGTAATTTTTTTCAAAAATCATGCACACCAAATTTGAAGATGTTCAGACCAGAGATGACAAAGTAATATCCTGGACAGGTAGAAAATGCTGTAAAAATATCAACAGGAAATAACTCAAAGACAGCATGAGGTAGAATTATGGTCCTTTCACACTGCACTCCATTCTATTGCAACAGACACAAATGCCAAGTTTTAAGTCAATCAGACTTGAGATGACAAAGTTATGTTCCGGACAAAGTACTGGACACTCCCAAACAGAGTACCCACCCGGACGCACAACTGCCCAGACGCCTAACTGCCTGGACACCCAACCGCCCGCCGGCTGGATGCCAAGGGTGATCCCACAATACGTCCTGTCTTCGATAGGCATATAAAAAGAAGACCAGCATCATTCTCTTTCCTAACCGGCCGATTAGCTCAGTAGGTAGAGTGTAGGACTCGTGAACACAATGTTTCGGGTCTCTACAGGTTGTGGGTTCGAGTCCCCAGCTGGCCAACTACAAAAAATTATTAATAGTCTTTTGGATGAGAAGTTAAACCGAGGTCCCGTGTGACGGCGCTATACAACGAGCACGATAAAGAACCAGGCGGAGTTCTCAGTAGTTTCGTTCTATATCCTTGCACTATCCCCCGTAACAACTAACCACACAGTCCCAACTTTTAACGACCCTGAGAAAGAAAGCCTTTGAAAGCATTGAGGGAAAAGGAGAAAATAGTGGTAATGAGCATTTTCTACCCTTTTCGAATCAAATTTCAATTTTAGATTCACATTTATTTTGTTGTCTGCAAAATTAATGCTTTCAATTTTGACTGGTCCAAAATTTTGGCGTTTGCTAATAAGTTAAATGGTTCACATTGTCAAAGGCTGTCCGTAACATTGGTATGTTGTTTATGTTATCTTATTTGTTTATCTTATTTGTGTCTAGAAACTTTTGAGATGAAAATTACCTATTATAGGCAGTGCTTTGTGAAAGGGGAGGGGGGATGGTAGATGTATCTGCATTTTGCACAGGCCGACATTAGTCCATATTGTTTGCTACCATATTTTTTTCTGCAAGGTCAAGGACCATTCTACTACATGATACAGTTGGTTGTAAGGTGAAAATCTGATGACTTGCATGGTATAGTGCATCTTAACCCTTTACCAAACAATCCCTGGTTTTTATGACACTGCGTCAGAAGCTTTTGAAAACATTGTAGGAAAAGGAGAAAATGCTGTTAACCAGCATTTTCTCCTTTTCCCACAATGTTTTCTACCCTGTTGGAAACAAATTTCAATTTTTGATTTATGTTTATCTCATGCTTCCAATTTGGACTAGTCTTAAATTTTGTCATTTGGTAAAGGGTTAAAGATGTTTTAAATCTGTACCAAATGACACGGGTCTGTATTCACCTACCATTTCTTAAGAACATTCGTAGTCTTCTTCTCTAGAATTTTGACAATGTGAAAGTAACAAAACTTCTACATCTAACTACATGGTTTAGTCAATCAGAGATTCTATTACTTTCATAGTCAGAAAATCTTGAAGAATAAGACTAAGCATGTTCTTAAGAATGGCTGGTGAATATGGATCAGGATTTTATACTGGTCCAAATTGAAAACACTTGAAGACAGCCAAATAAAACTGAGTCAAATATTAAAATTTGTTTCAAAAGCTTCCCTCCCCAGGGTCGTTGAAAGTCGGGATTGTGAGGTAAAGGGTTAAACTCCCTTTTTGCTGGAGCATGACACACACATGTTTACATCCCTATGAGACAATGGTTCCCTGTTGATATAACATCTCTATGATACAATGGTTCCCTGTTGATATAACATCTCTATGAGATAATGGTTCCCTGTTGATACAACATCTCTATGAGACAATGGTTCCCTGTTTGTATAATCTGCAGCATTACCGTATGCTGATAATGGTCAGCAGTGTAGTGTGACAAATTTCTTTTACCTTTTCTCACAATATTTTTGTAAGGATTATAATTCTAGAACGTTTAAATTTTCGATTGTCTTGAAACAAGTTTTTCAAGGACAAGATATCACACAACAGATACAAGGCTAGGACATAAGCTTACCCGCTATTGCTGCAAACCAACACCAAGGATGGTAAAACACATGTAAATAAATCAAAATCATCATTGTGATAGCCATAAATAAGGATTAGTCTATTATAATACTGCAAAGAAATTTCTCCTAATCTGATTGGATAATATGCCCTGAACATATAAATCATGTACACTGGCAAAACCAACTTAAAAGCTGTTTCCCTTTTGGTGGCCCCTTGTACATGACTACACTATCAACACAACATCACAATGGCAGTGTCGATCAAGATTAACTTCAAGATTATGCGCAAAGCTGCAGGTTTTAGCGCATATTACCAAGGTTTCGGTGACATCAGTTCCCAGTGAAGCCAGTTTTCATTGAATAAGGGCACTCAGAGGAGAAATTCTACTTCATCACCAAACTCAATTTTTCAACCCAAAAGAACAGGTAAAATTCACTTAACAAATGTTGAATGGTAAAACTTTGCACAATAATAAATTTGTTGTACAATGAGGTGGCAGGGGACTTGGAAACTTGTTCACAGCTGTGATGAATCATGTCGCCACGAGCCAAAGGTGAGATGACGACATGATTCACCACAGCCGTGAACAAGTTTCGAAGTCCCCTGTCACCTGACCGTACAAGTAATAATGTCCATACTAAACAGGTACTTTCAGTGCTATGCAATATGGACAACCCCCTTCAATTTTAGTTGGAATTCTTTATCATATGAAATAAGTTATTTGATGATTATAATAAATGAATACATAATTAAATAAATAAATAAACAAATGAATAAATATCACAACAATATTACTGGCCTGATCATTCCATAGCAAGAATTTTTGTGAAGCCGATACAATAATCAAAACTGGCCAAACTTTCTTCCTTGTTCTTATGCATTTAATTATTTTTTTTTGTATTTCCATCTGATTCTTAAGCAATAATTAACAAGAGGGCCATGATGGCCCTGTATCACTCCACTGGCTAATAAGTAAAAACTCTACAAGCCAAAGGTTACAATATTTGGCCAATTGGTTTCAAACTTCAGGACAAACAAAATTTTTCTATAAAATCCTACAAGAAAGTTGTGATCCCCCTGGGCAAACCCAATTTTGACCCCAAAGTTATAATTACTTGAATCCTGGTGGAGGTCTACAAGATAAAGCACCATACCAAATAATACCGGTCTAGAATGTGTGGTTATACACAAGAAGATTTTCAAAGTTTTCTCAATAAAAGGCCCTGTAAAACATGAAACCCATGAGACAGGGCTAAATTTAGTAGCCCTAGTCTCTATTATGGTTAGTAACAAGATGACTTAAAAAGTTTTCACCACAAAAAACCCATGTAAAACTTATCACACCTGGTGTGGGGACAAACTTGACCCAAAGGCTATAATTCTGGCCTTCCTCGTAGAGGCCCACTTGATAAAACTACATGCAAAATTTGGTAATCCTAGGCCTTATGGCTAGGTACAAGTAGATTTTTAAAAAATTTCCAATATGAGCCCAAAATTAACTTCCATTTCCAATATGAACTAGTGACCCCCAGGACGGGGCCAAATTTAATCCCAGGGCTATAATTTGGGCACCTTAGGTAGACACCCACTTGATAAAGCTAGATACAAAATTGAGTAGCCCTAGGTCTTATGGCTTAGTATGAGGAGATTTTACAAGTTTTCCTTATATTAGCCCATATAAGACTTGTGACCCCCCCCCCCCCCTTCTCTTTTCCTTTCAAGGAATTCTGAATAGGACCATGACAGGATTATTTCTGTGAAGTTTAAACAAAATCGGATGAGTAGTTTCAGAGAAAAAGGCATTTGAAATAAAAGTTAATGCACGCATACACAGATGAACAGATGCACAGATGGACACATGATGTACACCGGGCCATGACATAAGCCCGCTGGCCTTTGGCCAGTGGAGCTAAAAAGAATGTTTATGAGAGTTAGAATATATGAAATAAAAACAAAATAGGAGAAAAATAGCATATCCCAAAATTTTATTAATTCATAGGAATATCCCTCATTTTATATCAACCTAACAAATTCAAAATAAACTTGTAGTTGTATCAAAATATACAATTTATACCCATCTTATTTTACAATCAATGGTGAGTGTATTTAATACCAAACTAGGTATACATAATGCATTTTTCATGACTAAACAACTAATAAATACTAGAACATAATTGTCGCAGATTTCCACAATAACAACTTTCAAAACCAAATAAAAATATAGTGTTGCAGCCCATGCGGCGCCACAATAAGACCTTTGAACTTAGACCTCCACTTTAACCCTTTACCAAACAACAAAATTTAAGCCTTGTGCAAGTTCAATCCATTTGCAAAATAAATGTGACTTGAAAATTGCAACATAATTGTAGAAGAGCAGAAAATATTGTGGTAAAAGGAGAAAACGCTGGTGAACAGCATTTTCTCCTTTTCCCATAATGTCTTCAGAAGACTTCTTCCTTGGGGTCGTAAAAACCAGGGCTTCTTTAGTAAAGGGTTAAAAAAAGGTATGTGAAGGACTTTAAAAATTTCATAAAATGACAAATGCAGCTAACAAAATTCCAGTGCATGTGACTTTGAACCCTCTCTCTAACCTTGATTTAAAATATTTTACTGATAAATTCATGAGCCCAAAATAGTTACACAACAAATTCATGAAAACCTGATTTAAAAGCAACAATGAATACCAAGCACAAATTAATAACCTTACAAGTTACAAGCATAAGCAAAGTTACATAAGCCCTGATAAGTTATATTCAGCATAAATTTATGAAACCAAAATAAATAAATGAAATCATAAATTCACAAACCCTAAAGATAAACTTTGAGCACCAAAGAGTTCAAGCTTAAATTCACAAGTCCTTGGAGGAACAAGCATAATGAGCCCCAAAGAGTTGGAAGCATAACTTAATTACTTTAACCACAACTTCTTAAATTCCAAAGAATTAAAAGCATAACTTCATAATCCCATATGTTTAAATGCATTAATTCATATGCCCCTGGAAAAACAAGAATAAATTTATGAGCCCCGAAGAGTTAAAAGCATAAATTCAGTATTAGAGTAATAAATCACCAAGCCCTAAACAGGAACAAACATCAAGAGCCTATTTGAGATCCAAGTACAAGTTCATGAGCTATTACAGTTTGAAGCATAAACCCATAAACCCTACAGATTTTAACCCTTTACAACATAGTCCCGACTTTTAACAACCCTGACAAAAAAGCCCTTGAAAACGTGGGAAAAGGTAATCAGCATTTTCTCCTTTTCCTACACTGCTTTCTATCTTTCCAAACACAAATTTTAATTTTTTAGTCACATTTATTTTGTTTAATGCAAATGCTTTCAATCTGTACAGGGTATTTCATAATATCTGTCCCCATTCTAAACCATTATGGTTTTGTCAAAACTTGACACAGAACTAAAGCAAATACGTATCTGCATAGCAGACAAAACAAATTTTATATTGACATAAATAGTTGTAATTTGTATCAGTGAAAGTGTCAATCCTGCCTGGCATCAATCTTATAGGAGATATTCAATATGACATCCGTTTTGGGCAATTATGATGTAAAGTCTTACTCTGAAATTATTGATTACTTTCCTACATGTTTCCTGTTCAATGGAGCGGATCTCTCTCCTGATGGCGCCCTTAAGTTCATCTGTATTTGCTGGTGTGGGTCTGTATACCCTCTCTATATACCCTATCCACTCCAAAACGGACATCATATTGAACATCTCCTAGAAGACTGATGCCAGGCAGGATTGACACTTTCAAAGGTACCGATACAAATTATATATCAATATAAAATTTGTTTTGTCTGCTATGCAGATACGAATTTGCTTTAGTTGTGTGTTATCTTTTGACGAAATCATAATGGTTTAGAATGGGGACAGATATTATGAAACACTCTGTATAAGTCTTAAATTTTGTTGGTTGTATAGGGGCAAAACAAATTTATACTATTTAAATATACAGTGTATTTATGCGCCCTGTACCACACAATGACGAATTTTAATGACCCTGTGGTAGAAGACTTATGAAAACATTCTGGGAAAAGGAGAAAATGCTGGCTACCAGCATTTTCTCCTTTTTCAACAACATTTTCTAACCTTCCCAATCAAATTTCGATTTTTCAGTCACATCTATTTTGTCGTCTGCAAATGCTTTCAATTTGGACCAGTCTATAAATTTATTGTTTGGTAAAGAGTTAGCTATGTTGTCACAGTCTTTTTTCAGGGTTGTTAAAACATGAGATTGTGTGGTAAAGTGTTAACTCACAAGACTGTTGAGTAAAGGGTGAAATCTGTATTAGACTATAGAAGTTTAGGACTTTGATCAAACTGAAATCATTTCTAGATGTCAAATTAAACTTATATTAAATGATAGCAATTTCCTTTACCTCTTCACCAAATGGCAGATTATTTGGACTGGATCTAATTCAAAACATCTGCAGACAACAAATCAAATCTTGGTAAGACGATGATTTCTGACTTAGATAGGGTAGAAAATACTAGAAAATATTGTGGAAAAAGCAGAAAATGCCAAACCCTCAACCAGATCTTAGACAAGACCAAATTGAAATCTGTTACAGATGACAAATCAAAAGTAACCCCAAAACTGAGATATGCCCTGGTTACCAGCATTGTCTGAATTTCCCACAATTTTTTCTACACCCCTCTTTCTAAGAGTTGTTTTAAGTTGGGATTATGTGATAAAGGGTTAAATGGTTAATAAATGACACAAGAAAAGGAAGACATGCTGAGAGCCATTATTTATAAAACACATTTTTCCTTACGGTTGGTACAAAACATGATTGTTTGGAAATGGGTTAACCCTTTACCAGACGATCCTAACTCTTATTAACCCTGAAAAAGACGTCTCATGCAAACATTATGGGAAAAGAAGAAAATGCTGGTTACCAGGTAAAGGTTTAACAAAGATCCAATACGGGGATAGCCTTAGAAAGCTTTAGAAATTACCATAAGGAATGGAGAAAAGGCTGGTTACCAGTACTTTCTCAATATTATCACCAAAGCTTTTGTTGTCAGGATCATTAAAACTCAGTATTGTAAGATAAAGGGGTCAGACAAACACAAACAACAACCCACTATGATTTTCCAAGACTGAACAACCAAGATGTTGGTATTTGTTTTTCAACATTTTCTTCTACAATAGTGTTTATGTCTGGTTGACCATTTCCCAATTTATCATCAACCTCAGATTTCAAATCACAAATTGCAGGTGTCTGTGTTTTTGTATCTTTCTCTGCGCCAGCATCACTATCAATAGATTGGTTTTTATTGGTCAAATCATCTGGAGGTTTTGTAGCTTCTTTTGTCTGCTCTGGATTTCCAACTCCTAAATCTGTGTTCTGAATATTTCCACTGTTTGAATTTTCTTTGTTTAACACAGAATCATCAGTCTGATTCACAGTCTCATTACATTGAGGTTCACTTTGTGAAATGGCAGACACAGTTTGGTTATTTGCATTATCGACTTCCTGTTGTGACACAGTCTGTTTTTTGTCATCACCAACTTCCTGTTTTGACACAGTCTGAGCAACCTCCTTTGATTCTTCAGATAAATGTCTATTCATGAATATTTTTGACCCAGTTGGAGAAAGAGCTGTTGCAGAAGGCTGAAAGGATGAAAGGGGAGGTAATTCTGGCAGATGAAATTCCTCTTCAGTATTTATCATTTCTAGTTCTTTCATGAGATCTGCCAACTTTTTAGCTTTCCGGATTTCATTTTGGTGTATAATGGTGTATAAATGCTCTGTTAATTGTTCTTTTAACTCAGACTTCGTGTGCAAATCAACTTTTGCAGCCACATATTCAGCTTCTGCTTTTTCAAACCGTCTCCTGAAATAAATATTGAATTGTTTTATCAAATTTTCTTCTTCCCTCTTCTTTCCAGAGTGAAGTCCCTATGCCAGCATTTTATCATTTTCCCACAATGTACTCATCAGAAGCTGTTTTCCAAAGATTTATTAGAACATGCCAAAATTTCTGACTTGTCAAAGAAACTGCAAACGACATATAAATCAAATATGGATACAGTGATGGAATTGGTTTTTGAAATTGTACAGCACATACAGGGGGAAGGAGAGAATCCAAGCTACTAGGTTTTTTTCCTTCTCCCTAAATGTTTTCAAATATCTTTTTTGAACATGGTAAAAAAAATTGGGCTTAACCATAGTTTGATACCTGGCACCCAAAGACTATATATTATAAACAAGGGATTTAAATGTATGCAGCCCATTACTTGCCCCCTGTTACTAAAAAAAATGTGTCTTTTCTACCCCTTCAGTTATTCTCGTATTTTTTTTGACAACTGTGAGCTCAAACATTTTTCTACCAGAAAAACACAACTGTTTGTCAGTGGCTAATGTAGTCTGACGGATACATTCACTCGAACTTATAAACTCGCTAAAAAATCTGCACCACTATAAAAGATTTTTACATCCGTTTTCCAGATTTAAAATGCACTTTAGATCCAATGAAACACAGCATTAGTGGCACACATCCTTTAAACATGTTTCAAAATACTACTGAACTTTAGTCTTTATCTACTGTTGGTATCCGATGTATGAACCCTTGTCAATGGTGAAGATTTTTTAGCAAATTTACAAGTTCGAACGACTGTAGCATCCAGACTGCATTAGCAACTGGCAATCAGCCATTTTCTTCTGGTAGACAAACGATTTAGCTATCAGTTGTCTAAAGAATAAGGAGAATACCTGTAAGCATACAAAAGATGTGTTGTTTTTCTGTAACCCTGGGTGAGTAACATGTTGCATAAAGTTAAATCTCTTGTTTATGATGTAGTCTATGGGTGACAGGAGTCAAGCCATGGACCCCTACAGGCTTAACTCTTTACCAAACGACAAAACTGTAGACTTGTCCAAACTGAAAGCACTTGCAGACGACAAAATAAATGTGGCTCAAAAATTGAAATTTGTGTTGGGAAGGGTAGAAAACAGTGTGGAAAAAGGAGAAAATACTGGTAACCAGCATTTTCTCCTTTTCCCACAATGTTTTCAAAAGGATTTTTTCTTGTGGTCATTAAAAGTCGGGATTGTGTGGTAAAGAGTTAATTGGTAAAGAGTTAAAGTATGGGATTATTTAGAACAGGGTTAACCAAAAATCCTGTTATACTCCAAAACTCTCCATATCTTTATTTAGAACAGGGTTAACCAAAAATCCTGTTATACTCCAAAACTCTCCATATCTTTATTCTGAATTATTTAACCCTTAATCTGCTACATACCTATACTCTTTATTGAACCCTTTACCAAACAATCTGTGGTTTTTATGACACTGAGAAGCCGGTTGAAAAATTGTGAGAAAAGGAGAAAATGCTAGTAACCAGCATTTTCTCCTTTTCCCACAATGTTCTTTTCCCTTCCCAAAACATATTTCAATTTTTGAGTCACCTTCATTTTTCTTGTCTGTAAATGCTTCAAATTCAAACTAGATAACATGGTTGTTAAGTGTTAACCCTGTTTTTTACAACCCTGAGATAGAAGCCTTTTTGAAACATTGCAGGAAAAGGAGAAAATGCTTCTACTTACTGGGCTTCCAAAAAGTCACGACTTGCATCCTCAATCTTGTTGCGTATGACTTGCACATCAGCTGTCAATAAATTGTCAAGTTTTGACAACTCTTTCTGGATATGTTCTAGCTTATAAGCCTCTTTCTTTGCTTTCTGTTTTCTGCATAAAAGAATAAAGATTAGATTGGGAAACAATGTTTTTCTTACTTTTCCATGGGTAAGTTTCACATAAGCATCTAAATGTCAACCAATAACTTGTACAAAACGACATAGATTAATTTAACTCATTACCAAACACAATATTTCAGGCTTGTCCAAATCCAAAGCATTTGCAGATAAAAGTGACTGAAAATTTGAAATTTGTTTTATGAAGGGTAGAAAACATTGTGGGAAAAGGAGAAAATGCTGGTAACCACAGCATTTTCTCCTTTTCTCACAATGTTTTCTAAGGGCTTCTTTCTCAGGGTTGTCAAAAGGAAGGATTGTGTGGTAATGGGTTAATTGTGTTTAATATGCTTTAAATATTGTCTTTGGAGAATACCATTACAATATCTCACTTATCCATGTATTGAACAAGGACTAGACCTGAGCTCTGAAATGTCTTGCAAAAGGACACTCTGACAAAAACCAAACAGTCATGCAATATTTCTACCTGGACTCTGTTCAGGCGACCGTAAAAAGAAGCGAAGGTTTTAAGTTAAATAACTGAGGTTTTACGAAACTTAAATTACAGTGAAATACCTTTCTGATAAAGTCTTGGTCAGTAGAGCTTTCTTCTGTTTGTTTGCCTCTTCAATGGCCTTTTGTTGAGTTCTGAATTTCTCCAGTGATATCATGTCACGTCTGAAATATATTTGTAAACCAATGATAGAAATCTCATATAAACCTTTAACCAAATGACAAAATTCAAAATCTGTCCATCCAAATATATATAAAGAATTCTCAGACAACAAGTAAAATATGGCGTAAATGATAAGTGTTTTATCTGAAAGACTAAACAAGAGGGCCATTGGCCCTGGAACGCTCACCTTAGACTATAGCTTATGAGTGAAATTCAATTCTTTGAGCAACTTTGGTAAAGCTTCACACAAGGAACATCCCTCCCAAGTTTCATCAAAATTGGCCCAGTGGGTTGGGAGAAGAAGATGTTTAAAGAAATTGTTGACGGGCGACAGACGCCGGACATAGGGCAATCAAATATCAAAGCTCTACACCTTCCAGTTTCAAAGAAGAATTTTAAATTTTCCTTCTTTGTCCTATGTTCGAACTTGTGGTCCCCGGGGCTGGGTCAGTTTTAACCAAAGCAGCATCCTTGGAACAAACTTGGTAGAGGTCCACTCAAAGATGCTACATACCAAGTATCAAAGCTCTACACCTTCCTGTTTAAGAGAAAAAGAAATTTAAAATTTTCCTTCTTTATTCCTATGTTCCAACCTGTGATCTCCGGGGCATGACCAGTTTTGATGCCAGGGACATCATATGACCAAACCTGGTAGAGGTCCACTAGAAGATTCTGCATACCAAATATCAAAGCTTTGCACCTTCAAGTTTCAAAGAAGATTTCTACAGTTTTCCTTCTTTGTTGCTATGTTCCAACCTGTGACCCCCTGAAGCAGGGCCAGACCCCATGGGCACAATATGTTTAGGAGGTGAAGATGTTTAAAGAAATTTTTGTCGGACGCTGGACATTGGGCGATCACAATAGCTCACCTTTAGCACTTTTTGCTAAGGTGAGCTAAAAATGCAGTGAGAAAATTGTCTGGATCAGCTTTTTTTTCTTATTCCCACAATGTTTTCAAAAGCTTCATTCTAAGGGTTGTTAAAACTTGGAAATGAGTGGTATAAGATTTAGATTTCATTTTGCAACTTCTTTTAGAAATTAACCTCTTTACCAAACAATCCCAAGTTTAAACAACCCCGGAGGAAGTGTCCTTTTCCCACAATGTTTGCTAACATATCAAAGACAAACATATGTAACATCATTTAACTCTTTCTCAAACAAGCCCTGGTATTTACATGTCTGAAGTACAAGTCTTTAGAAAACTGCCATTCTCATCAGATTCAAAATTGTCATCTGCAAACACTTTGAGTTTGGGACAGTCTAAAATTTATCATTTGGGAAAGGGTTGTGACACATTTAAATTGTCATCTTTGAAATGCCTTCAAATTGGACATGTCTACATTTTTGTCGCAAGCTAAAGAGTTAATATAAAACTGAAACAAAAGGGCCATTGGCCCTGGAACGCTCACCTTAGACTATAGCTTATGAGTGAAATTCAATTCTTTGAGCAACTTTGGTAAAGCTTCACCCAAGGAACATCCCTGCCAAGTTTCATCAAGATTGGCCCAGTGGGTAAGGAGAAGAAGATGTTTATAGAAAGACAGATGCCGGATATAGGGCAATCAAATATCAAAGCTCTACATCTTCCAGTTTCAAAGAAGAATTTCAAATTTTCCTTCTTTGTCCTATGTTCGAACTTGTGGTCCCCAGGGCTGGATCAGTTTTAACCAAAGCAGCATCCTTGGAACAAACTTGGTAGAGGTCCACTCAAAGATGCTACATACCAAATATTAAAGCTCTACACCTTCCCGTTTAAGAGAAAAAGAAATTTAAAATTTTCCTTCTTTGTTCCTATGTTCCAACCTGTGACCTCCGGGCATGGCCAGTTTTGACGCCAGGGACATCATATGACCAAACTTGGTAGAGGTCCTCTAGAAGATTCTGCATACCAAATATCAAAGCTCTGCACCCTCAAGTTTCAGAGAAGATTTCAAAAGTTTTCCTTCTTTGTTGCTATGTTCCAACCTGTGACCCCCCGGGGCAGGGCCAGTTTTGACCCCAAGGGCATAATATGAACAAACTTGGCAGAGGTCCACTAGGAATTGCTACATGCAAAATATCATAGCTCTATGCCTTCTAGTTTATGAGAAGAAGAATTTTAAAATTTTCTTCCTTTGTTCCTATGTTCGAACTTGTGACCCCCGGGGCGGAGCCAGTTTTGACCCCACGGGCATGATTTAAACAAACTTGGTAGAGGTCCACTCGAAGATGCCACATACCAAATATCAAAGCTCTACGTAGTTTCAGAGGAGAAGATTTTTAAAGTTTTCCTTCTTTGTTCCTATGCTCAAACTAGTTACCCCCGGGGTGGGGCCAGTTTTGACCCCAGGGACATAATTTGAACAAACTTGGTAGAGGTCCACTAGGAGACGCCACATACCAAATATCAAAGCTCTACACCTAGTTTCAGAGGAGAAGATTTTTAAAGTTTTCCTTCTTTGTTCCTATCCTCAAACTTGTGACCTCTGGGGTGGGGCCAGTTTTGACCCCAGGGATATAATTTGAACAAACTTGGTAGAGGTCCACTAGGAGATGCTACATACCAAATATCAAAGCTCTACGCCTTCAAGTTTCAGAGGAGAAGATTTTTAAAGTTTTCCTTCTTTGTTCCTATGCTCAAACTTGTGACCCCCGGGGTGGAGCCAGTTTTGACCCCAGGGATATAATTTGAACAAACTTGGTAGACGTCCACTAGGAGATGCTACATACCAAATATCAAAGCTCTACGCCTTCAAGTTTCAGAGGAGAAGATTTTTAAAGTTTTCCTTCTTTGTTCCTATGCTCAAACGCGCTCAAACGTGTTATCCCCCGGGGTGGGGCCAGTTTTGACCCTACGGGCATAATTTGAACAAACTTGGTAGAGATCCATTAGGAGATGCTACATACCAAATATCAAAGCTGTACGCCTTCTAGTTTCAGTGAAGAAGATTTTCAAAGATTTCTTTTTTTTTTTTCGTTTTGTTGCCATGGCAACCAGAGTTATGGGTGGAATTAAATTTATTGAACAATTTTGGTAGAGCTTCACCCAAGGAACATTCCTGCCAAGTTTCATGAAGATTGGCCCAGTGGTTTAGGAGGAGAAGATGTTTAAAGAAATCGTTGACGGACGACGGACGCCTGACATTGGGCAATCACAATAGCTCACCTTTAGCACTTTGTGCTAAGGTGAGCTAAAAAACTAAGCTAATTTTCACATGAGTACAAACATGATCTTTGAATAAAAACATAGCTAGAAATACACGTAGAAAATTTCAGGAATTACGAGACTTGACTGGAAAATTCCCCATTGAGTTGGTGCCATTATTGTGTACTGTGAGTTAAATACATTTGAGCAATGTTTTGTGAACTGGGGTCTTCATGCAACTCTGTGATGCAAGATACAATGAAAATCATCATAGAATAATGGAACAATTTCACCCTTTACTCCATAGATACTCATTTCTACACATTGCTTTTAGGAGCCTTTGGAAAACATTGTGGCAAAAGGTGAAATTCCTCGTCACGAGCAATTTCACCTTTTATCACAATGTTTTCTATGCTATCCAAAGGTGTCATATACACATAAAAACCAGCTTCATCCTTGCTTTTATTTAGGGTCAATTAGAGATACCATAGAAATGCCTTATGGGGTACTGAAGGGTTAATGTATTTGTCTAGCAACCAGTTGAATCATGTTTAAGACTGGTCCTTGGACATCCAGAAAATTGACCAAAGCAAAAAGTTTTGATGCTCACTGTACAAAGTAACATGGGTCTAAACTTTTTGTATCTGCATATGCCAACTTTCTACACAGCATGGCTTATCTCTAAGGCACATACATGTCCGCTGCTTCCATTGCTCAGTCGGTAGAGTTGCTGACTACAGTTTTGAGGGTTGTGGGTTTGAGTCCCAGTGCAAGCACTTTTGTTTTCATCATCCTTCACTTTTATTTTCCCCAACTTATGCATAAATAATCAAGTCTTTCTGTCATTTACTAATAAAGTATCAAGTTTCTCCTCCTAACAAAACTCTAGGTCATTACTATTATCTAAATGAATGTCCATTTAAAACTCTGCTACAATCCATGTCTTCATCATTTCAAATCTCTTTTAGCCATTAGGCTGCTAAGCGTGACTTGCCGATTTTTTTCAGAAAGTGTAGAGCCAGATCAGACTGCACAAAATGTTGAGTCCTACCTTTGATTTACACAGTTACCAATATATTTTTCTCCCCAAAGTAACTTTGAGATTGCATCATTCTGTTGTTTTTTTACCAGTTTGAAAGTTTCAGCAGTTCTTTAACTATTTACCAAACAACAAAATTGTTAAGATTAGACTGGTCCAAACTGTAAGGATTTTCTGACCACAAAACAAAAGTGACTGAAAATTTGAAATTTGTTTTGGGAACGGAGGAAAACATTGTGGGAAAAGTAGAAATTGCTGGTTACCAGCATTTTCTCCTTTTCCCTCAGTGTTTTCAGAAGGCTTCTCAGGGTTGTTAAAAGTCAGGATTGTGTGGTAAACAGTTAAACAATATACATACATGTACTTCAAATGCAAATGGCACATAAATATCATGAAAACGATGTTCAGTGATAGGAACAAATCTTGTTGCAAAAACTATCATCAATTTCTAGAGAGCTGTGAGCTGTGTCAGAGAATCAAACCAGCCAACCCCAGATTTGATCTCTGTGAATTAGTGGCTATCAAGCTTGTTGAAACATGACACAAACAATTACATTAACAAACACAGCAGTGACTTATCAATTAAATAGAACATACTCTTCCATGGTACGAATTTACAGACAGACTAAACTCTCTGAATCCTAAAAGCCTTCAGGCTTTTCTATAAAGGGAATTAACTTTTTACCTAATGACAAGACTTGGATAGGACCTAACTGAAAGCATTTACACATAACACTGGTTACCAGGATTTTCTCCTTGTTCCACAGTCTTCTCTTTCAGGGTCATAAAAAGTTTGGATAGTGAAGTAAAGGGTTAACCCTTTACTAGTCGACAAAATTTTAGAGTGGTCCTAATTAAAGGCATTGGTAGACACGAAATTAAATATGGTTAAATAATGTGATTAGGAACATTAAGTACAGAAAATATTTTTAGAAAAGGAGATAATGCAACTGCCTCTGACACATGCAGGTATAACAATCCTAAAATTGTAGGTTTAACCCATTTATACCAGATAATCCCTACTTTTGATGACCCTGAAAAAGAAGCTTTTGGAAAACATTGTGGGAAAAGGAGAAAATGCTGGTTATCAGCATTTTCTCCTTTTCCCGCAACGTTTTCTACCCTTCACAAAACAAATTTCAAATTTTCAGTCACCTTTATTTTGTCGTCTGCAAATGCTTTCAATTTTGACAAGCCTAAAATATTGTCATTTGGTAATGAGTTAATTGAGTTAAATCTTCAACTTACTCTAGAGCTTCCTTGTCATCTAATTCTGTAGGTTGGCCCTCCGACGTCACATCTGACAATTTCTCAGAAGTGTCTGGCTCTGTTTTTTGTTCTATATCCTCTGATTTCTTGTCAGATTTCTCGTCTTTTTTATCCTTTGGAATTTTGTGTCTACTGGATAGGCTTTCCTGTAAAACAATCACAAGTTCCCTCATGTCAAGAAGTTTTTTTTAAAAACATTGTGGAAAAAATAGATAAACTGATTTTACAACTGATTCAGTGTATTTTGTCCATCCATAGCTCGAGAAAAGCTGAAAAAAAAAAAGTGGCTTGAATAAGTTTACTGTGTAAGAGAACTTTTATGCAAGTTTCTAAAGTATACCAACAAATACCTACTAGCTTGAATTTATTAATATTTCCATTGTACACAAAATGTTCGTAATTGGTAATTCATAAGTTTTTTGACCCACATATTATATCTGTATACAGTATGTGATTGTGAAATTTTAATAAAACTGAATTCTCGAGGATGTCTAACAGATATAACCATTCCAATTTACCCAAGACTTACTTTTATCTTTAACTACACAAACTGGCCTACCTAGAAATAATAAAAGCATTTATCTTACAGATCAGTTTAAAGTAAGAAACTTTTACGCTGACTGCAAAACACTGAAAGAAATATTAATTGCTTATTACATGTAATGGCAGGTGTTTTTTTTTAAAAGCTGTTGGTGGCAAGTATGGTAGATGGCAAGTACGTAGTAAAGTGGTTAAGCGTTAAGAGAGAGACAGACAGACAAACAGAGACAGAGAAAGAGAAACAGCGAAACATTACATTTTGCTGTAGCTGTTTATGAAGCCTCATTGAGGGATCAATGTCGACATGTTCTGTATTTGATGAAGGACTGGGATTGGATCTTCTGCCTGGTAACTTCTCACGTTTGTCTTGAGTTGATGAAATCCTTTTCACTGTCTCTACGGTCTCTGTAAATGATAATTATTAATACCTACTCAAAGCATTGCTAATTTCCTTTTTAGGAATGCTACTGATTTAACATCTATTTTAACAAATCTAAAATATTTCTGCTGTCTTGAAAACTTCAATAAAATGCAATCAAAGAAAAGACACCAAAGAAGCTACCGCTGATGCTATTTTTGTTATTTGGTCTCCGCAAGGCTTCAAAGCAACATTTATCAAAAATATCTGGAATGAATATGATTTTACTGGCATCTTTTCAAACGGCTCTATGCGACAAAATTTCCAGTAATAGCTAATAAAATGGGCATAAACTATTAGGTAAATGATTAATCTTTACAAAAAAAACTGATGTTTGTTTATATCTAAATCTTACCTTCGTGCAACTCCGAAATTTTCAAAATAAATAATCCTTGACCTACTTTACCAGAAATCAAAACATAGTGATGTCATCAATGCGCATGTCTCTGCAGAAATTGCAGTATCTCTGACGCACTACAGCATGGTTTGTTTGGGTTAGAGAATTGTACGAAAATGTTTGTTTAGGGTTAGAGAGCTAGACTGTCCAAATTTCAAATTCTGTTGAGTGCATATGTCTGTTTAACTGAAGTCATCATGTAAGTTGTTTACAAATTACACTGAATTTATTTATTTTTGGAAAAAAAGTAAATTTGCATTGATCTAATTGGTATTTTGCAGCACAGTTTGAGTGATTTTGAGGACTAATCATTTATCTAACGATCCATGCCCATATTATTAGCTGCCGTTGGAAATTATGTCGCATAGAGCCGTCTGAAAAGATGCTGGTAAAATCATATTATTGATGAATGTTGTTTGAAGGCTTGCAGAGACTAAATCACAAAAATAGCGTCGGAGCAAGCCTTCAAACTGAAAGTACAAAGAAGCCAACCAGCATTTTCAAGTACTTATGATACACATAAAATAATGGAGTATCATGGTTGCTGTAGTCCGGAACATCTAAGTAAATTACAGATAAAAATCTGACTGCCTGGAATATACACATCCTGGGAATCCCGTGACGTCAGCGAATGGCTTCCTCGACGGATAGGAATTGTCAAAAAAATTGCAAAACATGACAATTATCTTCAGTTAAAAGGTGTCTACTGAGGAATCGCTGAATGTCGCAAGTACATTTTTGTGCTGTCTATTGGTATGCTAAAGGAAATTATGATCGAGGTTTGTTTTGTGGGCGATTTTGGGTGGGAAAGGCTGTCTTCTGCTGGCGTCGACAATCAAGACATTGCATTCCTTGTGTTTATATTATATAGCGGAGATTTTTTTTTCATATTTTATCCTTTATTTTGGTTACAGAATGTCAAATTTGTGTGGCTCATTCAATTGTTGACTTACCCAACAATTTATAAGAATTATAGTAAATGATGAACAGTATATTACCAAAGATATCTTAAGAATACAGAATATTTACACATTAAATGAGTTTTTGACTCTGAAGAAAATTTGCAGCAGACGACTCTAAAAAGAAGGCAGTGGCTAGAGATACGGTACCGTACCTCTAGCCTATATCAAAGAAATGGCTGGAGATACGGTACCATACCTCTAGCCCCGGAGTCTAAAGATACGGTACCGTATCTTTAGTCATTATTACGATATAGGCTAGAGGTACGGTATTTTGTAGATACATGTAAGAAATTATAAATTTACTTCAGTTTTGATTATTATCGTTATTAGTATGGCTTAGTATCAATCTCGACATCAAAGGACAGAAACTCGTTGCTGTGTGCGAGTTTGCATCGATGCGCTAAAATAATAATTGCGTTGATTAGTTAGGTGAATTTAATTGCTTAAGATGTATGCAGATCTTACATTATTTTAACTTTTGTTGTTCTTTAATTGATAATGGAAAACGACATAATTAATCAATTACTCAATCACGGAAATTGATAATTAATCTATTACTCAATCACGGAAAATTTTCTGAAAACACTTCCAAGCCAGTTTTGTATCATACAGTCAAAATGGCTCATAGTATTCACGTCGGGAAGAAATTTGAAGATTTTCAAACATTTGAAAGCGCAATAAAGTGCTATCAAAGTGCAGAAAGTGTGCAGTTTTACTAGAGGGATTCCATGACTATAAAAAAAGCCCAGCCGCGCGTACACAAAAAAAAAATAAAAGAAAGGAGAAAGTATTACGGGATATCGCTTTAAATACTGTATTCATGGTGGCAAGAATTTCAAAGCCAGAGGGACAGGAGTGAGAGAACAAAGGTTATCTGTCTGTCTGTCTGTCTGTCTGTCTGTCTACCATCCATCTATTTATACTTATTAAGTTATTTTATCTATTCATTTACATGTATTTATCTACTCTTGGGTTTGGAGCGGTGGATAGAGTTGCGTGTTTAGGTTCGGGTCTGGTAAACACGATTCGAACTGAAATTTGGTGTGGGCTATTGCTTATGTATGGTAGAAGCAGAATTTTACGGCATGAATTATATATAAATATTTATTGCAAACATTAAGGCCAAAAAATAATGTGAACAATGAGTTCTTTTAACCAGTTCTCCGCAGAATATTCTTTCCAAGCCACTGGCTGCTTTCCCACATATTGGACAGCAGTGAGAGAGAAATGAATCCTGCCGCAATGTCATCAATCCTCGGAAAGTTTATTGGCCGAGCCGTGGATCGAACGGCGATCTCCTGTTCTCAGTTCCGGTACGCTATACCGACTGAGCTATGGGGTTAGGCCTGCACATGGTTGTAAATAACTTTATTGAATGAATGGTGTTTAACGCCGTTTTCAACAGTATTTTAGTACTTTTGCATCGGCCAGTGCACCTATTCATGCTTTTCTCGAGTTTTTTATAACCAGTACTCGGCACAATATTCTTTCTAAGCCACTGACTGCTTTCCTACATGCAGTACAAGTCCTTTGAAAACACTGTAGGAAAAAGAGAAAATGTTAATTTCTTATTTTCCAACAGTGTTTTCTACCCTTTTGGATGGCCATTTTCCACCATTTTTCATCAAAATTTAAATTGTTTACAAATTCTTTGAGTGTAAAATTTGTCTTTTGAGAAAGGGTTAAGCAGGGATAATACATATGTTATATAGAATCCCTTGGTTAAGTAATCAAGTTCACCTAATAATCAACACAATTATTATTTTCGCTCATCAGTGCACATTCGCACACTACAACTTGATGAGTTTCTGTTCTTTGATGCCGATCAATTAATACAAAGCCATACTAGTAACGATAATAATCAAAACTGAAGTAAATTTATAATTTCTTACATGTATCTACAAAATACCGTACCTCTAGCCTATATCGTAATAATGACTAAAGATACGGTACCGTATCTTTAGACTCCGGGGCTAGAAGTACGGTACCGTATCTCCAGCCATTTCTTTGATATAGGCTAGAGGAACGGTACCGTATCTCTAGCCACTGCCTAAAAAGAAATCTGTAACATCAAAGTTCAAACGATACAATTTAAGGGTAGTGATATATAACAACGTGACTAAAGAACAACTACCCGCCAATAATACCATATGTTAATTATGTTGCAAAAACAATATAAAGCTCGAAATAAAAAGCTTTGTGCGTTTGTAGCTGCTGAACCGCCATTTCCGAATGTTAGCACATCCGAAAATATAGCAAGATTTTGGCTTCGGCTTAAAATGGTCATCATCTTTACCAATAGTAGATAACAGGTCTAAAACTGAACTTAAATTCATAACAGGTTTCAAAAGGAAAACGTTCATACTTCTAGAACTTTTCTGAGTATTTGCATTTGCGAGGGTTTTCACTTTACGCAAATCTTCGTCAGAAAATCCTGCCCAGGAGGCCATTTTAATAACACGTTCGGAGTTTGGTTTGATTCGAGTTGCTGTGCTTTGATGAAGCGAACAAAATCTTACACATTTAGGCCTACTGAAGATATCAAATTCAGTTTGAAGCAATCTAGAAATTATATTTACATTGATTTTATGTAAAAAATGTGAAGATAAGTCAAGATACCTTGTTTTTCAAAAGTAAATGTCGCACTGTAAATGTTGAAGTTTCTACTTTGAAAAAAATCACACATAAATCTTCCACTGAAGAATTAAAACAAGAAGACCAATTTGACGTTTGAAGGCGCCAAAGTTCAATTTTTCTCGCCTGCAGACAATTTTGTAAGGCGATTTAGTTAAACCCGCCGTATTTTCTCATTTTCCTGTTGTTGGTCTTTTTGTCGTAATGACGCAAATAAGTATTTTGCACAATGAGTCTGATAGAGTAAACTGTGATCTTCCACTTGGCCATCGGCAAATGGCATAGATCTAGGCACAGAATGCAGTCTTGAAATAAATCAAGGGAGAAAAGTGTGCCCGACGCGGGACTCGAACCCACGACCCCCGGAACACTAGTACTGCAGCTCTACCAACTGAGCTAGCCGGGCATCTGGTCGTGAGTCACCCAATTGCAGTCTTGAGAAAGAAAGCTTTTGTAGACTTTTGGGAAAAATTATCTTTAGATCTAGATCTACTCTACCCTTTCGCAACACAAATTTCAATTTTCAAGACATTGATTTTTATTTATTCACTTTGGTGAAACATAAAGCCACATACAAAACCAAATCTGCAAACACTTTTAGTCAGCAAATGCCAGAAATGTTGTCTGGCATAGGGCTAAAGCAAGTCTTGTATATGGCTTTTTCTCATTTCTTCATTCAGTCTCACTTCCCTGTTCATGTAGGCCTACTAAAGCGGAAGGAATATGTTCAATAACTGCTCGTGACATTTTGTTCCACCTGAGTAACGTTGCTCGTGACATTTTGTTCCACCTGGGTACTTTTCTACTCTGTCAGATAGACCTTTTATGCACACCATCCTATCCTACATCAATAGAGTCTAGATCTAGTATTTTTCTATTGTATAAGACTCAAGAATGCAACAAAAGACAGTAATTTTCACAGTTTGAAAGAAAATCTAGATCTATTGCATTAAATTCATTAAAATGCAAATTTGCAATGTTTTTCAACATATATGCTTAAATGGGTTGTATTTACCCTTTAGTATGAATGGGTTAGTCCGTCTGAACTGGAGTGTAGAATATTCATCAGTCCTTAGCGACCGGCCTTGACAATCAATCAAATGAATGGAAAAATGACAAAGCGGCCATACTACCCAGACTGGCGAGGTGGTTTTGGAAACATCTTTGGATCAAACCTATTGATACAAGTTGTAGTGACTTTTTTCAGTTAACAGCTGGATTCAGATTTTATATTTGATCACTGCACAAAAATTTTGATTCCTTGACCAAAAATTTGCATTTTGTGAGCTTATTTATGCTTAGGTGAATGGAGAAAGGAGAACAAAGTATACATCTTCTCATTTTCAGGAAATGAGAAATATGGAAGAGAGAGCATTGATTTGCAACTACAAAAAGTGCAGAAAATCTGTCAAAACAGTAGCATACGTAAGTTCATAATACCACATAATGATAAAGATATCTGTTAGGTATTTCAATGTTCTTCAAGATTTTCAAACTTCTTGCAAGCCTGTCTCAGGGAGAACTTTGAAAATCTTGCGGAAAATGAGAAAAGACAGGTAACTAGTTGTTGTTCTCTATGTTTTTCAAAGACAAATCTCGTCATTTAAATAACTAGCAATTTTTAAAGTTTTCATCTTAACCTTTTACCAAACAAATCCTGGTTTTTACGACCCTGAGATAGAAGTCTTTTGAAAATATTTTGGGAAAAGGAGGAATTGCTCGTAACTAGCATTTTCCCCTTTTCCCATATTGTTTTCTACCCTGCTGGAAACAAATTTCAATTTTTAACTTACATCTATTTTGTCGTCTGCAATTGCTTTTCAATTTAGTTGAGTCCAAAGGTTTGTTGTTTGGTAAAGAGTTAAAATGTTTTCAATATAAAATCTTGTTTCTAAAATTTTGTCATTCTGAACAGATTGAACACATCCAGTAGATGACTTTTTTTTTCCTGTTGCGACTGCTTTATAAAAAAAAAACATTGTGACGAAAGGGAAAATTGCCTAGATAAATCATTTCTTAACCTCAATTCAGGTACATGTTCCAGTCAAAGTTGTTACAAGTATAATTTTTGTGGCCCTTCTGTCAACAATGGTTATGTTGAAAAGCAGACAAAGGCTGGGAAGAATATTGTGCAAAGCAGAGACACTGTCCATATTATTTTGATTGGTGTGGCAATATTCAGAGCAAATGAGAGCGCCAAAGGTGCAAAGCTATGCTGTGTGTGTGTGTGTGGGGGGGGGGGGGGTGGTCAAGGGGCATGGTCCCCCAGAAAAAAATGATGCGATTTTGTGCATTCTATGGTGTTTTTTAGACAATTTCTTAGTATTTTATTCCCTTATCTTTAAAATTTATGGGCTCGACATACATTCACTGTAAAGTAATGTTGTAATTTTTGACAAATTTCGTATATTTATATATTCTCTTTAAATTTTTAAATTATTATCACCTATTACTGGTGTGGCATGCCATACCAACCAAAAATATTGCTGCTGCTATAAACAGAAACTTTATGTCAGTAAGATATGGACAGGTGCACTGGCGACTGATATATGACTAAAAAGATGTTGAAAACAGATTTAAACCTATACAAAGAATAGTTCTAATGAAGGGCAGGTAAAAGTCATTGCTAAATAAGGAGCAAATGCTGGTTACCAGCCCTTCCTCTTCTTTCTACAATGTATTCAAAAGTTTTCTACCTCAGAGTCATTACGTACCTCTGTATTATGTGGTAATGACTTAAGAAATACTTCCTGGCATCAAAACTATCGGTAGTCATCTTTTATCATTTCAGGTGACAGCTTGCTCTCGTATCCTTTGTGTGTAATACTAGGACTGTATTTGTAAACTATTCTATCTTATTGTCTTGGTCTTATTATCATATAACAAAAGTCATATAAATTCCAGGTGGCTAAATCAAATGGCTTAGCAAATCATTTGTTGACCACTCAACCGTGAGTCAGTGTTCCTACAAATTATTACGTAAATCACATCATAGATATGAAATTCATGTAACAAATTTTGGTTACATGCGAGACCTCACATATTAAGAAAAAACATAACAGAAAGCATTATCTGATTAACTTGTGTAAAATGACAGGATTTGAAGTTACTTGCTACCCTTATTGTTAAATTGTTGTCAAATCATGCAGAAATACCTATCCATAATATAATACACATGAAAAAATGCTCTATGAAAAAAAAAAAAAATTGAAACCCATGACATCTAGCAAAATGTTACTCTTTATTTAAGGTTGTACCGTTCTAATGAAAAACAGCTATATTCACATTATTATCCTAGAAATTTTGCTATAGTTTAAAATGAGTATTAATTATTGTAATACTTTGACTTAACCACTTTTTCCATTTTTTGTCTTTCTTAAAAATATTATCTATAAATCTAAAGCCACTCTATTCTCATTACAAAGGAAGATAATAATTACCTCACTTTCTAGAAAACTAACAAAAATATCATCAGATGATGTCAAGATAGACAACAAATGAATTTCTGGTTGGTTAGAAATGAGCAAAAATATCAAATCAGTATAAATCCTTATTTATCAGCTAATAAGTAATTTTATTCCATGTTGCACCAGAAGCATTAGGATGATAATGCCTTAAAGGTGGCCCTTCAGATTTTTGGACGAAAATTTTACAAAAATACAAGAAAAAAAAATCATTCTGTATTCCAAAGCCTTTTCATTCATAAAACCCCAGCAGTCAAAAACCATCCGAGAACAAGATAAATCAGAAATTCACTATGGCCCAGGTTGACACTGACAGGAAACACGGTCTGTTTTTACATGAGCAACTTGCTCATTTACATACTGGAAATACACAGGCGAAGATTCAAATTACTGTCCGAAGAAGACATCATGGAAATAATTACATGTTTGTTATGTTATGAAAATTTAAGTGTCATTAGTCACGTGACAGTCACTTGACATTCCCACAATGCATTTTGATTTCTGGCGCGAAATCTAAAATTACCTTAAGAGGCTACATACCCTTTTAACTCATTTTTAAACAAAAATATTTTAGGTTTGTCCAAATCCAAAGCATTTGCAAACGACAAAATAAAAGTGACTGAAAATTTGAAATTGGTTTGTGAAGAGTAGATCTAGAAAACATTGCAAGAAAAGGAGAAAATGCTGGTTACCAGCATTTTCTCCTTTTCCCACATACTTTTGTAAAGGCTTCTTTCTCAGGGTCGTCAAAAGTAGGGATTGTGTGGTATAATGTAATGGATTAACCCATTACCACACAATCCCTACTTTTGACGCCCCTGAAAAAGAAAGCCTTTTGAAAACACTGTGGAAAAAGGAGAAAATGCTGGTAACCAGCATTTTCTCCTTTTCCCACAGTGTTTTTTACCCTTCCCAGAACAAATTTCAATTTTTCAGTCACCTTTTTTTTGTCGTCTGCAAATGCTTTCAATTTGGACCAGTCTAAAATTTTCTCGAGTGGTAAAGAGTTAAGGGAACAATAATCAAAAAAATTTTAATTGTAATTTCATGATTCTTAATTTTTGATGATTTGTATTGTTTTTACATATACATTTCAGTGATACATATACTGTACATGTATTTCTAAATTTTGTGAGATGTGGAAAATCTAAACACCCACCTTTAACTGTATCCATCAGATGTATTTTGTGATGAAGATGGTACAAGAGAGTTTAAAAAGGCAACAGTTTGTCCTGCCTGTAAGTACAGCCTAATTGATATAAACTCTTCAACAAACAACAAAACTCTAGATGTGTCCAAAAATTAAACTCTGTACTACTGATGAAATATTTGGACTTGTCCAGATTGAGAGCATTTGCAGGCTAATAAATAAATTTGGCTCAAAAACTGAAATTTGATTGGGGAAGGGTGGAAATCATTGTGGGGAAAAAGAAGAAATGCTTGTTACCACATTTTCTCCTTTTCCTACAATTTTTTTAAAAGCTTTCTTTTTCAGGGTCTTTAAAAGTCGGGATTGTGTGGTAAAGAGTTAATAGATTTATATTCATGTTTCTGTTGTTACATTGTAAAGTTGAGTCAACAATTAAATCCATAGCATTTGCGTCTCGCTATTGGCAAAAGAATCCGAGTCTTTTGCTCTTCATTTATGGTGAAATGTCGTGAGTAAAGAGAATACATAATTATAGTTGTCAGCAGTTCTTTCTGTAATGTCTTTTTTCTAGGTCAAATGGATTTGTCCTCTAAATTTGACATTGTGAGAAACAACCTGCAACCCTCTGAACAGTACAAATCTGTAAGTTTTTCATAAATCCTCTATTCTAAACTCTTGTAGATCTAATACTGGGTCTTATTGCTTTTACTGTCATAAGATGAGGAAATTTTCAGCTGATTTAGATTGACGGCATTGGGCAGATGACAAATTAACCATTTACCACACAATATCTAAACTTTTGACAACCATAAGAAAGAAACATTTAGAAAACATTTTTGCAAGAGGAAAAAATGCTGGTACCAGCATTTTCTCCTTTTCCTGCAATGTTTTCTACCTTTTCCAAAACAATTTTCAGTCACTTTTATTTTGTCATCTACAAATGCTTTCGCTTAGTACAAACCTAAGATATTGTCTTTTAGTAATGTTTGAAATGTGACTCCAAACTAAAATTTGCCTTTGGAAGGGTAGAAAATATTCTGGAGAGAGGAGAAAACAGTGTTTTCCAGCATTCTCTCCTTTTCCCACTAATTTTCCATACGTCTCTTTCCTCAAGGTTATTTAGCTTGTGACTGGTGAAGAGTTAGATGAAAAATGAAGATCTTAATTTACAATTTATCTGCACCATTCCTTACTTTGCTCAGCATTTTGTCCTTTTCCCACAATACTTTCCACCTTCTTAGGCCTTCATTTGAGTCACATTTACCTAAAAGAAAAAAGAGGCTTTGTGTTGGGAAGCATTTTGAGGGGAGAAAGATGTAGAAGTTTATGTTCCATTACCCTCAATATCTTTTTTACCTGTAATATTCAAATATACAGTCTTCCATGTAATTTCAGTTTTATATCCATTCACTTCCAATTTTGACCAGTCTAAAATTTTGTCATTTGGTAAAAGTTTAATCATTAAATTTGACACAGTTATGCCCCTTTTGACTGTATAATCTTCACCAAAACAACACTTGCAGCTAAGTGTTGACATCTTGTTTTTTTTTTTTTCAGATGATACTTGCGGGTCTAAAACCAGAGATTGTGATTGAGATTTGTATGAGAGCTATATCTTTCTGGTTGTATCAGGTAAACATAGAAAACAGTTCTCATGTACTGGTTGCTATAGAATACTATTATACGCTTGTAGTGCGTATATCTGAGCCTGAAAATTACTGTAAATAATAGTATATTATAGCAACCAGTATGCCAAACTTCCAAACACAAGGTAACTTTAATATACTAAAACTTATCAAATGCAGACAAACAGCAACTAAATAGAAATTATCCAAGTAACTTTATCTTTTTTACCCGATTTTAACTCTTTTTGATCGCAACAGTTTAGTCCAGAAGGAAGACCATTTTAAGTGCCGTACAGTGTACCAGTACTAACACATCTTTCTTTGAAAAGCAACCAATTATTTTTCTCACATGTTTCAGCAGAGGTGAGTGGCGAAAATACACCAGAAAGAAATTTCGCATCAACCTGGTATCAAACTCACCACCATCAGGTCATGAGTCTGACATGCTCACCACTGAGTCACCCGGGCGGGCTAAAAAAAAAAAAAAAAAAAGAGTGTCGAACCTGGTCAGACTGCACGGATGCTCAGGTTGACCAGGATTGTCATTTTTCGCTTTTGATAATATTTTCTGCATGGAAAAGTGGTCATTCCACGTTACTGTACATTCATGTTTGAATTATCAACTTAAATAGACCTGCTCTATCTGTGGGTCTGTTTACATCTAATTTATGTATGGAATTCCCAGATAGTCCCTTTTCTTGTGACGGGTTACTGATATCTAAGCCCTTTTATGCAAGAACATTTTTGGTTATCCCTAGGTGCTTGTTTACTTCATGTGTATCCCAGGTTTTAATGACTATGTGAAAGAAGCCGTATGTAAACGATGTAAAAAAGGGGAAAAATGTTGATGATCAGTATTTCCCCTCTACTGCAATGTTTTTCTAATCATAGACAAATCCAATCATTTTAGACACATTTAACTCCTTACCACACCACAAAACTTTGGACCCATCTAAACTGTAAACATTTGAAGATGAAAATTTTATAGTGGCTCACACAATTTTTATTTAATAGGGTAGAAAACTTTGTGGAAAAAGGAGAAAATGCTGGTTACCAGCATTTTCTCTTTTCCCCACAATGTTTTCAAAAAGCTTCTTCCTCAGAGTCATCAAAAGTCATCACTGTGTGGTAAAGGGTGTCACTTTCAAAGGAACGAGTCCAAAATGTTGTTGTTTTAGTAAGGAGTTGATAAAGGTTGGGTGGCACTTGATGATTCATTACAATTTTCAGTGTCAACAGGAGAAAAGATATCATGAGTTTACTGCCAACAAAGCTAAAGATAGACTGAATCAGCTAGAACAGTATTATGAACAGATTCTGAGCAGAACCACATCTGAACTGCAAAATATCCTTTACTTGTACTTAAAGCCACAGTAAAGCCAAAAATAGGTAATTTCTCTGTTTATTACTCAAAAATATATCAGATAACCCATCACAACATACATACATAAGAACGGAGAAAACCCAGACATGTCAATTACTGCACTGGTTGCCATGATATATGTGTGCGAAAATGCATAGCGAAGCCCTTTGATTTCACGGATGCCATTGATTGAGACAACATTTGTTATCGTTCGTGTTAAGTTGAACTGGGTCTTCAAGAACATCACATGATGACATTGCATCTCATTAGTGCTATGATGTAATAGACAGGACTATTGTTTACATTTCCAACATTATGGCATCAGAGTGTAAGATTGCTCATTCTGAACCTGCTTTCTTATTTAGATGTAGTAAACTCTTCCTGTATTAATGATAAATGAATAACTCATTACCAGACGACAAAATTTTAGACTTGTCCAAATTGAAAGCATTTGCAGACGACAAAATAAAAGTGACTGAAAATTCGAAATTTGTTTTGTGAAGGGTAGAAAACATTGTGGGAAAAGGAGAAAATGCTGGTTACAATGTTTTCTAAAGGCTTCTTTCTCAGAGGCGTCAAAAGTAGGGATTGTCTGGTAATGGGTTAAGTGATGATCAGCCTGTGTTGTTGTTTCTCACAGTTTTCAATGTCGATAAACTTACCTTTTTCGAGCCTCAAATGGGGACAAAACAATCAATATAACGAAGGGTTTGTTTTGATGCTTTGAATGATCATGTGGTGTTTATGTCACTAATGTCACTGCGGACATTTATGACAGAATTTTAGACTGGTCCAAATTGAAAGCACTTGCAGATGACAAACGTAACTCAAAAACTGAAAATTGTTTCCAGTAGGGTAGAAAACATTGTGGAAATGGAGAGAATGCTAGTTACCAGCATTTTCTCCTTTTCCCACATTGATTTTAAAAGACTTTTATTTCAGGGTGGTAAAAACCAGGGATCGTTTGGTAAAGGGTTAATGTGGTGTTTGGTTCTACCAGTTTCCTTGTGACTGGATGTAAATCTTCCTTAACAGATTGTAGATATGAAGCTTCAACTAGCAGGTATGATAAAGATTTTAGTCATGCTCTGTAAAAAGGGCCTTTAATTAATCTCTAAAAAATATCGACACAGGTTGGCCTGTGCAGTCTTAAAAAAGTAAGGAAGGATGCTTTTCTAAACCACAGGTACTAGGCGCGTTGCTCTTACACCCCTGGGAACATATACAAACCATCTTGACCCCGTTTCAGACTGAAATTTTATTATATTTTCTACTCTATAATGTATATAATAAAATTTCTGCAAAGTCTGTAACAGGTAAAGATGTTTTGTATATAGTCTGAAATGGGGTAAAGATGATTTGTGTATGCTCCCAGGGAGGTAAGAGCAATGCACCTAGTAGCTGTGCTCTAAACCTTCTATCATGACTATTTCAATATAAATATAGGAGAAAACTTTCATAACCACAATTTTTTTGTGTCTGAAAATGTTTGAAAAGACTTCATAAAACATTTTTCTTCATTTTGTTGATCGCTTGATTGATTGTATGGTGTTTAACGCTGTTTTCAACATTATTTCAGTTATATCATGGCTGCCAGTGCACCTCTCCATGCTTTCCTGAAGTTTCTGTTACAAGTACTCCGCACAATATTATTTCCATACCACTGGCTGCTTTCCCACTTAGCCATTGTTGAAACAATGATCAGCAGTGAGAGAGGAATGAATCCTGTCGCAATGACCATCATCAATCCTCGGAAAGAATTTGACGGAGCTGGAGATCAACCCAATGACCTCCTGTTCTCAAGTCCTGCACGCTACCGACTGAGCCACCAGTGTTTGGCTCTTCATTTCATCTGTATTTCGTGAGAAATCTTCAGTTGCTTTCAATTTGAAAAAGAAATCTTTAATCATTGTAGGAAAAGGAGAGAATACCCCTGTAAGTAAAACCCTGCATATAACTCCATTGTAAATTTGTAATAAATTTTGTTGTTTAACTCTTTACTACAGAATTCCAACTTTCAACGATCCTGAAGAAGAAGGCTTTTGAAAACATTGTGGGAAAAGGAGAAAATGCTGGTAACCAGCATTTTCTCCTTTTCCCACATTGTTTTCTGCGCTTTGGTAAACAAATTTCAATAGTTGAACCAGGTTTATTTTGTTGCCTGCAAATGCTCTCAATTTGGACAAGTTTAATATTTTGTCTTTTGGTAAAGAGTTAAAGGTAGTATTTTGCAGAGGCTAAAAAAGAACATGACGAAACAAAAAGAAGATATGACGAGTTATCTGACAAACTGACAGAGAGAAACAGTCAGCATAAAAAACTCCAGGTATTCATGAAGCCATTAACCCTTTACCAAAAAACAAAATTCTAGACTGGTCCATATTGAAAGCACTTGCAGGCGACAAAATAAACGTGGCTCAAAAATTGAAACTTGACTTTAGGAAGGTAGAAAAGATTGTTGGAAAAGGAGAAAATGCTGGTTACCAGCATTTTCTCCTTTTCCCACAATGTTTTCAGAAGTCTTCTTCCTCGAGGTCGTAAAAACCAGGAATTGTTTTGGAAAGGGTTAAGTCTGTTACATGTAATAGAGCATTTGTATAAATATGTGATATTTACCCCTGCAGAACGAAATTTTTCGGGGGTATACTGGAATCAGCTTGTCTGTCTGTGTGTCTGTCTGTGTGTCCTCGTGTTTGTCCATGTGTCTGTTTGTGTACAAAATACTAGTGATTGCCTGTTTCTGTCAAAGTAGTGGCGGGTTACTAAGTCACATTCATGAAAGGGCATAATTCCTGACATAGCTATATTTTTTCTAGCACATTATTACAGTTACAACATGAGGCACAAAGGTATAGCGGCATTCTCATGTCAAAAATTTAGGTTGGTAAATGACGTAATTGAAAATTTCTCTCTCGTGGCAAGGTGAAAATTATTCAACTTTAGTACCTGGTGACTTTTCATTGATGCTGAGTATATTTCTGTGATCCTACAAACCTTACATGATAATTTGAGCAACACTCTTAGAAAAGGGGTTTTAATGCCTATCTGTGATGCATCAGATCAAGCAAGTTGTTGCATAATTATCAATCCATAAAATCCATTTTGTCTAATAATCAGCTTGTCAGCCTACATAAATTGCACAGGATGACTTGAATCAGTACATTTTCTAGACACGTTAACCCCCTTTTCACAGAGCATGGCCGATATATAAGTTTATTGTAACACAGATTAGATAATATATTTTAGCTTCGCTCTGACATAAGGAGGCTTGAGGCATTTCCATGATCCTTGATAGAAAGCTAGTCATTATATTATAATGTATCCATACAATTCATTTTGTCAAACACATGACTTACATCTTTACCAAACAACAAAATTTTAGACTGGTCCAAATTGAAAGCACTTGCAGACGACAAAATAAATGTAACTAAAAAATTGTACTTTTTTTACAGCAGGGTAGAAAACATTGTGGGAAAAGGAGAAAATGCTAACCCTAACCCTGGTTACCAGCATTTTCTCCTTTTCCCACAATGTTTTCAAAAGGCTTCTATCTCAGATTCGTAAAAACAAGGGATTGTTTGGTAAAGGGTTAAACATGAGGTATACTGGTCCTTTGACATACAGAAAATTTATCAAGAGCAAAAAGTATTGGCCGAGGTCAGCCTGTGCATACTGCAGATGTCTTCAGTCTCCTTTTCTCAGAGTATGGCAATTTTTTTTCTGTTATACTTCAGACTCTGTATGACAGCCTGAGACGCAAGTTTATTGCCATGTCTAACTTTGATGAAAGTTCTCAGTTCGGTGAAAGTACAGGTAAGTGGGCTCTTTTATCATGACGCTTGATTAACTCTTCACAATACAATCCTGTGTTTTAACCATGCTGAGGAAATAGCCTGTTTTGAAAAACTTGTGGGAAAAGGAGGATATGCTGGTAACCAGCATTTTCCCCTTTCCCTGCAAGTTTTTCTATACTTTCACAGACAATTAGCATTGTTTCAGTAACATTCAAGTTGTACTTTGCAAGTGCTTTTGTTTTGAATGTATCTCCAAAATTTCACTGTTTGATAAAAACTTAAACAATTCTCTGCTTTGACTCTGTACTTGATAACCATGGGTTATAATGACCTATTCACCATTCACCACCCAATTCTGAGTTATAACAACCTCAAAAGAGGAAGACTTTTAAAAACATTGGGGTAAGAGGAGAAAATGCTGGTACCACTGTTTTCACCTATTTCCACAATGTCTTTAACCCTTTCAGAATCAAATTTCATAAATTTTGTTACATGTAACTTGTCCTCTACAAATGCTACAAATGTATTAAAATCAAAATACATGTAGTAATATATAACACTGTAGAATTTGAATGTATCAGACAGATGCTTTTCTTACAGAATTTTTCTCCAATATTTTCTGGTCCAGTTTTTGAACAGAGTATATGGTAACAAGAAGATGTTAAGAAAATGTATTTGATCTCAAAACAAAAGAGAAAGAAATCTTCTCTTGAAAAAATGTATAACATATTTGCATTACTACTATGTTTGAAAAAAAAGTCAAGAGAAACATATTTATTATTATACATGTAGGTCCAGAAGAGCTTGCAAGCACTCCTGCAAACTTTCCTAGAGGAACACCACGAAGTATGTTATTCAGTTTTTGTCCAAGATATTGAGAATTTATGTAACATAGGATATATTTGACCTTCTACCACAATACCCTGAATTTTTACAATTGATCCTCAGGAAGAGGCTTTTGAAAACATTGTTGTAAAAGAGAGAGAAAAAAAAAATGCTAGCTGGTAAACAGTATTTATCTTTTTCTTGCTTGCAATGTATCTTTCCCTTTCAAAGAGGTATTCTACCATTCGCTCCATATTGCTATTATCATCTGCAAATTCTTTGAATTTGGCTTAGCCTGGAGTTTTGTTATTTTTGATGGATTAACCCTTTACCAAACAATTTCTTGTTTTTACGACCCTGAGATAGAAGCCATTTGAAAACATTGTGGTAACCAGCATTTTCTCCTTTTCCCACAATTTTTGCTACTCTGCTGGAAACAAATTTCAGTTTTTGAGTTATCCTTATTTAGTCAACTGTAAGTGATTTTAATTTGGACCAGTCTACAAAATATGACATTTGGGAAAGAGTTGAACAGACTTTTTGGGCCAGAATATCTCACAAGTCAACGTTAAATAATCTGGGTAGTGTACATCAATGATCCAACCACACATTTTCTGTAGTCTGATCTTGATCGACATTGTCTATCAAAGCAACTAGACTTTCCCTCAAATTCATTACTGTTCATACAGACAATCCAAAATTATTTTCTTTTACTTTTCCAGCAATACTTTGTATCTTTTTGAAAATATCAAATCTGTCATTCGCCGACATTTGTTAATTGAAAAAGTTTGTACCGAAAGAATCAACCAAGATTTTTTTAAAGGAACCTTAGGAAAGAGTCTTTTGGAAACCTTGTGTGTGAAAAGAAGGAAATGTTGGCTTCAGGCACTGGCTTCTTTGCCCAAAATGTTTTCTTTTCTTTTCTTTTAACCCTTTATTCCATAGATACTCATTTCTACGCATTGCTTGTAGGAGCCTTTGGAAAACATTGTGGCAAAAGGTCAAATTGTTTGTGACGAGCAATTTCACCTTTTGCCACAATGTTTTCTATGGTATCAAAAGGTGTCATATACACATAAGAAGTGGCTTCGTCTTTGCTGCTATTTAGGGTCAATTAGGGGTACCATAGAAGTGCCTTATGGGGTAAAGGGTTAAAAGACAATTCTCATCCTTTGGACAATACATACTTCATACATCATCTGCATATTTTTGGATACATGTATGGATAAAAACATGGACAATCTAAAGTTTTGCTGAGTGATAAATTAACCCATTACCACACAATCCCTACTTTTGATGACCCTGAGAAAGAGGCCTTTAGAAAACATTGTGGGAAAAGGAGAAAATGCTGGTTACCAGCATTTTCTCCTTTTCCCACAATGTTTTCTACTCTTCACAAAACAAATTTCAAATTTTAAGTCACTTTTATTTTGTCGTCTGAAAATGCTTTCGATTTGGACAAGCCTAAAATATTGTTGTTTGGTTTTGAGTTAAGCACTGAATCAAGAAGTACAAGATTCTCTTTTTTTTTTCTTTTTTCAGAACTAGAGTTCCCAGTTGTTGCAGATCTGGCACAAGAACCTGCCAATCATGTGCAAACTAAATTTAACATCGGTCTTGGAACTCCGAGACAATAACTTAATAAACCAGAATATTTGTCCTTTTAACAGTTATTTAGTAGAAAACTTTGAAGTTGTTCCAAGTGGATGAAAGATTGTGCTGAAAGAAAATAAATTCCTGAAATAAAAAGCTATTTGTTACTTTAGTTTTATTTTTTGACATTTGCCTTTTCAAAAAGAAAGATTTTAGAATTTTAGATGTGAAAGTATTTGAAGAAAACAATTTTTATATTTACACCTGTAGCAGGTAAACTTTTAAAGTTTGGTAGAAAACAAATATATTAACTCTTTAACAAACAACAAATTTTTGGACTGGACCAAATTCAAAGCATCTGCAGACAACAAATTAATTCTTGTTAATATGATGATTTATGACTTTGATATGGTATAAGATATTGTGGGAAAAGAAGAAAATGCTGGTTACCAGCATTTTCTCCTTTTCCCACAATGTTTTCTGTCCTTTCCCCAACCAAATTTCAAATTTTCAGTCACTGTTATTTTGTCACCTGCAAATGCTTTCGATTTGGACAACTTAAAATTTTGTCGTTTGGTAATGAGTTAAACAAATGCTTCTATATTAGCTGAAAATTGGTCAATGAAAAAATTTCATCCTCAAAAAGTGTTCTGACGACCAGTGGAATCAAGAGGTAGAATGGGCCTAAGACATACTTGTACATTAATCCATCCACAGTATAAAGTTTGGACACAAGTGGGCCCACATGGACTGTACAGGCTGACATGATCAGTATTTTTCACAGAGCATACCATATGGCTTGTAACACGCGAAAAGGGGCATTCGGACATTTTCGTAAAGTGTTGTCTCGGATCAACCTGCGCAGTCCACGCAGCGTAATCCAATGTGACACTTCCTGCCAAAGCGCTGGTGGGGGTATTAAGTCACATTCAGTGACAGCTCTAGTTTGAATCAGAAAAGAACAGGATATGGTTATTAACCCTTTCCCAAACGACAAACTTTTGGACTAGACCAAATTGAAAGCATTTGCAGACGACAATTCAACTCTTGCTGAAAAGATTATTTCTGTCTATAATAGGGTAGAAAACATTGTGGGAAAAGGAGAAAATGCTGGTTACCAGCATTTTCTCCTTTTCCCACAATGTTTTCAAAAGGCTGCTATTCCAGACCCGTAAAAACCAGGGATTGTTTGGGAAAGGGTTAAACATCTTCGCAAGCCAAGGATACTAACTCCACTTTGTTCGTTACATACTACCTAAGTATCCTTGGCTTGCGAAGATGGTTATCAAATTGCATCGTTGCTCTGTTATCAGATTACTACATGTATATACACAAACATGCAAATTACCAACCTGAGAAATGTTTGTGAGCAGAAATGTCTGCGAATTCAAGACGCTCATTATTTGTTGGTATACTTGTGGTAAAATACCTGAACAGAAAAGTTATTGAATTTCTCAAATCCGGGAAATCGCAAAAAATTTCCAAGTAGCAGTATCTGACTGTATAATAAACAGTATAGACACAGGATCAGACTATTATTCCACAGTCTGACTTGATCAAAAAGTCTTGTATGACATACACTTTTTTTTGCAATACACTTCACATGTTCACAAAAAACCTTTTTGTTTAACTCTTTACCACACAATACCGACTTTTAACGACCCTGAGAAAGAAGTCCTTTGAAAACATTGTGAAAAAAGGAGAAAATGCTGGTTACCAGCATTTTCTCCTTCTCCTACAATATTTCTACCGTTCCCAACACAAATTTCAATTTTTGAGAGGGTCATTTCTCTACGTGGAATAAAGTGACCCTGGTCATTTTGTAGGGGAGAGTCATTTCTCTGCATTACAACGACCAGTAGAGCGATTTCCGGCCCTCAAGAGCCTCTTTTTTTTTTTTACATTCTGGATCCGTTTCGGTCCGTTTCGGTTTATTGCGGTCCAGCTTGGTCTGTTCCGGTAATACGCATAGCGGAGCAAGCCTTTAACGACTTTGATCAGACAGACAGATAGGTCTATGGACAATATTGATACGTCTGCCGAAATCTGTTAGTCCATACAAGAAGACCAAATGATTTACAGCACAATGGTAATGTTATTTAGTTATGTATGATACTAAGCAAGGCATTTTTTCAGGCGGAAAAAAAAAAAAAACCACTCTTATGTATGTATTCGGACAGTAAAATATCCGGATAAGAACGACATCACCATTACCTTCTGTTTGCCCTGCTGCTATATCCTGATGGACTTGAGACGATGCGGTGTACAGCAAATGTCCGATTATGACAAAGGTCACCGTAACATCTCATTTTGGAGACTAAATCTGTCAGCTATGTCAGGATAGACGTGTGCAGATAGACGGTTTTTACTCTTTACTAAACGACAAAATTCCCCTTCCAAATCGATACCAACATTTGCAGACATCAGATTTAATGCAGTTAATATGGTTACCAGCACATTCTCCTTTTCCCACTATGTTTTCAAAAGGCAGTTTTCTCATGGTCGTTAAAAGTTAGGATTGTGTGGTAAAGGGTTAATGTGGATCAAGTTATCCTCTCTGACTTTGATAGGATAGAAAACATTTTGTTACCAGCATTTTATCATTTTCCACAATGATTTTGAGAGCCTTCCTACCTCAGGTGGTCAAAACTTGGGATTGTGTGAATAGAGGATTAAGACTTAACTCATTACCCAACGACAGTATTTCAGACTGGTTCGAATTGAAGGCATTTGCAGATGACAAAATAAAAGTGACTGAAAATTTGAAATTTGTTTCGTGAAGGGTAGAAAACGCTGTGGGAAAAGGAGAAAATGCCGGTTACCAACATTTTCTCCTTTTCCCACAATGTTTTCTAAAGGCTTTTTCTCAGGGGCATCAAAAGTAGGGATTGTGTGGTAATGGGTTAAGGGACATTGTACATGTATTTTTGCAGGAAATTGACGGCCAGAGAGGATGGTATGACATCCTACACTCTGATGAACCTGACAAATGGCAGGAAGCTGTTGTGTAAGTACAGGTCTAAATCACTGACACAGGATTAGAGAATTTTTCAGCCTAACTCAATGATCACACTTTCAACCTACTTTATGGTTTTTGTAAACATCTTTGCTAAAGGCATCTTAGAGCTCCAGATAAGAGGGAGTGATGATATTCTAAATCTGTTATTTCTCTTCCAAATCCTATGTTATAGGTACACATTAGAATCGTCTGTACCAGATTCACCTGGGTTCCCACAAAGGGTATTTGGTTGTCCCTTTGATTGTTTTTGAGCAAGTGACTTGCAATGCTTGTGACAAAGAGGACACATTAATAATTTCATAAGCTGTCAGCATGATATTGACTAAAGTCATGTTGAAAGATGAATAAAATCAACCAATCAGTCACTGAGTCTATCAATCAATCAACAAGTTACATTCTGTTACATTTCAGATGGGTGAAGAACGCTGTGATAGGAAACAACAAACAAAAGAGTACAGCAATCAACCATGGTGTTGTACCCAGGTCTGTAGAAACACCTTACATCTAACTAAAATGATCTTTTCATATCTTTTACAATATTTAATTTTTCTAGGTTCTTTTTCCACCGCATCTCAATTCCCATTTAGCCCTTTAACAAACACACTGGGATAGAAGCCTTTTGAAAACATTGTGGGAAAAGAAGAAAATACTGAGAACCAGCATTTTCTCCTTTTTACCCTCTTGGAAACACTGCATCTCAATTCCCATTTAGCTCTTTACCAAACAATTCCTGGTTTTACAACCCTTGGATAGAAGCCTTTTGAAAACATTGTGGGAAAAAGAGAAAATGCTGGTTTTCTGTCCTGCTGGAAACTGCTCAAACAGATTTCAATTTTTGAGTTACATTCATTTTGTAGTCTGCAAGCACTTTCTGTTTGGACCAGTCTATAATTATATAATTTGGTAAAGGGTTAAATAATTAACAAGTACTTTCTTCATGCCCAGCCAGTTTTTACTGTCCTTTGACCCGTAACTTTTACCTTTTTTTTCATCGACTGTTTTTGATTGCATTATATGAAGCAATTCATTAACTCTTTACAGAACACTCATCTTCTGACAACCTTGAAAGGGTTTTGAAAACATTGTGGGAAAAAAATGTTGGTTACTAGTACTTTCTCCTTTTTGCACAATTTTTTCCACTATTTAAAAAAAAAAGTAATCCCTTCATTTGAGTCACCTTTTGTCATCTTCAAATGAGCCTTGCTCTGGCAAAAGGGGGCTTAATGTATCTCCGTTATCCATCATAGAAAAGAATCAATCAGATAATTTGGATCCATAATTCGGGCATACAGATAACATTTTCCCACAATGTTTACAACAGGCTTCCTTTCAAAGGTCGTCAAAAGTGGTCATTGTGTGGTAAAGGGTTAAGCTCGGTTTTCACAAAGCATGCCTCAAGTACATTTTAAATTTCGACAGATCTTAATTTGGTTGTCAGTAAAGGGTTAAGGTGTATTTTTTGCACATTTCTAGACTGTTACAGTGGATCATAGATGAAGAGATGCACGTACAGTTAAGGACTGATGCTGCTATTGTGTTAGGTAGCTTGGCAAAGGGAACAAATGAACATGTGAACACACTGGTCGAAGAGGGCTCCATTACAGTTCTTCTGAAAGGTGGTTATTTGACAAACACATTGTTCTATTCATCTTTTACCATGCAGTTCATTGTTGTTCAAACCTTAAATCTTTACCACACAGCAAAATTTTGGACTAGTCCAAATTGAAATCATTTACAGACAACAAAATTAATGTGACTCAAAAATTGAAATTTGTTCTGGGAGGATGGAAAACATCGTGGGAAAAGGAAAAAATGCAGGTTACCGGCATTTTCTCCTTTTCCCACAATGTTTTCAAAAAGCATCTTTCTCAGGGTTGTTAAAAGTCGGATTATTAGACTGGTCATAATTGAAAGCATTTGCCGACAACAAAATTAATGTGACACAAAAAATTGAAAGTTGTTCTGGGAGGGTAGAAAACATTGTGGGAAAAGAAGAAAACGCAGGTTACCAGCATTTTTTGACCAGACTAGGCTGCCACAATATAAATGAAGTATTGTTAAAAATAGCCAAAACATGAATCAAACCACATCAAATATACATGTACTAATTTATCAACTTTTGATTTCTGTTCAGGTCTTAACAACTCCAGTCTACAGTTTGTAGAGGCATGTTTACGATGTATGAGAACAATTTTCTTGACCAATTCTTCAAATGCAAACTTGATATATCAGGTATGTTGAACAAAACAACTGTATTGAATCTTAATTTAACTCTTTACCACACAATCGTGACTTTAAACTACCCTGAGAAAGAAAGCCTTTGAAAACATTGTGGGAAAAGGAGAAAATGCTGGTAACCAGCATTTTCTCATTTTCCATCATGTTTTCTACCCTTTCCAAATCTGGGTGGGTATAATTGGCTTGGTCATTTATAGAGACAAGAAATTACGCTTGATGTGAAGTCATACAGTCAAAAAGAAGTACACAGCCGTTTTGGACTTTGAAACAGGTTTGAAGACAAAAAACAGATAGCCACAGACAGCGATGTCCCACAAAGTAGCAACAACAATTTAATCCTGTTTTGTTTTATAGAATCGATATAACGAGAGTTGGCTAAATTGATTAGAGCAGGTGTTGTTTATTGGGATAACTATGGTAACTTTGACTATATTACAGGATGCTGCAATTGTCCCCGTCCTGGTCAACATATTACCACAGTCACTGTGTACACAGGAATGCATCACCAATATTTTTGCCAGTACCTGTCAGGTAAGCCAATAATCTCGCATTCTACCAGAGGAAACACTCAGGTTTAACCCTTTACCAAACGACAAAATTTTAGACTTGTCCAAATTGAAGCATTTGCAGATGACAATTTTGATGTGGCTCAATTGGTGTGATTTGTCTTCAATGGGGTAGCCTTTAGAAAACATTGTGGAAAAAGGAGAAAATGTTACCAGCATTTTCTCCTTTTCCCACAATGTTTTCTAAAGGCTTTGCCCTAAAGGTGGTTAAATGTCAGGACTGTGTGGTAAAGGGTTAAAGGACAAGACGCCTTAAATGCTGGTAAAACACAGGACATACTTAAGTAAGTGAGCTGTCACAGTGACATAGCTGAAATCATGTTGAAAGCAGTGTAAAACACCAATCGCTTCAAGCATATTCAAATGCAACCAGCTTTCCTAATAGAGACACATTTTATTAAGCTATCTAATAAGCATAAATAGGCATTAATTTTTCATATCTAATTATTGTTAAATGTTAGTTAAATGTTTTGTCATCTTTACAGATAGCCATGTATACCTTGATGATATCTCATTCTCTTTGGAGACTTTTTCAATTTTTTACCATGAAAAGCATGTGCCAGAGTAGCTATAGAGAGATAGATATAACCCAGTTGAAAATACAATAACAAGTTTTTTAAGATGTTGAAGTTTGATCAAGAATAAAGCTAGTTTCTGTTTCACTCCTTTAATTACTAAATGTGGTTTGAAATTGAAGTAATCACAAATAGATATTATGTGAATTGTTATTGTTCTAGATCATATATAATAAAAGAAGGTTACATAGGTGAGATTCCAGTGCCGTAGGGTGTGTTTTTATTGTGACGACGCTAAGAAAGAAGCATTTAGAAAACATTGTGGGAAAAGGAGGAAATGCTGGTGACCAGCATTTTCTCCCTTTCCCACAACGTTTTCTACCCCTCCCAAAACAAATTCAAACTTTCAGTCACTATTATTTTGTAGTGTGCAAACGATTTTGATTTAGACAAACCTAAAATTTTGTCGTTTGGTAATGGGATAATAGCCACACTTCTAGGCTGTGTACATCTTTGTTTCTTTTGGTAGACTGTAGATCACCAAACAAAGTTAGGTCGAAGTGGTGTGATTCCTGTTCTAGCCAGACTTCTGGCGTGCAATACGTATAAAGTACAGATGCCAACATTGAAATGTCTAGCAGTAATTGTCAGAGACAATGAAGAAAATTGTGCCATTGTTGCTTCAGGTATATTTTTCACTTTTTCTATAAGCCATTTTTTACTTTTTTTTAAGCTGAGACTCAGCCTTTTCTTTTTTTATTAACCCATTACCACACAATTCCTGCCTGAGAGAGAAGCCATTAGAAAACATTGTGGGAAAAGGAGAAAATGCTGGTAACAAGCATTTTCTTCTATTCCCAAAATATTTTCTACCCCTCACAAAACAAATTTCAGTTTTTAGTTACTTTTATTTTGTTGTCTGCAAATGCTTTCAATTTTGACAACCTAATATTTTGTTGTTAAAGCTTTACTAGACAGTTCCTTGACTTACTTTTTACTCGACATTTGTAGAAAAAAGGTTTTGGCAGAAAGATGTGTTATAAACTCATTTACCAAACAACAAAATTTTAGGTTTGTCCAAATCGAAAGCATTTGCAAGCGATAAAATAAAAGTTACTGAAAATTTGATATCTGTTTTATGAAGGGTAGAAAGTATTGTTGGAATAGGAGAAAATGCTGGTTACCAGCATTTTCTCCTTTTCCCACAATGCTTTCTAAAAGCTTCTTTCTCTGGGTTGTCAAAAATAGGGATTGTGCTTTAATGGGTTAAGCTAACACATTAACGGACTTGTGATAGATTTAAATGATATGAATTGACTTTTTTTTTTCCAGTGCAGTCCCAAATTGTTTACTGAATTGCCTTAAAGCTAGCAACCTGTATTAACCCCTTACTGCATGACAAATTTTTAGTCTAGTTAAAATTGAAAGCACTTGCAGACAAATTAAATTTAGCTCAAATGATGAATTCTGTCTTTGATAGGGTAGAAAACATCATTTTCTCACAATGTTTTCAAAAGCTTTCTTTCTCAGGGTTGTTAAAACTTGGGATTATGCAGTGCTAGCTCTGGCCCAAGTAAAATAATGGCCAACAACTTTTTCTTACCAAAAATAATAGACAAAATAAACGTGTGAAGTTGGTTTAAAAAAAATTAATGAATATGCACATGTAGTAGTTTCAAACTTTCATGCACATAATTATGTCAATAATAATAATAATAATAAATCACCTATATATTCAATCTCATATTGAAGAATTATTGGGGGAAAAGGTACATTTGCTCGATACCATTTCCTGGGATAGTGCTCATTTTCCCACAAGATTTGCATGAAAGCAAAAAGACTGATTTCTTGGTTTCCTTTGATGAAAGGTTACTCTTTTAAGATATAACACAATTTTTTTTAATCTTATAATGTAGAAAATATTGAGGGGGAAAATGCAAAATTTGTTAAGCGCTACTTCCTGGGAAAGTGCTCCTTTTCCCACAAAATTGCATAAAACATAAGGACTTTTGAGAATACTTCTTTACCAAACAACCTTTTTTTTTATTATCATAATAAATGATATGCACAAGTAAATGGAGAAAATTTTCTATTACATGATTACCTCCCTTTATTATACTTTAACCTCAATTATTTTCAAATTAAGTCAGTGTGGTAGGTATGTATGTGTAAACAAAAAGTCATTCACTCGACAGCACATAAATAGTGCAGAAGACTTACATAAGTGAACAGTTACCCCAGTAGCTTTTTTTGTTTCAAGGGTACACTTACGCACTGAGCTGTAAATCTAGGGGTAAGATGTCATAATGGTATGACAATAATTGTTCTCAGCTAGAGGTAAAGTTGTCAATATTGATGATTTGCCGCACAAAACTCTGTATAAGTAAGATACCTATGGAAATTTACTGTTTAAAGTCATTAAAAAGCCGAAAAGACGGTCTAAAGGGACTCTGATCGGTCGATGTCACGAGGAACATTTTGTTGTGTCATGGGTTTCCGTGTTTTTTGCATCGGGCATTTTTTCACGCGTGTTGATTTGTGGATAAGGATTTCTGCATGATTTGACTATAACTATCAATAAGGGTAGCAAGTAACTTCAAATCTTGTCATTTTACACAAGTTAAGCGGATAATGTTTTTTTCCCGTTTTTTCTTACGTGAGGTCTCGCGTGTAAACCAAAATTTGTTACGTGACTTTCAATTTTTTACTGTCAAAGTAGTAACATCTGATTGGTTCCCTTCTATCACAGCGTCAGTTAACGTGCTCAATCAAAATTTAAGAAGAAACAAACAGTAATGGCCAATTAGCGGCTTAGAGTAATATGACACGTGTTGTATAATATACCAGCCCATTGTGACCTGTTGATTGCCCAAGTCTGCGTCCACCGAGGTGTGAAAGAAACGATTAACACACATTTCCGGCGCAAATTAAGCTGTGATCTAGGCAAATTTTACCCGCCTTTTTGGAGAATAAATTAATCGACACTTTTTATCGACAATTGGAAGAATTAATCGACATCTGAATTAATAAATCGACAAATGTCGATAATGTCGATTGGCAGCGCGAGCACTGGATTATGTGATGAGCATGTGTAAAACAAGAATAATTTGAAGATCCTTGTAGTATTTACTAATTTATACATACATGTATTAGACTCTGCATTTGATTCTTTCAGTGACCCACAATAATGAACTAGTGTCTGATCTGTTACTACGATTGATGATGAGAGATAAGACGTCGGAGATGCAGATTTCCGCTGCGAAATGTTTGGCCTATCTGTGTCGAGGTGGAGCTATCCCACCTAGGGACAACATTATAGTGCTAAAGGTAAGTTTGTGTCATATACCTACACCTGTCAAGGACAATATTTTACAAATATTGACATTTTGTTTGAAAATGGTACATAAGATGAGACATTGGATTTTGTGGAAGGTGATAACTAGGTTTTTTTTTTTATGAAAGGTGGATGAATATGATTGTAGCGTAACATTTTTTTGACTTATCAAATCCCAAGTCAGTGCATGTTTAGTCCTTGCATAAAATATGTCTTCATATGCTATTTGGAACCGTATTTCACAGTTTTTTCTGTTGCTTGTGTTATTTTATCTGATTGCAATGCATATTGTTAGAGCCAGAAAATTTAATGGTAAATAATTAACTCTTCACCAAACGACAAAAGTTTGGGCTTGTGCAAATTGAAAACATTTGCAGACGACAAAATAAATTTGAATCATAAATTGAAATTTGATGTGGAAAGGTTTGGAAAACATTGTGGTAAAAGGAGAAAATGCTGGTTTTCAGCATTTCTTCTTTTTCCACAATGTTTTCAGAGGCTTTCTTTCTCAGGGTCGTAAAGAGTCAGGATTGTGTGGTAAAGAGTTAAACAAAATTTATTTTGGGTATTTTACACAAGAGTAGTTATGTCATACGTGTGTGTGTACCATACTTTCAGACACTTCCCTGTCTAGTTAGAATGTGTAGCAAGGACAGAACTTTAGAGGAGAATGTTGATGGTGCAGAAACACTGGCTTATTTACTAGAGACTGACGCCATGTTACAATCTATAGCCGCTGTCTCAGATCATATCATTAAAACTTTGGCAGAATATCTCAAATATACAGATGTACAGCAGATCTCTAGAAGTGGTAGAAGAACAGTAAGTGGACAGAACTCATTTTCCAGTACAGATGTTAGAAAGCCACATGCATAGGTGCCTTTGCGGCTTTGATATGACCTTAGCTGTTAAAACAGTATTAATATTAAACTACAGTACAAACAAACAAATATTAAGCCTTGTCATGGTTGGTTAACTCATTACCGAACTACAAAATTTTGGGTTTGTCCAAATCGAAACCTTTTGCAGACAACAAAATATTAGTGACTGAAAATTTGAAATTTGTTTAGTGAAAGGTAGGAAACATTGTGTGAAAAGAAGAAAATGCTGGTTACCAGCATTTTCTCCTTTTCCCACAATGTTTTCTAAAGGTTTTTTTTTTCGGGGGCGTCAAAAGTAGGGATTGTGTGGTTAGGGGTTAAAGAGAGTGCTGTTAGAAAACTGCTGAAGTATTCAGTTACCAGGCTTTTGTTGTTGATTGCTTGGTTATATGGTGTTAAACACTGTCTCAACATTATTTCAGTCATATTGTGGAGTTCATTTCACATATTCAAGCTTTCCTGGAGTCTCTTTTACCAGTATTCTGCACAATTTTCTCTCCAAGCCACACAAAACCATTGTTGAGACCAGCATTTTCTCCTTTTCCCACAATAGTTTTAAAAGGTTTCTTCTTTAGTTTCATTGAAACTTAGGATTGTGTGGTAGATGGTTATTTAACAAATGAACCAACGAATTATTGGTTGTGATATATTTCAGGACATTAACTGGGGCAATGAAATGAAGCAAGCAGCTTTTAAAGCCTTCGCTGCTATTGGTGCAAATGAGGAGGACATCAGAAAACAGGTAATTAAGGACTCTTCATGGGTAAAGTTGGTCTATTGCCGAAATGTAAATCTTAATCTCTGCTTGAACAATATATACATAAATCAACATTAGGGTCTGTATTTACTGCTGAGCCCCAGTAGCTCAGTCGGTAGCCTGCAGGACTTGGGAACAAGGGGTGGTTGGTTCTATCCCTAACTTGGCCAATTTTCTTTCTAAGGACTGATGATAGTGATAGTGACAGGATTTATTCATCTCCAACCGCTGACCTTCGATGATGGATAAATGGGAAAGCAGCCAGTGGTTTGGAAAGTAAATTGTACATAGTACTGGTAAAAAGAGGCTCCAGGAAAACATGGTTAGATGCACTGGCCAGCATGATATAGCTGAAATAATGTTGAAGATGGCGTTAAACACCGTACAATCAATCAATCAACTATATTCACCAACCATTCTTAAGAATCTTCTGTCTTAATTTTCAGAATTTTCTGAGTTTGAAAGTAAGTTTTGAAGTTATGTTGCTTTCAAATTGAGAAAATCATGAAGGGTAAGACAAAGAATATTCTTAAGAATTGTTGGTGAATATGGACCCAGACTGCAGAGAACTTGCAGTCTAAATTTGATCTCCACTACATACTTCCTACTGGTAAAGTTTTACAAAATCTTCTCTTTTTTTTATTGCAGTTGAAATCTACTTTTACACCTTGGGGAAAAAGTCAGTTGTATTATTTTTGCAAGAAACCAAACTATCCCAAGTTTTAACAACCTGGGCAAAGAAGACTTTTAGAAAGCAATGTGGGAAAAGCTGGTTACCAGAATTTTCTCTCTTTTCAAGGCCTGTATTCACCAACCATTCTTAAAAAACATTCATTGTGTTATTCTCCAAGATTTTCCAACTTTGAAAGTAAAACAACTTCTCTTTGGCTAAACCATTTGTTTTAGCCAATCAGAAGCTGTGTTACTTTCAAACATAGAAAATTCTGGAGAAATAGACAAAGAATGTTCTTAAGAATGATTGTTGAATACCGGCCCAGATGTCATACCCTATCAAGGGAAAATTTTGTCTATTAGCCATCTTTAATTTGTCTCTGCATTTTTATCTTTTTCAGTTTTGATGTGTAAAAAATTTATTGTGTTGTAGAATTAATAAAAAAAGAAATAATGATTTTACCATTTTTCCAGATCATAGAAACAGAAAACCTGATAGAGTATATCATTGCTGGTATGAACAGTAACAATACAAAAGTTGTATCAGCAGCTGTGAGGTGTTTACACAGTTTGTCAAGATCTGTCCAGCTATTGAGAACAACCTTTCAGGATCATGCAGTCTGGCGACCATTGATGAAGGTTTGAAGTACACAATTATTTATGAGATATGCTACAGAGCTCCACATAGAGGACTGATTTTTAATTTTAAAATGAAAAATATGAACTACTCTGCACAAAACCCTATATTACGGGTACCCATTAGAATCGTCTCATCGAGATGATTCTAATGAGTACCCACAACATAGGGTTTGGAACAGAAATGATAGATTTAGATTACCATCACTCCCTCTTATCTGGGGCTCTGATACTAAATGTTGGACTTGCTTTCATTGATACAGAAGTGCTTCAGGGGTGTGGAAATCCTGTGTCTGACTTGTGGAAATTTGGCATCAGACTTGTGACTCTTTTTTCTTTATCAACTTGTCCACAGACAAGTAGAAAAATCAGGGTGAAATTTCTAAACAAATATATGTTGTAACACTGCCTTTCATAGTGAAAAAAAAAAATGTCGGGATTTGGCGAAGACTCGGGTGATCTGTAATTGATTTGCCTATAGACAATGCCTCTCTGCCTGGATTACAGTCTTAGCCATCTTTGTATGACTTTGGCAATGAAAGGTGATATTACTTCAATCCCTTTAGGTTGTCCCGTCCTTAACCCTTTACCACACAGCAAACTTTTAGACCGATCCAAATTGAAAGCATTTACAGACAACAATTTCATAGTGGCTCAAGTGACTCAATTTTTCTTTGATAGGGTAGAAAACTTTGTGGGAAAAGCATCTTGGATTAACTCTATCTAGTGACGTGAAATGGACATCTCACATATCAATAATCATTGATAAAGCATGGCAAAGAATAGGTGTGATGAGAACCCTTCAATTTCTGTTGAACCGTAAAAGTTTAGAAAGTATGTATTTCTCTTTCATTCGACCACTATTAGAGTATGCAGACGTAGTTTGGGACAATATTAGTGATGCTCTTGAGCACGACCACAGAAATATTGACTTATGTTTAATGTTACAGGTTTGTTTAACATTTTTATAAAATTTCATGTTTGATATTCACAGTTAATACAAGATGGGTCTGAGGACATCCTACCTGTTGCTTCTTCTACATTGTGCAATCTGCTGTTAGAGTTTTCTCCCAGTAAAGAGGTAAATATCTGCAAATCACTGTACTAATCTGTTAACCATTTACCACACAATGACGACTTTTGATGACCCCGAGGTAGAGGTCTTTTGAAAGCATTATTTTCACCTTTTCCCACAATGTTTTCTACCCTGCTGGAAACAAATTTCAATTTTTCAGTTACATTTATTTTGTCGTCTGCAAATGCTTTCAATTTGTACCGGTGTAAAATTTTGTTGTTTGGTACAAAGTTTACCCTTTAGCACACTATCACAACTTTTAATGACCATGAGACAGAAGCCTGTGAAAACATTATAGGAAAGAGAGAAAATGCTGATGCCCAGCATTTTCTCCTTTTTCCACAATGCTTTCTACCCTATCAAAAATGGAAATATTCACTTGAAATGCATTTAACTTTTTGTCTGCAAATACTTTCATTTTGTTTGAGTTCAAAATTTGTTATTTGGTAAAGAGTTAACTGTTGCCTGTTTGACAAAATTTTGGATTCTCCTAAATTTGAAACATCTATAGATAACAAATTTAAGATTACAACAAATGAGCCGAAGTTCTCTGATAGGATCGAAAACATTGTGGGAAGAGAAGAAAATGCTATTTACTCGTCCTTCAGACTTGTTTTTTCAACAGTATCACAGCCTATTTGAGTGACAGATTTTTAATAACACACACAGCCATTTGGTTATCTTCTATATATCTATTGTATATCACTTCTTAACCCTTTGGCTAGCTAACCTTTAGCGGACAGTGTAGATCAAGATCAGATTGCACAGAATGTGCAGTCTGATCTTTGGTCTACACTGTCCGACAAGGAGAGATTGTTTCCCAAAACATTATCTTTGAAAGAGCAATATTTGAGATATTAATATCAAATTGAAAATTTAATTTTAGTTATACAGCAGGATCAGGGTAAGTTATCTCTATACATTATAGGTCTTGTCCTTGAGGTCCTGCATGGCTCAGTGGTGGAGTGTAGGACTTGTCTAAGAGGCAGGGGTTTTAAGCCTCAGTGGATTCACTGGGTTTTTCTTTGGAGTGTCCTTTGGCAAGACACTTCAGAGTCCTAGCCTAATACTGGCAAAAACCAAGAAATATATGGATATGTGAGCTGTTGCAGTAATATTACTGAAATATTGTTGAAAGTGGCATTAAAACACCATTCAAACAATCAGCATCTCCTTTTGTAACTGCATTGCCAATTATGTTTGCTGAATTATTTATGACCCTGGCTGTAAATGCCTCACGGAATATTCATTGCTCATTTTTTCCTACATTCATTCACTGACCCAATAATCCTCCTGTTCATCAACTCAATTACTCATTCACAATTATACATGTATTTGTTTTATTTCAGTGTGTTTTAGAGTCAGGAGCTATAAATATCTTAGTGGGGCTGACAGGTAGGGCTGATCAGGGGCTCAGACTGAATGGAATCTGGGGACTAATGGTTAGTATAGTTATACCCCTTACAATCGTATACAGGTTATGCTGGCATCAGCATCTTTCTACCTGTGCATCAGAATATGCAATTTTGTGTCCTCTTCTACAGTTTTCAACCAATGAGGCTATATTAACCCTTTACCACACAATCCCTACTTTTGACACCCCTGAGAAAAAAGCCTTTTGAAAACATTGTGGGAAAAGGAGAAAATGCTGGTAACCAGCATTTTCTCCTTTTCCCACAATGTTTACTACTCTTCACAAAACAAATTTCAAATTTTCAGTCACTTTTATTTTGTCGTCTGCAGATGCTGTCGATTTGGACAAACCTAATAATATTGTCTTGTGGTAATGAGTTAAACCTTATCCTTCTAAATAACTAAAATGAAATTTTCAATTCGATGGTAAAACCCAAATTATTGTTTTTTCAAGGTTGTGTTGTGCATTAGGGATTGATATCTGCTTACCAGATAGTGTAGATCTAAGATTAGATTGTATGTTCTGTGCATGCTGATCTTGGATCTACAATATCTGGTAAAGGTAAGTGAAATCTCTGCCATACAACATAATTGAACACTCATTTATATTATCATTAATTTGGTGATTTCTCATTGGTCCTGTTATTTCACCCAGTCATGTTGTAGAGGTTCTCACTGTAAGGGCTTAGACCAATACAGCAGTCTGTTACCAAATAATAGTGCCAGTATGAAATCACTCAATATGTACTATTACTATAGTTATGTCCAAGTATCAGATTATTCTCTAATGCATACTTTTAAACTATCTTTGTCAAAATTGTGACAGGGTTCATAGCTCATAAGTGTATGTACTTTCAGAATTTGACATTCCAAGCAGAACAGCGGGTGAAATCCCAAGTGGTGGATGCAATGGGAAGAGAACAGTTGTTTAGACTTCTATCTGATCCGGATCCAGACATTGTTTTGAAGACATTAGGGTTATTGCGCAATCTCTTGACTAACAAACTGGTAAGCAGATACAAATATATATTTACTCTTCACTGGAATAAATTTGGCTTCTTAGATAATAGAAAAGTGGCAAGTGGCTAGAAAAGAGTATCTAATGTAATACTGGTAGAACTGGTGGCCTTGTCACACGTGAAAAACAGTTCAAAATGGTGTTTTTGGCCAGTATTCACCAACCATTCTTAAGAATAATCTTTGTCTTATTCTCCAGAATTTTCTACATTTGTAAGTAACACAACATCTTATTGGCTAAACCATTCAGTTAAGCGAATCAGAAATTGTGTTACTTACAAATTTAGAAAATCTTGGAGAATAAGACAGAATATTCTCAAGAATGGTTGTTGAATACAGGCCCAGAATACAATACAAGCCTTTTTTATAGATCTACAATTTTAGTTCATACAGACAAGAATAAATCTTTGCAAGAGAACTCTTTTTCCTAGCAACTAAACCTTACTTGAGGACAAACTTTCAGACCTGTTTGCAGATGAAATGTAGCTCTTATGATGTGATTTGCCATAAATAGAAAACATCAATGGAAAAGGAGAAACTATAACAGAAGTATTGATGTAGTCAGTTGTATGCAGCCCACACAAGCTGACTTGGGCCAAACCTTTCTTTATGTGAAAGAACCATGCCATTCCTGGATTCAGTGGGGTTTGTCAACAAAATAGATCTTTATCATATGAAAACTTATTTTGTACTCTACATCACAAAGTTGCAGTTAATCCTTTCTGCCTGCCAGTTAAATGAGGCATGTTCTTGCAAAAGGGGGCTAAATGTGTCTCAGTGATGTATTGTACCAATCAAACCATTAGATAATCATGGATTCATAACAGCCACATTTTTAAGCACCAAATATTCCTCACACATACAGAAAGTTGACTTATAGTGAAAAGAATAATCCCAGATCAACCTGCACAGGTTGTGCCAGGTAGGCTGACCTGGGTAGATACCTGTCCAAGATGCATTTCACTTCTTATTCAAAGAGCATGGTTAATATTATGTTTTACAGCATATTGACAACATCATGAGTGAATATGGGAACCAGATAATGCAGGCTGTTATATTTATATTGGAAGGGGACCATACACCACAAATAAAGGAACAGGTATCAATCTTTTTATTTTTTTTGTTTTATTTTGTAACAATTGTATTTTATTTCATCAAGTTATTCAAAAAGGCAAATATAACAGGATATAAACATCGCAATCTATTTCATGCCCTTTTGGTACTTTATCGAGAAATAACTATGGTTTGACATTTCATGGTTACGACTGGTGAAAACTACCAATTTCATATTTTTGAGCTCTTCATTTAAAAGTGGAAATTGCAGTTCCTGAGCACTAGTTACCTAAGAAAGCAGTTTGTGCCATTCAACTGAATATAAGACATAATTTACACGAAAGATTCTGGTAACCATCATCAGTGATATTTTCACTTGTGGCTGTGCCATTCATGGAAATATAACAAATGATGTTCACTCAATATATAAATTTCAATCTTTCACTGAACAAAAAAGATATCCTCTATATCCACACTACACATTCACTCCTGATTTAGAGTTCACATTTATTAGAAGAAAATATGGTGAAAGTACTGGTGTAGTTCACAAGAAGCAGAATTGAGAAGAATTAGTATAAGTTGTTGGAACTTGTTTCTCTATTGATATGAAATAAATATGTTTAAACTGAACTACGTTTAATCCTGTTGTTTTGTTGTACAGACATTGTGTATATTGGCAAATGTCGCAGACGGTGAACAGGCCAAGGAGTATATCATGGGAAATGAAGATATTCTCAAAAAGTTGATGAGCTATATGGTAAGTATTTATGACAACCTTTACCAAATAATCCTGTTTTAATTCATTACCACACAATCCCAACTTTTTATGACCTTGATAAAGAAGCCTTTTGAAAACATTGTAGAAAAAGGAGAAAATGCTGGTAACCAGCATTTTCTCCTTTTCCCACAGTGTTTTCTACCCTATCTAACACAAATTCCATTACTTGAGCCATATTTAAATTGTTGTCTGCAAATGCTTTCAATTTGGACAAGTCTACAATTTTGTTGTTTGGTAAAGAGTTACATAACATCGAGCTATCATGCCTTTGAACACATATGGAATAAATACTGGTTATCAGTACTATGTTTAGCTCTCCTGTTTTCAATAAAAACATAGAAATATTTTTGTCACCCTTGCATCTTCTGTGTCTGCCTTGTGTTACGGGAAACCACTCCTTCAAGCATGACTTCATCCTGATTTAAATACAAAACCTGACATCTGCGTTAGAGAGATATCTCTTTGGCTCAGTGGTTATGGTATTGGTCTTTTCATTGAAAAACGAGGATATTTTTCCCTTCAAGGGTTCAGATCAGATACGGTTTCTATTTGAGCTATGCATATATTTGTTTCTTTGTTACGGACTTTGTTCATAAAACTTGTCATGCAAACACTTGTTCATTTTGTAATATCTCTGTCAGTACTAAAGATAGTCTCTTGAACTTGGACTACTTTTTGACTATCAAAAGGAGAACCCATACGACAGGGGTAGGTAAAGATTAGAGTATTTTTGACACAATTCCACTTTTCTGATTTAAAGATTTCATTAGTAGCAACTTCAGTACAGTTGAGATGCGTTTATTCCTTTCCAAACAACAAAGACTTGTCCACATTGAGAGCATTTACAGACAACAAAAGAAATGTGGCTCAAAAATTGAAATTTGTTTAGCAAGGGTATAAAACATCAAGGGAAAAGGAGGAAATGCTGGTTACCAGCATTTTCTCCTTTTTCCACAATGTTTTCAAAGGATTTGTTACCAGCATTTTCTCCTTTTTCCATAATGTTTTCAAAAGGCTTCTTTATCAGGGTCGTTAAAGTCAAGATTGTAAGGTAATGGGTTTTGGCCGTTTTTCCTTACTATTGTTTGTTGTTGTTGTTACAGCTTCATCTAAATGTGAATCTACAGATAGCAGCCACAGTGTGTATCTCTAACCTAGTGTGGAACGAGGAAGAAGGTTTGTTGATTTTAGGTCTGTATAAACCTATGTCTACTGTAGTTAGTGCATATAAACCTGTGTCAGCTGTAGTTAGTCTGTATAAACCTGTGTCTGCTGTAGTAACTCCGTATAAACCCGTGCCTGCTGTAGTTAGTCCGTATAAACCCTTGTCTGCTGTAGTAAGTCCGTATAAACTCGTGCCTGCTGTAGTTAGTCCGTATAAACCAGGGTCTGCTGCAGGTAGTCCGTATAAACCCGTGTCCGCTGCAGGTAGTCCGTATAAACCCGTGTCCGCTGCAGGTAGTCCGTATAAACCCGTGTCCGCTGCAGGTAGTCCGTATAAACCCGTGTCCGCTGCAGGTAGTCCCTATAAGCCCGTGTCCGCTGCAGTTAGTCCCTATAAGCCCGTGTCCGCTGCAGTTAGTCCCTATAAACCCGTGTCCGCTGCAGTTAGTCCGCATAAACCCGTGTCCGCTGCAGTTAGTCCGCATAAACCCGTGTCCGCTGTAGTTAGTCCGTATAAACCTGTCTACTGTACTTAGTCCGTAAAAACCTGTCTACTGTAGTTAGTCCGTATAAACCTGTGTCTACTTTAGTCAGTCCGTATAAATCTATGTTTACTGTAGTTAATCTTTTACCAAATGGCAAAATTTTAAACTTGTCAACCAAATTGAAAGGACTTTCAGATAACATGATTATTGCAGCTGTAAAGATTATTTTTGTCTTCAAAATGGTAGAAATTATACTGGGAAAAGGAGGAATTGCTGGTTAAAAGCAATCTCCCTCTGTTTTCAAAAACAGTGGAACATGGAATTACCTCATTACCAAACGATCAAAGGGTTAACTCATTACTAAGCGACAAAAATTTAGACATGTCCAAATCAAACGCATTTACAGATGACAAAATAAAAGTGACTGAGAATTTGAAATTTGTTTTGTGATTGGTAGAAAACATTGGGGGTAAAAGAGAAAATACTGGTTTCCAGCATTTTCTCCTTTTCCCGCAATGTTTTCTAAAAGCTTCAGTCAGCCAATTAGTCAGTGTAGTTTTGCCATAATGAAATTTTTCTGTCTTCAACCACTTGAGATAAACCTATTTTTTGACACCATCATATGCAACTGTGAATTGTCACCCAAAAAGGGACCTTCTGGGAACTACGAAACGTGAATAGCGCAGGCTGACCAGGGTTGACACTTTTCGCTTCTAGGATATTTTCATTGTACCATGTTATACAGTCATTTTTTAATTGTCAGCTTAAATTGATCCACATTATCTGAGGTCTGTTTTCATTTAATTGATGTACAAAATTCCTAGTTTGTCCCTTTTTGTGTGTTGGGTCTGCAAATAGTTCTAATTTGGTTCATTTGAAAACTTTGTTGTTTGGTAAGGAGTTAAGATCTTATGAATCTTGGGGAAAAAATAAACACATACTTTTGCATTCTGGTCTTGGTCTACATAAACCTGTCAATATTCTCGCATTTTCAACCCTTTACCACACAATGCTGACTTTTGATGCTCCTGGAAAAGAAGCCTTTTGAAAACATAAGGGGAAAAGGAGCAAATGCTGGTAACCAGCATTTTTTCCTTTTCCTTCAATGTTTTCTACTCTATCATAGAAAAATTACAACATTTGAGCTGCAGTGAAATTGTCATCTGCAAATGCTTTCAATTTGGACAAGGCTAAAATTTTGTCATCTGGTAAAGGGTTATTTTGATGTACACTATCTAGAGCATCTGAAATTGTTTACGGCAGTTCAGGGGTTATGTTGGATATTCTATGATTTTTATCACAGGTGCGTACAACAGACAAGCCAAGCTACGAGATATGGGTGTACAGAAATTATTGCAGCAGCTATTGAACACAACAGATCCTGTGCTTTTTGACAAGTAAGTACATTGTATTGACTCTTTACCAACCAGCAAAATTTGCAGACAACAAAATATGACTCAAGAATTTGTTTAACCCTTTCCCAAACAATCCCTGATTTTTACGGGTCAGGAATAGAATCCTTTGGAAAACATTGTGGGAAAAGGAGAAAATGCTGGTAACCAGCATTTTCTCCTTTTTCCACAATGTTTTCTACCTTGTCATATAGAAAAATCATCTTTTTAGCAACTGTTAATTTGTCATCTGCAAAATGCTTTCAATTTGGTCTGGTCCAAAATTTGCCGTTTGGGAAAGGGATAAATGTATGTATTTTATATATTTTACATGGATTAAAAAACAAGTTCTTTAAACTGAAACTGATCTCTCTTGATTCTGGCTCCTCGGAACTACACCAGCACTGGTGACGAACTTGTGGGCCAGTGAACAATCCCAAGATTGACAGCTGCTCCTGGGTATCGAACTCAGGATGTTATGGTTATGAGGCTGATGTTTTACCTCATAAGCACAGACACCACTCAAAAACTGAAATTTGATAGTGGAAGAATAGATAACTTGTAGGGAAAAAAAGAAGAAAAATGCTGGTTACTAGCAATTTTTTCCTTTTTATACAATGTTTTTGAAAGGTTTCTTTTTAACGGTCATTAAAAATTTGTATTTTGTTAGTAAAGGGTAAAATATTGCCCAAATGATGTGTTGTTGATTTTGTATACAAGTGTTTACATGATTGACCAGAAGATGTACTCCGTAGAGCTTCAAGAAGTGGGAAGGTCAATGTAAAAGGTGTGCTTATCCATGAGAGCAATAGCCCCAGTGGTTTATTAATTGCGCTTCATAACTCAGAAAGAGGTTTGTTGAATGATGAACCAAGATAGAAAGAAGATTATTTCGATTCTAACATGATCAACTCGTAAAGAAAACAAGTTCATACCTAGAGTGAAAATGTGGAGTGCAGATAATCATTATATTCCATTGAATAACTTATTTACTTTAGACAGAATGAATTCGCTCTATATAAAATGAAGTCATATAGAATGAGGGTTGTTAAAAGAGTTAAATTTCACACTTTATATATTTTCAGGGTAAAGACAGCTTTGCAACAGTTTACTTGAAAGTATCTACTACAACAACAAGTGTACAAATCAGTGAAGATCTCTAAACAGTATTGTTACAAGGGCAGTGTTGAAATGAATTCAATGTTTACATGTCCGAGATCTTGAGTGCTTGATTTAGAAAGAGTAGAAACATTGTGGGAAAAGGAGAAAATACTGGAACTCAGCATTGCTTGTGAACATTTTCTCCTTTTCCCTCAGTTATTGAAAGCCTTTATCTTCAGATGACAAAATTTTGTCCAAATCTGAAAACACTTGTAAGAGACAAATGATGATCAGATAATATAATTTTTCTTTGAAAGGGTGAAAAACATTGAAGGAAAAGGCAAAATGCTAGCTAGCTGCATTATTTCCTTGATTACAGAATGTTTTCATGTGTGGTATTCCCCTTGATTACAAAAACACGAGATTGTGTGGTAAACAGTGTAACAAATAGGGGGTTGCTAGGCTAGGGCTTTGAAGTGTCTTGCATAAGAAAACTCCCTTGAAATGCCAAAGCATTTTTGAGGGAGTTTAGAATCTGTTACATCCAGGTTTCAAATCCTTATTGCTATCAAACAATTTTTTGTATGGCAATCTACCATATAATTAACCCTTTACCACACAATCCCAACTTTTGATGATCCTGAAAAAGAAGCCTGTAGAAAACATTCTGAGAAAAGAAGAAAATGCTGGTAAGCAGCATTTTCTCCTTTTCACACAATGTTTTCTACCCTATCGAGGTCAAATTCCTTTTACCACAATGTTTTCAAAAGGTTTCTTCCTAATATTGGTGTTAAAAGTGTTAGAAGTTGTGATTGAGTGATAAAGCTTTATTAGAATTGAAATATTGATTCAAAGATTTATTGTAAAGTGCTTAACAATGTTTTCAACATTATTTCAGTTATATCGTATTGGCCAGTACATGTATCCATGTTTTCCTAGAGTCTCTTTTACCAATCCTCCGCACAACTTTCTTTCCAAGCCACAGGCTGCTTTCCCATATAACTTTTGCCGTAACAGTACTTGTGTTGGAGAGGAATGAATCCTGTCGCGATGACTGTCATAAATCTTCGGAAAAAAATTGGCCAAGCCAGGGAATGAACCCACAACTCCTCGTTCTAAAGTCTTGCAAGGTACTGACTGAGCTACCGGGGCTCAGCAGAGCTGAAATGTGCTCAACACTTTAACACTCTCACTACCGAGTAAATAATTACACTTTTTCATTGGCTGTAAATATTTGTTCAAAGAGGAAGGGACAGTTTGGCCTGAATTTAAAATTAGTGGTCAGTGTAATTAGAGATCAGACTTTACGTTCTGTGCAGTCTGATCTTGATCTACAATCTCCACTAAAGCTTTTGTGATGTCTTCAACAGTAAGGAAAAAGTTAAGAGTGTTTATGAGAAGGAGCTTAATGTATGTGAGAAAGGAAAAAGTCACACTTCCTAATAAAGTTTTTTCCTCTCATTCTAATTAGTTTGTAATCCAAGCCATTTACTCATTACCAAAACACAAATTTGTCAGGTTTGTCCAAATCGAAAGCATTTGTAGATGACAAAATAAAAGTTAAATTTGCAATGTGTTTTTTGAAGGGTTGAAAACATTGTTGGGAAAAAGAGAAAATACTGGTTACCAGCATTTTCTCCTTTTCCCACAATGTTTTCCAAAGACTTCTTTCCCAGGGTCGTCAAAAGTAGGGATTGTGTGAGTGTGGTAAAACTCCATTCAATCAATCAACCAAACGGAAAGTAAAAGGACAGCATGTGGGATTCGCGCAGTTTGACCAGAGCTGATACTTTTTGGAGTTCCCAGAAGGTCCCTTATTGCGTGATGTGTCATATATTATTTTGCTTCTGTGTCCGCCTGTCCCAAATTGTTTCACCCATAGCCGAAAATAAAGTGGTCTTGTGGACATCACAGATCAAGATCAGACTGCAGAAAACATCTATACTACACTTTCCACTGAAACTCGGGAATATTTTTGTCCTAAAGGCTGAACATGGATTTAACTCTGTACCACACAATCCCAACTTTTAACATCCCTGAGAAAGAAAGCTTTTGAAAACATTGTAGGAAAAAGAGAAAATGCTGTTAACCAGCATTTTCTCCTTTTCCCACAATGTTTTCTAGCCTTCCCAAATCAAATTTCAATTTTGTAGACACCTGTATTTTGTCGTCTGTAAATGCCTTCAGTTTGGACCAGTTTAAAATTTTGTAGTTTGGTAAATAGTTAAGATCAGTCTGCACATTTTGTAAGTCTGATCTGAGCCCTGGTAGCGTGCAGGACTCAAGAACAGGGGTCGCTGGTTCGATCTCCGGCTCGGCCAATTTCTCTCCGAGGATTGATGATAGTCATTGTGACAGAATTCCTCTCTTATCGCAGATCATACTTTAGAACATGGCTATATGGGAAAGCAGTCAGTGATTTGGAAAGATTATTGTGCAGTGTACTGGTAAAAGAAACCCCTGGAAAGCATGGATAAGTGCACTGGCCGCCCAGATATAACTGACACAATGTTGAAAACCGCGTTAACTCTTTACCACACAATCCCGACTTTTAACGACATTGAAAAAGAAGCCTTTTAAAACCACTGTAGTAAAAAGTTTTCTACCATTCCAAAGCCAGATTTCAATTTTTTCAATCACATTTATTTTGTTGTCTGCAAATGCTTTCAATTTGGACAAGCCTAAACTTCGCCGTTTGATAAAGAGTTAAACACCATACAGTCAATACAATCAATGTTCAACCTGATCTTGATCCATGCTTTGTTCACAAGCTGTTGTATTTTAATCCATGGCACTAAAAGGTTACGAATGTGATAAACAAAGCTCAGTTGTGGAGATGCTGGTTTATCATTTTGTGGTCGTGGTTCGAGTGAGTGCACTGGTGCATTAGTCGCTGCGATAGTTTCTATACAATCTCAGAAAACGGCTTTAATAGTATGTCAATCAAACTATTTTCTGCGAAACTGTGCCGCTAGAGTCCGCGGAAAATATTACACTTTATTGATTTAGCAGCGCAATATTAAAACCCTTTGCCACACAATCCCTACTGTTGACGAGCCTGAGGAAGAAGCCTTTAGAACACATAGTGGGAAAAGGAGAAAATGCTTGTAACCAGCATTTTCTCCTTTTCCCACAATGTTTTCTACCCTTCACAAAACAAATTTCAAATTTCAGTCACTTTTATTTTGTCATCTGCAAATGCTTTCAATTTGGACAGGCCTAAAATTTTGTCTGGTAATGAGTTAAAGATCGTATTATGATTGTTACCTGGTCACGTGGTACATAGAACTTGTACGTCACGACTATACCCGATGAATCACTTCATAAAGAAGCTGTCGTGATAAGAACATAGTCAACAACGTTCCTTTATATCTGGATATAGTTTGACGTTGATAGTTTGTCACTAAATAAGGTTTGAACCAAGCGGTATTCTTGATAAAAGTAAATAAAGTAAAACTTGGATAAATTTTGTGAATACATAGACCTAGAGGATATTTTTTTTTTTCAGTGAAAGATCGAAATTTATTTCAACTAGTAAACATAATCGGTAATATTTGCACTCGTGTTCACGCTGTGAAATAAATTTTGATCTTTCACCAAAAAAAAAAAACTGTTTATTTCATGCTTTCAAACTTTTCTGGGAGAAGCATTATCAAAATCCTATACAGTGCTTTTGAGTTATTCTTCGTGGCGTACCCCCTGAAATATTACGTCATATTTCCATCTTGTTGTAAGTCAGGCGCATTTTACCTCGGTGATTTTTTACCAACCACAAATTTCTTTCTATTCATTTTTATCATTATCAAAAAGTATGTCAACAGCCAGCCTACTCGGTAAAATACTATAGATGACATTTACTTAGTGAAACAATGTCGAATTTCTATCGTAAAAAAGCAAATATCCTCTACTTATACCGTCTCTATAAGAAATACCGGTATACTCGATCTACCACGTGACACTAACGGCGTCGTACTATATACTCGTACCTTAATAGGAAATCGAACACAGGATATCGTATGCATGACTGCGTAAACTAGAACATCTATAAATAGAAATGGATTACCCTTCTCCGTTTATTTCTTACGTGTAAAAAATAGCTGAGTAATAAAGAAACTCATTAAGACAATTCTGGGAACCGATATTTTTACTTTTTTTTCCACAATGTAATTTAGATTTACATGTTATGGTCGTAAAACAAGGAACTGTTCGGTAAAGAAGTTTAGCTTTTACTAACTAAATGATAATAATTGGCCCGCAACACCCGAAAAGGGACATTCGGACGTTTGCGTAAAATGTCGTCTCGGATCAGCCTGCGCAGTCCTCGCAGGCTAATCCGAGACGGCACTTTACGACTACATTAGATTTTGTACTACGGTAGACTTTCGCAAAACAGAAAATTACATAAAACGGAAAACGGAAATGATAATAATTGGCCCGCAACACGCGAAAAGGGACATTCGGACGTTTGCGTAAAATGTCGTCTCGGATCAGCCTGCGCAGGCTGATCCGAGACGACACTTTACGCAAATGTCTGAATGTCTCTTTTCGTGTGTTGCAGGCCATATATGATCACTGCTCTGTAAAAAGGGGACTTACTGCATCTTCATGATGCGTGATGCCAAGCAAGTTATCACATAAAATCATAAATCCGTATGAAATTCATATTTTATGTCCTACAACCGGCTTAGTCCTGGGGTAGAATGATCCTTCGACACGCAGAAAATGGACCAGTGGCAAAAAGTTTCGGTGCAGGTCAGCCTGCACGGACTGACCCGAGTCGATAGTCGTTGTAGACACAGTAAGCCCCCTTTTTAAAGAGCATTAGTCTGTAAACAGCTTGCTAATACGTACTTTACTCTTTCCAGAACAATCTCATGCTTTTCGGTCTTGACATTTAAGACTGTAGAAAACATTGTGGAAAAAGGACAAAATGCTGGGAACTTCCCAGCATTTTTCTCCTTTTCCCACAGTGTTTTCTACATCCCTAAACCATAATGCCGTCTTTATAGCCACCCTTGATTAGTAGCCTGTAAAAATGATTTTAATATGACCGAATCGAAAACTTTGTCGTCTTATATAACGATCGAAACATTTATATGGGCGTTACAGAAATATTCTTTTTCCTTGAATACTCGAAATTAATTTCCTTGTCTATTGACCCACTAGAACACAGTTTTAATGATCTGAGTTGATACTTTTCCCAGATGCATTATGTCCCCTTTTTCACAGAGTGTGGGTTCATGTGTATTTCGGAATATATTTACATTGTTTTAAGATTTTTTATTTCAAGTGCTTGTTGATATGTACAATATACATATTAAACTAAATCTATTAAAAAAAAACATACTCCCCTAAAAGCCCAAATTGTCTAAAGCCTACCATATGACACACTAGATCAATTATAATTATAAAAGGGTTGCTGAAAAGGAAATCGATACTAGTCAATATACTGTATATATATAACGTCATAGACAGGTAGGTATAGTTCAACAACAATAACGTGTCACCTCGATAGGGTAAAAACAGTGGCACTGAGGTTGTACAAATGATTGATTGATTTATGGTGTTAAATACCGTTTTCAACATTATTGCAATAAAATCAGTTTTTTTTTTCTCTAGTGCTCCTCACGATATTCTTTCCAAGCCACTGGCTCCTTTCCCACATAACCATCGTCGAAACAATGATCAGCAGAGAAGGAGAGAAGAATGAATCCTGACGCAATGTCTATCATCAATCCTCGGAAAGAAATTGGCCGAGCGGGAATCGAACCACAGACCTGTACTTCTGTCCTGTACGCTACCGACTGAGCTACCGGGGCTTGGCTTGTACAGATGTAAATATGGTTCGTGCTCACAAACAGTTCCTCAGAACGTTCTTTGACCTAGTCTCTAGATTTTCCAAATTTACAAGTAACACACTTTATGATTGGCTGAACCAAATGGTTTAGTCAATCAGAAGCTGTGTTACTTTTAAATTTGATTTGAAAGAAACACACTTTGTGATTACCTTAACCAAGTGGTTTAGATAATCAGAAGCGGCGTTACTTTTTTATGTGCTTTGAAAGTAACACGCCTTCTGTTTTGCTAAAACAAAATGTTGAGCCAATTAGAAGCTGTGTTACTGTTAAGTTTGGAAAATCTTGGAGACTGAGACAAAAAACGTTCCAAAGAATTGTTAATGAACACAGACCAGCTGAATATAAAAAAGAATTAGTGGAGAGGAAAAGCAACATTAGAATACATCCTGAGATATTTTATAAGATCTATAAAATATTCCGAAATAAATAAAACCGTTGTGCTTTTTTATTGGATATTTGTTTACATGTAGATCCACATACATTTACATGTACATACATGTATATATACGTGACAATCTATTCCGCAAAAAAGAATAAACATTGCAGGTTTGTTGTGGCGCTTTTCAAATGTCCTTGTGGAGGTAGCCATATTGTTTACTATATGGACTGGTTCAGTTTTTTTTTTAACATAAATGTAAAAATACGGTACTTTCATTACCAGATTGAGCCATCTTTGTTTTTCTATTTGGACTGACCTCTTTTTTTATATATGAAATACTGTACTTTCATTGCCGGGTCGATAAAAACCGGAGTTCAAATATTTGTCGTTTAGTATCAACACATGTACCTCTTCGAAGTTTGTTCAAGTGGTGCCTTGTTGTAAAAAATTAACCCGCTGTTATGTGCCTTAATTCTGAAACAACTGATATCAATATTTTCTTGTATTGGATATTTGTTTACATGTTGATCTACGTACATGTATCTACACTTGACAGTTTATCGTAGTTAAATTATAGTTAGCCATTATACAAGAATGAAAGAGTGTAGTTGTGCTTTATAAATTGAGTGAATAAGCAGTTTACTGTTAAATTATTGTTTTATATGGAATATATATGTACGTACGGTGATACAGGTATAGCTACATAATTTTATTATCAAACTACCTGTTCTTTTAACGATCCGAAGGAAGAGAATTTTTAAAAACGCTTTTGGAAATAGAGAAAGTCCTGGTGACCAGGATTTTCTCCATTTCAGAACTTTTTTTTACCGTTACTGAACCGAATCTTATTTTTTTACCAAAAAAAAAAGAAAAGAATTGTTGTCTGTTAAACCTGAAATACGGAAAGGTCTAACTTTTTATGGTTTGGTAAAACATTACGAGGAATTATCATCGTCAATATATGCACGTATCTGATCATTATTGATTGCTGTATTGTAAATTTTTAAAATGTGTTGATCTTTTTATTTCTAGGAAAAAAAAAATCTCTAGGAAAATTATATTTACATAAACCATACTTTGCCATACTTTGAGAAAAGGATTTCTAAAATACATCTGCATTAAAGCATCCATCAAGGTCAGTCTGATCTTGGATCTACACTGGCCGATAAGGCGATTCTTTTTTCCAAATGATAAATTTGAAATACAAACAATCGGCTTCTTACTATCGGATTGAAAGTTTCACTTAGCTGATTTAGCGGGATAACGTATAACCATAATTTGTCGTCTGTAGATGATTTGAAGTCAGACATGTCAAACATTTTAAAAGCAGAAATCAAGCACAAAATGTTAGAACACCTTAGATGTCTTAACAAGTAGCATATTTACGTACAATTATAACAAAATTGTATAATTTCCGAAAACCGACTGCATTTCTGTATGGGAAGTATGTTCAGACGTCAAATTAAATACAAGTTTGGTTCAAATTGTGAGATTTTTTGTTAAACAAAAAGAGGTGAAAAGAAAAGAAGAAATGTCAGTTATCTGCTTTTTCACACTTTTCTTCAATGTTTCCAAAGGTTGTTAGCAGCAAAGTCTTTTATTCATAGCAGTTTAAAGATTTTTAACCCTTACCCAAACAATCTCTGTTTTTTAGGGGTCTGGAATAGTAGTCTTTTGAAAACTTTGTGGGAACCAGCATTTTCTCCTTTTCCCACAATGTTTTCTACCCTTTTATAGACAGAAATAATCTTTTCTGCAAGAGCTGAATTGTCGTCTGTAAATGCTTTCAATTTGGTCTAGTCCAAAAATTTGGAAAGGGTTAACGTAAAAAAAAAAATCGATAAAATTAACCTCGCAGTTTTTTTTCCCGATGAAGCTGAATGTGCTTGCTTTTGACCTATATTTTGGCACTGATAACAAATGAATAAATAGAAGTTTGTGATTGGTCAAAAATATAGACAAGTTTATATTAAGGACCCCTGGAGAAAATGCTGGTTACCAGTATTTTCTGCATTTCCAACAATGTTTTCAAGAAACATTTACTCCTTTTCCCACAATTTTTTCAAGAAGTATTTTCTCCTTTTCCTACAGTGTTTTCGAGAGCTTTCTCTTTCATGCTCATTAACACTTTGAATCGTGGTAAAGGGTTAATTAAAAATAAAATCGACCACAAAAAAAGCTGACCTCATCATGTTACTGTCTTGTACTAGCTGAAGATTTCAAAAGTGACGCATTGTCATACAATCGTGATTGACGAAGTGTGGACCAGCGTACGTCACGCTATGTGAACCCCGTACTGTAAATTTAAATGATAATATTATAGTAAAGTTGAAGTACGGATTGCTCATTTTTCGCGGTTAATCTTACGTGACACTGATACAGGGGTGGATCGGTCAAATTTTATTCTGTGTATGGATTAACTTAAAAAAATTAATATATTATTTATTTATTTATTTATTTATTTATTTTTATTTATTTTTTTGTTTGTTAGTTTGTTTAATAATTTATTTATTTATCAAGTTTTTTGTTATTTTTTTCCAAGACGGCAAAAGTTTAGAACGTGTCCAATTTGAAATTACATGCATAAATTTTTATGAAGACGACAAAATAGGGGTGATTCAAAGAAAGACATTTGTCTTTTAAAGCATTAAAACATACAGTGTACATATTAGTTGATGACTACTTGCACATATTTTGTCTTGTATTGTTCTTGTGCATTCATTGAACAGCTTTGGGATTGTTCAGCGACACATTCGGTACGAGTTTCTGGAAGCAGAATGGAGAGAGATTAGTATAAGTTGTATGAACTTGTTTCTCAATCGATATAAAATAAAAATAAATACTATCTCTGTCTTCTTAATGTATTCATACTAGCGTCTGTTTAAATTGTTTGTAAATCAAATAAAGATCTTATCCTTAAACTGCTAAGCACGACCCTCTGGCCTATTGCGGCAGGTGTAGACCAAGATCAGACTGGATACAACGTGTAGTCTGATCTCAGATTTACACTGTCCAATTAGGAGATATCTTTCAAACCAAAAAATATTTTGGAACAGCAAAATTTGAAACTAACGGTTTAAAAGTTTACTGTTATTTATTAGAGGTCACTTAAAAAAGATTTTAGCCTATCAAACAAACAGGTATTTTGAAAACGACCTTCAGGCCGGAGACGGATTTTGATACATTGTGGAAAAAGGACAAACACGCTGGTAACCAGGAATTTGTTCTTTTCCCACAAGTTTTTTTTATTCAATGGAAAGATGAATTCAGTCATTTGGGTCATAATTTATAAGTTATCTGAAAATGCTTTCAGTGTGAAAAGTGTAAAATCCAATGTTAAGTGTTTTTTGTCATTTTTACCGAGATGTTTACTGAAGTGATTATTTTTTTACAGGTTAATGACAAAAAGGAATACCTAAAGAGGCAAATAATACCAAGATTTCAGAAAGAACAAACTTAGTCGCGCCAGCCTAGTTAATTCCTTACCAGAGAAATATTAAAAAAAAAAAAAATAGAAGAAGTTTGTTGTGACCAGAGAGACATGCAGGGAGGAACTTTGTTTGTTTCTTGTCTTCTATACTGGACTTATATATCAGCTCTGAGGATCCCACTAAAAGAGGACTTTATACAAGGTAATGTCTGTTTGTCTGTTTGTGTGTTTCTGTCTGTCCGTCTGTATCTCTTACCATCTCTCTCCTTTCTCCCTCTGTTTTTTTGCTGTGTTAGACCCCAACATCGACTAATGGGTGAAATAAACGTACATGTATCTAATCAATTGAAAAGACCAAAAATTGTGATTTCAAACCTTTTTTCGGCTAACTCGTCTCACAAAATAAAATCCCTGAGCAAGAAAGATCAGATATGGTGTTCTGTTGTTTGATCTTAATATACTCTGTCCACCGTGAAGTTGTGAAAAACTGTCAAGGAACAAAACATTGCGATTTCAGATGACTGTCTGACATGACAAATTTGTGTAAATCAGTGATCAGACTGCACGGTCTGTGTATTCTAATCTTGATATATACTCTCCGAAAAAATACTTCGGAAAGACAATGGAAATAGGATTGTGCAGATCAATGATCAGACTGCACGTTCTGTGTGCACGCAGTCTGATCTTGATCTACACTGTCCGATTAAAAAAAAAAAAACTTTAAAAGCTGCACTAAACAGTAAGAAAGGTTGATAAGAGTATATCGGACATATCGTATTACAAGATCCCACGTTAAACTTTCAATCAGTTTCGAAATAACAAGATGAACATGTCGTTAACATGAACAACCTGTCTGTCGTGTTTTTTTACCCATAAACCCATTATGTTGTTGAGCGCGACTTACTGACCTTTTGCGGACAGTGTAGATCAAGATCAGACTGCACAGAACGTGCACAGAACGTGCAGTCTGATCTTGGATCTTCACTGTCCGTGAAGGACGATATTCCCTCCCCCCAAAAAAACCAATAAAATAGCATTTTTTTAAATTTGGTTTTACCTATTACCACACAATCCCTAATTTTGACGACTCGGAGAAAGAAGCCTTTAGAAAACATTGTGGGAAAAGGAGAAAATGCTGGTAATCAGCATTTTCTACTTTTCCCACAATGTTTTCTACCCTTACAAAACAAATTTCAAATTTTCAGTCACTTTTATATTGTCGTCTGCAAATGCTTTCGATTTGGACAAACCTTAAAGTTTTTCGTTTGGGAATGAGTTGAATGATTTATTTCAGTTATAAAGGTTAACACACAGGCTATCAAATCTTTTTTTTTCTCAACAGGCTTTGGTTGCAGACGATAATTCTAAGTTGTCTCAAATGACGGGTCTCCGAAAATGTAAAAATATATAAAAAAAAAACATGATTAATATTGATCGATCGATTTTGTCGTGCTTAACGCAGTTTTCAACACTGTTTCAGTTATATCGCGGCGGCCAGGACTCAGGACAATTGGCTCGCTGGTTCGATCCCCGGCTCGGCCAATTTCTGTCCGAAGATTGATGATAGTCATTGAGACAAGATTCATTTCTCTCTCACCGCTGATCGTTGTTTCGACTTTAGTTAAGTGGGAAAGCAGCCAGTGGCTTGGAAAGAATATTGTGCAGAGTACTGGTGAAAGAGACTCCAGGAACACATGAATATGTGCACTGGTCGCCGTGATATAACAGAAATAATGTTGAAAACGGCGTTAAACACCATACAATCAAACTACTTTACATCTACTTTACAATCAGTGAAAAACTCAATGTCGTTTACACAAAAGATCTGTCTGCCCGGCTTGTTTAATCCTTCGCAAACATTCCCGGGTTTTTACTAGCCCGAGAAAGAAAATGTTTTGAAAACATCGTGGGAAATGGAGAAAATGCTGATATCAAGCATTTTCTCCATTTCTCGCAATGTTTTTTTTCTACCATTGCTAACACAAATCCGGCTCTTCCAATCATTTGATCAACATAGATTTTGTTCGCGAGGATTAAACAACACAGAGTTATTGAGTTAGTTGTGAAAGAATTGATACACGTAGAGAGAGAGTTTGTTTCTTGTTTTGTTGTGCAATAAATACGTTTAAACTCGAATAAATGAGCCATGGGCCATGACAAGGGGGCTTAATGCAGTTGCGAAAAGTATCGACCCAGGTCAGCCTGCGCAGTCCGCGCAGGCTGACCTAGGCCGAAACTTTTCGCTTTTGTTCATTTTTCCTTCATGTCAAATGACTTCAGTAGGTGCCCTATACTTCAGTAGGTACCCCATAGTTCAGTAGGTACCCCATAGTTCAGTAGGTGCCCCATACTTCAGTAGGTACCCCATAGTTCAGTAGATGCCCCATACTTCAGTAGGTACCCCATACTTCAGTAGGTACCCCATACTTCAGTAGGTTGTAATACCATACGTTATTTTTAATGTATTTATAATACTGTGTTGACATTCTTGGTATAATACGACACAGATACATTTAGCCCCCCTTTGTCAGAGCATGGCTCAAATCTATGATCGCGAACAACCCTCGGGGCTAAATAGTTTGGACTTAGATCGGGATTGCTATCTGTTCATCTTGTGATGGTATTTGCGACAAGATCAGAGACACCGAGTGTAACACCTCGGGGAAAGTGTTATATGCTGAAGTTTTCAACCTGTTACCTCGTTACCAAACGACAATATTTTAGATTTTTCCAAATCGAAAGCAATTGCAGACGACAAAATAAAAGTGACTGAAAATTTTAGATATGTTTTATGAAGGGTAGAAAACATTGTGGGAAATGGAGAAATGCTGCTTACCGGCGTTTTCTACTTTTCCCAAAATATTTTCTAAAGGCTTCTTTCTTAGGGTCGTCAAAAATAGGGATTGTGTGGTAATGGGTTAATGTTTAATTTATCATTCTATGTATGATATTGATTTTACCACACTTTCCCTACAAATGCGACATTTGCGATCTTGCAAAAGCCATCGGCATTCTTGCGAGAAATATCCAAACGTGAAGAATTGTTCCGTATAAACTTCAACACGCGAAACTGGGCATTGGGACTCTTGCGTAAAGTGTCGTCTCGGATCAGACTGCGCATCTAGCGTAGACTAATCCGAAACACCACTTTCCGGGACGACACTTTCAAGATCAGATTGCAAAAAATGTGCAGTCTGATCATTGATGTACACTGTCCGATCAGGAGATAGTTTTTACAAAGAAATAACTCTCGAATGCAAAATTTGGATTTCTGCTATGGGCTTGAAAATTTCATTTCGCAGTTTTAGAAGGTTAAGGATTTAGATAAAAAAACAAAGTTTTAACTGTTGGTATTATTTCTGGACATTTCTTTGTAACTTTTGTAACTCTCTCTCTCTCTCTCTCTCTCTCTCTTCTAGTCCCCCCTCTCTCTTTTTCTCTATCTTTTTTTATCTCTCTGTGTCTTTCTCTATTTTTATCTCTCTTTCCCTCTCTATTTCTGTAACTCGTTCTCTCTATATCTGACTCTCTTTCTCTCTCTTTTCCTCCCTTTGTCTCTATCTCCCCCTTTCTCTCTCTAATCCTCCCTCTCTCTCTCTATATCTATTGATTGATTGATTTATGTTCGTGTCTCTGTGTTTGCTTCTGTCTGATCATGGGCAACTCTTTTCATTTAAGTTTTCAAAAGTTAATTTTGTGTTAGGGTGAAAACACGCTAAACATTGTTTGTTTGGGTGTTTAAATAACTTCAAAACAAATTTATTCGAAATAGTGCAATTTCAGCTCCCTTTTCGCCGTAAAAATCTTGCAGTACCAGACTGTGTTGATGCAAGATCAGACTGCACGTTCTGTGCAGTCTGATCTTGATCTACACTGTCTGCAAAAGGTCAGCAAGTTGCACGTAGCTGTCTAAGGGTTAAATCTTTCTAAGAATTTTTTAAAAATATCAAAATGATATGGAATTACATGTATACTTCAAAAGAGCAGTGATTCAACAGTCAAAATGTTTCATTTTTTTAATTTTGAAGAAAATCGTGAGATTTTTAAAACAGGATGTGTGACAACCCGAGTGGAACTAAATACGAAATCACGTTCTCTTTTTTTTCTTAAATCTATTTGTAAACAAGTATGACCTTTGTTTTTGATGTAGAGTTTAAAAGAGATTTTCAAGGTCAAAGTACCCGTCACACCAAACTATACAATTCTTGAGAACGTGTAACCCCGCCCTGACGTAATTGAAAAACGGTTTACCTTTATAATATCTGAAGCCCCTGTCTCACCGAACCTGTTCTCAGAAAGTCTTACCCCAGTCGACAAAATCGTAAAACGGGCTGCGGTCGAGATAGGACATGTAGTTTCGGTCGGTAAAATGCAAGCGCACTGCCAATTGATGCCTTACTGCAAGGCGTCTCTATTGAAATCGGAGAACGGCAGTTCTGTTTGTAGTACGTCCATCTCCTTTTAACCCTTTCCCAAAACAAGGCCTGGTTTTTACGTGTTTGCAGTAAAAGTCTATTGAAAACGCTGTGGGAAAAGGAGAAATTGCTCGTAACGAGCAATTTCTCCTTTTCCCACAGTGTTTTCTACCCTTTTTGAGAACTTTCTGGCATTTACTCCAAATCTAAAATTATCGTCTGCAAACTTTTTTGGTTTGGAAGAGTCCAAAATTTGTTATTTGGGAAAGGGTTAAGTGCGTTGTCACTCCGTCGAATTACAGGACGAGATGGATGCAAAAAAAAAATGAGCAGACCCAAAGTTATGGAGCCCCCTTCCCGTCCTAACCAGTCTATTTAAGTTTGTAAACAGATCGTAAAAGGTTGCTAGTACGGCCTCTCCGTTTGAAGACAGTTTAACTCCGTTCGTATACGTACATATTTTGGATATTATTCTGTTCTGATGTTTGTACTATTAAGTAATAAATAATAGCTTTCATTTATGTATCAGTTTTTTTCTGATATATACTTGAACATTGCGTGGCAGTCAAAATTGAATATTAAGATTCCGCAATTTAGACTACTTTGTTAAAGAACTAAAGTGGTCTTGTAACAGAGCTGTTTTTTTTTTTACAGTATTGCAGAACTGATTTCTGGTCCATTATTCCATTGTCTTTACAGCCACATCATATCGTCGGTTTACTTCAAAAACGTCATAACTACATCTTGAAACAGGCTGTAGTTACGAGGTTTTTAAAGTAAACCGACGATATGCAAGTATAAGTAATGTTTAAGATTCATTTGAATATCAGATATCAGCATTTTATATGATAAGTCACGTGATATGAAAGTGCGAAGATAACTGCAGGCTACAGATCACTATCAGAGACTGTACGACCAGCTGTATGGTGTATCGCCGATCCCTGTGAACAGGTCAGCCTTCAGGACAGAATATTGATGTCGGCTAATCGATGTTTTATTTGAATGACTTTACAAATTACACCACAGTTAAATGATCTCTAAGATGTACCTTCCGGCATTGTCATGTGTTGTAAAAACGCGCGTGCTGCATTGACATTGCATAACCGGAAGTCACGTGGCAATGCATTTTAAACTCATCAAATCCTGGTTAACCCTTACCCTGCTGACCTTTTGCGGACAGTGTAGATCAGGATCAGACAAACTAAATGACAGTGTAGGTCAAGAACAGACTGCACAATACGTACAGTCTGATCTTTGATCTTCACTGCCAGATAAGAGTGTATTTTCAAAGAAAAAAAAGTTAATTGGCAAAATTTGGGTTTTTTACTAGCGGCTTAAAAGTTTCATTTAACATCAAGACGACGGTTAAGGGTGAACGTTGTACATGACTCCAATAGTTTTTGTTTTGTCTACAAAAACATAAATGAAGAAAAGAAGTTATCTGTTCACCTTTTTCTCAGTTTCAGAAAGAGCACAGCTTGTTGTCAGTGACCATGCTGGCGGGAGCCAGGTTCGAAACAGGCGGGACGTCAGCAGCTTTCCTGATAAAACCAATGTTACTATTCAAACGACTAGCAGAGGTGAACTGACCCTCGATCTTCAGATATCTGAAAACATCCATGTCAACATGCCTGTATACGTGATGAGAGACCGACAGATACGGCGAGAGCCTTCAGAAACTTTACAGGTAATCTCTACCTTCCTTTCATACTCGCTTTGCCAAGCTCCGGTGGCTCGATCTGTAGAGATCAGGATGTGAAAACAGTAGTTTTTCATGTTGGTTGTTAGCATATCGCTTGTCAGTCGGCAAATAAACCCTTTTCCACACAATGACGACTTTTAACACCCTTGAAAGAGAAGGCTTTTGAAAACTTTGTGGGAAAAGGAGAAAATGCTGATTACCAGCATTTTCTCCTTTTGCCACAATGTTTTCTATCCTATCAAAGAAATATCATTTCATATGAGCCATGTTCAAACAGTCATCTGCAAATGCTGTTAATTTGGACCGGTCTACCATTTTGTCATGCTGAAAGGGTCAAACGATGTTTTACGCCGCTTTCGACATTTTTTCAGTCATATCACAGCGACAGCTCACATATTCATGTATTTCACCAGTACTAGGCTAGGGTTCTGGGATGTCTTGCGCAAGGACACCCCATGAAGAATCAGACGGAACCAGTAGGCCACCAGAACACGAGTCGTACACCCTACAACTGAGGCACTCAAGACCTCGGGCTGGGACTCGGCAGAGCTGAATTTTGTCCTCTCTTTGATGTTATTCGCTAATCTGTTTATGGGTCTGTTTCACGCCCATTCTGCGCTGTCTTTCTATAGTTATCCAAGGTATGTTATTAACAATTGTTGGTGAAAGCAAGACCTAGTACTTTTTTTTATCTTCAGAATATAGCTGTATACAGAGACAATAAGAAGGGCGCGTCAATTTTACTGGAGAGAGTAAACAATGGTACCCGGTCTAGTAGTTATAATGTGGTAAGTATTTTTCTTTTCGAATGAAAAAAATAAGGTCTAGTTATCCTCTGAGGAATATTCGTTATGAAATATAGAGAGCAGATTTTATTTTTTATGGTGAAAGATCGAAATTTATTTCATCTTGTGAACATCATCGGTAATAAATATTTTCACACGTGGCGGCTCGTGGCTTCCACAAGACTCATTGTATTTAATATTGTCTGTATTCTGGACGAGCCTAGAACTTTGCCGTGTTGCTGAGAATTGAATTTAAGCACTGCACTATGAAAAGGAAGTTTAATGTATTTCTGTAATGCGTCATAATCAAGCAAGTCATTATATAATTATGGATTAATTAAATCCCTTTCCAATTAACAGAAGCCGTGAAATCTGAACATCTATAAACATAGTACAACGACAGTCAGGCAGCGTGATAAAGTATACATCATTCCATGAATAGTGACGTCATACTGTTCCAAGTCTTTCCTCTCCGATATACAAAAACAAACCCAAGCAACCAACCAATACTTTCAAATAAAAAATTTACTAGAAAAATTCTTATAATAACAAAGAAAGAGTTCTACCAAACCCTTTCAACAACTTCTAATTTGATTAAACAAGATTCAACAGTCCTTTGACTTGCGAAAATAATTTACAGAAAAGCAAAAAGTTTCGACCCATGTCAGTTCGCGCGGACTGCACAGGTTGACTTGGGTCGATACCTTTTGCAGATGCAATAAACCCCCTTTTCACAGAGTGTATAGCTGCTATATTCTTGTTTTAGTTTGGAAGTTTTTACACGGATGAAGGAATGTTTGTTATACAACCCCATGAACAACAGGGTCACGTGGTATCTCATGTACCAAAGCAGAGAGCTGTTTATGAAATGGAACCTTTGACAGGTAAATATAATATTAATGTATCTTATTGATTAATTGATTGATTTGGTTTGATTTGATTTAATTTGATTGATTGATTGACTGACTGATCGATTGCTTGATTGATTGATCGATTGGTTGGTTGGTTGATTGGTTGGTTGACTGACTGACTGATCAATCGATCGATCGGTTGGTGGATGGATGCAGGAATTGATGGATGGATGGATGGATGGATGGATGGATGGATTATCAAACGACAAAATGTTAGACTTGACCAGTTTGAAAGCATTGGCAGATGACAAAAGAAGTGTGAATAAGAAATAGAATTTGTTTTTGGAAAGGGTAGAACATGTTACGGAAAAAAGAGAAAATGTTGTTAGTCACCATTTTCTTCATTTCTCACAATGTTTCCTACCTTTTCAAAGACATATTTAATACATTCATTTGTAAAGATCAAAATTTTGTCGTCTGTTAAAGGGTCAACATTTTAACCCTTTACTAAACAATCCCTGGTTTTTACGGGTCAGGAATAGAAGCCTTTTGAAAACATTGCGGGAAAAGGAGAAAACTTTTAGCCATTTCAGTTTCATTTAAGTTGATGGGTCTACACTTTTTCCCCATCGGTAAAAATTTAAATACCTTGATAAATAAATCATTTTTGTATTTATTTCAGAAATGTTCAAGGAATCAGCACATAAGAAAACTAACCCTACAGGTCGGGTCAAACGACAGGCAACTAATAACCTTATTGAGGTGTTCATTGTTACAGACTATGAAATTTACAATTTGTAAGTAACTATGTTCTCAAGCCACTCGTACCTAGCTTGATTTTACAACATGTCAATCTATACAAGAGGAACATGTGAGGACGACACAACGGTTTTAAAAGTACCTCATCTGGCCATGGCCAACTCTTTAACTAGACAGTAATAGTTGTAAGATCTGTCTTACTTTAGATATTGTTATTTATTGATTAATTTCTAACCCACAAAATTTTAGGTTTGTTCAAATCGAAAGCATTTGCAGACGACAAAATAAAAGTGACTGAAAATTTGAAAATTATTTTGTTAAGGGTAAAAGCATTGTGGGAAAAGGAGAAAATGCTGGTAACCAGCATTTTCTCCTTTTCCCACAATGTTTTCTAAAGGCTTCTTTGACAGGGTCGTCAAGGTAGGGATTGTGTGGGTTTAGAAAAAAAAGTCAAGATTTGAAATTCTTGAGACAAATAATAACAATACAATTTGATCTGGTACATGTAACCCGCGCTGTGTGAAGAAAGAGGGGGGTGGGGGCGTAATGCACCTGCAAAATCTATCGAATCAGGTCAGCCGATTTTGGTGAAAAATCAAAACTGAGTTAACCCTTTACCATACAATCATGACTTTTAACGACCCTGAAGAAGAAGCCTTTTGAAAACATTGCATGAAATCCCCATTCACTGAGCCTAGCTTATGTATGTACATGTATATGTTCATTCGATTTAGAATCGTAGAGTTCGTAATCAGCAACCGTTCTTGAGAAAGTACCCAGTCTTGATCTCCACAACTTCCTAAACTTGAAAGTAACATGACATTTGATTGGGTCAACCGTTAGCCAATCAAATGTTGTGTTATTTCAAGTTTTCAAAGTCTTTGTGAATAAGAAAAGGTATGTTTTCACGAATGATTGATGATACAATGTTGATTTTTGTGTAGGTGGTACGCCATGACAAGCGGTTCGAATCGAGATCAGCAAACACGACAGTTGATACAACAGTACATGGCGTATCTGTTAAATGAGGTAAGATCATCGTTACATCGAAATATAAAGTTCCAATAATTATTAATAAGTATTTTTCCAGTTCTTATCTGTCGAAACTACTGTAAACATATTTAATACAATACTTGGAAAGACTAAAAAACAGAATTCTATAAGTCATTTTTTTTTGCAGTTACAGTGTATGTTGTAAAACTTGTTATTTCGTTAGAAACCATAAAGCTCCAATTGTATAACAAAGATAATTAACCCATTACCACACAATCCCTACTTTTGACGCCTCTGAGAAAGAAGCCTTTTGAAAACACTGTGGGAAAAGGAGAAAATGCTGGTAACCAGCATTTTCTTCTTTTCCCACAGTGTTTTCTACCGTTTCCAGAACAACTTTCAATTTTTCAGTCACCTTTATTTTGTCGTCTGCAAATGCTTTCAATTTGGACCAGTCTAAAATTTTCTCATGTGGTAAAGGTTTAACTACATATTCATTTGTAAAGGACATTTTCTGCAAAAAAAGATTGATACAGAAATATCTATTTGATGTTTTTTTCCTCTCTATCCCTGCAGGTAGACATGCGGTATGCAAACATAGGACGCAGTGATTATTCAATTGGTATTTTGAATGCTGGGCTATTTATAGCAGATGTAAGGCATATTAAAATGTAATGTTAGAATATCTTCCGATAACGCATTTTTTTTAAAAATAATTTTGTAACTACATATAATTTTGCTTAAAGCATAGGCCACTAAAACTTCGTTATCACAGAAAACCGATATTTTCATTGGCCCATCACAGGAAACCCTTACTTAACTCTATACCAAACGACAAAAATTTAGACTCTTCCAATTTGAGAGAATTTGCAAACGACAAAATTTAACATGACTCAAGAATTGAAACTTGACTTTAGAAGAGTAGAAAACGTTGCTAGAAAAGGAGAAAATGCTGGTTACCAGCATTTTCTACTTTTCTCTCGATATTTTAAAATGCTTCTTCTTCAGGGTCGTGAAAAGCAGGAATTGTTAGACAAAGGGTTAAGATAGGAAAATACAACAATACCTCTATATTGTGTATGATATATATATATATATATATATATATATATATATATATATATATATATATATATATATATATATATATATATATATTGTGCTAGTTTACTATTTTTGGTAAGAATGCGCTGTGATTGACCAATAAAAAATTTGGTGTAATTTGCTCGACAAATGGAGTTTCAAAGACCTGTGGAGAAGGCAAGGAGCCCTTAACTCTTATCTAACTTTATAAATGAAATAAATCGTTCAAGTCAATAGTAAAAACTTGAATAATGTTTTTTTTTTTCCAAAATTTTCTTTAGGAGAAATTATCTCCGTATCGGACAACGTAGATCAAGATCAGACTGTACAAAAAACTGCCCGATACAACGAGATTTTTCCTCAAGAGAAAAAAGTTCAAGATGGCAACTTTTGTGTGTTTTTTTTTGCGATTGCTTGTTTAATTCTTTCGACAATTTAAATCTTTACCAAAATGTTCCTGTGTTTTAATAACCATGACCGTTTTAAAACAGACCCTGTTGAAAACAAACAATCAAACAAAAAAGAAACAAAACTCTCAAGTTTCCACAATGTTTTCACCGTAGCATATTGCGTAAGCTCATAAAATACTGATTTCGTCTTTGTTTTTCTGCAGACGCCAAATTCAGCAACATGGAGTGAAAGCAATAAATATTTAGAAAGTTCGGAGTACAGACTACCGTCCAGTGTAACCTTAGATTCTTTTAGAGACTGGGTCAACAGAAATTCTCTCCCTTCCAACGATCACGTGATGGGGATCACTGGGTAAGTTCAATATAGATTTGAGCAATACTCTTTGAGAAAGATGTTTAACGCATTTCTAACAGTTATGGACCCAGGGTCTGTATTCACCAACCACTCTAAAGACCTTTCTTAGTCTTGTTCTCAAAGATTTTCTAGTTTTGAAAGTAGCATAACTTCTGATTGGCTAAATCATACGATTTAGCCAATCAGAAGTTATGTTACTTAACCCTTTATCACACAATGACGACTTTTGACGACCCTGAGAAAGAGGCCTTTTGAAAACATTGAAGGAAAAGGAGAAAATGCTGGTAACCAGCATTTTCTCCTTTTCCCACAAAGTTTTCTACCCTGTCAAAGGAAAAGTGTGCCATTTTAGCCACTGTAAAATTTTTGTCTGGAAATGCTTTCAATTTGGATAGGTTTAAAATTTTGCCGGGTGGTAAACTGGAGAACTGGACAAAGAACTGTTCTTAGAATTTTTGGTGAATATGGGCCAAGGTCAGTATATGCAGTCCGCGAAGATTGACCTGAATCATTTTTTTTCTGCTGCTGGTTACTAATTTACACGTCAATGGACCAGTCTACCATCATGTTGATTGTTACGCAAAATTGATTTTATGGATTCATGTGACTACTTCCGCGATAAAACGCATCACGTGGATGTGTTTTACACCTTTATGCTAGATCATGGCACATATATACATGAAAGGGATTCATTATCCCTTTTTGACATTTTCTGCGACTCAGAAATTTCAGATGCAGCACTGTTAGGCCTCCTTCGGAAAACAACCAGGTCCTGCCGTCATTCTTATTCCCATCTTTTAAAAACCTGCATATGAGTTTCATGTAGACTGGCCTTAACATTTGTTGTTTGGGAAAGTAGTACAGGACTTTTATTAGTGTTGGAGCTGAAGTTTGATGTTCGACTTATTTCTATTTTAGGTACGATTTGGCCAGCAGTGGAGGTTCTACAGACAGTTCAGGTAATAAAAACAAATCCATAACGCATATTTCCCCAGATCAGAGGACAACATTTCTGACTTGTCCAAAGTTGTGTAGACGACAAATTAAACGTGACTGATTCTTTTGAAACTTGTACAGTACCGTAGTGTGATAAACTGAGTGAATCTTGTGGAAAATGAAGGGAATCTAGCAATAAGTTTAGGAAAAGCAGCCATCTGCTGACTCAGTCCTATTTTTTTGTTTTTGTTTTTGTTGTTGTTGTAAAGTAATTTAACTTCCGATTTGCTAAATCGTATGGTTCAGCCAATCAGAAGTTAGAAGCAATTCACCTCCCCCACCCTTCATCAAAATACATCCAGTAATACACAATTTTCAGTATAAAAGACTTGGAAGTGATTTTATCGGTAGGCCATTGAAGGTAGCCCTTCAGACTTTGGGACGAAAACTGTACTCGTTTTATCAAACAATCCCTGCAAGTTTTAAAGAAATGTGATCAATAATGCGGACTGTGCCTTTTGAATTAGTAGAAAACAGTTTTGGACAAGGTTACCAACATTTCTTCTTTTCCCAGAATATTTTTAAAAGTCATCTCCTTGAAGGTCTTTCAAACGCAGGATTGTGTGGTAAGGGTTTTAGAGTGTTTGGTAAATACATTCTCAGTGTACTTTTACAGGTATAGCATATACTGGAGCACTTTGTACATCAAGCAGTGTTTCACTGGTGGAAGACCATTTGACTTTTATCTCCATGACAACAGCAACTCATGAACTCGGTCACAGGTAAACAATAAAGTTTTACAGTCAAACAATTCAAACCAGTCTCCATTTGTCAAAATACGATCCAATAATTCTTAGTTTTCAGCATAAAATTACCAGTAAATAATTTTATGGGTAGGCTATTAATAGAACAGTTCATTTATGACAGCAAAGGGCTAATACAAAAAAAAAAAACATGAAACTGAACATAATATCTTTGTTTTTGGCATAACTCACGTGTCTCTATAGTTGGTCCAGCTGTGCAGTCAGTCAGCAATATCTGTGTATATCATATAGATGACACACAGGAGATAATGACGTCATAACATGTTCACTATATCCTCACAAAGGAAATGAGAAACAGTATGACTTTCATCTGTATATTTGATAAGTTTTTCCCCCTCATGAAGGTCATTGTCGTAGAATTTAACCCTTTACCACGAAAGGTCGACTTTTGACGAACCTGGCAAAGAAGCCTATTAAAAGCATTGTGGGAAACGGAGAAAATGCTGGTATCCAGCATTTTCTCCTTTTCCCATAATGTTTGCTAGCATCCAGCATTTTCTCCTTTTCTCACAATGTTTCCTAGCATATCACTAAAAAATTGCACAGTTTGAGCCACATTGAAACTGTTGTCTGCAAATGCTTTCAAATTGCACGGGGCTAAAATTTTGTCATCTTGTAACGGCTTAATAAAGACTGACTTTTATTTTTTGCTTGATGAATTCTCTTTGGAATTAGTTTTTTACTGTGATAATTTGATTTTCTTTACAGTCTTGGTGCAGTCCATGACGGTGACGGTAACATCTGTGATTCCAATGATAATTACGTCATGTCGGTGGTAAATAGAGTGACAGACGAACCTGTTATTGGTACAAACCTATGGCTGTTTTCTCCATGTTCTAAAGATGCATTTAAAACTTACACCGATGGGTGAGTATGAAACAAACCATGGAAGATGTCTTTTGTCCGATGTTTCTATTGGTAAACTACTAAAATACCACACAATACACCAAAATAACTCGACACAACATTTAAAAGTATACAAACCATTATGTATCCAACAGGCTTCCAGATAATCATGTTTCTACTTCCAATAATAACACTGAAAGAAAAATAGCAATGCTCCTTTTCAAGTACTGTAATACACTAATTATAAGCTTTATCAGGTTTTACGAACTTTTATCTTTTATTTTTTTATATAGTACCCAGCTATTCGTATTTTTTAGTCATTCCGTACCCAGTTTGGTCAGTTCATATCCAGTTTTCAATATCAATATGGTAATTTAGAACCTGGTTTTAAGACTATTTTCTGGTGTTGTTTCTCGAATTACAACTGCTTTTGTACATAACCCCAATTGCTATTTTGTTAAATTTCGCCGAAGAATGGCTATGATTGTGTCTTACCATTATTGATTCTTTTTTAAGTTTTAAATTGCACTCTAAGGATTGTTTAAAACTCCTCATTTCATTTCTCACTAAGTTCTGCAAAAATGCAGTCAGTTTAAAATGCTGTAGATCTAATGTGCTTTTTTTGGAAACAACTGATTGCGGCGCCATTGATGTTATGCATAAATATTTTCTTGTTCAGATTATTTAACAACTGTATGCAATCAACAAGTGCCACGTCCGAAATAGTCACTGTGGACAGACCAATGGCAGAGCTGTACCCGCCTGACAGAACATGTGAATATGCCATCGGTGACGGGTCGTATGTGTGCCGTGTATGTATATTAGTTTAGTACGTTGCGGTTTTTTTTTTTTTTTTTTTTCAATTTAACTCTTATGTCAAGGGCAGAAAATATTGTTGGAAAAAGAGAAAAGGCTGGTTACCAGCAATTCATCCTTTACCCACCATGTTTTCAAAAGGCTTCTACTTCAGAGTCGTCAAAAATTGTCATTGTGTGGTGAAGGGTAAATGTTTGAAAACACGGTACAATGATATTTTTGCAATGGGCTGTAAAACATTTTTCACAATTATTGCAGTATTCTGTACCAGAGGCTTATCGTATCCTCAATCATGAAACAAGTTTTAGATGGTACTAGTGTCTTCTGTTACGGGAGACCACTCCTTATGCATAGCTTAGTCCCGATTTAACCCATTACCACACAATCCCTACTTTTGACGCCCCTGAGAAAGAAGCCTTTAGAAAACATTGTGGGAAAAGGAGAAAATGCTGGTAACCAGCATTTTCTCCTTTTCCCACAATGTTTTCTACCCTTCACAAAACAAATTTCAAAAATTCAGTCACTTTTATTTTGTCGTCTGCAAAATGCTTTCAATTTGGACAAGCCTAAAATTTTGTCGTCTGGTAATGAGTTAAATACAATACCTGACAAATGCGTCAGAGAGATATCTCTTTTGCTCAGTGGTTATGGTATTGGTCTTTTAATCCTCAAAAACGAGGATATTTGCCCTTCATGGGTACGAATCCTGCCAGATGCGGTTTGTAACTGAGCTATGCATTTATTTGTTTCTTTGTAACGGACATTGTTAGTAAGACTTCATCTGTATTTCAATTTGTTAGATTTTAGCAATAACGTATGCATGTATTCATGTGTATTTTCAGTCAGTAACGTATGCATGTATACATGTGTATTTTCAGATAATTACGTATGCATGTATTCATGTGTATTTTCAGTCAGTAAAGTATGCATGTATTCATGTGTATTTACAGTCAGTAACGTATGCATGTTTTCATGTGTATTTTCAGTAACGTACACATGTTTTCATGTGTATTTTTAGTCAGTAACGTATGCATGTATTCATGTGTATTTTCAGATAATAACGTATGCATAATACTACATTCATGTGTATTTTCAGTCTATACAGAACTACACAACAATATGCAGCTCTATGTACTGTAATGAGCCAGGAACAACACAATGTTATTCAGTTTTGCCAGCTGAGGGCACACCGTGTGGCAACGGCAAGGTTAGTTATCACCCTGAAGTACATGTACTCATATTTCACGTTTTTTTTTATATACACCATGTGGCAATGACAAGGTCAGTACTTGTGCCTTTAGTACTTAAATTACATGTTCTTTCTTAAAATAAGCATGTGGCAATGGCAATAGTAAAATTAGTGATCACCCTGAAGTACATGTACTAAAATTACTCGCTTTTTCTTTAAAATATATACCATGTGGCAATGGCAAAGTCAGTACTTGTAATTTAAGTACTTAAAATTACACATTCTTTCTTTCTTGATATAAGCCATATGGCAATGACAATAGCAAGGTCAGTGCTCGTACCTGAAGTACTTAAATTACATGTTCTTTCTTTCTTAATATTAACCATGATGCAATGGCAATGGCAAGATTAGTGCTCAAGTATTTAAATTACATGTTCGTTCTTTCTGTGTGGCAATGGCGAGGTCAGCGCTTGTAGCTTAATTACTTAAGTTACCTGTTCTCTCTTTTTTAGTATACACAGTGTGGCAATGGCAAGGTCAAAACTCGAACCTAAAGTACTTAAATTACACGTTCTATATTCTTAATATATTTCTTAATGTTTCTTGAGTTACACTGTGGCAGTGGCAAAGTCAGAACTCGTACCTTAAGTACTTAAAGTACATGTTTTTGCTTTCTTAATAATTATACACCTTGGCAGTGGCAAGATTAGATATCGTACCTAGATACTTAAATTACAGTTTTTTCTCAAGTATACACCTTATGGCAATGCAGAGTCAGACCTTGTTCCTTATTTATCTAAATTACACATTCTTTCTTGCTTGATATACATTATGTGGCAATGTCAGTGGCGAGCTAGGTAACTACTCAAATCCTAAGTATTTAAGAAACATTTTTTTGATGAGAATATACACCATGTGGCGGTGGATAGGTCAAAACTCGACCCTTAAGCGCTTTAAAAAGACCTTTTTTAAATAAACACTGTGTGGCAATGGAAGGTCAATACTCTTTCCTTAAATCTTTAAATTACATTTTTTTTCTTGATATACACTATGTAGCAATGACAAGGCCAGTTTTCAATCCTTAAGCAATTAGATTACACGTTTTTTTTTGTCATTATTTTTTATTTTGTGCTTTACTTAACAAACACCGTGTTGTAATGAAAACGTCATTACTAACTCCCTGAAGTACTATATACACATGTCTGTTTATGTTTGCTTATGTACCTTTATGGAGATAAACGGAGTGGCCAGTGGAAACGTCAGTATTAAATTTATCTAGTTTTTTTTCAATAACGAAATTATGTGATTTAATATTACACAAACAAAAAAATCTGTAAAAAGAGCATCGCCAAATGGATATTATAAATTTCTACTTTACTCTTAATTTGTATATTCAGGAATGTAGATTATCGCCCAAAGCATTAACTCCTTACCACACGAGAAAATTTTAGACTGGTCCAAATTGAAAGCATTTGCAGACGACAAATTAAAGGTGACTAAAAAATAGAAATCTGTTCTGGGAAGGGTAGAAAACACGGTGGGAAAAGGAGACAATGCTGGTTACCAGCATTTTCTCCTTTTCCCATAGTGTTTTCATAGGCTTCTTTCCTAGGGGCGTCAAAAGTAGGGATTGTGTGTTAATGGGTTAATATATTCAGCATCTTATATATTTCTACCAATTAACCATTTCGTTTTACCCTAGGCAAGTGATAATACAATCGTATTTATAATATTAGCAATATACTTGGAATGTTGATAAGCCTATACCGGGCTTAAATTTATAATCTACTTAGTATTAGCCCTTAGAGCGCCCAATAAATTAAACTGACACCTTCAGTCTAGTGAATAGTGTACATCAAAGATCAGACTGTGCATTTTGTGTAATCTTATCTTGATCTGCTCTGGCCACACATTCGAACCTTTGAAGGATAATTATCCTCGTTTTTCGAGGATTAAAAGACCAATACCATAATCACTGAGCCAAACAGATATCTCCCTGGCGCAGTAAGTCAGGTATTGTATTTAAATTGGGACGAAGCCATTCATGGAAGAGTGGTCTCCCGTAACAATTTTCTTACACATAGAAGTAAGTAATCACAGTACAAAAAACCACGTTATCTTATCCATTTCTCTATCTGTTTTACAGTGGTGTGAGAATGGTGTTTGTATCCCCTCACCTGACGCACCAACAGACGTACGGGACGAGTGTCCGATCGGAGATCATCCTAACGTAATCGATAACTTGGATAAAACTTGTACAGAGATGGTTAGAGACAGCCCAAATCAGTGTTACAACTCGTATATCAGTAAACTGTGCTGTGATAGCTGCCCCAGTATTAACACTGGTATTGCAGGTATGAACAGGGCCTGTATTCACCAACCATGCTTGAGAATATACTTAGTCTTATTGGTAACGGGACCGTCTTATTCTCCAATGTTTTCCAAATTTGTAAGTAACACAACTTCTGATTGGCTAAACCAAATGGTTTAGCCAATCAGAAGTTGTGTTACTTACAAATGTAGAAAATTTTAGAGAATAAGACAAAGAACGTTCTTAAGAATGGTTGGTGAATAGGGGCCCATTACTTCATGATGTAACTACAAGTCTATGTTTTTATTCATATCAAGGCTGGTGAAAAATTTACTGACATAGTTCAAAACACCTTTGACTAATGTTGCAACACATTTATCAACAAACAGTGCTGCGGTAGCTTTCCAAGTGCTCACACTGATTTCACTGGTTTGTGAGAGCCTTTGGCTAATATTGGTATTGACAAAAAATGGCTAGTATTTACACATGCTTCGATATAACTTGTACCTAGATAGCTTAACCCATTACCACACAATCCCTACTTTTGACGCCCTGATACAAAAGCCTTTAGAAAACATTGAGGGAAAAGGAGAAAATGCTGGTCACCAGCATTTTCTCCTTTTCCCTCAATGTTTTCTACCCCTCACAAAACAAATTTCAAATATTCAGCCACTTTTACTTTGTCGTCTGCAAATGCTTTCGATTTGGACAAGCAAAAAAATTTTGTCGTTTGGTAATGAGTTAATACACCCAGTTTTATATCACGTACGGCAGTAAAATATTTCACATCTAGTATAGCAGTAAACTGTGCTGTAAATTCAGAACTGTGGTTTCATATGATTCAAGTAGATCTAGTTTAGGTCATCCCAGGGTCCGTATTCACCTTCAATTATGGAAAACTTTCTTAATCTAATTCCCAAGAATTTTCTTAATGTGAGAGTAACGCAACCCCTGATTCGCTAAAGTGTAGTTTAGTTTAGTTTAGTTTAACTCTACGCCATTTTTTACATGTCCTGCATATCTTCTTTTAACACAAATTTTACAGGTTGTGAATATGGAGATAAAAACAGGAACTTTTGCAGTGGAATTTCACGTTTTGGTTGCTATAGTAACGAGGATCTTTGTTGTGATACATGCGCTGCCTTGAAGAATAACCAAATACCAGGTACAGTATTCTATATATCACTTGTATGGAAATATTTTATATGGAACTACTTTAGATGCGGCTGCTGCATTTGCAAGGATATCTACGCCGAAATGACGATTCAGTCACAGTAAGAGAGTACATTGTCATTCAGTCCCGTAACTTTTAATCTAGTATCCTGGGCCCGTATTCACCAGCGATTCTTGAGAATGTTCTTAGTCTTATTCTCCAAGGTTTTCTAAATTTGTAAGTAATACAACTTCTGATTGGCTAAACCATTCGGTTTAGCCAATCAGGAGTTTTATTACTTACAAATGTAGAAAACTCTAGAAAATAAGACAAAGAAAGCTCTTAAGAATCGTTAATGAATACGGGCCCTGATATTGTTATGAAATATGATATAGAATATTGAATTTTGTAATACAATTCCATACTTGTCTTCTTATTCAGGTAAAATATCATTATGTATAATACTAAACACAGGACATAAAACTTTAACAAAAGTAAAATCTTTTATATAAATAGGTTGTGAATTTGGGGACAAATTTTCGGGTTGCCGGGTGCAAAATTGTCCATTTTATAATGAGACAAACAGAGCGGGTTGTTGTGAAACGTGCTTTGATGGAACGACTGTTTCTACAACACCAACAACAACGACTTCCTCTACTACTACTACTTCCACTTCCACTACTACTACAACTACTACCACTGTTACCACAACAACTAAGAAACCTGTCCCAACGACAACAGAATCAACACAACCAACAACAATAACCACTCCGGTCATCTCTACTACACAATCTAGCACTGCTTCAGGCACCACCAATATCACAGTTGTTGTCACACCAACAGAGGACAAAAAAGGTGAGTGTAAGCCACAGTTCCACAGTCTAAGGTGTTGTTTCTAACCTTTAACCCTTAACCAGACGACAAAATTTTAGCCTCGTCCAAATTGAAAGCATTTGCAGACGACAATATCAGTGTGGCTCAAATAGTGTAATATTTCTTTGATAGAGTAGAAAACATTTTGGGAAAAGAAAAAAAAATGCTGGTTACAAGGTCAAATGGTGTAATTTTTCTTTGATAGAGTAGATAACATTGTGGGAAAAGAAAAACCAGCATTTTTTTCTTTTCCCACAATGTTTTCAAAAGGCTTCTTTTCCAGGAGCATCAAAAGTCAGCATTGAGGGTTAAATTCTGTCACCGGACAAAATAAGTAAAATAGGACCATCATGATAAGCCATATCCTGGTAGGAACAGAAAATGTGGCTGCCAGCATTTTCTGAGATTTCTGTTTATGTTCCAGAGAGATTTTCATGTGTATCCTACAGTGTTTATACTACATTTTATGTGATATACAATTGCAGTTGAATTATGATTTAACCCATTACCACACAATCCCGAGTTTTAATGATCCTGTAGGAGAAGGTTTTGAAAACATTGTGTAACCAGCATTTTCTCCATTTCCCACAATGTTTTCTTTCCCATCAAAAACAAACATTATCCTTTCATTTACATTTTATTTGTCGTCTGCAAATCCTTTGAATTTGGACCAGTATAAAATTTTGTCGTTTGGTAAAGAGTCAAATTTCTATCTGAAATATTCTGAAATGTTCTGAAATCACACCATTTAAACACAAACTGTTCCGTATTTACTAATAGTTCTTAATAGCACACGCTCTAAGTTTAGATCAAAATTTATAAAGTAACATCAAGTAACATAATTTCTGAACATCTTAGAACTTTTTTGTGTGGCAAATCGGAAATGATGTTGATAAAAGATTGAAAAAAATTGTTGAGAGAATCACAGACATGCATTATACCCCTTTTGCCAAAGCATAGCTCAAATCCATTTCTATTTCAGTGTCAGATATAGTGGTTGTCGGTGTGGGTATTGCGGCTGGAGCCGTCATACTGATCACAGTCCTTGTCCTTGTTTGTATCATCAGAAAACGTCGTCAAAACAACTCGAAAAAGTCGGGCTCCAACGGGACATACGTAAGTCTAGTTTAATGTCGTTTTAAATGTCTTTTGCTGGTTATAAATTTGTAGGCAACTAACTGATCAAATGGCTTTTTCAGTCAGTAAAAAAACAACCTTAACCCTTTCCCAAACGACAAAATTTGGACTCTTCCAAACTGAAAGAGTTTGCAGACGACAATTTTAGATTTTGAGGAAATGGCAGAAAGTTCTCAAAAAGGGTAGAAAACACTGTGGGAAAAGGAGAAATCGCTCGTAACGAGCGATTTCTCCTTTTCCCACAGTGTAACGAGCAATTTCTCCTTTTCCCACAGTCTTTTCAAAAGACTTTTATTGCAGACACATAAAAACCAGGGCTTGTTTGGGAAAGGGTTAAAGATGATAACAACAAACAGCTACTGCTATCATGGAAGGATCCTAAATAATTTCATTTGATTAAACCCTTTACCAGACGACAAAGTTTACAAGTAGTCCAAATTGACACCAGTTGCAGAAGCCAAAATAAATACAACTGAAAGAATGAAATTTGTTTTGGAAAGGATAAAAAACATTGTGGGAAAAGGAGAAAATGCTGTTTACCAGCATTTTTTCCTATTCCCACAATGTTTTTAAAACGTTTCTTTCGTAGGGGCATTAAATAGATATTGTGCGGTAAAGGTTTAACGTTGAACTTTTCACACAGATTTAACTGAATCGCTATATTTTCATTCCAAAAGAAGATAGCAGTTACTTCCAGCTAGAATATCATGTTCGTGCAACAATATTTTCAGGATAATATTGGGTTTGTGGAAAATGCTCCAAACCGCCCACCACCCCGACGTGTGGATAGTTCAATCAGGTCTCAACCCCCTACAAAGCCCACAAAACCTGTCAAACCAAGTGCACCAGTGTACCCACTGACAGTCCCTAAATCAGGTTTGTTGATTTCCATGTCTTACTTATTACTACATTCAATAGTTTCCCTGGCTCTATTTCCACTCTGCGTTGTTTTCTTATTTATAAAACTAATGAGTAACAAGGGAATATTTGAGTTTATTTCATGCTTTCAGTAGTATATCGAGATATAACGGTGAAGTATCGTTCAATTCAATTCATTTTCAATTAAGTTTTATTTTCATAGCAGGGTAAGGGTAAAAAACAAAATGCATAAAAAAAAGATTATGTTTATTTTTTGTTTTGAAAGACAGGGACGGATACATGATGCCCGGTAACCAAGAAGTCAAAACAATCAGTAACGGTGTAATGTACACGGCACCAGATAAATCAGCCATGAAAGTGATCGTGTCTGATCAACAGCAGAGAAACAGTAAAACCATACATTATAAACGTTCGAGTGCAGCTACAGATACTAAAACACTTGTTCCTGATCAGTCTTTATTAATATCGTCGAACATGTCAACTAAACCCACACAAGACACGTATGATAGTATCGGCCATGTTGAAGGTGAGAGACAAGGTCAAGGTCAGCGACCTATACAGCCCAAGTACCATAAACCTTACAACGGTATCTCACCCAGATTACCGGACCGACCCTCAAGCAACCATCAAAACAAACCTGAACTGCCAACAAAACGTATAGGTAAACCACTTCTTCCGTCTGTCAAACCTGACAAACTTCAAACTGATAATTATAATGACAGTGGACTTACAAATAACCACATCAATGTAGAAAATAATATATCAGATCATACACTACATCAAACAACTGCTCCGAAACCTGTGCCACGTCCAAAAAGAAACCGAACAAACAAGGATAATCAGAAATCCGATACTGGTAACCATGGTGATGTATATGACACTGCAGATCCTGTACAAGTTCAGTCTAAGAAAATTCCACTTCAACCCCCAGCCAGACCTGTACCAAGACGCAAACCTAGTGATACTACAGACAATCATGTTAAACAAGGTACAGAAAATACGGCATATGATTCGGATGATTTTGAAATCCAGATTTAACACTGTGCCACGTCACAAAATTTTAGTCTTATTCACACTAACAGCGTTAGTATACAACAATTTCAATGCCGCTTAAATGGTGCAACTTTTCTTTGAAAGGGTGGAAACATCGTGGGGAAAGGAGAAAATGCAGGTTACCAGCATGTTCTCCTTTTCCAACAATGTTTTGAAAAGGCTTACTTCCCAGGGTCGTTAAAAGATGGCATTGTGCGGTAAAGGGTTAAATATTTTGACCGTAAAATTACAATCACAGAAAGATGGTAACATAATGGACCGCAAGAAGTATGTGTATATCCTTTAAGAAAACAAATTATGAAGATACACAGTATGTGATATAAGTTTGCAGGCGAAATGATTTTTTTTTATCAGACGAGTTAAATGAGAGATAAAAATATGAGAAAAAGTTAGCTTTGGGGTTTTTGCGAACACTTTTTCTAAATGAGTTGTATAAAAATTCTTAAAAAGTTTCATCCTGAAAGCCAATTAATTTTACATTCTTTTTTACAGTTGACTCTATCACAAAAGTTATAGTGTATAACTGATATTGAAGCAGCTATTTACTTGTTCAATTTCGTTTGTTATGCTTCTTGTTAAATCGAAAACATAACTGTTCGATGCTTTTTTTTTTCAAATCGAAAACATAACCGTTAGATTTATTGCTGTGATTTTTATTATAAAGAAAGAACAAAAATGAAATGTGTTACTTGAATACTTGTTTTTAATCATATCTTTATACATCATTGGAATAAAATGAAATTGAAATCAATCAGTAACTATTATTTTTTTTCTATTATAATTAAGGATATGGAGATCAGATAAAAAATCAGTAAATTTGGTTTATAGACCTGGGCCCGTATTCACCGACCTTTCTTGAGAATATTCTTAGTCTTATTCTCCAAGGTTAGAAAATTCTGGAGAATAAGACAAAGAACGTTGTTATGAATGGTTGGTGAATACGGGCCCTGATTGATCTTCACAAGCACACACCAAACTCCTGGTAGTATCGAGACAAGACACTGTATGCCCATTGAGATTGAGATTGTATGCTAGTGTACTAGGCTATGGACCATTCTAATTTACGATGAAGTCTATACCCGTCACAACAATAGGTGTATGTGAAAATTTTAACTCACCTGATTTCGCAATTTTCTTTTATTTCTCGTCGCACGTTTTACTGAAGACCAATAAATTTGGTATCATACTTTAATTCAGAGTCTAAAAATGTAAAAAATGCCAGGCTAATCAGATTTTGACAAACAGAAAGTTTAAGTTAGGCTTTTGCAGTTTAAATCAAAGTTGCATAAGTACTCAAAGACTAAGGTAACATTAGAGTTTGTTGGTCTTCAGTTACACATGCAACGAGAAATAAAAGAAAATAATAAGTGCACACTTATTTATGGAACTGAGTATAGATACATACAGTCCATTTTTTCTAATAACCGACAGAATCAAGGACCAGTTTACTTCATAATTCTGGCCGTTGTGAAACAAAATGTATTTTATGAATCCATCCTCCAGTAATGACCTGCTTGGTATCATATATCACGGAGATACATTAAGCCCCCTTTTGTCAGAGCATGTCTCAACTATACTTTTTTTTCTTAAGTTCGGGTTGCTGTTTTCTAATTTACGGGCCCGCCTGGGTGGCTCAGTGGTGAGCGTGTCGAACTCTTGACCCGGTGGTTGTGAGTTCGATACCCGGTTGAGGCGAACTTTCTTTCCGGCATATTTTCGCCTCTCACCTCTGCTGAAGCATGTGAGAAAGGTAGTCGGTGGCTTTGGAAAGAAAGTTGTGTTAGTACTGGTGTGAGAAGCCAGGAAACGTCATCGACCGCCATGATATGACCTTAGCTGTTAAAGTGGCGTTAAACCCCAATACAACCAACCAACCAACTCTAATTTACAGCCACTACCTGAAGCATAATAAAACATTCTTATTATATTTACTCTGAGGTTTTATAAATCAACATTTTCACCGTTTCGCAACAACTATGGTCAAACACTTGGACTTTTACGTTTTCTATCAGTCTTGACGATGAAATCTTGGACTGTACCAAATCAAAACAGTTTCCAGACTTGAATTAAGTGTCGTCCAATTGCTGTGAGTTGTTTCGGAAAACGGTACATAATATTATGGGAAAAATAAGAATGCTTGTTATCTGCATTTTCTCCTACAACATTTTTTTTTAAATCCTGGGATTGTTTAACTCTTAGATTGCTAAGCGCGACTCACTGACCTTTTGCGGACAGTGTAGATCAAGATCAGACTGTACAGAATGTGCATCCTGATCTTGGATACACACTGTCCGATAAGGAGATTTATTTTCTCCAAAAAACAAGGTTGAAGTAGCATATTCGAGGTTATACCGTTGGTTAGAAAATTTCATTTAACCCTTTCCCAAACAATATCTGGTTTTTACGGGTCTGGAATAGTAACCTTTTTAAAACATTGTGGGAAAAGGAGAAAATGCTGGGTTAGCATTTTCTCCTTTTCCCACAATGTTTTCTACCCTATCACAGACAGAAATTATCTTTTCAGCGAGAGTTGAATTGTCGTCTGCAAATGCTTTCAATTTGGTCTAGTCCAAAAGTTTGTCGTTTGGAAAAGGGTTAACTCTTTCCCTATATACCGTTTTGAGACCTTCCCAAATTCAAAGAAGCTTTTGACAACAACTGAAATGTGGCTATAAAGGGATTTTACGATATAGATTTTATAGAAAACATTGTGGAAAAAGGTGAAATTGCTCATTGAGCAATTTCACCTTTTTCCGCAAAGTTTTCCTAATTTTTTTCCTTCACTGTGTTAAAATGAGTATGGTTAGGGTTAGGGTTTAGGGTTAGGGTTAGGGTTACATTTGTAAGTGACGTCGTGTTACATACAAATGTTGAAAATTCTGGAAAATAAGACTAAGAATATTCTCAAGAATGGTTGTTGAATACGGGTCCAGATCTAAGATATCGCTAAACTTGATTTGCAACTAATGATGTAATCGGATATCGACAAGTTCAAAATAGAAATGCCTGTGCAATGCAGAGAAATGACCTTCCCCTACGAAATGACCCATGGGTCATTTCTCTACGTAGAGTCATGACCTGGGTCATTGTTCTACATAGAGAAATGACCTCTACGTAGAGTAAAGACCCGGGTCATTTTTGTAGGGGAGGGTCATTTCTCTGCATAACACCGGCGTATTTGTAATAAAAAAAGTTTGTTTTTTTTTTTCAAAGAAAAACCGAGATCACTAATCAAAATGCTTCATGAATAATGATAATAAAATCATGAGAACGAGAAAAGCCAGCGAAACAACCCAGGGTCGATTACAGAATGTATCGAAACTGGGTAAAAGAGGATGCGAGTAATACTGGTACAGATGGTCACATGGCAATACTGGTACACATGGTCACATGGTAATACTGGTACACATGGTCACATGACAATACTGGTACACATGGCAATACTGGTATACATGGTCACATGGTAGTACTTTTCCTCAGAGGTGTAACGACACGTCACGGTAGCAATCAGTTAAAAAAGGGGCTTGTAATGTTGGTTCTAAAGCAACGACATCTGCTAAAAGTAAACAAAGTGAGTGTTATAAATAATTTTAACAACCGATTGAATCATAAGGTAGACTGGGCCTCTGACACGAAGAAAAATGACAAAAGCAAAATATTGATACCCGGGCCAGCATGTTGGGACTGCGCAGGCTTACATGGCTCGATACTTTATTTAGATGCACAGAGCTCCATTTTCACAGAGCATTTATAAGACATGTTTCAACTACAATCAGAAAACCCCCTTTTACCAGAGAATCACTCCTTTATGGCATTTGTTTCATCTACTTCAATGTTTTGAATTATTGCGCAATGATTATAAACCTTTCAAACCTGCATTCCTGTTTGAATAATCACCATCAATTCAAGCCCCTTGAAATTGTTTGCTTTGTAGATCATGTATATTAACATCAGAGACTGTCTTTTGCGGACAGTGTAGATCAAGATCAGACTGCACAGAACGTGTAGTCTGATCTTGGATCTACATTGTCCGTTTTTTAATAAAATATTCTGGAAAGATTTATGAAATTGCAATGCCTCAGTCCCATATCTCTGATCGACAAATTTCATTCCCTTTATCAAGAGAGCGGAGGGTTTAATCCAGATGACAAAATTTTAGCCTTGCCCAATCTGAAAGCATTTACAGACGCCAATTTCAACGTGGCTCAAATGTTGCAATCTTGCTTTGATATTGTGAAAAAAAAAAAAAAAAAAAACATTGAGGGAAAAGGAGAAAATGCTGGTTACCAACATTTTCTCCTTTTCCCTCAATGTTTTCAAAAGGCCTCTTCTACAGGGTCGTGAAAAACCAGAATTGTTTGGTAAAGGGTTAACAGACTTTCAAAATTGGATATTTACGACAGCCAGCTATCCCCTAAAACAGGGTGTTACCTTTTTGTTCACTTCTGTTATCTTTTTTCAATCGGAGTGGACAGGAATATCACACGATATTTCAATCTTTGGAATTTTAATATAGAATACCTCACAGTAATCGGCAACCAACCAGGTGCGTGTTTTTTTTTTATTTTAAAAGTGGTATTATTTCTGATTTAATGAACGAAGAGGAAACATTAGTTGAAATCTAAGAATATGTAGGGAACTCGTTGGTATTTAAGGTTGAACTATTTGATAACAGTAAGCCACAAGGAATAATTTCTGGGAAATACCCAGCGACCAAAGAGAGTGAAAAAAAAATGTTTGTAGGCTAACAACCGTTTGCACTTTTTATACAACAATGTTTTCTCCACTTTCAAAAGAAAAAGAATCCGTCATTGAAGCTAGATTTAATTCGTCAACGGCATTTGCGTTTAACCCTTTACCATACAATGCAGACTCATGTTTGACGCTCCTTGAAATGAAGCCTTTTGAAAAAAAATGTGGGAAAAGGAAAAAATGCTGGTAACCAGCATTTCTCCTTTTCCCACAATGTTTTATGCTCTATCAAAGATAAATTACACCAATTGGGCAACACTGAAATTGTCGTCTGCAAATGCTTTAAATTTAGACAAGGCTAAAATTTTGTCGTCTGGTAAAGGTGTAATTGATTTGAAGTTTAGTATTATTATTTTCCTTATCGTAAAGACTTCATAAAGGATGAATTAATATTTCCTCTATAGGTACCTATGAAATATCAAAATTATGGTACCAACTATCTGTTTGAAAGTATCACCTTGCCTATTTCCGCTATGAATTATCCTACAAAATTTGCTATTGTACTATTTTAACCGAGCCACTTTTTACTTTTTGCCCTATTAGAATTGTCATTTATAAATCTACTGTATTTCTGTTACGAGTCAGGCGTAACTAGAAAGTAGAAGCCAGCAACAAACAATAACAATTAACAGAATTTATTAACAAAAATATCAAATAAACAGTGACAATATTACAATAGTACAAAACAATACCTTAGACGTTAAACTCAGAAGACAATTAACCTATTCCAGTCTTAATTCCAATCTGATCCTCATCCAAACTGAATGTAATCCAAGCACACGAAGTAATCCTCACTTTAGTCTAGTCTGATCCGAATCCAAACTGAATATAATCCAAGCACTAATTATGACACAAACACAAAATAATCCCCACTGTAGTCTGGCAATCATGTATTAACTAGTGAACACCGAGATGTAAAAAGCTTTTCCTTTTATAATAACAGGGAAACTTCCAGAAAATTCATGTTAAAATTAGTTGCATAACTTCTAGTAAACAGATTGTAAAAAAGGCCCGGAAACTTCCAGAACAGTATTCCACAAAAGAGAATCCAGTTCTAAAAATAGTAACAGGGGAAAACCATTCAAAAATAGATACATACATGAACAAAGCTAGGAATAACTGGGTATGTACATAACAATTCTCATGATAAAGGGAGATAATAATTACCTCCCTTTTCTGAAAACCGACAAAAGTGTCAACAAATGATTTTAAGATAGATATCAAAGGAATTTCTGGTCGGTTAAAATGTGCAAAGTATTATATCTGTATAAATCCGTATTTATCAACTATAAAGAATTTCTATTGCATGTTGCACTAGAAGTGTTATAGGTCTAATATCTTAACGCTCTTAATAAAATAATGAAATGGGACGTAACTCGTCTACTATGTATAATGTTTGTCTTATATATATATTTCTTGTATAATGGGCCGGCAGCCTTGTTACTTTGAATAAAGTTTTTGTCATTGTTATAAATGGAGTGGCAGCCGTAATTGTACTTGGTGCTTTATTTTGATAAACACAGAAGGTTCGAAACACAACGCCAATGTAGTGGCATGGAATTGATAAATTTCACCTTTCCACACCCTTTTTACTCGTGACCCATACCAGCAACAACTAAACGAGCATCGGGATTTAATAAGATTTGATGTTAAAAAAAAATGAGTTTTGTCATTTAGTAATCTGTAGACTGCAATATTATGCACTATTTAGGATTTTATTTTTGATGCTTTTGAAAAAAAAAAAAAAAAAAAAGAGTAAAACCTTTGTCCAGGTTCTGTGTTCACCAACTTTTCTTAACTAAGTTCTTAGACTTGTTCTCCTATTTAAATGTAACACATCTTCTGATTGACTAAACCAAGTAAATTAGCCAATCAGAATTTGTTTTACTTTCATTTTCTGTTTTGGAATGGTTGATGAATACAGACCCAGGTATGTCTGTATTCATCTGGTTTGATTTTTTTTGTAGAATTATTTATCAGTCTAAAAGCATATTATAGCTATCGGCCACGTGGATTATTTATTGTGCCTCATAACTCACAACTGTGCTTTATTGAACGATAAACCACGATAGAAAGAAAAGTATTTCTTAAGAAATAAACATGACCAAAGACAAATTATCAAACTTTTCATTACCCAAAAAACTTGTAGAAGAAGTTTATAACATATAAATCTTGAGTAAAAAAAATATCGTGCGTTACGGCCATTTTGTGTGCTGTAGAGATGGTAGACTACTCGAGTAATAGATAAAATGGACTACTTTTCTTAACCCATTATCTCACAATCCCTACTTTTGACGATCCTGAGAAAAAAGCCTTTAGAAAACATTGTAAGAAAAGGAGAAAATGCTGATAACCAGCATTTTCTCCTTTTTATACAATGTTTTCTATCCTTCACAAAACAAATCTCAAATTTTCAGTCACTTTTACCTCGTCGTTTGTAAATGCTTTCGATTTGAACAAGCCTAAAATATTGTCGTTTGTTATGAGTTCAGCATTTAATTTGTAAACAATTTTATTTCAAACGAAGGGTCATTAAATGCGCAAGTATGTTAAGGTAATACCATCCTAACGTTTCTAGTGCAACATGGGATTAAATTTCTTATTAATTGATAAATAAGGATTTATACTGATGTAATATTTTTGCACATTTCTAACCAACCAGAAATTCCTTTGATGTCCATCTTGAAATTATTTTTCGATATTTTTGTTAGTTTTCAGAAAAGGATGTAATTATTGTCTCCTTTTATAATGAGAATAGAGTGGCCCTAGATTTATAAATAATAATTCTAAGAAGGAAAAAAGGGAAAAAGTTGCGCGGTCAAAGTAGTACAATAATACTCATTATCAATTATAGCAACATTTTTAGGATAATATTACAGTGGAAATAGCTTTTTTCCATTAGAATACTACAAACATAAAATCCTAGTTTTGTGTTTTTCTCTATAGAATTACGAGAGTTCAAAGTTGCGCACAAAATCTGTGCGGAGCATTCGACTGTTTTTTTTCCTTCATCGTCTCTGTACTGAGAAGCTACCAGTCAAAAAGTAACATCGCCTTTAGGGACAGTTATCTGTATTACAACTGCAGCCTAAAATTCAATATCCAAACCAAATAATAAATCATTGGGTTATTGAGGACAGCTAAGCACAGTTAAGTAGCTGTGAAGGTGCGCTGTTTGAGATAAGAGAGATAACGTGACCTACCCAGACCCTTGTCCAACCCCCTCTAAGCCTTTGACCCTTAACACCTTCTCAAACAGCAAAATTTTGGACTGGACAGAATTGCACAGGCTGATCAGGGTTGACATTTTTTGCTTTAATGACATTTTCTGTATCAAAAGTGGTCATTGTACCTTGTTATACAATCATTTTTTAACTACCAACTTAATCTGACCTGCACTATCGTTGATCTGTTTTCATCTAATTGATGAACAGAATTCCCAGATGATCCCTTTTTGATTGATGGGTCACATGTCTACGAGCCCAGTAGAAAAAATAAAACGACATTGTTCAAGAAGGAAAACATGCAGACAGTCTGAAGTGTTATCTTTTCCCGCAATGTTTTCTAAGACATGTTCCATCATTTGAGCCAAACTAAAATTGTCGTCTGCAACTGTCTCGTATTTGGATGAGTCTGTATTTTATCCGAAGGTGAAGAGTCAAGACTTTACCTCACAAAAGAAGTGCAGATTCTCCAATATTACAAGCATTAACTGTCGAGAACATTGAATTGTATGCTATTTTGGAAGATGTCTTCGGATGGGTAGGAAACTTTATGGAATTAAGAAAAAAAAAAAAAAAAAAAAACTCTGCTGCTTTTTCTATCTATTTTTCAGACAGAGTTATCCAATGATTTTTCTGTAAGGTTGTAAAAGACGTAGCATAAGGAGTTAAGTGTTTAAATGTTTGAATATGGGGTGGGCAGAAATAATAACTTGTTTGTATCGATCATCTATCTAAGATAAAAAGAAGGAAGCTTCCTACTATAAACGATTATGTTCTGGCAAAGGTGATTTATTGCTTCTCTGATATATATTAGACCAAGCAAGTCATTTCATAATCGTGGTTTTTCGTATAATCTGTTTGTCTAACAACTATCTAACGTAAAAGGTAGAATGGTCCTTGGGCATGCAGTAATTGACAAAAAGCAAAATTTTTCTCCACAGGTCAGCCTGTACGGACATCGAAGAATAACTTGGATTGATACTTTTTTCTGCAGATTCATGAAACATTCTTTTCACCTTCTATGACTCAGATTTCTATTGCTCAGAAGTGCCAAGCTATGTCAGTCTGTCAATAAATGAGCTTGGTAAATCTGTCGCTTACCGAGCCTAGTAGATCTGTCGGTAACCGAGCCTAGTATATATGTATCTTTTGGTAACCGAGCCTAGTAGATCTGTCCGTTACCGAGCCTAGTAGATCTGTTGATAACCGAACCTAGTAGATCTGTCGGTAAGAGAGACTAGTAGATATGTTGATAACCAAACCTATTAGATCTGTCAATAACCGAGCCTAGTAGATCTGTCGGTAACAGAGCCTAATAGATCTGTCGGTAACCAAACATAGTTTATCTGTCGGTAACAGAACCTAGTAGATCTGACGGTAACCGAGGCTAGTAAATCTGTCGATAACAGAGCCTAGTAGAAATATGGATAACCAAACCTAGTAGATCTGTCTGTAACAGAGACTAGTACATGTGTTGATAACCAAACCTAGTTGATCCATCGGTAACAAGATTAGTATATCTGTTGATAACCAAAGCTACTAGATCTGTCAGTTACCGAGCCTAGTAGATCTGTCGGTTACCGAGCCTAGTAGATCTTTCGATAATCGAGCCTAGTAGATCTGTCGGTAAGCAAGTCTAGTAGATCTGTCGATAACCGAGGCCAGTAGATCTGTCGGTAACTGAATCTAGAAGATCTGTCGATAACAGAGACTAGTAGATCTGTCAGTAACAGAGACCAGTAGATCTGTCAGTAACCGAGTATAGTAAATCGATTGATAACCAAATCCAGTAGATCTGTCGGTAACAGAGACTAGTAGATCCGTTGATAACCAAACAGTGTAGATCTGTCAGTAACAGAGCCTTATAGCTCTGTAGGTAGAAGGGCTTAGTAGATCTGTTGGAAACAGAGCCTACACTGTAAATTTTGAGAAACACGACACGTGTTTTTAGGGTATTAAATACTAAAACAACGGTATTTTTAGAATAAATACTGGTGATTTGTACGTGTTTTGGTGTTTTAGTAAGCGTGTTTTATACCATAACACCCGTCGTTTTGTTTGTTGACGGTCTTACAGAAGATGGCTTCAGATGCTTAATTATTTCTATTCGAGGCACTGATTTGTGTAAGTATATTATGTTAAATGTTATCTTTTTAATTATTTAAAAGATAATGATGTAGAATAAAGTTATAACATATAAAATAGCATAAGTGAGCTGCGCTTCAAATGATTCTTGTCTCGATTCCAGTGACTGTTTTTAAAAAGGGTTGCCCTCTCTCTGTTCAAATACATATAATACCTCCTCATATACATCGAGCTAGGCGTTAAAAGCGCTATAAATGCCTCAGGTTGAATGGGCACATTTGGCATCTAAGTTTATAAAACAGGTCACTGTGTTTAACGTGTTGCACTTGTAAAACACGAGGGCGTTTTATTAGAGGTATGCAGTCACTTCGTTTTCTTCTTTAATAATGTCATATCGAAAGTTTTCCTTTGTCAGTACTTTATAATAGGTACCAAAAAATGGTTCGGAATACTAAGACTATGGTACGAAGTGGTAAGATTATTGTACGAAATAGTATTATTAGTAGGAAATGGTTTAAGTTGTGGTATGAAGTGCCTGGTGCGAAACGGTTATGGCACGAAACGTCCATAATTCTTTTTTTAGCACTACTGCCTACGGCTTTTTTTTTTTTTCTCTCTCTTTTCTTTCAATATTATTTTCAAAACAGCCATTCTCATGAAAGAGATGGTCATTTCGGAACCTATTTTCAATAAAAACTGTAAAATAATAAATAGTTTATATTAAATCATTCTTACTGAGACGCTTATTGACGACTGTAAAATTCACGATGACAAGCGCCTAAGAAAAGGCGGTCCTTTTGCAGACGCTTCTTCCTGGACGGCTTATTGAAAATTTCGGACAATAAATTTCAAAAAGTACATGTATTTCCTCGGTAAATTTGCATTCCTTTGCAACTCAGCATAAATTTCAAACTTATCCCTGTAATCTGAATGTGTATCAGGGTATTTTATATTTTACTGCCAGTTTATTTGTGATGTTGTTTCTCCGTTTCCAGTTGTCTACTGGAGATGATTGTGGGTGGGATAAAGGTTTTTTCACACACAAAAAAAAACAACTAAACTACGCTGATATTGATGCTTCATGGTACTGCACATCCTGCATACAAGTTCGTTACATGTTTCGCTAGTGGTGAATTGATTATAGACTAGTAGTGTAAAGCATATCGTACCAAATATCTTTTGGGATTGGTTGGTTCGTTGTATTGGGGTTTAACGCCACTTTAACAGCTAAGGCCATATCATGCCGATTAGTGACTCGCATATGTTTCCTGGCTTTCTCACACCAGTGCTAACACAACTATATCTTTCCAAAGCCAACGACTACTTTTCTCACATGTGTCACTGTCAGTAGAGGTGAGAGGCGAAAATATGCCAGAGAGAAGTTTGGCTCAACCGGGTATCGAACATGTCACGAGTTCACCAGGTCACAAGTCTTTGAGCCACCGAGGCGGGGCGATACTTTTGGGAAGTTTTGATTCTCACCGTTGCCAATTGTGGGTATTTTCTAAGCTTTCCAAACATAATGTGACCTGTATGACATCTGTAAAAACAGAAGTGTATAGATGAGCAATCTCTTCACCCCTTTGGCCCTGAAATTATAACTGGAACACTGAATGGTTGTGTGTGTGCCTTTTTTGTATATCTAACACGTAGTCTTTTTAAGAATTAGTTTAGCAATGCTATGGCTGTCCAGGGCTTTTTTTTCCCTTGTATTTGAGTAGAAACTGACTAGAAATTTAAAATTTGTTTTGTGAAGGGTAGAAAACATTGTAGTAACCAGCATTTTCTCCTTTTCCCACAATGTTTTCTAAAGGTTTCTTTCTCAGGGGCATCAAAAGTAGGGATTGTGTGGTAATGGATTAATCGAAGGAATTAAGTTTTTGTAAGCATCACAGCACTGCACATAGACTGAATGCCATTGTCATTTCCCTATCATTCAATATTAAATCTATTGACATGTTATATAATTGTCTTCCGTAAAAACTTACAGGTGACAAAAGAAGTTTTCTTAACACTGTGGAACACATTTGAACTCAGTTGCAGTCAACATTCTTCAAAAAAAAAAAAAAGACACGCTGTATCTATGCAAAACATGTCAAGAACCAGAAAACATTACAAAAAGTTTGTTAAATAAAAGGGCTGCAGATGGATAAAGACCAGCATAGCCTTTTTACTTTGGCGTGAAATGTTTGATTTCTTTGCTGATTGATATACAGGTAATCAAATCTCTGAATATTTTAGTCTCAATCTGAGGTGCCGGTTCTGTCGGGCATCGCCGATCTTCCTTTGTCTAAAGACTAGACAATTATTATCACTGCATATGATGCAAACTCTACATCTATAGACATAATACCAAAGCCTAGCCTTGTAACTTCCACAGATAGTGATTCCCTTGTATCATATGATGGCCGAAAAGCAGTTCTTCTAAAGTATTAACTCCGGCACCTATTGGTGTTCCACAGTAGTGTTAAAAAGGACTCTAAGCCTATATGTGCTAATTCTGTGAGATATTTGGTCAAAGTTTAAACAGTTAAAGTTTGAATGTTGAATCTGTTTTGCTTGTTAAATTGCTGCCCCTTCTATATACTACATATACATACACTGCCATTGTTTTATTGATGTACATTGAAAGTCTGCCTAATTTTCCCAATTGGGCCAAAATCATGCTTGAATTTCCCAAAATGAAAGGCTAAGGCCCCTTTCCAATTTTTGGAAAAAAAAACCTGCTGTCATCTCATACAATATGTATGACGATTTTAGGCAATCGGACATGATAAATATAAAGATACAGCAGCAACCCAGCCCAGTCTCGAACTAGAGATCCCTCAGTCAGAAGTCCTTGCCACTGGCTTTACCACTGCACTATTCCACTCCTATTGTTCATAAATGTTTCATCTGTTTATTTATGTAAATTGCAAATGATACACATTCCATATTTCATTTTATAATCAATGTTTTATTGAAATGAATACTCTTTAAAAAGAAAGTTTAAGGAAGGGAAGACATTTATTCCATATATATATCATTGTACTGATATAATATTGTCTCAGTCCTATTAGAAATAATACCAAAATGCATTATTGCTCATGTGTTCATTCTATAGTGTTTCTTTGCGGAAGTACACAAGACATATTGTGTGTCTTCATAATAATGATCCCAACTTCTTCATAGAGAGAGAGAGATTAAAGCAATAGGCAGGTATGATTAAAATATATTCTGTGCTGTGCTGCTTATATGACTTGTCTGACTGCATCTGATTTCAGATGATGATTGAAATAAGTACATCCTCGGTGTGGATCATTTAAATACTTGTGCTGACAGATAGACACAATTGTTTGAAGCAGTAACCTTGTTGAAGCCTGGTGGCAAAGAGGTAAGTTCATGAAGATTTTACTGCATTTTACTTTCATGAGAAAACCTGCTATTTGCACATGTATGTGAAAAGGAAGGAACAGATCAGCTGTGTAGTAACTGTGCAGCCAATCAGTGCCTTTGTTTTTGCCACAGTGATAGTACAGTCCATGTACTTTCTTCACCCAAAATTTTAAACATCTCAGATCTACCCATCTTTTGTGGCTGTACAGCCTTGCTTGTGTTGGGCCTGCCTTGAAATCCTGAAGACAAATTTTCTCCCAATGAAGCTCACATCCATACATTGTAAATAACAAAGAAGTTACATGTATATTTCTGAAATACACAGTATGTAAAAGTTTCTGAATAAATAATCATATTCAGCACTTTCAACAATCTTCCATACAATGTTTGCAATAATATTGATGATAGTAATGATAATGGATATTGTTGTTTCAAGAGGGTAACATGATCCTAAAAATATGGACACATGGTGTCTAAATTAAGTTGCTGACAGGGATGTTATGCCTCAAAACAAACAAAACATATTCATTCATGATAGTTCTGTAACCCATTACCACACAATCCCTACTTTTGACGCCCCTGAGAAAGAAACCTTTAGAAAACATTGCAGGAAAAGGAGAAAATGCTGGTAACCAGCATTTTCTCCTTTTCCCACAATGTTTTCTACCCTTCACAAAACAAATTTCAAATTTTCAGTCACTTTTATTTTGTCGTCTGCAAATGCTTTCAATTTGAATCAGTCTAAAATATTGTCGTTTGCTAATGGGTGAATTAAGAGCATCAAATTTGTAGTAAATGAGCCATGTTTGATAAAAAATCAGATGCATCAAAACTCAACCAATTGCAAACTGGAACCCCATAAAAGGATATCAGACAAATTGTGCAGACCCAGATCAGACACTGTATGTTCATGGTCTACTCTTTTTACTAACAGAATTTTCCATCACAAATCGAAGAGAAATGAAAAAGTACACTTGACAATCCTGAACGACGTAATGACTTATCCAGCTTGTAATAATAGAAGAGTCCTCAGGTACACAATTGGTAAATAGTCTTATTTTGTGTTATTTTAACTCATTACATTTTACTGTTATGCATTCAAAAAATGGGAAATAGGTGAACAGTGCAGACCCAGATCAGATGCCACATATATCCCAGCTTCTGATCAGGTTTTACACTCTGCAAACAGGAATTTCTGTTAAAAATAAAAGTAAAGAAAAAATTAGACCAGACATCCCTTTACTGCCTTGTATTTTAATACAGTATTGCCTTGCATCTCTTAACCTTTTACCACGCAATCCCTGGTTTTAACTACCCTGAGGAAGAAGCCTTCTGAAAACAATGTGGGAAATGGTAACCAGCATTTTCTCCTTTTTCGCAATGTTTTCTATCCTGCAGAAAACAAGTTTCAATTCTTGATATTTTTCTATTTTGTTGCAAGTGCTTCCAATTTGGACTGGTCCAAAATTTTGTTGTTTGGTAAAGAGTTAAATGGGATGAAGTCAAACAGTGCACGCCCAGATCAGACTTTGCATATGCATGTATTGCAGCTTCTGATGGGGCTCTGCACTGTATCCTAAGAAGAATTTCTAATAAAGATCAAAATTAGAAAAAAATTAGACCAGACATCCCTTGATGAAAAATGGACTCCTTGAGTTTATTGTCATGGAAGAATCCATGGCATAAAATTAAATGGTTTAAACCTTTCAGTCAGGACCCATGAATTGACATGTATATTTTCAGGATGTTCAGGCGTCAGAAATTGAAAAGGTCTTGTCCTCTAAACCTATGGCTCCACCTAGTCTTGTTGCTGTCAGAATGTTGAATGAAGAAGTTGACAGTGTGTTCATTGTTGGTGATGATACCAGAATCTCCTTAACTACTAAGTCACTGAATGAGGCACTTTTTCTTTTTTTAGCTTGGTATTATGTATTACAGATTTGGAGTACCCAAGATTCTACAGCCTTTATTCAATTTCTGAATAAAGTGGAAAAAGCTGTGACTACAGTTAGAGACCATAGTCTATTAGTCTGTAATCCTAGTCAAAGACATTTTAACTTTGTGATTTACCTACTTCTGCATTTTGCACATGTTATGCAAGAAAAATTAGAAATTACTCAACAAATTTTTGTCAGTGCGAACAGTTGATGCAGAGAAATATATAATGCATGGTATTTTTCTTCTGTAAAAGTTAAAGCTAAAAACAAACCAAATTCATTAGGATTGCTCAGACACTTACTGCCACCCCTCATGAGGCTTACATGTTGGAAAATATGACAGTTCTATGCAGAAGCCTGCAGTTTTAAAAGTCACTAGCAAGATATTTCTAAGTTAATTGAATAGAGGATATTTGGTTTCTTTTGGTGAAAGGTTGAAATTTATTTCATAGAGTGAACACCACTGGTAATATTACCAATGGTATTCACTTGATGAAATAAATTTCAATCTTTCACCAACAACAAATATTCTATTTATTTCATGCTTTTAACCCTTTCTGGAAGGAGCTTTATCAAAATCCATTTTTCTTGTGGCATACCCCTCCAGCATAGCAACGCATTACAGTATTACTTCAAGCCGCTAGAAATGTAAGGCAAATGATGTAATATTTCCATCAGGTTGTGAGGCACGCACAATTTACCTAAGCAACAAGAATATGAAAATCGGTATTTTCACTGGTTGTACCCATGTAGTATCGAAAATTATTTCTCTGCTATTTCTTGATATCCTACTGGAAAGCATGAAATAAAGTAAGTTCCTTTACATCAGAAAGTAACATCCTCATATTTTTGTGAATTTTTAAAACTGTAAATATGTAACAGATTTTTAGTAGTTTGTTAGTTTTAGGGTTTCAAGTGACTTCTCTGATGAATTGGGGAGGTCAATTCTTTTCATATTTCACATGTAGCGGGGATACAAATAGTCATGGTTTCTTGTTAGGCAGATAAAAATTGTGGGCCCAGATGCTCAAAGCTGAACTCATTGTTAATTAAAGAGATGTTAGCATTTGTATCATGTAACACAAGAAAAGGTGATTTTTTTAAGGAGAAAATGTGTTTAGATTTTTCAATGCAACGGCTACTCACATTTTTCCCGCAAAAAAAACCAGTATATGCAATAATATCTTCATTAGAACACTTAGTGAAATGACCTTAAACGAGCTTGTTAAGCTAGCAATGCTTTGAACAACTGGGCCTTTGTTGCTACTGCAACTTATAATTTCTATAGAATTATAAGGGGAAATGTGGAAATTTTTTCTTGAATATTGTCTTTCCTGTACTCACAGTGCCTTGTTTTGAACAACAAAAAATTGTATGATGAACCATTGTAAATTTAGTTCTACTGAATCCATTACCACACAATCCCTAATTTTGAGGACCCTGAGAAGGAGCCTTTAGAAAACATTGTGGGAAAAGGAGAAAATGCTGGTAACCAGCAATTTCTCCTTTTCCCACAATGTTTTCTACCAAATTTCAAAACAAATTTCAAATTTTCAATCACTTTTATTTTGCCAACTGTAAATGCTTTTGATTTGGACAAAACTAAAATATTGCGGTTTGGTAACGAGTTAATACATGTAACATTCCTCATTGCTACAGATTTAGAATGCATGGTTGTGTCTGCTCTACAAAATCATTTTACTAATTCTGTTGAACACAGTTAACTTTTTTTTTTTTTACTTGGTCCATCTCGTTTGTATATTTATTTCTACAACCAAGAAAAATGACAGTGTATAGTACTATCATGGTCATTTTTGCGTTCATTTCTCAAATCCTGTAAAATAATTTTTAACTCATTACCAAACAACAATATTTTAGGCTTGTCCAAATTGAAAGCATTTGCAGACGATAACGTAAAAGTGACTGAAAATTTGAAATTTGTTTTGTGAAGGGTAGAAAACGTGAGAAAAGGAGAAAATGCTGGTTACCAGCATTTTCTCCTTTTCCCACAATGTTTTCAACCCTCCACAAAACAAATTTCAAACTTTCAGTCACTTGTATTTTGTCGTCAGCAAATGCTTTGGATTTGGACAAACATAAAATAAGTTAACTCTTTACCACACAATCCCGACCTTGAACGACCCTAAAAAGGAAAGCCTTTGAAAACATTGTGGAAAAAGGAGAAATGCTGGTTACCAGCATTTTCTCCTTTTCCCACAAAGTTTTCTACATTCTACATTCTTCCATTTCAAGTTTAGAATTTCCATTTCTTGTTTACGCAATAAAGTCTGTATTTTTGGTCAGATTTCCATGAAACTTGCAGAGTTTGTTTATCTTATCAATAGCTTCAACCCTAGATCTTGAAAAAACTCCTTCAAACAGTATGGGAAAAGTAGCCATTTCAAGTTGAAAACTTTCATTTCTTGTTTATGCAATAAAGTCTTCATTTTTGGTCAGGTTTCTGTGTAACTTACACAGTTTGTTTATCTCATCAATAGCTTTAACCCTATTGATTTTGAAAAAAATCTGACAAAGAGTGTGGGAAAAGTAGCCATTTCAAGTTTTGAATTTCCATTTCTTGTTTATGCGATAGTCTTCATTTTTGGTCAGATTATCTTGAAACTTGAAGAGTTTGATTATCTTATCAATAGCTTCAACCCTATTGATTTTGAAAAAGTTCCAGCAAACAGTATGGGAAAAGTAGCCATTTCAAGTTGAAAACTTTCATTTCTTCTTTACGGGATAAAGTCTTCATTTTTGGTCAGATTTCTGTGAAATGTGCACAGTTAGTTTATCTCATCAATAGCTTGAACCCTATTGATTTTGAAAAAAATCTGACCAACCGTATGGGAAAAGTAGCCATTTCAAGTTGAACAATTTCATTGCCTGTTTACATGATAAAGTATTTATTTGTAATCAGATTTTTATGAATTTTTCAGCTTGTTTATCCCATCAATTGCTTTTTAACCCTGTTGAGTTTGAAAAAATGCAACAAACAGTAATGGAAAAGTAGCCATTTTGAGTTGAAAATGTCAATTTTTTGTCTTTTTGCGTAATGAATTCCTATGTATGCTTTATTTGAAAGCAAACTCTCTGCCAGTATAGCATATTCAGGCCCTTCAGGGCCTTCTAGTTTATTCAAATTTATTTTGTTGTCTGCACATGCTTTCAATTTGGACAAGTCCAAAATTTTGTTGTTTGGTAAAGAGTTAATTTGTAGAATGTACTATTTTTAGCATGGAGATGCTAATCATTGAATTGGTATATGTATAAGCTGTTCTATTTTTTTTAGTCATTTGTGGTGATCACCAATGTGACTTTTATCATTGAAACTTAGGGGAATACCAGCAACAGAGACAGCATTGTCTTTTTTGTACGGCCGTCGAAGACGGGACGTATTATGGGATCTCACATGGTGTACAGGTGGGCGGGTGGCGTCCAGTTCTTAGTCTGGAGCATAACTTTGTCATCTTGTTTGATTGACTTGAAACTTTGCATTTGTGTTTGTTGCAATAATACAGATTGCAGTGTGAAAGAACCATAACTATACCACGTGCTGTCTTTAAATTTTTTCCCTTTGATCGTTCTTTTTACAGCATTTTCTGCTTGTCCGGAACATAACTGTCATTTTTAGTGTGAACATCTTTCAAATTTGGCATGCTTGATTGTTGAAAAATTACTGAGTGCAGTGCACAAGAACCATAACTCTTTCTAGCATGAATTTTGACTTGTTCTCCCTTAGATCTTCACTTTTATAATTTTTCTTGCTTGTTCTGAGCATAATTTTGTTATCTTAAGTGGGAATGACTTGAAATAGGGTTTGCTTATTTGTTGCAATATTTGGAAGTGCAGTGCACAAGAATTGTAACTCTACCTCGTGCTGTCTTTGGATTATTTCCCTTTGATTGTCATTTATAACTTTGTCATTTCAAGTTAGAACGACTTCAAATGTGGTGTGCATGTTTGTTGCATTATTACAGAGTACAGTGTGCAAGAACAATAACTCTGCCTAACGCTGATTTTGAATAATTCCACTTTGATATTCATTTTTACAGTAGTTCTTACTTGTCCAGAAGGCAATTTTGTCACCTAAAGTCAAATTCACTTGAGACTTGGTAAACATGTTTGTTGCACGTACGAAAAATGCAATCCACTAGAGCTGTAACCTTACCTAATATCCTTTTGGAATTATTCCCTATTCATTATTTTTATGCTCCCAAAGGGCGAGCATATAGTCGCCGCTTCGTCTGTCTGTCCGTCCATCCGTCCGTCCGAAGCCATTTCTCCACAACCCTTGGACCAAATTGGATAAAACTTCATATTTGAACTCCTTAGGGTAAAGTGGCGACATATCTTTCTCGGTTTTTCAATTTGACCCCGTGTCTTGGGAAAAAATGGGGCTTAATGCAAAATTGCAATTTTTTTACTAATGTCTCATTCAGTTTTTGTCAAAATATCATGAAACTTCATGGTTATATTGTTTATGGAAAGTTTCAGCATGTGCCCATCCTATTTTTAATCTAGGCATTTTTTTTAAGTTGACGTTCTGTCATGGAAAAAGGGGGTTTCTTGCAAAATTCCAATTTTTACTAATATTTCATTCAGTTTTGGTCAAAATTTCATTTAACCTCATGGTTATATTGTTTTTTCAAAGTTTCACCATGTGCTCTTGTTTCTTTATCTATGTGTTTTTTCAATTTGACCATCTGTCATGGAAAAAGGGGGTTTCTTGTAAAATGCTAAGAAAAAAGGGGCTCTAATGCAAAATTGCAATTTTTACTAATATCTCTTTCAGTTTTTGTCAAACTTTTATGAAGCTTCATGGTTATATCTTGCTTTACAAGTTTCAGCATGTGCCCTTGTTATTTTCAATCTACGAATTTTAATGCGCAAATACCTCTATCCTGGTTTCTCAACTGGAGGCTGCATCACGGAAAAAGGGGACTTCATGGATAAAAGAGTTTTTCACTAACATCTCCTACATCAGTGCTCAAAACTTTGTGAAATTTCAAATCTGAACTTGTTGGAACGTTGCCCAGGTACCTCTCTTCCGGTTTATGGATTTCAGGCTGTGTCACGGAAAAAGGGGGCTTCATGTAAAAAATCGTTTTATGTAATATTTACTGCATGACTGCTCAAAATTTTATGAAATTTCGAATTTTTAATTATTATTAAAAAATGCCACAAACCACACACCTGTTGTATTTATTTCAATGATGCAATATTGTCTTATGGGAAAAGGGGGCTTAGTGGGCTTATTGTCCTCTAAGTTTGTGTTGGCTATCTCTAAGATAGTAATTTTGCCTTTTCTCTTCAATTTTTGGGGGGCATGAACAGGTCCTTTTAGGATAAAAGAAGTGAATTTATATCAATTTCATAGATTTTATGACAAGCACTTGTTCGTGGAGCATAACCCGTCTCTGACAGCTCTTGTTTCTTACAGGTTTTCATTCTTCTCTACAATGTAACTTTGTCTTTTCATGTTGGAATGACCTGAAACTTTATATGCATGTTTCCTTAATATTAGAGGAGATATTCATGCCTATTTCAATCACTTACATGATATCTGCTGTACTGCTATTTTCCTCTACCTGCCCTATACGATTATTATTCCCCCTCGACAACTGGCGGTGGGATGGGCGTATCTTGCGACAATTTGCCGCTCTTGCTATATGATATGTTGCATATATTTTGAAAGAAGGGTATACCAAAGAAGGTTATACCCTTGGAAGAACACCACAACAAAAATGATTGGTCATTTTGTTCATTTCCATGGTATCCCTGGCAACACTAAAGTGATTTAGATTTTATTTACATAAATTACTAGATTACTAATCTGCTGCTTGTGCAGTTATATGAAGTCAGATTTTCAAATTGTTGACTGTTAGTTTGAAGGATAGCAGATCTTATTTGAATCGTGTCATGAAAACCTGTCCTGGATTTCGAACAGGTGTGACACAAATCAGGTTGTCCAACCACAGAAAATAGCTAGAAGCTTGAAATCTAAAATTGAGGGTTAAGAGGGATTGTGATATGATATCAATGTAGCAAAAAACAAACTCGCATATTAACTGTGTGGTTATCTGTGATTTTGTTTTTACATATGCAAAAACAGTTTCTCATGACGAGGCTTATTTTATTAGTATTAAAAGGCTTTAATCATAATGACTGCACGTTTGGTCCCAGATCACCAAGATGAGGAAAATCTTACTGACTGAAAGATCAACAGTGTTTTATGTTTCCTGAGAAAAAAATAAAATTAAATACAAATACTTATCAACCTGTTCTCAATTTTCTGTGACAGTTCATGTTAATAGTCGCAACATGAGAAAATGTGTATTCTAGTTTTGTCACCTGGCGATATTCGAAATAGGCTACACAAGTATATAAGCTAGCTGCATTTGTTGAAAATGGATGTAATTATGATGTTACTGTCGTCATCATCATATCCATTTTTAAACCTGTTTCTCTCTATGGAGAGTGAGACAGAACTATTACACTATATCAAGCCTGTTCAATGTAGTATATTTGACGTTGAACTGTAAAACACCTGTTTCGAAATAAAACACCTTAATCCTGAAAAACATGTTTTCGTGTTTAAAAAGTGTAACAGGCTCGAAAACACCTGTTACCATTTTCAAATAAAACACTGAAACAGGTGTTTTCACAAAACACTAATGTTTTCATCATGTTTAATTTTAAAACACTGGTGTTTTCTCAAAACACGAACAGGTGTTAAAAAAGTGTAACAGAAAAGTGTTTTCTATCGTGTTTGGATTTAAAACACCCGCTTTTACAGTGTATTAGTTTTGTCGGTAACAGAGCCTATTAGTTCTTTCGGAAACCGAGTTTGGTATATCAGTCGGTATCTAAGCCAGAAGATCTGTTGGCAACCTAGCTGTTGGCAACCAAACCTATTAAATCTGTCGGTAACAGAGCCTAGTAGATCTGTCGGTAACAGAGCCTAGTAAGTCTGTCGGTAACAGAGCCTAGTAGATCTGTCGGTAACACAGCCTAGTAGATCTGTAGGTTACACTGTCCGACTTCGATATAACTGGATACTGAAAACATATTTAAACACAAAACAAAAATCTATATAAATTAAAGTTAATGGATAAATGCGGTTCACTTCAAACATTTTTTGCATCGCAGAAGTTGTCAGAAGGTCCCTGAAAACCTTTCTAAATCACGCCTTGCAAGGTCCCTCATTTCATTGACAGTCTGTATAATGTTTAACCCTGTTTTCAACATTATTTCAGTTATTTTTTCTGTAGCCAGTAAACCTATACAGGCTTTCCTGGAGTTTCTTTTACCAGTACTCCACACAATATTCTTTCCAACTCACTGGCTGCTTTCCCACATGACCATCGTCGAAATGATAATCAGCGATGAGAGGAGAATCAATCCTGTTGCAACGGCTATCATCAGTCCTCGGAAAGACATTGACGTAGTCGGGGATTGAACGAGCGAACCCCTGTTATTGAGTCCTGAACGCTACCGAATGCGCTAATAGGATTAGGACCCACACTCCAATCCAAAATACGATTTTCCGTGTTTTAACCCATTACCACATAATCCTTAATTTTGACGACCCTGAGAAATAAGTCTCTAGAAAACATGGGAGGGGGGAGGAAAGGAGAAAATGCAGCATTTCCTCCTTTTCCCACAATGATTCCTACCCTTCACAAAACAATTTCAAATTTTCAGTCACATTTATTTTGTCGTCTGCAAATGCTTTCAATTTGGACCAGTCCAAAATTTTGTCGTTTGATAAAAAGTTAACCGCACGTAGCCCATCCCGCTCAAGATAAGCCCTTATCAAACAATACAATACAATATTTTATTTGTGCAAGATTTTATGAACCATGCTCTGACCAAGGGAGGCTTAGTACATCTCCGTGTTGCACTCATACTATGCAAGTGATCAGGTGATCACTGATACATAAGATACATTTTGCCTAGTAAACTACTGAAACATATTGTAGAACGGTCATTTTGCATGCAGAAAATAGACAAATAGCAAATAACGTGGACTGTGTAGACTTACCTGGGTCGATACGTTTTGCAGATGCCCCCTTTTCACATAGCATGCTTCATATACATTTTATACGATTCCAAAATTAGTAATGTGATATCTATATTGATTTCATCATTTCTCTTATATATCATGCTCGATATTTTATAAAGATGGCATGCAAAAGCTTTTTAAAATGTTTCTGGGCGGCAAGCTTTTGAAATGATTAAGAGAATAAGAGAAACTGGTGTTCTTCTTTTTCTATAATGCTCTTTTTATGTTTTAAAGACAAATATCGGCATTTGAGTTACGTTTCACCAGCCGTGAGTTGGAGCTTTTGATAAGAAAGAGTTCAACATTTTGCCTCTAGGTAAAAAGGTAGATAAGGAAAGAGCAAAGAATTTTGAGTGCACATCTTTTTATCTCGGTATTACGCGGCTTACTGCCGATTTATTTTTCTTTTTTGAAAATTGTTTTTTAGAATTGACCGAATCGTATTTTACACCACTTTAACCCTTTAACAAACGAATAAGTGTTGCATTAGACCAAACTGAAAACATTTGCAGTTAAGAATTTAAATGCGTCTAAAGTGATGATGTCTGCTTTTGATAGAGTAGAAAACATTGTGGGAAAAGAAGAAAATGCTAGTCGTAAAAGCCACGGATTGCGTAGAACACACAATGACGCCTTTTGACAACCCTGAGGTAAAAGCCTCTTTAAACATTGAGGGAAAAAGAGAAAATGCTGGCAGCCAGCATTTTCTCCTTTTCCCACAATGTTTTCTACCCTATCAGAGCAAAATGGCATCATTTGAGCCACTTTGAAATTGTCGTCTGCAAATGGATGGATCTTGAATTGTTATGTGTGGTAACGGGTTATACAAAATTTCAGCCTGATATCTGTCAAGGTTACATGCATACTGGACAGGTGCTCTAAAACGCCTGTTACTTTAATAACAATCAGACACGAATCCCAGTCAGCATTTGGCCACTGACTATCTATTAGATATGGGTTATGATCTGTAAAAAGGCGGCTTAAAGCATTTACAAACAGTATCGACCCATTTCAGCCTGCCAGTCCTCATATACTCTACCTGAGTCGAAATTTTCTGTTATTGGTCATTTTTTCGTCTGCAAGTTCGAGGGACAGTCTACCTTTTGAATCAGTCACTTGTTTGACTGGATGACTGGATGTATCCATGATGATGTGGAGATTTGTCTGGTATAAACTATCACGAAATGCATTAAGCCCCTTTTGTCAGCGCATGGTTAAAACTAAGATTTATTTTTGTATTTTTTTAGGTAATTACGTTTCAGAATCATGAAGATCAGATGTTATCTCTTAATCTTTACATGTTTCATTCTGAATTCTGACAACAAAATCAAAATGATGTCAACAGTTGAAGCCACATCAACAACAGAGACAAGATCGACAACTGCACAACCGACTCCACAGGTACTAGCGCCAAGAAACTTGTCAGGGTCAACAAATACCTCAAGTTTTTCGACAGATACAACTGCAAATACGGGGCTATCAAATAGCGATACGTCCACAAATAGTATATCTGTGTCATCGACTACTAACAGTTCTGTAAAAACGACAGATACATCTACAACATCTGGGTTCACGAGTACCGACAACTCTACAACACCGGCAGATACATCTACAACATTTAGGTTTATGAGTACCTACAACTCTACAACACTGAGAGATACATCAGCAACATCTGGGTTTACGAATACCAACAAGTCTACAACACCAGCGGATACATCTACAACATCTAGGTTTACGAGTACCGACAACTCTACAACACTGACAGATACATCTGCAACATCTGGGTTCACGAGTACCGACAAGTCTACAACACCAGCGGATATATCTACAACATCTAGGTTTACGAGTACCGACAACTCTACAACACTGACAGATACATCTGCAACATTTGGGTTCACGAGTACCGACAAATCTACAACACCGGCAGATACATCTACAACATCTGGGTCAACGAATACCGACATCTCTACCACACCGACGGATACATCTACAACATCTGGGTTCAAGAGCACCGACATTTCTACCACACCGACGGATACTTCTACAACATCTGGGTCAACGAGTACCGACAACTCCACCACACCGACGGATACATATACAACATCTGGGTCAACGAGTACCGACATCTCCACCACACCGACAGATACGTTTACAACATCTGAGTCAACGAGTACCGACAACTCTACAACACCGGCAGATACATCTAGAACATCTGGGTTTACCAGTACCGACATCTCTACAACACTGAGAGATACATCTGCAACTTCTGGGTTCACGAGTACCCACAAGTCTACAACACCGGCGGTTACATCTACAACATCTTGGTCAACGAATACCGACATCTCTTCCACACCGGCGGATACATCTACAACATCTGGGTCCACAAGTACCGACATCTCTACCACACCGAGAGATACATCTACAACATCTGGGTCAACGAGGACCGACAACTCTATCACACCGGCGTATACATCAATAACATCTGGGTCGACTAGTAACGACAACTATACCACACCGGAGGATACATCTACAACATCTGGGTCAACGAGGACCGACATCTCTACCACACCAAGAGATACATCTACAACATCTGGGTCAACGAGGACCGACAACTCTACAACACCGACGGATACATCTACAACATCTGGGTCAACGAGTGCCGACAACTCTACTACACCGATAAATACATTTACAACATCTGGGTTCACAAGTACAACAACGATCTTCCCCAATAGCTCCAACAATAATGTATCTTCTACAACATCAACATCTACAACAGTTTCCACAACCAGTTCATCTGTAGATCCATCCATTCCTGTTACTTCATTCCCAGTTGAAAAACCGATCGGAGGTTTGTTGGGATTTTCCTCTTCTTTTACGTCTTCTTCTTTTTCTCCTTCTTCTTCTTTCCGTTCCTCGTCGTCATCACAATTTGTCATCTTTCCTTCTTCTTCTTATCACTGTAGTTGGCATTTTTACTATTATCCTTATTATTATAACTATTTTTGTTTATTGTTTATTATTGTTATTATTATTATTATTATTATCATTATTATATGTAGCAGAAAAAAGGTTTCAAGAAATGAAGTTTGTGGTGATCCTGTATATATCATGAAATACAAAGGCGTTAGTTATGTTGGTTATTCATAAAAATAACGCTTTTTCGTTATAAAAGTGATTCAGTGAAATGTCAGATGAGAATTTTGCAGTTACTGTGTGACTAAAACCATTTACAAAGAACAAAAACGTGTGTAGACCAAGATCAGCCCGTATACCTGTGAAGGCTGTACATTTTCTACATTATCTGCAAAATTCTGTCAGATTGCTATCAGCAGGAGAAGGCTGGATATTTGCTGCCTCTCCCATTTCAATAATTACCTTAGACAGACATTCGAGCGTGTCTACTATATTTTCAGTTTCTCGCACCCATGACTCTTTAGGATCGAAGCATCTCATGAAAACTCAACGAAGCCTTTTCTTATTCGTTCCATTATGATAATTTTATGGATCCCCTCACCAACGAAGGAAACCCTGCTAGTCAGATATGCAAGATTCTAGTTAAAAGACGGCTGAATTTCTTACTCCAGCTTTCGATCTAATCATGAAGTGATGAACTTTATTTACATTTTGTTACACTGCATTTATGATTTTTTTTTATTTAAAGTATTGCCGGTGTAATGCAGAGAAATGACCCCCATTACAGAATGACCCCCGGGTCATTTCTCGACGTAGAATAATGACCCATGGGTCATTTCTCGACGTAGAATAATGACCCGGGTCATTTTTCTACATCGAAAAATGACCTATGGGTCATTCCTCTACGTCGAGAAATGACCCGGGGGTCATTTTCTAATGGGGGTCATTTTTCTGCATTACACCGGTTACAAGACTGCGTTGATTATGTTTCATTATGACACATGTGCGGTCAAAATTTTGCAATGAGTTTTTTTTATAGAAATATAATTGTCAGTTTTTATTGGTTTCCCAGGAGCATTTCACTGAACTCCTGTCATACAACTCTTAACCAATTAATCGAAACACTACAAGTCAATAATGCCAGGGGATTTTCTGTCGCTAAATTTAGTCCCAAAATCACAAGATTACGTCATAGCTACTCTCCAAGTTTAAAAGAGTGAGACACAATTTTTCATTATTTAAACGGTTGCTTTTGTAGCAAAAGATATGATTAAAAGATCTCTTTTCATCTGCCGAATCTTCCGTTGGTTGCACTGGAGTGTAAACAGAGTGTGTGGTGTGTGTGGCGAAAGATAGGGTTGAAGTTTTTTTCCCGATACAGTATTTCGTTTTGCAGATCAAGTGACCTTTAACCTTGAATTTACATTGAGAATTGACGGAAACTTTTCTGAACAAAAAGAAAATTTCAAAGACTTGGAAAATAATATCACAGACACGGTATGTCTATCTTTCTTGTGTTTTCTTTTTTAACACGTGCTTCCAGTCTATATGTACTTTTGTCAGAATGAAGATACCTAATTGTATTTTAGCACCAAAACATCAATAGGCTTCCGTAAAAAATACGGCACTTAATTATGTTTTAGCACTTAAACATAAATAGGTTTCAGTAAAAATGGCAGTCAATGCATCTGCAAAAAGTATCGACCAAGGTCAACCTGCGCGCGTTGCGCGCGAAGGCTGAGGTGTGTTGAAACTTTTTGAAACTTTTTACCTTTGGTACATTTTCTCTGCATGCCCAAAGACCATTCTAGTCCAGAACTGTGCAGGTATAAGACAAGTAGATCTGTAATAGTGAAATGACCTACTATGTATTATGTATTACGAATATTCGTTACACCCCTTTCGTCGGGGAATACCTTTTTTTTTTTTAATTATCCGGCAAACAATCTGATTAGTCGTCTCGACAAAACGTCTTCACCAATCAGATAGCTAGCTCTGGTACTTCAGAAAAGATTATTTTTATACACCTTTATAGCGCATTTTTGTTGCTGTCAAAGTCAATGTAAATCTTCATAACACTTCTTAAGACGTGAAGCAGGTGAGAAAAGTAGTCGGTGCCTTTGGAAAGAAAGTTGTGTTAGTACTGGTGTGAGAAAGCCAAGAAACACATGTGCGTCACCGACCGCCCTGATATGACCTTAGCTGTTAAAGTGGCGTTAAACCCCAATACAACCAACCAACCAACTCACTTTTCGACTGAAGGCGGAAACAGTAGCCTCAACCCCTTTATAAAAGGGGTTAGACGCATGAATGAAATAAATAGACTATTTACGATAATGCTCTCTCGATCAAATAGATTTAGATCTTTCACTAAAAAAAAAAAAACACACAATTTGGGTACTTGATTTTCAATTTCATTTACAGCTGAAAGAGTTTGTATTTGATGTCATCGAAGTCGATTTTAACATCAGTTTTAGGTAGGTATACTTATTTGTCTATAATTCTGTTCATTATTTTCTTGACTCCTTTTCGGTAATAAATCACCCAAGTACATTTAGTTTCGATACGAGTTCCCCTTTAGATCTCATAAGTAGCTTACTAGCTAGATCTGTGGCCAACTGCTTGGATTTATTCATTAACAAGTGTACTGGCATAACTTTACTGTGGCATCATTCAGAAATTAAACAGTCTATCTATCAAATGGATACTTATTAGTAATAATTATTGAAACAGTTACATTAAAACACAGAGGTACTCTATTTGTGTATAAATTATTTACTGCCTTCCTTTAACTCTTTAGCAAAAGACAGTATTTTAGGCTTGTCCAAATCGAAAGCATTTGCAGACGACAAAATAAAAGTAACTGAAAATTTGAAAATTATTTTGTGAAGGGTAGAAAGCATTGTGGGAAAAGGAGAAAATGCTGTTTACCAGCATTTTCTCCTTTTTCCACAATGTTTTCTGAATGTTTCTTTCTCTGGGTCGTCAAAAGTCGAAATTGCGTGATAATGGGTTAAATACACTGCCGATAGTTTGACATCCCTTGTAGCTTGTAGGACAGAAACACAATGGGTTATTCCAATTCTGGAAATTTTGACAAAAGTGTGAATTTCTTGGCCCATATGAATACAACGGCTACTTGTAAAACACAAATGATCGTAAACTGGACACCTTCACAGGTTATAAACCATTAAATGTTTCCGTGTAAAACTGAGGTCGCCACAGCTCCTAAATGATTTATTGAATGCATTTATCCGTATAACGCTGGCAACATTACGTCCACATATAAGGGGCTTAAAACTAAAAACATCCCCCCAACACATCGTAATTCTTTGTATACTGTTTCAGAAACGGAAGTATCTTGGCGATTATTGTTACAACGTTTTCGTATAAAACATTAGCAGATAAAAACACGACGTTTATAATGCTGGTGGACGATTTACAAAAAAATTTTGAGAGTAACAAAGATAATATCACAGGCGGCATTTTGAACCTGGATTATAACTCATCGTATAGCAATTTCACGGCTGTTATAGGTAAGTTTGTTGGGTGGTTTTGAGTTTTAGCAATAACAAAACAGCAATGTGTTTTTACCATTCCGAGGAAGAAGCATTTTTCTTCATTTCCTACAATATTTTATTCCACCAAAGGCAATTTCTATCGTATGACAAAATCTGTTTGTCGTCTGTAGATTCTAAATTTCTGACTATTTTGTAAAGAAATAAATCTGCAAAATTTTCCCATTTATAGAAAAAAAAAGATTAAGGACTACTCTGACATTATTGTTGTCACGTTTTTTTTTTTTTTATTTATACGCTTCTTTTTAACGCCATGTAAAAAAAAGATGAATAAGTCAATAAAGAAACAAAAATAAAATCCTGCAACTTGTTTTTAGTTTTTATTAGAAAAATCTAACAGTTACAAACATAGTAACTCTGAACGTTCTGTGCGATTTATTTAGGTCTATACTTTCCATTGACTCCAGCTCAACTTTCCAGTTTAATTTTGCTCGACTCTATACAAGAAAACAAATCGATCCCAGCTCACTTGTACCGACCTAAGATGAACTTTTAACCCTTTCCCAAACGACAAATTTTGGACTCTTCCAAACCAAAAGAGTTTGCAGACGACAATTTTAGAACTGGTTAAAATGCCAGAAAGTTCTCAAAAAGGGTAGAAAAGACTGTGGGAAAAGGAGAAATTGCTCGTTACGAGCAATTTCTTCTTTTCCCACAGTGTTTTCAAAAGACATTTACTGCAGACACGTAAAAACCAGGGCTTGTTTGGGAAAGGGTCATCGTAATTGCCATTATAATACATGTATGTCTCCCTGTCTTTATATGGCCTACAACATGCGAAAGGGGCATTTGGACATACATGTACATGTATGTGTAAAATATTGTCCCGGATCAGCCTTTGCAGTCCGCGCAGGCCAATCCGAGACAACACTTTCTGTTTTTAGGTTATTTTCTGTTTTGTCGAAAGTCTACTGTAGAACAAAGTCTAAGGTAGTTGTAAAGTGTCGTCTCGGATTAGCCTGCACGAAATGCGCTGGCTGATCTTAGCAAGAAAAAAGGAAAATGAGGATGACAATGAGGAACGAAAAGAAGAACAAGAAGACAAAGAAGAGGAAGAAAGAAAAGACGAAGACGTAAAAGAAGACGACACTTTACGCAAATTTTCGAATATCTTTTTTCGTGTGCCGCAACCCATATACATCCCGCAAGGTTTTCTACCCTACTGGAAACAAATTTCATTTTTTCATTTTTTTGAGTTACATTTAATTTGGCGTTTGCAAGTGCTTTCAATTTAGACCAGTCTAAAATTTTGTTGTTCGGTAAAGAGTTAGGCCCCCTTTTTGTAAGTGCATGACTGATATATTCTGTTTGAAATTGTTCTTATCGACTGTTCTTTCTACATAATTGTAGCACGTTTCAACCAGACACCTTGTAATTATGTGGGTGGAGAAGGAGCATGCAGTAGTTCAGCCATTATTGGATGTACAGGGGATCTGAAGCTATACTGTTTACACAAATGTGATGCCGCACAGGCAGTATCATGTGGTGAACATGGTGCTTGTTTTTATGACATTTTAAATGGACGTACTGCTTGTAGGTAAGTATAAATATAAAAAAAAAAAATGTTTGTCATGGTTAAAACTGCACAAGATTCGATACGACGAATAAAAAAAAGGCATTTAAAAAAAAAAATGTATAATATACAACTATCGTGATTCTGAATGGGCATGATGCCAGCAACTCTCCACCACTTTATCGCGAAAACCCATTCAAACCAAAATCATGCGTCAAAAAGAACTGCAACTTTAACGGATTTATTCCATATACATCAAAACAATATTTGTAAGCGGACTGAAGCTAAAATTTCACCAATTTTCTATCCTTATACCTTTAAATTGTATTGTATTTGAGTTTACAGCCATATAACAGCTTAGATCATATCATGGCGGCCAGTGACGCACCCATGTGTTTCCTGGCTTTCTTCCATTACTGACAAAACCTTTTTCCAAAGTCACTGACTACTTTTCTCACATTCATTAGGGGTGAGAGGCGAAAAATCAACAGACAGCAAATTTTCCTAAACAGGGTATCGAACCTGCAACCTCCAGGTCACGAGTCACCCGGTCGGGCCTTCCCTTTACCTTTAAAAGGATGCCACATGTGTGCATAGAAATGTATATATGGAGTGCAACACGCGAAAAGGGTCATTCGGACATTTGCGTAAAGTGTCGTCTCTGATCAGCGTGTGCACTCCGCACAGGCTAATCCGAAACGACACTTTACGATTTTATGTGATTTTCTGTTTTACGCAACTCTACTGTAACACAAAATCTAATGTAGTCGTAAAGTGCCGTCTCGGATTAGCCTGCGCGGACTGCGCATGCTAATCCGGGACGACACTTTACGCAAATGTCCGAATGCACCTTTTCGCGTGTTGCACTCCATATAGTGGTTGCTGATTGCCGATATCGTAGATATGAATATATATTTCGAAAACATATATAATGATTTGACTAATCGGCTACAGTCTGTTGAAATTATCTATCAAGGATAATAGTTCTCAAGAGTGAATATCTTCACATCTAGAAATTTTATATATTAAACTAGTATAGTCCAATTCTGCTAGAAAACTTCGTGCCGTATAGTCTACGAGAAAAATACAGGTGCTCACACTCGTAAAATTATGTATTTCCCGTACACAATGGCATTTGTTCTCTACTCTGTAAGTATAGGAGATTTAAATATAGATTTACACAAGATTTCTAGCCGACTTCGTCGAGCTTGAGGAAAAAATGGTTATCCATTTGTTTCAAATTTTAATACGTTTCACACTATGCAAGAACTCATTACCTTTGTATATCTACTTCAGTACCTTTGTATGTCTAGTTCAGTACCTTTGTATATTTTGCTCACATCTTACCTCGTTATTTAACCCTTTACCAAACAATCCCTGGTTTTTACGACCCTGAGATAGAAGCCTTTGGAAACCAGCATTTTCTCCTTTTCCCACAATGTTTTCTACTCTTCTACAGTCAAGTTTAAATTTTTCAGTCACTTTAATGTTGTCGTCTGCAAATGCCTTCAATTTGGACGAGTCTGCAATTTTGTTGTTTGATAAAGAGTGAAGTATACAATCGAACGACAGTGACAGTGTCACTCGTATATACTTTAATTTAATTTAGTTAGATTTTAGATCAAGAACAAAATATTTTTTCACTGCTTTCCGCTCTGCTATATTCGCAGGAATAGATATAAATGACCCAAAAACAATCAAGGGAACGTATCAACATTATTTTTATGTTTCCAACAATGTCTGAAAATATCTTTTTTCTTTCGTCAGGGACTAAAATATTTGGTAGTTTATCAGGGACTGTGTTTGACGTATTCGGTTCCATTAATTTCATTACAGATGTGAAAGTACGTCATTTAGAGTATATCATGGCGAGAAATGTGAGGACACTACCGCCACCCTAGCCTTTGTTCTTGCCATGTCCCTGGGGATTGGAGGCGGTCTTCTAGTCATTTGTGTAGTCGTGATCATAATTCTGTGTCTATTTCGAGGACGAACAAAGTCACAGTAAGTAGATATTTATCATCATATATCATAACATGAAGTCGTTATAATTGTTTTATGTCTACATCAAAAACAAAAATTTCACAGTGCGTGGGGACTTAATATGTTGTAACAATGTTGTCAAGATCACACGTATATATTAACATAGAAAACGTACAATGTCGGAGTACGTGAAGATTTATCTTTGTACATTATAATATGTTGTGATCACTGTTCTATGTCTACATCAGGGACGAACAACATTAATATATTTTGAGGTGTAGTCGTGATCATTGTCTACATCAAGGATTAGCAATGCCACAGTACGTGGAGAATTATCTTCATATTTCATAAATTATAGTCGTGATCACTGTTCTTTGTCAACATTGAGCACTGTCAATGTCACATTATGTGGAGAGTTACCTTTTATATACATGTATATTATCATTTGTCTTGATCACTGTTCCATGTCAATGTCGAGGACGAACGACATAATAGTAAGTGGATATTTACTCTATATTATGTAATACTATAATACGTTGGCGTGACCACTGTTCTTTCTCAACATCGAAGACAAACAATGATTTGTAGTCTTTTGCAGGCAAATTTTCATCGTTTAAGGCACTTTTTATCTGTTGCCTAAAAATGCTCTCAATTTGAATCAATCTTAATTCTTTTAGTTTTTTTGAAAGTTAAATGGTGTAATATTATGTTGTCCGTGTTATGGTATGTCTCCTTTTTATACAACGCTTTCCAAAACGTTCATCAGCAAAGTAGAAAGGCATGGGTTTATTTCAAAAAGAATTAAGTCCTTACTCACTTGCTGGGTACATCAGTGGTTAGCGTACCCAACTCGTGACCTAGTGGTCCTAAGTTCGTTACCCGGTTAAGGTAAATTTTCTTACCGACGATTTTTCGTCTCTCACCTCAGATGATGTGAGAAAAGTAGCCAGTGACTTAACCCTTTGATTGCTAAGGGCGACTCACTGATTTTTTTGCGGACAGTGTAGATCAAGATCAGACTGCACAGGATCTTGGATCTACACTGTCAGATAGGGAGAAAGTTTTCCCCAAAACATAACTTTTAAATAGCAGTAGGGTTAGGGTTAGGGTTTAGGGTCAGGGTTAGGTTTATTTGAATAACCTCTAGTTGAATTGACAATAACCTCTTGTTGAATTGACAATGTTTTAGTTTTATAGCAGTAAAAGGGTCAGTAAAAGAAAGTTGTGTTAGCAGAGGTAGGAGAAACCTAGGAAACATATACACTGGCCCCATGATAAGCCCTAAGCTGTTGAAAAAGTGTTTAACTCAAAGTTATCTATTGGGGAATACTATCTCTCTATCGGACAGTGTAGATCTAAGATCAGACTGCACGTTCTTTGCTGTCTGATTTTGATCTACACAGTCCGTAAAATTCATAATGTGTTTTGCGTTTTTCTCATTTCATAAACAGAACCTGTTGCAAGTTGGGTGCAGGAAAATATGACGATTTTAACAGCACTATGGATCAAAGATCCGAGGTAATTGAATTGATTTATTCATTTACAGATTACAGATTTACAAATTAATTGTTTAACTCCGCTTTCAATACTATCACACGATAAGCTCAATGAATTGTATATTTACTATACTTTAACTGAGCCTAACGCTCTGAGGTACTTTGTTGTTAATGGTCAGCTTTTATTAACCTTACAGACCTTGTGAAGAATTGCACCCTCAGAAAGGTCATACGATCTTTGCTTATTAGGTGGACAATAAAGATTTTCATTACTTTTATACAATTCCTCTCCCCCAAAAATAGATAAGATTTGTAGACGATGATTTAAATGTGGCTGAGAGGATGGGTGTTTGATTTAAATCATAATTATAGAATGGGAAAAGGGAAAAAAATCCAGTTATACGAATTTTCACCTTTACCCTCAATGCTCTCAAAAATTGCCTCAATCAGGATCGTTAAAACAAATATGTGGTTGTTTTGGAAAAGGATAAATCGGTCAAGTCCTGGTATATTGCATACTTTATTTTCATTACCAGGTCCAAAGTGAACTTCAGTCATCCTATGACGAGATTTTTTACGGAAATTTCAATATGTCCACGTTTTCTAACGTAAGTTTTACAACATTGTCCACATTTTCTAACGTAATATTTTAAAATTGTCGCACATTTTCTAAGGTAAGTATTTAAATATGTTCACATTTTCTAAAGTAATTTTTTTCAATATGTTTACTTTTCCCGACGTAAATATTTCAAAATTGTCCAACATTTTCTAAGGTGATGTTTTTAACATCTACACATTTTCTAACGTAAGTTTTTCGGTATGTCCACATTTTCTAACCTAAGTATTTCATTATGTCCACATTTTCTAACGTAAGTATTTCATTATGTCCACGTTTCCCAACGTAAGTATTGCATTATGTCCACATTTCTAACGTATTTCATTATGTCAACAATTTTTAACCTAAGTATTTCATTATGTCCACGTTTTCTAACGTAGGTATTTCATTATGTCCACGTTTCCTAACATAATTATTTCATTATGTCCACATTTTTAATCTAAGTATTTCATTATTTCCACATTTTCTAACGTAAGTATTTAAATATGTCCACATTTTTAATCTAAGTATTTCATTATGTCAACATTTTCTAACCTAAGTATTTCATTATGTCAACATTTTCCAACGTAAGTATACATCGCACCAATACATACAGCGATAGTATTCAAAGTGACAACACCATCTATCCATAGGCTAAATACCAAAAATGTTGCCAATATATTTTGCTATGCGCCGTACTAAACAGAATTTATCATTTCTAGTAAATATATCGTCGATTTTATCCGTTCTAGTAAATATGTCATTGATTTTATCCATTTAGTAAGTATGTTATTGATCTTATCCGTTCTAGTAAATATATAATTCATTTTATCTCTTCTAGCGAATAAATGTACATGTTTATCTTATTCATTTCTAGTTAACATATCGTTGTTTTAATCCGTTTTAATAAATATTTCATTGCTTTCATCCATTTCAGTGAATACATGTACATCTTTTTTCCATTCTATTAAATATATTGTTTATTCTATGCAGAATTGTAGTTATTATGCGATTCTATGCATCAATGTAAATGAGTAAATTAATAATAATATTGATGATATTAAAATGCGAAAATCTTAAATACCTGTCTGATCTAAGCGCTATAGTTGATACCTTACTGATTCTATAAGCTCTACAAAATGGTTTGTTGTCTGTGTACGTTAGAATTTTAGTAAAAAAGTAAGACATTTTTACTTATTTTCTGTATCACAACTGACAAGATACATAACTATTTCAGTTCTCCATTAAGAGACCTGGTGTATCCTCACGTCCAAACCACCTGTACACTGAGAGCACTGCATCACTACAGGTAGGGTATAGCTTATGTGCCATGGTCTGTGAAAAGGGCGTTTATTGTATCTGCAAAAAGTATCGACCTATGTTAGCCTGTGCAGTCCGCACATTCTGAAACTGGTTGAAACATTTTGGTATTTGCAGAATTCCGGCATGTTCAAGGACCATTCTACCCCACGATTGAGTAATTTGTTGGACTAAAAAAGATTGTATTGATATATGTGATGACTTGCTTGGTAAATGTATAACGGTGGTGCATTAAACCCCATTTGCCAGAGCGCCGTTAATATAAGTAATCATAGAGGATAATTATAAATGATAAATGATATAAAATTGCTGGTAAAAGAACATACTAAAACATTAGGGTTGAATTATTTTATGCCAAAATTTCTCACGTACTAAAAAAGAATGTAGAACAGAATACAGTCTGCACGTTCTGTGCTGTTTTGTCCTTATCAATATTCTCAAAAAGAATTAATGTTGCCTTAATGGCTTCAAAAATGAAGAAGAAAAAGAAGAAGAAGAAAAAGAAAGAGAAGAGGGAAAACAACAAAAAGAATAGGAAGGAGAGGAAGAAGATGAAGAAGAAGAAGAAGAAGAAGAAGAAGAAGAAGATAATGATGGTGATGAAGAAGAACAACAACAAGATAAAGAAGAGTTGTTCAAAGTGCTCTAAAGGATTAGCAATCGTTTGCACAAAAGTCTTTCCGTGTGTAGCCGTGGGAGATTTGACAGTCCCTTTCATCAAATTTGCTGAGCTTCAAAAAATATTTTTTTTTATCTAAGAAAGGGTAGCACTGTGATGACTTCAAAATCGAAATTATTTTGTTTATAAAATTAGGTATTATGCAATCAAAGATTTTGTTACTACATGAGGAATGTTGTCACTAAAATTGAAGATTTTGTTACTTAATCGATGATTTCGTCACTGTATTATCATTATAGGGCTCTCATGACTACAGCATATATCCGAGGAAAGGTAACCCAGAAAACAATACCTGGATGTGAGGCAGCAATTACGTCAAAAGACACTTTGGTTTTCCCTTTTTTTAATGTAAATGTTTAACCAGTCCAACATTTTGTTGTTTTTCAGTAAAATCTAAGCCTAGTTTATTTTAGTTGGGCCGTTTTCGAAATACAATGATGAGTTATTTTTATAGCCCTAGCCTCTTTATTAGCTATATCGTGTTCGTGTGACAGCGTTAATGTTTAGTAATATCTCTGGTATTAGTGAGGAAATTTACTTCAGATTTGTTTACTATCATAAATGAAGCTCTTACAAGAAGGACAGGTTACCATCAAGGTATTTTTGACACAGATATGACCCTTTTCCGACTTATAATTTTCTCTGAAAATCAAGCATATGTGGTCAAGCGTTAGCACCCACATTCGGTGCTCTTGATAATAGTATTATATATATACCATAGTATGCAATAATTTTTGTCGTTCATTTAGCAGCTAAACAGCTTAGATAACCTTGAGCCATTATAATTCATATAGGATATTTTGTTTATTAAACAGAGAAGCATACAAGAGTCACAATCAACATGTTTGCATGTCATAGCAATGGAAAAATCATATACGTGTATGGAATATTAGTTACCTGTAGCTTTCAACACGTGTACAGCAGGTCCCGTACACGGCTCATTCCCTCTCCATTATCTCTCATATCTACTTTCAGTCATGTTTCAAGTTTTATATTATATTTCTACGTTTAAATTATTTTGTACTTTGTCCTCATTGTATTTTGTGAGTACTTGGGCGTATAAAAAGTCGTGTTCTGTACTTTTCTTTCAGTTGTTCACGGTTATGGCAAATCATGTCGCCCGATATCAAGGCGAGGCAGAGACATGCTTTACCACAGCCGTGAGCAAGTTTTCAAGTCCCATTACACCTGCCCGTACAACTAATGATGTATAGGGAGCTCTCTAAAGTGAAGTTGCTTTTACGTGGACTTTGAAAGTGTAAGTGACTGTATGTAGGGGATATATTTTACGACCAGATTGCAAGAATTTTTTTTTTGTAGTATAATAATAGATACATAATTGGACGGACATGTACTGTAAATAGGCCGTATATCTAGTCAATGTGGCGATAGAGGGTTTAATGCAAGTTTTAGCCTCATCATAGATCCATAAAATCCATTTATTCTAACAACTGACAGAATTACGAAGTAGAGTGGTCCTTGCAGAGGTGGAAAATCTAAAAATAGCAAAAAAGTCAATTTTCTGCATTTCCATGGCCCATTCTACCTCAGGATAAACCTTTAAGCTGCTCAGAGCAACTCACTGACATTTTGCTGACAGTGTAGATCAAGGTCAAACTGCGCAAATATATGTTTGAAATAGTAATATTAGAGTTTGCACTATCGAACTGACTCATTTTAGCTATTTAGCAATATATATGAGTTTAGTCAGCTTTTGGACAAAATAGACTTTATGGGTCCCAAACTATAATTGGCTTGCAACACGCGAAAAGGGGAATTCAGACATTTGCGTACAGTGTCGTCTCGAATCTGCTTGCAGAGTCCGCAGAAGCTAATCCGAGAAGACACTATACGACTATACTAGATTTTGTGATACAGTAGACTTGCACAAAACAGATGATTGCAAAAGAACGGAAAGTGTCGTTTCGGATTAGCCTGCGCGGACTGCGCAGGCTGATCCGATACGACACTTTACGTAAATGTCCAAATGCCCCTTTTCGTGTATTGCAGGCCATATATAATGTCTTGCTTGATATAAAGCATCATTGACATACAGTATATTAGACACCCTAATAACAAACCTGGTTCAAAGATAGTTTTGCCACCTTGATCAGAGATAGTGAAGATATTGTGTCCTTAACATTGTTTGATCCTTTTTTTGTTTAGGAAGAATAAATGAAAAGCAAATCTATTTAAGATTTAGTTATTTTAATATCTGATTATTGAGTATTTCTTAAAAAAAGCATATACGTTTGAAGCAAACATTAACTTTATTTTTTTCTCTAATATGGAAATATGTTTTGAATAAACTATTGAGGAAAACAAACAAATACCGGTAGTTTATTTCCATGTGTCTTCTCCTAACTCTTCGAAAAACAACACATTTTGAGACAGATCCAAAATTTGTACTGACAGAGTAAAAGATATATAGGAAAAAAGAAAATTTTCATATTTCATGCCTTCAAATCTTCTTTTTTTGTGTGCCAAAACTAGTTTCTATAGTAGATCTCACAACAGTCTATACACATATGTATGTATACAAGCTAGTTATAATATCAACTGAAAATTGGAACTGTCCACACGACAAAAATCAATGAAGGGTTTTATTTTTTCCATTACTGAATGATATAAAAATCACTATGTTTACATTTTACACCCCCCCCCCCCCCCCAAAAAAAAATAGATGTGTTGAAATTGAAAACATTTGCAGAGGGCAACTCCATCGTGGGTGGATTGATGAAATTTTGTGGGAAAGGGACAAAATGTTGGTTGCCGGCATTTTGTCCTTCACCCTCAATGTTTCCAATACCTTTTTTTTCTGAGGCTGATTAAAATTAGGGATTGTGCTTTAAAGGGTTAAAGCACCTTTAATATCAGCAGATACATTTTTGGCCAGTGTAGATCAAGATCAGTCTTCACAAATCTTGCAATGTGATCTTTGATCTACACCATACCCTTTACTGGAAATGTTTTAGATTGCATAATGTGGCCAACACTGGCTAAAGGTATCCTTAAGAAATTTATTTAGAGGACTGTGCTGCAACATAATGAGTTACAATGACATGTGAAAATTATATTTATGTATATTATATAATCTGACTAAATATTTACTTAAAACAATAAAGAAAAAAAAAAGACAATAAAAAGAGCATCTCAAGTGGATGCCAACGATCGTCTGAAGATGCTGTTTCAGTCACAATTTCCTAATGCCAATGAAGGGATATAACTGAAAACGTCATAGGTAAATCTCTCCTCTGGGTTCCTTCTTCTCTCTTATAAATTATTATTAACTGTCAATAATTATCATTCTCTTTCACTAATGCTCTTCACTTTAACCCTTATCCTGTTGAATAATTAAAACGAAATTTTCAATTCAAGAGTAGAATCCCAAATTATTCTATTCTAAAGTTTTTTTTTGTTGAATAGTTCCTCGTTATCGGACAGTGTTGATCCATGATCAGACTGCACGTTCTGTGCAGTCTGATTTTGATCTACAGTGACCGCAAAAGGTCAGCGGATCTAGCTTAGCAGCCTAAGACTTAACTATTCTTTTCACGTCTATTTTTGCTAATCATGAAAAACGTGTATGTTTTTCAAGCGAAATAGATCTAAACAGATATAGACTACCTGTAAAAATGACATCAAGAGTTATAATGACTATGTCATCATACCTGACAAATATCCGCTTAACCCTTTACCACACAATGACGACTTTAAACGATTCTGAAGAAAAAGCCTTTTGAAAACATTACGAGAAAAGGAGAAAATGCAGTAAATGCATTAAATGCATTTTCTCCTTTTCCCACAAAGTTTTCTACTTTATCAAAGAAACATTGAGTCATTATGAAAATGTCGTCTGCAAATGCGTTAAATTTGGACAGGTCTAAAACTTTTATTTGTGTTAAAGGGTAAAGGGTTAGGGTAATAGGGTTAGGGTTACTTCAGTCCCAACCCAAACCCTTGACGTGTGGTAAAGGGTTAGATTCATTTATGCTCTATGAACATCCGTAATATGTCAAAAATAAAACGTATTTCATTTACTGCTGAAATATATAATTAACACCTGAATTATAATTTGGGTTTATTTCAAAAACCTGTAGTAACAAGGTTTTTGAAGTAAACAGACAATAAAGATCTATTTCGTTGTTAGATGTAGACTACTGAAAAGCACAAAAGGAAAATAAAATTTGTCATAGTTATATCATATCAAGTTGAAAACAAGGAGGGCTATTGTGGTAAAAAGCTATGACAATACCTTGGGCTTTCTTTGAAAAAGAATACAAAATAAAAAAGAGACTTTCAGATGTAAATCACCGGGTGATTTAAATGTAAAAATAAGTAAATAGATTTGTCTACATGTAATACATTTCAAATTGCAACAAAAATAAAATATCCAATAACTATTTAAATCGAAGACAAAAGTCAAAAAATCTAGAAAAACATAAAAAGTATCAACCCATGTCAGCGTGCATAAAAACACAGCAGAAAACAGAATTCTTTAAAGTTTGTGAGTCAAGTTAACTCTTTTCCTTTTATTAATCACATAAAACTCGTTTGGCAGTGTATTAAAGCCTCGACTTATTCTTGATAATACATAAACACTCATGAAATAATCTCTATTGAGCAACTTAACACTGTCACAATTAATTTGTTACGTTTGCCAAGCATGAGGAGGAATGTCATGTTAATTCTTAAATATTTTCCCAACATCTCAGTCTCAACCATCTTGTATCAAATTGATTGCTCCAGGAATCTTTATTGAAAAACATTTATGTTTCCAAGTTTTTTTTTTGAAATACATAGCGTATAATCAACTAAGTGTGTTGATACTAAAAATCTGTAACTAGGATGGAATGTGATGAGGGTGGAAAAACGAGTCCGTTTGAGAAGTTTTTTTAACCCTTTACTCCATAATTACTCATTTCTACGCATTGCTTGTAGGAGCCTTAGGAAAACATTGTGGCAAAAGGTGAAATTGCTCGTCACGAGCAATTTCACCTTTTGCCACAATGTTTTCTGCTAACCCTAACCCTTAGGGTCAATTAGAGACACCATAGGGTTTAGGGTTAGGGTTAGGGTTAGGGTTTAGGGTGCGGGTTAGGGATAAAGAGTTAACCACATCAAGCCCCTTTCGAGTGTCAGATCTTTGATATCACATACTCACTGTTGATTATTCCATTTATCATATTCCTAATTCACCATTTTTACTCTAATAATTATAAAAAATTGTACAATTTGGGCAATAAAGGAAAAAAGTAGTTCTGGCAAAAAGTTCCAAAACTACATCGTTACTAGATATCATCACTAGCGGTATCATCTACTGTGAAATCCTAATAATCCAGTATATAATAAAAGGATATAATAAAAACTGTTTTCAAGTGGAATGGATACTTTTCAGGAATTTAGAGTATTGACAAATCAAACCTATAAATCGTTTATTTTTTAAACCTTTAAATATTGTCCTATCAAATCAAAACTGTCCTACTGTTTTATAAAAAAGAGAAAGGGGGATTTTGTTTTTTCAATGACATTATGGAAGAAGTGAGGTTTAAGTACTGTACAGTCAGATTGTTATTTTTGATTCTGAATTGTCTCAAGTTCTTTCAACTCCTCCATAAGTTCTATCATGTCGTCAATATCTTCTATTACCTTCCCTCGCTTCTCATCAACACTCATTTGGTTATTGCGCTTCGAGGTTATGCCAATATTTTGTGTGAAATCAGAGCGTCTTCCACCATCATTTGACTTGCTAAATAATGCCAAGTCCAATTTTGGACGGTCAGTGCAATTCACCGGCGGATTGGAAGAGCTGTAAAAAAATGGATGTGCTAGTTATCATATGTGCAATCTCTTGATGTATATTACCACTGTTCCAGATGAAAAAATGTTCCGACCTGTGTTTCTTTTTGAGAGGATTTTCAAACAACAGATGGGAGGATATATATGTTACAGAGACGAAAAGAAAAAAAAAAAAAATGTGAGAAAAAGACAAAATTGTGGTATCCAGTATCTTTTCCTTTGGTTAAAATGATTTTAAAACACATCCCCTTGCTAAAAGTTGGGTTGTGTGGTGAAGGATTAAAAGATAACTGAACAAGAGGACCAGGATAGCCCTGAAGTCACTAACCTGAGCAATTTGAACAAACATGAAACAATTCCAATCTCTTCCGAAATTTTCATTTAACGACGTATTTGACAAATGTTCGGAAGCATGCTACTGCGAATGTATTTTCTTCATGAATATTGAATCAAAAGTGTACTTATGTATTGTTTGCACAAAATGGAATTACTATTGGTGCACTAAAACAAGAAGCCTTTTTTCGGATAGTATTGGTGAAGAGAAAAAATTGATCTTTGAACCGTCACCGTGACATAATTAAAATGCCGCTGACACAGCGTCATACACCAAACAGAGAAACAAGGAAGACAGGAAATTTAAAGCTGTGGAGGTATCTATAGCTTTTTTCACTTCGAAAATTATTGTTTGAAAAAGAGAATTAGCTCCTATTGAGAATTTTCTTCCTTCCCCCGCTATGTCTGCTAATCTTTTATCCTCATTTTTTCCCGGAAGAAACAACTTTCACTGAAACCTTTACTCTGTTTTCTGACTAGTTAAACATGTATAAGGGTCATTTTTATTTCTTATTGTTTTAGAAAAGTGTTGAAGTTTAACATAAATCTATTCATTAGTAAGTATATACCTTCTTAAGATTAACCCTTAAATCGATCAAATTATCTCTCTTTATAACTCAATGGTCTTTATATAACATGAATATTTGTACATTTACCATGCTCAAAACCAGGCTTTTATATATTTTTGTGCAACGATATATAAATGTTCGTTTTTCTGTTTAACTGACTGTTAAAGAGAGGCGCATAAAATCCAATATACAGCATGTAAGTTAAATTTTGGAACTGTATATATCTTTTTCAAAGTCAAATTTCTCAGTAGCAAGCACAGTGGCCTAAATCAAACAAAAAATTAAAATTCAAGTTTTGTATCAGAAAAAGTAGAAAAGGTTGTAGAAACAGGAAGAATTGCTAGTTATTAGGATTTCTTTTTTTCTGTTTTCATAAACATTTTCCCAAGAGTCATTTAAATGCTGGATTGTTTGATAAAAGGTAACAAAGTGTCAAATTGTAAAATCTGCCTTAAGTTTAACCCTTTACAATCCCTGGATTTTACGACCCTGAGATAGAAGCCCCTGAAAACATTGTGGTAAAAGGAGAAAATGCTGGTGAAAAGCATTTTCTCCTTTTCCAGCGACGTTTTCTACCCTGTTGGAAGCAAATTTCGATTTTTGAGCTTTGTTTATTTTCTCGTCTGCAAGTAATTTCAATTTGAACCAGTCTAATATTTTGTCGTTAGGCACAGGGTTTAATATTTTATTTAACGTCGATTGAGAAACATACATGTATGTGAAACATATACTGATCTCTCTACTTATCTTCCTGGAAACTATACCAGAACTTGTGCCAAATTTGTGGACCAATGAAAAGTCCCTTTGTTCACATTCACTCCTGGGAACTGAACCAGTGACCTTATGGTTACGGGGTCGACGCTCTACTACGTCACAATGACGGATACCACAAACCTACCTTTCTAGTAGAAACATATCAGTCTGAGATGAATTTGTGTTGAAGCCTGCCACGTTGTCACACATTATCTGCCCTATAGTAATAGCTTGCAGTGATTCAGTAGCTGAAAAGAAAAAAAGGTTTATCATTTAACCATTTAAAGACCCTGAGGAAAGAGGCATTTGAAAAAGAAAAAAAAATCTGGGAAAAGCAGAAATTCCTGACTCTAAACACTTACACTTTCCCAAGAACGTTTTCTAAACTTTCAGAAAAAGTCATATTTCTTTTAGCGTCTGCGTTAGCTGAATTTGAACTATACTTCAACCCTTTACAGATCAACAATATTTAAGACTGGTGCATATTGAAAGCTTGTGAGACGACAAATTCAATGAGGCCGAAACTATTGGATTTGTTGCTGAAAGATTAGAAAGGAGATTGTCATTTGTTGGCATTTGAGATAGAATTTTATTCAACTCGTCTAGATAAAATGTTATTAAGCTTGCTAAAGGCTCATATTTTGATAAAACTTCATCTAAAAGGCCAACGAACCACATATACTATAAGTCGCATTGTGGGATGTGGTAGGAGTGTGAAACTGTAAGACATTTGTCTCTCTCACGTGAGGGGGTCTGAGTAAGGGTCCTGCGATGACCAGCCTGCTTAGCTCAATTTGTAGAGCGTAGAGCTCGTGAAAGTGATGTTATGAATCACTAAAGGGTGTGGGTTTGCTTCCTATGATTGGTCAACTTATTTTACTAGTAGTCTTTTGGATGTGACGTGAAATCAAGGTCCTGTGTGACAAAATGTATACCGAACATGTTAAAAAACCAGCAGTAACTTAGAAAAGGCAACTGGTGGCTAATGCAATGGATCAACCCTGTTATGAGTGAAATTAATATTTAGAATGAGCAATATCTTTGTGTTAGCCCTCATTAAGTTTGCAGTTCCCTAATTCACCTACTATTTTCAAATTCCTCCTTTACTCGACTTGAGACAAGGGAGACCATAGCTCCGAATCGGCAACTCTGCATGTTTTTTTTTTTTGCTGTGGGTTGATTCTATTCCTCTCTCACTACTGATTACTGTTTCAACAATGGCTATGTAGGAAAGCAGCCTTTGACTGGGGAATTACTTGTAAAAGAAACTTCAGCAAAAGGACGGATATGTACACTGGCTTTCTCATACAATTGAAATATTGTTGAAAATAATTATAGAACCATAAAAACAAGCAAACAAAAAAAAAAAATGCAATCTTGAAGTTGATTCTGAAGAACTTTCCTATTTTTTTGACAGCACTAGTTCCGATCTGCTAAACCAAATGGATAAGTACAACTCACAAATCTAAAAACACTCTAGGTAGAGGAAAAAAGCTGCCCCCCCCCAGATTTTTTTCCTTTACCAAAGGCGTTATTTTTCCTTAATTAGATAATTTTGTTTGCAAAGTCATTATTATTTCATTATCTACGAGCACTATCAAACACAATCTGCTAACTACCTCAATTTGGAAAAGCGTAAAATGTTGATGTCCAGTAAAGGTTTTTGAAATTGCAAAACATTTTTTAGGTTTTTACAATAACTGTTTAAGGAAAGGGAAAGTTAAATACCCGAAAACCCTGTACATTATGCGTTTTTAACAGACAGACATATAAACACACAAACAGATAGAGGATTCTAAAACTGAACGAAGTTTTAAGGTTTGTTACAAAAACACTAACGTATAGAACAATAGTTCATGTACTTAAAACCTGTATAAATGTGTTTTTCAACAGACAGACAAAAACAATGTGTGCAGACAGAAAGACCAATTGCAGTAATAACAAGTTACATTTAGCTCAGCAGGCAGTTTACATATAACCCCGAAAATGACTTACCGTCGTTGCTAAAGTAACACGAGTACCAGAAACGATCATTTCTCTTCAGTCTATTAAACATTTCTCCGAGATAGAAGCTCAGGGTACCACCAATCTCTACTGAACTGTCCAAAGGATTTTCGATCATTCCGGCTGTAAAGGCATCAACATCTTCGGCTGAACTGGAGAAGAAAATTAGGCCATAAAGTGCCTTATTAACAAAAAACAAATTTTAACACTTAACTCGTTACCAAACGACAAAATTTTAGGTTTATCGAAATCGAAAGCATTTACAGACAACAAAATTAAGGTGACTGAAAATTCAAAATTTTTCTGTGAAGGATAATAAAATGGATACAACGTTTTCTCCTTTTCCCACAATGTTTTCTAAAGGCTTCTTTCTCAGGGTCGTCAAACGTAGTGATTGTGTGGTAATGGATCTTAATTACGCGTATCCGACCTCAAGATAAGATAATATGTCTTGCACAGGAAAATTTCTTTGTTCAGGCAAATATCATTCTGGCGAGTAACCAGTTACAAGTTTGATTTTTTCCCTTTCAGAGTCTTAAAATTAAAGCAGAGGATTATTCTCTTAAAGGTTTCCGCTAGGATTAGGGCTAGGTAGGGTTAGGTATGGGTTTAGTGTCTAGGGTTAGAGTTTAGGGTTAGGGTTAGGGTTTAGGGTTAGGGTTTAGAGTTTAGGGTTAGGGTTAGGGTTAACCCTTTGCCATACGATGCCCGGTTTTTAAAACCCTTACAGAGAATAATTTGAAAACATCGTAGGTAAAGTTAATTTGTAGTGATGCACCATTTTTCTCCTTTTTACACAAAGGTTTTGCAGACAACAAACTAAGGTTAAAATAAAAAATGATTTTTTTTTCTGCAGGGTAATAAAAATTGTGCCAGCAGTTTCTCCTTTTCCCACAATGTTCTTAAAGAGCTTCTATCTTAGGGTAATAAGAAACAAGGACAATTGGGTAAAAGGTTATATTAAAAAATAGCTTGAAAACTGGCTGCAAAAGATGTATCGTTAAGACTTGTCAGAATTTTAAACCATAGATATGCAGATAACAAATTGGCAAAACGTTTATCTGAAAAAATATGGTTTAATTTTGAAATCATGGAAAACATTGTGGGAAAAGTAGAAAATACAGGTAAAGAAGATATTCCTCATTTTCCATAGTGTTTTAAAAAAACTTATTTTCAGCAGGGTCATTAAAATAATGGACTGTTTTGTTATTAGTTAAATAACTTAAAAGATGTTTTATGATTTAAATCTAGTTAGCAGGAACTTTTCCCTTTTCTACATTTTTTCCCAAAACCTTCGTCCACAAGGTTGTATTAGTTTTGAATCAGAATAGCAAAGAATTAACCATACTTACTCATACACTTGTCGCAACAGTTGGTCAATTTCTTCGCTGGTGATACCATTTTGTCGTAGATCATCAAAGTTCAAAGAAGGGTTAGTTTTGTCGAATTCACTTCGTAGCTTTAACCATGTTTCAACACCGTGATCTCGACCTGAAATCGGGAAGATTGTTTTAAGTTATGTTGCTTGACGCCGTTTTCAATATTTTTTAAATCATATCAGGAGGCTAGTGCACCTATCCATCCTTTTGTAGATCTCTTTGGCTTCTTTCCAAAATAACCATAAATTGAAAAGTGGTTAGCGTTGAGAGGAGAATGAATTCTGTTGCTATGACTATCATCGATCCTCAAAATCAGGATGAATCAAAGTCATGAAAAGTGGACTTAATTAGCAATATTATAATAGTAGTTCGAGTACAATTTGTAAAATACCAACTCGTACCAGGAGAACTTGTACTGGACAATTCATATCCAGTAAAACTCATATCCGGGACAATGTGAACCGAGGACTGCTCATACCCGGGACAATGTGTACCGAGGACAGCTCATTACCCGGTCAATGTGTACCGAGGACAACTCATACCGATGTCAATGAGTACCAATGACTGTATATATCCAGATCAATGTGTACCGAGGACAACTCATACCCAGGTCAATGTTTACCAGGGACAGCTTACACCAAGGTCAATGTGTACCACTGCAAGCTTATACCCGGTCAATGTGTACAAGGGACAACTCATATGAACGTTAATGTGCAACAATAACAGCTCATTCCCAGGTCAATGTGTACCAATGACAGCTCATACCCAGGTCAATGTGTAGCAGGCACAACTCATACCCATGTCAATGTGTACCAGGGACAGCTCATACCTAGGTCGATGTGTACGGAGGACAGCTCATACCCAGGTCGATGTGCAACAGGGACAGCTCATACCCAGGTCATAATGTACCGAAGACAGCTCATACCAAGGTCAATGTGCACCAGGGACAACCCAAAACCAGGTCATTGTGTACCAATGACAGCTCATACACAGGTCAATGTGTACTAATGACAGCTCATACCCAGGTCAATGTGTATCGAGGACAGTTCATACCTAGGCCATTGCGTAGCGAGCACAGCACATACCAAGGTCAATGTGTACCAGGTACAACTCACACAAAGGTCAATGTGTACCGATGAAAGCTCATACCCAAGTGAATGTGTAGGGAGGACAGCTCATACCCTGGTCAGTGTGTAGGGAGTACAGCTCATACCGAGGTCAATGTGCATCAATGACAGCTCATACCCAGGTCAATGTGCAACAGGGACAGCTCATACCCAGGTCATTATGTACCGAAGACAGCTCATACCAAGGTCAATGTGCACCAGGGACAACCCAAAACCAGGTCATTGTGTACCAATGACAGCTCATACCCAGGTCAATGTGTATCGAAGACAGTTCATACCTAGGCCATTGCGTAGCGAGCACAGCACATACCAAGGTCAATGTGTACCAGGTACAACTCACACAAAGGTCAATGTGTACCGATGAAAGCTCATACCCAAGTGAATGTGTAGGGAGGACAGCTCATACCCTGGTCAGTGTGTAGGGAGTACAGCTCATACCGAGGTCAATGTGCATCAATGACAGCTCATACCCAGGTCAATGTGTAGTATGGAAAACTCATACTCAGGTCAATGTGTACTAATGAAAGCTCTTACGCAGGTCAATGTGTACAGATGACAGCTCATACCCGGGTCATTGTGTACTGAGCACAGTTCATACCCGGGTCACTGTGTACCGAGCGCAACACATACCTACGTCAATGTGTACCAGGTAAAAGTAACACCAAGGTCAATGTGTACTTCGGAAAACTCTTACCCAGGTCAATGTGTACCGATGACGGCTCATACCAAGGTCAATGTGTACCAGGTACAACTCACACCAATGACAGCCCTCACGCAGGTCAATTGTTACCAGGGACATTTCACACCCACGGGAATGTGTACAAGGGACAACTCAATTCCAGGTAAATGTGTACCAATTAGAGCGCATACCCAGGTCAATGGGTATTCGGGACAACTCCTATCTAGGTCTATGTTACCGAGGACAGCTTACACCAATGTCAATGTGTACCGAGGACAGCTTATACTCAGGTCAATGTTTAGCGAGGACAACTCATACCCAGGTCTATGTGTACCAGGGACAACCCATACCCAAGTCAATTTGCGCCAATGACAGCCCATACCCAGGTCAATGTGTACTAGGGAAAACTTATACCCAGGTCAATGTGTACCAATGACAGCTCATACCAAAGTCAATGTGTAGCAAGGACAACTCATACCCACGTCAATGTGAACCACGGACAACTCACTTCCAGGTCAATGTGTACAGAGAACAGGTCATACCCAGGCCAATGTGTGCCGAGGACAGCTCATACCCAGTACAATATGTACCGAAGATAGTTCATACCCACATACATACCCACGTCAATGTGTACCAGGGACAACTCACTTCCAGGTCAATGTGTACCGAGGACAGGTCATACCCTGGTCAATGTGCATCCGGACAGTGCAACCTCAGGTCAATGTATACTAAGGACAACTCATATCTAGGTCAATATGTACCAATGAAAGCTCATATCCAGGTCAATGTGTACTAGGTACAACTCACACACAGGTCAATATGTACCAGAGACAACTTACTTCCAGGTCAATGTGTACAAAGGACAGCTCATCCCTATGTCAATGTGTACCCGGGAAAGCTTATACGTAGGTCAATGTGTACCGAAGACAGCTAACACCCAGGTCAAAGTGTGCCGAGGACAGCTCATACCCAGGTCAATGTGTACCGAGGATAGTTCATACCAAGGACAATGTGTTCGAAGGACAAATAATATACGGAATAAACTGCACCAGAACAAGTGGTACCTGGTAGAACATGTGTAGGAATTGTCTCAGGTACCAGTTGATCTGGTGCCAATTTTTGTACCAAGGGCAATTTGTACCAGGATTATTCAAACCATGGACAACTCATTCTCAGGACAAATAATGTTCATAGGAAAAGTGATGCCAAGGACAAAGTGTTCCCAAAACAAATAGTATTTGGGACAATTTTTAACGGGAAAAACTGAGATCTGGAACAATTTGTATCAGGATATTTGGTACCTAGGACAGAAGAAACACGGTGGAAATTTTAGAGATATGTTCTATATTAATATTTACACATGTATCTAATACACAAGTGTATAGTAACAATCAGTGGGTATATTGTGATACAGTTTCGACCTATGAAAACATTGAAGGCAAAAGAGACAATGGAAGTTACCAGCATTTTATCCTTTTCCAAGTCTTTTTTTTTTCATTTTGTCTATTAGAAAAAAAGTCTTTTGATCGGTAATTAGTACAGGATAATCTGGTAAAAATCTAACACTCAACCATAATCTAGCCTTTTGAAAAGGTTATGAAGATTCTGTGCACCTGGAAAGCAGAAAACGTTGATCACCAGCTTTTACTTCTTTCCCATAATGCACTTTATCATTTCAATGAGAAATAGACCCATAGAAACAACATTTGTTTTGATGATTGCTTTTAATTTGGACACGCCTAATTAGTTTTGACTCGCCCCATTAAAAGTTAAAGTCTCACCTCTTTGATCGTTTAGAGCTGTAAGTGACAATGATGCAGGGTCAATTGTTCCATTCATATTGCCGAACAAAAATATTTGGGCGGCATCTTCCACAAACCTTGTAAATAGAAGAAATAATTCTAACTTGATTTTTAACATCTGCAGATTCTTTCTATTGGGACATATATATATTGTATATAAATCTTCTTTTTTTGTTTTGTAAAAGATTAGAAATTGACATTGTTTGGTAACAAGTTAAACTCTCGAGATGTTTTGGTAAAGGATAAAAACTCGAATTTTTGTGGTATAGGGTTAAAACTTCGAGATTAATTAGTTAATGGTTGAAACTCAAGCTTCTTTCCATAAAAGATTAAGACTTCAGATTGTTTGGTACAGGGTTAACATTTATACTGCAAAGCGAGTCTCTAACCTTTTGCGGACAGTGTAGGTTAAAATCAGACTGCACAGAACGTGCAGTCAGGTCTTGGATCTACCCTATCCGATGTGGAGATATTATTCTCAAAACATACCTTTGAAATAGCAAAATCTGGGTTTTTACAGTCGAATCAAAAAATCATTTTAGTTACTAGGCAGGATAAGAGTTAAAACACTTTTTTTACCTATCTGTCTTAGGGCAGGCTTTTCCAAAGTTCAACATCAAGTCACTGCTTCCATTTGTAAATGATACTGTGGGATCGAAAAAATTGTCTTCAAGCGACACAGAGGCGATTGCATCAGCAAAACGACTGGACTCAGTCAATGAACCGGCTAAATTATTTGGAATCCATGAGTGGCCAAACCTGGAAAATAGGGCATAAAATTAGGGCATAAAATTAGACGATAGGGCATAAAATTAGACAATAGGGCATAAAAATTAGACAATAAACAATAAACATTGCAGTTTTAGGAGTCAGTCAACTTCCTGCGAGTCTAAAGATCGTCTTAACACTTTGCCACACAGCAGAATCATGGATCTATCTAAATCGAAAGTATATGCAGATAATAATTTTATAGTGGCTCAAATGGTTCAAGTTTTCTTTTGTAGAGAAGAAAACATCGTGGGAAAAGGAGAAAATGCTGGTTACCAGCATTTTCTCTTTTTTCCCACAAAGTTTTCAGGAGGCCTCTTCCTCAGGGTCGTTAAAAGTCGTCATTGTGTGGTAAAGGGTTAACTCATGTTTCAGATGGTTGTGACACAAAAAAAGATTTTCAGGATCCATTAGTGCTATGAGATAACTTACTTGGTTTCATGCGTCACAGAGAGAAGTACCCTTTTGTCACAGATTGGTTTATATAATCATGAAATATAAACATGAAAACCACCCATTTCACAAATTTGAAACGAGGAACACCGCCTGTGACTGTAAGTACTTTGTGAGTAAAGTCAGCTAAAAAGGGAGATAACTGCACCTAAAATATTTGAAAGTTAAGTACCATTCTATAATGTGTTCTCCTACTTCAAATTTAACTCTTAAGCAGCTAAGCGCCACACCCTGACCTTTTGTGGATAGTACAGACAAAGATCAGACTGCACAGATCGTGCAATCTGCTCTTCGATATCCATTGTCCGTCAAAGAGATATTTTCCTCCAAGAAAAAAAAGTTTGAAGTAACATTATTACGGTATGTTCTATCGACTTGAACGTTTTATTGAACTTATTCAGTAGATAAGCGTAAACTGTGGTTGTAGATGACATATAAGATGTGGTCAAAATGTTGGGATTAATATTTCAAAGTGAAAAGAAAACCTTGTGGAAAAAGGAGAGCCCTGGGCCCGTATTCACTGACCATTCTTAAGAACGTTCTTTGTCTTATTCTCCATAATTTTCTACATATGTGTAAGTTGACACCCCCTTCTGGTTCTCGTACTTTGTACCCTATGATTAAAAAGCCAATTTTCTACCTCCCAACCACGGAAACTACACTTGGAACGTATCTTTCAAATGATAAAAATCACTTTGCGAAAATGAGAAAATTCTAGTTACAGTATATTCTCTTTTTTCCGCAATGTTTCTAAAGGCTTCTATTTTTTTCTCCGGATCCTCCCCCCCCCCAAAAAAAAAAAAAACCCTCTGCATTGTATTGTAATGGGTTAACAGGATCAACCCACGATAAATAGCTTTTAACCCTTTCCCAAACAAGCCCTGGCTTTTACTTGTCTGCAGTAAAAGTATTTTGAAAACACTGTTGGAAAAGGAGAACTTGCTCGTAACGAGCAATTTCTCCTTTTCCCATAGTGTTTTCTACCCTTTTTGAGAACTTTCTGGCATTTTCTCCAAATCTAAAATTGTCGTCTGCAAACTCTTTTGGTTTAGAAGAGTCCAAAATTTGTCGTTTGGGAAAGGGTTAAAAAGGAATGATGGTGTAAACTGCCAGCAAATAGGCAAGGACCCTAAAAGTAAACACATCTATATTTTTCATCAACCAGCCAATTTCTATTCGTTAATCTTTTCATCAGTATCGAGAAAGTAGGCTAAAAGCCAGCACATTCAGCTTTGCAAAACCAAAAGATAAAATAAGATAGTCAAATCACAAAATATAACACCTGTAAAGAAGGCCGAAAACATTAAACACTCCCGCACTTCGATTATCTCTATATCGGCACCTTGAATCGTACTGAAGGTTATGTTCCTGTATGGTTGAGTCACTCAAAAACGACGGGAGAAATTCTTTGTACGTGATGACCTGTGAAGAGAGAATTTTTTTTATTTAATGTTATGTTTAAATTGTTATGTAAAAATTGAAAGCATATACAGACAATAGATTCATTTTGGATAGAAAGACATAAAATCCATCTTGAAAGTCTAGAAAACATTTTGTAAAAAGGAAAAATGCTGAACACCAGTTTGTTCATATTTCACGAAAACAAGAGCATTGAAAAAAAAAAACATGAAATTCATCCTCAAAACAATTAATTCGACGCAACTTATCATAACAAAATAGCATGCAACTTCCATCTTCTCTTACGATATGGAGTGCAACACGCGAAAAGGTGCAATCGGACATTTGCGTAAAGTGTCTTCCCGGATTAGCCTGCGCAGTCCGCGCAGGCTAATCCGAGACGGCACTTTACGTCTACATTAGATTTTGTGCTACAGTAGACTTGCGCAAAACAGACAATTACATAAAATCGGAAAATGTCGTTTCGAATTAGCCTGTGCGGACGGCACAAGCTGATCCGAGACGACACTTTACGCATAGAATGCACCTTTTCGCGTGTTGCAAGCCATATACCAACATGTAGTCCATTTTCTATATTCAGTCTTTGTCTGCTATATATAAATTTAGACAGATAGATAGATAGATAGATAGATTTCTGTTAAAAATAAATGACAGTTAAAGGTATTTACATGGTCAGAATGGGCATGAAAATGAAGTAGTGTCAAACTATAACAAAAAACAAATGATGCCAGAAAAAGGGCTTATAAACCTCATTTTTCCATTGTGGTAAAATTAGCAAGAATTTTTTCTAAGTCTATAGAAAGGATCCATGCGCATATATTTTCTTTGTGCCTGCAAAAACAGTCTTTCAATCGTTTAGAAAAAAATAAAGGAAACTATATCTGCATCTCCTGTTTCTTAATTCTTTACCACACAATCCCGATATTAACAACCCTAAGGTGGAAGATTTATAAACATTGCCAGAAAAGCAGAAAATGCTGGTAAACATGAGTTTTAAGATACTCTAGATAGATAATTAATCTGAAAATATCGGTGAAAAAGAAAGAAATTCTGAAATCCTGCACTTTTCTCCTATCCCAATAATATTTTCTACTATTCCACAGGTAAACCATGTCATGAGATTAAAATAAAAATTTTCATCTGAAAAACGCCGTTTTCAAACTTATTTAAGTTATACTGCTTCTACCAGTGCACCTTTCCACACTTTTCTGGGCTTCATTTTTATCAGTACTATATGCAATATTCTTTCGAAGCGACTGGCTGCTTTCCCACATAACCATTATTGAAACAAATATCAGGGGTGAGAAAGCAGTAAATCCTGTCACTATGACCGTCATCAATTTTTAGAAAGAAATTTGCCGGGCCGGGTACTGAACCTGCAGCATCCTGTTCTTGAGTCCTGTGCGCTACCGACTGTGCCACCGGAGCTCAGCTAAAAGTTAAGTTTTCCCTTTACCACACAATGACGACTTTTAATACCCCTGAGGAAAAAGCCTTTTGAAAACATTGAGGGAAAAAGCGAAAATGCTGGTAAACAGCATTTTCTCCTTTTACCACAAAGTTTTCTACCCTATCAAAGCAAAATTACACCATCTGATCCACTTTGAAATCGTCGTCTGCAAATGCCTTCAATTTTGATAGGTCTAAATCTTTGCTGTGTGGTAAGGGGTTAAAATACAGAGTATTGTAGAAAACCTAAACACCTGAATTTCGGCCCATACGATACTCCTTGCAACATTGAATAATTCAGCTTTGTCAGCATCTGATGCATTTGAGTACCCGTGATCGGCGAGAAGGGCATCTACAATGCGATTGTGCTCTCTAACAAAGAGGGTGTGTATGGCATTCAAAAGTGGTTGTTCCTGACTTCTATGGTCACCTGCGTATAAAATAGTTCAGCTTGACCTCTAATCCACAAAATTCTGAGTTTGAAAAAACTTTACAGAGAAGCATTATAAAAACTATTTTGGAAAAGGCAAAAATGCTGGAAGCCAGCATTTCCTGCTTTTCCCATGATGTTTTCTACACTGCCGCAGATAATTATCATTATTTCAGCTTTATTTAAAATGTCATCTGCAAATGTTTTAAACTTGAAAACGTCTCCATTTTGTAGTTTTTAAAGAGTTAAAATTCTATCTGAAAAAAAAGCTCGAAAGAACAACAAGAAATGCAGTACAAATTATTTAGAAGCAAGAAAATTGTCAAATTCAACTGTTTCATTTTACTTTCGATGTAAATTTCACAGAGCTATCTTCTTTTACCACAATGATTTCTAAAGTCTTCTTTTTCAGGGTGGTCATAGATAGGGATTGGTGTGATAATGGGTCAATAACATTTCTCCTCGACTGGTTTTTTTTATGAACGATTCTATCTTAAATGCCAACTCATGCCAGAGCCTATATGTCTGCGAATGCTTTGAGTTTGAAAAAGTCCAAAATTATGTTGTTGAATGGTTAGGGCTTTGTCCTACCTCCTAATCGGCAGTTAACCTGTTGGTTATTGATCGTTTGACTTGTGTCTACAAAACACGCCTCCCCTTCTCCTTCTCCTGCCAAGGGTAACTCCTCCTCTCCTGTCACGTTATTGTTGTCTGTTTTCATATGTATTCCATCTGAAAATGAATGGAGTGACTGAATAGTGTTTAAGGCCACTTCAAACACTATTTTAGTCATATCATACTGACAGTTCATATTGTTATACTTCCTGAGTTTCACCAGGCAAACGCTCAGAGATACATGTACTTTTCCCAAAGACATTTCAGCAAAAGAAGCCAGAGCCAGTGCTTTAAGTAAGCCTGAACAATTTTCAATTTTTGCAATCACATTTATATATTGTTGTCTTCAAATACCTTCAGTTTGGACTAGTGTAAAACTGTGTTGTGTGGAAAAGTGTTCAACATAGCCTTGCCATATTTTACAAGAATATTTCCCTTATCCCTTAACCCATTATCACACAATCCCTACTTTTGACGACCCTGAGAAAGAAGCCTTTAGAAAACATTGTGGGAAAAGCAGAAAATGCTGGTAACCAGCACCAGCATTTTCTCCTTTTCCCACAATGTTTTCTACCCTTAACAAAACAAATTTCAAATTTTCAGTCACTTTTATTTTTTTAGTAGTCTGCAAATGCTTTCAATTCAGACAAGTCAAAAATGTTGTTGTTTAGTAATGGGTTAAGGAACCTCTCAGAATTATCGTAACTGTTGCGGCCAGTGCTAGTCTAGAGAAGACCACACAAAACACATAGTCTCATCTGTAATGAACAGTATCCACTTTGCTGAGACATTATAGAAAAAGAACAACAACATTTTGGGTCTTATTTTTACATGTAGTATGCCTGTTGGGCTTATTATGCACTTCTAAGTATAAAAAAGCTTTGGTCAAGCATTGGTGTCATCACGTGGTACTATTGTTTGGTGTCCATGTTTGTGAGGTAGAGCCTACAGGTGTCAAATTTGGGACCTTATTTTTCCAATACCTTCGGCATGAATACTGGTGTAGTTCCCCGAGCAGCTGAATACATAGGGATTAGAATGTGAAGTAAATTTCTTGTTCTTCAATCGATGTAAAATAATCTTGTTTAACCGTCTACCACATGACGAAAATGTAGACTTGTCCAAATTCAAAACATTACGGACAACAAATCAAATATTGCCCAAATGAAATTACCTTTGATAGGATAGAAAACGTTGTGGGAAAGGTAGAAAATGAGGTAAAATGGCTCCTGATCTGGGGAACGGCAACGAAAATAGGTACGGTTTGACAGATGGACAGACAGAAGGGCAGACATAGCGAAACCATTATACCCCTCGTAGGTGGAGGATATAGATATCTAAATATCTGAAACGATAACAGAGCTATCAGAAAAACTGAAAGTTTTTTTGCACAACGACAACAAAACCATGACAAAACTTTAAAAGTAGCCCGTCTAAAAAAAGCGTATATACCTGATGCAATAAGGTGGTCCAGCTCTTCGTCAGTAGAACCATACACGTTACTTGCGTCTACATATGATGTTATTACATTTATTGGTTGTCGAATACCTGTAAATGAAAAAAAAAAAGAACTGTGTATTTGCCCTTGGCCATCTTTTCCATTAAGGTAGTTCACCCGTAACAGAAAACAAATATTTTCCATTACAATATTATCCTACAAAACCTGCTAGGATTAAAAATGATTATTGTTGTACTATTTTGACCGAGCCACTTTTTTCACTTTTTCCTTCTAAGAATTACCGCTTATAAATCTAAAACCACTATATTCTCATTACAAATGGAGATAATAATTACCACCCTTTTTGGAAACTAGCAAAAGTATCAACAAATAATTTCAAGATAGACGTCAGAGGAATTTCTGGTTGGTTAAAAATGTGCAAAAGCATTATATCTGTATCAACCCGGACTTATCAACTATCAGGAATTCATTCCATGTTGCACTAGAAGTGTTATGGGTCTACTACCTTAACCCTTTACTCCATAGTCGGGATGGACCCGTTGACCTCTTGTCTTCAAGTCCTGTATGCTACCGACTGAGCGCCCGAACCCTAACCCTATACATATAATAGCAGTAACAGCAAGGCTGGACATTATTAACATAACCTGAAAGTATAACCCTAACTTGAAACACCTTTCATGAATAGTTTTTACCATTTTTTCTGTTTTTAAAATAAAGATTTAAATCACGAAGTCGTCATGGTCCGTGATTTTAGACCTGTTACCCCATCCGCAAACAAAATTTGATCACGAAAGATTTAGCGAGTAAGACCTATACAGAATGTGTAGCTCACATACAACCAAACAGTTTTTCGTCTTACTGTCTGAACGATAAGAGAGACTGCAGAGCTTCAGATAAGATAGAGTGATGATATTCTAAACCCATTATTTCTCTTTGAAACCTTATATTTTAGTGCTCATTAGAATCGTTTCGATGAGACGATTTTAACGAGTACTAACAACATAAGATTCAGTGGAGAATCAATACATTGTTCAATCTTGAAATCAAAACCATTCCCTCTCTCTGGAGCTCAGGAGTAGGTTAGCAAAGAAAAGCTTGTAAGAGTTTGGTAAAGTCGTCTTAGAATTATTGTTACTTACGATGATCCACATCTTCGTCTGCTGTGCTGCAGTCCAGAACATGAGCAGATCTAATTAAATTCATACACTTTAGGAACGTCAAATTATAAGGTTGTAATTGGGTTGTACTTAGAACGTCATCCGTAACAGGAATTTCAAAACATAACTCGTCATCATAACTGTAAAAATAAATCTCCTTATTTTCTTAACTCTTTCAATTAAGGAATGAACTTTTTTGTTTTCATGGAGGTATAAAAAAAAACCCTAATCACACTATATGAAACCGCGATGAAAATCTTTACCTACATGTAGTTGTGTTCAAACTGGCTTGCACAAGACAGCTTTAAAGAAAAATTGCAAGGAAAAGAAAACATGCTGAAGACCAGCATTTTTGTCCCTTTCTCATTCTTTTTTTTTTAATTTTAAAAGTCTTCTCAAAAAGCATATTTCTTAGGATTATTCAACCCCAAGATTGTTTGGCAATCTCACTTTAGGGACGAATCTCAACATTTTTACCTCGCTGGATTTGTCGTCTTCAAACACTTTTAATTTGAACATGTCTAAGATGTCCTTGTCAGCTGATAGTTTAGATCATTGAACTGGGCGAAGACCTCATTTCCTTACCAGACAAAAGAAGGATACTTACGATTCTTCGTCAACAACTTTTCCATCGACACAACATTGAGGCTGGTGCCCATCAACTACAAAAGAAACAATCAATATTCCATGTAAAAGTAGTTCAATAAACTTGCAAAAAGTACTGACCCAGTGATAATAATACTTTAAGGTGGTTCATACATTTTGTTTGGCATGTAAATGGAACAATTCTTCCTCATGGCTTTGCCTGTTCTTAAACGATACCACACGACAAGAAAAACGTAGATCTGTCCAAATTTAAATTATTTGCAAATGGAAGTGTAGATGTGGCTCACATCAAGAGATTTGTTTTTGATAGGGTAGAAAAATTGTGGGAAAAAAGGAGAAAATGCTGCCTCGAGCATTGGTACAACTTGAAAAAAAAGGCTCCAAAAGCAGATGCCAATGTTTGGCTGCAAGTGCTTGTGTTTCAGTGAAAATTCCAAGTCAAAAAATGGGCATAATAATAACAAAAATATGTAGATTGTTATCTGCCTCTCTTGTCAGATTTTCCCTTTTAATACTTAACAACTTATCCAAATGTGGAGTAGACATTTTTAGTAATAAAAGAGATACTAAAGAATGTCATGGAATTTGCACGATAACAACGATAGAGACAAAGAGGATGACGACAGGGTTATTACAGAAACTCGAAGTAGTCCAGCTGAAAAAGGTTCAACTTAATCATTTAAATCTAAACCTTAAAACTTAAACACGTTTGAAAACATCATAGGAAAACGAAAAGAGATCCCGATAACCATCTAACCTTTCGAAATGAATACAAACATTTAATATTCAATATGCCACCTGCTTAACATTTACCGTTCTAAAATTTTGATGTCCGGTAACTTTTTTGTTTAAAATATAATACTAGGCAGTAGCAACTATATGAACCAAAACTATACCACAGAAATAAAAGTTTTGAAGAGTCATGTCCACACTTTCTTTTTGTGGAACATAGAATGCTTTGAAATTCTTTTCTGGTTTCATTTATCTAGGGTTAGGGTTAGGGTCACTGACCCTAGATCCTAACCCTAAACCCTAACTTCACAGTCTCGAGTTTTAACCCTTCATCACTAAATGACGTCAAAACAAAACGTTTAGGTTGGTCGTAAAACCCTAAAAATTCATATTTCAGAGTCATTTCATTTCTGTCTCCTTATTGTACAGCGCAGTTCAAAGATCAGACAACAAGTACTGAGTCCTCTGATCTTGGCCTGAGATATACTTAGATATTATTTTCTTTCTATTGTAGTCTATCGTTCAATAGACCACATTTGTGAGTCGTGAGGTGCAATGAATTAACCAAGCAGGCTGTCATCCTTGTAGTTTATTTATAGTACCTCATAGCTCACAACTGTTGTTAATTGAATGATGAACTATGATAGAAAAATGATAATTTCTTAAATAGTTACCCTCAATATGCTTTGAATTTGTTGAGTGTAATATTTAGCTTTTAGAACTAAGTCATACCTGAGCTAATTGCTGTAAAAATTACATCATGGTCAAGAAACTGTCCATATTGAAATGCTGTCATTGTCAGTCTTGTACTCCAGTCTGTTGTACTGTTCCTGTTGGAATGAAGAAGGTGGGCGATAGTAAACGGTGACTTCAAAGGTTCGCCAGTCGACAGGGAGCTCTTTCGAGGTGTGTTGATTTGTTCTATGAAAATATAAAAACGTGTCAAGTCATGTAAAATAGTCAAAAAATATACTATAAGCATGAGGGAACAGGTGTGCTTCATCCATGTTAAACATAATTTCAATAATCCTGGATCACTTTGGAAAACATTGTGGGAAAAGAAAATAGGGTTAGTTACCTCTAACCTTTTTTCCCCAATGTTATTATTTAGTTTGATGAGCTGAACAGACATTTAAAAGGGCATTAACCCTTCAATAGATGACAAAACTTTAGCCTTCTCTAAATTAAAAATTTTTAGACAACAATTTCAATGCGACTCAAATGATAAATTATGTCTCTGATAGGGGAGAAAACAGCGTTGGGAAAGGGAAAGTGAGTAACAGTTTTCGCCCACGTAAAACAACTGTCAAGAGTATAGAAAAGAAAATACTAAACATGTCAACTGCAAATGCTTTCATTTTGGGAAGGTTTAAATTTTCATCCTTTTTTAAAAATATTTAAGATCAGCGCAAAATTCTTTACCAATGTCAACGACCCATTGCGTGATTTCACTCGAGTTCAAGATCACATTTTTCACGGAGAGGTCACTGGTCAGTGCTGTTAGGTTTACTATTGTTGCAATATTTCTACCGATTTGGTTTCCAAATCCAACTGCGACAACAGTCCTAAACCAGGCTATCCATGTGGCACTAAAATATAGATACAAAAACAGTTACAAGTGGTAAGGTCAGTGAACAACAAAGTTTGCGAAATTCTTAAATTTGTGATTTCGCACAAATTACCACGTTAACTTTTTATCAAATAATCCCTGTTTTTTACGACCCTGAGACAGAAACCTTTTGAAAACATTGTGGGAAAAGGAGAAAATGTTGATAACCAGCATTTTTTCCTTTTCCCACAATGTTTTCCATCCTGCGGGAAACAAATTACAATTTTTGAGTAATGTCTATTTTGTTGTCTGCCAGTGCTTTCAATTTGGACCAGTCTAAAATTTTGGTAAATGGTTAAGAAAATTGCCACTGATGCAGCAGATAAACTTAACAACTACACTTTGGACTTGTTACTGTAATGTAGTTAGGCTTCTCAGTGACCTGTTTCAGAGTATTCTAGAAACACGTGGAACATGTATTGGTTTTTCCATAGGGGTTATTTTTAGAAACAGGCTGTTTACTTATCAATGATGTCATCTTTCTAGAAAAGACTAATCTAGAATTTTCCAAGCTGATTTATATAGGAATGACTTACACGGTAATTTGGGACTTGAATTTAGACTTATGGCTTTGTGGATTCAGAATTAGTGAAAAGTGATAGATTTAACTTGGGATATATATATCTAATTTGGAACTTTGTTTTATTTTAACAGGTGCTCATATCTACTTGAAAGTTAAACTATTGTTAATTTAGGTTTTAGGAACCAGAAATTTCATTCTTTTCGTAATCATGACATAATTCTTAATTTTAAGGGACTTATTTGATATCTTGTTCTAAGATTAGAATTGACAAAATTTTATTCAAACTTACCTCCTATTGTACTCTTTTGTTTTTTTCGTTAATAAATACTGTTAATTGTTAAAGGTTTATTGCTGGTTTTCTTTCTCGTTACGATTTCAGCATAACATTACTTATCATTGTATTAGTAGAAGGCATGTTACACGCGACTCTAATTCTAAGATTTGCACTTCAAAGATAATGCTGGTTACCAGCATGTTCTCCTTTTGGGTTAGGGTTAGGTTTTTCCACAATGTTTCAAAGGCTTTTTTGTTCATGGTTGTTCTAGCCATGGACTGTAAATTGCAATATCAGGTATTGCTTTGAACCTATTATGTAAAGAAGGAATGATCTGCCTCTTATATGTCATCATTTTGATGACAGGAAGCCTCGTTAGCACCAAGTCCATAAGACAACAAATTGCTTAATGGTCAATCATGGAAGAGCCTCCATCTAACGAATCAATACCTGGCCCGCTTTAGGGAGAATTATCTTTGCCTAAGTAATAAGGGTATTGTTATTCTAAAGCTCAAAATCTTGGGATCTTGAACACTCTAAAGCTCAAAATCTTGGGATCTTGAACACTCTAAAGCTCAAAATCTTGGGATCTGGATCACACGGATTCCAATCCCGGCTTAGGCGGTTTGTATTTGAGCTATGCATTTGTCGTGAATTTTTATGCTTGTAAGACTTAGGCTAATTAACCCTTAGGCTGTTAAGTGCGACTCATTGACCTTTTGCGGCGGATAGTGTAGATCAAGATCAGACTGCACACAATGTTTGCAGTCTGATCTTGGATCTACCACTGTCTGATAAGGAGATATTATCCCCAAAAACAGAACTTTGAAATATTAATATTTGGGCTTTTACTATCGAATAAAAAATTTGGTTTCAGTTATTTAGCTGGATAAGTGTTAAAAGCTTGCATTATGTGGAAAGCATTTAAAGACGTTACTTGTATATGTTGAAAGTATCTCCCGCTGCTGTCTCATATGCGATACTCTCGAACGCAGAGGCGTCAAACGTTGCAACATTGGCTGAGGTGTTCAGCCTGACACTAGACGATGTTGGTTTGTTAATGTCGATTGTGATATTCACATAAACATCTGAAAAAAAAGTTTTACAAGTTTTTTTATTAAACCCCTCACCACATTGTACTAGAGAAAGAAACCTTATCAAAATATTAAATGTAAATGGTTAAGAGGTTCAAAACAGCAAATAAGAAGACACTGTATTTTTTTCTGTTCCTGCAATGTTTTCGAAAGTTTGATTTGAAATGGTTAATTTTTTGTGTGAATTCTCAGATGTACTAAGATTTTTTTCTCAGATTTACTTTGTTTTCCACAGGATTTGAAGTATCTGAGAAATAAGTTAATGTTTTATCAGTCGGCAAAATTTTAGAGCTGTCCAATCCCAAGGCATATGTCAAAACTTAATTAAATGTGGCTAAAATTGTGGAAAGTGTCTTTGATAGAGAAGAAAACATTGTGGGAAATGGAGAAAATGCTGATTAACCAGCATTTTCTTCTTTTCCCACAATTTTTTCATAAGTTTTCACTCTCATGATCTTTGTAAGTCAGCATTATGTTGTAAAGGGTTAACTTTACAAGTTAAAAAAAAGATGGTCATCAGAATGAAAAGCATGTGAAGAAAACAATACAAATTCATGGGTTGTTGGCTTTTCACCTGGTGAGACAATGCTGCAACTAGGAAAACAGAAAGACAGACATACAGACAGATGGACAGACAGATGGACAGACAAACTGGAAGCTGTGACCTTTGACCTACCTCCTGAATGAAGATAGACGGAGTATGAACCTGTGTTTGTAGGTTTCTGCCTGAGTCCTAATCGAAGGGCATAATTGACATACGTCCATGGAATATGATCTAAATTCTGAACTGTACCATATGAAAGCGCAGGCTGAAGTGGATCTGTGGTGACTTGATAGGTATCCCCTGAAAAGAACAGAACATTCAAAGAAGAATAATCACTGCCATATACATACACATACTTTAACCGAATCACGTCTTCCTTTTTGCCCTTCTTAGAATTATCATTCAAATTCTAAAACCACTTTAAACCCTAAACCTAACCCTAAACCCTAACCCTAACCCTAACTCTTATTACAAATGGAGATACTAATTATCTCCTTTTTAATGAAACTTACAAAAGTATCAACAAATAATTTCAAGATAGACATCAAAGGAATTCATGGCCGCTTAAAAATGTGCTAAAGTATTATATCGGCACAAATCCTTATTCATCAACTAACAAGAACTTTTATTCCATGTAACACTAGAAGCGTTGGGGTTCTACCACTTCAACCCTTTACCAAATGGCAAAATTTTTCATTGGTCCAAAGTGAAAGCAATTACACACGACGAAATAGATTTAACTCAAAAATTGAAATTTGTTTCCAGCAGGTTAAAAAACATTGTGGTAAAAGGAGAAAATGCTGGTTACCAGCATTTTCTCCTTTTCCCACAATGTTTTCAAAAGGCTTCTATTTCAGGGTCGTAAAAACCAGGGATTGTGTGGTATAAGGTTATGCAGCGTGAGAAAATGTAAAATGGCGCCAGCATTTTCTCCTATGACCATAACGTTTTCTTCTTTTCCAAGATTTATTGCCATAATTTAGGCAACATTTACCGTGCCTTGTACAAATTATTTCAATCCATTCAGTCTACAGTTTGTCGTTTTGTAAAACGTACTTCATTTAACCTGATCCAGGTCGTCATCAATTACATGAATTGTTGCCTTCTACTATTCACGGGGCTGCCTTCAGTTTTGCCGAGGATGGTTCCGGAAATATTCTGCACGGTATGCATGAATTTAATATCTGACCTGTACTTATTCGATTGATCGATTATTTGGAGTTTAACGCCGTTTTCAACATTACTTTAGTCATATCGCGGCGACCATTGCACGAATAAATTATTTCCTAGATTCTTTCACCAGTACTCTGCTTAATTTTCAATGACTATCATCAACCTTTGGAAAGAAATTGAAATTGGCTGAGCCAGGAATCAAACCCATGACTCTCTCTTCTCGAGTACTGCATGCAACAGACTGAATTACTCGGACTCGGCTGCCCTGCACCTTTACGAGTACATGTCGTAGTCCAAACCGGAATTTAAGCAGATCCAGAATCTGCGTAGACCAAAGTGGAATTCTGTCTGGACCAAATAAGGATTCCATTTTGGCTAGGCATCTCCACAATCTGCCTAGACCAAATTGGACTATCTTTTCTTTGAATATAGTGCGATAAAATTGTTCCCAACTATCTCATTACCAAATAGGCAATGTGGGAAGAGGCAAATACGCTGTTATCTGGCTTTTTCCTCTCCCCACAATGTTCTTCTATCGTATTAATGAGTTATTTTTAGAATTGAGGGTACGTTTCAGATACTTTCCGAATATATTTGATATTTTCCTTATAATAGCTCATGTGCCATTTGTCAATGTGTTTGACTTAATTATTCAAAGAGCTGTGTGGGAGGTGGAATTTTTAATATAAATTTTAGAATCTCTTCCCCGCACACTTTGACCTGCATGTATTTTTATTTCTTGCAGTTTCAAAGGGTTGTCTGTTTATTAATAGTGTCTTTCATCTTTCTTTTGTTGAAGGGAATTGTATTAAATGGTATATATTGTACGCTGGACCAGAGGCCTACATACTCAATATACTAATTTATCATAATTTATAACATATAAACCATTTATTCAATTTAAAACCCAAAATAAAAGAAGTTTTAATCACAAATTCAGAGTAAGAATATATTTAGAATGTTCTGCATTTTCGTGGGGAAAAAAAGTGGAAAACTGAGCAATCGTGGAAAAAAAAGGAATAAATTGCTTTAATCAAACACGCCTCTCAGTTATAAACATAATTGGATTAATATGGGTGAAAGATTTTCGACAACAATCCAGTTTGGTCGATACAAAATTAGAACTCTAATTTGGTCTAGGCAGGTTCCGGATCTATGACATATATATAACTTCCCGAATATTACTACCACTTATATGAGTACTTATTTATTTCATGCTTTCCGGTAGGATATCGAGAAATAGCAGTGAAAATATTTTTCGATCTTACACTGGTACCACCAGTGAAAATACCAATTTTCACGTTCTTGTTGCCTAGGTAAATTGCGCGTGCCTAACAACCAGATGCGAAATATGACGTCATATACCTTACATTTCTCGCGCTTGACGTAACGTTGCTATGCGGGAGGGGTACTCCACGGGGAATAAGAGAAAAGAACTGAGAAAGCTCCTTCCAGAAAGGGTAAAAAGCATGAAATAAATAGAATATTTGTATTTTTCGGTGAAAGATCGAAATGTATTTCATCTCGTGAACACCATCGGTAATATTTTCACTCGTGGCTCCGCCACTCGTGAAAATATTACCGATGGTGTTCACGAGATGAAATAAATTTTCATCCCTCTATATATTCAGCATAAAGGTCAGGGTCGGTTTAAATGAAGAAAGAAATAAAGAGTAAAACACCAAGCAATAGTGATAATGATGATAATAATCAGTATATTAAACGGTTATCTTACGAAGAGCGAATCCTGCTGTAGTTGATGTACCTCCTAAGTCCCTTCCCACAGCAACATATCTGTAAGCACGCACACACACAAAAAATGTTGAACGCTTTTCAACCCTTTACCACTCAATCCAAGGTTTTCAAGAAAGAGAAAACAGGATGGTAACCTGTATTAACTTTTTTGATCAGAGCTCCAGACAAGAAGGAGTGATGGTATTCTAAATGCATTATATATCTTCCAAACCCTATGTTGTGGGTACTCGATGAGACGATTCTAATGAGTACTGTTACGAGACCAGCGCAACGAGAAAGAAAACCAGCAACAAGCTTTTAACAATTAACAATATGTATTAATGAACAAAGACAAAAACGTACAATAGCAGTTAAGTTTGAATGAAATTTTGTCAATTCTAATCTTAGAATGTTGAAATAAAATAAGCCCCTGAAAATTAAGAATGATGTCTAGACTATAAAAGAATGAAATAAATAATGAAATAAATAGCAGTGACTTACTTGGTGGTTTTGGATTTTGAAGTTAGACTTGTGGCTTGGAGGATACAGAATTAGTGAAAAGTGTTGGATTTAATATGGGATATACATCTGTAATTTGGAATAACTTTATTTCTGATAAAGGTTTCTGATTCAGGTTTTTTCTCATAACTACTTGCAAGTTGAATTATTGTTAATTTAAGTTTTTGGAACCGGAAATTTTGTTCTTTTTGTAGTCTAAACATAATTCTTAATTTTAAGTGACTTATTCTGTTTCTTGTTCAAAGATTGAAAATTGTCAAAATTTCATTCAAAATTAAGTCTAATTGTACTCTTTTTGACTTTGTTTATTAATAAATATTGTTAAGTATTAAAGGCTTGTAGCTGGTTTTCTTTCTTGCTAAGCTTGGCTCGTAACAGAAATTTGGGGGTTATCCGGAATCGATGATCTAGTCATTTTAGATATACTTTGAAATTATTTTGAACTTGCCACAGTATTAAATCTTATTAGATAATAAATAATAATTAAAATTGGAATTAGATTTTATTCTACTGAACCAGCCAACATTAATCCTGTCTTTTGTTTTTGAAAATTTTGTTGCTGAGCCGTCACAGGAGTTGTAAAATTTGGCAAAAAAAAATCAGATTTGTTAGATCTTGTTTCTCATTTAAAACGGACTGCCATTAAAGGTACTATGTTAAATAATGGAATTAAAAATTCTACTGTTCAGTTTTTAGTTGATAAAGAAATGCTTGACTCGTCTGCTCAATATCTTATTCTTGTGCCTCAAACAGATGTTAGAACTAATTTTGAGTTGAAAAAATTAAAACTACAAAAATAAAACAAGAGATATTGAAAAAATTAGACCCAGAAGAAAGAATAAAAGAAAGAGAATCAAAATCAAAATTAGAGAAGAAAGAAAGGGTGAAAGAAAGAGAATTAGAATGAGAAGAAAGAATAAAAGAAAAAAGATTGGAATTAAAATTAGAGTTAGAAAAGATGAAGTTTCAGGTGAGAATGAAAGCGTTAGAATTAGAAAATATAGAAAAACCATCTTTGCATGTGGTTAATGACTTTTACATAACAAAACACCTTAGACTTGTACTGCCATTTCAAGAACAGGAAGTTGATAAATACTTTTCACATTTTGAAAGATTTGATTAAAAATTGAAATAGCCAAAAGAACACTGGACCTTACTCTTGCAAAGTGTTGTAACTTGAAAGGCTCGCGATAGTTTTTCGCAATTAAGTAATGAACAGCTGTCTAATTATGGTACTGTTAATGGACTGATTCTAAAGGCTTATGAATTGGTATCTGAGGCAAATAGAAAAAAAAATTTGGAAATGCAGAAAAGAAAATGGCTAAACCCTTGTTATATTTGTTAGAACGAAAAAACAATTATTTGATGGGTGGTGCCACTCAAAGTAAATAGGTTCAGATCATGGAAAACTTAGTCAATTTATTGTTGCTTGAAGAATTTAAAAGGTGCATTAAATTAGACGTAAAAGATTTCTTAGACGAGAGCAAAGTTGAAATTTTAGAAGAAGATGCTTGTTTAGCAGACAACTTTGCCTTGACGCATAAGGTCTCTTTCATGAATAAATCAAACCCTCTTAAACATTTTTACTCATCTACTGGTCCTAAGCCAAATTTTTATCAAAATAATGACAATCCCAATCAGAATAATCCAAAATCCAGATCTCCTTATGAAGCCAAAGGTCAAGATCCCTTATCTCTACTCTATTTCAATTTGTATTTAATATACGTTTATCTTTATGTATTTTCATGTACATTTATGTGTAATGTTATTTTCTGTCTTGCAACAAAAGAAAGTTTTACTTCTAAAATCTTCCTATTCCTTTAGGAGGGGAGGTGTTATGTAGATAGGATAAACAGTAACCTGTTTTCAGAATATTATAGAACCATGAAAATATGTATTGGGTTTTCCATTGTAGTTATTTTCAAAATCAGGCTGTTTACCAATCAATGATGTCATCTTTCTAGAAAAGAATAATCTAGAAATTTTCAATCTGATATAAATAGGAGTGACTTATTTGGTGATTTTGGATTTTGAAGTTAGATTTGTCGCTTGGAGGATACAGAATTAGTGAAAAGTGTTGGATTTAACTTTGGATATACATCTGTAAGTTGGAATAACTTAAGTTTTGATACAGGTTGCTCATATCTACTTTCAAGTCAAACTTTTGTTAATTTAGGTTTTAGGTACCAGCAATTTCATTCTAGTTGTAGTCTAAACATAATTCTTCATTTTGAGGGACTTGTTTTATTTCTTGTTCTAAGATTGAAAGTTGTCCAAAATTTCATCGAAACTTAACTCTTATTGTACTCTTTTGTCTTTATTCATTAATAGATATTGTTAATTGTTAAAGGCTTGTTGGTGGTTTTCTTTCTCGTTACGCTTGGCTCATAACACAATATTTAGAGAAATTAAAATTCAACTAGCAATTTGAACTTCAGCCTCGATGAAGAAAAAAAAAATCAGAAAGAAAACCATCATGAAATCTCGTATGTTTGTTTACATTACTTTGATTGCGAAAGTAGTCCCGGCTCCGCTTTTCTTTTCCTCGGAGCCAAAAAAACAACAGCCAATCAGAACCTGCCAATGTTCTTGAAACAGTCATGTTGAATTATTTATTATCAGTGCCAAAAAGTAAGTCAAAAGGCAGCATGTTCAGCTTCGCCAAAAGTATACTTACACTTGATTTAAATTGACTGCAGTATCTAGGTCGGCCGACATAAATGTTCTCTGCCGTGAGAATTCTGTGCCTTGTGTGACGGTGATTGAGTTATTTGTTGGGAAATAAATCCAGTACCGTTTGATGCTAGCTGAGCTGAATTTTTCGGCTTGTGAGGTGTTCTTGGTATTTCCATCCACCTATACAAGATAAATAGAGGATTCTATTTGACGGGCGTTAAAATAGATTTTAGTCAACGAGTTTGATAAAAACACAAAAACACGAATGTCAGATTCTATTTATCTTAAAATAAAGACAAATGTATATCCTCTATCATCCACTCTCCAAAGTAGAGTGAAACATTTAAAAACAGTGGAAGAATCGAAAAATTCCAAACGTTTTGTGACTTTAAATGACGAAAGGGCGCAGAAATACATTCTGAGACTGGTTTCTCCAGCATCACACGCTCATAACGATGTAAGTGACCCGAACTGGGTCCAAAACAAAAAACGATAATACATCAGAGTATTATCGAATATAATAATTCATGGGTTTAATACACTGCTGGGGGTTATGTTATGTGGTTTATCGTTGCTACCGTTTTTTATCACGGTATTTCCAGACAGCGCACATACCAAGGTTGTCCCTGGAGTTTCTCATACTGGGCTATTGATATTCTTTAATTCGTCTACAAATAATTCGGAGTTTGAAAACCTATAAAAGTCTTTTGAAAGCATTTTGTGGACATTGCAGAAAATGCAGGCAACCACCATTTGCTACTATCAATATAATGTTTTCTACCATTTCATAGTCAAATTCCATCCTTTGAGTTACAGTTATTTTGTTGTCGGTAAATACTTTTGATTTAGAAAAAAATAAAATATGCAATTTGCCTAGAGTGAGAGGAATAAAAGAAAGCAAACTTTTACACTTTGGGTGTAGATTTAGAAAGTCTGGGCGACCAAATGCAATTGGGCGACCAAATGCAATCGAAACAGGAATAGAGGGGAAATCCCTGACGTACCCGATACCTTGGGATGCCTGATAACACAGTTATAAAGGCGTTGGAATTTAAAACTGGTCACTGTATTGTATTAAATAAGTTAAAGGCAGGTAATAACACATTGTAAAACATCAATCAATAAATCAATCAATCAATTAGCCGATTCATATGCTTCAAAAATGCACAAGGGTCCCAGTGGGCTAATATGATAAATAAATAAATAAAAAACCTTTTCGATTATTGTTGTAAACTTCAACATTGAAAGCATAAGCAGCTGACAAATTCAATGCTGCCAAAATGCTAAAAATTGTCTTCGAATTGATAGAATTTACTTTTGAAACCAGAGACAATGCACATTACCAGTATTAGCGCTTTTACCGACATGTTCTATTGCAGATTTTCGTGCAGCTTCTTCCTATGGGTCATTTAAACCTTTACCAAACGACAAAATTATAGAATGGTTTAAATTGAAATCATTCGCAGACGATGAAATAAAGGTGACTAAAGAATTAAAATCTGTGTATGAAAGGGAAGAAAACATTGTGAGAGAAGGAGAAAATGCTGGTGACCAGCATTTTCTCCTATTCCCTTAATGTTTTCAAAAGGCTTGTTTCACATGGGTGTTAAAAGTCGGGATTGTGAGGCAAGGGGTTAAAATAAAGATTTTATGATAAAGGCTTAGGGAACAGTATTGTGTTATATTTGTTCTAATGGAAAGCCATTTTAACTCTTTACCACACGAGAAAATTTTAGACTGGTCCAAATTGAAAGCATTTGCAGACGACAAAAATAAAAGTGACTGAAAATAGGAATTTATTCTGGGAAGGGTAGAAAACACTGTGGGAAAAGGAGAAAATGCTGATTTTCAGCATTTTCTCCTTTTCCCATAGTGTTTTCAGAAGGCTTCTTTCTCAGGGGAGTCAAAAGTAGGGATTGTGTGGTAATGGGTTAAGGATAGTGAACCCCAATAAGATTCGTCTAACATTGCCTATCATCGTATGGACTCGGGGTAATCCGTAACCGATGTCGGGAACAAGCATCTATCGACCAGCTGATTACAGATTACCCGATTATTAGCCGAACCCGTTCTTTCATAAGCGGTGTTACAAAAATCTGCATTAGGGTGACCTATCATTAAAAAGAATGTGGAAAAAAAGTAAAAAAATGTGATAGCTTTTTCTCCTTCATTTAACCCTTTACTAAACAACCCCTGGTTTTAGCAACCCTGAAAAAGAATCCTATTCAAAACATTTGGGAAAAGGAGTAAAATGCTGGAAACCAGCATCTCCTCCTTTTCGCACAATGTTTTCTATTCTTGCAAAATCAAGTTTCAATTTTTGAATCACTTTTATTTTGTAGTCTGCAAATTGTTTGAATTTGGACAGGTCTTAAATTTTGTCGTTTGGTAAAGAGTTGAAGTTAGCTATGACCACTTGAGCCAGTTCTATCTTTTATCTTTATTTTTTATACTGAACAGAACATAAGTTTATTGAAAAACAAGTACACAGTTTACATAGTCAGGATAAGCAGAATGGATTAACATGAAATAATACGAGATCTGGAGTAAGTACGACAGTCCAGTGGCCTACATCGTACAAAGTATTTGTATGAAATACTTTCAGCAAAGTTAAAATATATGTTTCAGATAATTCAACTTTTGATAAATCTGTCAATAGTAACCATACGTTTAATATTTTGTCTGTTTTATTTATTACAGTGGATATATTACAAAATACAGAGTGAAGAGGATACTTACAGAAATACGAGAAGCGCTAGCTTCATTTGTAGGTTGAAGGAAAATATCAGCTGAAAAAATGAAAATAATAAGAATATAAATATTTATTGCTCCAAAAAAGTGAGCAAAAAGGAGCAGCATCGATTGTGACAAACACTTTCTGTTACAAAAGGAGAAAATGCTGGTTACTCCTTTTCAAACAAAGGAGAAAATGCTGGTTTTTCTCCTTTGCTAAAGGAGAAAAACTGAAGGCCTCTTCGTCAAGGTCGTCAAAAGTAGAGATTATAAAGGTAGAGTGGTGATGGGTTAAATAGAAAACGATAAACCTACCGATAAATGGATGATAAGAAACATCGTAAGCTCTAGTCTTACAGCTATCTGTGACTACTTCGAACGTATTAGATCCTCTATTGAAAATCAGGTCTCTCCCGATTTGACAGGATCCCCTTTTCTGAATAGAAAAAAGAGACAAAATATAAGTGAGGGACACACTAGCAAATGGATATTTAATTAAGAAATTTTCTTCTTCCTATCGTGGTATATCGTTCAATAAACCACGTTTGTGAGTTATGAGGCGCAATAAATATTCCACGAGGGCAATAACCCGATTGGTTTATTCATTGCGCCTCATAACTCACAACATGGTTTATTGAATGATAGACCACGGTAGAAAGAAGATTATTTCGATTCTAACATGGCCAATTCTTAATGGGAGAAAAACAAGTTGAAATTTAGAGTAAAACGCGGATAAAGATTATGTTCCATTGAATAACCCACTCATTGAATGACGTCACTCGATAAAGATTAACATCACTCTACATGGATTGTCGCAGATTTTACCAGGCATTTCTTGCACTGTGTTTATAGAGCCGAATTCCCATGTCATGCTAGAATGCTTTTTTGTGAAGGCAGCCAGGTTATATAGATATATCCGGTAGTTAAACTGGTACTATGGCATGCAGAAAACTGATCAATGTTGTATAACGTATATACATTGTATATGAAAGGTTTGGCAGCCTGCACGCATCTTGATGACTTACCAAAGTCGATACTATTTGCCGATATATTAGTCCTTTGCCAGACCACAAAATTGTAGCCATGTCCAAATTCAAAGCATTTGCGGACGACAATTTCAATGTAGCACAAACTGTGCAGCTCTTCAGGGATAAAGTAGAAAACACTGTGGGAAAAAGAGAAAATGCTAGTTACCAGCATTTTCTCCTTTTCCCACAATGTTTTCAAAAGGTTTCTTTACGAGGGTTGGTAAAAGTCGCCATTGTGTGGGAAAATGTTAAACGCCCTTTTCACAGAGAATGACTTGCGATTAGTTGTTGTTGTTGTTGTTATTTTTGGATTAAATCCTTTTATATGTATTAAACCACACAATTTAATTTCTGTCTTTAAGTAGTAGACCCGTAAAATTCCTAGTGCAAAATGGAATAACATTTCTTGATAGTTGATAAATACGGATTACACAGATATAATATTTTTGCACATTTTTAACCGACCAGAAATTCCTTTGATGTCTATCATGAAATTATTGATACTTTTGTTAGATTCCAGAAAAGGGAGTTAATTATTATCTCCTTTTGTAATGAGAATAGAGTGGCCCTAGGTTTATAAATGATCATTCTGAGAAGGAAAAAATGGATAAAGTGGCGCTGTCCAAGTAGTACAACGATACTCATTTTTTAGTACTATAGTATAGTGGAAATGGCTGTTTCCGATTAGAATGGTACGGCCTTATATTCATTTATATGTTCTAAACCATACAATTTAAGTCTAGCTTTAATTGAAATCCTTTGCAGATAAAGAAATTATCATGGCATAAAAGATGGATTTTTCCTTGGAACGAGACAGAAAGGAGAAAGGAACAAATCCTCGCAACCATCTAATTTTCCTTTTCAAACAATATTTTTGGTGCCTCCTTCCTAACGGATTTTAAAACAATCGCTAGGTAAAGGGTTGAACTGAGATATAAGTGTTTTGAAGTTTTGTTTTTACTTTTGCTTTGGTTCTTAAATAACAATTTTGTGTTTTGGTCCTTATTAGAATTGTCTAAATAGATTAAATTCAAATGATTACTTATAATGTAAGTTTCAGAGCTGAAAGTTGATACTTATTTCTTTACTGTTAAAAGAAAAGGTGTTAGACTGGTCTAAAATGAAATAATTCGCTAGCGAAAATTTGACAGAAGCCAATCAAACTTCGATTTTGAAATAGTATAGCTCAATAGGGCTCATCACTCTACAGAGCTCCAGATAAGAGGGAGTGGTGGTTTTCTAAATCCATTATTTCTCTTTCAAACCCTTTGTGGGACTCTAACCCTAACCCTGAGTACCCATAACATAGGATTAAGGGAAGAATAATTGATATTTTTGTAATCAAAATCACTCCCTCTATCTGGAGCTATGGCTGTATTATAGCTCATTAGGTTTTATCACCCTTGCATTTCTTTTACTTTCATTTACATTTATATTGGTGATATTATCAATGCTATCATTATTGTCGTTGTTATAAGTCGGAAGAGCAGAGTTACTGTGACTGTTTCGGTTACGCGAAGAACGTCAACTTACCATAGATCGATCATGACTAAAGAGTAAATGCAGTTATGTTGAAAGTATATGTTGTCAATAACGATTTGCCACAGCTTTTTTTTCTTCTCTTTGTTTATGAAAAGAAATTATGGTGAAAGGAGAAAATGCTTATTACGGGAAATTTCTTTTTTGCCTCATGGCCTTTTCATGGCCAGTTCAATGCCTCCCCTCTTAGGAACTTAAAACATGGAAAGATCAGTAAAGGAATAGCCCCTAACCACACAATCCATTAGTTAACCCATTACCACACAATGCCTACTTTTGACGCCCCTGAGAAAGAAGCCTTTAGAAAACATTGTGGGAAAAGGAGAAAATGCTGGTAACCAGCATTTTCTCCTTTACCCACAATGTTTTCTATCCTTCACAAAACAAATTTCAAATTTTCAGTCACTTTTATTTTGTCGTCTGCAAACGCTTTCAATTTGAACCAGTCTAAAATATTGTTGTTTGGTAATGGGTTAAATGACCCTAAGAATCAAACGTTTGAAAACAATGTGGGAAGAGGAGAAAAATTTGCTGACCTGTATTTTCTCATTTTCCTACAATATTTTCTACCCGACTGATGACAAATTCTATCATTTAAGCCACAACTTATTTATAGCTTGAAAACCTTATGACTTTATTAGACAAGACTTAGATTTTATAGTTTATTATATAGTTAAATACACTTCTATAAAGATTGCTATATAAAATGTTCTAGCTTTTACTTTTTAATGAAGGAAGAAGTAATTTCGTGAAGCATTCCATCGAATGTGCCAGTCCTCGAAGAGATTGATTGTCAGACAATATTTCGTTATTTTCATAAAACCTGATAAAAATCGCACATTAATCTTATACTCGTTATTCAATATTTTGGCCGAAATTTTAAATATATTGAAATAAAGATTTGATATTCTGATCGAAGAAGTAAAACTAAATGTTATGATTCATCTGAAATCAAAACATATGGGTTAGGGATAGGGTTTACACCCTAAACCCTAACCCTAACCCTAAACCCTAGCCCTAACCCTAACCCTAACCCTAAACCCAAGGAAAAGATATCTCGTATCAGAAAATGTAGATTCAAGATCAGACTGAAAGTTCTGTGCAGTCTGATCTTGATTGCCACTGTCCAAAATAGGTCAGTGATTCCCAATTAGCAGCCCAAGGGTTAAACTTACATGTTTCCAATCAGACAATAGTCAACTTAATACAGTACCTTTAAATGGAGACATATAGGATATTTGTTCTTTTTTTCTTTCTTCGGTGAAATATATTTAATTCATGCTTTCTGGGAGGAGCTTTATCAGAATCCAGTGTAGTTCTTATCCTTTATCCCCCTTGGGATAACCCTCCCGCATAGCAAGGCATTACAATATTACGTCAAGCACCAGAAATGTAAGGTAAATGTAAATTCCATCCGGTTGTGAGGCACGTGCAATTTACCTTGGCAAAAAGAACTTGAAAATGGCTATTTTCACTGGTCATACCCATGTAATATCTAAAAATAATTTCACTGCTATTTCTCGATATCCTACTGGAAAGCATGGAATAAAAATGGTTAATTTAGGTTTATTTGAAAAAATAAAAAAGGAAACAGAAAATAAACAAATAAAAAAATTAATAAATGAATAAATCACAAAAAATTATAATAATAAAAAAAGTACTGATGGTACTGAATGGAAAATATGAGCTTTTAATCATAAAACCTTGACTATAATTGAACTCAATTGGCATCTTATTGATAAAAAGACACGTAAAAAATTTGAAATGAATCCGACGTAAAAAAAGAGTTGTTGTAGTTAGGAAAATGATAAAATTTTCAGTTTGGCCTACCCCCAGTTTTTGAATGATTCCATCTACTCGACCTATGCATGGATCACTCGAACAGGTGATTGGTTTATCTTCCAGGTTATTGGAAAAAGCTGAAATTGAAATTATGAATGTTAATTCAAAAGAAAAAGAACTTAAAGAAGCGTGAAAACATGTAATGGCAGTTAGCAGTAGTATAGATACCAAATTCCCTCCACCCCCTTAAAGAAAGAATTACCGTTGAATTTGCCATTTTCGGTGTTCAAAAGGATGCATGGTGTAAACTATATCATGGCATTTTTTAAACGTTTTGCTTTTGGTTTTACAAGTTACAATTACTGAAAGAGACAAACCAACTTTAGGTTACCTATTTTTTTAAAAATTATACTCAATACACACAGATGTACAGAAATGAAGCAAAAGTATTACATTACAACTACATAAGAACTTTAAATAACATCGCTGATAATGTATATAAATACTGTTTTAGCCAAAGACAACTCTTATTTGCTTGCAGAAGCAGATTGCTGTTATCAACTATCTGTAGTCACGAATGCTTGCTGTTCTTGTTGTATAACGCAAGTGAGCACTTCAGCCTTCATAAATCCATCATTGAAGTGAGTTTTATTTATGAAGGTTTTTGATATTGTCAGTTGGGATCATATTTAAGGCGGCACTCAGAGGAATCAGGTCTTAAATGTGGCCATTTTTCTATCGAGCATTTCACAATAAATAATACATAATTTGGGTCATGACGTCTATTGACGTAATATATGGCGGTCAATTGTCAGCGCAGACGTCAATACCACCAACTGAAAATGGGTACTTAACATATTAAAAATGAACGATCTTACTCAGGAGCGAAATGAACGATGGAATGATTACAGAGAGTAAGGTAAAGTATCCAAACATCATGCAAATCCTGATCAGGGTTTGTGTTCATCAATCATTCTTAAGAACATTCTCAGTCTTATTGTCCAAGTTTATCCAAACTTGAAATTAAAAGAACTTCTGATTGGCTAAACCAATTGGTTTAGCCAATCAGCATTTCTGTTACTTTCACGCTGACAAGATTCTGAAGAATAAGACTAAGAATGTTTTCAAACTTGAAATTAAAAGAACTTCTGATTGGCTAAACCAATTGGTTTAGCCAAAAAGCATTTCTGTTACTTTCACACTGACAAAATTCTGAAGAATAAGACTAAGAATGTTTTTAAGAATAGTTGGTGAATACGGACTCTGATAAGGGCCCGTATTCACAAACTATTCTTGAGAATATTCTTAGTCTTATTCTCCAAGGTTTTCTAAATTTGTAAGTACCACAATCTCTGATTGGCTGAACCGAATGGTTCAGTTGTGTTATTTATAAATGAATACGTTAATACGGGCTCTGGTCAGATCTTGTATGACGGTACAGAAACAGTGTTAACTTAGACTCGATAGGTTGTCTTGTGAATTCTATTCAGCGATCTCCTATATGGTTCGCAAATTTTGAATCTTGTTAAAAAACAAAACAAAAATGATAACAACATCCATATTCTCATCCGAGTGTAGTAAATGATGACATGAGACATTAGCGCCATGGGACAATAGCTCTATTAGACGTCAATTAGGACAAATGCTCTACATGAACAATAGCCCAAGAGAACATATCATATGTGTAAATGGATTAAAACTGATTTGAAATTGCAAGGCTGGGGAAATGAATTGATTGCCTCTGTAATGCAGAGAAATGACCCTAATTACAAAATGACCTACGGTCATTATTCGACGTAGAAAAATGACCCGGGTCATTATTCTACGTCGAGAAATGACCCATGGGTCATTCCTCTACGTCGAGAAATTTCTCTACATAGAATAATGACCCGGATCATTTTTCTACGTCGAAAAATGACCCATGGGTCATTCCTCTACGTCGAGAAATTACCCGGGGGTCATTTTGTAATGGGGGTCATTTTTCTGCATTACACCTCCAATAAGCAAAGAGGGAGGTTACGTAAAAGTTGTTTCATACCATGGAGCTCTTAGCCATAGAGCCATTGTTAACACTCATCCTGCTAAATAACTAAATTGAAATGTTCATTCCTATAGTAGGAAATTAGATATTGCTGTTTGGAACTTATATTTTGGGGGAATCACGTCTCCTTATCGGACAGTGTATATCCAAGATCGGACTGCACGTTCTGTGCAGTCTGACCTTGATCTACATTGTCCGCAAAAGGTCAGTGAGTCGCACTAAGCAACCTGAGGGTTCTATGAGGCTTATGTTCCTGTTGCTATTGTCCTACTGGGCCTACGTCCCTGTTGCTATTGTCCCACTGGGCCCACGTCCCTGTTGTTATTGTCCTATTGGGCCTACGTCCCTGTTGAGAGAGAGAGAGAGTATTAACCCACTTACCAGATACGCGAAGCCCTGCGTCGCCTCTCGCCTTAATCAGTAATGGCTTTTTATCGAAGTCCGGGGTTACACCAATGTAGCGTGTGTCGAACAAGTAGTTTGCCTCTGTCAGATTGAATTCAACAGTCGCCACTGTGGTAAGGTAAATAAGTACATTAACTACTATTAAACTCTATTAATTTAAGGCTGTTTGGCACGACTCATTGAACTCTTGCAGACAGTGTAGACCGAGATCAGACTGCACAGAACGCGCAGTCTTACCTTGAATCTACATTGTTTGATAAGCAGATATTTTATCATGTCGTTTACATATGCTATCAAGTTGAAACAGACTAAAATATAGGTTAAATGTTTTTTTTCTGTACTCTACCAAAATTTGTCCAACAACAACAACAGAAACAACAACAACAGTGTTTGAAGGAAAGAAACATTTGAGTCATGCTTTGTGAAAATGGGGCTTGATGCATCTGCTAAAAGTATCGACTCAGGTCAGTCCGCGCAGTCCGCACAGGCTGACCTGGGCTGGAACTTTTCGCTATCGTCAATACTCTGTATGTCCAAGGACCGGCCTACCCCAGGATTCAGTTGGTTGTTAACCCTTATCCTGCTAAATAACTAAAAAGAAATTTTCAATTCGATAGTATAAACCCAAAAATTGTTATTTCAAAGGGGAAAGAAATCTCCAGATCGGACAGCGTAGATCCAAGATCTTCTCTGTGCTGTCCGCAAAACGTCTGTTGGTCGTGATAAGCAGCCAAACGGTTAAAAAAGAGGTGGCTATCAGGGATCAATAAGTACGTAATTTTTTCTGCAATTACCTTTGAAATGGCAAGTTTTGGGGCTTTAATATTGGCCTGAATGTTCATTTTCACTTCAAAGGCAGGATAAGTGATATTTACATCAAAATATGGCTTAAATGACCGGGCCTGTCTTTAGCAGGATTAAAAAGAAAACATTGTTGGAAAGCGATAAATGCCACCAACCAGCCTTTTTTATCAAATCAGTAAAAAATCAATAATGTCCTGTAAAGAATTAGGTGATGCTTAACTCACTTCTTTCCCAAGACCCTCGGGAACTCCCAAACCTTGGCTCAGCGGTGAAAGCAGCGCCCCACAGCGGATTTTTCCAGTTGTTGCATGTTCCGTCCAGAGTTCGGTAAATGTCGGGACTTCCTGGTTCGTCCGAGCAGTTGATTGGTTTTTCGCAAACGAAGTCAAATAGTGTGGTGGTAAAATTGTTGAAATCAGTCTCTCCAGTGAAATTGAGTTCAGCCCTGTTTTTGGCGCTACGAAACGAAATTGGAATAGATTGAGGATTATCTACTGATATTAAAAATCTGTCACTAAAATGGAGTGTGATCCTGTTGAATAAACGAGTCCAAAGGAAAGTCCGAATCAATACTTTTTAACCGCATCAAACCCCAATCGAGTCACAGGTAATTATAATTCACACAATAGTTGATTACCCTATTTATTATATTCCTATTTCACCTCTTTTTTATGTTATTCTGATAATAATCAAGAATGGTATAATATGAAGGATATAGGACAAAAGTAGTTGCGGTGTAATGCAGAGAAATGACCCTTCCTACAAAATGACCCATGGGTCATTTCACTACGTAGAGGAAAGACCGGGGTCACTATTCTACATTGAGAAATGACCTCAGAAGGTTATTTCTCTAAGTAATAGGTAAAAAAAGAGAGTAGCTTTACTCACTTTAAAGCTATCGCCAAATCATTGATATAATCTGAGGTGTCTGACAAGTTTTCTGACTTGGGCGAGTTACCGCTGTTGAGACTTTGAAAATACGCAGCTCCCGAGGACCCGTAATTTACTGAAAAGTATTGATAATATTAGTTGTGATAATAATAATAATAATAATTGAAATAATAATAATAAAAACAATACTAAATTAATGATAATGAAAAATAGGGATAACCATACCTGACCTGAAGTGCAGACTTACTGTTATTAATTAATTATCAGATGACAAAATTTTAGACTGGTTCAAATTGAAAGCATTTGCCGACGACAAAATAAAGGTGACTGAAAAATTGAAATTTATTCTAGGAAGGGTAGAAAAACACTGTGGGAAAAGGAGAAAATGCTGGTTACCAGCATTTTCTCCTTTTCCTACAGTGTTTTCAAAAGGCTTCTTTCTCAGGGGCGTCAAAAGTAGGGATTGTGTGGTAATGGGTTAAGATCCTGTACGAGCACGAAGCTGTAAATTACGAAGCGTACGTTACAGAGGGAAATAGGGAGATAACTGTTCAGGGCTATAAGTGTAGACCTCCCGTCATAAAGATCTTGTATGTAAACTTACGTTATTGAAAATATAGGGGAGATAACTCTCAAAGTCTTGAAAGGCAGACATTCTGAAAATAGTCTTATACAACAGTTTCTTGTGAATCGTTACGTTGAGTGATTTTGAAACAATGAGAGACAAACTAGATGAGGTGTTTGAGGCACATATTTACCCATGATCATGGCAACACGGACGGACGGACAGACGGACGTCGCAAGAAAGAAAGAAAGAATTGTTGACGACAGAGGTCAAGTGTATTATATGCGCTGATTTTACAGCCTAACGAGCACGAAAAGGGACCCATATCCTACACAACTATCAGTCATCGCGTACCTTCGGTAAACCTCGGGTTATCCGGTGATAAGTCCGTATATGCACCTACACTGTACATTTCTTCACCGGAAGTACACCGTTTTACCGTTCTAGAAATTGTACAGCGCCTCTTAATTAAAAAAAATCGTACATCACAATTTTCTATCGATAGATTTCTAAGAATATTTCCATTGACTAATATTATGTACAATCAGTTTTTAGCGGGGTTTATCATGAGAGCTTTCATTGACAAATCGAAAGATGTGAATAAGCTCATCGTACTTTGTTTATATCGTAGCTGGGCGATTTACATGACCGCTGCCATATTTATGATCATATGATAGCAGTTTAAAATGGAGACCTCCTTTAGACGGGCCTGGTTACTCGTCAAAAATCGGCAGATTCCGTACCTGCATATAACCCCTCCGTATCAAGGGGGTTTCTAATTTGAAATCCTGCCAGTCACATGACTTTAAACATGGCTTAGCCCTGTTATGGCTGTTTCGTAAAGTTTTTTTTAAATATTCCCAATGGAAGTTGGTACTAGAGCTTGCTCTCTGAGTGGTCAGTTACGATTCCAAGAACGGTGAAGAGGTGGACTTCCGGAATAGAAATGTACCCTGTTGGTACATATCAAGCTACGTGATATAGGCGAGGGACTTGATCGATGAATCACCGGAATTTGTCGAATGGGACGAGGTTAGATGGAGGTACGGAAACGGCCGAGTTGTGACGAGTGCGACTGCGTACTTTGAGAATTCTGTCCTCTGGTGTATGAGGTATTCTCATACTCATATGCGTAGAATCGGAACGCCGACAACAAGGCTGTTAGGTCGTCAGCCTGAACCCCATTGTGGTTGGCGAGTAGAAAGATGACCACGAAAGTGGTTAATTGTCCAATCATCTTTCTGTGACCAGAGTATAGACCCTCTGTAAAAGAAACAAAAGATCACATTACATTTGGCCTGCAACACGTGAAAAGGGGCATTCGGACATTTGCGTAAAGTGTCGTCTCGGATTAGCCTGCGCAGTCCGCGCAGGCTAATCCGAGACGACACTTGCATCTACAAAAAGTATCGATCGATTGCCAGCATTTTCTCCTTTTCCTACAACGTTTCCAAAGCCGTCTACCTTAGGTCCTTACAACACTGGCTCGATCAGTAAAGGATTCAAGAAATTAAAGATGAGTCTAGGAAGGGTTCCATTTTTTGTTCTATTTTAGCGAAGGAAGTAATCATGTGTAGCATTCCATCGAGTGTGCCAGATCTCGAGGAGATTGATTGTCAGACAAATTTTTGTTAATTTCTGAAAACCCAATAAAGATTTGATATTCTGGCCAAAGTAGTAAACAAAGAATGCTTTAATTAATCTAATATAGCGTACTTCATTCCCCTGCGAAACTATTTCACAATGTGAGTAAACTCTCTAATTGCTTTCGAAATGTAATTTTTGTATAAAATGATAGGCATAATGTTTTCTTTTAGTTTCATTTACATTTGGTAATATTATAATTGCTATCATTATTTTTGTTGTTGGTAACCAGCATTTTCTCCTTTTACCACAATGTCTTTTACTCTTCAATGTTTTCAAAAACCTCCTTTCTCAGGATTGGGATCGTGTTGCAAAGGTTTAATCTTTTACCACACATTATTAACCCTTAAAAACCTTTGAAAAGAAACCTTTTAAAACATTATGGGAAAAGGAGAATATTCTGTTCACCAGCATCTTTTGCTTTTCCCACAATATTTTCTACTGCTTAAAAAATATTGAAGTGTTTAAACCTCATTGAAAACGTCGTCTGCAATGCTTTCGATTTGGACAAAGCTAAAATTTGTGTCGTTTGTTAAAAAGGTAAATGAGTGTAAGAGTACATTGTAATGGCTTAAACTACTTTTTTGCACTTTTCTTTACACCCACATATATTTCTTATATTTTCACTGTATGTAATATGAGCTCTTAATCACTTTATCCCTTGATTTTACGACCAGAAGAAAGAAGCATTATGAAAACATTGTGAGAAAAGGAGAAAGTGCTGGCTTTGATATGACAAAACTCCTCAGACTTGTTCCGCCATTTCAAGAAAAGGAAGTTGATAAATACTTTTAACATTTTGAAAGATTTGCTGAAAATTTGAAATGACCAAAAGAACACAGGACCTTACTCCGGCAAAGAATTGTAACTGGAAAGATATTTTTTCTCTATTAAGTAATGAACGCATTTCTTACTATGACAATGTTAATGAATTGATTCTAAAGGCTTATGAATTGGTACCTGAAGCATATTGACAACATTTTAGGAATTGCAGACAAGAAAACGGTAAAACCCACGTTGAATTTGCTAGAATTAAAGGACAATCATCTGATAGGTGATGTCATTCAAGGAAAAAGCGTTAAAATCATGGAAAACTTAGACAATTATTGCTAGCTGAAGAATTTAAAAGGTGTATTAATTCAGATATACATAAAAAAAAACTTTCTTGGATGAAAAAGAAATTGAAACTTTAGAAGAAGCGGCTTGCTTAGCAGACAACTTTACATGACGCACACGGTCTCTTTCATGAATAAATCCAACCCTCGAAAACTTTTTTATTCGTCTACTCGTCCAATCAGAATAGTCCCTAACCCAAGTCTCCTGATGAAGCCAAAGGTCAAAATCCCTTATCTCCACCTATTTGTAATTATTGCAAAAAAATCAGGTCATTTTATCATTGAATGTTCTTTTTTCAAAAGAAAACGGGAAAAACAAGAAAGTTTTAAGCCAGCAGGCTTTACTTAATTGAAGTCTACACTTCCGTAATTTGTTAAAGATCAAACCCTTGTCCAGGCCAAAGTACTCCCGACTGATACTGTTATGAGAGATTATGAACTATTCTTATCAGATGGCTTTGTGTCACTAGAAAGTGTTTTTGCCCAGTCTAGCCCTATTAAAATTTTACTTGATACTTGAGTTTCTCAATCTCTTAGTTTAACACAGATGTCCTGTCTTTTTCTAAGAAGACTTCTTCTGCGACAAGGTTTCTTATTCAGCGTGTAGAATGTGGATTTGTTAACGTTCCGCTTCATAACATTTATTTGTCTTCAGACTTAATTAATGGTCCAGTGAACTTTGAAAGGTGTTCATTTGTTATAAGGCAATGATTTAGCCGGAGATAAGGTAATTGTTAATCCACTTGTAACTGACACACCTTCCATGGATCAATCACCCGATGCGATTGAGGAAGAAATTGCTGATTTTTACCCTCCATGTGCAGTTACTAGAGCTATAGCAAAGAAAGCCATTTATACTTTAACCCAGTCTGATATTGACTTGTCTGATTCTTTGTTGGGTTATTTACGTTTTTATGAAATTAACAGATCTATTTCACAAAACCCGTCCGGAAGTCAGACAAATTCTAAACATACTTCATCAGACTTGGATCACACATCTTCACTTTTGGTTAAAGACCATGATACAAGGTCAAGGTCAAAACTATGTGAAGGCCAACACAGTGATCCAGTGATCCAGTAATAACACCTTTATTTCAAAAAGCCGTTAGTGAAACTGATCTTTCACTGGAACCTGTCTGTCTTTATATAAAAAATGGAATATTAAAGAGAAAGTTGCGCCCTGATGAAGTCTCTGTTGATGATAAGTGGACTGTCAATCATCAAGTTGTCATTCTTAAATCATATATTAGCTCATGAAACACCTATGTCAGGTCATTTAGGTATCAATAAAACCTATCACAAAATTCTTAACCATTTTTATTAGCCTGGTCTAAAATCAAATCTATCAGATTATTGTAGGTCTTGCCATACTTGTCAAATGGTAGGCAAACCCAATCAGGTCATACAGAAGGCTAAACTTCAGCCTATCCCTGCATTTTATGAAGCTGGTAGCAGGATTACAATTGATTGTGTAGGTTCTTTGTCAAAGACTAAGGTTGGCAATGAGTACCTCCTGACTATTAAGTGTGCTTCCGCCCGTTTTCCTCAGGCAACACCTTTAAGAAATATAAAAGCTAATCAACTGTCAAAGCTTTAGTGAATTTTTCTTTACTTTTGTAGGACTTCCTAAATCTGTTCAATCTGATAAAGGGTCAAATTTCATGTCTGGCATTTTCCAACAAGTAATGCATGAGTTGGGAATTAAACAGTATACGTATTCTGCATATCATCCTAAAAGCTAAGTTACCCTGGAAAGGTTTCACCAGACCTTAATAAATATGATAAGATCATATTACTTTAACACACAAAAGTATTGTGGTATAGGTATACATCTTTACTCTTTGCAGTAAGACAGTCTGTACAGAAATTTCTTGGTTTTAATTCCTTTGAGTTTGTTTTAGGCCACATAATTCGTTGACCTTTAAACGTTTAAAAGAAATATTTCTTTAACAAGAAGAATTTACTTGAGATTTACTTCAGTATGTATCTGACTTTAGAAACAGGTTATTTAAAGTTTGTGAAGTGGCAAAAAGACATTTAGAGAAACCTCAATGTAAAGTGAAAGAAAGATATGACGAGAACACTAAAGAAAGTATTTTTAAACCTGGAGATGAAGTTTTAGTTCGTCGACTGGTTTCTGGTAGGCCTATACAAGCAAGATCTAACCCTATTTATTTATTCAAAACTTCAAAATTCTTAAATTCTAGGAAATTTAGATAAAAAACTTTCACATTTAGATAATGATCAAATCGATGAAGCAAAAAGGTTAATTTCTGAATATGAGCACCTGTTCCCTGATATTCCAACACGGACAGATGCAATATACGATGATGTGGACATTGAAAATTCAAAATAAGTGAAACAACATCGATATCGAATGAATCCCAAGAAATTGGAGAGAGTATCTGTTGGACAAAAACTTTATTGAACCTAGTCAAAATGAATAGAGTTCTCCCTGTAGTCTTGTACCAAAGCCAGATGGAACTTTTCGTATGTGCACTGACTATAGAAAAGTCAATACTGTGACCAAGACTGATTCGTTTCAAGTGGTAAGAATAGATGACTGCATTGTCCATATTAGCAATGCAAAATATGTTACTAAATTTGATCTTCTAAAAGGATTTTACCACACTCCTCTCACTGAAAGAGCTTAAGTGCTATCCTCATTTGTAACTCCTTATGGACGTTATGCCGTTTTGGGGATGAAAACAATCTAATAAGATTTCAAGATGGTAGTATCTGGATTTGACGTCATTATTAACAGCGATGATTTGGATGACCACTATGAGACTATCAGAGAATTTTTGACTGAACGAGTAAAGCCAAATTAACAATTAATCTTGTTAAAAGTGAATTTTGTTATTGTCTAATTTGTAAATAGTAAATATTTTTCTTTATGTATAATATATTTTCATGTATAGTTAAGTGTAATGATATTTTTCATATTCTAATAAAGGAAAGTTTTTAATTCTTAAAACCATATTTTCCTTTAGGAGAGGAAATGTTATGTAGATAGGATATACTGTGACCTGTTTTCAGAATATTCTAGAAACATTAAGAACATTCATTGGTTTTTCCTTTGTGGTTATTCATAGAAACCGGTTGTTAGTAAACAAACTGTTTACTAATCGATCATGTCATCTTTCCAGAAAAGACTAATCTAGAGTTTTCCATATATGTAGGAATGACTTACTTGGTAATTTTTGGGACCAGAATTTAGACCTCATACGTTTTGTAGTCTGAACATAATTCTTAATTTTGAGGGACTTATCCTAATTCTTGTTCTAAGATTAAAAATTGTCAAAATTTCGATCGAACTTAACTCTCATTGTACTCTTCTAAAAATTTATAAATATTGTAACTTGTTAATGGCTTGTTGTTGTTTTTCTCAAGTTCTCGTTACGCTTGGCTGGTAACAAGATGATTAAACATAGATTAAACATAGAAGTTATTTGATTTGTGCAGATGCTGTCTATTGAGATCATTTTTAACACTCATCCCGCTAAATAATATAAAAAAGAAAACAAATAAACTAACCATAAAACAAATTTTGCTTTATGAAAAGTATATTTAGACAAAAGGATACATTCTCATCTTTGTAGATCAAAGAGCAGACTGCACACTATGTGTAGGCTGATCTTGATCTACGCTGTCCGTAAAAGATCTTTCAGTCGAGCTTAACAGCCTTGGGTTTAAGGCTTATGTTGCCGGGTAAAAGTTGAGAGATAAGAGTGGTTTTAGACCAATTTGAGAAGGGCAACGAAGCGAAAACGACGCGAAATTAAAGTACAATTTATAAAAAACCGAAGTTAAAGTCAGGTTGTTACGGGAGACCACTCCTTCCTGCATGGCATATACTCCCGATTTAAATACAATACCTGGCTACTGCGTCAGGGAGATATCTCTTTGGCTCAGTGGTTAGGGTATTGGCTTTGCGTCCGGGAGTTCGGAGTTCGAATCCCGCTCCGATCCTTATTTCTGCCATGCATTTATTCATTTCTTTCTTTGTTACGGACTTCGTTCGTAAGATGGGGGCTCGTCCGGGATTGGCCATAGAGCCATAAATCCCATTTGTTGTCCAAAATCGGACTTCCTGCCTAATAAGGCTTTGAGTCATCAATAAATGATGACTTTAAGAGGGGATGTGTTACGGGAGACCACTCCTTCCTGCATGGCATATACTCCCGATTTAAATACAATACCTGGCTACTGCGTCAGGGAGATATCTCTTTGGCTCAGTGGTTAGGGTATTGGCTTTGCGTCCGGGAGTTCGGAGTTCGAATCCCGCTCCGATCCTTATTTCTGCCATGCATTTATTCATTTCTTTCTTTGTTACGTACTTCGTTCGTAAGAAGGTAAAATATGGGGTGTATGAAAGTAATATCAAATTCGGAGTGTTATGAAAGTTTAACCCATTACCAAACGGTGATATTTTAGGCTTGTCCAAATCCAAAGCATTTGCAGACGACAGAATAAAAGTGATTGAAAATTTGAAATTTGTTTTGTGAAAGGTAGAAAACATTGTGGAAAAAGGAGAAAATGCTGGTAACCAGCATTTTCTCCTTTTCCCACAATGTTTTCTAAAGGATTCTTTCTTAGGGGTGTCAAAAGTAGGGATTGTATGGTAATGGGTTTAGTAAAATATGGGATGAAATTTTTCGGAATAGACAGAACAAATTGTATTTTGCGACAAGTACCCAGTTGCACGTATTCAATAAAAATGAAAAATTCCCAGGTACTTGGGGAACGTGACGGTAAAAATGACACACTAGTGCATATAAGTAGGTATTTAGTGATCTCAACAAAGCTTTAAATACATTTCACATGTAATAACGTTTACACTTAAGCTATATCATGTAAAATATTTTAACGCGAACGATGATCTTTTATTTTAAAGCTAAAGTTCAGTTTTTGTCAAATACTGCTCACTCGTTATTTCGTCTTTTCGTTTTCGTTCATTCGCACGTTCATTCGCACCGTCATTCTTACGTTTTTCTCTGTTTTGTATGTGACACCTTTTTAAATATCGACACAGTCAGTGATCCTTTCCATGGATTCGGCGCGAGTACTTGTGAAGTTTCCAGGAAGTAGATTCGAGAGAGACTAATATAAGTTGCCAGATCTCGTTTCTAAATCGACGTAAAAAGAGTTTAAACTAAACATTCTAAGTCTTACAACTCAGATTTTTTTATGGTTTAGCTAATCAGAAATTGTGTTACATTGAAACTTATAAAATCTTGGGGAATGAGACAAAAATGTTCTTAAGAATGTATGAATACGGCAGAAGTCCACGGAATGACTCAATAAGGATCCATAATTATGTGATCACTTTTTTAGTACACTGCATCACTTTGATGCATTAACCCATTACCAAACGACAATATTTTAGACTGGTCCAAAATGGAAGCATTTGCAGACGACAAAATAAAAGTGACTGAAAATTAGAATTTTGTTTTGTGAAGGGTAGAAAACATTGTGGGAAAAGGAGAAAATGCTGGTTACCAGCATTTTCTCCTCTTCTCACAAGTTTTCTAAAGGTTTCTTTCTTAGGGGCTTCAAAAGTAGGGATTATGTGGTAATGCATTAAGCCCCCTTTTGCCAGGGCGACATTAAGCTATTTTAGAAATCGCAAGCTTACTATGTCATAATTTCTATCGCGAAATTAGATCTACTTTACAATTATGGGAAATCTTGCCGAATTCGGCAAATATAATTAAGTGACTGGGTCTCGCCTACTTAATGTAGAAAATGCTTCACTGCATGTGCACCCACCCTTTCCCATGCGACAAATATGAAAATTGTCTAACTAAAAATGAAAGAAATAAAAACAACATACAAAATTTGACTTTTTTTTTAGTTTGTCTTGGTAATAGTTGACAGAATTGCCGGAAAGCGAGAAAACGCTGGTTACCAGCATTTTCTTCTTTTCTTACAATGTTTTCAAAAACCTGTTTGCTCATGGCCGTTATATCCCAAGATGGCAAGGGAATGATTTTATAGGTTTTTTTTTTTTTGTGCAAAATCTTCCTCAATCGACTGCATAAAATGTGAAAAGATATTACCCGCAGTTTGCACTGTAACCCGACACGTTCTACTCCCTTCACTTGTATAAAAAGAATAATGAAATGAGCATTGCTCTGGCAAAATGGGGCTAAATGCAACACTGTGGTGTGAGACATCATGTAAGCCATCACATGGATACATAGAATCCAAGTCGTAAAACAACGGACTGAATCATGGGATACAGTGGGTCTTTGAGCAGTTGGAAATCGATCAATAGCAGGAAATTTCGACCCAGAACAGCCTTCGCAGACTGCGCAGGTTGGCTGTGGTAGATACATTTTGCATAATTATTTTTACCCACTTTTTACATATCAGCGCTCGACCCCTTTTGGTTTTTTGGCGGACTTTTGAAACACAAGTTTACGACGAGATATTTGGCCTTTTTTTTAAAAACACGTTAACGTAGTTCAAAAGTAGCTACTGTTTATATTCAAAATCACACCGTACGTTATTAGATAAGACTGCTAATGTTGGGGTGTCCGACGCTGATTTTAACTGTTCGCAAAAGCTATTCTGACGTAAAGAGTTGCAAAGAATGCATTTTCAAATATCTGTGCAGAAAAAAGTATTTAAAAACTGTTACGCCACATTTTTACGCCACATTAATCTTTATTTAACTCTTAACCAAACGGCAGAATTTTAAATTAATCTATTTTGAAAGCATTTGCAGACGACAAATTAGAATTCATGATGACGTGTTTTGTCAATTTAGGATAGAGGATAAGCTGAAAGGTATATTAATGTCTTTCTTTGAAAATTTGATACATAAAATCTTATTATACTGCAAAGAAATTTCTCTTAATCTGATTGGTTAATATGCCGGGAACATATATGTCATGTTCCCTGGCAAAAACCACGTAAAGCTAGATTCCCTTTTGATTGCCCCGTAAACATCACTACACGTGCATCACAACATCCAAAATGGTGACCTCGAACGATCACCAGACTGCACGTTTATGCACCAAACTGCACGTTTTAGTAAGGTATTTTTCTTCGTCAGCATACTCGATTCGTAAGATTATAAAACAGGAGAATTTCGCTTAACACGCTTTGAAAAGGTGTAACTTTGTAGTACAATAAATTCGTTCTACGGTCAGGTGGCAAGGGACTTGGAAATTGTTCACGGCAGTGGTGAATTATGTCGCCATCTCGCTTTCGGCTCGGGGCGACATGATAAACCACAGCCGTGAACAAGTTTCCAAGTCCCCTGCCACCTGACCGTACAATCAATTAATAACTTATTTCATCCGAACTGCAAAAGTGCATGTCATCCATTCATTGCAGTTTACACCAATAACGAAACGAAACTGATATACAGAAACTGCATATTTTGACCCCCAAAAATGAACGTTGTCCCTTTAACTCTTATAACGACAAAATTTGAGACTTGCTGAAATCGAAAATTTTGCAGACAGCACATTTAATGAGGCTCAAACTGTAGAACTAGTCTCTGAATAGATAGAAAACATCGTGAGAAAAAAATAAAAAAAAAACTGGTTTCTTGTCAGCATTTTCTGCACATACACTTTCTGTTTTCCAAATGATTTTTGCTACACATCGTTAAACACTCGAAAATGGGTTGAATATACCAAAGTTAATGTACAACGTGGAAAAGTTTTCGAAATTTTTAGTGTCTTTGTTTCCAAAAATATTAGAGTTGTACCATGACAGCAGCTGCCAGGTCACTCTAACTTTAGTTTACATCGACCGCACAGTGACTGACCACATGTATATTTTACATCCACAATTTAACGTCAGATGAAATCGCTCTAATGCTACTACGTGATCACAGAAAATCTTATTCCATATTGGACACTGTTGAGTCCAATATCGATTTTTCAGAGCAAGAGTCCAATATGGATTTATCAAAACGAGACTAGAGTCCCGAAAATCGATAGTTGACCGGAAGAGTATTTCACTGAAGTCCGTTGTCAAAAAAAAGCAATTTTAAAACTTTTTATATGTTCACATTTAATTATTATTATTTAAATTGAAATGACCCAATACTTGTCGTTTACTTTAAAGCCGATACAGATGTGTAAAATTAAGAGGTTATTTAACAAGCTTTGGGCACAATACTGGATTCGTACATTTAAGAACAAGTCTATATTATTTGTACTCGGTTGTAGCCTCGTCCGAAATATAGACTGGTTCTGCAGTGTACTCATCCAATAGAGTTCAGCATTGCACCCAAGCATGTTAAAAGCCCACCCGGGTGGCTCAGTGGTGAGCGCGTTGGACTCATGATCTGGTGGTTGTGAGTTCGATACCCGGTTGAGGCGAACTTTCTTTTCGGCGTATTTTCGCCTCTCACCTCTGCTGAAGCATGTGAGAAAAGTAGTCGCTGGCTTTGGAAAGAAAATTGTGTTAGTACTGGTATGAGAAAACCAGGAAACACATGTGCGTCACCGACCGCCATGATATGACATTAGCTTTTAAAAGTGGCGTTAAACCCCAATACAACCAAGCATGTTAAAACATCCCATATAATTTCATGCTTTACCGTAGATTTTCGAGATATAATGGTGCAATATCGTTTGATATTACATGACTGGCGGGAAAAAAAAAGCATATCTTCTAAGTCGTGTATTGACCCATTACCACACAATCCCTTCTTTTGACGACCCTGAGAAAGAAGCTTTTGGAAAACAGTGTGGGAAAAGGAGAAATGCTGATTAACAGCATTTTCTCCGTTTCCCACAATGTTTTCTACACTGCTGGAAATAAATGTTAATTTTTTAGTTACCTTTGATTTGTCGTCTGGGGGTGCTTTCAAAAATTTTGTCGTTTGTTTAAAGGCAGAAACAGTGGCTGCAGCGTTCTAGTTACCTAAATAAATACATGTAGCGCATTTACCGAGACGGAAATATGACTGCGCTATCACCCCATAATTTTGGCGCTTAATTTGCGTAATACTGTATGTGTAGGGGCTACGCTAAGGGGAATTACCGAAAATAACTGTGCTAGATTTTGATGAAAATCAACCCCCCCATCCCCCCCCCCCCCAAAAAAAATACTAGTATGTTAGAGGCATGAAATAGAACATTTGACCTTTTTTCTTCAATGAAATATCAAAATTTATTTTATGCTTTCCAGTAGGATATCGACAAATAGCAGTGAATATATTTTTTCGCTATTCCAAGGGTACGACCAGTGAACATATCGATTTTTATATTCTAGTTTCCTTTAACAATTGCACGTGCCTCACAAATAGATGGAAATATGACGTCATTTACCTTACATTTCTCGTACTTAACGTGTTATTGAAATGTGTTGCTTTGCGGAAGGGGTACACCAAGGGGAATAACTGAAAAGAACTGTACTGGATTTTGATAAAGTTCCTCCAAGAAAGGAATGAAAGCATGAAATAAATAGATTTTTTTTCGGTGAAAGATATAGAGGATATTTGGGTTTTTTTTCGGTGAAAGATCGAAATTTATCTCATCGAATGGACACCATCGGTAATATTTGCACGAGTGGCGAAGCCACGAGTGAAAATATTACCGATGGTGTTCACGAGATGAAATAAATTTCGATCTTTCACCAAAACAAAAAGAATACTAATTTTAGTTCATGCTTTTAACCCTTTCTGGGAGGAGCTTTATCAAAATTCAGTACAGTTCTTTTCCCTTATTCCCCGTGGTGTACCCCTCCCGCATAACAAGGTTACGTGAAGCACGAGAAATGTAAGGTATATGACGTCATATTTCCCATCTGGTTGTTAGGCACGCGCAACTTACCTAGGCAAAAAGAACGTGAAAATCGGTATTTTCACTGGTGGTACCAGTGTAAGATTGAAAAATATTTTCATTGCCTTTTCTCGATTTCCTACCGGAAAGCATGAAATAATGAAAATATTACCGATGGTGTTCACTCGATGAAATAAATTTCGATCTTTCACAAAAAATAAAAAGAAATCCCCTATTTATTTCATACCATGAACGTCATCGGTAATGTTTTCAAAAGTGTCGCACTTGCACCAAAGTGAGAGGCGAAAAATTGGCGTGAAGTAAGTTTGCCCCAACAGGCTATCGAATGCAAAACCGCCCGGCCACAAGTCGAATAACTTTACCACCGAGCTCCCTGGCGATGTGAAAGATAATCAAAGCTGATAATATCTCTAAAATTTTAACTCTTTACCAAACATAAATAGGTAGGTATCCAGAAATATCGGTGAACTATTGTTCGATATTTCATAGTTACGACCAGTGAAAATACCAATTTACATATTCTAGTTACCTAGGTTAAGTGCGCGTGACTCACAATTAGATGGAAATATGACATCAGATCAAACGTATTCAAAGGTATCTGACAAAAGAAGCTAAAGAAACCCTTGTGCTATCGTTAGTTATTTCTCAGTTGGACTACTGTGATGTTATTTTGTATGATATCTCTATGGATGAATTAGGCAAATTACAGTGTATTTAGAATATGTGTGCCAAACTTGTCTTAAATAGTAAAAAGTTTGATATTCAATAGAAGCTTTGTTTAATTTGCATTGTTTACCAATGGGATCTAGAATTTCATTCAAAATACTTACATTTATGTATAACTGCTCTGTAGGACATGCCCCTGCAGATTTGACTTGACCATAGTTCCAAAAACTACTAAACGTACCTTGAGGTCGTCAGTTTCCTCAGATAATAGCTACATAGTTCCTTTCAATCAGAGAAAAACTTTCAGCGATAGAATTTCTGTACTGTAGGACCCAAACTTTGGAATGATCTTCCCCTCATTATGAGAACGTGTGAATCTACTTATACTTTTAAACAGCAGTTAAAAAAACATTACTGCAAAACCATCTTTGAACTGTTTTAATCATGATATTGAGGACCCGTTCTTAACCTATGTATATGCATTGTCTGTAGCTATTCGAGTGTATTTTACCAATGTTTCGATATTCATGAGTGTACAACGCCATTGAATTTTTAACTATGTAAAATATGCGTTTAATCAATGAATATCTTTCATCAGTTTTTTTCTTTTTCTTATTTACCTTTTTTTCCTTTTGATTGACTTATTTCTTTAACAAATTTTCATTTGTATGCCAGTTGTTTCCGTTCATGACCGGAAAGACACTGTCTTCTCTACATACTAGCCCGAAATTCATTTATTGTATCTTTTTTAAATATTTCTAGTATCATTGAAGACCTAATTCTGTGTAAGTTAAACAAAAGGGAATGGCTGAAGCTAAGTTGTGAGAACTTGTGGCCAGACCCTTTTGTCCAATTTGGATGATTACTTTGTTATTTAGAAAACTATGTATACAATTGGCAATAAAATATGTTTAAACTAAACTAATCAAATAAACCAGTTTCCAATTTCCAATTACCTTACATTTCTCGGGCTTGACGTAAAATTGTAATGCGTTGCTATGCGGAGAGGGTTTTGATTAAGTCCCTCCAAGAAAGGGTTAAAAGCATGAAATGAATAAAATATCTTTGTTCGTTTCGGTTAAAAATTGAAATTATTTCATCTTGTAAACACCATCGGTAAAATGTTCATGACGATGTTCACTGGATGAAATAAATTCCGATCTTTAACAAAAAAAAAAAAAAAAAAAAATCGCTATTTCACATTTATGATATTTTCCAGATTTTTTACAGTCTAATTTAAGTTAACACTTGCCATACTTAAAATGTGATACAAAAGTGCCAAGTCGATAGTAATATCCCAAATTGTGCGATTTCAACCTTTTGATTTGAGAAAGGGATCTCCTTATCTGTGCAGTCCGATCTTGATCTACAATGTCAGAAAAAAAATCCCTGAGTTTCGCTTAGCAACCAAAGATTTAGAATGCATTTTTACACCCAAATTTTGGCCGCTACTGTGCTGCTAAGTAATTATATCAGAAAATAAAACCAGAGAAAAAAGATTTATATTTAACCTGTATATAAGTAATTCACAGACTCGAAGCTTCAACACACTCACGACCTCCCCGATCTGCAGGCGGTAGGGTAAGGCCGGCTCGTTATATAACACCCGAAACTGTTGCATGCATGAATACCCAGTATCGCTCTGTCAGAGTTGACGCAGTCATTGCATAAAGATTGCATTTTTGCAAAGAGAACTCCGCCCCTTGATTGCTTACCAAACTCTATGCAAAGCCCCCTTTACCGAATTATAATCACATGATATAACCATCTTTTGAAGATTGGTTTGTTTTGAGTTGTAGTGGAGATAGTCCAAATTGAAAGCATACTCTGTCTGTCTTTAAATAGATTGTGCATGCAAGCCAAGATTGTGAAAGCAAATTTTAGTTCAACACCTGTTTGATAATTTGTGGGATATTTTTAATTTCACAAAAAAAACCCGACACTGACATTGCATATCGGGGAAACTCTATTAATATTGAAAACATTTGCAGACGACAATTTATCCGTGGCTTAATTAAGAGAAGCTGTATTTGAAAGGGTAGAAAACAGTTAAGCGAAATGAGAAAATGCTGGTTACAAGCATCTTAACCTTAAATGTTTAGTGAGTATTTTCATTTCTACAGGACCGAATGGTTAATGGGTAAGTGTCATTTTTGACAATTTGACGCTGCCAGGTTTATACAAATAGAACAGTTTTAAAACGTTCCCCTTCTTTGATACATTATAAAGATCAAGGCCAGACTACACAAATTGTATAATCTCATTTCAGATCAATGCGTGCCTGAAATTTTTATTTTTTTAAATACAGCAGTTCGTGTTCTTTTTTAACCTATGAAAAACAGCCGAGTCATTTGAAACCGCTGAAACCTGACAAAAATGGTAAAACATGTTGGAACGGTGCCTGATTTCACAGACCCTTAAACGGGCACTTTTGAAAGCGTAGTGAGAAAAAGGTAATAGATTGATTTTTAATACGCCGTTCCCAACATAAGTTTTGTCATTTCACGGTGACAGCTCACACATTTACGTCTATCTTCGATTTCACCAGTACGAGGCCTATGCTCTGAATCATCTTACCTAAGGACATTTCCTGGAACTATGCTTCAAGTGAGGGTCGAACCTGCGGCCTCCAGGTTGCGATTTTGATACACTTTACCAAAAAGCCATACAGCCCCCCCCCCATGAGATAAAAGAAGCAAGCACATACCCTCTTGTTCATCAAATAGAGTTATCTCCCTTTCTCCTCTTTGGCAAGATTTATTTTTCAACCCCAAAACCCCCAATTTTGACAGTCCTAAAATGTTGTTGTTAGAGACTAATTCTTTTTCGATGTTGCTGAAGGAGTCATTGTCTCCCGCCAGATGGCATTCTACAAATGACGTCTAATCTACTATAGGCATTCTTGGTACAGAACATGACACTTTTCAACATCACAACCGTTATTTTGAATTTTAAACTAAAGTAAATGTTTACTCGATAAAACGCTACCAGGTGCGACTCATATAGCTATGATCACCTGGCATGAAACCTTTGTACCAGCCATTTATCAAAACAGCCTCCAGTGTTCTTTCACAGGTACCTGTCTCTTTTCATATAAATATATATAAGAAATGGAATATCAACGAGAAAGCGCCCTCCTGAAGTCTCTATTGATGATGAGTGTCTTGTCAATCATCAAGTCATACCTAATGCTTATTGATCAGAAATACTAGCTTCGCTAATGAAACACCTATGTCAGGTCATTTAGGTATCAATAAAATCTATCATAAAATTCTTTACCATTTTTATTGGCCCGGTCTAAAAGCAGATGTATCAGATTTTTTTTGTAGGTCTTGCCATACTTGTCAAATGGTAGGCAAATCCAATCAGGTTATACCTAAGGCTAAACTACAGCTTTTCCCTGCATTTCATGAACCTTATAACAGGATCAAGATTGTGTAGGTCCTTTACTAAAAACTAAGTGCTTCTAACTATTATGACTTATTGTTTGCTTCCACCCTTTTCCCTGGAGCAATACCTTTGAAAAATATAAACTCCAAAACAATTGTCAAAGCTTTAGTGAAATTTTGTACTTTTGTAGGACTTCCTAAATCTGTTCAATCTGATCAAGGGTCAAATTTTATGTCTGATATTTTCAAACAAGTAATGCATGAGTTGGGAATTAAGCATTATAGGTCATCTGTCTATCATCCTGAAAGCCAAAGTTCCCTTGAAAGGTTACATCAGACCTTAAGAAATATGATAAGGTAATATTTTTTGACACACAAAAGGATTGGGATGAAGGTATATCATTATTTTTTATTCTTTGCAAACGGAAATCTGTGCAGGAATCTCTTGGTTTTAGTCCCTTTGAGCTTGTCTTTAACCACATAGTTCGGGGACCATTATAACTTTTAAAAGAAACATTTCTTTCACAAAATACTCGCATTTAAATCTACTATAGTATGTATATCACTTGCGAAACAGTTTATTTAAAGCTTGTGAGGTGGCAAAATGAAATTTAGAGAAAATTCAATGTAAAATGAAAGAAAGATTTTACAAGAATAGTATAAAAAGAAATTGTAACCCTGGATATAAAGTTTTAGCTCTTCTAGCTGGTCCTGGTAGGCCTCTACAAGCAAGATATTTCGGTTGTTTTTCTATAGAGAAAAAGGTCAGTGACTTAGATTATGTGATAGCAACTACCTAAAGGCGAAAGCAAAAGCAATTGTGTCATATTAATATCTTAAAAGAATATGTTGATAGGGATAATTCAGATATTTCACCAAAAAACGTAGTTTCATCAGTTCCTCAAAATCAAAATAACCATGAAGACATAAACTGTGAGGAAATGAGCTTTGACAAGTACAATCCAATTTGTTCAAAACTTCAGAATCCTGGCATTTTTAGAAATTTAGATCAAAGCTTTCACAGTTAGATAATTATAAAAAATGAAATTAAAAAAAAATAATTTCTGGATATGAGCACCTGTTCCCTGATATTCCATCACAGACAGATACAATATACCATAATGTGGACTTTGAAAATTAAAAACCACTGAAATAGCATCCATATCGAATGAATCCCAAGACATTGGAGCATCCTAGCGAGGAATTCGAGTATCTATTGGACGATGACTTTACTGAACCTAAGCGAGGTGAATAGAGTTCTCCCTGTAATTCTTGTACCAAAGCCAGGTGGAACTTTTCATATGTACACAGACTATAGAAAGATTCATTCTGTGATCAAATCTGATTCGTTTCGAGTGCCAAGAGTAAATGACTGCATTGATAATATTGGTCATGCAAAAGATATTTCTAAATTCGATTTTCTAAAAGGATTTAGGTAAATTGCTCTCACTGAAAGAGCTAAAGAGATCTCTGCATTTGTAACTCCCAATGGATTTTATCAATACAAAGTTATGCATTCGGAATAAAAAAAACTATCCAACATCTTTTCAAGGTCTTATAAAAGTGATACTATCTGGATTGGACGACTGTAGGGCCTACATTTATGCCATCATCATTCACAGCGATGATTAAGACGAATGTCTAAAGACTATCAGAGAATTTCTTTGCCAAACTGAATGAAGCCAAATTAACAATTAATCTTATTAAAAGTGGATTTGTCTAGAGTTTGACTTGTAACATTTGTTCTTACGTATAATATCTTTTCATGTAAATTTTATTTGTAAAGATATTTTCTATGTTCTAACAAAAGAAAGTTTAACTTATTGAAACTTTTTTTTTGTTTTTTTTGCTTTAGGAAACGAAAAAGAATGTTATGTAGATAGGATGTAAGGTGACATGTTTTAAGAATATTCCAGAAACATGAAGAACATTCATGATTTTTTCCATTGTGGTTGTTTTTAGAAACAGGTTGTTAGTAAACAAGCTGTTTATCAATCAATGTTGTCATCTTGCTAGAAAAGACTTACCTTGAATTTTCCAAGCTGACAGAAATATGAGTGACTTACTTGGTGGTTTTGGGACTTTGACTTAGACTTGTGGCTTGGAAGCTACAGAATTAGTGAAAAGCGTTGGATTTAACTTCCGAATATAGATCTGTAAGTTAGAATTACTTTGCTTTTTAAACAGGTTGCTCATATCTATTTGCAAGTTAAACTTTTCTTAATTTAGGTTTTAGGAACGAGAAATTTCATACTTTTTGTAGTGTAAACATAATTGTTGAGAGGCTTATTTTATTTCTTGTTCTAAGATTAAGAATTGCCAAAATTTCATTTAGACTTATCTTTTGTTGTACTCTTCTATCTTTAGTCACAAATAAATATTGTTATAACTGTTATAGGCTTATTGTTGGTTTCCTTCTCGTTGCACTTGGCTCTTAATAATATATATTTCTTGTTTCTTCATTTATCATTGATTGAAGCAAAAATATCTAAAATTGCGACAGAAGGAGATTGTTAGGCGCAAGGAAATTCTCCTTTCGCCTCAGCTATAATGTCGATACCAATTATGTTTTCTTGAAAAGGGGGTTTAAAACACCAGGAAAAATATCGACAGCAGGCTGACAAGGATCGACACTTATTGCTAATGGTAGCTTTGTGTTTTTGCGTGTCAAAGAATCATTTAACTTCATGATTCAGTCGGCTGTTAAACATAATGGATATAACGGATCCATACTTTGTGATTAACTACTCCATAATTGGCTCGCAACATGGGAAAAAGAACATTCGGACATTTGCGTAAATGCACTTTACGATTGCATTTGATTTTGTGCTACAGTACACTTGTGCAAAAAAGGAAATTACATAAAAACGGAAAGTGTCGTTTTGGATTAGCCTGCGCGGACTGCGCAGGCTGATCCGAAACGACGCTTTACGCAAATGTCCGAATGCCCCTTTTCGCATATTGAAAGCCATATAAAGTATCATGCAGATGTATTAAACTCCTTTGGCCAAAGCTCAGCACAATAGTTATAAATGTTTGTATTTCATGTGACCTTACCAGGGTTCAAGCCAAGAAAATGTTAAGTACCATGTTATACCTGTTTATCTAAACGAGAATTAGATTCTTGGTTTCTCATTCGAGACTGGCGCTCTTAGTCCATTTACCTTAACTCTTTACCAAACAACACATTTTTAGACCGGACCAAATTCAAAGCATCTGCAGAAGACAATATAAATGTGAATGAAAAATTGAAATTCGTTTTGGGAATAGTAGAAAACATTGTTGGAGAAGGAGAAAATGCTGGTTGCTAGCATTTCCCCCTTTTTAACACAATTTTCTCCAAAGGCCTCTTCCTCTGTGTCGCAAAAGAAAAACAAAGAAAACAAGGGATTGTTTGGTATCGTTATGGAAAACTTATACGGACCATCCGGGTGAGAAGATGTAGGATCAAGGTTCTTAATCAGCAACCTTTCCTAAAAACGTGCTCAGTCTTTATTATCCTGAATTTCTTTTTCAAAATTTGAAAGAAACTATCCTTCCAATTGGCTGACTCAAACAGTTTGACCAATCAGAAATGTGCTTCTATAAAATTTGGTAAATCTTGCGGAATAACGCAAAAAAAAGTTCTCAAAAATGGTCGATGAATGTTGACCAAGTATGTGGAAAACACATTTTCTGCCATTTTTTTTAAAATCAGGAAATGGCTTACTCAATGTGTATAATTTTGCTGAATCAACAAATCTACAGGAATCTCATCTTCAAGGAAATTCTTAGTTGTGATTAAATAGTGCTCTTATAAAAATCTTAGAACAAAGAGCATTGCTCTAAATCCAATACAGTTTCGTGAAATTCCAGACAATCCTACAGTACACATATTAGCGATGTACAGACTAAGACTTGTCTAGGATTAATAAATCTCCGAGATTAATCTTACAGTGTGTACAAAGCTTTTAGCTATAAACAAACAAGCATTGTCTACTTCAGTGTTGCCATGATACACGTGTGCGAAATTGCATGGAGATGTCCATCGGCTTCAGGGACGACATTGATAGAGACAACCTTCGTTATCATTCATGTATATTGGAAGTAGGTGTTTTAAAAGACCACATGATAGCATCGCATCTTATTGGTGCTATGACGTAGTACACATCACTACTGTTTACACTTCAAATAGGTATTATGTCATCGGAGTGTAGGACTGCTCAGTCTGAAACGGTTTCTTTTTTCGATGTAGAAAACCCTTCCTGTATTGACGATAGACAAATGAGCAACGTTGAGCCTGTGTCATGTTTTTTGCATGTCGATAAACTTGGATAAGTCTAGAACAGGGACAAAACGATCAAGTTAATGAAAGTTTTGTTTGGACGCATTAAATTATCACGTGGTGTTTAGGGTTAGGGTTAGAACTATAAGAAATAATCTGAGCAGTTCGACAGGTTCTAAAAACCTAATCGTTTATTTGAATTTTCAAATAAATCTCCGTCTAAATGGTGAGAAAGTGTAACAAACTTGAAAGAAAGACTAAACAATGTGTAATAAAAAGTGATGATAGAAATGTTAGAATTAAAGAAAAAAAAAAAAGAGGTCGATAACGACAAAAAAATGATTATGCAAAATGACTTGAGCAAAGTTGAAGATCAGCTGGTTATATAACTGAAACAAAAGCTCCGACATCTTTTTCAAAGTAAGAGGAAAGATATAACTGAAACTGTGTCAATGAGCAGTCTTTCGCCATTCCTTGTATGTTACAACAGATCTTAAAGTGTAGTTTTTAGAGTTCACGGAAAATGCTTTTACAAAAAAAAAATGATGGGTTATTTTATAACTCTTGATACCTATCATAACAAGTTCTCGTCCTTTCTTTTCAGATAATGTGTATGAAAAAAAAAAAAAAAACTGCAGTCTTTCCAACGGTATAAACTTTCTTATACTTTTCTCGAAGTACATCTAGCTTTGATATTGGTAAACCACTCTCGTATATTGACTGACATAACTTTTGCTTTTAGTTTGGTTAAGAAAAGTTCATTTTTTCCCGAAAAAAATCATTATATCATAGATGAGGCATAATTACTTATTTGCAGTATTTTTGAAAATTCCTTATTGAAAAAAAGTCTAATTCACATTTCTTTTCAGATGCTCTTCCTATAAAGAAAAATTTACCAATTTTATGACTTTTTATGTAGTTTTTCTCATTAACATATTTACAATGGGGTTGTCCCCCCCCCCGCATTTACAGTGTGTATCTGGATTCGGTCTTAGTGATTTCCTGAAGCTAAAACAGTTATATAAACAAGGCAATAAAATTGTAACATTGTAATAAATAAGATAATGTGAACATTGCTTTCTTTCTCTTTTTTTTTTTTGTATGTGTTATTTTTCTAGTATAGTAAACTACTTTTTATCTCGACACAGATGTACATGTATTTGAGTAAATACGTCAACTGCAACTTATTATATTAAAAAAATAAAAGTCAAAAGCAACTAAAGAACATAAAGTCTAAATGAATACCACCTTCGTTTAAGCAATCACAAAATGATTTCTGTTGTAAGCTTTATGACAATATTTTCAAATAAAACGGCACCGACTGTGCTTTAATGTTTTTGCATGAATAAGAGTTTATTAACTTTATACTCAAGTTACTTGTGTCTGTTTATGAATTATGCTGTTTGAGGATTTCCTGATCTGTTTGGTTTTTTGTATTTATTTCTTATCCTTGTCTTTCAAATTCTGCAGATCTTCAACGACCTCCAGCAGCTCTTCCATTAGGTCCAGTTCTCTCTCCGTCTGGCGTGACCCAAGATTGTTCTCAAAACCGTCCCTTCGGCCCCCATTTTCAGCCTTGCTAAACTCAGAATAGTCCATTTCATCCCTCTGGTCACAATCAATGTAATCGTTGCTTGTCCTGTTAATCAGATATATAGAAGATAATGGTCTGTTTCGGTGTATTCATCAAAATTTCTTTCATCGAGTGAAAAGAAATAGAGGATATTCGTTTTTTTCGGTGAAAGATCGAAATTTATATTCAGTCGAAGTAGTTCCTAAATTACGGCAGGAAGTGAAAGTGAAAATTGATATCGTCACTAGTGATATCAAAATTTATTACACTGGGAAATTCCAGGATTTCACTGCTAGGTATATAATAAATTTCGATCATACACAGCAACAAAACCAATTATCCCATTTCTTTTGTGCACCTCACTTTATTTTTTCTTTCATGTCTGATGTTTGTTCATCGTGAAAAATATGTGTGTTTTTTCAAGCAAAATACATATATTCAATATATTTGGATACGGACTAGCTGTAATATGTGTTGAATCCGTCATAATACGTAACTTTGCCCCGTTTAAAACTCATTTCTGTTCTATAAATATACATCAGAATGTTGAAAATCAAAATCTATAACATTCACCAGTGAATTATAAAGAGGGAAATCAATTGCCTGTGTGCTATTAAAAGTGTGTCCCTCCAATGGGGGGTGATGCGGTTAAAAAAAAAAAACGATTTCACTCTTCCAAACTCAAAAAGTTTGCAGACGACAATTTGAAATCTGATAAAAATGGCAGAAAGTTCTCCAAATGGGTATAAAACACTGTAGGAAAAGGAGAAATTGCTCGTTACGAGCAATTTCTCCTTTTCCCACAGCGTTTTCAAACGACTTGTATTGCAGACATGTAAAAACAAGGGCTTGTTTGGGAAAGGGTTAAACCCCATTTGGGTGACATATTTTCAATATCACACACACACATTTGATTTCCAATTCATTCTTTTTTCCTAATTCACCCTTTGTTTTCCAATAAATATCAAACAGAACAAAGGACTTTCTTTTACAAACATAATGATCCATTTTGGGCAGTTCTAACCACCTGTAGCATCTGATGACGTAAAGCCCGAGGGTTTTCACCTTTTCAATCGTAAAAGTTAAGTTTGTTTTAGGCAAACAGTTGAAACAAAACTTACGGGTCGTAAACTTTGAAGAGATCTTCCTGTGTTTCCTCTGAGTCAAAGCCTCCAATGTTGTCACACATAATGCGGCCGATTGTTACTTTTTCAAGTTCTCTGCGGGCTGAAAAAGAACATCAAATATATCACAAAACAGGCATTTTTCGTTACGGCAAGTAAGCTAACGTAAAACCAAGATAGAAAACCACAGAAGCATATTAGTATGCAAGGCAGCCAACCAGGCAGCCATCGGGCAAGTTGTTCCGTTAACAAGGAAGAGAGGAAGGACAATGGGAGAGAAGGAAGGAAGGAAGAAAGAAAGGGAGAGAGGGAGGCAGGAAGGGAGGAAGGAAGACTTACCTCGGTTCGAGAAGTAGCATGAGTACCAAAAACGGTCGCCTCTCATGAGGTGCTGGAACATTTCTCCCAACACGTGATTGATAATCTCGCCCAACAGGGAACTATCGTCCATTGGAAGTTCCATCAACCCGCTCAGGAAAGTATCTATGTCCTCAATGCCGCTGTAGAACAGAAAGGTAGACTACCGTCATTATATATAATCTTGACAGTCATTAACTGAAGATTGTAACAGAAATATTTGGATGCATTCTCCTAAACTGCGACTTTATGATAGATCTTTCACTCTTCAACAAACGACACCATTTTGGACGGGTGTGAAAAGAATCCACAAAAGATATTAACCCTAACCCCAACCCTAACCCTAACCCTGAGGTCTTATAATTCACACCGTATTTTACTGTAAAAAATATTTCTTCTGAGCACACCTTTACCTTTAGCCATTATATACTTCTCAAACTTTGATACGGATCACTTACATATTTCTGTATGGGTTCATATGTTACAACAGTTTTGCATAAACTCTTAACCATACAGTAGAAATCTAAATTTGTCCAAGTTCAAAGCATTTGCTGACAAAAAGTCATAAACAGTGTGCACTATGCTGTCTGTCTTAGGTTAGAAAACATCGTTGATGGAGATGTATTAAATGCCATTTTGCCAGAGAACATTTTCTTTGTAGAGTACTGTATTTGAACGTATTTTGCACGACAAGTGTAGAAATGAACAAGTTTGCTACTTTACAAAAGAAGCCAAGCGAGGTCCGCTTCATTGTTTATAAATACTTTATTAGTTTTTAATTTTAGTATATTTTGGTAGACCTAAATGTAAACAAAGAGGTTGTACATGCAATGAATGGGGAACAAAAATAAAAAAAAAGCAGCGTAGAAACCTCTTATGCAGTACTTGGCAGTCACGTGACCTTCCCGCGTTTTTAAGTCGCGTGATCTTTTCCCGAGGTGTTCCTTCTTTATTTTAAACGAAATCCCCCTTTAACTTAGATTATTCACCTTGAAAAATAGAATTTTGAGAAAGGACTATTGCAATCAAATTAATAGAATAAATCTCTTTTGAATAAATTTACACAATCCATTTCTATTTCCTTTGTCAGTTTTTTTTCTTTTTTGCTTCCTATTTGTGTTTAGCCCCAGGATTGTCGCCGCAGTATCTGTAAACCGCCTATCTGATATAAACCAACTTCCTAATATTCTAGTAATCTGGCTTACTGATATGAACCAACTTACTGATATGATCCGACTTACTGCTGTAAACCAATCAAGTAATATTATCCAACTTACTGATATAAACCAACTTACTTTTTTAACCACTTTTTATGAAAACAAATTTACTGGTGTAAACAAACTTACTGATATAACTTTTTCAGTCCAAAAACAGTTTCTTCGTCCACAATTCCAAGATCTAGTAACTGATCGATATTCTCGGGTACTGTTAGTTGAAACAATTCTCGAATTGCTCGATATGTATCCACACCATGATCCCGACCTAGTAAAACAGAACAGAGTAGAATGTTTTGTTACTTTGACTCAAATGTCAAATTTCATGCTGGCAAAAACACCTCCATATTGCCTGTAACACACGAAAAGGGGCATTCAGACATTTGTGTAAAGTGTCTTCTCGGATCAGCCTGCGCATTCCGCGCAGACTGATACGAAACGACACTTTTCGTTTTTATGTTATTTTCTATTTCGCTCAAGTCTACTGTTTGACAAAATCTAATAAAGTCGTAATGTGCCGCCTCAAAGACTGAATCGAGACGACACTTTACGTAGATTTCCACAGGCCCCTTTTCGCGTGTTGGAGGCCAATTATAGTATCTGACAGAAGTTGAAATTTGATAATCTTATTAAACGAGTCTTTAAGACCGTTGTTAAGCCAGTCTTGAAGACCTATATAACGTTTTATAAAATGTTGCCCTCTTAGTTTATCTGTTGTATCTCATAACTCACTTATGTTCTTTATTAAACCATTGGAATATTTAATTGAGCTGAATCGAGACAACACTTTGTGTAGATGTCCTAATGCCCTTTTTCGCGTGTTGGAGGCCAATTAAAGGATCTGACACAAGTTGGAATTTGATAATCTTATTTAGCGAGTCTTTAAGACCGTTGTTAAGTAAGTCTTAAAGATCTATATAACATTTTATAAAATGCTGCCGTCTTAGTTTATCTGTTGTGTCTTATAACTCACTTCCGTTGTTTATTAAACGATTGGAATATTTAAAAGCACACGTGCAGGAATGAGAGATTCCATAAATAACCACGACTAGATTCTCTGTAGGTTTACGAAGAAATTCCTCCTAATGAGCCATCTTTACTCTTTCCATAAACCATTCACCTTTCACCTGCTAGTTTTTGGATTTCTCCTAGACTGATGGCGTGAATCTTTTTCAACTTGAATTCTGGTTAGGAATGTTGGCAGCTTACCTCTTTGTACATTTAATGCTCCGAGGGAGGAACTTGGGGACGAGCCGTCCAAATTACCGAAAAGGTCGAACTCAACTGTAGTTTCAATTTTACTGCAATAAGAAGAATGTAATAACAATTATGTACAAATTACACATTCTTCTTGAAAATACTCAACATCGTCCACATGGTCACAATTCTACACACTAAACACAGGTAAATGTCATTCCCACTAATTAAGATATCGCAATTGTTTTGTGGGAGCATTTAACCACTATTTAATGTTTTAATGCACATATAGTATACCAAAAGAAGCGTTCCAAAATGCCCATCATGGACTGATCAGACGCCTAGAAACGTGTGAAGAACAACGGAGAGTACTTTGAAGGATTGAAATATGTATGTACACACATAATTTCACTATATTCATAATCCCCGTCGGTTTAAAGACTTTAGAAATGTCCCTCGTTATGTTGTTCAATGAAATTTATCACGACAGTGCCTTAACTAAAGAAAATCTTACCTGTCAGTTAGTGGACAAGCCTTATGCATGTTTTTCATTACAGCATCGCTTCCACCGTCTAAGAAGGAGGAGGTTGAATTAAAGAAGTTGTTTACCAGAGGTAGTGAATAAATGGCGTCAGAGAAGATATTGCCTTCTCCTACTAAACCAGCTAAGTCGTTCGGAATCCAGGTATGACCCATTCTGAAAGAAAATAATTACAGTTATTACTGCATCAGCAATCAGATTAAATGAGTGTTTTTAACACTCCACCAAACGAGAAAATTTTGGACTTGCCAAAAATAGAAAGAATTTGTAGACTACAAATTAAATGCAACTGAAATGAAGATTATTGTACTTTCATAGGATAGAAATCAAACATTATAAAGGTAACAAACATTTTATCCTTTTCCCAGAACCTTTTCGAAAACATTTTTCTTTAGGGTTGTTGAGCTAGGCTCGTGTGGTAAAGAGTGAAAGTTAGCAAGTTTGGTCCTCCAATATGCGAGCATAAATGGGCCATTGTCCATGAAAAGATGATTAAATTCATCTGACAATAGTACCGCGAGGTTTGCCTGACCATTATAATTCCAAACTCTATGTATTGCCAGTTTTGCGTCACCATTATATTCCAAAACCTACTCATTAGGAGGTTTGCATCAAAACTTTATTGCCTCACAATTATATTCCAAAACCTACGAAATGCGAGGTTTGCCTCGCCCTTTTAAATTCGTTTATTGTCCCCATCTTAATGACAGTAAGGGTTTTCTTGCCTGTTTTATAGATATAGCAAATTACTTACACCTCCTGTTACCCCAAACCCACAAACCAATAGGTTGTCTTCACTTTCCTTAGATTATTTGTGGCAAGGTTTGCCTCGCTTCTCTCATCCCAAAACACTTTCATTTAAGATTCACAGGCAATTATTTTTGGACAAGTCTACTTGTTTGTGCCTGATAGAGATTTAACTACAAGTTAAACTTTACAGGTAGTTTCAGGTTCATAGGGACACATTGAGTTTTGAAATATTTACATATACCAAGATAGTGCTAAAGACAGTAATATTGCATTATTTGCCTTTGATTAATTCCAAATTCTATAATCTATGATTTTTTATTTACCTGTAAATGATTCCAAACAAATTAAGGACACCGCCATCAACACTTTCTCTGTACCGACAGTTTCGATCGAATTCCAGTTGATATTGACTGATAATTGAGTCGCTTAGAAATGAAGGCAGATAATTCTTGTACGTGATCACCTGTGATAAAAGCAGCTTCGATAAATCTTTTCATTTTAAAGTCGATAAAAAAAAAAAAAAAACAATGCAGTTTCAAACTTATAGTTTCGCGGAAATATGGTTCCCTTTAGAACAGTTTAGATCTAGTTTCTGCGTAGCCTATCTTGTCTATACTGTCTGCAAAAACGTCAATGGTCGTGTACGGCTTCATTCTTGAAATAAGTCAGTGATGCTGAATGAAAAAGAGGTTTAAAGAATCTGCAAAGAGTGTCTGCCCATGAAATATACAAGTCATTTAAACAAGATTTTGCAATTCCTCGGAATGAAAAGGATTTTATTTCATGCTTTCTGGTAGATTATCGAAAAATTTTGGTCAAATATTTTTCGATGTTTCATGGTTACGAAAAATGAAAATACACATTTTAATATTCTAAATCTTCAATTGAAGGCTGAAGTAGTTGTTCTTATCTAAGTGAAATATCCGTGCCTCTCCACCCAGTGGAAAATGAAATCATGTATCCTACATTTCTCGTGCTTCATGTATTATTGTAAAGTTACTATGCACTGAGGATACGCCAAAGAGAAAAAAACCCTTTTCGCGTGTTGCAGGCCATATAATGACTTTTTTCCGCAGCATGACTCATTTGATTTACAGCTGTTTTTGATAATCTAACATTGAGATAATCTAAACGATTGTAATCCCGTACCTGCATTTCAGCAGCAACAATATGACGAGCAACCTGGAAGAGCTCTTCCCGAGTTTCGTTTGTGTCATCAGTATATCCAAATCCCTTTAATACATCCACAAGTCGGTTGTGCTCTCTGACAAACAGTGTGTGAATGCCATTCAAACCCATCTGTTCCTGGCTTCTAAAATCACCTTGAAAAAGATTAGAAAGCGGTTGTCAAATTCAAACATGGAGAGAATAGAATAGCTTATCCATTTTTTAGCTTTTAGAGCAGATAGGTGTGTAGAACCAAAACTTGTCAATTAAATGCTTCATCTTTTCACCAGAAAGGGACAAATTAGATGAAATAATGTCTAAGTGATATTCAGAATAGAATGTAACGGAATGGTGTTTTCCAGAACAGAATTTAAATTTAGCAATAAAGTTTCTACCCGGGTCAGCAAGCTGACTTGCGTAGTAACGTTTTTTAAATTGAAAAAAAAAACTCTTTTTAAACAGCAATGTCCACATCGTCCAGCTAATTTCGCCAGAAAAGAGTTAAAGGACGAGATAATTTTAAGGGAGAGACCCCCTTCTCTTCCCAGAATAACAGTTGTGGTGTCGTGTCCGTGGTTGAGAGGTAGAGCGTCAACCTTGTAACCATTATATCATGAGTGCCACACACAAGAGCGGATGTCAACGTTGGGATCTTTCATTGGCCCATTCGACACGAGTACTGGTGTAGTTCCCGGGAAGCAGAATCGAGACAGACCAGTATAAGTTCTTAGAACTTGTTTCTAAACTGATGCCCAATAAGTATGTTTATGTTAAGATAACGAGCATTGTATACTGCCGAATAAGCTACTGGACTCGGCTCGACATATCACATTACACCACATAACATTGTGTGTAATCGACATTTCAGACTAGAATAAGCATAATGACACCACATAACTGACAAGAAGAAAGACTTTAATAACAGTTATCACTTCTCATAATATCATGTTTACTGATATTGCAGGCTCGAATTACAGGTATTACAGCACATAACATTACGTTTACCTGACATAACAGGTTTGACTTATCATCATTATATAACATTATGGTTAAGTACCATAACATAACATGGCATTGTAATTACACTGTCTTGATACATTACCTGCATGTCTACAGGAAACTGTGACACCATCCACGACTTGGTTGTCGACTGCGCATGCCTCGCCTTCTTCCGTCGCTAATGGCAACTCGTCTTGGTTGTCTTGAGGGTTGGCCAGGACTTTCAGTTTTGCTGAGTCTGCAGAAAATGAAACGTAAAAAATTGACTTTTGATATCAGATTACAGCTACAGAGTAGAGAAAAATGATAATGCACGAGACCGAAGGTTTTGCAAGAGGTCAAAATTTTCTAATACTAGTGAAAACACTATAACCATTTTTTATAATGTAATAGGTATCCTATCATTAAAGATTGTTGTGAAATTGAATGAAACAAAAGGCAATCACAACCGATATACTTTTTTTCTTCAAACGTATTATAAAAATTCTCTATATTTGGAGTCTTCATGTCAAATTGAGATATTCATTTTAAACTTTAGACTTTGAATATGAAATCATACAATTAAAAAAAAACGATCAAATATACATGCAAATGGCTTTGGTAATATAAAGCGTTCATTTCGTTTGATTTTGTTTTTCAAATGCCATAAATTATACTCAACGCTTATTGACCAAAAATAGATAATATTTTGGTTATATAACCTAACAGACTAAAAGATAACTAAAGTTATAAACAACAGCAACTTACTGTCTTCTCTCAGTGATTCACTCTGTTCGTATCGGGACTCATAGACGTTACTGGCGTCAATATAAGATGTAATTATGTTCATTTGTTGTCTAACGCCTGAAGTGAAACAAAAAGTTGTTTGAAATCAAAGGCATTCAACAAACTCGATAGTGAAATCATTTGTTAAAATCTCGTAACATGGCCTTATATGGCCTGCAACACTTGAAAAGGGGCATTCGGACATTTACGTGAAGTGTCGTAGCAGATCAGCCTGCGAAGGCTAATTTGAGACGGAACTTTGCACTATTAGATTTTGTCCTACACTAGACTTACGCAAATCAGAGGATAACCTAAAACGGTAAGTGTCGTCTCGGATCAGCCTTTCCGGACAGAGCACGCTGATTTGGGACGACGCTTTACACAAATGTCCGAATGCCTCTTTTCGCTTGTTGAAGGCCAATGATGATATACATAATTGAAATACCACTGAAGTTTGAAAACCCTACAGTATTACACGTGCTTATTAGAGTCCTGAACTAAATGAGTCGTACTCTGGCAAAAAGGGGACGTAATAAATCGCCTCACTTTCATTCTAGATAGGGTAGTTCTTGGACAAGCAGAAAATTGACCAATAGAGACATATTTCCATCTGGATCAACCTGCTTGGACTGCCTAGGCTGACCTGAATCGATACTTGTCGGAAATGCATTAAGCCCCTAAACAAAGCATAGATTCTGAGATGGTGTCGTTATTTAAGAAATAATCATCTTTCTATCGTGGTCTATCGCCCTCGTGGATTATTTATTGTGCCTCATAACTCACAACTGTGGTTTATTGAATGATAAAACACGATAGAAAGAAGGTTAATTCGATTCTAACATGGCCAATTCTGAATGAAAGGAAAACAAGTTCAAACTTGAAGTAAACACGCGGATGAAGTTTATATTCCATTGAATAACCTACTCATTGAATAACGTCACTCGATATACGACTATATTTTTTATTTTTGACATACTACGGAGATCTATAGATTATAAACGATTGTATTTTTAATGTAACAAAAGCTGGAGTAATATTGTTTGAAACCATAACTTACGGTCATCAACCGTCGACGCGTCTTGGGAACAGTCTAGTATGTGAGCTGAACGGACAAAGTTCAGGCACTCTGTGGTAGAAGCGTCAAATGGAGCTAGCTCTTCCGGGGTCAAAAGATCGTTAGTCACTGGGATGTTGAAACATGCAACTTCGCTGAATCTATAACAAAAAACATCTTTTTTAACCCTTTACCAAATAAGAAAATTTTAGATTGGTCTAAATTGAAATTTGTTTCCAGCAGCGTAAAAAACATTGTGGGAAAAGGAGAAAATGCTGGTTACCAGCATATCATCCTGTTACCACATTGCTTTCAAAATGGTTCCATCTCTGGGCCGTAAAAAGCAGGGATTGTTTGGTAAATGGTTAATCCTTTTATCGACCTCATTAAGCGCGAGGAGAAAGGTAGGGCAAATCACGCTATATTTCTGTCTTGTTGAATGCACACGCTGTTAACCTAAAAACATGTAACTAACGCACGGGAACCACTGTCTCCGCCTTGAATTGAAGAATAAGAAAAATCGGTATTTTTCTCTGGACGTAACTATGAAATATCAAGCAATATTCCACCGTTGTTTCTCGATAAATTACTTAACAGAACAGAACAGAACAGAACACCGTTTATTTGACAAAAACTACATAGTTTATAGTCATATAAATATATAAATTTTTAAATCAAATGTATTTGGTCACGCGATTTCTTGCTACATGTATTTAAAATTCAGAATTATCAAAAATAAGCTTTAAATAAGTGAAGAGTAAAAAGTGAATAGGTGAAATGGATATTTTCAATAATTAAAGTATAAGTCTGTGGATACTTAACAGTATCAAATATGAACATTTGATTCGTAATAACATGTACAAAATAAGTTGTTCGCTTCATGCGATACTACTACTTCTTTTTTGGGCAAAATTCCTTTGTTTTCTTTTACATAATTCTTAAATCCTATTAAAACAATAAACATAAAAAGGAAACACACGCTATATTGTTTGTAATGCTAAAAATAAATTTTCTATAATTGGACACCTAGTCACAAGTGCTTATAACTTAGAGTTCCAGTGATTTTCTAAAAAAAGTCTCAAGTTCTTGATATAGAAAATAGTTATGTACAATTGGAGAAAATGTCTTTATTGCTAGGAATAAGAAATATATAAATAACTTACGAAGCATTATTGACAACTTGTCCACCAACACAACACAGTGGTGCGTGTCCATCAACTGTAACAAAACTATCTGTATAAATCTAACATTAAATACTTAGACAAGATAAATAAGTCCAACAGCACCGAATAACTGTGTTCACTATCATATTAACCCATTACCACACAATCCCTACTTTTGACGCCCCTGTGAAAGAAGCTTTTAGAAAACATCATGGGAAAAGGAGAAAATGCTGGTAATCAGCATTTTCTCCTTTTCCCACAATGTTTTCTACCATTCACAAAACAATTTCAAATTTTCAGTCACTTTTATTTTGTTGTCTGCAAATGCTTCCAATTTAGACTAGTCTAAAATATTCTCGTGTGGTAAAGAGTTAACTGAAGGGGAAATGGCAAAGATACGCGCTGATAAAGACTATTAGATTATATACAGACAAGTGGCTTCTTTAAAAAAGAAGCCAGGAGAGGTCGACATCATTTTTTTTCTAATACTTTTTATGCATTTAGGTTAAATATAATCTAGGTACATGTAAAGAAACAAGCAAGACAATAAACGGGTAGTTGAAATCTGTTCAGTTGTAAATACACATTCATCAAAGTGGATGGCAAAAACAGGATTCCGTATTCATCCGTCCTTGTAATTTATGTAAGTCACACGACCTTCTTCCCGCGTTTTAAGGTCACGTGATTTTTTCCGCTGTGTTCGTTTCTATTTTTAACGAAATTCTTTTTTCTTTTTCTTCTTTTTGTTAAGATTTAAGATTGTAATACAAAATTAAAATTGTTGGAAAGGGAATATGCAATTAAATCCTTACAATTTTGTTGAAATTCGTGATATAGAAACAAACCACGTCTATTTCCTATTTCAGTTTTTAGACTTCGATTTCTTTATAAAATCATGACGAAACAGACTGTGTATCGGAACAATTCCCCTACAAAGATTGGATTTAGACAGCAATTTCTGAGGCAGTCTGCCTTTTAAACTCAACACTGTTGGAGAGGTCTGATGACCTCTCCAATGATGATGTTAAACTCAGTCAGCCAGCCATCCTTTCGCTTACAGCTCCGTCCCTCCCTCCCTCCGTCCCTTTCAACCTCCTACCTACCTTATTCAATCACACACACTCTTTCTCTACCTCAACCCCTCTATTACTCGCTTGCTCACTCAATCTTTTACTCACTGAATAACTGAGTCACTCACTCACTCACTTACTCACTACCTTACTCACTTACTTATTCAATCTCTCACACCTCTCACTCACGAATCCGTGTTTTTTCCATCTATTCACTAATAAACCTGTTCATTTATAGAATGTTCGGTTGACCTACTGATCAATTGGCTATATATCCATCAATTGATGGCAGTATCCATTTTATAAGCCATTAATACAAACACTCGAGACGTCAGCAAAACTCACAAAATAGAAAAAAAAACGAAACAAAGAAATAATTAATCAAATCAAATAAACCTTAAAGACCAAAATGAATAAGGACAAAAAAAATGTCATACCAGAGTCGGTGGGCGTGGCTATAAAATCGTGATCCAGAAACTGACCCCATTGAAAGGTCATTAGGGTCACATCAGTACTCCATTTTGTTTCATTCTTTTCTGTCAGTAAGTCCATTGCCACATCAAGCGCGCTCGGAAGTGGTTCTCCGGTATGAAGGGAGCTTTCCCTGGGTTTATTGATTTGTTCTGTTTTTCGGATAAAAATCAATGAAAGATTGTTGATAGATTATTTAAATGATGTTTTACACCATTTTTTAAATCATACAGGTCATTTCATGGGGACAGGTCAGTTATTCATGTATGCCCTTTCATCAGTACTAAGGTAATGCTTTGAAGTGCCTGACCAAAGGACACTCCCACAAAGAATCGATTGCTTCCAGTAAGGCTCCAATCATTGTCTCAAAGTTACGAGATGTATACGTTACCAACGAGTCATGCAGGGCCATTCAATATACGAAAGATAAGTGGAAGTAATGTCAGCTGGCTGCCAATTTAAGTGAATATGTTAACCCTTTACCACACAATCCCGACATTTAACACCCCTGCGAAAGAAGCCTTTAGTAAATATTGTGGGAAAAGGAGAAAATGCTGGTAACCAACATTTTCTCCTTTTCCCACAATCTTTTCTACCCTTTCCAAATCAAATTTCGATTCTTCAGTCACATTTACTTTATCGTCTGCAAAGGCTTTCAATTTGGACCAGTCCATAAATTTATTGTTTGGTAAAGAGTTAAACAGCTAATTGTGAGCTGTCAACTATCATATGATTATCTAATCGTCAACTGTCAACTTGCTGCCAATTCGAATTGAATTGGCTATAAGAGCAACTTGCCACTTGTCAACCGTCAGCCTATTTCATTTTTCATTTGCCAATCCGTTTTTCATTAGAAGATTGTGTTCTATAATACAGAATTTTCTATTGTAAATCGTCAGCCAACTTCAATTTTCAGCTGCCAATTCAGTTTTCATGAGAAGTTTGTGTTTAAACCGAACCATCAACTGTCAACTTTTATCTGCTGTCAGTTCTAATTGAGTTTTCTATAATAGCCAATTGTTATTATAGAAAACTCAATTAGAATTGACAGCTTCAATTTTCAGCTGCCAATTCGGTTTTCAGTAGAATTTTGTGTTTAAACCGAACCGTCAACTTTCAACAGTTAGCTGGCTGCCAAATCAAAGTGGATATACTAAACAGGCGAATTGTCAATTGTTAACTGTAAGACAACTTCAAATTACTGGTGCCAATTCGTTTGTTATCAAAAGTATCATATAATTATCTAATCGTCAATTGTAAACTATCTGTTGGCTTCCACTACAAATTAGATATACTAAAAGAGCGAATTGTCAACTGCCAATCGTCAGCCAACTTCACTTTTCAGCTGGCAATAGATTCGTTTTTTTTTTAAATTTTGTTTGATAACCGAATCGTCAACTGTCAACTGTCAGCCAACTTCACACTTAAGATGCCAGTTCTAATCTTTTTTTATAAAACTTATGTATTTTAACTGAATCGTCAACTGTCAACTATAATCTGGCTACCAAGTTGACCTGAGTATCCTGAAACAGGGAATGGTAAACCGTCAGCCAACTTCACTTTTCAGCTGCCAATTCCGTTTTCATTAGTATATTGCGTTTTAAACGAACCGTCAACTGTCAGCTGGCTATCAATTAGAAGTGAATGCGAATTCGTTCTTGAAATAATGTGTATCGATCGACTTGTAAATTTCTGATGGCTGCCAATTCTAATAAGATATGGTAAAACAGCTAGTTGTCAACTGTCAACCGTCAGCCAACTTCACAGTTAAGCTGTTAATTTTGATATTTACCAAAATGCTGCATTTTAGGTGTATCTTCAACTGTCAACTATGACGATTCAGTAAAGATTCAAAATTTCTATAAAAACTAATCGGCAGCTAAAGTGAGAAATTGGACTGACGGTTGACATGTGAAAATTCGTTATTTAAGCATAACCTATTCATATTGGTAGTTAGCTGACAGTTCACAGTTGACAATTTGGTTATAACCCCATATTTTCATTAAAACGAATTGGCAGCGGAAGTGTGAAACAGGATGACGGTTGGCAGTTGATAATATGCTGTTTTACCACATTTTATTCGAGATGGCAGCCAGCTGACAGTTGACATTTTACAATTTGATTAAAACGAGATATTTATTACAAACGATTTGGCAGTTAAAAAGTGAAGTTGGCGGACAGTTAGCAGTTAACTATTCGCTTTCTGAGCATTTTTTATTTCGAATTGGCAGTAAGCTGACAATTGACAGTTTACGAGTCGATAAAACTACAAAAATGTGATTAAAAAATGGCTGCTGAAGAGTGAAATTGGCTGACAGTTGACAGTTGACAAATCGATGTTTAACACATCTAATTCGAAATGGCAACCAACTGACTGCTGACAATTCGATTAAAATAATTTTTCTATATTAAAAAAAAAAAGAATTGACATTTACTTCAAATTGTCTGTTGACTGTTCGGCTAAAACACGAAGTTGTAATGTGAAAGGAATAGGCAGTTGAAAAGTGAAGTTAGCTCATGGCTGAGAGTTGACGACTCAGATTAAATACAAAAGTTTGATAGAAAAAACGAATAAGTAGCTGAAGTATGAAGTTGGCTGACGGTTGACAGTTGGCAAATCGATTAAAACACAATATCTTTTGGCATTTACTTTGAATTGGTAGCCAACTGAAAGTTGACAAGTGAAAATTCGTTTAAAAAACCAAATTCTGATAAAAAACGGATTGGCAGCTGAAATGGGAAGTTGGTTTATGGTTGATTTTTACAATTCGCAGTTTTAGCGTATTCAATTTGATTTGGCTGCCAGCTGACAGTTGTCGATTCGCATAAAATACAAAATTTTACTAAAAAATAATTGGCAGCTTAAATGTAAATTTGCTGAAGGTTGACAATTGGCAATTCCTGTTTTTACATATCTTATTCGAATTGGCAGCCAATTTACAGTTGGCGATTCGGTAAAAACACATTTTCATTAAAAACGAGATGGCAGCTGAAGTGTGACATTGGCTGACTGTTGAAATTTGGCAGTTCGCTATTTTAGCATATCTAAGTCGAACTGGCAGCCAATAAAAGTTGACTTTTGACGATTCGGTTACAACAGTACTTTTATGAAAAACGAAATGTTCGCTGAAAATTGAAGTTGAATGACAGGTGACAATATGCTATTATACTACATTAAATATGAATCGCAGCCACCTGACAGTTGACAATTTAATTCAAACAAGATTGTTATTAAAAACGAATTGGCAGCTGGAAAGTGAATATGGCTGCCGGTTGACAGTTGCCAATTCCGTATACAAGCATATTCAATTTGCAGCCAGCTGACAGTTGACGGTTCAGTTAAACCTTTCCAAAACGACAAATTTTAGAGTCTTCCAAACTGAAAGAGTTTGCAAAAGACAATTTTTAATTTGATGAAAATGGTAGAAAGTTCTTGTAAAGGGTAGAAAACACTGTGGGAAAAGGAGAAATTGCTCGTTACGAGCAATTTCTCCTTTTCCCACAGTGTTTTCAAAAGACTGTACTGCAGACAGGTAAAACCCAGGACTTGTTGGGAAAGGTTTAAAAGTCTAATGAAAAACGAAATGGCAGCTAAAAAGTGAAGTTAGCTGACGGCTTACATTAACCAATTCGCTCTTACAGCCTATTCAGTTCGAATTGGCAGCCAACTGACAGTTGACAGGTGACAATTAGATAATCATATGATACTTTAAATAACAAACGAATCGGAAGCTGAAGTTTGAAGTCGGCCGAAAGTTTTAGGTTTGATGTTGAATCGTTAACTCTTCACTGATAACTGACAGCTAACTTCTCGCACATCAAAATTATGAATTTTATGACGGTAAGAAAGATCTTTCGGGAAGGGTTGGGAGGTTACATCAAGCTCTGGTACAGTTGTTTTCTGTTTTTCTTCGTGACGTATACTCTCCGTATTACATATTTTGCATTACAATATTTCGTAAGGCCCAAGATTTGTTTGGTAAATTACCTCATATTTCTAAGTATCTAACTAGTGTGTGGGAAGTACTGTTTCCGTCTCAAGTGAAGAATTAGAAAATAAAATCTGTACTTTCACGATTTTTTTTCCTGACAATAGTTCACTATTATTTCTCAATAAACGAACGAAAACCGTTAAATAATCATCGTAATTCACTGGGTAAGAAAATCTTTACTTGCCTATGTCTATCACCCATTCTGCATAGTCTGACGAAGATATAGAGACGCTAGAAACGGCGAAAGTGCCGTTCAAATCGTCCAGGATCAGGGGTGATTCTGTCACCATATTGAGGGCAATTTGGTTTCCAGTTCCAAAAAATATGAAATTATCGTACCAGGCAATCCACACTGCACTGTAAAATAATAAACAAAATACAGCCACAATATTTTAGTCGTATTTACCAATCATTCTCAACAGTTTTCGTCTAAATCTCGTCGGGGTTCTAACTTTAAAGTAATGCAATTTATTGTTGGCTAAAAGCCATTAGGTATGGCCAATCAGAAATGTCTTCATACCAGGGCCTTGCAACTTTTCGGAATTGTAAATTTAGTCTTTTGTTCTAAATATAGACTGCTGTCTGACATGTGAAAGAAAGAATGGAGAAATGGATTGACATCACATTGCTCAACCGACATTTGCGCTTTGAAGAAAAACAATGGAAAAAAGGGAAAAAAAGTGTCCCTTTTTCTCACATCAGCCTCTATCTGTCTGTCGAACTCTCTCTCTCTCTCTCTCTCTGTTTTTCAAACCAGACAAACCACGTACTCATAATTTCTGCCGTAGCCACCGTTAGCGGCTGTTTCAAATTCGATTGCCTGTAGATTACTGAAGTCGTAAGTTGGTTCGGTAGTGTTCCCAGTTCCGGATAAAAACGAATTGCTTGGATTATCAACGTCTATGAAAAGTGTGACATCATGTCCTGTAAACAGACCGGATGTCAAGTTCAGATAAGCTAACCCTTTACCACACAATCTTGTGAATGGGTGTGTGTGTGTGTGTTTTTTATTGAGAGGCATAATAAAGTATTGTAGCCCAAAGTGTAGATATTAGACCAGGCTGATTTTCTGTGTTGCTCTAAAGAAAGAAATAATCTGCAAATTAGCAAAGGACAAAGGTAAACCTCACTTAAGAAGCATAAAGATCTGATTCTATTGGTATTAAAACTGGGGATAGAGTGGTGAAAGGTCCACAAAGTTTGATTTACAGGGTACATACCCGACTGTCCAAAAAGCTCCACCGTGATTTGTGCATCTCGGGGTAGGTTTACACCAAATCTAAGAGTATAAAAATCATACACCCATGGAATACTGTCTAAGTTGTCAATGAATCCATAACCCGCTATTGCTCCTTCTTGCTCGCTTGTAGCAACTTCATACACATCTCCTACAATCAGAATTAAAGGTTTAAGTATGTGGCGTGAGTGAGTGAGTTAGAGATTGGATAGGTGGGTGAATGTGAAAATTTGGTGGGTCGGTAGGTTGGTCGGTCAGTCAGTCGCTTAATTTTCAACGATCTGTAACATTACAGACAGACATTATGAAAGACACCATGCAGATCTATATACCTATACAGCAAAATTCTGGGTTTTTATATTTTTATGCTTTTAAAACTAATGAGCACGTAGAAATTGGCTCAAAAATAACTTAGGATTAAAAATAGAAAAAAGAAATCAGCTTACTTATTGCAAATTCGGTGGACAGCGTAGATCCTTCGGTTCCTATAGCAATAAGGCTGAAAAAATATTGTAAAACTTTTTAGAGGGGAGTCAACATTTTAGACATATTTTTTATCGAAATTGACAACAAAGCATAATATTCAAAGTGGCTCAGTTAGGAAAATTCCTTGTTTTAAATGGTATATGCCAGGAAAAGTGAAAAAAAATATAGTTACATGTACAAGCAATGTCCATTCACTCACTCACTCAAACCACTCACTCAAAATTACTTACTTACCATTAATCGTCTCAACAAAACCTTGCAATTCCTTTTGATAATACCGCTCTCCTGCCTTTGATTTATTTTATTTAACCCTTTACCTTTTACTCCCAATCGTCTTAAGAAAACACCCAAATCCAGACCAACGAGTACTTTGATTTTATAGGAAATTATCTTTTTTTACTGTCATTAACTTCAATAAAAGCATAATCATTTCATTATATAAATAAATAAACAAACAAATAAACATCTTTAACAACAGATCATTATGAAATAATAGATCATTATGAAATCTCTTCCCTCTGGCTCTCGATCATTTTAATGAAGTCACATTAGGGTTAGGGTTAGGGTTTAGGTTTAGGGTTAGGGTTTAGGGTTAGGGTTAGGGTCAAAGTGATAGTGGGTGTATATATATTGCATGAATTTGTGTATGTGTATATACAGACACTAAATTGTAGTTATAATGTCTTCATGTTTATACATTCTCCATTATAAGTCTTTACTTAATCAATTATACTTCGTCCATAGTAGTTATTTTTTTCTTCTTTTCTTTTGGTGTTAGCCCTTATCCTGCTAAAGAACTAAAATTAGATATAAAACTTGAAATTATGAACCCAAATATTACTAATTTGAAGTTATGCTTTTTGGAATAATATCTCCTCATCGGACAGTCTAGATCAAAGATCAGACTGCACGTTCTGTGCGGTCTGATCTTGGACTACATTGTCTGCAAAAGGTTCATGAGTCGCACTTAGCAACCTAGGGGTTAACTGCGGGTAGATTTGTTCATTGTAATTTTGTTTGTGTGTGCGTGTGTGGGTGTGTGTGTGTGTGAGAGAGAGAGAGAGAGAGAGAGAGAGAGAGAGAGGTGGAGTGAGAAAAATAGAGAGTGAGAAAAAAAATAGAGAGAGAGAGAGAGAAAGAATGACTCTATTTAGTACCATGACATTTGTTTAAAAAACATTTTGTATATGACGATATACATGAGTATGTATAAGTCAATAAAGATTCTGATTCTGATTCTGATATAGATTTGCGTAGGTTTCGGGCATTTTAATTAAAAAAAAAAACAGACAAACAAGCATCACGCATTTTACTACTATGTACTTTTACTAGAATCAACTACTGTCACTATTGATCATTTTGATGAAACCCCACACCTTTTACTTTTGATCATTTGTGGAAAAAAAATCCAAAGCTAATTTTCAATTAGTTTAATGATATTATAATGTCTGCATAAACTATCCATCTTTTTTAGCCTTTTACCACACAAGCCCGATTTTTATCACCTTGATAAAGAGAACTTAAAATTGAAAACAAAATTTTCACCTTTTCCCACGTTTTACACCCTTTCAAGACCCAAAAGGATAACTCGTGTACATTTAAATTTCATCGTTAAATGCTTTCAGTATCGACAATTTCAATTTTGTGTCCTTTAGTTAAGAGCTAAGACAATAGCGTTTCATATTATGCAAGCTTTCGATGAAAAACCAACTTACTTGACCTATTATATAGAGGATGATCAACTGGTTATGTGTAACATTGAAAATATACGGTCAAACCCGATTCCAGCGTCAGGTTTTTAATACCACATTACAAGCTGATTATCCTATTCATTATAAACATGTTTGACTCTTTCTTATTCTAATAATTTTAAAGAATATGAGTAGTACAGAAATGTAGTTCTGACGAACATTGATACCACTGTGAAATCCCCTTAACTCACTGATAAGAATATCATGAAATACTTACACGTTTGATGGATTATTAAAATTCAGTGTCGGACCAGACAAGATAACGTCAAATTCGGAAAATTCCGTTCCCGCACTGATCTGAATCTCCGATGTACCATCCAAGACTTTGACCCAGTAACGACTGAGGACGCTCGAATCGAACTTATGATCTGCGCATGAGTCGATCTCAACACCGTCAACCTGTCCACGTGATAGATCGAAAATAATTGTCTGGCTGGGTAGCTGTTATTAACATTTAGATCATGTATATATATTTTCCCTATCTTTCTCCTAAAAAAGCAAATTCTACGTTTATTAAAAGTCTCTGACCCCCTTTAGGTGTGCTTAGTTCAAAATCCATTTCAGCTGATTTTCTGTAATCTCCATTGGTGTAAACCCTCCTCATAGCAAGGCATTACAATATTACGTAAAGTAAGAGAAATTATTGTCCATCTGGTTGAGTGGTCGATATTTCATGGTTATGACCATCGAAAAATACCGATTTATTTTCTTTCTCTCCAATTGAATTTGGAAACAATAGTTCCCGAGCACTAGTTACCTAGGTAAAATTGTGTGCCACTAGAAGATACCTGATGGAAATAAAACGTAACCCTATGTTTTTCTCGCTCTACCGAATACTATAATGCGTTGTTGGTATGATGTGAAAATATTAAATTAACAATAAAGCCCAAAATTAACACAGCGGGTGTTAAAATGCATTTGAATTTATATCATACCCTTTAAAAGTATGGGAATCAGTGTGAAGATGACAATCCGTCATTGTACGGTCGCTCCAAGTGTTCGTTGCTGACAAAGAAATTAAATTCAAAACTTGATTAGAACCTGTCAGGTAGCTGTGTCTTTTGTTTTAGGTTTTGCCTGATTTTGATTTTTTTTCTGCCAGAAACAAACAAATGTCCCGACCACACTTTAAACAATTATCATCTCCAAAACGAAGTTCATACTCCAGAAAGGTATAATCTAAATGTAAATGTAATGTGACACCTGCTTTGATACGTTGGCCTTTACTGGGCCCTTAACAAAACCAGAAGAAGAATGGGAATAATGGGGAAAAAATAAAAGAAAGAGAGAAAAAGAAAGAAAGGAAGAAAGAAAGAAAGAAAGATACATCCATTCCTTTGTCCATCCATTCATCCATTCATCCATCCATCAATCCATGCATCAATCCATACGTACGTACGTACGTACGTACCAACATAAAAACATACTTACATAAATACAAGGGGAAAGAGAAAAAAATGACAAAAGACTAACTTACAGTCAATGTGGAATTGGCGCCGCTACTACTCGGTTCAATTCGAATATCAGCTGAAATATAAAATATACTTAACTTTAACCCTTTCCCAAACGACGAACTTTTGGACTAGACCAAACTGAAAGCATTTGCAGAAGACAATTCAACTCTTGCTGAAAAAGATGATTTCTGTCTATGATAGGGTAGAAAACATTGTAGGAAAAGGAGAAAATGCTGGTTAGCATTTTCTCCTTTTCCCACAATGTGTTCAAAAGGCTACTATTTTAGACCCGTAAAAACGAGGCATTGTTTGGGAAAGGGTTAAGGCTACTAAGCGCCACTCACTCACCTTTTGCGGACAGTGTAGATCAATATCAGACATCACTGTAAGTGCAGTCTGAACTGTCATATACACTGTTCGTTAAGGAGATATTATCTTCCCAAAGTACCCGTGATAAAGCAACATTTGGGTTATTACTTTTGGCTTAAAAGTTTGGTTTCAATTACTTTGCAGGATGAGGATTGACATAGTCATCGAATTTTTTGGTCAGAGAGATTGAGGGAAGAAGAGACACTGACAGGTAAAGACTTTAAACCCCGCCTCCCCCTTTCTTCCATCACGGAGGTCCATTCTAGCCTTTTTTTGTAAGAGCATGCTTTAAAAAAAAATATTATGTAGAAAATACATACGGAATATTATAGGGTTAATTCATGCTTTTGCACGACGGGATGTAAGAGAGGCTTTACTTACAAAATATCAACTGTTTTTAACCTAAAAAAATTGGTTCAAAATCTTTTTTAAACCCCCCCTTCATTGTAAGGCTGCTACACGCGAATAATGACATTTTGAGGACAGTGTGGATTCAGATCAGACTTCAATACGTGCAGTATAACTTCGGATCTACACTGCCCGATAATAAGAAACATTTGAAATAGCAATATTCGGGTTTTTTACTATCGGCTTAAAAGTTTAGTTCACCTATGAAGCAGGTTTAGGATATAGAGGATAATCAACTGGTCATTTTTAATATGAAAAATATCTCACGAGGATGCGTTGTTAGGCGTTGAAAAAATGAATGCGCAGCACGAGTTTTTTTTAACGCCTTACGACGCATCCGAGTGAGATATTATTCATATCAAAACTAACGAATTGATTATTCTATTTATTATTATACCTTATTAACATTATTATTTTCAATTTTTAGTTGAAAAAAAAGTTGTTCCTAAATTACGGCAGGAAGTGAAAGTGAAAGTTGATATCGTCACCAGTCATGATATCAAAATTTATTACACTGGGAAATTCCAGGATTTCACTGCTTGGTATGTAATAAAAACAATTAAAAGTCAGTCACCAACCTATTATTCTATAGTACCGCACTCTGAAAAGTTTGTCCACACAGTCGCTCCCATCCACTCTAAATGTATTGGTATACGGTTTAAAAAACACCACACAGTTGCCATCATTCTAAAACCATTTAAAATGGAAGAAGTTATGCTCTAAAGAAGAATTGATCTCCCGTAACATACCATGCAATAGACCTCTGATAAAAGAATGCTTTATGCGTCTGCAAAAAGTATCCCTCAAGATCCATTCAATGTGGATTTGATAGCTTCATGATTACCAGTAATAACACGTTTAGTATTATGCACTAAGAAGACAGACTGAACCCCGATTTAACCCAAGAATGGCTTTATTAACCCTTTCCAAAACGACAAAATTTTAGACTGGTCCAAATTGAAAGCACTTGCAGACGACAACATTAATGTTACTCAAAAAGCAAAATTTGTTTCCATCAAAGAAGAAATCATTGTGGGAAAAAGAGAAAATGCTGGTTACCAGCATTTTCTCCTTTTCCCACAATGTTTTCAAAAGGCTTCTCCGTCATGGGACGTAAAAACCAGGGATTGTTTGGTAATAGGTTAAATGATATAAAAACATCGGCTGCTAAGGGCGAATCACGAAGCTTTGAAACACAGTGCAGATCACGATCAGACTACGCAGAACTTGCTATCTGATCTTGGATCTACACTGTCCAATGAGGAGATATCTAACCGTTGATAATACCTTTGAAAAAGTAAATGTTTGGTTTATACTGCTGGCTTGTTAACAGGATAAGGGTAAAAATTAAAACAAAGCTTACCCCCTGAATAGTTACAGAATCTATAATTCCTTCAAAGGTACAAGTTCCATTGCAAGGAAAGTTTGATTCAGTTTGTCTGCTTCTTGTATAGAAGGCTGAAAAGGTGAATCATAAAACATTACCACATTACAAGTACTAAACCGACATGCTTTCATGCATTCCTGTAGATTTTTTAAAGAAATAATGGTGGAATATTTTTTGATATTTCGTGGTAACGACCAGTGAAAAAAAAATCCAAGCTCTTCAGATAAAAGGCTGAAACAGTAGTCCCTGCACACTAGTTACCTAGGTAAAATGCGAGTGTCATTCAAACCAGATGGACATATGACGTAATTTTCCCTACACTTCTTGCGTTGTTAACCAGAGTGGATACGCCTCGGGGAAATACCGAAAAGAAGTGTACTAGGTTCGATGAGAGTCCTACTAAAATGGGTTAGAAGTATTCAATAATTAGAATATTCTTTTTTCAGAGAAACATCGAAATTCATTTCATCTCGTGAACATCATCAGTATTATTTGCCACGAGGCTGTGCAAATTGTTAAAAAAACAATGATTTTCACTCAAAGAAATAGATTTCGATCTTTCACCGTTTAACTCGTATTTTTCACAAATGCATTTGAACCTTAACCACACAATCCTGTGTTTTAACGATATTTCATAAAACAGCTTTCTGAAAACATTATTGATAATGGAGAAATAGAGGATATTTGTTTTTTTCGGTGAAAGATCAAAATTTATTTCATTGAGTGGACACCATCGGTAATATTTTTACGAGTGGCGCAGCCACGAGTGAAAATGTTACCGATGATGTTCACGAGATGAAATAAATTTCGATCTTTCACCGAAAAAAAAAAAGATATTCTATTTACTTCATGCTTATAACCCTCTCTGGGAGGAGCTTTATCAAAATTCAGTACAGTTCTTTTCCCTTATTCCCCGTGGCGTACCCCTCCTGCATAGCAACGTTACGTCAAGCGCGTAAAATGTAAGGTATATGACGTCATATTTCCCATCTGGTTGTTAGGCACGCGCAATTTACTTAGGCAACAAGAACATGAAAAATCGGTATTTTCACTGGTGGTACCAGTGTAAGATCGAAAAATATTTTCACAGCTATTTCTCGATATCCTACCAGAAAGCATGAAATAATATGATAGTATAAGTATTTTCCCCCTTTCCTTCGTTACTTTTTACCCTGTCAGATACAAGTTTCATAATCTAAACCATGTTGATATGCCATTTGCAATTTTTTTTCTTTTGTAATAACAAGCCTACGTAAAAATATATAGAGGATATTTGTCTTTTTCGGTGAAAGATCGAAATTTATTTCATCGAGTGGACACCATCGGTAATATTTTTACGAGTGGCGCAGCCACGAGTGAAAATATTACCGATGGTGTTCACGAGATGAAATAAATTTCGATCTTTCACCGAAAAAAACAAATATTCTATTTATTTCATGTTTTTAACCGTTTCTGGGAAGAGCTTTATCAAAATCCAGTGCAGTTCTTTTCCGTTATTCCCCGTGGCGTTCCCCTCCTGCATAGCAACGTTACGTCAAGCGCGAGAAATCTAAGGTAAATGACGTCATATTTCCCATCTGGTTGTTATGCACGCGCAATTTACCTAGGCAACAAGAACGTGAAAATCGGTATTTTCACTGGTGGTACCAGTGTAAGATCGAAAAATATTTTCACTGCTATTTCTCGATATCCTACCAGAAAGCATGAAATAATATGATAGTATAAGTATTTTCCCCCTTTCCTTCGTTACTTTTTACCCTGTCAGATACAAGTTTCATAATCTAAATCATGTTGATATGCCATTTGCAATTTTTTTTCTTTTGTAATAACAAGCCTACATAAAAATATATAGAGGATATTTGTCTTTTTCGGTGAAAGATCGAAATTTATTTCATCGAGTGGACACCATCGGTAATATTTTCACGAGTGGCGCAGCCACGAGTGAAAATATTACCGATGGTGTTCACGAGATGAAATAAATTTCGATCTTTCACCGAAAAAAACAAATATTCTATTTATTTCATGTTTTTAACCCTTTCTGGGAAGAGCTTTATCAAAATCCAGTGCAGTTCTTTTCCGTTATTCCCCGTGGCGTTCCCCTCCTGCATAGCAACGTTACGTCACGTGCGAGAAATCTAAGGTAAATGACGTCATATTTCCCATCTGGTTGTTAGGCACGCACAATTTACCTAGGCAACAAGAACGTGAAAATCGGTATTTTCACTGGTGGTACCAGTGTAAGATCGAAAAATATTTTCACTGCTATTTCTCGATATTCTACCGGAAAGCATGAAATAAACATGAAATTCTTTTCGTGATATTCCTACAAACAATTACAATGACCTTCCTTCTCGAAATAAATTTTGAGGTAAAATATCCCTTGAAGGAATACCCCCCTCTCTCTCTCTCTCTCTCTCTCTCTCTCTCTCTGTCTCTCTCTCTCTCTCTCTCTCTCTCTCAAGCCATATGCTACAATACTAAATTCAGTAAAATATATTGAAAGTATTTTTCGATCATAAGAATCTAGTGAGCACGCTTTAAATGTTCAGAAATAAATATACGCCATGTTCGATTAAAAGGGTAAAAGTACATTCCAAAGATGAAGTTTACCAAGCAAGTCATCATATAATGGATCAATAAAATCAATATGAATTATGAGGTAGAATACTTCTTGGTATGCAAACACTTTCAAAAAGTATTCTGGTCAGCCTAAATTGACTGTACAGGCTGACCTGCATCGGACCTTTTTGTAGATGCACGAAAGTCCTTTCCACAGAGTATGATTTATATTTTCTTTTGTTTTCAGAGTCAATTTCTAAAATTTTGACTCTGAATAAAAAAGATTAGGGTTATGGTGAGGGTTATAGTTAACCCTAATCCTAAACCTAAACCTAACCTATAAGCGTTTGAGGAAATGGTTAACTTACGAGCAATGCGGAGTGTTGAATCACCCTGCACCTTCACCAAGAAAGGTCTCACGTCCAAAACAGGTGTCACACCAATATATTTAGTGTCAAACAGGTAGTCTGGTTCCGTCAGATCGTAGTTTACAAGCCCCACTTGGTAAAGAGCGAAAAGTGAGATAAGTAGGATCTAGCAGGAGCTATCATTTGAGTTATGGTTTTACAAAAAAATCTAAGAGAATGTATCTATGCGATCATTTGGCAAACTTAGTAGTATTTTTTTCGATGAGTAAGCTACAATTTTATCAAAAAAAACCCAACAAATATCAGGTTATCTCTATCACATGCATCTAAAAAATTATAGTTCATATCAAAATATAAGTCTATATAAATGTACATCTGTAAAGACTTTGCATGAAGCCTATTCACCCCTTTGACAGGTGTCTGCATTGAGGACAAAAATTAGTTCCAAAGAAACATGCATATCATGATTTAATTTGGAAAATAAAGATAAGAAAATAACGATGCATAACATCAATGGCGTCGTAAATCAGTTGTTTCTGAAATAAGGCACATTACAGTAAATTCATGCATATCTCGGTGAGAAATTAACTGAGAAGCCCTCAATGACTTTTAGAATCCGATTAAAAGTAAGTGAAAAAGAAAGAGGAAATAATTGCAAAACACAATGACAGTTATTTTTCGGCTAAATTTAATGTAAGTTCATCTGCAGCTATGCACAAAAGCAATTGCCACTCAGTAAAAAAGACAAGAAAATAGTATTAAAACCAGGTTCTAAATTACCTAACTGATATTGAAATAGGGTATGAAATGACAAAAATGGGTACGAACTGATCAAAAGAACTAATAAAGGTTGGTACGATATGACCAAATTGTACGAGATGGCCTGGTACGAAATGATCTTATTGCGAAATGACTGGAAGCCGAGTAAACAATATGGCGGCCTTCATAGGTATTTTTCAAAAGCACAAATTGTGCGGCGCCACAGTAAAACTCGTCATGATCAACAGTTTCAACAATGATTTCACAGAAATATATCAGCAATGGTTTAGATTGCGAATGATTTAGAGCTTCCACCAAATGCGGCAATATCTGTTTCTCCCCAGAATGTGTTAGATACAAAAAAAGTATTTTAAATGCCTTTTATTTGTTTTCTTAAAGCTGGGGTATATATAAATTTTGGCAAAGAGTTTAATGCGGATTTGTGGATGACAATTTGATTATTATATCGTTAACGATAATTACTTCTCTCCCATGATCCTCTTGCACCTTCAAAACGAGGCTGTGACGAAAAGGCCGAACCATACAAAGGAGTATTCCAGTTGTTGCAAATTCCGGATATTGTTCGGTAAATGTCGGCATCTTCCCCTGCTATTGTCACGTTACTGCAACTAAAGTCGCCCGGGCAGATCTGATAAATGATGCTATCGATGTAGTCATTGTACGTACTCTGACCGGGGTAAAAAAGGGCCTGGCGCGTTGGAGCGCTGAAAAACAGAGATGTACCTTATTAACCTTTATCCTGCTGAATAACTGAAACATATATCTTTTCCTTTTGAAATCAAGATTTAAACCGTTTTTACCTTCATTTTACGAAACTATAATCGCTCTTGTATCTTCAAGTAAAATTTTACCCTTGATGATTGCAAGATTGCATCAGATACGGCAGATAGAAAATGCATTTCATTCGATTGCGGCTTGTCATAGTGTTATATAAATAGGATATACAGAGACCTGTTTTCAGAATATTCTAGAAACATGTGAAACTTTTATTAGTTTTTTCCATTGTTGTTATTTTTAGAAACAGGTTGTCAGTAAACAGGCTGTTTACTAATACATGATGTCATCTTTCTAGAAAAGGCTAATCTGGAATTTTCCAAGCTGATATAAATATGAGTGGCTTACTTGGTGATTCTGGATTTTGAAGTTAAACTCTTGGCTTTGTGGATACAGAATTAATGAAAAGAGTTGGATTTAACTTAGGATATACATCTGTAAGCTGGAATTATCTTTTATTTAAACAGGTTGCTCATATCTATTTGCAAATGAAGCTATTTTTAATTTAGGTTTTAGGAACCAGATATTTCATTCTTGTAATATAAATCTAATCCTTTATTTTGAGGGAGTTATTCTATTTCTTATTCTAAGATAAAAAAAATTGTCAAATTTGATTTAATATCAACAGTTCTTTTGCTTTTTTGTCTTTGTTCATTGGTAAATATTGATAATTTGAAATCAAACCCTCGAAAACCGTTTTATTCGTCTACTGGTCCTAAAACAAATTTTAATAAATTTAATTACAATTCTGATCAGAATAGTCCCAAACCAAAGTCTCCTTATGAAGCAAAAGGTCAAAATCCCTTAGCTCGACTCACTTGTAATTATTGCAAAAAATAAGGTCATGTCATTTCTTAATGTCCTGCTTTGAAAAGAAAACGGGAAAAACAAGAAAGTGTTAAGCCTACAGGCTTCGTTGAAGTCTATACCTCAGTAGTGTTTTAAGGACGAAACCCAAAGTACCTGAGACTGATATTGTTATGGAGATTTATGAACCATTCTTATCAGATGATTTTGTGTCACTAGAAAGTGATTTTGACCAGTCCATCCCTATTCAGATTTTACGTGATACTCGAGCCTCTCAATCTCTTGTTTTGGCAAATGTGTCCGGCCTTTTTCTGAGAAGACTTTTTCTTGGACAAGTGTCCTTATTCAGGGTGTAGAATGTGGATTTGTTAATGTTCCGCTTAGTTGTCTTCAGACTTAATTAATGGTCAATTGACCATTGGTATTTGAAAAAATATCCGTTAAAGGTATTCATTTATTGTTAATTCACTTGTCACTGACAAACCATGCATGGATCATTCACTCGATCCAATTGATGAATAAACTCCTGATCTTTATCCGTCATGTCCGTTTACTAGAGCTATGGTAAAGAAAGACATTTTGACTGAAAATCAGTCTGATATTGATTTATCCGATTCTTTGTTTGCCCATTTATCTAAGAATGAAATTAACAGATCTATTTCACAAAACACTCCCGAAATCACATTAATTCTAAACACAATTCATCATAATTTGATTGTATATCTTCACCCTTAGTTAATGAAAGCCATGATACAAGATTAAGATATAAACTAAAAGAAAGTGAAGACCAACGCAATGATCCACAAATAGCTGTCAGTGAAACAAATCTTTTGCAGGAACCTACCTGTTTTTATATATAAGATGGAAATTTAAGGAGAAAGTAGCACCCTACTGAAGTCTCTGCTGATGATAATTGGGCTGTTAACCATGAAGTTGTCATTTCTAAGTCCAAAGGATTGGATTATATTTAGCTTAGCTCATTAAACACCTATGTCAGATCATTACGGTATCAATAAAACCTATCGCAAAATTCTTAAGCCTTTAGATAAAACTTAATGTAACATGAAAGAAAGATATGACAGGAATAGTGTAGAAAGAAATTTTAAACCTGGAGATAAAGTTTTAGTTTTTTCTACCAGTACCTGTTAGGCCTTTGATATTTTGGTCCTTATTCTGTAGAAAAAAGGTCAGTGACTTAATTGTATGATAACAACTCCTTACTGACGAAAGCAAACCATTTATGTTGTATTGATATTTTAAAAGAATATGTTGATAGATATTATTGAATAATAAAATATTTCACCAAAAATTGTAGTTTCCTCAGTCCGTCAAACTCATAATCTTTAAATCACATTTAATTCGAAGACCTAAATTGTAAAGAAATAACTTTTACAAGTCTAACCCTATTTATTCAAAACATCAAAATTCTGACATTTAAAAAAATGAGATAAGAAACATTCACATTTACATTTAGAGCTGAATTAAAAAGGTTAATTTCTGAATATGGGCATCTGTTATTCCAACATGGACATATACAATATACCATGATGTGGACATTGAAAATTCAAAACCGGTGAAACATCTGTTGAACAAAAACTATGTAACATTGAACCTAGTCAAAGTAAATGGAGTTCTCCCTGTATTCTTGCACTTCAGCCAGATGGATCTTTTCGTATATGCACTAACTATAAAAAAGTTAATACTGTGCCAATGACTGCATTGACAATATTGCAAAATATGTAAGCAACTTTGATCTTCTAAAAGAAGTTTGGAAACCACCTGAAAGATCTAAAGAGATGTGAAATTTCTGCATTTGTAACTCCTGATGGATTTTAACAGTACAGTGTTATGCTGTTTTGGATGGAAAGCCGCACAACAACATTTCAGTGTCTTACTGACATGTTACTGTCTGGATTGGACGACTATAGAGTCTATATTGATGCTGTCATCATTCACAGCGATGATTGGGATGAACAACATCTACACACTATTCTGATTTCTTTTGATTTACTCACTGGAGTCAAAATAATAATCTTGTTAAAAGTGAATTTTGTCCGGGGAGTTTAATTTGTAACATTTGTTTTTATGTATAATTCTTTTGATGTGCATTTTATTTGAAATGATATTTTCTATCTTCAAAAAAAAAAGTTTTAATTCTTAAAACGTTCTTGCCCTTTAGGAGGGGGAAGTGTTTTGTACATAAGATATACAGTGACCTGTTTTCAGAATATTTTAGAAACATGAGAAATATTTATTGGTTTTTCCATTGTGGTTATTTTTAGACACAGGTTGTTAGTAAACAAGCCGTTTACTAATCCGTGATGTCATCTTTCTGGAAATTACTAATCTATTCTTGATGGGTATATTACTCTATGGGATAAAGATTTCATTTTAACAGACAACACCGTCCAAGTATTTGCAGACGACAAATCAAGTGTAAGTTTTTGTCTTTGAGAAAGTAGGAAACATGATGGGAAAGAGGCGAAAATGCCAGTTTTCAATATTTTGTATTAATCCTGATCCTACAGATAAAAAAACAAACAAACAAAAAAAACCTCACAAACCGATGATAAAAAGCCGAATGTAACTATATTAAAAATTTATCGTAAAGAAAAATCTCGGCCTTCACACAATGTGAATCCAAGATCAGACTGCACGAAATGTGCAGTCTGATCTTGATCTACACTGTCCACAAAAGGTCATTGGCCGAAGTGTTGAACTGGCTAGTGGCAGGTAAGGAATTAAAATAGTAATAATGATAATAATGAAAATTATGATAATGATAATATACTTCAGCATGATGGCGAGATCGTTGATGATAGCAGTGTGATCTGAAAGTTCCGCCGAACTTGGGGAATTTCCGTGTTGAATGTCTTGTAGATATGAAAAGCTGCTGCTAGAGTAGGTAGCTAAAATATAAAAACGATTTCTCTGTAACGATAAGTGGTCTGATGATAATATCAGAGTTAGGCTTTTATCAATAGGGTCTATAGAAATTATTATTAAGCGAGTCTTTGACGAGCTTACTAACATTTTTCTTGTCGAGGTTGATAAAATTTTATCTCAAACACCAACGAATTTTAGATTTTTTTAATCACATAGATTTAAATTTCACAAGTAATACATCAGAAGATGCTAACCCGTCTGTAGGTGCACACACCGTAACGTCTGTAAAACCCATTCGTTTTAATGAAATACGTGTAGAATGAAGCCAAACATACGTGAAAAATCAAACATGTACGCTCGTATAAGATAAGAGAACTCATAATGAGACTGTTACATTGAAAACAAGGGAGCTTGTGTCTGAAGAAGTATTTTTGAAAGAGACAGACAGACAGATAGACTAGACAGACAGCCAGACAGACAGACAGTTACCTTGAGAAGTTGCCGCAGCAGATTGTTGACTATACTCGTAATCTAAAGCATAGTAGTAAAACTGCTTCAGTAAGTTATACTGAAAATCAGCAACCACGATCCCGGGAGATATGAACAGCAGAACTATTGCTACACTGGCCAGTGGTCGAAACAACATCTTTGGCTTGTTATGTTTTATAACAGTCTACTGCTGAAAATAAATACACGAGATAATAACTTTGCTAGTAACAAAGCTAAATGTTAAAAAAAGTAAAATAAAACTACTGTGGTTGAATACTGTTATTTAGATAGGATATACAGTGACCTGTTTTCAGAATATTCTAGAAACACGAGGAAAATTTATTGGTTTTTCCATTGTTACGGGAGACCACTCCTTCCTGCATGGCATACTCCCGATTTAAAATACAATACCTGGCTACTGCGTCAGAGAGATATCTCTTTGGCTCAGTAGTTAGGGTATTGGCTTTGCGTCCGGGAGTTCGGAGTTCGAATCCCGCTCCGATCCTTATTTCTGCCATGCAGTTATTCATTTGTTTCTTTGTTACGGACTTCGTTCGTAAGATGGGGGCTCGTCCGGGATTGGCCATTGAGCCATTAATCCCATTTGTTGTCCAAAATTGGACTTCCTGCCTAATAAGGCTTTGAATCATCAATAAATGATGACTTTAAGAGGGGGTGTGTTACGGGAGACCACTCCTTCCTGCATGGCATACTCCCGATTTAAAATACAATACCTGGCTACTGCGTCAGAGAGATATCTCTTTGGCTCAGTGGTTAGGGTATTGGCTTTGCGTCCGGGAGTTCGGAGTTCGAATCCCGCTCCGATCCTTATTTCTGCCATGCAGTTATTCATTTGTTTCTTTGTTACGGACTTCGTTCGTAAGACCATTGAAGTTAGTTTTAGAAACAGGTTGTTTGTAAACAAGCTGTTTATTAAATCTATGATGTCATCTTTCAAGAAAGTACTAGAGTTTTCAAACCTGATATAAATAGGGCTAACTTGAAGTAAGACTTATGGCTTTGTGGATTCAGAATTAATGAAAATTGTTGGATTTAACCTTGGATTTTCATCTGTAAATTGGATTTTTCTATTATTTCAACAGGTTGCTCATATCTAATTGCACGTTAAATTGTTGTTGATTTAGGTTTCAGGAACCAGAAAGTCTATTTTTTTTGGTAATCTAAACCTAATTCATAATTTTGAGGGACTTATTCTATTTCTTGTTCTAAGTCAAAAAATACTCTTTAATGGATTGCATTCATTTCTATCAGAATAAATCATCATCATCATCATCAGTAGCAGCAGCAGCAGCAACAGCAGCAGCAGCAAAAACAAAATGATAGTGATAATAATAATGATAATAATAATGAAAATACGTGCAATAACAATAATAGTGATTATAAGTATCATCAACATGCTGAGTCAAGAATGTGGGAGCCAGTGTAATGCCCGGACGAGTCAACAGTCTAATTTTGAACTTTGATCTTTAATAATTTTTTCGTAAATCCGGGTACGCAGTTACCAGAGCGTGCCGCCAATTTACTTTTTTTTTTGAATTATGAATCCTTTCAATTTTGTTCTTGGTTAGAGCACAAAATTATTGACCTTTCCAAATTGAAAGCAGATGTAGTCGACATTCTAAAGCAGATAAATGATAGAACTTTTCACTGAATGAAAAGAAAACACCTTGGGAAAAGGAAAAAAATGCTAGTTGCCAGCATTTTCTCCTTCCACGACGTTTTCAAATGATTCTTTTTGTAGGGTAGATAAAAGTACGGACGATGTGAATTAAAACTTATCGCCTGTTTTATCTTTTTTTCTGCACAAAAAATCGGTTGGAAAATATTTGGGAAATGGAGAAAATGCTTAATACCCTCCTATTCCCGCAATGTTTCGATACCCTTTCTATACAGACAACATTCTATCATGTATCTATGAAAATTATTTCGACTTGAAAAGAAAATCGCCCAAATCCAGTTTCATTTATTTGAATTTAAAAGAACAAACAAAAAATAACGACATTTTTATTGACTTTAATAAACTGGACAATAATAATTAGAATAGCCCACCTTTACTTCTTTATCAGACGACATTATTGCAGACTTGTACTAAATGAAAACATTTGCAGACGACAATGTGAATCAATAATTAAAATTTGTTTGTGGATAGGACGAAAATAATTAAGAAAAAAGAGCTGTTTATCAGTAATTTCTCCTTTTATCACATTTTTTAAAAGTTCCTCCTTTGAGGTCTTTAGAACTGAAAGTATTGTAAAGTGTTAACGTCATCATAAATGAATAAGATAAAAAGAGACATTTTGATCAGATAGATCTAGATCTTTTAAAAGACATTTTGCGATTAAAATATATAAACATATATATGTTGTCAAATCATTACGACTACATTATTTTTGTTCTTGAAATTCTATCGTATCGAAAATGTAGATCAAATATTCTACTGCATGAAAAACCCTAAATGTTAAAACGATTACGACGTTTCTTTTTCTGAAACAAAAATGTTACCTAATTAGACGGTTTAGATTTTGGATTCACTGCATATTAGGGTAAGTTGGATCTTAATCTACACTGTCTCTAAACCAGACTTGTGGCGCACTTAGCTCCACAAATATCGTTGCCCACACTTTTATATAAAGATTTGTCTTTATATAACCCTTTAAAAGTATTGATCTCAGCCGAATTCCGTATTATAAGAAGAGTTTAATTTCAATCACATAATCTGTCTTGTTTTAGGGCAAAATAGTTATTACAGATTTTCTTATATTTCATGCTTTGCGGTATTTATCGAGAGGTAATGATGGATTATGGTCTGATATTTCATGGTTACAACCAGTTAAAAATACTGAAGCCGGAAACAGTTGTTCCCACGCACTACGTACCTAAACAGCAGGTGCCATTTCAATCCGATCGAAATATGAGTTAACATTCCCTATATTTCATGTGCTTTAGATAAAATTTTAATTGCATGGTTATGTGGAGGGTTACGCAACGGGAATTACCGAAAGCACAACAGTGCTGGTTTTGACGAACAACAACAACAAAAGGAGGCTTTAAACAATAAATAAATAATAAAATGCTTTTTTTTTGTGAATGTTAGTTTTTCTTCCATGGACATCATCAGTAATATAAAAAATCCCCGACTCGATAAGATAAACTTACCACATCAGGGGATTTTTTTTTTAAAATTCCGTGTGTGTGCTGAAAGTTAAACGGTGAAGGGAAAATTAAAAGGTATGATCCTTCTTTAGGAAATTAAATGTGTGTGTCCTGTATAACATTTACATATTTTAGAATAGTCTGGGTAAAAAAGGAGGAATATCAATGTTAAAACATTATCCATAAATCAAAAAAAGGCTTTTATCAATAAAATATTCCTTTTCTTTTCTTTCTCGATATAGGCTATTGACTGAAGAAAAGAGTGTGCCGGAGGGAAAAATATGGTAGATATTTTAAGTAAATGGAAACAACATGTATTGTATAAGAATAATCAAGAAAGCTAAAAACATTATCATATTGTACACGTATAAATCTCTTTAAAAATGAAATTAGGTAAATGTTCTATTCTTCATCTGATGATAAAATTTTAAATATTTTCCAAATCGGAAAAAAATCTTGTGGCACAACTGGTTTTTAGACACACTACTCAAACTAAAACTTCTATATGGCTACTTTTAAGCCTGAATTCCCTGTACTCCATCTCTGGCAGCTCTTGTCCAGAAAGAGAAATTTCATTTAGTTTTAATTTTCTTTTATAATATTTGACAAGTATAAATTATGCATACTCCAGCCTAAGTTTAAATAAGATTTTGTTAGCTCTTTATTAACTTCTCTCTCCTTCTCTCGATTTAAATTTTTGCAAAGAAAATAATTTTCATGTTTTTTTTTTTCGTTCCTTTTTGCTGACAAAATTTTAGTAATGACTGCTTCTCTTTCTAACCTGGTTTGGCAGATAGACATCACGCATGCGCTTACCATGTGGTTGAAAAAAAAACGATTTGCTTTCTGTCGTGAAATCGTGGACCTTTTCAGTACAATACCGTGTCTAATGTCCAGACATAGAAGTTGTTTTATTTACCTGTCTATTACATAGTCAAATTTACAGGAGAAACAAAAGTGGCCGGTGAGAAGTTTTGCTGAGTGTTTGTCAATATTAAGTGACAACTCGTCTGGTTTCACTCTTTACGAAGCAATTTCTAGTTTTAACGCCCTGGGAACCCTTTGGAAAACATTTCAAGAACAGGAGAAAATGCTGGTAACTAGGATTTTTTTCTTTTCCAACAACGTTTTCCATCCTTTCAATCAAAGACAAAACCAATCATTTCAGTTACATTTGAATTCTCGTCTGCTTTCAATTTGGACTTATCGACAATTTTGTCGTTTGGTAAAGAATTGATAATACACAACCGACATTTGTGAACCCAATTTTTGCATGTTGTCCCCCAATATTTTTTTGCAAACGTAAACAAATAGACTTGAGCTATCATATGGTTTTGGTCAAAATCTACCATTTTTATTAACCCATTACCACAATCCCTACTTTTGACGCCCCGGAGAAAGAAGCCCATTGAAAACACTGTAGGAAAAGGAGAAAATGCTGGTAACCAGCATTTTCTCCTTTTCCCACAGTGTTTTCTACCCTTCCCAGAACAAATTTCAATTTTTCAGTCACCTTTATTTTGTCGTCTGCAAATGTTTTCAATTTGAACCAGTCTAAAATCTTGTCGTGTGGTAAAGAGTTAAACGGAATGGCCTTTTTTGCACTCTTCACATTCTAAAATCTCGCACAATAAATTTGCCTTTTCTTATTGGGATGTCACAAGATCTATAAAAAGCATGAAAGGACGGTTTGATGAATGGCTTGCAACAGGCCAAAATGGGCATTCAGACATTTGTGTAGAGTGTTTTTCACAGATCAGCCAGCGCAGTCCGCGCAGGCTAATCCAACACAGAACTTTACGGCTACATTAGGTTTTCTGCTATAGTAGACATGCGCAAAACAGAAAGCTGCATAAAAAAGGGGAGTTTTATTTCGGATCAGCCTGTTTGGACGGCGCAGGCCGATCCAAAATAACACTTTACACAAATATCCGAATGTCCCCTTTGCGTATTGCAGCCCACATAGTATATAACACGGTCAACCAGCGCGGTCGACCTTGGTTGAAACGTTTTGTAAATTGTAAATTTATCTTTATTTATTGGCGGTTTATAATGTGAACTAATAATTAAAAAAAAAACTTTAATCGTTTATTTATCTATCTATCTAGTTATAACTATTACTATAATTTTCATTTTTTTAAAATCAACAAGAACAGATTTCGTGTTTTACAAGAGGACTTGCTATATGTAATGTATTATGATATATCATAAGCCCCCTTTTGGCGGAACGTGGCTCACATTGAATAAGTCATTTTTTTTTTTTTAACCTCAACTATAAATTTACTGAAAGCAGATAATGTTCTTTATTTAACTTTTTTTTTATCCAATTACGCATGTGTAGATGGATTCGTAAAAATGAGATAAAGGAGAAATAAGTTTAATTTAATTAATAAAGAATTAAAAAAAAAAAAAAAAAAAAAGAAAAATAGAGCGATGGGCACTAGATAAAGAATAAATAAAATAAGGCATAGTAATATAAATAAAAAAATAAATGGATAAATAAATATAGTTTCCATATTTATTTATTTATTTATTTATTCATGTTATACAAAATTATACGGAAATAAATTGAAATAACGCTTATACAAGAGAGAATAAAACATGAAACAAAAGAAAGAAAGACAAAAAAAAAAAAAAAAATGAACGAGGACTAAAAAAATTACACTGAAAAACAAAATATAAAAAAAAAAATATTAAAAAAGAAAATCAGTGAAACCCACCGTTGACTGTATATCAATACCTAAAGTTTTGGGTCAGTCAATAAAAAAAATAATATTTTTTTCACCTTTGCTGGATACACAAAGAAAGCCGCTTTATTTATAGGCTGGTCACTTTACACATGGGCTATCACGGGGAGGGGTCATCTGACGGTGGTTTGGCGTAAGCTACCCACGCAGTTAATGAGTTATTGAAAAAAAATAAAATACAGGACAAGGTAAAGAAAGATTAATATCTAGTATGTACTTAAGATAGATGAACCCTAGCTACTAACTTAATCAGCAGGCGGAGGGTGTAGAGCACAGATCAGACTGCAAGTTTTGTAGTCTGATTTTGATCTATGATGCATGCACAACTTACTTGAGTTTGCCAACGATAGGACATAGAAAAAGAAATGTGATTTTTGTTGACGCTGTAATTCAAGATCAGTTTAGTGCAGGCTGTTCTCGAATCTACACTCTTAGCCAGTATTTAATTGATTAACTGATTGTTTGGCATATAAACCCGTTTTCAGCATTATTTTAGGTATGTCGCAGCGCCCAGCGCACCTTTCAATGCTTTCCCGTTAGTTTCTATTGCAAGCACTATGCAAAATATTCTTTATAAGACGCTTGCTGCTTTCCAACATAAACATCATGCAGTGGTCAGTCGTGAAAGAGCAATGAAACCTGTGGCAATGACTAAAATCAACCCTAGAAAAGAAACTGGCGGAACCGGGATCAAACCAGCGACCCACTGTTCTCGAATCCTTCACCCTTCCGACTGAGCTACCGGTCTTTGAAAGAAAGATTTAAGTTATCTGCTGTGAAAAGGGGGCTCGATACATCTGCCAAAAGTACCGATCCAGACTCCGAAGGTTTCGGCTTAAAACAGCCTGCGCGGACTGAGTCGATAGTTTTCGCAGGTACGCCAAGGGCCCTTTTCAAACAGCATGGTTCATATACCAGTAGACTCTTTTAAGATATTTAGAAAAGAAAATAGAAAGCTTAAAAAAGAACAAGACCAGTTAAGCGTAGATTAATGGGAAACAATATATTTTCAATTCTCCCGTCACAGTAGATTTCTCTCGGTAGATCCATCACCCACGCTGAACTGGTAGCAATAGCTTGAAGTCTATTATAAACGTAAATCTGACTGACGGAAGAGGTTAATATTCATTAATCCGCAAAAAGGTATAAAAAATAAAGTCCGCAATATGATAGTACCAGTGACTTCGAAATCATGCCTAAAACACTCCTCGAACGCTTAAAATGATATCCACAATCGTAATTCGTATTGTCTGACACTGTTCAAACTTTCAAGTATTTTGTACATATACTTTTTATAAAAAAAGAAATACTTAAATAAAAATAACTTCTCGTGGTCCCAATAATTTCGTAAGCATATTTTTGTCCTCTTGGGGTCCTGTGTGGCTTAGTGGTAAATGTCCAACTCGTTACCTTGAAGCTTGGGTTCGAGTCGCATTGTTACGGGAGACCACTACTGCGTTAATCCTTTCCCAAACAATCCCCGATTTTTACGGGTCTGGAATAGTAGCCTTTTGAAAACATTGTGGGAAAAGAAGAAAATGCTCGTAGCCAGCATTTTCTCCTTTTCCCACAATGTTTTCTACCCTATCATGGACAGAAATCATCTTTTCAGCAAGAATTGAATTGTCGTCTGCAAATGCTTTCAATTTGGTCTAGTCCAAAAGTTTGTCGTTTGGGAAAGGGTTAGGGAGATATCTCTTTAGCTCAGTGGTTATGGTATTGGTCTTTTAAACCTCGAAAAACGAGAACATTTGCCCGTCGAATCCCGCCCGAGGCCGTTTGTATTTCAGCTGTGCATTTCTTGCTAACTTTCATGTTTGTACCATTTATGTAAAGCACTGAAATTTTCGTTGAAGTGTCCTTTAGCATGACCTTCTACAGTGAAACCCGGGACATTATTGGTTGTTCGGTCAGGTGGCAGGGGACACAGAAATTTGTTCACGGCTCATGTTGCCCCAAACCGAAGGCTCCCCACAGCCGTGAGCAAATTTACAAATTTCTTCCCACCTGACCGTACAGCGAATAAATCAAATTGTAAAATTCTACCATTCTAAAGAGTTTTAAGCCAAATTATCTTGTTTATGGTGTCATGACTTGAAAACGTTAACAAAATATAATGTTTCTTCCAAGTGCCCAATTTCAGTGAAAACTGGCGTCATGGGAACTGGTGTCACCAAAACCTTGGTAAAACGTGCAGTTTGGAGCATAATCTAGATAATATCACTCTGATAAACATTCGACGTATTTTATTTAAAAATGGATTTAAGCCATGTAAAGGTAAGTAGCTTTGAATTTTAATGATTTGTAGGCAAAAGCAAACGGTCATTATAACAGCTGTCAGTGACAGGAGCGAAATGATGTTGAAAACTGCTTAAAAACACCATCTGAACTTTTCCCTTCATTTACACTCCACGGCTGAGGTCGAATATATACCCAACTGAAAATGCTGTCCTTACTTCAGTGCTCGATGAGTCAAGTGTGGACCTGAGGCCGGGCTGGGTAGATTAGTGGTTAGCGTAACGGATTCGTGTTCAGGTAATCATAAGTTCGATACCCAGTTAAGACAAACTTTCTTTTCGGCGATTTTTCGCCCCTGACCATTGACACTTGTGAGAAAACTAGTCAGTAACTTGAACAGGAGGTTGTGTCAGTACTGGTGTAAATACTGCTGTGAGAAACCTAGGAAACATGCGTTGGTGTACAAAATGTACAGCCATGACATGGCCTAAGCTGTGTTAAAAGACATTCAACTCCAATGAAAACAGATTGTCGAATTATGCCTTGTACAGGTTTATGTATAAAGAAGATCATTTAGAAAAAAGACTCAATGACGCATAAGTTTCGGAGGCTCCAAAGAACCTATTTGTTTATTGATTTTATCAATTAAAATAAATCTCTGGTTATGCAGTGAAATAAAGTTATAGTGAATTTTAAATGAGATACAAATAAAACATTATTAGCATAAAGAAATAGAAATTAAAGTCTGTGGAAAAAATACAGTAGTTAGACAAAAGAATAAAAGTAAACTATTTCGGCAAAATGATTTGAGCAAAGACCAAAGAAAAATGTTATACAGTGAACAGTTTAACAACGGGTAAAGATGATAATTCAGGTGTTTTCATATTATGAGAGTTACCCTAAAATAGGTTCAAAACGTTGTGAGAAAAGGAGGAAAGGCTGGTCCTCCTTTTCCCACAATGATTTCAAAAGCTTTTGATCTCATAGTCGTTAAAACTTGGGATTGTGTGATACGAGAGGTTACACGAAACATTTTTGTCAATGTGCACTGCTTTTGTTTTGTTTATCTTAAGTAAATGCTAGCTGCTTTTCTTGAAAGTGTAGATAAAGATCAGCATTTAAAAGTATAAACAGTTGAATTCTTCATCAATATAGTCCAATATCTTATATGTTCAAGTCAAAATAGCAGCGGATGAACTTTGTTCGTGCACAAAGCAACTTATCACCTCCGTGATGTATTGTATCATTCGAATCATCACATCACGTGATTATGTATACATAATCCTCAAAGATAACCTTTTTTTTTCTATTTATATATTTGTTGTTTCTTTTTTAATTTAACTTTCTCTATGCGTGTATGTGTGTGTGTGTGGTGTGTGTGTTTGTGTGATTGTTTATTTGTTTGGCTGTCGTTTGTTTGAATGACCTTGTGTATAAACTGTGTATAACTAGAACTTATGTATAGTTTATGCTACTTCATTAAAGTATCTATTTTTCATAAAAATGCATTACCGGTATGTGTGACAACTCACTGAATCATACGGTAGTCTGGCCCTTTCACGTACAGAACATTGACAAACAGCAAAGACTCTCGGTTCACGCAAGCCTACCCAGGCTGATCAGAATTGATACTTTTTGTCACTATTAAGTTTCTTACTTTTGAAAGGGCAATTCGAATTCTAGACTCAGTTGATTGTCGAAGTAAATATTTTGTCACTTTTCGTTGTTTTTATTGTTGATACAAAAAACAATAAAATAATTTATTTCAGTAATATGTAACAGATAGATCGAATAGTGTTAATGATTCAAAATAAATCAGCCACAAAAAAGACAGAGAAACGCTGATCCAACAATGTGTAACAAATTACAGTGTTTGACGGATTTTTTTTTTTCAATTTCTATTTCTCGTCTATTTCTCATCCTCGTCCCTCAATTCCTCCAAATCTTCAACGACCTCCAAAAGCTCTTCCATCAAGTTCAATTCTCTCTCTGCAGCTCTCTGTGTAGACCCATTGTCCCTTACAAAATTATCATGGCGACCCCCTATATTACTCTTGCTAAACACAGCATAGTCCATCTCAGGTCTCTCGGTACAGTTAACATAATCGTTGGTAGCCCTGGTAATAGGATATTCAAGAAATAATCATCTAGTGTAGTTTATCGTTCAACAAACCACGGTTGTGAGTTATGAGGCACAAAGGATAATTCATAAGGGCGGTTGTCTGAGTGGTTTATTTATTGCACCTCATACCTCACAACAAGGTTTATTAAACGATCAACCACGATAGAAAGAATGTTATTTCGACTCTAACGTGACTAATTTCTTATGAAAGGAAAACAATTTCATATTCAGAGCAAAAAACGCAGATACAGATATTATTCCATTGAATAGGTCATTTTATATAGGGTCAATTCACGTTTTTGAGGTCGTTAACATTCGCAGAGGCCCGAAAAAATGTTAACTACCTCAAAAACGTGAATTAACCCTATAATAACGTCACTAATGGAGTCATTCTATCTAGAATGATGCAGATTTTACACGCTTTCCTTGCACTGTGTTTATACAGCCGAATTTGCGTGCCATATTAGAATTATTAAGGTAAGACCTGTGTAATGCACTTCCGGTGAACATTTGGCAAAAATTCTAATTGGTTGTTAAATAAGGATAAGTAAGGATTTATGCAGAAATAATATTTTTGCACATTTCTAATGGATCAAAAATTCCGTTTATGTCTATCTTGAAACTATTTTTTGATACTTTTGTTTGTTTTCTAAAAAGGGAGGTAATTACTATCTCTTTTTCAATTGAGAATATAGCGGTTTTAGATTTATAAATGATAATTCAAAGAAGGAAAAAATGGAAAAATTAAAAAGGTGAAAGTAGTTCAATAATACTCATTTTTAATTATAGCTAATTTTGCATGATGATATTTTAGTGGAAATAGCTGTTTTCTATTACACAGGTCTTACCTTAAGTGGGATTAATAACATAAGCCACATCTGGCAAAAGGAAGCTTAATGACGAATATCAAAACAAGTCGGGCGCGTCCTTTCTGCGTATGTGTCTTTGTCATGAATAGTCAATCAAAGGTGCACATGAAGCACCAAGCACTTTCTTCGGGTAATATCGAAAAATGAAACGAATGGATCTGTACATTATCACCGCGAAATAACCAAAATACTGTTGACACAAAGTATTACACGAAAGAAACAAACAAATGCAGGGCGTTTTTTTTAAAAGCTGTGGAAGCATATCCGTTTCCAGTTTCAAAACTATGGTGGGAAAAGGAGAAATTGATCAGAATGAGCAAATTTTCTTTTTTCCACTACGTATGCTGAACTTTTATCCTATTCTTCTTTCCTGGAAAAAATTAAGTTAGACAGCAACCATTATCACTGATTTTGATAGGAAATGAGCGCGGATAGCTGCCATTTTTATTTTTGTTATTGTTTGGAATTATAAACACTATATAAGTGGAAACTTTAAGAAAAATATTTCCGTCAAAAAGTATGTATTTATCAAAAATTAACCCTTAATTCGATAAAATTATCTCCCTTACGAAAAGGAAATAATGCAGTTGCAATTGCAAATGTGGAAAGTTTTAAAAAAGATCTGGGTCGATACTTTTTTGTAGATGCTATAAGCTCCCTCTTCCAGTAATATTTTGATTTAACCAATAAGAAGCTGTATTACTTTCAAATTGATATTTTTTTTTCTAAAAAATCTCTTGGTCTCGTTAGGGTTAGGGTTAGGGCTTAGGTTTAGGGTTAAGGGTTAGGGTTAGGGTAAGTCTCTCTTCACTCGACTCTGAACTCACGCAGGGTCCAGTAGCATTGAAATAGTCTAAAGCTTCCCAGTTCTAATGCCGAACAAGGTTTAGTGCCTTTGAAAGAATCTTATTCAAAAATTTAAATAAATAGGACATACAGGATAGGAGCATTGGTCGCCTCGTATGCCAGTAATTATGTTGAAAACGGTAATATAGCCCAAGTGAATTATAAGGATTTTTTAGTGTATCAGTTCTTTGCAGTTTTTCTCAGTGATGATATGATAACACTATTAGTGATTATATGGTATCGTCATTAGTGACGATACGGTTTTAGAATATTTGATTAAGCTAATTTTTTCTCATACTGCTTACAGTCTTATGCTTCTGTTTCTGCTTCAAACATCTTAAGTGAACAAAAGCACTGTGAAAAAGGTTTTTTTTTTTGTACAGTCTTTTCTTAATCCTTTACCAAACAATCCCTGATTTTTACGGGTCTGGAATAGTAGCCTTCTGAAAACTTTGTGGGAAAGGAGAAAATGCTGGTAACTAGCATTTTCTCCTTTTCCCACAATGTTTTCTACCCTATTATAGACAGAAATCATGTTTTCAGCACGAGTTGAAATGTCATCTGCGAATGCTTTCAATTCGGTCTTGTCAAAAAGTTTGTCGTTTGGGAAAGGGTTAATCCTTTACCAAACAATCCTGGGAAACCTTGTGGGAGAAGGTGAAGGTTTTTGAAAAGACTTAAAGGTTTTTCAGATGCATTAAACCTTTGGTTTCTAAGCGAAAATCGCTGACTTTTCCTGACAGTATAGATCAAGATCAGACCGCACAGAACATGAAGTCTGATCTATCCGATTAGGAGATATTATTTTCTGGAACATAATTTTATTAAAGCATTTGGGTTTTAACTATCAAAATGAACATTTCTTTTCAGTTATTTAGCAGGATAAGGGTTAAACCTTCTTGTCACAGAGCATGGCAACCACTTAAAAATAGAACTTACGGGTCGTAAACCAAAAAGAGATCTTCCTGCGTAGCGTTTTCGCTAAAACCACCAATATTGTCACACATAATGCGGCCAATTGTTACTTTTTCAAGTTCCCTGCGGGCTGAAAAAGAAATTAAATAGAAAAAAATGTAGAGATCTGCCTTAGTGTCTCTTTGTGGGAGATTCTTCCAATTGTCGCCAGTGTTTTTGAACATTTACGAAATATATGTAGAGAAATCTGATTGAATGAATGAATGCATTCATGAATTAATGAATGCATGAAAGAATGCATCAATAAATGAATGAATGGCCGCTCTCAAAATTATTCCAGTCAAAGGTCACATAGCGGTAATTTAATTGGTTTGAATTTAGCCAGTCATGCACGTGCAAAATCAACGCCTTGAGCAGGATCCTGTGTTAAAAAAGGTTGTCACAGACGATATCGAGAAGCCGAATTGCATGGACGTGTTTTTTAGTGTTGTGTTAAGCGGTATCTGCCTGTGGAAAAGATTGCAAGTTTTTGTAACCCTCGGAGGCGGACCACTTACAAACAGGCAAATGTGAGTTTACAACGATATGTTTCTATCATCTTGTTACATCAGTGCTAGGCTGGAGTTTTGAAGGGTCTTGCCCAAGGGAACTTCAAAGAAAAACTCAGTGAATCAAGTGAGGCCCGAACCCGGAGTCTCCAGGTCAGGGGTCCCATACCAAGCCATGCAGGATCCACAGAAAGAAAGGCATTCGGAAGGTCAGAGACCGATGCAATGCAGAGAAATGACTCTCCCTACAAAATGACCCACGGGTCATTTCACTACGTAGAGGAACGACACGGGTCATTCCTCTACGTAGTGAAATGACCCATGGATGATTCCTCAACGCAGTAAAATAACACGTAGGTCATTTTGTAGGGGAGGTTTATTTCTCTGCATTAAACATGAATACACGGTCAGAAGTTGGAAAGAAGATGGGAAAAGGGCAAGGAAGAAATGAAAGAATGAAGGAAGAAAGGACGGAAGGAAGATAGAAAGAAGGGAAGGGAAGGAAGTGAAGGGATGACCCACAACTTACCATTTCTAGAGAAATAGCACGAATACCAGAACTGGTCGCCCCTTTTAAGCAAGCGGAACATTTCTCCGAGTACATTATTTATGATATCACCGCTCAAACCATTACCGGCTGGGTCAGGCAGTTCCATCATTCCGCTCAAAAAAGCATCTATGTCCTCAACGCCGCTTTAAGGTAAAAAAATACAAATAGAGATAATACGTCTCTTTCGGTGTTCAATGGAATTCATTAATTGCTTTCAGGTAGGTTATCGAGAAATAAAGGTATAATATTTTTCGATATTTCATTTTTACGACCTGTGAAAGTACCAATTTTTACATCTATCATTTAAATGCGTTGCTATGCGGAAGTAGTACGGCACAGGGAATTACATAAAAGAACTGTACGTGAAAAAGGGTTAATATGTGAATTAAATAGAATTTTATTTTTTTTGAGTGAAACATCGGAATTTATTTTTATCTCGTGAACATCATCGATGTGGCTGCGCCACTCATTAAAATATTACAATGCCCCCTCTCGCATGTTACAGACCATTTACGAAAGACAGGTTTTATCAATAGAATATGGCTTGCAACGCGCGAAAAGGTGCATTCGGACATTTGCATAAAGTGTCGTCTCGGATCAGCCTGTGCCGTCCGCACAGACTATTCCGAGATGACACTTTCCGATTTTATGTGATTTTCTGTCTTACGCAAGTTTACTGTAGCACAAAATCTAATGTAGTCGTAAAGTGCCGTCTCGGATTAGCCTGCGCGGACTGCGCAGGCTAATCCGAGACGACACTTTACGCAAATGTCCGAATGCACCTTTTCGCGTGTTGCACTCCATATGTACCTATATCGAAATTTGTAGTCTTGGAACTAAAAGGTTACTGCTTTGATACCAAGCTCAAGTAATTTATCTCTGAAAAAGGGAATATTCCTTTTTTACCGCCGGTCTTTGTTTCAGCGGTTTTATATTTTGGTAAGCAGCCACTTTGCGGGAAAGAATGTTATGCGAAGTTCTGGTATCTAAAATCAACCCCGTGAAAGTAAAGACAGATGCAGTGGCCGCTGTTATACATTTGAATCGATGTTGAAAATGGTGTTACTCTATCCCAGGAGACTGAATCTTAGAATTGTCAAAATTCACCTATTACCACACAATCTACTTTTGACAACCCTTAGAAAAAGCCTTTAGAAAACACTGTTGGAAAAGGAGAAAATGCTGGTAACCAGCATTTTCTCCTCTTCCCATAATGTTTTCAACCCTTCACAAAAAAAATCAAATTTTCGGTCACTTTTATGCTGTCGTCTGCAAATGCTTTCGATTTCGACAAACCTAAAATTGTGTCGTTTATAATGAGTTACGGGCATTTTGGAAGAAAACATTAATAAGGGCTTAATCGATATGATTTGTCCTTAAAAGAAGTCAAGCATCTTCTCCTTGTCCCACAATGTTTAAAAACACACATCTCAGTTATTCATATTCGTTTTGTAAACTGTTACCAAGAGAAAAATTAAAAAAAACTTACTGGTACAACTTTTTGAGGCCTGCATATGTCTCTTCAGTCACAAGACCCTCGGACAGTAGATCATCGATGTTTTCGGGGACATAAAGGTCATCAAAGAGTTGTCGGATACCCTTGTATGTCTCAACTCCGTGATCTCGACCTAAAGAAAAAAAAACATAAAACATGAAATCCTCTTCTTTAGAAATGTAACTTTTAATTATAAAAATGTACACGAGCTTTCGGCAGTACGACTGCCTCCTTCTAGTGCGATCCTGCGAATAAAATGCCTGCAGTAATGTTCAGTTGTAGTTCACACTAGAAGAAGGCGGCTGTACCACCGAAAGCTCGTGTACATTATTACAGAAAAACATATCTAAAACAGGGTTGACCTGGATCTGTATTTACCATTATTTGTATTTAAAGATAAAACATAGAGGATACCGTCGGTTTACTTCGAAAACCTCATAACTACAGCTTGTTACCTGCTGTAGTTACGAGGTTTTTGAAATAAACCGACGATACCTATCTATTCTGTTGTACAGGGTGACCGGAAAGTAAAGTAACACTTTTGCATATCTATAATATGGCCTTAGAAATTAGATGAAGAGGTAGAAATATAGAGAATAATCAACTGGTTATTTTTGATATGAAAAATATCTCACGAGGATGTGTTGTTAGGCGTTGAAAAAACGAGTGCGCAGCACGATTTTTTTAAACGCCTTACGACGCGTCCGAGTGAGATATTTTTCATATCAAAAATAACCAGTTGATTATTCTATTTATTATATACCTTATTAACATCATTATTTGTAATTTTGCGTTTGAAAGTCGAAAAAAATGTAGTCGAAAAAAAAGGTAGTTCCCAAATGACGTCAGGAAGTGAAAGTTGATAACGTCACTAGTGATGATATCAAAATTTATTACACTGGGAAATTCCAGGATTTCACTGTTAGGTATATAATAAATAAAGATATATCATGTATATAAGATATGCAAGTTTTTTGTGTGGTAATTTCATTTAATTTTCTCAACCATAGGCACTTTTATACAGATTTCAGATCAGAAGTCCCTTTTTGTCATTCGCGTCATTTTAGTAATTAATGACCTTTTCAATTTGAGGGCCTTTAAAATTTATGTTCTTTTTGTTTTCCAAATACACACGATGAATTTGTCAATCACTTCAGGACACATCAATGACATTGAATATCAATGACATTGAGTTTGCTTGAAAGATTTTTAAACAACATGTCTATGTTGTCTGGGTAGGGATCCTATCATCGAACGTATCATATAAAAAGTCTGTCAAAGATTTAGGTGTGTGTGTCTTAACACCATCCAGCATGAACCAATCTTTTTGCGTATATGTATAACTTCATCCTGACCTCAACCAGTGCGACTTCTTTGTGTGGTGTTATTTGAAGTCAAAACTCGACAATCCCAACCAAACAGCACAGACATGTTATTAAAGAACACGTAAAGTGAACTCAAGAAAGTTGATATTGATAGGTACGCCAAAGTGATTGACAATTTTACCCTGCATGTTCGGAAAGGAAAGAGCATAATCGGGGTCACTTTGAAAACGTCATTAATTATTAATATGACGCAAGTTACCAAGAAAAGCACCCTTGAATTAAAATCTGTATAAAACGCAAAATGTGATGAAAATTGGATTAAATTATCACACAAAAAGCTTACACGTTTCGTTTACATGTATACATGTATATATTTTTTATCTCTTTATCTTATACTTTAAGCTAAAATATAAATGTTACCTTACTATCCGGACACCCAGTATGATCCGAATTTCTTTCATCATGTAAAAAGTGATGGCCTTTACTTTTTACGAGTTGAAAGAAACTCCAATCATATCGTCGGCTTACTTCAAAAACCTCGTAACTACAGCTTTTTACCAGCTGTAGTTACAACCTTTTTTAATCAAATCGATGATACTAGTCGGTCTGTACTATGATCCGAATTTCTTTCACCATGTAAAAAGTGATGGCCTTTGCTTTTTACGAGATAAAAGAAAGTCCGATCATACCGTGGGTTTTCTTCAAAAACCTCGTAAGTACAGCTTGTTACCAATTGTGGTTAAGACGTTTTTGAAGTAAACCGACGACACTCGTCTGTCTCGTTATTTGATCCGAATTTCTATCATCATGTAAAAAGTGATGATTTTTGCTTTTTACGAGATGAAAGAAACTCCGATCATATCGTCGGTTTACTTCCAAAACCTCGTAACTACAGCTTGTTACACGATATAGTTACGAGCTTTTTGAAGTAAACAGGCGATACTTGTCTGTCTCCTTCTATGATCCGAATTTCTTTCATCATGTAAAAAGTGATGGCCTTTGCGTTTTACGAGATGAAAGAAACTCCGATCATATCGTCGGTTTACTCCCAAAACCTCGTAACTACAGCTTGTTACATGCTGTAGTTACGAGGTTTTTGAAGTAAACCAACGATACTTGTCTGTCTCGTTTTATACGTATAGTAAAGGGTTAATTGTGTGTTTGGGCACTTGGAAGAGAAATATAATTTCGTCCGCGTCCTCGGTTTGTGAGGCCATAAAACAGGGAAATTTCAATAAATACACATTGAAATAGTAAAGGTTTACGGTTTGATAAATTCGTTGTCCTTCAGAAAGCAGGCAACTTTCAATCTTGTATAAAACTATGACCAATCATGCCTACTAAGCCGAACATGATTTGTAACAGTTTTAAAAATGTTTCAGATTGCTGTGCCAGCTAACCGTTCAACTTCTAATGACTTACCTCTTTGTACATTTAACGCGCCAAGTGACCCATGGGGAAAGGTTCCATTCAAGTCACCATCTAGATTACCGAAAAGATGAAACTCGACCGTACTTTCCATTTTACTGAAATGAAAACGGGGATATATTTAAAAAAAAAATCAGTGAAAAGGGGGTTAAACGTATTTACAGTAAGTACAGACCTACAGGTATGTTTGCATTATCCATGTAAGCTGTTATTTGTTTAACTCGTAATGCTAAATAACTAAACTGAAGTTTTCAATTTTATGGTAAAAACCAAAATATTGCGACATCAAAGTTATGTTTTGGGAAATAACATCTCCTAATCGGACAATGTAGGTCCAAAATCAGACTGATATTGGAGGAGGTATCCAGTAAGAAGAATTCTTACCCGTCGGTCAGTGGACATGACTTATGTAGATTTAGCATCACGGAATCAGACCCGCCTGCGAGGAAGGATGTTGTGGAATTGAAGAAGTTGTTCACAAGCGGAAGTGAACCGACGGCGTCATTGAAGACGCTGTCGGTATTGGGGTCACCAACTAGGTCATTAGGGATCCAGTCATGCCCCATTCTGAAATAAAAGAAGAAGCAAATGAGGGCCTGAAATACTATACTTCCTGTTGTGCGGTAGTCCTTTTTACTTCGAACGAAAGGAATAAAAGCATTCATTGATTTTGATCGTGTAAATGATTCTTTCAACTGAATGTGAGACTTATTTTAGTCATAGTAGAACATTATGAAGCGATACATAGAGATCAGAAATAAGGCTAGATGTTCCATATTAACCCCTTTGTTCCCAGCTTATTCCATATCAGTTGCCAGCTTCCATGTCATTTCAAGAATAACTTTTTGTCAGTTTACTTTCAAAAGCCTGTAACAAGCTATAGTTTCGAGGTTTTGGAACTAAACCGGCGATTTGCCATTATAAGTGCTTCATCAATAGAAAATGGAGCAGGCCTTACAAAAAAACCGATTAAATACATGATAGCGTCCATGTCACCAGTTCTTTCTATGAGTGTATATTTCCAAGCAAATTTTTCTCGAATATTTGTCTTGCATATTGAGCAGCGCTCTAAATAGTTTTAAGCGAGTTGTGAGACAAAATTGAGGCACTTTCATACAGACCGCGCCACTCGTGAAAATATCACTCGATGAAATAAATTTCGATCTTTCACCGAAAAATACAAATATTATATTCTATTTATTTCATGCTGTTGATCTTTTCTGTAAGGAGCTTTATCAAAATCCAGTACAGTTCTGTCCGTTATTCCCCGTGACGTACCCCTTCCGCATAGCAACGCATTACAAGCGCGAGAAATGTAAGGTATATGACGTCATATTTCCCATCTGGTTGTTAGGCACGCGCAATTTACCTAGGTAACAAGAACGTGAAAATCGGTATTTTCACTAGTGGTATTTTCACTAGTGTAAGATCGAAAAATATTTTCACTGCTATTTCTCGATATCCTACCGGAAAGCATGAAATAAATAGAGGATATTTGTTTTTTTCGGTGTAAGATCGAAATTTATTTCATCGAGTGGACACCATCGGTAATATTTTCACGAGTGGCGCAGCCACGAGTGAAAATATTACCGATGGTGTTCACGAGATGAAATAAATTTCTATCTTTCACCGAAAAAAACAAATATTCTATTTATTTTATGCTTTTAACCCTTTCTGTGAGGGGGCTTTATCAAAATTCAGTACAGTTCTTTTCCCTTATTCCCCGTGGCGTACCCCTCCCGCATAGCAACGTTACGTCAAGCGCGTGAAATGTAAGGTATATGACGTCATATTTCCCATCTGGTTGTTAGGCACGCGCAATTTACCTAGGCGACAAGAACGTGAAAATCGGTATTTTCACTGGTGATACCAGTGTAAGATCGAAAAATATTTTCACTGCTATTTCTCGATATCCTACCGGGAAGCATGAAATAAAATGGATTATACGGATCTTTAGCCATGTGACTACATATACTTGCTTTGTATGATACATTACCTATTGAACTTCATTGTTTGCTCAAATGTATTCCAAGCCCTCTGCTTAAATAAGGTATTAATTTACTCTTTACAAAACAATCCCTTTTTTTACGACCCTGAGATAGAAGGCTTACCTAAATATAATTCCCCACAAGTTGTGAATACCACCATTGAAGCGGTCATTGTAGCGACACCCATCATCAAATTCTAGGTCATATTTAGCTATAGTGGTGTTACTTAGGAATGAAGGCAGGAAGCTCTTGTAAGTAATAACCTGTAAAATGAGATATATACCTTTGTATGCGTTGTACATTATCTGTTTTATCATTTGCCCTGTGGAAAGTGGGGTTAATTCATTTCAGAAGAGCATGGTTCAAAGAGAGACAACATGTGATTATGGATAGATACACTCGTCACAACTCGGCCGATTCCGTACCTACATCCAACCTCGTCCGTATCAACGGTCGTTTCCATTTGAAGTGCTGATCACGTGATCTTATACATGGCGCACCTATGTCAGTCGTTTAGTAAAGACATAAACAACCTCGATGAAGTTACTCACATCAGTTTTTTCTGTCGGTGAAAACTTCAATCGGAATTGATTAACCCCGTTAGAAAAATGAATGCACGAACTGTTTGTCAACTGAAATATATTTAGAACGATTTCGATAGAAAATTGCAACTCAAGTTCTCTTTTGTAAGAGGAACCTGACAATTTTCAGAATGGTAAACCGGCGTATTCCCAGGCGATAAACGTACCAGTCTGCTGCATATCAATCCACCAGATACAACCGAGCGATTTGATGGCTCCCATCACCCGAAGTTTGCCGAATCGGTTCGGCAAACCTAACCCTAAACCCTAACCCTAACCTTACCTTAAACCCTAACCCTAAAATCCATTTTGGCAAACATCTGACTGAGTCTCTAGAAAATAAGTTAAACCCATTACCACACAATCCCTATTTTTGACGCCCCTGAGAAAGAAGCCTTTAGAAAACATTGTCGGAAAAAAAGTTAGCAAAGTTTTCTACCATTCACAAAACAAATTTCCAATTTTCAGTCACGTTTATTTTGTCGTCTGCAAATGCTTTCAATTTGGACCAGTCTAAAAGATTGTCGTTTGGTAATGGGTTAATGTTATCTAAGATGTCAAAGTTAGACGCACTGAAAAATTATCAGAACGACAGAACGACAGAAAAGAACCGCCATTTACATGACATGCTTGCGTCAAAGTCAGCATGAACGAGGATTTGATACCATCTAATGCAACAGGCCTGTTCGAGAAATTGCAAGACCGTTTGGATATTTGCAAGCTGCGATCAAATCAATGACAGCGATCTTTCAATCAAACTGGCAGTATGTATGATGGGCCTCGTTCAGGCCTTCCTCATGTAATAGTGGCAGACGAAGGTCGTTTCATTAGGGTAACGTCCAACCAGCTTTCCACCATACTTCGGCATTACCGGAGGCCATGTCAGCGTGAAATAGTCCGTAACAAAATTCATCGGTACGGAGTTTCTTCGAGGCCACCACATCATGACCTAGTATTGACAGAAAGACATCGGCAAACACAATGGAGACAGGTGGACTGGGATAATGTGAGGTTTTAGCGATCAGGCGCGTATTCAGTTACAAGTAGCTGATGGGAAAACAAGGATCCGTATCCAACACCAATTTCTAGGACCATTCTAAGTCTTATCTTCAGATTTGAAAGTTATATACCTCTTGATTGGCTAAACCCCCAGATTCAAAATTGGAATAGTTTGGAGAAAGAACGTTTTCAGAATTATTGGTGAATATGGACCCAAGATTAAAGAGAAGGAGAGAAGAAGGCTTTGTTGACGCTTGTGTTGTATTGCGTTGGTGGTACACACCGTCTCAGTTCTAACTAGAGCCTCGAGAGCGTACACATAGTAAAAATTGACAACGGACGATGCACGAAGAACGCAAGACACAATACGATCGCAAATGCTCACTTTGAGCACTCAGGTGAGCTTAAATGAAAAAAAAAAAAGTTCTATACCTGCATTTCAGCTGCAACAATGTGACGAACAACTTGGAAAAGTTCTTCTCGAGCTACGTCGTTGTCATCAGTATAACCATGGTTTTTGAGTTCATCTACAAGACGGTTATGCTCCCTAACAAACAGTGTGTGCATACCGTTCAGAGACATTTGCTCCTGACTTCTAAAATCACCTACAACATAAGCACGAGTCATGTTCCGTGAAAAGGAGGTTTCGATGGATCTGTATAAAGTATCGTTCCAGATCAGCCTGCACGGACTGCACAGGCTGATCTGGGCCAAAAGTGTTTGCTAGTGGTCAATAGTCTACATGTGCAACGACCATTTAATCTCATGATTTAGCTGGTTGTGATATAAAACTGGTCTCAAGGACCAAGAATTATGTGATAATTGCTTAGCATCATGTATCGAGGGAATGCATCAAACAACCGCTTTCCTAAAGCATGGCTTATGTGTTATATACACATACGCAAAAACGGACCTTCTGGGAACTGCGAAAAGTGTGAGCTCTGGTCAGCCTGCGCGAATTGCGCAGGCTGACCAGGGCTCACACTTTTCGCTTTAATGACACTTCCTGTTTAAAAACTTGTTATACAATCATGTTTGAATTAACAACCTAAACACCGACATGCGCCATCGTTGATGTGTTTTCATCTAATTGATGTACAGAATTCCCAGATGGTCCCTTCTTGCGTGATAGATCACATATAAAAAGGAGGCAGATATGAATGATTTTTTTTTTCAGACTGATTAAACGAGTTGCGGTAAATGTTCCTAACCTTCCCCTCCCATCCTCTTGCATAGGCAAAGCTTTGGAGCTATGTTAACAAGTATGGAAAATAATGTGCAGATAACAATCTTTATTATACGGTTGTTCCAAGTGGTCGTCGCTGGCAGGGAAATTAATTTCAAAACTCGGTCAAAATCTATGAGGTCACTCTATGATCTCATTGTATACTTTGTTCCTGATTTCAAACTTCTCTTTTTCTGTCGGCGACTAATGTACCGCCATTGATTAATGGGTTGATGGCTGGATGGATGGATGGATGGAAGAACAGACGCATGTACGGACAGCCAGACAGACAGCCAGGTATGAAATGAAAAAAAAATACCTCCATGTCTACAGTTGACTGTGACTCCATCGATGACTTGGTTGTCCACTGCACATGCCTCGCCTGCTTCCGTTGCCAATGGCAACTCGTCTTGATTGTCTTGAGGGTTAGGCAAAACTTTCATTTTTGCAGAGTCTGAGGACAGAAGATGTAATATTACAAGTATGTACACGCGTGTGTGTGTGCACGTGTGTCTGTTTTGTTTTTGTTGTTTATTTGAGCAATGATTTGTGAAAAGGGGGCTTCATGAAGCGCCTAAAGTACGCTTCAATTATGTGTGTATCTGTGATTTGTTTGTCATATTTATGTAATAAGGACTCCATTACGTATTTTTTCCAATAGCAGACTCTTGATGGAGATTAATCCGCAGATGATTTACCAAAAGAAAACAGTTTCGACTCAGGTCAGCCTTCGAGGAGTGCGCAGGTTGACATGCGAGGAGTGCGCAGGTCGACCTGAGTCTATACTTTCTGCAATTGCATTAAAACTCCCTTTGTCATTGAGCAAAGCTCAAATATAAGCAAAAAGATAAAAACAAACAAAACAAAACTTACTTTTCTCCCTAAGAGATTCACTCTGATTGGTTCGCGATTCGTACACGTTACTTGCATCAAGCCATGATGTGATGATATTCATAGGATGTCGCAACCCTGAAGTGATGAATACGGAATATTATTTCATGCTTTCCGGTAGGATACCGAAACATACCAGTAAAAACATTTTTCGATATTCCACGGGTACGAGCAGTGAAAATACCGATTTTTTATATTCTAGTTACCTAGGTTAATTGCGCCTGACTCACAACCAGATGAAAATATGACGTCATTTGCATTACATTTCTCACGCTTGACGTAATAATGTAATGGATTTTGATAAAGCTCCTCCCAGAAAGGAAAAAAACTGTGCCACTCGTGAAAATATTACCGATGGTGTTCACGAGATAATTTTTTTTTTTATGTCAGTTCGTACGTCCCAATGAATGGGATTTTATGGTTATTACCGCGGGTAGATCGATAGATGGTTTTGCATCTCTTGATATATAATTTGTAATCTGATATTCGTTGGGTTTGAAATAAAATTTATCAAACCCATCAAGAAAAGTTATTACGCTTGCCAAGGTTTGCTTAATAACATTTTTTCTAGATTCGTTTCATAAATTTTTTCATCAAACATTAACTCGTGTCATATTTTATATATCTGATTTGGCTACGCCAATTATAGTTTGTTACTTTAGATGTACAACTTGAACCAGCAGAATAACTAGTGAAACGGGTTTGGATTTTTCGGAGGATGCTATGACAGTACGACTGTCAGTAGATCTACAACATACAGGGGATATTTTTCTACTGTAAATAAAGAGTTAGTGCAAGACTAGTGTAAGTGCATATATAATTTATATGCACTTACAATAGTCTTGCACTCGAAATGTTGTGTAGCAAAGGTAAGATGTATGACAAGGAATTAACAGTTCAACTTACTATCATCAACTAACGAGGAGTCTTCGGAGCAGTCGAGGATGTTTGCTGATCGGACAAAATTCTGACATTCTGCGGTAGACGCATCGAATGGCTCTAGCTCAGAAGCTGACAAGAGGTCATTACTGACGGGAATGTTGAAACATGCCTCTTCGCTGTATCTAAGAAAGAAAAGAAAAATGCATTGACTGAATTCGTTTGAATCGTGTATAAAATCGCTTTCTCAACCCTTTACTCCATAGATACTCATTTCTACGCATTGCTTGTAGGAGCGTTTGGAAAACATTGTGGCACAAGGTGAAATTGCTCGTGACGAGCAATTTCACCTTTTGCCACAATGTTTTCTATGCTATCAAAAGGTGTCATATACACATAAGAAACAGCTTCGTTCTTGCTGTTATTTAGGGTCAATTAGAGATACCATAGAAATGCCTTATTGAGTAAAGGGTTAATAGGTACGTGTATGCTGTTCGATACAAAGTTTAAGATATAATATTTTATCAAAAAATTGATGAATAATAACATAATCAAGGTGTCGTTGGCAACGTACTTTAAGTCACATTTTACTGTATCGTGTGAAAAGTAAAAGAAGTTTTGTAAGTAATGTAAGGGGTCAACGTAAATGAAGTATTCTAAATAACGTTATAAAAACTGTTGGTGACTTAATAAAGTATTTAAGTAATGTTAATTATGTAGAGGATAATCAACTGGTTGTTTTTGATATGAAAAATATCTCACGAGGATGCGTTCTTAGGCGTTGAAAAAACGAGTGCGCAGCACGAGTTTTTCTTACCGCCTTACGACGCGTCCGAGTGAGATTTTTTCATATCAAAAATAACCAGTTGATTATTCTATTTATTATATAACTTATTAACATCATTATTTGTAACTTTGCATTTGAAAGTCGAAAAAAATTTAGTCGAAGAAAAAAAGTAGTTCCCAAATTACGTCAGGAAGTGAAAGTGAAAGTTGATAACGTCACTAGTGATTATATCAAAATTTATTACACTGGGAAATTCCTGGATTTCACTGCTAGGTATATAATAAAGAGTAATAATGGGTAACCAAACTGGTAGTGTACAAGTAAGTGAGCAACATGGAAAAAAAAACAACTTACGAAGCATTATTTACAGTTCGCCCGTTTGAACAACATGTCGGTGCATGTCCATTAACTGAAATAAAAATGGTCATAAAAGAACTACGACATCAACTAACGACACTGTCAACTACTGCTTAACTTAAAATACATGTCGACAAAATTCAGACCAGTCTATTTTTGAAAGCTTTTGGTGACAAAATAGTAGATGTGATTTAACCCTTTACCCCATAAGGCATTTCTATGGTATCTCTAATTGACCCTAAATAGCAGCACGGATGAAGCTGTTTCTTATGTGTATATGATACCTTTTGATAGCATAGAAAACATTGTGGCAAAAGGTGAAATTGCTCGTCACGAGCAATTTCACCTTTTACCACAATGTTTTCCAAACGCTCCTACAAGTAATGCGTAGAAATGAGTATCTATGGAGTAAAGGGTTAAATGACGGGCTGGAAAGAAGTAAACTCATTGCTGAAAAAGGAGTTCCTCACCCTTAATTTCTAAAACCCTCTATTTCTGGGTCTATAAAACACGTATTTGATTTGTTAAGGCTTTACCCTTAAATTTAACAAATAAATCAAATTAAATTTTCTATCTTTGTGATATATAATCCAAGAACTGCAATTTGTAAACATTCACTTAGCTTAATTGGTCTGCTTTCATTGCATCCTGATAGTGTAGTTCAAGGTGCAGTCTGATCGAAATCTTCAATGTACGAAACATTGAGTCAAGTAGTCTAAGGATTCATGAGCCACACTTGTAATACTAAACTGATGCTTATTAACCCTTTCCCAAACGACAAACTTTTGGACTAGACCAAATTGAAAGCATTCGCAGACGACAATTCAGCTCTTGCTGAAAAGATTATTTCTGTCTATGATAGGGTAGAAAACATTGTGGGAAAAGGAGAAAATGCTTGTTCCCAGCATTTTCTCCTTTTCTCACGATGTTTTCAAAAAGGCTACTATTCTTTCTGTCTATGATAGGGTAGAAAACATCGTGGGAAAACGAGAAAATGCTTGTTCCCAGCATTTTCTCCTTTTCTCACGATGTTTTCAAAAAGGCTACTATTCTAGACCCGTAAGAACCAGGGATTGCTTGGGAAAGGGTTAACCATGGACTCTTTTATAAGAATAGCCTAGAATGGTAGATAATAAACAGAGCTATGAGGTAAACAAAAAGCTACTTTCACAACATTTAAGCAGATCGGTCAATCGTAAGAAGAAAGTTAAGCCCTTATCTCTAGTAATAAAACGTTGCAGTTAGTCAGGGCTAGATGTGGAACGATCTCAGTAGAGATCAATAAAGATAAGCTTAATGCCAAATATTGACAGCTTTTTTTAGTTTTGTTGTCATGGCAATAGTAGTTTTCAATTTCTTTTCAAACAATTCAAACATTCTTTCGAAGGCTATGGAAGTTTGATATCAGTGAAGTTTCATCAAAATTGGATGAATGAATTTTAAAAAAGAGGATTTTTGAAATAGAGGTTAACGAACGGGCGCATGGACGTACAAAGGGTCATAGGATTAGTTCGCTAGACGATGTAGCCAATAAAAAAGAAATTGTATATCTTGTATCATACCAGAAAGGACAGGCGTGGCTATCAAATCGTGGTCCAGGAACTGACCCCATTGAAAGGCCATTAGGGTCACATCAGTACTCCATTTTGTGTCTCCTTTTTCTGTCAGTAACTCCAATGCCACGTCAAGTGCACTCGGAAGTGGTTCTCCGGTATGCAGGGAGCTTACTCTGGGTTTGTTGATTTGTTCTGTTCAATGATAAAGAATGTATGACCAAACAAACGAACGAAAGAGAGGCCAAACAAAAGAGTAATACTTGTAAAATAAATTCGGTATGTTTATTTTAAATATTTGAAAATAAAAATCGTGAGTCGTTTTAATTGAATGCAGAGTCTTGTGCAATGTGAGTGATGAATGAAAAAGAGGGCAAGTAAATGGTGTTAGATTGACTTTTTACTAAAGGTAAAAAAAATTGACCTCCCAAAATTGATCGATTGATTGATTGTATGGTGTTTAACGCCGTTTTCAACAGTTTTTCAGTTCTGCCAGTGTACCTATCAACACTTTCCCGAATTCTCTTTTGCCATTATTCTGCACAATTTTCTTCCCAAGCCACTGGCTGCTTTCTACTATCGTCGAGACAATGGTCTTCAGTGGAAGAGGAATGAAGCCTGTCCTAATGATCACCCTCAATCCTCGAAAAAAAATTGACTGAGCCAGGGATCGAACCCAAGACCCCCTGTTTTTTATGTCCTGCACGTTACCGACAGAGCCACTAGGACTTGCCCATTCTAACTGAACACAGTTGTAGACAAAAAAAAAAAAACATTCAAGCACCTTTCACAACAACAGTTTCCTTTCACGTCGTTACAGATCAAAATGAGGGCATGTAGTCACACCTAATTTTTTAGAAAGTTCTCAGTCCTTTTCTCCATATTTTCAAATTTCAAAGTAACCAATTTGTCTTATTCAACATTCTGCGAACACAACAGTTGGTAGCTGGCGGAAAAAAAATAAAACAAGGTAGAAAGTAAACAAAAAACTGGGCAACCTGGCAACTTTTTACCTAGCTTAAAAGATTTTTTTTTAATATTCCGCATACACTAAGACCTACCGTACCGTAACACACTGCAATCATCACAGTTCTTTTAGTAATTTAAGTATGATTGAAATTCAAACATTTTATTTTGATCATGACATTAATCTATATTACCCCTAAAATGTTTGACTCATCTGTTTTGAGAGGCTTTGTAGAATAGAAGGCAAAACTAAATATAGTTCAATGGATGAATTAAGAAATAATCTTCTTTCTATCGTGGTATATCGTTCAATAAACCACAGTTGTGAGTTATGCGGCGCAATAAATAATGCACGAGGGCGATAGCACGAGTGGGTTATTCATTGCGCCTCATAACTCACTACGTGGTTTATTGAACGATATACCACGATAGAAAGAAGAGTATTTCGATTCTAACTTGGCCATTTCTTAATGAAAGGAAAACAAGTTCAAACTAAGAGTAAAATCGCGGATGAAGATTATGTTCCATTGAATAACTCACTCATTGAATGACGTCACTCTACATGGATTGTCGCAGATTTTTCCACGTTTTCCTTGCACTGTGTTTATAGAGCCAAAGTCGCGTGTCATGTTAGAATATTTGTTTTTGAATAGGAATGAACAATTTTCGGAAAAGGAGAAAATGCTAATAACAAGCGTTTTCTCCTTTTCCCAAAATGTTTCAAAATCCTCCTTCCTCAGGGTCGTCATGAATCGGAATGGTGTGGTAAAGGGATAATAATAAATTTCACAAACCGGCTTGGTCACCTACCTATATCAAACACCCATTCTGTGTGCTCTACCGATGAAATATAAACTTCTGCAACGCTAAGAGAACCATTCAAATTTGTCAGCTCAAGGGGCGAACGTGTCACAATATTGAGGGCAATCTGGTTTCCGGTTCCAAAATATATATAGTTATCATACCAGGCAAGCCACATGGCACTGTAAGATAAGAAAAGGAATCTGCGATATTCGGTTGTCATTCAGCTAAGCTTTACGATAAGTGAAACACATTTTGAATGCCTGTTTATGTAATATGGGGTACGTCATATGGAATAACCGAAAACAACTGAATTGTATTTTTGTATTTTATTTTTGCTGTAAGTCCCCCGGTAAAAAGGGTTAGAAGCACAAAATATGTGTTTGCATTTTTTTTGGTGAAAGATCGGTTTTTATTGTGCACAATATCAGTATTATTTTTGCTCGTGGCTTCACCATTCGTGAAAATATTACAGAAGATGTTCACTCTATGAACAAAATTTTGATTTTTCACTGAAAAAAAATCCTCTCTTTATTATATACCTGAAAATTTTCAAGCTCAAAAACGCGGATAAAATATCAAACAAGCAAGCAAAACATCCGTATAGATCTACACACAGTGAAATACGGTTCTAATTGTGGTATGATGACATCATGATGACGTTCCTCACGCCCAGAACAGGATTATATTCATTTGAAGTTTGATTGGTCAAAATTTTATGCTGTAATATTCATCCGCTCTAAATATAGAAGTTTCTGGTTTCTACACCACTTTTTTTAAAAAAATAAGATGCCAACAATTCGCAATATTTGTCGTTTGAAGATGTGGGTATATAATAAAAGGAATATTATGCTGTAGTAATTTTCCTGGCGCCATAGTCGACCTATAGTCTTGCACGATATAAAATTAATTTCCTCGCGCAAAACGAATCAAATACAAGTGTTAGGGAAGTCTACAACATTATGGTAACTCTCTTCGTGCTTGCATTTAATTTGATTTGCGTGAGAAATTTGATCTCTCAGTCGAGCGAGATGTAATTTTTCTCTTACGTAGGCTACAAGTAAATACAAGTTCTAAAAAAGTTATGGAAGCTTAATATTCCTTTTACTTTATACATTCGACTTTTAATGACAAAAGTTTGCATTTATGACATTTCATTCACAAAACTTAAACAAAATAGAACAGATAATGGTGTACTGACTTGTAACTTCGTTTTCAATGAATGGCGGATGAATGTTATAGCGTAACATTTTGACCAATGAAATTTCTTCACCTAGAATAAGGCTAAGAATGCAAATTATAAATGGATGGTTTTGAGTTTATCACACTTCTTAACAGTTTAACAGTTTAGGCCATATCAAGGCGGCCAGTGAAACCTATGCAAGTGTTTACTGTCCTTCTGAGACTAGAACTGACACAACTAGCTTCCGACTAACTGAATAATTTCTTATTTGTATCAGAGGTGAGAGGCGAAAAAACACAGGAAAGAAAGTTTGCTGCAACAGGTTATCAAACCTGCAACCACTAGTGCATGAATCATCTAGGCTACTTGTCTTCCATACACATGTACCTGTGCTAGACATCACCTTATTTTTCACAAATTTGAGCTTTTTCGTGTAATGCCTAAAAATAACACGAATACTCTTAAATATGTGTAATTTGTTTGGAATGACTGACTGACTGATTGAATGAATGAGTAAATAAATTACCAACAATTAAGTAATGAAAGAACTTATCAACAAATACTTATATAACTGATATATCAAAAATTTGTCAATTAAGCGATTTATGGACTACTACTTAATAGATAGATAGATAGATAGATAGATAGATAGATAGATAGATAGATAGATCAGTCCGTCTGTATATTTTTTTCTATATTCTTTTGATTAATTCGTAAAACTGCATTTAACCCATTACCAAACAACAAAAATTTAGACTGGTCCAAATTGAAAGCAATTGCAAACGACAACATAAACGTGACTGAAAATTGAAAATTTGTTTTGTGAAGGGTAGAAAACATTGTGGGAAAAGAGAAAATGCTGGTTACCAGCATTTTCTCCTTTTCCCGCAATGTTTTCTAAAGGCTTCTTTCTAAGGGGCGTCAAAAGTAGGGATTGTGTGGTAATGGGTTAACTATTAAACAACAACATACTGATAGTTACTGTAGCGTTCCCCAGCCGCAGTGGTAAAGTCTTCAAGAAGTGTTCGGTTTAAAGGGTTGTAATCATATACCGGCCCTATGCTGTGTGGTCCGGTAAGAGTCGAGAATTCTGGATGAATATTGTCCACGGTTAGTGTGACCGTATCCCCTGTAAAAATAACGATATTTTCATAGCAATAAAGACAGACGTTTTGCGTACAGTACAGATTAAGATCAGACTGCAGAGAACATTCTCTCTAATCTTACATCTATAGTGTCAGCTTATTTCAGTTGTGAATGGCACTTTAAGGTTTTACAACAAGTAACGCTACAAGGGAGATATCTGTCCAGATCGAGACTTCTTAAAATGGCAAGAGAGTAGGAAGTTCAAAGAGACATCTTTGAATATTTTTAGACAGATAAAACGGAGGGAACTCGATAGGAATTCATAAAAAAAAAAAGAGCAGCATCGCATGCACGTGCCAATATTCGGCTGAAAATGCTTTCGGTCCAAAATTCTAAATCGAAAAAGGGTATACTCGAGCCAAACAATTTTAATGGTAATTCCCAACAGTTTTAAGGGTTTCCCTGTTGATAGTTAAAAACTTATATGTTTTTGAAATAAGTATCTTCAGTTATGACAAAGACATTACAAAATGTCGTTTTTTTTTTAAAGTCCTTAGGCTGAAAAAGGGGACATAATTTTGTCAAACTATTTTGATGATTACCATTCTCTGTTATATAGGCCTCCTTTTTGACGGGTAATCACTTATCCGAATTCAAAGTAAGTATTTTCAGTAATGACAAAGATATTCGAAAGTGTCAAAGTTTCCAACACGAAAACGTCGGTGCCATGACTACGGCAATGACTTGAAGTTTCCCTAGAAAAAACGGCTGAGCTAAAAACGAGAGAAATGCTGTAAACATACCATCTGTTCCAACAAGTTTCACTGTAAATTGTCCTCTGGTGTCTTGCTTAACCCCAAATCTGAGGGTATAGAGGCTATATACCCAATCTATATGGTTAAGATTGTCAACAAATCCATAAAGCGGGTACACACATTCTTCCTCATTTGTTGCCACTTCGTAAACGTCCCCTGTAACATGAATAAATGGCTTTATTTCGTTCTTTTCAATAGTTTATCGAGAAAGAGGTTGGGTCTTTTTTTTATTTCATGCTTTCCGGTGAAAAATATCGATTTTATTTTCTAGCTCTTCAATTGGAGATGGAAACAGTTGTCCCCGAACAATAGTTATACTTACATGTAGATAAACAGACCGCAGCATTCAACATGAGAGAAAAAATATAGATGATATTTTTTTTTTTCAGTTATAGATCGAAATTTATCCCATCGAGTGAACATCATCGGTAATATTACCGATAATGTTCACGAGATGAATTAAATTTCGATCTATAACCGAGAAAAACAAATATTCTATCTATTTCATGCTTTTATTCCTTTCTGGGAGGAACTTTATCAAAATCCAGTATAGTTCTTTTTAGTTACATGTATTCCCCGTTGCGCGCCCCTTCGCATAGCAATACATTGCAATATTACGTCAAGCGCGAGAAATGTATGATAAATGACGTCATATTTCCATCTGGTTGTGAGTCACGCGCGTTTAATCCAGGTAACTGGAATATAAAAATCGGTATTTTCACTGGTCGTTACCATCCAATATCAAAAAATATTTCACCAATAATTTTCGATAACCTATACGGAAAGCATGATATAATGCAATGTTTTTCATCTTGTGTAAAGCAAACGCCATACGTTCACCGGTTTATTATTTATTTTTGTTGAAAGAGAGGAATGTTTTTTCTCATTGCAGGATTTAAGTTTGAAACTTGACAAAAGGATGTTAATAATGAAAGGTCGTAACCTTTCGAAAACAACTAGAATGATTAAACCCATTTCCAAACGACAATATTTTAGACTGGTTCAGATTGAAAGCATTTGTAGACGACAAAATAAAGGTAACTGTAAATTTGAAATTTGTTTTGTGAAGGGTAGAAAACATTGTGGGAAAAGGAGAAAATGCTGGTTACCAGCATTTTCTCCTTTTCCCACAATGTTTTCTAACGGCTTCTTTCTCAGGGGCGTCAAAAGTAGGGGTTGTGTGGTAATGGGTTAAGTTCTATAAGTTTATATTGCTCGGAATGTGTCACAAAGAGCAGTGAAAAATGTTTTGTATACGGGTGAGTTTAGGATTTCTCTTCTTGGATAGGATAAAAAAAAAGAAGAAATCTGACTTACTGATGGCAAATTCCGTGGTCAAAGTCGAGCCTTCTGTTCCTATGGCAACAAAACTAAAAAAAAAATAGTCAATACTTAAAATTGTTTAAGCAGAATCAAATTTGACTTTAACTCTAATCTTGGCTAGGGGAGAAACACAAATATTTAACAGTTTGGCTGCGAAGCGCGACTAGCTAATCTTTCGCAGACAGTGTAGATCAAGGTCAATAGAATATGCACAGAATATGCAGTCTGATCTTTGCTCTACACTTTCCGATTAGGAGACATCAATTAAAAAACCAGAACTTTGTCAAAGTAATATAAGGGTTGTTGAGATCCAATTGAAAATTGGATCCTACTTATTTAGCTGGGTATCATTATTCTGATCGTTCTCCTTCTATATAAGTCAGACAAAACTTTCAAGCTGACAACTAAAAACCAAATGATGCTACTTCAAACTTACTTTTCGGAGAAAAAAGTCTCATTATCGGACAGTGTAGAACCAAGATCAGACTAAACGTTCTTCACAGAACGTTTAGTCTGATCTTAGATCTACACTGTCCGCAAAAAAAACAGTATTTGCGCTCAGCTGATGTAAAGTTAATAAGGATAAATGGCGTTAAAGGCACTAGACTCGGAATTTCAAAATTATTCCAAGGTCTAAAATGTAACCTCCCCGACTATTTTTTCCTCCTTTTTTTTTGCATATACTGTAAAAGCGAATATTATTAGTTGTATGGTCAGGTGGCAGGGGACTTGAAAACTTGTTCACGGCCCTCAGCTCGAGGCGACATGGTTCACCACAGCCGTGAAAAAGTTTCGAAGTTCCATGTGACCTGACCATGCAACGGTTTTTCTTTTTTATTGGTTTAAAACTGACATCACTGGGAATTGACGTCACTGAAACCTTGGTAATACGTGCTAAAACGTGCAGTTTGGCGCACAATCTTGATGTAAATCTTGTCTACGCCGCCATTGTGGATGTTGTGTTCATAGTGTGTTCGAGTATACTGGGCTCCCGAGAGGGAAATGCTCCAGTGTTTATGATATTCATGTTCGAGGCCTATTATCCAATCAGATCACGAGAAATTTCTTTGCAGTATAATAATGTCTTTATTACTCCTTATCACATTCTCTTAGTCGCGTTCTGGTTCTGTATTCGTCAACCATTCTTAAAAACATTCGTAGACTTATTCTTCAGAATTTTGTGAGTGTGAAAGTAACAGACCTTAGCCAAACCCTAAACCCTAACCCTAACCCTATCCCTAAGTTCTGTTACTTTCACAGTTAGAAAATCTTGAAGAGTACGACAAAGAATGTTCTTAAAAATTGTTGGTGAGCACTGACCCTGGTAAAGACCGTTACCATAGGCTGATTTATCTGAAGCCTGATACATGTACAAGTTACTTCTTCCGACCGGTCTCCGCCATGAAAAATTTATAGACTTTATTTCATCAGCTTGTGGTTAATATGAGGAAATATTTGCCGAAAAAGGGAAAGGTATGCGAAAATATCGAATGCCGTGCCATTTTCGCGGACCTTACCCTTTCGAGGCAAACATTTCCCCATGTTAACCACAAGCTGATGAAATAAATTATATGTTATATTTTCATCTGATTATTTTGTCAACGAATGCCACTTTTAAAACTAGTGATCTCAAGTCAATAACCCAGATTTTCGGTAGGGGGAAATTATTCACTGTGACGGGAAAATAATTCCCCCAGCTTAATTTACATCATTTCTTTACCCATAGAATTTCTAAAAATAGACACATGAAATATCATATTTTGCGATATTCAACAACCCTCAGACTATGTATGCCATTTTGACATAACAAAAACCATGAACTAGACAAGTAATTATCGACAATTCTAAATTGCAGTTTGCATTCTTAGCCTTTTTCTTCATTTAACAGGTAACAGAATTGCCATTTGGTTTAGCCATTTTTAGCAATTATAGCTACTTGAAGCAGAACTCTTGAATTTAGATTTTTCCTGAGAATCAATGAAACGAAGAACGTTATCACCTAGTCAGTCAGTCACTCTCTCTCTCTGTAACTTACACGTTTCTCAGCCGATCGAATTCCGTTGTTAATCCACTCAGAATAACGTCGAGCTCTGAGAATTCTGTCCCCGAACTGATCTGGATCGTAGAATTTTCAAGCAGTTTGATCCAATACCGTGATAGCTGGCGCCTCCTGAATTTTTCGTCGGACGTGGAGTCAATTACGGTTCCGTTTACCTGAAGTTGAATTTTGAGGACAATAAGAGTAAGAGAGAGAGAGAGAGAGAGAGGCAGATAGGCAGGCAGATAGAACGATAGATGGAACGATAAACAGAACGGTAGAACGATAAATAGAACGATAGACCAATATACAAATAGACCGATAGATTGATAGGAAAGAAAGAAAGGAAGAAAGAAAGAAAAAGAGGACAAAGACATAAATTTACTCACTTCTAATGTCGAATTGTTTGAATCACTAGTTGATTGCAGTCGGATATCAGCTGCAAATAGAGAATCAACAATTGACTTCCGGTTAAAGGAATAGATTGATGGACAGATGGATGGATAGATGGATGGGCGTTGGACATATAGCTCAAATAATGGATGGATAGATGGATGGATGGATGGATGGATGGACGGATGGATGTTGGACATATAGCTCAAATGATGGATGGATGGATGGATGGATGGATAGATTTGATGGATGGATAGAAGGATGGATTCACAGCTTGGATATTAGGCCTTTAGAAGTCTTGTTGCACAGTTTCTGTCACTGAATGTTTATATGAGTTTGTGTTTGATGGGTTGCAACTTCGAATCCAATCTCGTAATTTTTTTTCCCGAGGATAACTTACAGTGAAAAAAGTAATGCACCCGGATTAATTTGTTTACCCACCTAAAGAAACGTTCAAACTTTGTTAACCATTTATCGAGCAAACAATTACAGTTTTGCTCTTACTGAAAGAGTTGCATATAACATTTTAATCCTTTTGTAAACAACATCATTTCGGACCCGTTCATATCAGAAGCATTACAGACAACACCTTAAACATGGTCCTAATGATAACACGATCTCTTGGAAAGAGCAGAAAACCTTTTCAGAGAAAGGAGAGAGTGCCGGTCAACATAATGTTCTCCATTTTTCTCAAATTGTTTCTATAAGCATTCAAACTTTGGATTGGTTAGACTCGGAAATTGTGAAGTAAATAGTGAAATGTGGCTGAAAATATGATATAGCTTTCTTCGAAAGGGAGAAACAATTTACAGAAATAAGAAAGAAATATAGTTTATTTCATCAGCTTGTGGTTAATATTGGGACATATTTGCCTCAAAAGGGAAAGCTACGCGAAAATAACGAGTGCCGCAAGGCACGAGTTGTTTTCGCATACCTTTCCCTTTTGAGGCAAATATTTCCCCGTATTACCCACGAGCTGATGAAATAAATTGTATATCATATTTTCTCTGACTGTTTTGCCTCAAATGGGAAAGGTATGCAAAAATTACGTGTGCCGCAAGGCACAAGTTATTTTCACGGACCTTTCCCTTTTGAGGCAAATATTTCGCCACATTACCCACGAGCTGATGAAATAAATTATATATTTTATTTTCTCTGATTATTTTGTCAACGAATGCTACTTTTAAAACTAGTGATCTCAAGTTAATTAACCAGATTTTCGGCAGGAGGAAAATATTCACTGTGACGGGGAAATAACGAACATTTTAGCACGTATTTCCAAGGTCAGTTTTCCGTGACGTCACTTTTTAATGAATTGGGGCACACAGTAATGAAATTCTTCTTAGTCAGCGTAATCAATTTTTTAAATAATTAAAAAAAAGACAAAATTTGCTTAACACACGTTAGAATGATAAATTTTGCAGTATAATACATTCGTTGTACGGTCAGGTGGCTGGGGACTTGGAAACTTGTCCACGGCTGTGGTAAGCCGTGAACAAGTTTCCAAGTCCCCTGCAACTTGACCGTACAACTCATGATACACACGAACAAGCAAACACATACACAAACAACAAACAAATTGAATCAGATACTCACCTATGAAAGGAAAAAACCTCACTCGGAGTGTTTTAGTGTCACAGTCACTGCCCTCTACTCTATAGATATTGGTGTAGGGTTTGAAATATACCAGACAGTTGCCGTCATTCTGAATTGATGAAAATATTATAATTAGTTTCGGTAAAAGATTGAAATCTTTTTCATCGAGTGATCATCATCGGTAATTTTTTCACCCGATGACGCTCACCAGAACATTTCTTCAACTCATTACCACACGAGAAAATTATAGATTCGTCCAAATTGAAAGCATTTGCGGACGACAAAATAAAGGTGACTGAAAAATCTAAATTTGTTATGGGAAGGGTAGAAAACACTGTGGGAAAAAGAGAAAATGCTGGTCACCAGCATTTTCTCCTTTTCCCACAGTGTTTTCAAAAGGCTTCTTTCTCAGGGCATCAAAAGTAGGGATTGTGTGGTAATGGGTTAAATATTCTATTTATTTTATACTTGTAAACCCTTTTATTTCGCTTTCCCAGGTTTAAATACCAATACCATGGCCACTGAGCTAAAGAGATATCTCCCTAATACAGTTGTTAGGTATTGTATTTAAATCCTGACGAGGCCATAAATGAAGGAGTGGTCTCCTGTAGCAACAGACACACACAGACAGACACACAGACACACAGACAGACAGACGAAGCAAACTAACCCCGTTGATTGATATCGACCTCAGCATACCGCTTACAGTGCAAGTTCCATCGCACGTTTCGTTGTCATTTGTAAATAAATCTCTGTCACTGAAAACTGAAAGAAGAGAACAAAGATCAACATACTAATAACCTGCCGCCGTACAAGTGAACAAGTAGTAACAGCAACAGTAATAGCAGCAGTAGTAGTTTGTAAATGTTGATTAACTCGACTAGGATCAGTGAATCAATATTTCATAACTTGACTAGATTCCATGTGTCAATGTTCTATAACTCGACTAGGGTCTATTTGTCAATGTTAAATTGACCATTCGTTTTAGCCAATCAGAAGTTGTGTCACTTACAAATTTGAAAAACCCTGGAGAATAAGAATAAGAATATTCTCAAAAATGGTTGGTGAATACAAGCCCTAGTTATGAGTTAAGGAGATAAGTCTACTTACGAGATATACGCAGTGTTGATTGACCCTGGACCTTCACCAGGAAAGGTCTCGTGTCAAAAACAGGTGTAGCACCGATGTATTTGGTGTCGAAGAGGACGTCTGATTGCGTCAGTTCGTAGGTTACAAGCCCCACTATAAATAAAACAAAGACACGAGACAGTGTGTAACTTCTTAAATTATTTCTTCAAAGTGGTGGACCCGTAAAGGAAAACAGCTATTTCCACTAAATTTGCCAGGATTAAAAATGAGTATTATTGTGCTACTTTAACCGAGCCACTTTTTTCCTTTTTGTCCTTCTTAGAATTATCATTTATAATTCTAAACCCACTAAATTCTCATTAGAAAGGGAGACAATAATTACCTCCCTTTTCCGGAATCCAACAAAAGGATCAACAAAAAAATTCTAGATAGACATGAAAGGAATGTCTAGGTCTGTAAGGAATGTCTGGGTCTGTATCCACCAACCATTCTTAAGAACATTCTTAGTCTTATTCTCCAGAATTTTGTCAACGTGACAGTAACAGAACTTCTGATTGGCTAAACCATTTGGTTTAGCCAATCAGACGTTCTGTGACTTTCACAGTTAGAAAATTTTGAAGAACAAGACAAAGAATGTTCTTAGGAATGGTTGTCGAATATGGACCCTGGTCGGTTAAAACGTGCAAAAAGTATTATATCTGTATAAATTCGTATTTTTCGATTTTCAAGAAGTTTTCTGCCAGGCTGCCCTAGAAGTATTACGGGTCCAATACCTTACGCATTTATTCATCTACAACTACTTCTATAACTACAATCTCTACTCCTACATTCATCAACATTCCATCATGTCTAACAATTGACCAATCATGAGATAAACTGGTCCTTTATAGATGCATGGATATTGATCCATATCAAAAAGTTTCAACATAGATTAGCCTGCACAATCTGCGTAGGCTGACCATGTTCGAATTTTTTGTAAATGAAATGAACCCCAGGAACATGACTAATTTACTACTTCTATAATTATATTTACTTTTGCTACCACTATTTCAAATACCTACCTAAGTAACCTACATGTGCCTAAGTAAGTTATTCAATACAATATAAACTGCATCTGATTTTCACTTCAAGTATGAAGTGGTTTTCATTTCAATAAGAGTTGGTCATGTTAGAACCGAAATAATCTTCTTTCTATCGTGGTTTATTGTTCAATAAACCACGTTGTGAGTTATGAGGCACAGTGATTAATTCACTCGGGCTAACGCCCTCGTGGATTATTCATTGTGCCTCATAACTCACAACTGCAGTTTATTTAAGAAATAATCTTCTTTCCATCGCTGTATATCGTTCAATAAACCACAGTTGTGAGTTATGCGGCGCAATAAATAATCCACGAGGGCGATGGCCCGTGTGGGTTATTCGTTGCGCCTCATAACTCACAACGTGGTTTATTGAACGATATACCACGATAGAAAGAAGATTATTTCGATTCTAACATGGCCAATTCTTAGTGAAATGAAAACAAGTTTAAACTTAGAGTAAATGCTGATGAAGATTATGTTCCATTGAGTAACTCACTCATTGAATGACGTCACTCAATATAGGATGACGTCACTCTACATGGATTGTCGCAGATTTTACCACGTTTTCCTTGCACTGTGTTTATAGAGCCAAAGTCGCGTGTCATGTTAGAATTAAGAAATAATCTTCATTCTATCGTGGTACATCGTTCGATAAACCACAGTTGTGAGTTATGAGGCACAATAAATAATCCACGATGACGATGGCCCGAGTGGGTTATTCATTGCACCTCATAACTCACAACTGGTCAATTCTTAATGACAGGAAAACAAGTTCAAACTAAGAGTAAAATCGCGGATGAAGATTATGTTCCATTGAATAACTCAGTCATTGAATGACGTCACTCTACATGGATTGTAGCAGATTTTACCACGTTTTCCTTGCACTGTGTTTATAAAGCCAAAGTCGCGTGCCATGTTAGAATTAAGAAATAATCTTCTTTCTATCGTGGTATATCGTTCAATAAACCACAGTTGTGAGTTATGCGGCGCAATAAATAATCCACGAGGGCGATAGCCCGAGTGGGTTATTCATTGCGCCGCATAACTCACAACGTGGTTTATTGAACGATATACCACGATAGAAAGAAGATTATTTCGATTCTAACATGGCCAATTCTTAGTGAAATGAAAACAAGTTCAAACTTAGAGTAAAACCGCGGATGAAGATTATGTTCCATTGAATAACTTACTCATTGAATGACGTCACTCGATAGAGGATGACGTCACTCTACATGGATTGTCACAGATTTTACCACGTTTTCCTTGCACTGTGTTTATAGAGCCAAAGTCGCGTGTCATGTTAGAATGAACGATAAACCATGATAGATGGAAGAATATTTCTAATTTAAATCATACATGCTCCGTGTCTATGATCACGAGGTGCCATGATGATAACTAATAAAAAAAAAAGAAGTTCTTACTTCTTTCCCATGAGCCTCTCGAATCCCCAAATCGAGGCTGTGATGAAAAAGCCGTCCCATACAGTGGTTTATCCCTGTTGTTGCAAATTCCCGTTATTGTTCGATAAATGGTTGCATTTTCCCCCGTCACATTTGTGTTATCGCAACTAAAGTTACCGGGGCAAACCTGGTAAAGGATGCCGTCGATGTATCCGTTAAATGTAGGCTGACCCGAGTAATATAGGGCATCCCGATTTGGAGCACTGAAACAAAAAAAAATCACCCTTGTATTTGTGACCCATCACACAAAAAGGGACCTTATAGGAACTGCGAAAGTATCAACCCTGGTCAGACTGCGCAAACTGCACAGTCTGACCAGGGTTGACACTTTTCGCTATAATGACATTTTTGTTTGAAAAGTGGTCATTGTACCTTGTTATACAATCATTTACGGACCATCAACTTGTATTGACCTTCATTATTGTTGATCTGTTTTTATCTAGTTGATGTGCGAAATTCCAAAATGGTCCCTTTTCGCATGACAGCTCACATTTTAGAGCAATACAACCATTGTAAGCATTCTTATCAACCACCCGCCCGGCAACCTGATGGCTGCGAGTTCGATACCCAGTTGAGGCGAAAACAATTTTTCCTACGATGTTTCAACTCTCACCCACAATTGTGTCGGTAGTGGTGTGAGTTAGTCAGAAAAACACATGCGTAGGGGCATCGACCGACGTGATATGACCTTAATTGTGAAAATGGCGCTAAACTCTATCGAAAAATTTCATTGCACACTTTTCAGATATGCGAACCAAAAGTGTCGTTTTGGTCAAGGCTCTGTAACCAGGCGTCACATTTCTAAAACGCTGCCTACCCACATTACTCTCTAAAATATTATTCCCGCTAGATGGCATTCTACAAATACACATCTACCTAATTTGGGCATCCTGGGTTAAGAACCGGACTACTTTGCTATGCGACAACCGTCGCTTTGAATTTCAATCTAAAATACTAAATAAAACCGTTACCTGATGCGATTCATTCAGCTATGATCGGCAGTTTAGAGAAGTCTGGACCTAAAACAGGCTTGATTTTTCCTCAAACGTATTGATAAAAGTAATGTTCTCTATTGCTACATAACAGCGCGTATTACTACAATCCCTGTAATATTGGAGGGGCGGGAGTTAATTGATGCGTCATATAAGACAGGTCGAATCTTCGATGAATATGACATGCACAGACAACGCTTTGATATGACCCTCAGACTGCTAGAGAAATTTACTTTTTTCATGGCGGTATGAAAAAAAAAATTGTCTCAATGTATGAAAGTGCGATTACGATTTTTTTTCATACATTTATGAAAAAAAAAAAGAATTTCTTCATTCCTCATAATTTAATATTACAGACAAATTACACCCACGGAAGTAATTCAAACTACATCCATTTTCTTAAGTTTTAAAACTAAATTGAGGTTTCTAAAGCCCCTTCCACTCATATTTGTATGGCGCAAGAATACAATAGGGAAGTAGATCCCCAATACTAAACTTAACCAATAAAACTAAAGTAAATGAGCAAAGCAGTGTGCAGGACCCTCAAACGTAACCTTAAGCTAAGTAGTTCCGGCACAAGGTGATTTTTTTTTCATAGAGGTATAACTGAGAACTCGCCAATTTTCATGAAAACAGCTGATATTGAAAAATTCTTCTAATAAGTAGTAAAGAATTGTCATTATTTACTTCAGCATAATGGCCAGATCGTTCATGAGTGTTGAGTAATACGCAAGCTCTTCCGAACTCGGCGAGTTTCCGTGCTGTAGATCTTGTAGATAGGAAAAACCACTGGTAGTATAGGCAGCTGAAAGAATAACAAGAATCATGTGACCTATCGACCAAAAAGGGAACTTCTGGGAATTCTGTACATCAATTGGATGAAAACAGATCAACGATAGTGCAGGTCAATTTAGCCGTTTTCCTGCTATAAAGCTTAAAATAAAATTTTCAATTCGATGGTAATAAATCAAATATTGTAGTTTCAAAGTTTTTTTTTTTGGAAAAAAAAAAATCCTTGTCGGACATTGTGGATCAAGATGAGACTGCGCGTTCTTTGCAGTCTGATCTTGATCTACACTGTCCTCAAAAGGTCAGCTTAGCAGCCAAAGGTTTAAGTTGATCATTTAAAATGTGATTGTATAACAAGGTACAATGACCACTTTTCATACAGAAAAGTCATCAGAGCGAAAGGTGTCAACCCTGGTCAGCCTGCGCAATTTGCGCAGTCTGACCAGGGTTGACACCTTTCGCAGTTCCCAGAAGGTCCCTTTTTGCGTGATTGATCACATATCTTTTTTAAAGAAAGGGACCAGTTGGGAATTCTGTACATCAATAAGATGAAAACAAATCGACGATAGTGCAGTTCAGTTTAAGATGATAATTCAAAAATAATTGTATAACAAGGCACAATGACCATTTTTCATACAGAAAATGTCTTTAGAACGAAAATTGTCATTTTTCATATAGAAAATGTCTTTACAGCGAAAATTGTCAACCCTGGTCAGCCTGCGCAATTCGCGCAGTCTGACCAGGGTTGACATTTTTCGCAGTTCCTAGGTAACTTTTTGCGTGACGGGTCACATATATTTAATAAAAGTACATACGGCATAAACATACCAGCAAATAGGCAGTGGTCCTTATCATTAAAGAGTCTATATTTTTGACCAATCACAAACTTCTATTTATTCATTTGTTATTTATATTAAAAAAAGTAGGTCAAAAATCAGTACAGTCAGCTACGCCAAAATACAAAAAGTGTTTCTGTCTGCGAACTAAGCTCCAGAGAAAGGGGGTGATTTTAATTTCAAAATGGAAAATATAAATTATTCTCCGCTAAACCCTATGTTGTGTGTTCTCATTAGAATAGTAGGTATACAAAGCGTCCTTTTCATAGAGTGTTGCTCTTCTGTGTGTATACATGTGTTTTATTTTTACATTACAGAAAGTTATCGCATCTTTTTAATTTATAGCCGAAAGAAACACACAGCACAGAGTTAAAGATTAAAGAGGGAGTGATGGAATTCTACATCCATCGTTCCTGTTCAACACCCTATGTTGTGGGTACTCATTAGAATCGTCTAACGGTGGTTGAGCATCGGTGAGAGAGAGAGAGAGATGACAGATTGACAGACATGCAGTAAGGAAAGCAGAATGCAACAAAAAACGACAGACATTCGAACGGACAAAAGACGAATAAACAGACAAACAAACAGATACCTTGGGAATTCTCGGCTGCCTCGGTTTGGCCATACTCGTATTCTAAAGCATAGTCGTAGAACGCTTTCAGTAAATTATATTGAGAATTGGCATCCACCATTCCGGGAGATATGAACAGTAGAACTGCTGCAACGCTGACTAGTGGTCGAAACAACATCGTGAATAAGCCACGTTCTATGACAGTCTACAGCTGAAAATAAATAGACGATCTAAGAACCCTTCTATCTATGACAAAATTTTAGACCGACACATCGAGAAAACCATATCTAAATTTCAATATCTATTACAAAATTTTAGGCCAACACACCGAGAAAACCATATCTAAATTTCAATATCTATTACAAAATTTTAGGCCGACACATCGACAAAACCATATCTAAAATTAATATCTATTACAAAATTTTAGGCCGACACATCGAGAAAACCATATCTGAAATTAATATCTATTACAAAATTTCAGGCCGACACATCGAGAAAACCATATCTGAAATTAATATCTATTACAAAATTTCAGGCCGACACATCGAGAAAACCATATCTGAAATCAATTTGTGACCCATCACGAAAAAAAGGACCATCTGGGAATTCTGTATATCAATTAGATGAAAACAGATCAACGATAGTGCTGATCAGTTTAACCCTTTCCCAAACGGCAAATTTTGGACCAGACTAAATTGAAAGCATTTTGCAGATGACAAATTAACAGTTACTGAAAAGATGATTTTTCTATATGATAGGGTAGAAAAAATGGTGGGAAAAGGAGAAAATGCTGGTTACCAGCATTTTCTCCTTTTCCCACAAAGTTTTCAAAAGGCTTCTATTCCTGACCCATAAAAACCAGGGATTGTTTGGGAAAGGGTTAAGTTGATAATTCAAAAGTGATTGTATAACAAGGTACAATGACCATTTTTCATACAAAAAATGTCTTTAAAGCGAAAAGTGTCAACCATGGTCAGCCTGCGCAATCTGACCAGGGTTGACACTTTTTGCAGTACCCAGAAGATCCCTTTTTGAATGATGGGTAACATATTGCAAAAATGGTAAATTGTTGGACCTATCTAAAGAAAAAAATTGCAGTCCTGTGTGACTCATTGTTGGCCCTGTTGGCTTGTTGCTGTTGCATATCGTCTTTAACGTAGTTGACCCGTAATAGAAAACAGCTATTTCCACCGTAATGTTATGCTAGAAAATTTGCTAAGATTAAAAATGAGTATTATTCCACTACTTTCACCGAGCCACTTTTCCCTTTTTGTCCTTCCTCGAATTATCATTTATAAATCTAAAACCACTATATTTTCATTACAAATGGATATGATAATTACCTCCCTTTTCTGGAAACCAACAAAGGTATCAACAAATAATTTCAAGACAGACATGATTATGATGCCATCTCCGTTCATCCACTAAAACAGTAATGATCCATCCGCAGGTTCACCTACGGATACCTTGTTACGACTTTTACTTCCTCTACTCCAGATAATTTGCCGATCTTCTCGGCATACACCAAAGCTCGCAGACGAAGGCCCACCCCGCGAGGAGATGAAGCGCAACGACTGCTCACCGGGTCCAATCCGACAAGCTCATTAACAAGAGCGATCGGTAGTAGCGGACTGCAAGTTTATACATCAAAGGAATTTCTGGTCGGTTAAAAATATGCAAAATTATTATATTTGTACAAATCTGTCTTTATCAAGTGTCAAAAAATTGTATGCCATGCTGCACTAGGCCTATTATGGGTCCACTACCTTAATCAACGTGTTTTCTACCTCTGCAAAGACGTCCTTAGTATCTTCCTTCAATTTTGACCTCTGCATAAGCTTTCAATATGATTCACAGTAGTAGTTTTTCTTACAATCTCTTAACCCATTACCAAACGACAATATTTTAGACTGGTCCAAATTGAAAGCATTTGCAGACGTCAAAATAAAAGTGACAGAAAATTTGGAATTTGTTTTGTGAAGGGTAGAAAACATTGTGGGAAAAGGAGAAAATGCTGGTTACCATCATTTTCTCCTTTTCCCACAATGTTTTCTAAAGGCTTCTTTCTCAGGGGCGCCAAAAGTAGGGATTGTGTGGTAATGGGTTAATCAACGTGTTTTCTACCTCTGCAAAGACGTCCTTAGTATCTTCCTTCAATTTTGACCTCTGCATAAGCTTTCAATATGATTCACAGTAGTAGTTTTTCTTACAGTCCCTTAACCCATTACCAAACGACAATATTTTAGACTGGTCCAAATTGAAAGCATTTGCAGACGACAAAATAAAAGTGACAGAAAATTTGGAATTGTTTTGTGAAGGGTAGAAAACATTGTGGGAAAAGGAGAAAATGCTGGTTACCAGCATTTTCTCCTTTTCCCACAATGTTTTCTAAAGGCTTCTTTCTCAGGGGCGTCAAAAGTAGGGATTGTGTGGTAATGGGTTAAACTCGGGATCATGTGGTAAAGGGATAATGGGCATTAAAACAGACCAAAGAAATTTCTCGTGCTCTGATTGGTTATCATGCCGTGAACATATATACCATGTTCCCTAGCAAAAAACCACGTAAAGCCTGCTTCCCTTTTGAGTGCCCCGTAAACTTGCAACACAACATCCAAAATGGCGGCGTCGATCGATCACCAGACTGCAAGTTTATACACCAAACTGCACGTTTTAGTTACATCAGTTTCCAGTGACGTCAGTTTTCATTGAATTAAGGCACTCTGAAGGGAATTTGTATTCCGTAAGCATACTCGATTCGTGAGATTATAAAACAGGAAAATTTCGCTTAACGCGCGTTGGATGGGTATAACTATGCAGTATAATAAATTCATTGTACCGTCAAGTGGCAGGGCACTTGGAAACTTGTTCACAGCTGTGTCGAATCATGTCGCACCGAGCCGAAGGCCGAAGGCTCGGTGCGACATCATTCACCACAGCCGTGAACAATATTAGTTGTACGGTAAGGTGACAGGGCACTTGGAAATTTGTTCATAGTGAATAATGTCGCCCCGAGCCGAAGGCGAGGTGGTGACATGATTCACCACAGCCGTGAACAAGTTTTCAAGTCCCCTGCCACCTGGCCACACAACGAATTTATTATACTGCAAATTTTTACCCTTTCGAAGCGTGCTAAGCGAAATTTTCCTGTATTACAATCTCACAAAATAATGAAGTATGCTGACGAAATGAAAATTCCCTGCTAAGTGCCCCGATTCAATGAAAACTGACGTCACAGGAAACTGACGTCACTAAAACGTGCAGTTTGGTGCAAAAATGTGCTTCTGGTGATCGATCGACGCCGCCATTTTGGATGTTGTGTTGCACATGTAGTGATGTTTACGGGGCACTCAATAGGGAAACTAGCTTTACGTGGTTTTGCCAGGGAACACAATATATATGTTCCCGGCATGTTAACCAATTAGAGCACGACAAATTTCTTCGCAGTATAATAATAAACATTTAGTACTTTCAAAAGTGGTCTGCTATAATGCGCATTAGCCCTGTCCACATTATCCCGAAACCGAATGGTTTAGCCAATCAGACGTTTTGTTGCTTTCCTAGTTAGTAAATTCTTGAAGAATAAGACAAAGAACGTTCTTAAGAATGGTTGGTAAATACGGACCCTGGTTTACTTAAATCGATTTATTTTGAAGATATAAAGTCCTCCTTTTCATAGGCCATGACGTATATCCACATGTATATATTTTATTTCATTTTTTTTTTAGCCCCAGTTTTTTTTTTTAAATGACATAAAATGCTTCACTTGTTGGATAACTATCTATGGTTTCTGCTCCACTGACTGTTTTTATGACATGGCCGTAATAGTTCAAACTTCATTATAATGTAAACCCATAATATGTCTTGCAACACAAGAAAAGGGGCATTCGGGCATTTGCGTAAAGTGTCATCTCGGATCAGCCTGCGCAGTCCGCGCAGGCTGATCCGAGACGGCACTTTACGACTACATTAGATTTTGTCATACAGTAGGCTTGCGCAAAACAGAAAATTACGTAAAAAGCTGAAAGTGTTGTCTCAGATTAGCTTGCGAGGACTGCGCAGCCTGATCCGAGACGACACTTTACGCAAATTCCCGAATGCCCCTTTTCGCATGTTACGGGCCATATATATTGTAAAAAAAGTTAAGCATTGATTTTTTTTCTATGCCATGAAAATTTATGTTTAGCTGTTAAAGAAATGACTTTTCGATATGTTGATTAGCCTAGCAAATATCTTTTCAAATCAGTGATAGTATATACATGTACTCTACATTGGCAGATAAAGCGGGGTGGAGGTGCGGGGTCAGGCATGAAATAAATAGAATATTTGGTTGTTACGGTGAAAGGTCGAAATTTATTTCACCTTGTGAACATCATCATTATCATTTTCACTCGTGCCTGAACCACTCGTGAAATATTACCAATGATTATCACTCGATAAAATAAATGTCGATCTTCACCGTAAAACCAAATATCCTCTTTATGTCTTTTTTTAACATAAGCATCATCAATTATCCCTTTGCCACACAATTCCGAGTTTAAAAGACCTTAAAGGGGGCGTATTTCGAAAACACCGATGGAAAAGTAGAGCATCCGGTTTTTGCTTTTCTGAAGATTTTTTAAAATCATATTTCATTTGAATTTCATCATCTAATCCATGGCTTAATGTACCGTCGGCAAACACTGTCAAATTGGGTATACATGTATCTAAAACTTTGTTGTTACACAAACCGTTCTTCAGAATACTCCATGGCGCCCCTAGCAGCCTTTTTGTTTAGAAAACACTCATTATCACTAAAAAAAACCCACCCCTCAAAAACAGACAAAGTTTTGCTAAATGCATCTTTAATAGAAATCGACTTGCTATCGAAGGCGGGACGTCTTAAATGATTCATGCAATAATCCCATTCATCGTCGCAATCAAATCATCATCATCATCAGCAGCAGTTGGATTATTGCTAATATAGCAATTTACTTTCAAATAATTGTGATATTGATTTTCAGTGGGCTATTTTTTTCTAACTAACTGTAACATATGTTATACATGGATTTAGAAATAAGGACAGAAGATCTTGTTTTTGTCACGTAGATAATTTACCTCGTAGTGTATATCGATAGAATAGTGTTGCTCTCACCTATCGATATGTAACATCTTTAACCTTTACTACATGGTTTGCATCACACGGAAAAAGGGACCTTCGGTAATTTCCGTAAACTGTCCTCTCGGATCAAACTAGGCGGACAGAAAGTTACATAAACACCTATTTGCGTATTTTTGGGTTGGCTTGCGCGGCGTCCACAGGACAATCCGAAACGGCACTTTACGCAAATATCCGAATGCACCAACAATCTTAAAAAAGAAAGCTTTTGAAGTCATCGTTGGAAAAGAAAGAAAGAGAAAAAATATAACAACCAGCATTATATGCTTTTTCCTTAGTGTTTTCTACCCTTTGCAAAACAAGTTCATTATTTTTAGCCATCTTTTTCGTCTGCAAGAGGTTGCCCATTATTAACTCTCGGCGACTCAAGAATATTTTGTGGACAGTGTAGATCAAGATCAGACTGCATGGAACGCGCAGGTAGATACTTTTCCCCTAAGAACATTTTTGATATATATGTATCAAACTTTGGGTTTTTTACAATCCACTGGTTGATTTGTTGTATTGGGGTTTAACGCCACTTTAACAGCTAAGATCATATCATGGCTGTTGGTGACGCACATGTGTTTCCTGGCTTTCTCACACCAGTACTAACACAACTTTCTTTCCAAAGCCACCGACTACTTTTCTCACATGCTTCAGCAGGGTGAGAGGCGAAAATACGCCGGAAGGAAAGTTTGGAATGGAGGAAAACATTGCGGGAAAAAGACAAAATGCTGTTTACCAGCATTTTCTCCTTTTCCTACAATATTTTCAAAAGGTGTCTTTCTCAGGGTCGTTTAAAGTCGTGATTGTGAGGTAAATAATTTTAAAAGTTCCAATTGAAATTATTTAGCAAGTTAGAGATAATCTTTAATCGTTTTCAGCCATTTTTATAGAACTTTTTATACTTTACGCTATGAAACTACAGTTCAACCTGTGTTAGAGACCACCTGTATTAAGAGACCACCTGCTTTAAGAGACCACCATTCTGATACATCAACCCTTCCTATATTAACCTAATATAACCTGTATTTAAAGACCACCTGCAGTAAGAGACCGATTTCAGTACTTCCCTGGAGTGGTCTCTGAATACAGGTTTTACTGTATATAGACATTGCTGTACCCTCAAGACAAGGTTGCACAGGTTACTACAGACAGAAAATACATTTCTTTTTCTAGGGGTCATTAAACGAAGCACTTCTATATCGTTCGGAACAGTTTTTTTTTTTTTTCATGAAGTTTATTTTGATGCTGATTACCAGCATTTTCTCCTTTTTCCACATTGTTTTCAAAAGGCTTCTTCTCCAGGGCGTGAAAACCAGGGATTGTTTGGGACAGGGTTAAACCCCGTTTAAACTGGGTTTTGGTACACATGCACGAACAGAGGCGTGAAATATGAAATTAGCAGTTATATCTTAAAAAGAAAAAGATTGGTAAATGATAACTGGGTTAAAACAAAACATCAAACAATGCATAAGTCATAGAACACCATGTCATTCGAACGAAATAACACCCAGTGCATCCACCCTAAAAGATATAGATAAATAAATGAATAGATAGAAGAGAAAAATAATAAAACAAATAAATAAGAAATAAATAAGAATAAATGAATATATGGATAGATAGTAAAAGAAAAAAATAATAAAACAAATAAATAAGAATAAATGAAAATGAATATATAAATGAATAAATAGAAATACATGAATAAATCAATAAATCAATCGATAAATCAATAAAATGATAATCAGAATACCTGAAAAAAAATTAAAATCAAAATAATATCAAAATCAGAACAAAAAAAAGTCAACCAATCAAAAGCAAATAGAATGAAATAAAAAACATTAAACTTTTTCATTAAATTGCTCATTTAAAAATTCGCATGAAATTAACGGAAAATAAACTGAAAAAAAAAACTGGGAGTACAACATACCACTGTCTGTCAATATTGACAACTTTAATTTCAGTTTATAAAAAACCTGACACTTTTTTATTGAACTTTGATATCGACTAACAGACTTGCCTTTTTTTATAGACTAAGCACTTCACACATGACTAACTGGAGGCGGACGTCGTATAATGGAACACTAATTTTGGGCTTCAATTCTACCCTTCAAGGCGAAATCTGAGGATTGATGATTCTGTAAGAGAAAGCTTCTAGAAACATGGTGGAAAGAAATATACTTATGGCGAAAACCAGTATTTTCACCTTTTCTTAAAATGTTTTCTAAACTTCCAACTAGAAATTTCAATTTTTAAATTACATTTTATTTGTCGTTTATAAATTCTTTCATTTTGGACAAGTCTAGATTAAAGCCGTTTAGTACAGTGGCAAACCCTTTACCTGACGATATAAGTCAAGACTTGTCCAGTATTGAGAACAAAATGAAGTGGCTGCAATTTTTCTCTTTTTTTTTTCATGACTAAAGAAAACATTGTGGAAAAGGAAGAAAATGCTGCTGGCAGCATTTTCTTCCTTTTCCACAATGTTTTCAAATGCCTTTCTCCTCAATCTTATGAAAACTCGTGTTTGTGTAGTAAAGGCCCACACCCTACAACCCGCACCAGATAACCCTATTTTTTTTTCCCTACAATTTTGAAAGTAAAGGGAATTTGAAAAGACTTTCTTATAACAGCATTTATTTCTTTTCTGTTGTTGTTTAAAAAAAATTTACTCTGTTTTCTAAATCAACAGTCCTATCATTTGAGCCAAATTTGAATTAGGAAATGTTTCCAATATGAACGAGTCTAATACTTTTCTGTGTAGAATAGAGTTAAAATCACCAAAGCATGAACATAAAAAAAAAACCAAGAGGGTTATAATAACTCTGTTATTGCTCACCTGACATACAAGTACCGAGGTCTGCATTTAAAAATAATTCTACTCACAAAGGTCTTTGTTTATGTCTGAGTTTAAATGCTGCACATTCGTACTGTATTATATTGTACAATGTCTTATTGGTTATACCAGACAGTTCAACCAATCAGATATTTTCGGTTATTTCCCGTGGCGTACCCCGTCCGCATAGCAACGCATTACTTTACGTCAAGTGCGAGAAATATGGAATGAATTACGTCATATTTCCATCTGGTTGTGAGGCAGACACATTTTACCTAGGTAACTAGTTCGTGTGAACAACTGTTTCTGCATTCAACTGAAGAGTAAGAATATAAAAGTCGGTATTTTCCCTGGTCGTGACCATGAAACTTCGAAAACTATGTCACCGATATTTTCTGATGGCCTAACGGAAAGCATGAAATTAATTCATTCAACATAACGCAAGGAAATTCCTCGTGATGCGAATGGATGATATGCCCAGAACGTATATATCATGTACACTGGCAAAACCAACGTAAAAGTAGATTCCTTCCGGGAGCCCCGTATACATGACTACACTTTAAACTCAACATCCAAATTGGAGGCGTCGATCCGTAAATAGGTAAGCAAATTTTGAAGTGTCAAAATTGATGTATTATACCTAATGATAACAGGATAACCTAATGGTCACTTGAGGTAATTAAAGGCCGTTTACATTTGCCAACAAATCATAAAAATGAAAATTTAAATGAAAAATGACAAGACTGTGCACCAAACTGCACGCTTTACCAAGGTGTCAGTGATGTCAATTATAAGAAGATAACCATACTAAGGAATCCGCACAATATTATTCCTGGTTTCCCTTGATGGTAGTCATTAACGTGGAAAAAAATATTATTTTTAGAAATGTGTATCGCGGTGGTATCATCCAGCTCATCCACCAAATTACATGTTTTACCAAGTTTTATTAAACTGGGGCCCTCAGATTGAAAATTCTATTTCGTCAGCGTACTCAATGTTTAAAAACCATAAAATGGAAAAAAATCAATTATTACGTATTGGAGTTGTAATACTTTGCAGTATGATAAATTTGTTCTACTGTAACGTGGCAGGGGACTCGAAAACTTGTTCATGGCTGTGACAAATAATGTCGCCACCTCACCTTCGGCTCGGGACGGCATGATTGTCCAAAGCCGTGAACAAGATTCCAAGTTCCCTGCCACCCCGACCGTACATCGAATATTGTACTACTGTCAGATTTGTTGGGTACAGATCTTTCCAAATCAGAATGGTCAAAAGTGAGCCGTTTTAGAAAGGGTAAAGACGAGAACACCTGTAAGCTGTTCTTCATATCAGACTAGGTAAATCACGTGACATCAGAAACAACCAACTTGACCAGCTTCACATACTTTTTTAGTGCCTGATAACAGCCGACTTTTAATTACGGTATTTAACAGCGGACAGTCATTGATCATTGGTGTACAGGACCCAAACAGGGAGTGCTTGTTCTATCCCCGACAAGGCCAATTTCTTTACGAAGACTGATGACAGTCACTGCGAGAGGATTCATCCCCCTCTCACAGCTAATCATTGTTTCAGCTATAGTGGGAAAGCAGCCAGTGACTTGAAAAAAAATAATGTGCGGAGTACTACAGAAACGCCAGGAAAGCATGGATAGGCGCACTTGCCGCCGTGATATAACTGAAATAATGTTGAAAACGACGTCAAACACAATACAATCAATCACTCAATTGTTCATTGGCGTGACGACAGACGCAGAACGGACGATGGACGACGAACACGTGCAAGGAACATGCGCGCGACGAGCAACACAACGACCAACGCACTGCAGACGATACAGAACGCACTTCGAATGATGCTGACGTCCTACGGACAAATTATAACACACACTGGACAGCGAGAGTTACACAGTAAACGAAGGGCAACACGCGTGTGATGCACGAAAAGTGATGAAAATGCACTTCAGATGTAGGACAACGCACCACGATGGGCAATGCACTACAAATACGAACAACCCAACATTAACAATATCCTACAGACAACAAGCAATGCGCGAAAGGTAAATAAAACTGCATGAATAGACGATGTGCAACGAACAACAAACATCGCACGATTTGCGAATAGTGGAAAGACCGAACTATGGGCGAAAGACATTATACGACGGACGATGAGCAACACACGATTGCCGGACAGTGCACCACGGCCATCACTCGACGGACGACGCATGTATGGCAGTGATACAACGTTAAAGCTCAAGATGAAAACCTTACGGTCAGGTGAGCTAAAAACAACGGCAATAGCTAATAATAGAAAAAAAATATATATACAGCCATTAAATATGGTAAAATAGTTCATGTTAAAAAAAAAAATAGACTACCTCAATCCATGTAACACTCTTTACCTAATAACCAACTGGAGAAAGAATTGTGCAAAGTGTAGACCAAGATCAATGTAGCATAATCTTGTATCTACAGCATCCGTTACTAGATTCTTATCTATTACAAAAAAAAAAAAATACTTTTGTCTAAAACTGATTTGTGCCTTATAAACAGACGCCAGAAAAATCAAATTTGTCTGGTAGAGAAAGGGGTAACCCTTCCTTCACTGCAGGGGACAACTGGGATTCTTTTCCGACGGCATGTATTCAAGATCAGACTGTACGGAACGTGCAGTCTGATCTTGGCCCTATACCGTCTATCTTGGTAAGTCAAACTGGCATAAGGTTACTTGTGACCTCCTGTATATATTTGTGACCCATCATGCAAAAATGGACCTTCTGGGAACTGAGAAAAGTGTCACTCCTGGTCAGACTGCGCGAATTGCGCAGGCTGACCAAGGGTGACACTTTTCGCTAAAATTACACTTAACTGTATCAAAAGTGGTCATTGTACCTTCTTATACAATCATGTTTTAATTAACACATTGACCTGCACTATCATTGATCTGTTTTCATCTAAATGATGTACAGAATTCCCAGATGGTCCCATTTTGCGTGATGGGTCACATTTGTATTTACCAAGGTTTGGCATAATTTTACCAGGAACTCTTGTTTATCAGCTTACATGGTTTGGTGCAGAACATGATTACCGTTCACAAGATATGTACCAGCAGGTGAAGCCAGGACCACAATAAGTTGACCATCGACCTCCTGCATATCAGAATATCGTTGGTTTACTTCAAAAACCTCTTAACTATAGCTTGTAACAATCTGTAGTTACGAGGTTGATTGATTGATTATTTTCGTTTATTTATCGTCGCTGAGCGACGCCCCCAGAAGACGGTTAGTTGTTACGGGAGATAGTGCAAGGATACAGGACGAAACTACTGAGAATTCCGCCTAGTTCTTTAACGTGCTCGGTGTATAGCACCGTCACACGGGACCTCGGTTTAACGTCTCATCCGAAAGACTATTAATAATTTTTTAGTTGGCCAGCCGGGGACTCGAACCCACAACCTGTAGAGACCCGAAACATTGTGTTCACGAGTCCTACGCTCTACCTACTGAGCTAATCGGCCGGTTTACGAGGTTTTCGAAGTAAATTGACGATATCACGGCTACGAAAGATCTACCCTCGACCCTTTTGGAACCAGCGTATAGACTCGCACCCCCATGTAACCGTATATTCAGCCAGGCACGCTAATCTTTTGACATGCAGAAGAATCCACCAACAGCAATAAAATTTCAACCTAGGTGAACCTTCCCATACAGCAAATCCTGACCTGGGTCAGGGATCGTATATATAGTGTGTATATTGAAATCCCTGCCTGGATCGATGTGTTTTACTCTATCCCAAACAATCCCTGGTTTTTACGTTTCTGCAGGACAAGTCTTTAGAAAACACTGTGGGAAAAGGACAAATTGCTCGTAACAAGCAAATTTCTCCTTTTCCCACAGTGTTTTCAAGCCTATCGGAAAACTTTCTGCCATTCTCATCGAATTCAAAATTGTCATCTGCGAACACTTTGAGTTTGGGGGTGTCCAAAATTTGCCATTTGGGAAAGGGTTAACTGACGTATGAAGCCCCCTTTTCATGTAGCATGCATCTTGTCTTATTTTGTGTGAATAGATTTAAGTAGGCTTTATGAGGTACGTTTTTTTTTTATGTCAAAGGGTTCGTCTTTTTTTTCAAGCGTGAACTAGAGTGGTATCTATTTGGTTAGAGTTTTCATCCGTAACATTTATCAATATATCTAACCCTAGAGAAGTTGAACGCGACTGAAGGACCTTTTGCGGACAATACAGATCAAGATCAGACTGCAAGAAACGTGCAGTCTGATCTTGGATCAACACTGTCCGACAAGCAGAGAACCCCCACCCCCACCCCAAACCAAAAAATAAACTTTTGAAATAGGAAAGATAAGGTTTGTTTTTTTTTACATGTACCTTCGAAGTTTCTTTTTACTTAATAGGCAGCATAAGGGTGAACGATTTTTCAAATCGAATTTGTCAACTTATGTCATGTACATGAAGAAAAAATTCATATGTGACCCGTCACACATAAAGGAACCTTCTGGGATCTGCAAAAAGTGTCAATCCTGGTCAGACTGTGCGAATTGCGCAGCTGACCAGGGTTGACACTTTTCCCATGATTTTTGTTTTCTATATTATCATTGTACCTTGTTAACAATCGTTTTTTTAATTATCAACTTTATTAGTTGTACGGTCAGGTGGCAGGGAACTTGGAAACTTGTTCACGGCTGTGGTTAATTATGTCGCCCCGAGCCGAAGGCGAGGTGGCGACATGATTCACCACAGCCGTGAACAAGTTTCCAAGTCCCCTGCCACCTGACCGTACAACGAATTTATTATACTGCAAAGTTTTACCACTTCAAAGCGCGTTAAGCGAAATTTTCCAGTCTTATAATTTCACAAATCGAGTATGCTGAAGAAACAGAAAATTCCCTTCTGTGTGCCCCAATTCAATGAAACGTGCAGTTTGGCGCATAAATGTGCAGTCTGGTGATCGACCGACGCCGCCATTTTGGATGATGTATTGCACGTGTTTACGGGGCACTCAAAAGGGAAACTGGTTTTAAGTGGTTTTTGCCAGGGAACATGATATTATGTTCCCGGCATGTAAACCAATCAGATCACGAGAAATTTCTTTGCAGTATAATAAAAACTGATATGCACTATCGTCGATCTGTTTTCATCTAATTGATGTACAGAATTCCCAGATGGTCCCTTTTGCGCAATGGGTCACATTGGAAAAAAAAGTCCTTTCCAGTCTTCACATCTCTGAGTGCAGCGTGAAGTACTCGAGAACGCCATGTTTAGGCTCACTTGAGCGTGTGGCTTCGATTCCCACAGCTGACCATCTAAAATTACTGATGGTCTTTCGGATAGGACATTAAACCGAGGTTCCGTGTGACAGTGCTATACACCGAGCACGTTTACCCTTTCCCAAACAAGCCCTGGTTTTTACGTCTCTGCTGTTAAAGTCTTTTGAAAACACTGTGGGAAAAGGAGAAATTGCTCGTAACGAGTAATTTCTCCTTTTCCCCCCAGTGTTTTCTACACTTTTTGCGAAATTTCTGCCATTTTCTCAAAATCTAAAATTGTCGTCTGCAGACTCTTTCAGTTTGGAAGAGTCCAAAATTTGTCGTTTGGGAAAGGGTTAAAGGACCAGGCGTAACTTAGGATAGGTTTCGTCTCATATCTGAACTATAATCCGTAACAAAACTAACAGCCTTTAGCAAGGGGTGTCGCCCGTATGGGCTACTGGTTGCCAAGATAAAAGAACGAAGATTCAATAAAAAAATATCCATGACACATAAGTTTGGGAGTTTCCGAAGAACCTCTCTGTTTATTTATTCAAATAAATCTCTGGTTATGTAGTAAAAATGAAGTTAAAGTGAAATGGAGATAAAAACAAGGAAACTGTTAGACATCGAAAACAAAACAAGAAGTCAATGAAAACAGAATATTGCTTATACAGCAGTATGGTATGACAAAAAAATACAAACAATTATTATGCAAAATAATTTGAGCAAGAGTCAAGGAAAAAATACATCATACCAAACAAAACTAAAATAGTTTCAAAGAAATCAACACTTCTGATCTTTAGTCGGCTAAGTGCGACTCAAACATCATTTGCTGACAGTGTAGACTGAGATCAGACTGTAAATAATGTGGAGTCTGGTTTTAAATCTTCAATGTTCAATTAAGATATGTTTTTCTTCTAAACAATATGTGACCCATCACGCAAAAAGAGACCTTCTGGGAACTTGAAAAAGTGTCAATCCTGGTCAGACAGCGCGAATTCAGCAGGCTGGCCAGAGTACACGCTTTTCGCTTTTATGATATTTTCTGTATGATAAGACGTCATTGTACCTTGTTACACAATCTTTTCTGAATTATCAACTTAACTCTTCACCAAACGACAAAATTTTCGACTGGTCCAAATTGAAAGCATTTGCAGATGACAAAAATGAACTTGACTGAAAAATTGAAATTTCTTTTCGGGAAAGGACGAAAACACTGTGGGAAAAGGAGAAAATGCTGGTTACCAGCATTTTCTCCTTTTCCCACAACGTTTTCAGAAGGCGTCTTTCTCAGGGTCCTTAAAAGTCGGGATTGTGTGGTAAAGGGTTAAAATGACCTACATTGTCGTTGATCTGTTTTCATTTAATTAATGTACGGAATTGCCAGATGGTCCCTTTTCGTGTGAGAGGTCACATAATATTTGAAAAAGCAAAATTTATGTTTTTTAGTATAGGCTTAAACAGTTTCAATTCACGTATTGAGCACGTCAAAGATTTCAAAGAATTCAACGATTTTACCCATTAAGCTATTTAGTGCAACATAAAAACCTTTTGCAGCCAGTTTGGATTAAGATCAGACTTATTGAACACGCAGTCTAGTCTTAAATCTTCGCTGTTCGATAAGGAGATACTTCACTTCCAAAATCTAGGTTTTTTGTATAATCCTAAAAAAAAGTTCCATTTTCACGTATTTATCACAATAATTGTTTATAAGAATTCAATCGGTTTAGGCTACAGACGGACTGCGACAAAAGCTAGTGTTCAGAATATTTACTTCTTCTGTCCTTTCAAAATGGACATCTTTAATAAAGTTGGTCCTTATGTTTACAGTTTTGTGAGCTCTGTTTTCGGTGTTAATATATAAAAGACACTCTTTTTCTAACACCTTTTGCAGGAAAAGTAGGGTAAGATCTGACTGCATAGAATTTGCAGTCTGATCTGAAATCTACACTGTCTTATAAGTTTTTTTTTTCGTCTAAATACTGTATTTGATCCATCAAAAAATGGGGATATTTTGGCCTGAAAATTTGATTTTACTTATATAACGAGTTAAAGAAACAAAATGGTAAAATTATCTTTAAATTTTGTGTTAAACTTAGAACGCCTAATAGACTAATCAGACATTTTATTCATAGAATACGACCAAAATATAATAGTACTTTTGTGCTTGCTTTTGTCTAAAGTGTTTTATCAAAGCTTAGTCAGTCTAGACAATCGAACGACTGACCGAATCATTAGGTAAATCGGTCCTCTGAGATGCAGTATAATTGACAAACGGCAAAGAGTATCTACCCAGGTCAGCCTGCGCGAATTGCGCAGGCTGGCCTGGGTAGATACTTTTTGCAGATGATCTCTCATTTCATGAGCATGGCCCATTTTTATACATCTACCCAAGTAAGGAAAAAAAATATAAAAATGATACGTATTACATTAAAGGTCTTTACACATCTCTAACAGCACATCAAGGTTATCGAAAGAGGTAAGTCAATCGAAACTTGGCTGTGTTTTCCTGAGGGTTAGGGTTAGGGTTTAGGGTTTAGGGTTAGCCGAACAAAGTCCGTAACAAAGAAACAAATGAACAAATGCATAGCTGAAATACAAACCGCATCTGGCGGGATTCGAACCCATGATGGACAAATATCCTCGTTTTACAAGCTTTAAAAGACCAATACCATAACCACTGAGCCAAAGAGATATCTCCCTAACACATTTTTTAGGTATTGTATTTAAATTGGGACGAAGCCATGACAGGCAAATACATTAGTTTTTCAAGGTTTAAAAGACCAATACCATAACCACTGAGCCAAAGAGATATCTCCCTAACACATTTTTTAGGTATTGTATTTAAATTGGGACGAAGCCATGACAGGCAAATACATTAGTTTTTCAAGGTTTAAAAGACCAATACCATAACCACTGAGCCAAAGAGATATCTCCCTAACACATTTTTTAGGTATTGTATTTAAATCGGGACGAAGCCATGCATGAAGGAGTCGTCTCCCCTAATAGTTTATACCTTGAACAGCCGACAAAATTTTAGACTGATCAAAATTGAAAGGATTTGCCGACGACGATTTAAAATGTTACTAAAATGATGAATATGTATAGATAAGTAGAAAAAAAAATGTCGGAACACAAAGGAATGCTGGTTGCCGTTTTCGCTCCTTTTCCCAGGATGTTTCTGAAAGCTTTCTTCCTCTGGATAGTTCAATTATAAATTTGTGTAAACAAAGGTCAATTAAACTTTTGGCTCGTAAGTGCCACTTGCTGACTTTTTTGCGGACAGTGTAGATCAAGATCAGACTGCACAGTACATGCAGTCTGATCATGAATCTACACTGTCCGATAATGAGATGTTATTCTCAAAATAATAACTTTGAAACAGTAATCTTCAGGTTATTGATATCTAATTGAAAATTTCACTTTAGTTATACACAAGGATAAGGGTTAAAGGATATTAGCTGATGGATTCGGAAAAACAAAGTAGAAATTCAAAATTTAAGCAAAATGAAAAACAAAATGCCTTTGAAATTGAAACATCTTCATGTTGACAAACAGTGTGTTTTCCTTGGTGTTGAAGTAATTAAAAAGGCACAGTTGATCTCAAGAAACTTCTGCACACATGTTTTTTTTTTTTCAATTCACAGTTGATCTCAAGAAACTTCTGCACACATGTTTTTTTTTTTTCAATTCACAGTTGATCTCAAGTAAATTCTGCACACATGTTTTTTTTTTTTCAATTCACAGTTGATCTCAAGAAAATTCTGCACACATGTTTTTTTTAAGTTGTTCAATTTGTCACTGCTGTGATATACGGGTTCAATACAAAAAGAAAAACCACTTTTGAAAATTATGCACAAATAACAATGTTCGAAGGATTTAAAATGAAAAACGTTTTTTTCAACAATGTTTAGTATTCAATTAATTGACAGTGTTTGATGAATCTTTCGTATATATCGCTTTGTGTTATTTCTTTAACTCATTACCAAACTACAAAAATTTAGGCATATCCAAATAAAAAGCATTTGCAGACGACAAAATAAAAGTGAATGGAAATTTGAAATCTGTTTTGTGAAAAGTAGAAAACATTGTGGGAAAAGGAGAAAATGCTGTTTACCAGCATTTTCTCCTTTTCCCACAATGTTTTCTACAGGCTTCTTTCTCACGGTCGTCAAAAGTAGGGATTGTAAGGTAATGGGTTAATTTTTCGTCTATTTTTTATCCTCGTCCGTCAAACCCTTCAACTCCTCAGCCAGCTCTAATAGCTTTTCCATCATGTCTAATTCTCTCTCTGTGTATGACCCTGTCTCTGTCCCTGTTCCTGTCGCTGCCTCTGTCACTGTCTCTGTCGCTGCCTCTGTCACTGTCTCTGATTCTGTCCCTGTCTCTGTTTCTGTCTCTGTAGAACCAGCATTGTTCCCAAAACTTTCCAATCGACCTCCCCTGTTGGTCTTGCTAAACACAGTGTAGTCCAACTCGGGTCTATCAGCACAATCTATATAACCGTTGTTTTCCCTGTAGAAAGGATAAATTAAGACATAAAGGCTCTGACATTAGTTCTAGATGTGTTAGATCTAACACATGAGAGGCAAGCAAAATATTTTTTTTTCTAGACGAGTTTATTAAAATTTAATCTCAAACGCCATCCAATGTCAAATTCTTTTTGTCACATAACAGTATTTCAGAAACTATAAAGTACAAAATACAAAACCATCTATATAAATGCACCCGCAGCAATCCATAAAACCCATTCACGAAATCGGGACACAATGACGTAAAAAATGACGTCACACAATTGCAATATCAAACGTGTGTATGTAAATTTGAACCAGGAATATTACACAGAAGACATTAATGGTTGTGCGATAAATATAAGATTTGACATAATTATGTCGGCGATTGAGATATATAGGATCTGACATGAGTTGGCTTTTGAGATGAGATTTCATTATAAGTAATGGTTATATTACTTTGAAAACGAGGGAGATTATGTGATGGAAACATTTATTGAACGAGTATACAGAAATATTATTGAGCAACCCAAGCCAAAGGCGAGCTTATAACATTTTTTATTATATACCTAGCATAGAAATCCTGGAATTTCCCAGTGTAATAAATTTTGATATCATCACTAGTGACGTTATCAACTTTCACTGTCACTTCCTGCCGTCATTTGGGAACTACTTTCTTTTTCGACTAAATTTTTTTCGACTTTCAAACGCAAAATTACAAATAATGATGTTAATAAGGTATATAATAAATAGAATAATGAACTGTTTATTTTTGATTTCAAAAATATCTCACTTGGACGCGTCGTAAGGCGTTAAAAAAACTCGTGCTGCGCACTCGTTTTTTCAACGCCTAACAACGCATCCTCGTGAGATATTTTTCATATCAAAAACAACCAGTTGATTATCTTCTATTTCTTGATGAGTTAAAAGAAAAATACATAATTTCCCAAGAATTTTATCTTATACATGTGTGATACCATAGTTATTTTACGTCGTTTTTGAACCTCATCATGTAGTTTATTCTTAATAAAAGTGTAAAAAATTACGAATATTTACGCGAGTGCACCTGTGGATGGTTTTGCTTCTACTATTATAATTATATTATTCTACAATTCGTTAAATATCATTAGTTTATATATTTTAGTTCATATCAACATTAACATAGCTGAAATCATTACGATTTGTGTAGGTCAAGTTGGTTAATTTGGCGCTGAAACCTTTATCAGCTGGTTTATACATCATAGATGTATTCAAGCAACACTCTTTCAAAAGGAAGCTTAACTCATTATCAAATGACAGTTTTTTAGGCTTGTCCAAATCCAAAGCATCTGCAGACGACCAAATAAAAGTGACTGAAAATGTTAGAATTTTTTTTTTTGAAGGGTAGAACACATTGTGGGTAAAGGAGAAAATGCTGGTTACCAGCATTTTCTCTTTTTCCCAAAATGTTCTCTAAATGTTTCTTTCTCAGTGTCGTCAAAAGGAGGGATTGTGTGGTAACTGGTTAATGCTAGTTCAGGACGCATTGTACCTGGGAAGTCATTACACAATTAATGGATCCATGAAATATCTTGTGTTTAACGATCAACTCAAACACGATATAAAGGATATTTGTTTCTTTTTTTTTTTCGGTGAAAGATCGAAATGTATTTCATCGAGTGAACACCATCGTTAATATTTTCACGATTGGCACAGCAATGAATGAAAATATTACCGATGGCGTTCACGAGATGAAATATATTTCGATATTTCACCCCCAAAAAAAATTCTATTTATTTCAAGCTTTAAACCCTTTCTGGGAGGAGTTTTATCAAAGTCCAGTACAATTCTTTTCCTTTATTCCGCCTGGCGTACCCCTGACGCATAACAACGCATTACAGCATTACGTCAAGCGCGAGAAATGTAAGGTACATGACGTAATATTTCCATCTGGTTGGCGTAATTTACCTAAGTACCAAGAACATGAAAATAGGTATTTTCACTGGTCGTACCCGTGTTATATGAAAAAATATTTTCACTGCTATTTCTCGATTTACTACCTGAAAACATGAAATAAAGAACACGTCTTTGGGCAGTCAAAGCAGTGACAAATAGCAAAAAGATTAGACTAGTTTGTGCGAGTGGCACAAACTGACCTAGGTCGACATATTAATGGAGTGCAACACGCAAAAAGGTACATTCGGACATTTGCGTAAAGTGTCGTCTCGGATCAGCATGTGCAGTCCGCACAGGCTAATCCGAAACGACACTTTCCGATTGTATGTGATTTTCTGTTTTACACAAGTCTACTGTAGCACAAAATCTAATGTAGTCGTAAAGTGTCGTCTCGGATTAGGGACGACACTTTACGCAAATGTCCGAATGCACCTTTTCGCGTGTTGCACTCCATTTTACAGATGCGTTAAGGTAGTAGATACGTCTTACTGCTAGTTCAACATGGAATAAAATTTCTTGATGGATAAATACAGTTTTATACAGATATAATACTTTTGCATATTTTAACCAACTTGAAATTCCTTTTATGTCTATCTTGAAATTATTTATTGATACTTTTGTTAGTTTATTTGTTGATACTTTTGTTAGTTTCCAGAAAAAAGGAGGTAATTATTATCTCCCTTTGTGATGAGAATATAGTGATTTTAGATTTATAAATGATATTTTAAGAAGGTAAAAGGAAAAAGCTGCTCGGTTGAATTAGCACATTAATACTCATTTTCAATCGTAGCCAATTTTGCAGGATATTATTATAGTGAAAATAGCTGTTTTTTGATTAGGGGTCCATTACCTTAAACGCCCCTTTACAGAGCATGGGTCAGTTGTGAAAACAAAACTTACTGGTTGTAAACCAAGAAGAGATCTTCCTGTGTAGCCTCTGTGTCAAAGCCTCCAATGTTGTCACACATAATGCGGCCGATTGTTACTTTTTCAAGTTCTCTGCGGGCTGAAAAAGGAAAATCAAATAATAATGGCCGGCTTTTTCTTTTTTTTTTTTAACAATAACAACAACAACAAAAAAAACCTCTCTGCCGACTCAAAAGTCGTAAATAAAAAGTTAAGACAATATTTAGTACTTCTGAGGAACTGAAAGCTTAAATTTTACAACGTGTAGTACACACCAATGCGATCAAAACACTCCCAATCACCCTTTCCCAAACGACAAACCTTTGAACTAGACGAAATTGAAAGCATTTGCAGACGACAATTCAACTCTTGCTGAAAAGATGATTTCTGTCTATAATAGGGTAGAAAACATTGTGGGAAAAGGAGAAAATGCTGGTTACCAGCATTTTCTCCTTTTCCCACAATGTTTTCAAAAGGCTACTAATCCAGACCCGTAAAAACGAGGGATTGTTTGAGAAAGGGATAAAGAGGTTACATCTCCGATAAGATAAGACGTCAAAAGCCTGTTTTCCTAGCAAAACACAAATGCTGGCCAGAGTCGTATGACAAGCAAGGTATAACGGGTAAAGCTAGGAAGGGATTCATACAGGTAAAAGAAAGCTACTACACACGGGGTTCCAGACAAAACGGGAAGTAAATGCAATGGTTGTATCGTAAGTTTGATTAAATACAAATCTCTTTAACTCATTACCAAACGACAAAATTTTAGGATTGTCCAAATCGAAAGCATTTGCAGACGAAAAAATGAAAGTGTCTGAAAAATTGAAATTTGTCTTGTGAAGGTTAGAAAACATTGCGGGAAAAGTAGAAAATGTTACCAGCATTTTCTCCTTTTCCCACAGTGTTTTCTAAAGGCTTCTTTCTCAGGGGCGCCAAAAGTAGGGATTGTATAGTAATGGGTTAATAAAGGAAATAATTGGTTCGATGCCGACAGTATGACATAGGTTATGCATACTATCTGCACTGATGTACTTTGCTCTGATTGTTTGAAAATCAATGCAATCCAGAAGAACATGCTGTTAAGTGTAAGGTTGATTGCACCGAATACATTGAGGTGCATCTTCCCTGTTCAATAACTAGGAATGCGTCAACCGTGAATGTCCAATTCAAATGCGAGCAATTACAACCTCTTCTCGCCTTACAGACCTGTAACCAGGGTACCATTCCCCAAGGGAACGTTTAACTAAGCGAAGATCGCTCACCTGAATTCTTGAGAGGACCATAGCCATGTTTTTTTCAAAATCTAATCAGCCGTTTAAGAGAAGAAAAATATCTAAGACCAGCGCTTTCAGAGAAGAAGAATTTTTAAGAATTTCTTCATTTCCGTATAGTGCAAGTAGCCCCCGTTCACCAGAGCCCTGGTTCTTGACGGATAAAATTTTCTTGAACAAGTTTTCAAAAGGGTTATCCAAGGAACATCTCTGTGAAATTATTTCAAATTCTGACCAACCCCTTCGGGGAAGAAGAATTTTTAAGATTTTTTTTTTCATTTTCGTAGAGTGCAAGTAGCCCCTAATCACCAGAGCCATGTTTCTTGAAAGATCAAAATTTCACGAACAGTTTTTCGAAAAGGAACATCTCTGTGAAATTATTTCAAAATCTGTCCAGCGGTTTTAGAGGAGAAGATTTTTTTTTAAAGAATTTCCTAGAAAATTCCATTTGGTTGCCATGGCAACCAGAGTTTTTGATGCAATCAAATTCTGTGAACAATTTTCAAGGAAGACTTCCAAAGGAACATTCCAGCCAAGTTTGGTCCAAATTGGTCCCGCGGTTTAGGAGGAGTTGATGTTTAAAGAATTTTTGACGACGCACAACGCACTGACGCACGACGGATATCCGGTGATACTAAAAGCTTCCCTTGAGCACGGTGTGCTCAGGTGAGCTAAAGACAGTGTTCCATAAGTTCATTGTGCTTTGAGTAAAACACACTCCAGTCTGATATTTTTCTAAAAGAGGAAAGGTAAAATTGAAATTCAATACAATTCTGTGTCCATGGAGGGACGTCAGGAATTTTGTTGAGAGCAATACGCTTAGTATCTATACAAAGATAATCTAGGAATAGGTACATGCAAATATTAAATGGAGAAATGGCATTTTGGCGTTCTTACAAAAAAGAAATTCGTACTTGGGGTTAGAAACGACTTTATACACATTGATAGATTGATGAGACTAGAGTTTGAAAATGTACAGAAGAGACAGTCATTAGTCTCGATATACAGGCTTTTGATTGGAGAAGTTCTGAACACCCCAAGTAACTGACCCTGACCTTTGTGATGGATAGAGTCCAGACTTTTAAGATAGGACTTGCAAGCAGATCAATCTACAATGAATTCATAACCCTTTACCACACAATGACGCCTTTTAACGCCCCTGAGGAAGAAGCCTTTTGAAAACATTGTGGAAAAAGGAGAAAATGCTGGTAACCAGCATTTTCTCCTTTTCCCACAAAGTTTTCTACACTATCAAAGCAAAATTGCGCCATTTGAGCCAATTTGAAATTGTGAAAATGCTTTCAATTTGGATTGATCTAAAATTTTGCTGTGTGGTAATGGGATAATTAAATTTGGAGTGAAGGAAAGGAAAGGAAGGAAGGAAGGAACGAACGAACCAACGAAGGAAAGGGGAAAGGGAGCAAGGAACTGTTTACTCACGACTTACCTTGTCTACTGAAATAACACGAGTACCAGAACTGATCGCCCCTTTTAAGCAGACGGAACATTGCTCCGAGCACATTATTTATAATATCACCACTCAAACCATTACCGGCTGGGTTGGGCAGTTCCATCATTCCACTCAAAAAAGCATCTATGTCCTCAATGCCGCTTTAAGGTAAAAATACGAAAAAAGCTGTAGTTACGAGGTTTTTGAAGTTAACCTACGATATGCCATGAATTAACAGAGCTTGTTTCAAACTGTAGTTCGAGGTTTTTGAAGTTAACCTACGATATGCCATGAATTAACAGAGCTTGTTTCAAGCTGTAGTTACGAGGTTTTTGAAGTTAACATACGATATGCCATGAATTAACACAGCTTGTTTCAAGCTGTAGTTACGAGGTTTCTGAAGTTAACCGACGATATGCCATGAATTAACACAGCATGTTTCAAGCTGTAGTTGCGAGGTTTCTGAAGTTAACCGACGATATGCCATGAATTAACACAGCATGTTTCAAACTGTAGTTGCGAGGTTTCTGAAGTTAACCTACGATATGCCATGAATTAACACAGCATGTTTCAAACTGTAGTTACGAGGTTTTTGAAGTTAACCTACGATATGCCATGAATTAACACAGCTTGTTTCAAGCTGTAGTTGCGAGGCTTTGATGTAAACGGACGATATACTATGAATTGAATCAGCTTGTTCCAATGTGTTGTTACGAGGTTTTTCAAGTAAACCAACGGTATGCCATGAATTAACACAGCTTGTTTCAAGCTGTAGTTGCGAGGTTTTAGAAGTAAAGCGACGACATGCCACGAATTAAATCATTTTGTTTCAAGCTGTTGTTACGAGGTTTTAGAAGTAAACCAACGGTATGCCGCGAACTAAATCAGCTTGTTTCAAGCTGTAGTTGCGAGGTTTAAGAAGTAAACCGACGATATGTCATGAATTAACTCAATTTAAGCTGTTGTTACGAGGTTTTTGAAGAAAACCGACGATATGAATGTACCACATTATTGAAAATTGTGGTCTTGATAATACTACTCACACTTTGATAGGGATCACTTACACATTTCTGTATGGGTATATATGTTACAATAGTTTTGCATAAACTCTTTACCATACAGTTAAACTCTAGATTTGTCCAAGTTGAAAGCATTTGCTGACCAAAAACTGTATGCAACGTGCACTACGCTGTCTGTCATGGGGTAGAAAACATCGCTGGAAAAGGAGAAAATGCTTGATACCAGCATTTTCTCCTTTTCCAACAATGTTTTCCAAAGGCTTCTTTCTCAATGTCTCTAACAGTCGGCATTGTGAGGTATAGACTTAAGATCCATTTCCACTGGTCATTTTATTGGTCAGCGTAACAATGTAACATATAGTAAAACCATACATAATACAGGCCACATATAGATTTAGGGTGAATCTTTTAGAGTGATCCCTAGCAAATTTTGAGTAGTATACAAAGGAGTCACTGATTCGATGTCCAGCTTGAGCAAATTATCTCCGAGTCTTAATGATGTTCCTTGCACAAGACATTATTACTCTCTCAACGCCGCTTGTTGTTTCTGCACTTTTACATATATATTTGCGAAAGTAGCCACTTTGTTGAAGAAAATATAGTACCATGTTCTAGCATTTAAGATATACAGTGGGAAAGCATAGACAGTTGCACTGACTGCCGCCATACATTTGAAATTGAAACAAAGTTGAAAGTGGCGTAAACACGTCACCAGATAATTATATTTTAGAACTGTCTTAACCCTTTCCCAAACAATCCCTGGTTTTTACGGGTCAGGAATAGAAACCTGTTGAAAACATTGTGAGAAAAGGAGAAAATGCTGGTAACCAGCATTTTCTCCTTTTCCCACAATGTTTTCTACCCTGTCATAAACAGAAATCATCTTTTCAGTAAGAGTTGAATTGTCGTCTGCAAATGCTTTCAATTTGGTCTAGTCCAAAAGTTTGTTGTTTGGGAAAGGGTTAATTTGATACATTTGCGGTAGAGAGAGAGAGAAAAAAAAAAGTAAAAATCTATCGGATTTGTTTTGTAAAGTGTTACCAACAGACCAACAGACAAATAACAACATCTTACTGGTATAACTTTTTAAGGCTGTCACGGGTGGCATTACTCACAATACCCTGGGCATTAAGATCATCAATGTTCGCTGGCACAGACAGATGTCTAAAAAGTCGTCGTATACCCTGGTACGTCTCAACTCCATGATCCCGACCTGGTAGCAAATTAGCAAAGACGGGAATAACTAGAGTCTGTGTTCACCAACCATTCTCAAGAGCATTCTTAGTCTTATTCTCCAACATTTCGTTTACTTGAAAGTAACAGAACTTCCGAATGGCTAAACCATTTGGTTAAGCCAATTAGAAGTTCTGTTACTTTCATAGTTAGGCACATTATCTCCCGCTAGATGGCATTCTACAAATGCACATCTATCTAACTATAGCATTCTGGGTACAGAAACGGAATTATTTTTCAAAACAACAATCATTACTTTATATTTCAAAATAAAATAAACGTTAACTCACTAAAAAGCTTCTGGGTGCGATTCATACAGCTATGATCAGCTAGCATGTAACCAATGCATCAACCATTTATAATAAGATTCCCTGCAGGCTTTGATAATGGGCTAATAGCTTCGGTATAAGCCCTACTTTTCCCAGGTATAGGGAGGATTGGTGATGTGTCATAGCAGACAGGTAGAATCTTCGAGGAATATGACATGCGCAGACAAAAGCAGTAAGACAATCTTAACAGTAAGACAATCTTGCAGAATAAGACAAAAAACATTCTTAACGCTTTCCCAAACAAGCCCTGGTTTTTACGTGTCTGCAGTAATAGTCTTTTGAAAACACTGTTGGAAAAGGAGAAATTGTTCGTTACGAGCAATTTCTCCTTTTCCCACAGTGTTTTCTACCCTTTTTGAGAACTTTCTGCCATTTTCTCAAAATCTAAAATTGTCGTCTGCAAACTCTTTGAGTTTGGAAGAGTAAAAAAATTGTCGTTTGGGAATGGGTTAAGGGTGGTTGGTGAATACAGACCCCGACAGGAACAGTATTCATCAAACAAAATTAATCACCTGGGACTTTAAGAGCGATCTACCAATATTAATTTCATGAAAAGTATGAAAATTATACATTTTTGAAAACCTTATGGTACAAGCAAAATGAGAAACAATGTTTCCATTTGCAATGGCAGCCATCTTGGATATTTCAACTTGGTCGTCGTGAAAAACGTTTTCGTCATTAAATCAATTTCAGTGACTTAAGATATTTATTTTGACTGCTAAACTATCTTTTTTTAAGCCAGGGAGTTAAATGGCACAGAGAAAAAATGAATAAATGACCTTTAACTCTATCCCAAACGACAAGATTTTAGACTGACCCTAACTAAAAGCACTTGCAGACGACAAAATAAAAGTAACTTAAACATTAAAATTTGTTTCCAGCGGGGTAGAATACATTGCGGGAAAAGGGAAAATGCTGGTTACCAGCATCAGCCCGTGCATTTATGTGTTATCTTTTCCGTGCATGCATTAGTCCGTGCATTTATGTGTGATCTTTTCCGTGCGCGCATTATTCCGCGCATTTATCTGTTATCTTTCATTTCAATAATCTTGTCTGAAAATACCAATCCATTTTTTATTATATTTCACAGAAATGATCCTGTCCCTATCTTCTTCAGATTTTCAAAAAAAAAAAACTAATAATAGTTTTATTCCTTGTAAATTCTGTTTGCCATGGCAACAAAAGAGACAAAAAATATTGAAAATCTTTAAAAACCTTCCTGTTCGAAACAATAAGGCCTAGAGCTACCAAAGTACTACGTGGCTTGAACGTCTTTCAAGTTTCTCTAAACTGTAGCCCTGGAGTTTAAAAATAGTCCTATCCCGGAGGTAATCAGTTTTACATGGGAATATCTCATGAATTTTTCTTTTTTTTTAAATCTTGTTCCAAACAATAAAGCCTTGGGCTACCTAATTTTACATTGTTGTTTTAACTAGTGGGCATCTTCCAACATAGCCTAAATGTTAGCCCTTGTGTCGAATTTGGCTCCACCCTGGCAGTCACATGTTTCACATGGACTTTTATATATAAAAACTTTAACAATCTTCTCGTTCCTAACCATGAAACTCTGGTGTAACAATTTTTTGCATGCATGTTTATCTAATAAGCCTCTATAAATATAGCTCAAATTACAGACCTGGTGTCAGAATTGGCCCCGCCCTGGCAGTCTGAAGTTTAACAAAAGCGGGGGGGGGGGGTGGGGGGCGGAAACGGTACATACATATTTCAAACTTTAAAATTCTCCTTTATCCTAAAGGTGAGTCTTAAAGTGACTAAATTTGCATCTATATTCATCTAATGTCCTCAGAAAACTAGAACTTCCCAAATGCAGAATGGATACATGTATCTTAATTCTTAAATTGCAGCTCGTAATATGTGAGAGAAAAATATGTTTTATACAATTTATCAGTGCTTTATAAGATATTTAGATTAACAAAATCAGCAAAAGAGGTTTAAATAGCGTCGCCACAACTCTCCTCATATAAAACCAAGAGCACGCGTTGCGGGTGTCAAAGCTGGGCTGAAAGTTCTTCATTGAAAAGAGGGCATAAATGCTTTAAAATACTTTAATGGTTATCTGACCTTGATGTACTGTTCTTCTTTTGAAAGTTAAGAACTTGTCAAACTTTTTAAGTAAATATCTTCACTGATAACAGATGTATAGCAAACTATTTTACTGCAAAGAAATATCTCGTGATCTGATTGGTTAACGTAAAGCCAGTTTCCCTTTTGAGTGCCCCGTAAACATCCCTACACCGGCAACACAACATCCAAAATGGCGGCGTCGATCGATCATCAGACTGCACGTTTACGCACCAAACTGCACGTTTTAGTGACGTCAGTTTCCAGTGACGTCAGTTTTCACTTAATTGGGGCAAAGAGAAAGGAATTTATATTTCGTCAGCAGACTCGGTTCGTGAGATTATAAAACAGGAAAATTTTGCTTAACGCGATTTGAAAGGGTATAACTTTGCACTATAATAAATTCTTTGTACGGTCTGGGTTAGGGTTAGGGTTACTAAGCCTTCGGCTCGGGGAGGCATGATTCACCATGAACAAGTTTCCAAGTCCTCTGCCACCTGACCGTACAATTAGTACCGTCTGACTATTCATACGTCGATAATGCAGATGACGAAGAAAAAATAACGACACTGCGGCAGACGCCACAGCTATGACAACAGCTTGTCATTTTTTACCGTACATAGTCGAGCTAAAAAATAATGACTCACCTCTTTGTATATTTAATGCACCGAGGTTCCCACTGATAGTGTTTTCAATAAAGGTACCATTAACATTACCGAACAGATGAAACTCCACCGTACTCTCCATTTTACTGGAATAAAAACAAGGAAAAATTCAAAAGATCTGACATGAGTTGGAAATTGGCATAGACCTCTTATTACATTACCTCCCTTGTTTTTAGTGTACTATACCCATTACGAATTTGCTTATCTTACACACGTTTGATATCACAACTGTGTGACCTCACTTTTGACAACATTTTATGCATATTTCATAGAAGTATTTCATGCATATTACCGGAGTTACATCTGTAGATGGTTTTGCACCTTCTGATCTATAATGTTTAAACTATCCTTTTGGGTTAAAAGAAATCTGACTTGAGCTAATGCTTGAGATGAAAGCTTATGAAACTCGTCAAGAAAAAATGGTATTAAGCTCGCAATAATCTCACCTAATATTGTGTTCCCTACACTTGTCTGATAAGACTTTTTCTCAAACACTAACTTATGTCAGAGCCAATACTTACCACACAAACCCCCGCCTCCCCCCCCCCCCCCCCCCGCGAGTATTAGCGACGATAAAAGAAGCATAAAAAATGTTATTAAGCGCGCATTTGGCATGCTTAAAAACATTTTTTGTAGACGAGTTTAATAGATTCTTACCTCAAAAGCAAGCGAGTGTCATATTCCATTTATCACATAACTATAGAACAAGAATTATAGTCAAATATGTGTTAAACAAAGGCATACATATATCATATGAAGCCTGTGAGCTTACTTTGACAGGTAAATTATGAACAAAAAGTAGTTTCGAAGAAACTTGCATATATTGTTTTTGTTTTGAGTGTAAAAGTGATTGAAGTAACCATTTAATCACCATTAACAGTTTTGACAACTAATTCCCATCAAGAACCTTTGTCAGTAATGTTTCAAAATGAAGCCTATAATTACAGAGCGTTGACTAAATAAAGCACTATTGTCTTATCTCCCACATGTGTGAGACACGATAATCCGTTATGGCTGTATTAGCCTACAATGAAAACATGGAGAGTTATGTGATAAAATCAATTCTTACCCATCAGTCAGCGGACAAGCTTTATGTAGATTTAGCATCACAGAATCAGATCCGCCTTCGAGGAAGGAGGTTGTGGAATTGAAAAAGTTGTTAATAAGCGGAAGTGAATCTATGGCGTCCTCGAAGACGCTGTCGGTATTGGGGTCACCAACTAGGTCATTGGGGATCCAGTCGTGGCCCATCCTGAAATCAAACAAAAAAGCCTGAGTATTTTACTTGCTCCTGTGATGCAGTGGTGCATTCCACTGCAAAAGATGGAAATATTATGAATTAAGAAATTTCAATCATGTAAGAAGTCAACAATGATTCCATGTCACATTATGCATCAATTTGTTTACATTTTGTTTATCTGCTTTTATCATATTATGACAATCCTATTCTCCTAAGATCTAACTTTTCCGCTGCCAGACTAATGAATTTGAATTTTTGAGTCATATTTCAGCCGAAGTTGAAACTAATTTCAGCCATGGCCCAGTGTCAGGAAAAGAAAAGTAACGATTAAAAATAAACCTGCATGCTTTATGTATTCTGATCCTTATCTAAGTTTAAGAAAAAGAACCTGACGCAGTCGCCATCCTCCATGTCACTTCAAGAATATGATTTCAATTTTTAATGCTTCTTGAAAATAATTCAATTAAATTATATCCCTATTTTTGACCTTTTGCAGACAGTGTAGATCAAGATCAGACTGCACAGAACGTGCAGTCTGATCTTGGATCTATACTATCCGATAGAAATATTTGAGTTTTTTTCTATGAGCTTGAATAGTAGCATTTAATTTATTCAGCAGGGAAAGGGTTTAACATAATTATTATATTCCTATACTGCGATTTCTCAGTGTATTATTATCTCAGTGTATAAAGTGAATATCATCACTAGTGATAGAATGTTTGTCGGTGTAATGCAGAGAAATGACCCCCATTACAAAATGACCCACGGTCATTTCTCGACGTAGAGGAATGACCCATAGGTCGTTGGGTTAGGGTTTAGGGTTAGGGTTTAGGGTTAGGGTAAGGGTTTAGGGTTAAGGTTAGGGTGTAGGGTTAGGGTTAAGGTTTGGGTCATTTTGTAATGGGGGTCATTTCTGTGTATTACACCGGAACCACTCTTTTCCTAAACTGCTGACAGTCTAATCGTTCTGTCTCTGCTCCAAACATCTTTAGTAAAGCATAGTTTCGGTTCAGTTTATCCAAACAATCGTGAGTTTTACGACCTTGTGGGAGATATAGTTTGGAACATTTCAAGGATAAAAGATAGCTTTAGTGGGAGAGAGCTGTTGGAAAATATTTCAGAAAACCAGAAAATTCTACAAACCAAGATGTTCTCCTTTTTTCCATAATGTTTTCTGTCCTCCAGAATACCTAAGGTCTTTTGTATCAATTTAGTATTTGTCATCTGGGAATGTCCTTAATACGGGAAAGTCTTATACTTGTGACACGGTTAACTGTTTCTTTTTCTCATTTCATACGACTGGGTTTAACACACTTTTAGGTTTGTCCGAATCAAAAGCATTTGCAGGCAACAAAATAAAAGTGACTGAAAAATTGAAATTTGTTTTGTGAAGAGTAGAAAACATTGTGGGAAAAGGAGAAAATGCTGGTTACCAATGTTTTCTAAAGGCGTCTTTCTCAGGGGCGTCAAAAGTAGGGATTGTGTGGTAATGGGTTAAACTGTAGGGGCGCAATACAATGCTTGCCTTTAAGTAGAGAGATGGATGACGTAACATATCCTTCGTTACGTCATTCGTTACGTCATCTGTCGCGTCAGTTCCTTCTGCCAAAGATGGATCATGGCCCGTATTCAGCAACCATTCTTGAGAATATTCTTGGTCTTATTGTCCAAAGTTTTCCAAATTTGTAAGTAACACAACTTCTGATTGGCTAAACCATTCGGTTTAGCCAATCAGAAGTTGTGTTACTTACAGATGTAGAAAATTCTGGAGAATAAGACATGGAAACATTCTTAAGAATGTTTGGTGAATACGGGCCCATGTGTTTGCAAAGAAAAGTCCTGTGTATTCCTGCTGTTCTTGATACTCACTTACTTATAGCGATCAAATGGAGAATTAGGACTATAATAAAAAGAACAAGAGCTGTCGGAATGAGAGCAATGCCCCCCCGAAAGCCCTATTTCCAGAAACTGTGACCTTAAACCCGTTGCTGAGATCAGATGACCCTGGTTATTGTAATTTCTAAATGGTCTCCAGCTGGCCACCTTGTATCAAATCCAAGGAAAAAAGAGATGTTTGTAAAACATGTATGCCCCCCTAATGGCATCCAATTCTAAATATAACATGTGATATACTGGTAAGTTCAACTGGTGGTGTATGAGCCTTAGAACTCGTTTTTCACCGCATCACGGCCTATTCCAGAGACAGATTTTTAATATCACAAACCATCAGTTAATTATCCCCTATTTACTTTCAGCTAGCTTACCTAAATATAATTCCCCACAAGTTGTGAATACCACCATTGAAGCGGTCGTTGTAGCGACATCTTTCGTCAAATTCTAGGTCGAATGAAGTTATAGTATCATCACTTAGAAAAGAGGGCAGGAAGTTCTTGTATGTAATAACCTGTAAATTGTAATACCCCTTTTAGAAAGAGAAAACACACGTCACAATTTTCTATCAGAATCTCTCTAAATATATATTACTCAAAATTTGCTAGGGATCACCCTAAAAGATTCACTCGAAATATTTATGTGGCATGTATCATGTATGGTTTTACAATATGTTGCATTGCTACATTGATCAATAAAATGACAGTGGAAACGGATCTGTAAGCCTTTACCTCACAATGCCGACTGTTAAAGAAACTGAGAAAAAAAAAGGAAAACATTGTAAGTAAAGGAGAAAATGCTATCCTATCACAGACAGCATAGTGCACGTTGCATAATTAATTATAGTTTTTCGTCAGCAAATGCTTTCAACTTTGACAGATCTAGAATTTTATAATATAAAGAGTTTATGCAAATCTGTTGTAACATATAAATCCATACAGAAATATGTAAGTGATCCCCATCAAAGTTTGAGTAGTATATATCTGTTATCAAACGGGTTGTGCATTTATTTTCTATCCCAGTCTATTTAAGAAATAACATTCTTTCTATTCTGGTTTATCGCTGAAAAAACCACAGTTAGTAAGTTATGAGGCACAATAATTCATAGAGGATATTTGATTTTTTTTTTTGTGAAAGTTCGAAACTTAATTCATCAAGTGAACATCATTGGTAATATGTTCACGAACGGTGGTGCAGTAACTCGTACAAATATCACCAATGATGTTCAAGAGATGAAGTAAGTTTCATATCTCTGATCTTCTTTTTGAGACGTGTAAACCAAAATTTAATACATGAGTTTTCGATAATCCCCTATGGCGTACCCCCTCTGCATATTAACACATTTTATTTCATGCTTTCCGGTAGGATATCGAGAAATAGCAGTGAAAATATTTTTTGATCTTACCGATTTTCACGTTCTTGCCGCCTAGGTAAATTGCGCGTGCCTGACAGCCAGATGGGAAATATGACGTCATTCACCTTAGATTTCTCGCGCATGACGTAATATTGTAATGCGTTGCTATGCGGGAGGGGTACGCCACAGGGAATAACGGAAAATAACTACTGGATTTTGATAAAACTCCTCCCAGAAAGGGTTAAAAGCATGTAATAAATAGAATATTTTTTCTTTCTGTGAAAGATCGAAATTTATTTCATCTCGTGAACACCATCGGTAATATTTTCACTCGTGGTTGCGCCACGCGTGAAAATGTTACCGATGGTGTCCACTCGATGAAGTAAATTTCGATCTTTCACCGAAAAAAACAAACATCCTCTATATAATACTACATAGAGCGCTGGAAACGTTAGAAAAACTACGTCATATTTCCATTTCTTACGAAAAAATCAGCGACAAAGAAACAAATAAATGCATAGCTCAGATACAAACCGCATCTGGCAGTATCCGACCCCTGAAAGGACAAATATCCTCGTTTTCTGAGGATTAAAAGAGCTGTTTTATAACCACTGAGCCAAAGAAATATCTCTCTGACGCAGTTGTCAGGGACTGTATTTAAGCCTTTCCCGTAACACATTAAATTCACTGGCAATTTACTTAGTTAACTACTGCGCGGGAAAAAAAACTTGTTTTTTGCCTTCAATTGAAGACTTAGAGAATAAAATCGGTGTTTTTCACTGATCGTAACCATAAAATATTTAAGAAAAAAGTCTTCTTTCTATCGTGGTTTATCGCTAAATAAACAACAGTTGTGAGTTATGAGGCAAAATGAATAATTCATGAGTGGTTTATTTATTTCGCCTCATCACTCACAACGTGGTTTATTGAACGATAGGAAGAAGATTTTCAATTCTAACAAGACCCACTCTTCAAGAAAAACAAATTCATACCTAGAGTAAAAATGCAGATGCAGATTATATTCCATTGAATAATTTACTTTTCTTCATTGGGCCGAATTCACGTGTCATATTAGAATAAACAATATTCTGCTGTTTTTTTAAGAAATAATCTTCTTTCTCTCGTGGTATATCGTTCAATAAACCACAGTTGTGAGTTATGAGGCACAATGAACAACCCACTCGGGCTATCGCCGTCGTGGATTATTTATTGTGCCTCATAACTCACAACGTGGTTTATTGAACGATATACCACGATAGAAAGAAGATTATTTCGATTCTAACATGGCCAATTCTTAATGAAAGGAAAACAAGTTCAAACTTAGAGTAAAAACGCGGATGAAAATTATGTTCCATTGAATAACTCACTCATTGAATGACGTCACTCTACATGGATTGTCGCAGATTTTACCATGTTTTCCTTGCACTGTGTTCATAGAGCCAAAGTCGCGTGTCATGTTAGAATTATTGATACACTACCAAAATGCAGAACTAGTTGTTATCGTCATTAAAACCGCTTCAACTCAAATAGACTAAAAGACTTTTTTACCTGCATTTCAGCAGCAACAATGTGACGAACAACTTGAAACAGTTCTTCTCGAGTCTCGTTTGTGTTATCTGTATAACCCTGTTCTTTGAGTATATCCACAAGTCGGTTGTGTTCCCTTACAAACAGTGTGTGCATACCATTCAGAGACATTTGTTCCTGACTTCTAAAATCACCTGTATCATAAATATGAACCATGCTCTTTGTAAAAGGGAATTTGAACCTTTACCACCCAGCAGAATTTTAGACCTATCCAAGCTGAAAGCCTTTGCGGACGACAATTTCATAATGGCTCAAACGATGCACATTTTCTTTGATAGGGTGGAAAACTTTCTGGGCAAAGGAGAAAATGCTGGGTACCAGCATACAAAGTTTTCTACCCTATCAAAGAAAATTTCCGACAATGTTTTCAGTAGGCTTCTTTCTCAGGGTCATTGAAAGGTATCATTGTGTGGCAAAGATTTATAGCATCTGCAGAAAGTATCGGTCCATGCGAGCCTCCGCAAAACGAAGATCCATGGTTCAGTTGGTTGTTGAAAAAAGAATCTGTATCAAGAATTACGTGACGACTTGCCTGGTTTATTGCTTCAGAGATTCAACAGAGACTGAACCTCCGATTCTCAGAGAATTACTCACTTGTGTATGTATAAGGAGAATTCAGAACACAACTCAACGAATTTTTCAGCCTGATATTACAGGTTGCAGTACAGGTTCCTTCCAGATCCCCTGCATGCAAAACTTTTGAGCTATATACAGTGCAAATGTGCATTCTGGTTACTTCTAGCAGAACGTCTGTGGTAAGAAGTATTTCAATTGTAATGGAAGGTAGCTCTGTCATTTACATTCAGTATTTGCCGTATTTTTTTTTTTTATTATTATTTATTGCTACCATTGGTATTATGATCTTACTTTAAGACATTATATACCCTCTAACAGCTCTTGATACCTCATTCATTTTCATTAGGTAATATGATAATTTCAAATTAGCATTAAAAACCTTCAACAGAGAGACAGAGAAAGACAGAGACAGATGGATGGATGGATGGATAGATTGTTTTTTTTTCTGACAGAAAGATAGCTAGATAGATAGCTAGATAGCTAGATAGATAGATAACTACCTGCATGTCTACAGTTGACCGTGACATCTTGGATAACTCGGTTATTAACTGCACATGCCTCACCTTCTTCAGTCGCCAATGGCAACTCATCTTGTTGGTCTTTAGGGTTAGCTAAGACTTTCATCTTTGCAGAGTCTAAGGAGCAGAAAATGTAATGATTTGTGTGTGTGTGTTTTTTTTTTCTTTATCGTTTATTCATTTCGTTTCCATTTTAGTGCAGTGTTAGCAAAACCCATTATTTCTTTATATCCCGGAATCGAATTAGGGGCGATTCCACTGCGCTTATGGCGATCATGGCGCTTCTGTATCATCATCCGAATCTCCGAAGATACCTCCGACATTATGGGACTCAAGCATTTCCACTACGCCATTAAAAAGCTTCAGTTATATTCTAGCTGCGCTGGTCACAACCTGTCATGCAGTTGTGGCGTTTTTACGGCGCTTTGCAGACGCTTCTAAAACCCTCTCTCTAAGTCAGGCGATTTCACGCTTACTAAGTTGCTCCTTCGACCTTCCTACGACAATCAAATTGTTTTTACGGCTCTGTTGTCGTTCTTGCTATGCTTTGCGGCGTTTGTAACAAAATTTGGAAGCGCAGTGGAATTTCCGTTCAGTGAAATGGAGATTTACAGTGGCGATCATGACGCTTCCGACATGCTTCTATCATGGTTTATGCGTTTCTACTGCACTATTGCCTTTCCCCCTATGATTCACAGCGTTTCGACCAAATTCCGATAAATGGTTTTTGAAAATGTCCAGAAAAAGAGAGAAAATGTTGATAACCAGGACATTCTTCTTTTCTTAGTACGTTTTCGAAAGCCTTTTTTTTTTCTCTAAATCGGACTCGTTAAAACTCAGGTTTCTGTAAAAAAAACAAATCTAACCCTTTAATAAATAATCATCAATGTTCATGACCATAAAGAAGAAGCCTTTTGAAATCTTAAAGTTTCTACCCAGGCCAGTCGGCTTGGACTGCCCGTGCTGATCTGGGTTGATACTTTTGGCAGACGCATTAATCCTTTACCCCATTAAGGTATTTCTATGGTATCCCTAATTGACCCTAAATAATAGCAAGGATAGATCTGTTTCTTATGTGTATATGACACCTTCTGATAGCATAGAAAACATTGTTGCAAAAGGTGAAATTGCTCGTCACGAGCAATTTCACCTTTTGCCACGATGTTTTCCAACGGCTCATACAATCAATGCGTAGAAATGAGTATCTATGGAGTATAGGGTTAACTCTCCCATTGGCATGGAGCATGGCTCGTACTTGTATATGGACACACAAACTGACACAAACAATGAAAACAATACCTTCTTCTCTCAATGATTCACTTTGGGCGGTTCGGGATTCGTAAACGTTACTAGCATCAAGCCAAGATGTGATAATGTTCATGGGCTGTCTCAACCCTGAAGTAATATAAATGACAATATGGTACAAAGTTCGATCAATCGATTAATGATATTACGAGTTTATTTAACCCATTACCACACAATCCCTACTTTTGACGCCCCTGAGAAAGAAGCCTTTAGAAAACATTGTTGGAAAAGGAGAAAATGCTGGTAACCAGCATTTTCTCCTTTTCCCACAATGTTTTCTAACCTTCACAAAACAAATTTCAAATTTTCAGTCAATTTCATTTTGTCGTCTGCAAATGCTTTCAGTTTGGACAAGTTTATAATACTGTCGTTTGGTAATGGGTTAACATGCTTGGGTACGATACTGAATTCTTTTGGAAAAGTACACAATAGAACAAGTTTATATTTTGGGCAAGGCAACGGCCAGAGATTGATTCAAGTATTTGAAAATGTCATGCTTATCAACTCGAAAACGATAAAAATATTGGTGATCTTAGAAGTACATTCAAGTCTGAATTGATGGAAACGAAACGAAAATAACCTTAAAAAGAAAATTAGGGGCAAATACATGCCTATCGACCCTAAAAAGATAAAAGAAAAAATACTATACGCCTTATGTTTATCCGTTCTATAGAGATTAAATCATTGGAAACCTCATGTATGTCGACCCTGCATTTTTTTTTAAATTTCAGTCCTCTTGCTTATCAACCAAAAAGTGTTGTTTTCTTTTTTTGAAGCTCTCGTGTCTATGAACCCTGCAATGATTTTTCTTATTGGAATCCTAATGTTTATCGCCTTTTTGTTTTCAATGGAGTCCTTGTGTTCATGAATCCCTTGTTTTGAAATCTCATTATGATCCTTACAGAGCCTTTTCCTTCCTGGAATTCTCATGTTTATCAACCCCAAAGTACTTCATTTTAAAATTTGAATCCTCATCTTTATGAACCTGACAGTGCATTTCTTTAGTGGTTTTTTCGTGTTTAGCTACCCTTAACTGATTTAATTATTCGAAACTGTATATGTATCAACCAAAGTGATATGGATATAAGATAATTGAAAAAGAATATTGAAAATCTAATGTTTATCAACTACAGTTTGACAAAACTATTTGAAACCCTATATCCATTCACCAAAGTGAGCCAAAATTATTAAAAATCTCATGGTTATCAATCTCAGTGTAACATAATTATTGGATAGTTCATGTTTATCAACCCAAAAGTGACAAAGTTACTGGAAATCTCATGTCTATGTACCCCAGTATGTGTGCATAGTCTGGTAGGTCAGTCTGTGGTGTGCAGGACTTGAAAACAGGGGGTCATTGGTACAATCCTTGGCTTGGACAATTTCTTTCAGAGGAATGATGATAGTCATTCTTACGGGATTTATTCCTCTCCCACTGCTGGCCATTATTGCAAGATGGTTATGCTGTAAAAGCAGCCAGTGGTTTGAAAAGAAAATTGTGTGGAGCACTGGTAAAGGACACTCCAGGAAACCATGGAAAGATTCACTGACTATCTAGATATAACCGAAATAATGTCGAGAAAACGGCGTTTAACACCATTCAATCAACCAATCTGCCTCTGTGTGACAAAATTACTAAACACCTCGTGTTTATCTATCCCAGTGTGACAAGGTTATTGAAGACCTTATGTTTATCTATCCAAGTGTGACAAAGTTATTGAACATCTCATGTTTATCTATCCCAGTGTGACAAAACTATTGAAAAATTCTTGTCTATCTCAACCATTGTGACAAAACTAATGGAAACCTCGTGTTAATCTACCCCAGTGTGACATAATTATTAAAAACTTCATCTCTATCTCAACCAGAATGATAAAATGACCAAAATCCTCATGCCTATAACACCAGTGTGACAAGATTATTATCCAAGCAGTCTGACAAAACTACCGGAAAACTTTTTTGACAAATATATTGAAAAACTCATGTTTACCTTCTCCAATGTGAGTCAATTTTCATGAAGCTCATTCAACCAGTGCAAAAAAATATTTGAAAACTATAAGGATACAATTATTGGAAACCTTATGTTCTGTTAACCCCAATGTGACATGGATATTCTATAGGTTAACATCATTATTGGAACACTCATGTTTGTCCATCCTATTTTTTTCATGATTACTAGAAACTTCAACGTATCTTTCCTATATAGATATTAGTAGTGGAAACCTCATACAAGTTTCAAGTAAGTATAAAATTTATCTTACTATCATCAACAGACGAGGGGTCTTCGGAACAGTCGAGGATGTTTGCTGATCGGACAAAAGTCAGACATGCCGTTGTTGAGGCGTCGAATGGGCGTAGCTCTCTTGGTGACAGAATGTCATTATTTACTGGAATATTGAAACATGCTTCTTCACTGAATCTAGGAAAGAAAAGAAGAATGAATTGGAAAAGTAACTTTGTAAACGTTTAAAATCGTGTATAAATTCACTTTCTTTAAAGTATGTTGTGTGGCTCAACGGTTAAAGGGTTGCATTACTTAGAATATCTGGGTAATGTAATGAAAGTATTTTGGTTAACGTCATAAAAGTAACGTATTTAACATATAACAATGACCGTAGGTAACGTAATGAAAATAACATGTGTACCTTTAAGTTTTGTTACTAAAATATTAAAATATCATGGTAATGTTGTAAATGTGTCATGAGTAATGTTATTGAAGTACGACTGTTAGGGTTAGGGTTAGTGACTACGTACATTTATCAAAGTAACGAGGATAACCTAACTCTAAAAAAAGGGGGTAGGTAACGGAATTGAAGTTTCTGGTAAAGTTATTGAAATAGCGTGCGTGAACTTGTCAAATTTCAAGAAGTTTTACATATAACATAGTATCAGTATCTATAGTAACACATTCACAGTATTGTGGGTAATGTTTTTAAAACATGAGTAATATAATCAATGAATCATAGAACACATTTGCAAAGTAATATAGGTAACCTAACTAAAGAACAGAGGGTAACATAATCAAAGTATCGTCGATAGCGTAATTAAAGATCATGGGTAATGTAGTAATAATATCAGTGATAGCCAACAGTGTGGTGCACATGGAGGTGAGGCTACATGAAAAAGAAATAACTTACGAAGCATTGTCTACAGGCTGCCCGTTGGAACAACACTCTGGGGCGTGTCCGTCAACTGAAATTAAAATGGTCATAAAGATTTATAACATCAAATAATTATACCTTTCAATACCGCTTAACTCTTTACCGCACAAAAAGTTTTAGACCTTTCCAACTTTAAAGCATTTGAGGACTACGGACAATTGGTGGTTCAAATGTTAAAATGTGTTCTTGATAGTGTAGATAAACTTGTAGGAAAAGCAGAACATACTAGTTACAAGCATTTTCTCTACTTCCCACAATATTTTCCAAACCCCTCTTTTTAGGATCGTTAAAACTTGGGACTGCGTGATTAAAGGATTAACTCTTTACTAGATGTCAAAATTTTAGACTTGTCTAGTTCGAAATGGTTTGTAGAAATAATGTATGATTGTGATTCAAATGATGGGACGGGGGTTAAAAGGAAAAAAAAAAAGATAGGTAAAAAGGGGGTTCTCCTGTCCCGGGGTCGTTTTAACCCTTTTCCAAACAATCCCTGGTTTTTACGGGTCTGGAATAGTAGCCTTTTGAAAACATTGTGGGAAAAGGAGAAAATGCTGGTAACCAGCATTTTCTCCTTTTCCCACAATGTTTTCTACCCTATCATAGACAGAAATCATCTTTTCAGCAAGAGTTGAATTGTCGTCTGCAAATGCTTTCAATTTGGTCTAGTCCAAAAGTTTGTCGTTTGGGAAAGGGTTAACTCGGGACTAATTTGTAAAAGGTTGACCTCTAAACTGACAAATAAATCAACTAAACCCTTGTCCAGTTACATAAGTGAAATGAAATCTTCTAAAACTCTTATTTTGCTGTTTAACTCTTTACCATACGACAAAATTTTTGACTGGTCCGAACTGAAAGCATTTCCAGACGACAAAATAAAATTGACTAAAAATTCGAAATTTGTATTGTGAAGGATAGAAAACATTGTGGGAAATGGAAAAAAAAAATGCTGGTTACAAGCATTTTCTCTTTTTCCCACAGTATTTTCTAAAGGCTTCTTTCTCAAGGTCGTCAAAAGTGAGGGACTGTGTGGTAACAGGCTAAAAGGTATTTTTCCGGCATAACGTTTCTCCTTATTAGACAGTGAAAATCAAAGAGCAACATGTACATTCTTTGCAGTCTGATTCTTATCTACACTGTCCGACAAAAGGCACTGATTCGCGCATAGCAGCCAGAGAGTTTATCCCTAGGGCTGGCAAATTTAACGCAATAACTTGATCTCTCATGTTACAGGTCTATCATATAAAGCTATATGTATGTATCAAATTTGGTAGCCCTAAGACTTATGGTTTCGGACAAAAAAAAATCTCTTTTTTTTCTTCAGCTTTGTTGCCATAGCAGCCAGGGTTATGACAGCAATGCAATTCATTGAAAAAAATCTGCAGAATGCTAGGGCAAGATCATTTCTGTGAAATTTGGTCAAATTTTGATGTTAATTTCAGAGAAGGTGTCTTTACATCCGTTAATGTTTGGAAGCGCAAGTAATAAAGGGCTATAGTGTAACATAGGGACCTGCCAAACCTGATTATAATAATGTTAATTAGTTATGAAATTAATTAGTTGATATGGGTTAATTGCTGGCTAGTACCTGCCGATATGTGAACACTTCTACACGGTTGTTTCTGATGGAGACCATTCATGTATAATTTGACATTAAACAACAGGAGGGTTTTGTTTAATGTCAATACGTTTACAGTTTCGGCACTGGTCACATGTTTGTTTTGCATAGCTGAATTTAAAATGTCACAGAGATCTTTCGAAATGCTTAAAGTCAAGTTGTTTATTGGACACCTAAGTTTTGGTGCATTCATCAAATTCGGACATATTATTTTTGGTTATGGCTTCCTATCTGTAAACTGGAATGCTGTTTTACAAACAACAGGTGATGGTGTGCGTGAGAATGCAATGCCATCAAGGCCTTGCATTCTGTATATATACTGGGAAGTTTGAAAGTAGATTTAGATTTGGTTCTGATTGAGTCTGGTTGCAGTTCTAGTTCTAGACTGGTTTTGGTCTCAGTGGCCGTTGGAGTTTGACACATGGCGGTCTGTTCCGCTGTAGAGTCTGGTCAGAGCTACCTGTGAGCTAGTGTTGGAATAGACGGATTGAGATAAAACCACAGTCTTGGACTTATATTTTATGATATTATATTTCATGTGTCTATCTTTAGAATTATTATGGGTAAAGAAATGACGTCATTTAAGCTGGGGGGAATTATTTCCCCGTCACAGTGAATATTTTCCTCCTGCCAAAATCTGGTTAACTGACTTAAGATCACTAGTTTTAAAGTGGCATTCTATGATAAAATAATCAGGGGAAATATAATATATAATCTTTTTCATCAACTTGTGGTTAATATGGGGAAATATTTGCCTCAAAAGGAAAAGATCCGCGAAAATAACTCGTGCCTTACGAAACTCGTTATTTTCGCATACCTTTCCCTTTTTCGGCAAATATTTCCCCATATTAATCACAAACTGATGAAATAAACTCTATTTAACAATAACAGTGCGCGAGAAGAAGTACTAACAACTATGTCATAATAACATTAGATTAAAACATTACATTACAGGATTTCGAGCAGCGGAGATAACAGAAAAAAATAATTGTAAATTCTAACATCATACCAGATACGGCCGGCGTGGCTATCAAATCGTGGTCCAAAAACTGACCCCATTGAAAGGTCATTAGGGTCACATCAGTACTCCATTTTGTGTCTCCCCTCTCTGTCAGTAATTCCAATGCCACGTCAAGTGCACTCGGAAGTGATTCTCCAGTGTGCAGGGAGCTTACTCTGGGTTTGTTGATTTGTTCTGTTCAATAGATAGTTAAATTTAAGGTAAAAAGGGTTTTTTAAACATCAAAGACGTATTATCTAAGCATGTCACCATGTAATATGTATAGGATGTGACATGAGCTGGAGTTTAAAATAAAATTTTATTGAACGAATCTATGGAAAATGTTATCAAACGAACCGTTGGCAATCTAGATAACATGTTTACTTCACGAGTTTCACAAACACCAACGAATGTCAGATTCTTCTTATCACATGACGATATCTCACAAATGATAGATCAGAATATGCAAAACAATCCGTAGATGCATATGCGGTTATGTTCATAAAACCCATCTGCTTCGATGAAATACACCCAAAGTGACGTAAAAAATGGCATCACACAGTGGCGATATTAACTATGTATAAAATATATAGGATCTGACATGAGTTCTTTTTTGAGATAAAGAATGAATGAAAATACCATTGGTGCATTTATGAATGTTCTTGCATCATCTGATCTATATTTTGTGAAATATCGTTACGTGATAAAAAGAATCTGACATCTGTGAGCTTTTGAGGTAAGACTTTATCAAACTCGTCAAGGAAAATGTTATTAAGCTCGCCATAGGCTCCCTTAATAACATTTCCCTTGACTCGTTTAATAAAATTTTATCTCAAAAGTCCGCTCATGTCAGATCCTATATATCTCAAGAACCAACTTATGTCAGATTCTATATATATCTAATATGAAACCTATTTGAGCATGAGTTGGATGCTTGAAAAAGAATTGCATACCATGGCCCGTATTTAGCAACCATTCTTAAGAATACTCCTGGGTCCGTATTCACCAATCATTCTCAAGAACATTCTTAGTCTTACTCTTCAAGATTTTCTGACTGTGAAAGTAACAGAACTTCTGATTGGCTAAACCAAATGTTTTAGCCAATCAGAAGTTCTGTTACTTTCACATTGTTGAACTCTTGAAGAATAAGGCTAAGAAAGTTCTTAAGAATGGTTGGAGAATACAGACCCTGTCTTGTCCTTGTTCTAGAAAGCAACGTAACTTCTGATTGCCTAACCATTTGGTTTAGCCAATCAGAACTTGTGTTACTTTCAAATTAAACAATATCAACAAGACCCAGAATGTTTTATGGTAGTGGACCCGTAATAGAAAACAGCTAGATCTATTTCAACTGTGATATTATCCTACAAAATTTGTTATGATTTAAAATGAGTATAATTGTACTACTTTCACCGAGCCATGTTTTCCTTTTTGTCCTTCTTAGAATTATCATTTATAAAATCCAAAATCGCTATATTCTCATTAAAAAGGGAGATAATGATTACCTACCTTTTCTGGAAACAAACACAAGTATCAACAAATAATTTTAAGATAGGGTAGTCTATCAAAGGAATTTCTGATCGTTAAAAATGTGCAAAAGTATTGAAAATATGCGAAAGTATATCTGTATAAATCCGTATTTATCAATTATCAAGAAATTTTATGCCATGCTGCATTAGAACTGTTCACTTACCTATATCAAACACCCATTCTGTATGTGTAGTCGATGAAATTTTCACATCTACAACGTCCAAAGACCCACTCAAATATTTTAGTATCAGGGGAGTTTCGGTAACTATGTTTAGGGCAATCTGGTTTCCGGTCCCAAAATACACATAATTATCATACCAGGCAAGCCACAATGCACTGTAAAAATAAGAAGTACCCTAACACTTATCCACCTAAATAACTAACATGAAACTTTCAAGTCGATCGTAAATTCCCGATTATTACTATTTTAAATTTAGGTTTTGGGGCATGGTATCACCTAATCGGATAGTTTGGTTTTGCCGTCTTTCTTTGTCTTAACCCAATACCACACAACCCCTACTTTTGACGCCCCTGAGAAAGAAGGATTTAGAAGACATTGTGGGAAAATGAGAAAATGCTGGTAACCAGCATTTTCTCCTTTTCCCATAATGTTTTCTACCCCTCACAAAACAAATTTCAAATTTTCAATCGCTTTTATTTTGTCGCCTGCAAATGCTTTCGATTTGGACAAGCCTAAAATAGTGTCGTCTGGTAATGAGTTAAGTCACAGTTACCAGGACACAGGTTTGAAAACGTACATGAAGTTAAACAAGAAACAATTAGAGTGTTTCGTGGATTACAGACCAGCTGCTTTTCCAACGTATACGACAAGTGGGTTGTGCGGCACCAAAAATGCATCGATAACCACGGCGAGTATTTCGAAAAGGAGTATGCCAGTGCATAACGCTAATGACGTTGACGTTATGAAAGTGTGGGCCAGGGTTACATGATTGGTGCAAATTACACTTCTCTGTGCTAATTGATGTATTTAAACAAAATTGGTACAATAGCCTAACTAATTCTAGCTCATTATCTTTATATAAAGAATTTAAGGTAACATTTGAATTTGAAAAATATTTAGATAATCTACCATTTAGTACTAGAATAGCTATGTCTAAACTGAGACTCTCTTCGCATAAACTCAGAATTGAAACTGGTCGATATAAGCAACAAAGAACCGATAGATCCTTAAGGAAATGCCAATTCTGTAATTCTCAAGATCTGGAAGATGAATATCATTTTTTACTTATTTGTCCATTGTACACAGACATCAGGAAAAAGTATATTAGTAAGTCATATTTTGTCAGGCCTAGTGTTTACAAATTTGTTTATCTTATGAGCAGTACTGATATCTATATTCAGAAGAAACTAGGTCGATATGTAGATGAGTCCTTTAAATTAAGAAAATCTCTCATTCAATAATACCACTTTATTGTTTTTCATAATGGTATCATGTTCTATAGGGTTAATTCACGTTTTTGAGGTCGTTAACATTCGCAGAGGCCCGAAAAATGCTTTAACGCCCGAGAGCGAAGCACGAGGGTGTTTTAGTATTTTGAAGGCCTCTGCGAATGTTAACGACCGAAAAAAACGTGAATTAACGCTATTATTGCATAAATTAAAGGTATTCTCACAATAATTTGCACAGATAGCAAAAATATTTCCATAGAAATGCAAATAAGCGAATTTCAAATGTACTGTACGCAAATGGGTCAAAACCGGAAGTCGGCGAAGAAGTTTTTGTTACGATTAGGAAAGGGCCGTTAGTCCTGTATGCCAGATTTGATTCTCTCGCTGTAAATACACTTTTATTGATTTTTAATACACACTGGACTTATGTGGAGTAAACTTGCACACATTTGGACGATGACAACAAGGATGAATGCGTGGATATAAATTTCTGTAACTGAAGGCGACAGAGGGTTCGATATATGTACATCAAGTTAGGCGGACCGATCACATTAAAAAGTGGGTGGGATGTAGCTGATTTAGAGTACATTTCACGGGTGAATTTTTGTTCAGATCTCGATTAGACTGAGATTCTGTGCAAAGGTTTGTTTGTGGTGTACTAATATCATCAAAGACATGCCATGAAAAGGATCGAATATGGTACGAATTCCTACAGTTTGATGGTTGGAGTCTAGGGAAAATCTGACAAGGACAAACGTTGTTTACAAGGTAGGCCCGAATCGAGGATATTGATAGTACAAACCCGGGCGTTAACGGCGCGTGAATTTACTGATTTAATACACGTTTTCTCCCGTTATCCGCCCGATTTTTACCCGTTAATACATGCTTATAACGGCCTGAAAAGGCACGTTTTATGCAATAATTCCTCCTAATGCACTTTTCTTTAAACAGCTTATTCTGCTATCTCCTAAGTATCCCATGATTCCTTTCCCTCTTTCTCCTCTTTCTTTCTACTCCGCTTTTATTGTAATGATACGTAGATGAGTCTTTTAAGCTAAGACAATCTCTCATCCAATAATACCACTTTATTGTTTTTCAAAATGGCATTATGTTCTTTCTCCTAATGCACTTTAAACAGCTTATTCGACTGTTTACTAAGTATTCTATGATTCCTTTCCCCTTTTCTCTTCTTTCTCTCTATTCCGCTTTTATTGTAAAATGTAAAAGAACAGCATGATCTTCAATGCTTTCATTGTTTGTATATTTGTCGCTGACCTATACCGTAATAGATTTGTTTATATATTTTTTGTTGATGACGAAAAACTTGTAAAGTCTAAGTCAATAAAATATTCTGAATTCTTAAGAGCGTTTGTCTCTTCTGTTATAATAAACAATTTTAATGGAAGAGTCCACGCTATTTTGGGACAGCCTTCGTAGTTTCAAGATCGGACTGCACATTCTGATCTTGATCTACGCTGTCTGCAAAAAGGTCAATGAGTCGCGCATAGCTGCTTAAGAATTAAGAAAGGTGGACGGAGTGAAAAAAAACCTGGGATATGAATATTGAAATTCTTTAGTGGCCAAACATGAATGGTAAATAGTGAAAATTAACTGTACGAGGAGTCACCTCTTTTTCTTCACTGTTTTTCATTTTATCTTAAAGCACTGGAAGTAGAGTTGGGTTCTTAAGTAATGCTGACGATAAAAACATTAAATTTCTAAATAGCTCAAGAATACAATCCTTATTCTTATTTCATGCTTTACGGTAGGATATCGAGAAAAAGCGGTGAAAATATTTTTCCATCTTACACTGGTGCCACCAGTGAAAATATCGATTTTCATGTTCTTGTTGCCTATGTAAATTGCGCGTGCCTAACAACCAGATGGGAAATATGACGTCATATAACTTACATTTCTCGCGCTTGACGTAATATTGTAATGCGTTGCTATGCCGGAGGGGTGCGCCACGGGGAATAACGGAAAAGAATTGTACTGGATTTTGATAAAGCTCCTCCAAGAAAAGGTTAAAAGCATGAAATTAATAGAATATTTGATTTTTTTTTTCGGTGAAAGATCGAAATCTTTTTCATCTCGTGAACACAATCGGTATATTTCACTCGTGGCTGCGCCACTCGTGAAAATATTACCGATGGTGTCCACTCGATGAGATAAATTTCGATCTTTCACCGAAAGAAAAAACAAATATCCTCAATATCTATCTTAGTTTATAGATCAATAAACCACGGTTGTGAGTTATAAGGCGCAATGAATAAACCACTCGAGCTTTAAACCCCCCCCCCGCTCCAATTGCTTATGATTATGCCTAATAACACACAACCGTGGTTTAGCAAACGATAAACCATGACGGAAAGAAAATTAAGCCTTAACCCTTTACCACACAATCCTGACTTTTAACGACCCTGAGAAAGAGGCCTTTTGGAAACATTGTAGAAAAAGAAGAAAATGATGTTTACCATTTACCACAATGTTTTCTTCTTCCCTTCTCAAAACTTCAATTTTTTAGCCTCGTTTATTTTGTCGTCTGCAAATGCTTTCAATTTGAATAAGTCTACAATTTTGTCATTCGGTAAGAAGTTAAACAACATACTCATATCTGTTGTATCTTTCTCCGGCGGCAGTCGTAAAGTCCTCACGGAGTTCATCGCTTAAATAGTCTTGGTTATAGTAAGGTTGAATAGCGTCTCGTGCAGTAAGTGTGGCAAATTCGGGTCCATTATTGTCCACAGTTAGCGTGACTTCTTCACCTGTAAAAATACAGACATTTACCTATTTAGGGCATTAACCCATTACCACACAATCCCTACTTTTGACGCCCCTGAGAAAGAAGCCTTTTGAAAACATTGTGGGAAAAGGAGAAAATGCTGGTAACCAGCATTTTCTCCTTTTTCCCCACAATGTTTTCTACCCTTTACGAAACAAATTTCAAATTTTCAGTCTCTTATATTTTGTCGTCTGCAAACGCTTTCAATTTGGACAAGCCTAAATTTTTTTCGTTTGGTAATAAGGGATTAAAAGAGCTTTTGCGTACATTGTAGATCAAGATCAGACTGCACAGAAAAGGCAGGCTGATCTTGCATCTACACTCTTCGCCTATTTAGTAGATCCTTTCCACAAATGACAAATTTAAGACAATTTTAGATAGAGAGTTTTTGTCGGCGACAATGTCTGGCGAAGTAGAAAATATTGGTGGACAACCAGAAAGTGCTGGTTACCGGTGCAGAATTAACAAAACAAGACACTATAAATAGGGAAATAAGACCCAAGTTAACAAAAAAAGACATTATAGATATAGCAGAAAGACTCATATTAACAAAAAGACATTACAGATATAAATATAAGACACAAATTAACAGAAAAAATACATTAAAGATATAGAAATAAGACTCAACTTAACAAAGCAAGACGTTACAGATATAGAAATAAGACTCAACTTAACAAAAAAAAGACGTTACAGATGTACAAATAAGACTCAAATTAACAAAAAAGACATTACAGATATAGAAATAAGACTCAAATTAACAAAAAAAAAGGACATTACAGATGTAGAAAAAAGACTCAAATTAACAAAAAAGACATTAAAGATATAGAAATAAGACTAAACTTAACAAAGCAAGACATTACAGATATAGAAATAAGACTCAAATTAACAAAAAAAAAAAAGACATTACAGATGTAGAAATAAGACTCAAATAAATGCAATATCAAGGTTCACTTGGTTTAGAATGTCTTAAAGCAATCGGTGTAGATCAAAGATCAGACTGCATAGCTTTTGCAGTCAGATCTTGATGTACGCTGGCCGCAAAAGCAGCTATGATTGTGAAAGGTCCTATAGGGCTAACTCAAGTAGAACCCGATACTACAAGGCAGAAATCTGCCCTGTTCGAGACTTCACGTGATAAAGCGAGATTTGGACCTGGAAATTCACACTGTGATAATATTGTTTACCAAAGAAAGTGCTTACGAAAAAATAAATCCTTTAACGAGTCTGATGATCTTAGTATTAACCATGTACTGTACAAAATTACCCAAAGATAGAGTTGCTCAGTTACTTTACATAAAAAAATAAGGCATTTTGTTCTGCGCTTTCTGACTGGTACATATAACAACCAATGAATGCCATCGATAAATCTGGTTTTGCCTGTTGTTTATCTGGCACTTGCGGGAGATAAACGGGTACCTGTTTAGCTACTTTAGATAATTATAAACGCTTCTGCAGACAACCGAAATTTAGACCTAGTCAAATTAAAGGCGACTGCAGATGACGAATTCGCAGGTCTAATGTTTTGGTCTTTGTTAGGAATGTAGAAAGAAAATATTTGTATGGTGTGTGATACCGTTTTTTTTCACATTATTTTAGTTCTATCGAGGCGGTGAGTGCACTACCAATGCTTTCATGCAGTTTCCTTTACTGACATTTTGCAAAATATTCTTTACATAGCTACTTGACCCTTTCCAACATAACCGTTGTAGAGACAATGATCAGAGGTGAGAGAAGAAGGAAATCTGTCGAAATGTCCATCTTCAACTCTCGTGGAAATAATCCTGAGCTTCGAGCCAGAGACCCACTGGTTTCAAATCCTGCTCGTCTTGGTCTTTAACCCTTTGGCTGCTAAGCACGCCTAACCGACCTATTGCAGACAGTGTAGATCAAGATCAGATTGCAAAGAACATGCAGTCTGATCTTGGATCTACTCTTTCCGATAAGTCGATATTGTTCACCAAAATTCAACTTTTAAATAGATATATTTGGGTTTTTACCGTCAAAATGATATTGTCATTTAACCTTTTACCGAACAATCCCTTGTTTTTACAACTCTGAGAAAGAAGTGCCTTTTGAAAACGTTGTGGAAAAGGAGAAATTGCTGGTAACCAGCATTTTCTCCTTTTCCCACAATGTTTTCTATCCTTCCCAAATCAAATTCCAATTTTTGATTCGCATTTATTTTGTCGTCTGCAAACGCTTTCAATTTGGACAGTCCAAAATTTTGTCGTTTGGTAAAGAGTTAAGTGGTTTACCAGGATGAGGGTTGATAAAGATCGACAAAAGTACAGAACATGATAATCAACAAAAGTGTAAAAAATAAAGAAAGAGACGTTAAACAAACCGTAAGCCCCAATAAGTGTCACCGTAAATTGTCCTCTGGTGGATCTAACCCCAAATCTCAGTCGATAGAAGCTATAGACCCAAGGTATATGGTTAAGAGTGTCCACAAATCCGTAAGACGGGTACACGCATTCTGCCTCATTTGTAGCAACTTCGTAAATGTCCCCTGTATCATGAAAAACGACTTTATTTTATTTCTTGCTTTCCGGTAGGATATCGAAAAATAGCAGTGAAAATATTTTTTCGATCTTACACTGGTACGACAAGTGAAAATACCGATTTTCAGGTTCTTGTTGCCTAGGTAAATTGCTTGTGCCCAACAACCAGATGACGTCATATACCTTATATTTCACGCACTTGACGTAACGTTGCTATGCGGGAGGGATACGCCACGGGGAATAAGGGAAAAGAACTGTACTGAATTTTGATAAAACGCCTTCCAGAGAGGGTAAAAAGCATGAAATAAATAGAATATTTGTTGTTTTTTTTTTCGGTGAAAGATCGAAATTTATTTCATCTCGAGAACATCATCGGTGATATTTTCACTCGTGGCTGCGCCACTCGTGAAAATATTACCGATGGTGTTCACTCGATGAAATAAATTTCGATCTTTCACCGGAAAAAACAAATATCCTCTATTTATTCTTATAATTGAATTACTGGAATTTGATAATGACTAACACCAATTCAGATGATAAATACGGTATTATCATAAGTGACAATATAATACTTACTGTCATAAGAAAAAAAAAATGTTATTAAGCCCGTCAAAATGTCGTTGAAAAATATCGTTTGAAAAAAAATTCATATCTTATGTTTTTCGGTTGTTTATTGAGAAATAACGGTGAAGTATTGTTCTTTATTATATACCTAGCAGTGAAATCCTGGAATTTCCCAGTGTAATAAATTTTGATATCATCACTAGTGACGATATCGACTTTCACTTTCACTTCCTTCCGTAATTAAGAAACTATTTTTTTTCATTAAACACTTAAAGATAGTGTTAATTGTAAGTTCTATATTTTCAACCAGCAGTCTCGTTTTTCTTCTTTTAAATTATGTATTCATCCGCACTATGTTCCTGATTTTTTCTCTCTATCCAAAGTATTGATTTCGACTTTCAAACGAAAAATTAAACATAATAATGTTAATAAGGTATATAATAGATAGAATAATCAAGTGGTTATTTTTGATATGAAAAAAAATCTCACTCGGATGCGTCGTAAGGCGTTAAAAAAACTCGTGCTGCGCGCTCGTTTTTTCAACGCCTAACAACGCATCGTCGTGAGATATTTTTCATATCAAAAATAACCAGTTGATTATCCACTATATATTTCATTGTCACGACCAATGAAAAATACCGATTTGATTTATTAACTCTTCAATTGAAGGTGGAAAATAGTGTCCTGGTTACTGAAGCAAACAAACGCTTGCTATTTATGACGTAATTTTCTCAAACATTTCTTGGGCTCTGCATTATATTGTAAAGAATTATCATGAGGAGGGGGGGGCTAGCCACGGGGAAATTACCGAAAACAACTGAACTGGATTTTGATGCAAAACCCCCTCTCAAACAAGGGATTAAGAGTATGAAATAAACATTTATTGTTTTTTTTTTCGGTGAAAGATCGAAATTTATTTCATATCATGGCAGCCACTAGTGAAAGTATTAATGATGATGTTCACTCGATGAAATTATTGTGATCATTCACCGAAGAAAACTAATGACCTCTATATGTTCACATAACAGCATATACTGCCAGCCCATGAGGAACAAAGCTATATGATAGGGAGACAGTGTACTTATGTGTTTCCTTGGTTTAACCTGCACCAGACTTGAGCTGTGAAGTGACTTTCCCAAAAACACTCTCACAACACCCAGCAATACTGGTAAATGAGAGAATGGAATTATCTAGTAATTTGTTGATTAATTCATTGAGTATTTTCAGCCATATATGGTTCTGATTCATCGGTTTTTCACTAAAGGCACTGTTAACTAGCATTTTCCTAAAACCTTTTTTATCTTTTGAAAGAGAAACCTATCACATTAGCAACATCCATATTGTTGTCAGCGAATATTTTCAAAACGGCGTGGTCTCGATTTTTCGGAAAATATGAAAATAACAAATGTATATGACTTACTGATGGCAAACTCTGTGGTCAAAGTTGACCCTTCCGTTCCTATGGCAACAAAACTAAAGAAAAAGAGAAAAGTATTAAATACTTTGTTATGTAAGTAGGGTATACATGTAACCTTTTTTTTCATTACCACTTTCACTCTATATATATACAGATCATGCTAGAAACATAAAGAACATTCGTTGGTTTTTCCATTGTGGTTATTTTTTGAAGCAGGCCGTTAGTAAACAAGTTGTTTACCAATCCATGTTGTCATTTTTCTCGAAAAGACTCAACTAGAATTTTCCAAGCTGATATAGAAAGAAGTGACTTACTTTGTGGATTAGGATTTTGAACCTATTTTTGTGGCTTTGGGGATACAGAAAAAGTGAAAAGTGTTGGATTTAACTTGGGATATAGATCTGTAAGTTGGCATCATTTATTTCTTAATCTATACATTTGCTCATATCTAGTTGCAAGATAAACCTTTTTCTTAATTTAGTTTTCAGGGACCAGAAATGTAGTACTTTTTGCAGTCTAAACATGATTCTTATTTTGAAAGACTTATTCTGCTTCTTGTTGTAAAATTAAAAATTGTCAAAATTTCATAAAATCTAACTCTTATTGCACTCTTCTATTCATCAATAAATATTGTTGATTGTTAAAGGCTTGTTGCTGGTTTTCTTTCTCGTTACGCTCGTCGCGTAACAGCAATTGGGGGCTCGTCCGGAATTGACCATCTAGTCATTTTCGATGTACCTTGAAAATATTTAGAACTTGTTACAGTATTAAAATCTATTTAATAATAGAAATAATAGAAAAACGTGTTTATCCCCAAAATTGAACCAGCAAAAAGCAATCATGTCTTCATGATCACTCTCACCTTAAATACACAGAATATTCTAGAAACATAAAGAACATTTATTGGTTTTTCCATTGCAGTTATATTTAGAAGAAGCTTCCAAGTAAACAAGCTGTTTACCAATCGATGTAATCATTTTTCTAGAAAAGACTGATCTGAAATTTTCCAAGCTGATATACATGTAAATAGAAGTGACTTACTTGGTGCATTAGGATTTTGAACTTAGACTTACGGCTTAGAGGATACAGAATTAGTGAAAAGTTTAACTTTGGATATAGATCTATAAGTGGAATCATTTATTTCTTCAGCACAGGTTTGCTCATATCTATTTGCAACATTAGACTATTGTCAATTTAGGTTTTAGGAATCTGAAACGCCATTCTTTTTGTAGTTTAAACAAGATTCTTAATTTTGAGGGACTTCTTCTAATTCTTGTTGTAAGATTAACAATTGACAAAATTTCATTCAAACTTAACACCTATTGTGCTCTTTTGTCTCTATTCATTAATAGATAATGTTATTTGTTAAAGGCTTCTTGCTGGTTTTCTTTCTCGTTACGCTTGTTTCGTAACAACTTGAGTTGTTAAATCAGTATCAATGAAGATTTTTGACAAAAGAAAAGAAATGACACTACAAATAGTATTTGCAACGTATCATTATCAGTTTATGACTGTTTACTATTATTTGAGATATAAACCGAAAGAACAAATAAAAGATAGACGATGTGAGAGACACTGGTATATCTGGGTTAGGGTTTAGGTTTAGGGTTAGGGTTAGGGTTTAGGGTTAGGGTTTAGGGTTTAGGGTTAACCCTAAACCCTAACCCAAAACCCATAAACCAACAGAACAAATAAAAGATAGACGGTGTAAGAGACACTGGTATATCTGGTATATGAACATTAAGTTTATTCCGTGGTTTAGCCATCAGGCTGCTAAGCATAACTCACTGACCTTTTCGGGATAGCGTAGATGAAGATCAGACTGCACAGACAGTGCTGTCTGATCTTTGATTTACACTATCTGGTAAGGATAGGTTTTTCTCAAAAATCCCTTTGAAATAGGAAGATTTGGGTTTTGACGTCGGTTTGAAATTTTCATTTCTTTCATTTAACAAGATAAAGGTTAAAGTCTGAACTGAAAAACTGAAAAGTAACCACGTCAACAAGTGCCTTTTTCTCTCTCTGTTTTGCATATTGCTGAAAATGTAACATGTTCAAGTAAATCTGAGCCATACTCTATGAAAATGGGACTTAATACATCTGAAAAAGTCAGCCTGGACGCTCGTCGCAGACTGGCTCGGGTCGAAACTTTCTGTTTTTGGTATTTATACTAGATGGTAGAGGACCAGTGTACCACATGAGCTAATTGTCATACAAAATGAGTGTCAGTCGATCTCTCTTTCTCTTTCTTCTTCTCTCAATCTCTCATTCTCTGTGTCTGTCTGTCTGTCTGTCTGTCTGTCTAACTTACACATTTCTAAGCCTGGAAAACTCTGCTGTAGACCCCGTCAAGAAAACTGCTGACTCTGAGAATTCTGTTCCCTCACTAATATGGATTGTAGAATCTTCGTAAAGATTGATCCAGTAACGGTGTAGCCGCTGTCTCCTGAATTTGTTTCCGGACGCAGAGCTGATTACAGTTCCGCTCACCTGTAGTACATATAAATGACAACTGTAGTACAAATAAATGACAACTGTAGTACAAATAAATGACAACTAAGATATAAAAAGTAAGTAAGAAAGAAAGGGTGTGAGAGAGAAAGAGTGAGATAGAGGGAAAGGGTATAAAGACAGACAGACAGACAGACAGACAGACAGACATATAGACACAAAATAAGAGCAAAGGCAAGCAAGCAAAAAAGAAATAAGGAAAGAAAGAAACAAAAAAGAGAAAGAGAGACAGACAGAAACAAACAAACAATGAAAAAAAAAGAGAGACAAAAAGAAGAAAAAAAAAAGGGAATTAATTTACTCACCGCCAATGTCGAGTCTTCGTCATTGCTAGTTGATTGTAGTCGAATATCAGCTGCAAATAGAGTGTCCTTAAGTAACTACCAGCACTTCCCGTTTTCTCAAAGTGTTTTCATAATTATACTTAGGGTCGTTTACTCTTTACCAAACAATAAGATTTTAGGCTTGTCCAAATCGAAAGAACTTGCAGACGACGAAATAAAAGTGACTGAAGATTTGAAATTTGTTTTGTGAAGGGTAGAAAATATTGTTGGTAAAGGAGAAAATGCTGGTTACCAGCATTTTCTCCTTTTCCTTCAATTTTTTCTAAAGGCTTCTTTCTCAGGGTTGTCAATAGTAGGGATTGTGTGGTAATGGGTTAAAGTCGGGCTTGTTAAGTTAAGGTAAGAATATTGCTAAGGTGGTGATTTCTGTCATCGAAAGGGTAAAAACATTGCTTGAAAAGAAAAAGAAAAGAAATTGATTAACAGCATTTTTTCTTGTATCCCTAAATGTTTTAGAGACCCTTTTCTTCGGGGGTATTTAGTTTTTTGGATGCCGTTTTGAAGAGGTAACTTAGAAAAGACGTCAAGCTTCCCAAAAAGTTGTTTCAGTAAAAAAACGCACAGGAATATGCGTTGGCCGCCATTCGTGACTTTTGACTAGGTCGTTTAACACTTTACCAAACAATCCCTAGTTTTAATGACCCTGAGAAAAAAAGCCTTCTGAAAATACTGTGGGAAAATGAGAAAATGCTGGTAACCAGCATTTTCTCCTTTTCCCACAGTGTTTTCTCCTCTCCTGAAGACAAATCTCGATTTTCGAGTCACGTTAAATTTTCTTTTGTCGTCTGCAGTTGCTTTCAAATCGGACCAGTCTATGATTTTGTCGTTCGGTAAAAAGTTAAACCCAAATCATGCGGCAAATCGTTGAGGACATAAACATGTAGATAAATGGTTCCTTGAATGGCTCTACACTGGTTCCTGGCTTAAAATTAATATTGTACGAAGTACTAACTCCCGGAAATCATGGATAGGTGCACTGGCTGTGTTAAACACCATACAATAAAATTAAATAATCAACACGACCTTGCTCTATCTTTCCCTTACACACAGGAGGACCATTCTTTTGGAAAGAAAAATGTCGCTTTTGAAAAAGTATGAAAAACATTAAAAGAACAGGAGAGATTGAATATAACAAATAAATGCTCCCTTTAAAGCAATGTTTTTATTATTATTATTATTATTATCATTGGTTTGTTTAAAGCTCTTTTCTGGTAATTCTCGTACTAATTGGCTGCCATGGGTTAAACAGCATAACGTAGGTTCACTTCCAAAAACCTCGTAACTACAGCTTGTTACAAGCAATAGTTTTATTATTATTATCAATATTATTGGTTTGTTTAAAGCTCTTTTCTGGTAATTCTCGTACTAATTGGCTGTCATGGGTTAAACAGCATAACGCAGGTTCACTTCCAAAAACCTCGTAACTACAGCTTGTTACAAGCTGTAGTTACGAGGTTTTGGAAGTAAACCGACGATAAATTGTATTATGTTTAACGCCGTTTTTAAAATCAGTTCAGTTAAATCGGGCTGCTTAGTGGCAGAGCACCTATCCATGCTTTCCTAGAGTTTCTGTTACCAGTACTTCGTATAGTATTCTTCTAAAGCTTTGGGCTGCTTTATTACATCGAAAGCACAAACAAACAACAAACAAAATAAGCCAGACAGAAGGAAGCAGGTACTCACCTATGAAAGGGTAAAACCTCACTCGGAAAGTTCTGTCGGCACAATCACTGCCCTCCACTCTATAGATGTCGGTGTTCGGTTTGAAATACACCCTGCAGTTGCCGTTATTCTGAATTGATGAAGATTGTTGATTAATCTTCTACCAATTACTCACATTTTTTAACGAACGTCGCCGAAATGATTTTTAACAAACATTTTTTCCCTCGTTGTTTTCCGAATTGTTTGGGCAATTACCATTATCTTTACAGTAAAACGTAAATTCTAATATGACACGTGTTTTTAGCTCTATAAACACAGTGCAACGAAAGTGTGGTAAAATCTACGTGACTCTATGTAGAGTGACGTCTATCTTTATAAAGTGACGTCATTCTTTATAAAGAATGACGTCACTTTATATACATAGACGTCACTTCTATGTAGAGTGACGTCTATCTTTATAAAGTGACGTCATTCTTTATAAAGAATGACGTCACTTTATATACATAGACGTCACTCTACATAGGGAATATCATATGCATCCGCATTTTACTCAAAGTATAAACCTGTATTCCTTTGATTATGAATTTGTTATGTAAGAATCGAAATAATCTTCTTTCTATCGAGGCTTATCGTTCAATAAACCACGTAGCGAGATATGAAGCACGATAAATAAACCTCTTAGGCTATCGCCCTTGTGGATTATTTATTGTGCCCCATAACTCACAACTGTGGTTTATTGAATAATTAGCCACGATAGAAAGAAGATTATTTCTTAACTGTAAAATGACACTTGAATTCAGCTCTATAAACACAGTGCAACGAAAAATATGTCTAGAATCTACGTTATTTTAAAGTATGTGAGTGACGTCATTCTATACTGAAGAACGTCTTTCTGTGTAAGGTAAGTAGGTTATTCAATGGAGCTTAATCTAAATCCGCGTTTTTACTCTACGTGTGAGCTTGTTTTCCTTTGATTTAGAGCTGGTCAAGTTTGGATCAAAATCATTTTCTTTCTATAGTGGTTTATCGTGCAACAAAGCACGTTGTGGGTTATGAAGCGCAATGAATAAAGTACTCGGGCTATCGTCCTCGTGGTTTATTTATTGTGCCTCATAACTCACAACTGTGGTTTATTGAACCATAAACCACAACAGAAAGATGATTATTTCTTAAGCATGACACGTGAATAAATATAGAGAATACATACATTGTGTTGCTGTAAATCAAAAGATCAAAAGTTTCCAACAAGATTGGGATAATTGAACATTTTTGGAGCCTTGGCAAGTTACCAATTTTAAATGTTGTATTGAAAATGTAGTTATGTGTTAGGGGCTCCGGCAAGAGAAACTATTGTAATGTAGTTTTGCCATTGTGCAGGTATATATCTTCAGATATCTACAAGTCTCTTTGCCCTATACTACTATTTAATGCAGAAAATGTTGTCAAAGTTAAATACATTTGAATAAGATACACATAAGTATAAGTAAAAATGTATAAAATGAAACGTTATGACAACTTTATTGCAAGACTTTGTGGGCTGTATAATGTTTACTTATCATTATTACTTTTCTTTTTTTGGGGGGGGGGCTTGAGCATGGAGACAAATATTCGAAAGTCAACAGACAGACAGATAGACAGACAGACAGAGAGACATATAAATAACAGGCCAAGCAAACTTACCCCGATAATGGTTACCGAGATTATCATGCCACCAACAGAACAAATTCCGTCGCAGTTTTCATCTTCGGTAACCTCTCTCTCTGTTTCGTCGAAAACTGAAAAAGCCAAAGAAAATCAGCAAATTAATCTTCTGAAGCGGTAGTAGTAGTAGTATCAGTTGTAGTTATTGAGAAAGTAGTCACATGCTGATAATGTTGTTGTAAAAGTAGTGTCGGTTATAGTTGCTATTGCAATGCCCCCTACATGTACAGTGTATATATATATATATATATATTGCTACACGCGAAAAGGGGCATTCGGACATCTGCGTAAAGTGTCGTCTCGGATCAACCTGCGCAGTCCGCTTTCCGTTTTGATGCAATTTTCTGTTTTGCACGTGTCTATTGAAGGACAAAATCTAATGTAGTCGTAGAGTGCCGTCTCGGATTAGCCTGCGCCGACTGCGCAGGCTGATCCGAGACGACACTTAACGCAGATGTCCGAATGCCCCTTCTGGCGTGTTGCAAGCCAATTATATAGTTTGGGGCATGAGTTGCGCGTCTAAAATAAAATCTGTTTATCTCTTTATCAAACAACAAAATTATAGACTGGTCCATATTGAAAGCAGTTGCAGACGACAAATTAAAGCTGGCTCACCCGGTAAAATTCGTCAAAGTTAGCGTAGAAAACACTGTGGGAAAAGGAGAAAATGCTGGTTTCCACATAAGTTACCTAGGTAAAGTGGGCGTGCCTCAGAAGCAGATGTAGATAATCATGATGTAATTTACCTAAAATTTTTCGCAACTGAAGTAATACTGTAATGCGTTGCTATGGGGTACGCCATGGGTAGCAACCATAAAGAACTGTACTGAATTTTGATTAAGTTCCCCCACCCCGGAAAAGTGTTAAAAGCATGAAATAGATAGAATTCTTGCTTTCCTCAGTGAAAGATCGAAATTTATTTCACCTCAGGTATTACTTTCACCCGTGGATGCCTCAGTGCTGATTCCTGATGACGTTCACTCGATGAAATAAATAAAGCATAATCAACTGGTTATTTTTTATATGAATAATATATCTCACTAGGATGCATTGTTCGGTGTTGAAAAAACGAGTGCGCAGCACGAGTTTTTTTAACGCCTTACGACGCATCTGAGTGAGAATTTTTTTTATATTAAAAAAAACCAGTTGATTATTCTATTTATTATATACCATATTAAAATTATTATTCTTAATTTTTCGTTTAAAAAACAACAAAAACTATCTATAAGCACTAAATGAAAAAAAAGTAATTCCTAAATTACGACAGGAAGTAAAAGTGAAAGTTGATATCGTCACTAGTGATGATATCAAAATTTATTACACTGGGAAATTCCAGGATTTTACTGCTAGGTATATTATAAATGTCGATCTTTCACTATCAAAAAAGAAAAGAAAATCTTCTTTAGCAACTGACCAAATCATAAAGTATAATGGTCCTTAGATATGCCAAAAATTGACCCAAACTAATAACTTTCGACAAACCTGAGTGGATACTTTTTACAGATTGCATTAAGCCCACCTTTTCACAGAGCTTAGCGAGAAGTGAAGCCTAAATATTTTGTTATGATGCCAAAAGTTTGCGTGTTAACCCTTTCCCAAACGACAAACTTTTGGACTAGACCGAATTGAAAGCATTTGTAGACGACAATTCAACTCTTGCTGAAAAGATGATTTCTGTCTATGATAGGGTAGAAAACATTGTGGGAAAAGGAGAAAATGCTGTTTACCAGCATTTTCTCCTTTTCCCACGATGTTTTCAAAAGGCTATTATTCCAGACCCGTAAAAACCAGGGATTGTTTGGGAAAGGGTTCTGGCTACTTACGAGATATACGCAGTGTTGATGCTCCCCGAACCTTAACCAGGAAAGGTCTCTTGTCCAAAACAGGTGTAGCACCGATGTATTTGGTGTCAAACAGCACGTTTGGTTGCGTCAGTCGGTAGTTTACAAGCCCCACTATGGACAGAGAAAAAGTATAAGACACAGATTTTCTTTATTTCAAATGCCACTATTTGTACTATTTCTACTCCAACAACAACAACAAAGAGAAAAAAAAAAAAAAAAAAAAAAAAAAAACAGTGACAACTTTTACTACAATTTCAACCGATACATTTACTACTACTTGTACAAAATCTCTCTCTTAACGCTTTACCAAACGACAAAATTTTAGACTGGTCCGGATTGACAGCACATTCATACAACAAAACAAATGTAACTAAAAAAATGAAATAGAACACACTGTGAGAAAAGGAGAAATGCTAGTTACCAGCATTTTCTCATTTTCCCACAATGTTTTCAAAAGGCTTCTTTCTCAGGATCGTAAAACAAGGGCTTCTTTGGTGAAGGTATGTAGAGTGTCGTCCATCTCTTAACCGATACATATACTATTACTTCCACAAAAGCTTTCTCTTAACCGTTACACATATACTACTACTTCTACAAAAGCTATCTCTTAACCGATACACATATAACTACTTCCACAAAAGCTATCTCTTAACCAATACATATATTACTACTTCTACAAAAGCTATCTCTTAACCGATACATACACTACTACTTTAACCGTTACACATATACTACTACTTCTACAAAAGCTATCTCTTCACCGATACATATACTACTACTTCCACAAAAGCTTTCTCTTAACCGTTACATATATGTATATACTACTACTTCTACAAAAGCTATCTCTTAACCGATACATATACTACTACTTCTACAAAATCTATCTCTTAACCGTTACATTTACTACTAATTCCACAAAAGCTGTCTCATAAGCGATACATATACTACTACTTCCACAAAAGCTGTCTCATAAGCGATACATATACTACTACTTCCACAAAAGCTGTCTCATAAGCGATACATATACTACTACTTCCACAAAATCTATCTCTTCACCGTTACATTTACTATTACTTCCACAAAAGCTGTCTCATAAGTGATACATATACTACTACTTCCACAAAAGCTATCTCTTAACCGTTACATATACTACTACTTCCACAGAAGCTGTCTCTTCACCGTTACATTTACTACTACTTCCACAAAAGCTATCTCTTAACCGTTACATATACTACTACTTCCACAGAAGCTGTCTCTTCACCGTTACATATACTACAATCAATCATCATATATCTTTAATTACGTCATTACATCTTTATATCATATTCATGATCAACTGCACATCCAAAGCGTATTTGTGTGTGTTTCAGAAAGGGAGGGAGAGAGAGAGAGAGAGAGAAAAGAGAGAGAAAGAGGGCAAAATTGTAAAAGGACACCTTTTTAGCTTCTTGTCTCTTAAAAATGATGTTTTAATGTTTTATTTTCTTGAAATAAAGTTATTATTATTATTATCATAATTAACAACATCAACATTGCCATATTCAATATTATCATTAGTATCATTATCATCATTGCCATAACCAATATTATCCTCAGTAACACTAGTATCATTGCCATAACCAATATTATCCTCAGTGTCATTATCATCATTGCCATAAGCAATATTAACATCAGTATCATTATAATCATTGCCATATTCAATATTATCATCGGTATCATTATCACCATTGCCATATTCAATATTATCCTCAGTATCATCGATATCATTATCACCATTGCCATAACCAATATTATCCTCAGTAACATTATCATCATTGCCATGACCAATAGTATCCTCAATAACATCAGTATCATTATGATCATTGCCACAACCAATATTATCCTCAGTAACATTAGCATCATTATCACCATTGCCATAACCAATATTATCCTCAGTAACATTAGCATGATTATCATCATTGCCATAAAGATACCGATTTAAAAAAAGGAAATACGTGCACTTACTTCGTTCCCATGAGCCTCTCAACTCGTTAAATCGAGGCTGTGATGAAAAGGCTGATCCATAAAGAGGATTTCGCCTATTGTTGCAAATTCCCGTTATTGTTCGATAGATGCTGGCATCTACCCCTGTCAATTGTATGTCATCGCAACTGAATTGACCTGGGCACACCTGGAGAATGTTGCCGTCGATAATTGCGTTAAATGCGGTCTGATTGGGGTAACGGAGGGCCTCCCGTGTTGGAGCACTGAAAAATAATCACACTACTTCTCTTAACCCCCTTACTCCATAGATACTCATTTCTACGCATTGCTTGTAGGGGCCTTTGGAAAACATTGTAGCAAAAGGTGAAATTGCTCGTGGCGAGCAATTTCACCTTTTGCCACAATGTTTTCAATGCTATCAAAAGGTGTCATATGTATATAAGAAACCGCTTCATCCTTGCTGTTATTTAGGGTTAATTAGAAATACAATAGAAATGCCTTATAGGGTAAAGGGTTAATTTAAGTGTTATATATTTGACATTTTCTCATCTTACTGTTGGTTTGTAACTATTCTAGTACTTTCAATGGTTTGTTTCCAAACAAGTTGTATGCAGAACAGTCCAGAAGAGAATTAATTCTTCATCATTACGTTTAAGATCAACAATAGGCCGTCTTTGTTCAGGGCCCTTTAATCATTCTCAACATTTCTAAAACATTGCTGACCCAGATTTCTCAGCAAATAAAGATTATCGTCACAAAGCTTAAAATATTAACAACTTGAAATTCGGAAATATAACATGCAAGCTCTTTATATTCCTTTTTTCGACCAAATAGTACACATCTGTCAAATAAGCGAGTTGAAACATGATACTGGTTGGGTTAAAAAATATATTTTATTCAAAGAAAGGTCTCAATCTTTTGTTACAGGCTTCTTCATTGCAACAGAGTGTGATATCCATCGGGTCGTCGAATTCTACGGACCGACCAACGAGGGAGTCTCCACCAATACCAGCCATTAGGGTTGTTCCCTTTGTAGCTAGGCCTGAGGTCACAGTGTAATTATCAGTGATATTTGTTCCAAGAAAGTCTCTATTTGTCAAACAACTGAGTTTACTTCATGTAAATTTCATTACAGGTGTTTATGTATTACCGATGATGTACACGAGATTAAATAATTTTCGATCCTTCGCCGATAAAAGAAAAAAAAATCCTCCATTTATTTACTTCAGCATTATGGCCAGATCATTGATAATGGCTGTATGAGAAGCAAGCTCTTCCGAACTCGGCGAGTTTCCGTGCTGTAGATCCTGTAGATAGGAGAAACTACTGGTTGGATAGTTAGCTGAAATTGGAACAAAAAAGTATCTTTAACATTTTTCCCGCTAGATGGCATTCTACAAATACTCATCTATCTAATTTGGGTATCCTGGGTACAGAATCGGACTACTTTACTACGCGACAACTGTTACTTTGAAATTCAAACTAAAATAAACGTTTACTCTATAAAACGCTACCAGGTGCGATTCATTGTGCTATGATCAGCAGTTTAGAGAAATCTGGAGTTAAAACAGACCTGATTTCTCCTCAAATGTATTGATAAAAGCCATGCCATTTTCTCCATTGCTACTTTACAGCCCGTATCACTACAATCCCCCCAACTTTGGAGAGAGTGATATGTCATATCAGACAGGTCAAATCTTCGAAGAATATGACATGCCGAGACAACGGTATCTTTAAAAAAAAAAAGGGCAAACAAAACAAAAAAACACACAACAAAATAAAAAAAAAAAGATGGACTGCGTAAACTTTTACGTAAGCGCGGGCTCTTGCAACTGGCCACTGTCTATAATTTTTGACTTTCCATCAATTCACTTGTTATCAATACCACTGTGGGTGAAATGCAGCACAGTCAGCTAAGATCTAAAATGAGGGTAGCTGTCCAAGATGTACTGGAAAGAGGTTTTGGTTCTTTTGCCAAATGATAGAGAGAGAGAGAGAGAGAGCAAGCGAGCCAGCGAGAGAAAAAGAGAGAAAGAGAGAAAGGGAAATAGTAAGAGCGAGAGCAACAGAAACAGCGAGCGAGAGAGAGAGAGAGAGAGAGAGAGAGAGAGAGAGAGTGAGAGAAAGCAAGCCAGCGAGAGAAAGAGAGAAAGAGGGGGGGGGGGAAATAGTAGGAGCCAGAGCGATAGAAACAGCGAGAGGAAGAGAGAGAGAGAGACAGAGAGAGACAGACAGAAAGGGAGAGAGAGAGTCAGGAAAAGTGGAACGGTTATAAGGACTGAATATACAGACCATATGATTAGAAAAGCATGTTGTCAACAGATAGACAGACAGACGAACGGACAGACGGATAAACAATTACCTTGAGAGTTTTCAACTGCAGCATATTGACTGTTTTCGTAGTCCAAGGCAAAATAGTAGAATTGCATCAGCAGATCATACTGAAAATCAGCAACCACAATTCCAGGACACACGAACAGGAGAACTGCTGCTACACTGATCAGCGGTCGAAACAACATCTTGGGTTTCTTATGTGCTATAACAGTCTACTGCTGAAAAAAGATATACGATAAGGCCTGTGTAATGCAGAAAAATGACCCTCCCCTACAAAATGGCCCATGGGTCATTTCTCAACCTAGACGAATGACCCGGGTCATTTTTCTACGCAATGAATTAACCCCAGGGTCGTTATTCTACGTAGAGAAATGACCCAGAGGGATACTTCTCTACGTAAAATAATGACCCGGATTATTTCTCTACGTAGAGAAATGACCCATGGGTCATTTTGTATGGGGAGGGTCATTTCTCTGCATTACACCTGTAACGTACGAAATGAGGCATTCGGAGATTTCCTGTCTACCAGCGTTTTCTTTTTTTTCCGAGTCCCGAGCCCCGGTCGGTAGCGTTCATGACTTGAGAACATGAGGTCGTGAGCTCGGTCCCCGGATCGGTAAATTCTTTCCGAGGATTGATGACCGGATTCATTCCTCTCTCACCGCTGATCGTTTTTTCGACGATGGCTATGTGGGAAAGTAGCCAGTGGCTTGGAAAGAATATTGTGTGGAGTACTGGTAACGGAAACTCCAGGAAAGCATGGAGAGATGCACTGGCCGCCGCGATATAACTGAAATGATGTTAAAAAACGGCTTTAAACACCATATAATTAATCGACCAATTCTTTTCCCACAACGGGTCTGTTACAGATTTAAGGTTGTACAAGAAAATATTGATGCGTAACAGGTATGGCGCCGCAAATCAGTTGTTTCTGAAAATAAGGCACATTACATCATTCCAAAAATTATCAGTGCATATTTATGCTGAACTCGGTGAGAAATGAACTGAGAACTCCTAGATAATCTGTAGAATGCAACTTAAAACGTCAAAAAGAAAGAACCAATAATGATAAGACACAATCATAGCCATTCTTTGGCGAAATTTAACAGTTTCAATATGAGATGTGTACAAAAGCAGTTGTAGTAAAACTAGGTTCTAAATTACCCAATTGATATAAAAAACAGGTTATGAAATGACCAAATTGGTTACGAAATTATCGAAGTGAGTACAAAATGATCAAAATAAAAAGTAAACTTGGGTACGAAATGGCTAAGGAACGAAAAGACCAAGTTACGAAATCGCTGGAAGTGAGGTTAACAATATGGCTGCCTCCATAAGGTACTTCTTAAAAGCGAATAATAATATAGTGCCGTCGCTCATGCGGCGCCATATCATGTTGTCAGTAGTAAAGTGCGAGGACAATTATCTACGTCCGAAATATTGAATTAGATATTTTGTCCATTTTTTTCCTTAAATACATGTATAACATATGTTACAGTAACTTTCAATAATCAACCTGCTGGAAGGGGAGGGGCCTAGATCGATATTGCAGTAATTAGAAAATCGGAAATAATTTTCTGAAATTTGCAACAATCCAATTGCTGTCGATTTGATGATGATGATGATGATAATGACGATGATGATGTTGATGATGATGATGATGATGATGGTGATGTTTAGGGGGATGGATGATAGTTGCAGTGGAGCTACGAGTTGCTTAACCCTTTACCACACAATGACAACCTTTGACGACCCTGAGGTAGAAACCTTTTGAAAGCATTGTGGGAAAAGGAGAAAATGCTGGTGACCAGCATTTTCTCCTTTTCCCACAATGTTTTCTACCCTTTGCAAATCAAATTTAGATTTTTCAGTTACATTCATTTTGCCATCTACTGCTCATACCAGGAAACCACTCCTTCATGCAAGGCTTAGTCCCGATTTAATCCTTTCCCAAACAATCCCTAGTTTTTACTGGTCTGGAATAGTAGCCTTTTGAAAACATTGTGGGAAAAGGATAAAATGCTGATGACCAGCATTTTCTCCTTTTCCCACAATTTTTTCTACCCTATCATAGACAGAAATCATCTTTTCAGCAAGAGTTGAATTGTCGTCTGCAAATGCTTTCAATTTGGTCTAGTCCAAAAGTTTGTCGTTTGGAAAAGGTTTAAACACGATACCTAACAACTGCGTCAGAGAGATATCTCTTTGGCTCAGTGGTTATGGTATTGGTCTTTTAAACCTCAAAAAACAAGGAAATTTGTCCGTCATTGTTTCAAATCCCGCCAGATTTCCGAAAAAAACAAATGCTTTCAATTTGAACCAGTCTATAAATTAGTCGTTTGGTAAAGAGGAAATTAACACCTACACAGTCAAAATTATTGACAAAATTAAAATTCAGTACGTTTTTTTTTTCTTATCGATTCAAACACGAAAGAGGGCTTAATACATCTGCGAAAATTCTCGACTCATGTCGCCGGAGTCGAGAAATATTTAATTCAAAATTTTCTAGGCAAAGCGACTACAAATGCAACTAGAGCTATCACTGAAAGTGATTATACCCCCCACCACCCCAGTTCCTTGTCATAAAAACAGGTCTTCGTTACAGAATGCAGAATGGTTCAGTACAAAAGTAAAAGTTAAAAGAAAGTTCAAGGGGAGATAATTCCGCAACAAATCGTAGCAGGGTCATGAAAATTGCACATGCACAACTTTATATATGTATATAGGAACCATGTGTGTAAATTTGAGTTCAGTACGTGAAAAAACTGTTGGAGTATTGCTCTGGACAAATTTGTGTAGATGGACGGACAGATAGATGGACAGACAGCCATGGCAATTCCAGTATACCCCCTTCCACTTCGTTGTGGGGGGGGGGGATTATAAAAATGAACGTGCAATCTTCTGAGAAATGGAAGTTTACTTTAAATCCGGGCTCTAGGTAAGAGGGTGTGTTGGTAATTTAAATATATTATTTCTCTTTTAAACCCTATGTTATGGGTACTCAACAGAATCGTCTCATCGAGACGATTCTATTGAGTACCCACAACATAGGGTTTAGTGGAGAATAAATAATATTTTCAATTTTGAAGTCAAAATCGCTCCTCCTATCTGGAACTCTGTAAAATGCACCTTTGCAAAAAAAAATTGAAAATGCAAAAAAATTTGAAAACGCAAAAAAAAAAAAATCGACTAATAATGGCCTACGCGGTCTTTGCGAACTGACAGGGATCGGTACTTTTTAACCCTTTCCCAAACGACAGACTTTTGGACTAGACCAAATTGAAAGCATTTGCAGACGACAATTCAACTCGTGCTGAAAAGATGATTTCTGTCTATGATAGGGTAGAAAACATTGTGGGAAAGGGAGAAAATGCTGGTTACCAGCATTTTCTCCTTTTCCCACAAAGTTTTCAAAAGGCTACTATTCCAGACCTGTAAAATCCAGGGATTGTTTGGGAAAGGGTTACGGTAGTAGACTTTTAATACTTCTAGTGCAGCATGGCATAAAATTATTAGATAATCGAAAAATACAGATTTATACAGATATAATACTTTTCCACGTTCTTTATCGACCAGAAATTCCTTTAATTAACCCATTACCACACAATCCCTACTTTTGACGCCCCTTAGAAAGAAGCCTTTAGAAAACATTGTGGGAAAAGGAGAAAATGCTGGTAACCAGCATTTTCTCCTTTTCCCACAATGTTTTCTACCCTTCACAAAACAAATTTCAAATTTTCAGTCACTTTTATTTTGTCGTCTGCAAATGCTTTCGATTTGGACAAGCCTAAAATATTGTCGTTTGGTAATGAGTTAATGTCTATCGTGAAATTGTCTGTTGATACTTTCGTTAGTTTTCACAAAAGGGGGCTAATTATTATCTCCCGTTGTGATGAGAATTAAGCGGTTTTTAGATTAATAAATGAAAATTCTATGAATGACAAAAAGGAAAAAACTGGCTCTGTTAAAGATACCATAAAACTCATTTTAAATTATTGCAAATCTTGAAGGATAATATTATAATGGAAGTAGCTGTTTTTTCTATCACGGGTGTATTTAACTTCCCCAATTTTACAAATTATGACGCAAATGCACGATTAATTATCTGATCTATGAGACGATTGGATACGCAAAAATAGACAAATGACTGGTAAAATAATTTGTCACCCATCACGCAAAAAAGGGGCCATCTGAGAATTCTGTACATCAATCAGATGAAGACAGATCAACAATAGTGCAGGTCAGTTTAAGTTAGTAATTTAAAAATGATTGTATAACAAGGCACAACGACCATTTTTCATACAGAAAATGTCATAAAAGAGAAAAGTGTCAACCCTGGTCGCAATTCGCGCAGGCTGACCAGAGTTGACACTTTTCGCAATTCCCAGAGGGTCCCTTTTTGCGAGACGGGTCACATATAGAAAAAAAAAGCTTCGAAGGATGTGCGAATGATTCAATGATTGATTGTTAGATGTTTGACGCCGTTTTCAACTCTATTTCATTTTTTTCGCTGCGGCAAGTTCACCTATCCATGCTTAAACCCTTTCCCAAACAATCCCTGGTTTTTTACGGGTCAGGAATAGAAGCCTTTTGAAAACATTGTGGGAAAAGGAGAAAATGCTGGTAACCACCAGCATTTTCTCCTTTTCCCACAATGTTTTCTACCCTATCATGTAGAAAAATCATCTTTTTAGCGACTGTTAATTTGTCACTTGCAAAGTGCTTTCGATTTCGTCTGGTCCAAAATTTGCCGTTTGGGAAAGGGTGAATTGGATTTTCTTTTACCACTACTCCGCATGCACAACATTCTTTCCATGCCAATGGCTGCTTTCCCACACAGAAATCGTCAGAACGACGGTCAGCGGTGCGAGAGAAATGAACCCTGTCGCAATGATTATCATCAGTCTTTGGAAAAAAATTAGCCAAGCCGGGAACCGAACCATTGACCCCATGTTCTAAAGTCTTGTAGGCTACCGGCTGTGCTACCGCGGCCCGGGGGATACATAATGAATCAATATCTTAGTAGAACAAAATAGCATGTGCATTGAATAAATAAGTAGATAAATAAATGATAATATAAATAGATAATGAATAAATTGATAAAAATGTGAATAGATAAATGAATGAATAAATAGATAAATAAACAGGTAAATGAATAAATAAATGAATAATTAAATGAATAAATAGATAAGGGAATGAATAGAAAGTAAAAAGATATGTAAATATATAAATAGGTAAATAAATGAAACAGGTGATTGAATAAATAAATATATATATATAGATAAACAAATAGATAAATTAACAATCAAAAGACAGACAAAAAGAAAAGAAACTACAGATTAAATTTTCAAGATCCGTATGAAATTAACAGAAAATAAACAAAAAACCAAAACTGGAAGAACAACATACCTAAGACGGACTGTCATCAATTTAACAACTTGCAGCTTCAAGTTTCAGTTTACAAAAGCCTGGATACTTTAGTCAACTTTGATATCAACTTACAGACTTGCCGTTTTTATAGGCTTAGCACATGACACATGATTTAATGGAGGGGAATTTCGTAGAACGGAACACTAATTTTGGGTCCCGAACCCTTTCCTTCATCATAACCCCCTTTTTTTAACGACCCTGAAAGAGAAAACTTCTGAAAACATTGTGGGGGAGGGAAAATGAGAGAATGCTAGCAGCAAGTATAAATTTTCTCTCCCTCTCTCTCTCTCCCTCTCTCTCTCTTCTCACTTTGTTTTCTATTATTTCAACAACGAATTAATTCACATTTCATTTTTCATCTGCAAATGCATTGAATTTGGAAAAATCTAAAATTTTGTCGTTTGGTAAAGGCGTGCATCCTAGACGGAGACAACACAGCTTGAGTCTTGTCCAATTTGAAAATATTTTCAGACGAGAAGTAAAAGTAACTAATATGATAGAATTTGTCTTTAACATAATATAAAACATCGTGAGAAAAGAAGAAAATGCTGGTTACCACAATGTTTTTAAAAAGCCTTGCTCCTAAATGTCGTTAACACATCCCTTAGTTTGTGTGGTAAAGAGTTACGTCTTTCAACATGCAACTCCTTTATTCTTACGATCTTGGAAAGTAGAAGATTTTTGAAAAAAAAAAAACCTTATTCGGTACATCGTTCCCTCCGTTTTTCAAAAAAAAATCTATCATTCAAGCGAATTCTGACTCAGAAAATGCTTTCAAATACAGAAAAGTATATTTGTATTCTGTCTGTTAAAGAGTTAAATCACCAAACCATTAAAAAAGAAAAGAAAAGAAAAATACAGACATACTCCAAGAGGGTCGTGGTAATGCTATAATGGCTCGCCTGAATTGAAATCTAGATTTGCACCCATAAGATCTCCACAAGGCGCCTCACATAATTTATCGATTTTTTTTACAAGAATAAAAATAATAATGATCTTTTGAAAAAATTCTATAGTTGTTGCGGTCATTTCATTTGAAAAAAAAAATCGATACCGGTCAAACATTTGTATAAGCTGATGGACAACGTACAAGCAACGCACATTGTACGCAAAAGCTAATGCACCACAAGATCAGGACAACGCACTACGGAGCACTACGGAGAACGGACTTTGGGGGACGAAATGCGCAGTGTGGGTGCCAGATAACAAACGACGGGCGACGGACAATGCGCTGTTGGTGACAATCAACCTGGTTTGATGCACCATACACAAGGAACAACTCACAACTTATAGATGGCAACAGGAGAATGAATTTGCAAACACGGTCGACGAGCAACTCACTACGGACGACGAATAGACTGATATGGACGACGCTCTACAGGCAAAAGATAACGAACAACGGACTGCTGGCAATGAATTTGCACAACGGACCACGGGCAATGCATGGCTGGCATGGAATAAAACATTAGATGTGACGGACAATTGAAAAAGGAGTGGGGATTACACGAACACCGGCTGACGAAAAAAGTGAGTAGGCTACTACCGGTAACGTAGGGTCTACTTAGCACAATACACTAAGATCGGACGATGAACAATGCATTATAAGAATAATACACTACATATGACGAAAAATAGACAACGGACGCCGGACAACACACGACAAGCGGCGGACATTGCATGAATATTGGTCGATGAACAACGTAAGGACTGCGGACAACGAAATCAGAACGGTCGATGAGCATCACACAGTCGACGAAGAAAGACCGTAAAGGAGAAGGACAATAGATAACACTCGACGGGCCCCGGACATTGAAGTACAGGAGACGAACAACTTATGCACTACGAACAACGCAAAGTCTACATAGGACAATGTCCTTGAAACAGACGACGAGCAAACACACGATTTAAGAGGACTTATACACAGAAAATAGACAACTAGCTACAGAATACACAGGACGGGCAGCGGACATTGGAAATGCATAAACAATAGTACGAATTATGTAAGTACTACGACAATACACGACGTACAGCGAACATTGCCAGAAAATCGGCCAACGAAAGACGTAGGCACTTCGAGCGACACACGATCTAAGTCGGACAGAGCAACAAAGACGGCCAAGAGGAACGCACGATCTGTGATGGACAAGGTACAATACACGATGGACAACAACTGTCTATCGTGTGACTAACCATAAAAGCTAGACACTACGCTTAGGTGAGCCAAAAATAAAAAAGTCAAGGCTAATATTATGAAAAAAAAAAAACTTCTATACAAAATGAAGAAAAAATGTGCAGTGTCAAATTAAACTGCCTTATCTCATATGTTACGTTTTACCCATCAAACAACTTGAGTTTAGACATTATTGCGGGCTGCGTAGATCAAGATCAGACTGTATATATAGTATAGTATGATAATGGATCTAGAGGGTCTCCTACTGGTCTTATCAATTACTAAAAGAATTGTTATCTATAATTGATATGAGGTTATAGAGACGTCAAAAAAATTATCTAGTAGAGAAAGGGGTAACCCTCCTATCACTGCAGGAAACAACTGGGACTTTCTGTGTACGGTATAGATCTTAGATCAGACTGCACGTTCAGTGCACGTTCAATGCAATCTGATCTTTGATCTATACCGTCCATTTTTAAGGAACAGGCCAATTAGACAAGCAAACAATCTGAGTTTTGGAGTTTTGGATGTAGTTCTTGTTTATCTGCCATAGAAAAAAAAGTCAAGCTTTTCTTTGCCTGAGCTTAACTCTACAAACGACAAGATTTTAGATTTGCCCAGATCGAAATCATTTGCATACGACAAAATAACAAGAGGGCCAAGATGGCCCTGGATCGCTTACCTGAATTTTTGAGAGGACCATAGCCATTTTATTTTTGAGGTATTGGAACACTGGAAACAAAATCATTATCTTGCCTAGCAATTTTCAAAAGGTCACCTGTAAAAGTCCTTTCAAAATCTGACCAGCAGTTTCAGAGAAGAAGAATTTTTAGTAATTTCTTAATTTCCGTACAGTGCAAGAAGCCATGTTTCTTGACGGATCCAAATTTCGCAAACAAATTTTGAAAAGGGTCGGTCACCCAAGAAACATTGCTGTGAAATTATTTCAAAATCTGACTGGCGGTTTCAGAGAAGAAGAACTTTTAAGAATTTCTTCATTTCTGTATAGCGCAAGTAGCCCCCATTCACCAGAGCCATGTTTCTTGACGGATCAAAATATCGCGAACAATTTTTGAAAAGGGTCACCCAAAGATCATCGCTGTGAAATTATTTTAAAATCTGGCCAACGGTTTAGAAAAAGAAGATTGTTAAAGCATTTCCCAGAAAATTCCATTTGGTTGCCATGGCAACCAGAGGTTTTGACGGAAGCAAATTCTGTGAACAATTTTAACAATTCTTGAAGAGGACCTCCCAAGGAACATTCCAGCCAAGTTTGGTTCAAATTGGCCCTGCAGTTTAGGAGGAGTTGATGTTTAAAGAATTGTTGACGACGCACGACGGACACCGTGTGATCCTTAAAGCTCCCCTTGAGCAGGTTGTGCTCAGGTGAGCTAAAAATGATAAAAAATCTAAAATTTGTCTTGTGAAGGGTAGAAATATTGTGGGAAAAGGAGAAGGATTTTTCTCCTTTTTCCACAATGTTTTCCAAAGGCATCTTTCTCAGGGTCGTCAAAGCTAGGGATTGTGTGGTAACGGGTAAGGATGTCACAATAGTTCAATAAAACTTTTTGAAAACTTATGGCACAAAAACAAAGGACTTGTAAGTGCAATTTAAGGTATGATTATATTCATACAAAAATAACTGAAATAGTTTTTGAGTTGTGGAGACAAAATCAGTCTACAAATTTCGTAAAATCTATCTAACCTAAGGGCGACTCACTGACCTTTTGCGGACAGTACAGATCAAGATCAGACTGCACAGAACGTGCAGTCTGATCTTGGATCTATACTGTCCGATTAGGAGATAGTAATTTCCCAAAACATAAATTTGAAATAGCAAATATGTAATTGCGTGTTTACTAAATTTGAATGTTGATAGTTAAATGTCAAACATTACTATTTCAAGGTCATGTTGTATGGTATAATATCTCCATACTGGACAGTGCAGATCAAAGATTAGACTGCACATTCTGTGCAGTCTGATCTTGATCTACACTGTCCGCAAAAGGTCAGTTACACCCACCTAGCATCCAAGGATTAAAATCTAACCTTAAGCAAGATCCTGCTAGGTTACTAAACTGAAATCTTCAGTTCAATGGTTAAAACACCCCCCAAACATTGCTATTTCAAGGTTATTTTTTGGGATAACAATTTCTCTTAATCGGGCAGTGTAGATCAAAGATCAGACTGCACGTTCTGTGCAGTATGATCTTGATCTACACTATCCGCAAAAGGTCAGCGACACCCGCCGAGCATCAAAAGTGTCAATCTAGATTAAAGACAGCATATGAAGTAACGCCATACAGGATACGGGTATACGGTGACACAAACACAAAAACATCGGGTTGTATTTCAAGTCTATCTTTTTGAAACTCAAGGTTTAACTTTTGTCTCGTTATTTTTTTTTCCTTTTTTAATACGGTTAAGTCTTTAACGACAATTTATCCACAAAGGACAATATTTTAGACGGGGTCCAATATAGAAGCACTTGCAAACGTCAAAATTTGAATAGCACGGACGGTGGGAGTTGTATCTGATAGTCTAGAAGACGGGGACACATTGAGGAAATGCTAGATACCAACATGTTTTTCTTTCCTTTTTCTACAATGTTTTTAAAAAACCTACTTTCTCAGGGTCAACTAAACTCGGGACTGTGCGGTAAAAGATTAATGTTAAATTATGCAAAAAAGTATAATTTTCGGCTGGCCTTTACAATTTAACGACAACTTGTGAAAAGGGCCGCACTGAGTGGTGTCTAAAATTGCAGATAAATGCATATTTCTTTAATATGCACATTTGTGAAGAAAACCACAGAAAAGAAGAAAATAGTCAAAATTTTCGTTTCAATCAGTCGTGCTCTCACAATAGGGAGGTTTAATGCATCTCAGTGATGCATTGTACAGAGCAAGCGATCACATGCTTAACTCATTACCAAACGACAATATTTTAGGCCTACCCAAATCGAAAGCATTTGCAGACGACAAAATAAAAGTGACTGAAAATTTGAAATTTGTTTTGTGGTGGGTAGAAAAAAATGTGGGAAAAAGGAAAAAATGCTGGTTACCAGTGATGCATAGTGCAAAGCAAGCGACCACATGCTTAACTCATTACCAAACGACAATATTTTAGGCTTACCCAAATCGAAAGCATTTGCAGACGACAAAATAAATGTGACTGAAATTTTGAAATTTGTTTTCTGGTGGGTAGAAAACATTGTGGGAAAAAGGAGAAAATGCTGGTTACCAGCATTTTCTCCTTTTCCCACAATGTTTTCTAAAGGCTTCTTTCTCATGGTCATCAAGAGTTGAGATTGTGTGGCAATGGGTTAAATGCACATTAGTAAAGAAAACCAAAGAAATAAGGCAATTAGTCAGAATTTTCGTTTTAATCAGTAGTGCTCAGTCGTGCTCTGGCTTATTGCATCTCCATGATCACATACTTAAATACATCTATATGACTCGAGAATAGCCATACTTTTAACTACTGGTTTATTCATTAGTTAGTCTCAGCCCTGAATCTACAGGGAAATTGATCAACTGCGAAAAGTTTCGACTCAGGTCAGCCTGCGCCGACTGCGCAGGCTGACCTGAATCGAATCTTTTGGCCGAGTTATAAAGCCTCCTTGGCTAGAATGTGGAAAGCTTTTTTTTTTTAATATTATTAGTTACGTAGATTCGACTTTAATCAGCTATGATAACAATTATTTACAACTTTTATACCGAGCCATGCTCTGGCTCATGGGGCCTACTGCGCATGTCTGCGCATGTCATATTCTTCGACGAGTTGACCTGTCTGCTATGACGCATCATCCACCCCATCATAAATCGGAAAAGTTTGTCACGCGCAGACCATTACCTCCCGCTAGATGGCATTCTACAAATACACAAAAGTCTAATTCTGGCATGCTGGGTACCATCCTCGGAACCAAGGTTTATGCAATACGTTACTCTCCATGCATTACCCCTGGGAATATTGACTAGCACATCTTCGTTTCCTATGAATATTCATATGGTCATAAAGTACCCTTATAGCCAATGGAAAAGATCGATAACATATTAATTCTCTCTTGTAGTTCATTTCGTCAGTTACTAAAAATAGAAATGACGGCATATTTGTGATAAAAATAGTTTAAAATTTCTCAAAGAAAAACTGAGATTACCAATCAAAATGCTTCAAGAATAATTCATGAGAACGGGAAAACGCCAGCCAAATAACCCAGGGTTACAGGATGAATCAAAACTGGGTCAACGAGGATGGCTTGGTACAGAAGCGGACTAATTCAGTTATGATGGGCTAGCATGTAACCTATTCATCGGCCATTAATCCTTTCCCAAACACGCCCTGGTTTTTACGTGTCTGCAGTAAAACTCTTTTGAAAACACTGTGGGAAAAGGAGAAAAGCAATTTCTCCTTTTCCCCACATTGTTTTCTACCCTTTTTGAGAACTTTCTGCAATTCTCTCAAAATCAAAAATTGTCGTCTGCAAACTCTTTCGGTTTTGAAGAGTCCAAAATTTTGTCGTTTGGGAAAGCGCTAAAACACTTTCTACATGCTTGGGAAATAGGCTAACAGCTTCGATATAAGCCCTACTTTTCCCAGCTACAAGGGGGGTGGGTGATGTGTCATAGCAGACAGGTGGAGCCTTCGAAGAATATGACATGCGCAGACACGGGTCTCGGATCCTTTAATTACGTTAAAATCAGAATCGACCGAGTTGTGACTCGTGGCGGAAGTTCCTTTAACTGTAAAAACGTTCAGTGTTCCTAGTACAAAAGTATCGTAAAAAATGCAAAGTCATAAATATGACTGCTGTAAGGTTAAACGGGTACGAATTTCTATAAACAGAAATGCAAACCCTCTTGATAAAATCATTTAACCCTTTACCAAACAATGACAACTTTTAACGACCCTGAGGAGGAAGCCTTTTGAAAACATTGTGGGAAAAGGAGAAAATGCTGGGAACCAGCATTTTCTCCTTTTCCCACAATGTTTTCTTCCATGTGAAAAAAAAATGTTATTTCACCAACTTTAAAATAGTCATCTGCAAATTCAGTTTGGACAGACCTAAAATTTTGTCGAGCATTGTGGTTGTCTGCATATAGTAACCTATACATGTCCTGTTTCGTCCACCAAATCAGAGACAAGCACAGGCTATTATCAGTTTCGAACGGAAATCCTTGATCAACGTTCTTTTTGACAATATTTGATCATAGGAGGTCGCAGGTCTGATCCTTGGCTCGGTAAATTTCTTTCTGAGGATTATTGATAGGCTATGCAACAGGATTCCTTCCTCTCCCACCCCTGATCATTGCTTCGACGATGGGTATGTGCTGTAGATTAAAGATATATCGTTAAAGTTGGGGTTCCGGAAATTGCCCGAGTCTTGAAGAGTTGTTGATAATAACTTGCCAACCAACAACCAATGAGGATTCCGCGGCCCATCCTGTGCAGGCTCAGGCGTTTTGTTGGCCTTGAACCAAGTTGGAGTCAGCGCACTTGACGATACTATTGAGCTGAATACACCTACTGAAGCACATTTCTCCACGGAGACACTTTGGCTTACATCGCTTACATCGCCTGCCAGAACTTCTGAATACTACATCCAGATAACCTTAAGTTGTTGGCTACGCTGTATTTATATATTCTTATAGATAACAGTTTCTCTATTGTGCGAAAGAATCCAGTGGCTTGGAGAGAAAATTGTGCGGGAAACTAGTAAGAGAGACTTTAAGAAAGCATGGATAGGTACACTGGCCGTCAAAATATAACTGAAATAATGTTGAAAACAGCGTTAAACAACATTCAAACAATCAGTCAAATTCCGACAATATGCTTGTTGGTAGAGCTCTCGTAACCTAAATCACTGCCCCGTCTGGTATTGCCTATCTCTTTCTATGTGAATTATCCTGGTACTTTGGTATGTGATATTTGTTTGGTTTGATAGCGGAAGAAGACACTATAAAATTTTGGAAGCTTCATAAGGAATTAAGTCCTTGACATTGAGTGTAGACCTGCATGTCTTGTATAATGCCTAAGTGTTGGCCTACATGTCTGTTATAGTACCAGAGTGTAGGCCTGCATGTCTGTTATAATACCAGAGTGTAGGCCTGCATGTCTTATATAATGCCTGAGTTTAGACCTGCATGTCTTGTATAATGCCAGAGTGTAGGCCTGCATGTCTTGTATAATGCCAGAGTGTAGGCCTGCATGTCTGTTATAATACCAGAGTGTAGACCTGCATGTCTTGTATAATATCAGAGTGTAGACCTGCATGTCTTGTATAATACCTGAGTGTAGACTAGACCTGCATGTCTTGTATAATGCCTGAGTGTAAACCTGTATGTCTTGTATAATACCAGAGTGTAGGCCTGAATGTGTGTTATAATACCTGAGTGTAGACCAGCATGTCTTGTATAATACCAGAGTGTAGGCCTGAATGTCTTGTATAATAACAGAGTGTAGGCCTGCGTGTCTTTTATAATACCAGAGTGTATGCCTGCGTGTCTTGTATAATACCACAGTGTAAGCCTGCGTGTCTGTTATAATGCCACAGTGTAGGCCTGCGTGTCTGTTATAATGCCACAGTGTAGGCCTGCGTGTCTTGTATAATGCCTGAGTGTAGGCCTGCGTGTCTGTTATAATACCAGAGTGTAGGCCTGCGTGTCTTGTATAATGCCTGAGTGTAGGCCTGCGTGTCTTGTACAATACCAGAGTGTAGGCCTGCGTGTCTTGTATAAGGCCTAAGTGTAGACCTGCGTGTCTTGCATAATACCAGAGTGTAGGCATGCATGTCTTGTATAATGCCTAAGTGTTGGCCTGCATGTCTGTTATAATACCAGAGTGTAGGCCTGCATGTCTGTTATAATACCAGAGTGTAGGCCTGCATGTCTTGTATAAGGCCTAAGTGTAGACCTGCATGTCTTGCATAATACCAGAGTGTAGGCATGCATGTCTTGCATAATGCCTAAGTGTTGGCCTGCATGTCTGTTATAATACCAGAGTGTAGGCCTGCATGTCTGTTCTAATACCAGAGTGTAGGCCTACATGTCTTGTATAATACCAGAGTGTAGGCCTGCATGTCTGTTATAATACCAGAATGTAGACTTGCATGTCTTGTATAATGCCTGAGTGTAGGCCTGCATGTCTGTGATAATACCAGAGTGTAGGCCTGTATGTCCGTTATATCAGAGTGTAGGCCTGCATGTCTGTGATAATACTAGAGTGTAGGCCTGCATGTCTTGTATAATTTCTTAGTGTAGGCCTTCATGTCTGTTATAGAGTAACAGAGTGTAGGCGTGCATGTATTCTATAATGTCTGAGTGTAAGCCTGCATGTCTTGTATAATGAAGGTGTGTAGGCCTGCATATCTTATATATTGCCTGAGTGTAGGCCTGCATGTCTTGTATAATGCCTGTTAAAATGCATGTCTGTTAAAATATCAGAATTTAGGCCTACATGTCTTTTATACTGTCTGAGTGTAGGACTGCATGTCATGTATATTGATGGAGTGTAGGCCTGCATGTCTTCTATAATGCATACGTGTCGGCCTGCATGTTTTGTATAATGATTAAGTGTAGGCCTGTATATCTTGAATAATAAAAGAGGGTAAACTTCATGTTTTGTATAATGTTTAAGTATAGGCCTGCATGTCTTGTATAGTGAGAGAATGTGGGTCTGCATGTCTTATAAAATGCCCGTGTGAAGGCCTGCAGGTTTTACATACTGTCTGAGTGTAGGCCTGTATGTCTAGTATAGTACAAGAGTGTAGGCCTGCATGTCTTGTATAATGATTGAGTGTAGGCCTGGAAGTCTTGTACAATGTCAAATTGATAATGATTGAGCGTAGGCTTTCATGTTATATATTTTTCAGAGTGTGCGCCTGCATGTCATGCATAACGTCTGAATGGAGGCCTGCATATCTTTTATAATGTCTCAGCGTTATTATACCAGACATGCAAACCTTACACGCTTGTATTATATAAGACATGCAGGCTTACACTCAGACATTATACAAGACATGCAGGCCTACACTTAGCCATTGTACAAGTTTTGCAGGCCTACACTCAGACATTATACAAGACATGCAGGCCTACACTTAGCCATTGTACAAGCTTTGCAGGCCTACACTCTGGTATTATACAAGACATGCAGGCCAACACTCAATCATAATACAAGATATGAAGGCCTACACTCAGGCATTATATAAAACATGCAGGCCTACACTCTGGTATTATACAAGTCATGCAGACTTACACTCTGGTATTCTACAAGACTTCCAGGCCTACACTCTGGTATTACAATAGACATGCAGGCCCACACTCTGCTATTACAACAGACATACAGGCCCACACTCTGGTATAAAACAAGACATGCAGGCCTACACTCTGATATTACAATAGACATGCAGGCCCACACTCTGCTATTACAACAGACATGCAGGCCCACACTCTGGTATAAAACAAGACATGCAGGCCTACACTCAGGCATTATACAAGACATGCAGGCCTACACTCTGGTATTACAACAGACATGCAGGCCTACACTCTGGTATTATACAAGACATTCAGGCCTACACTCTGATATTATACAAGACGTGCAGACCTATCCACAAGCACTATACAAGACATGCAGGCCTACAACCAGATATTATACAAGACATACAGGCCTACACTCAGACATAATATAAGACATGCAGGCCTACAGGCTGGTATAATACTAGCATACAGGCCCATATTCAGACATTATATAAGACATGCAGGCCTACACTCAATCAGTATACACGATATGCAGGCCTACATTTGGACACCATACAAGACATGCAGGCTTTCACTAAGACACCATACAAGCAGGCCTACACACTGATATCATACAAGTCATGCAGGCCTACACTCTGGTATCATACAAGACATGCAGGCCTACACTCTACTATTGCAACAGACATGTAGGCCCACACTCTGGTATAAAACAAGACATGCAGGCCTACACTCTGGCATTATACAAGACATGCAGGCCTACACTTAGGCACTATACAAGACATGCAGGCCTACACTTAGGCACTATACAAGACCTGCTGGCCTACAACCAGATATTATACAAGACATACGGGCCTACACTCAGACATCATATAAGACATGCAGGCCTACAGGCTGGTATTATACTAACATACAGGCCCATATTCGGACATTATATAAGACATGCAGGCCTACACCCAATCAGTACACAAGATATACAGGCCTACATTTAGACATCATACAAGACATGCAGGCCTACACTTAGAAACCATACAAGACATGCGGGCCTACACTCTGGTATCATACAAGTCATGCAGGCCTACACTCTGGTATCATACAAGACATGCAGGCCTACACTCAATCATTATACAAGACATGCAAGCCTACGCTCTCACATTATACAAGACATGCAGGCCTACGCTCCCAAATTATACAAGACATGAAGGCCTACATTTAATCATTATATAAGATATGCAGGCCTACCCTCAATCATCATATAAGACATGCTGGTCTACGCTCTCACATTATACAAGACACGCAGGCCTACATTCAATCATTATACATGTCACGCAGGCCTACACTCAATCATTATACAAGACACGCAGGCCTTCACCCAATCATTATACATGTCACGCAGGCCTTCACCCAATCATTATACAAGTCACGCAGGCCTACACCCAATCATTATACAAGTCACGCAGGCCTACACTCACGCATTATACCAGACACGCAGGCCTACACTCACGCATTATACAAGAGATGCAGGCCTACACTCACGCATTATACCAGACCTGTCTACACAGATAAATATACAAGAAATAACTACACTTCGTTTTGATCTGCACCAAACACTTCCTAAATTTGACGTGCGTGAGGAAAAAAGCGTGAAAAACGGTTGGAGAAGGAGAATATGCTAGTAAAGGCAAAAAATTCGTTCCGATCTCACATTTTTTCAAATTTTCATTTTCGAAATATTTTCACCGAAGACAGAAAAAAAGCTGTTTGCACATGGTAATGTTATGATAACTCAATACCAGCTAAATATAGTTAAAGGCTTATAAAATGTTATTTGCCCTTGAAAGAGTAAAAACACTGCTAAAAAAGGCTTGTAAAACGTCTCTGGTACCGGAAAAATGCTTCAGGGCCGATAGACAAGGGACTATTTTTGTTTGTTGCTGTTTTCTTCTATTTTTTCTCTCACTTTTATTGTATGTGAATGGGGTATGGATGACGGGGAAAAACAAATGGCATATCCACACGTCTAAGTTTCACTTTTTTTTCTCATCAAGTCTCGTTTTGAGTGTAATCCTCACCAAATTACAAAAACTCTATACTCATCCACATCAACATCTTAAGCAGATGACGTATTTAGTCAGATTAAATTGCAAGATATACATGTACCTTAAGAAATATAGAAAACATCGTGGGAAAAGGGAAAATCCTGGGAACCAGCATTTTCTCCTTTTTCCGCGATATTTTCTAAAGGTCTTTCTTCATTTGTATCATAAAAGCACTAGGTGGCTTGGAAAGGGTATAAACTCTATTTAATGAATTCTTAAAAGACTTTATGAGAAGATTCGATCAGTACTATCGAGCTCTTTGCCAGGCTGAAAAGTTAAAGACCTACCCTACATTGACAGCTGGCCTAGTTAGGCTACTTGAAATTGCATGAGCAAACGTTAGCCTACACATACCGGTGTAAAGTAGAGAAATGACCCTCCCCTACAAAATGACCCATGGGTCATTTCACTACGTACGGGAATGACCCCTGTCATAATTCTACGTAGAGAAATGATCCCAGAGGGTTATTTCTCTACGTAGAATAATGACCTGGGTCATTCCTTAACATAGTGAAGTGACTTCTGTAGTCATTCCTCTACTTAGAATAATGACCCGGATCATTTTGTAAGGGGAGGGTCATTTCTCTGCATTACACCGAAACTAATTAAGTCATACTTTAACGCGTCGTCGATATGTATCTCACGAAGCGGGTGATTGGTCAAATCAGTAAGTGCAATGTCACAATAGAATGAGTAAAATACTGCTACAGACTTCAAAGGACTTAAACAACAACTAGAGCTGTCACTGAATGTGACTTAATACCCACGCCTGCGTTTAGACAGAAACAGGCGATAATTTGTACACAGATAGACACACCGACGGACACACCAATGGACAAACGGACGGACACGCGGACAGACAGCCTGATTCCAGTATACCTGCGAAAACATTCGTTTTGCGGGCGTATAGATAGAAGGACAAGCAAAACACTACATCATGGTTGATTAATTACGAAATCTAAAAATAAATCGGGAAGTGACGTCAGAGAATAATTCACGAGCCATGAAATGTTGGGCTCGAATGATGGAAATTATCCCTAATAAAGTGAAAATAAAAACATGCAAATACCCTAGACCAAACGTGACGCTTGATTACCCTGGTATACCAAGACCGATGTATCTACAATCAAAAAGGAGCCGAACCATGCTAGCTCAATAGAGTACTGAACTTGAATCTTGAGAACAATGGGTCCAGGGTTCGATCCCTGGCTACGGCCCCTGGCTCGGCCAATTTCTTTCCGAGGATTGATGATAGTCACTGCGACAGGATTCATTCCTCTCCCGCCGCTGACCATGGTTTCGACGATGTTTATGTGGGAAAGCAGCCAATGGCTTGGAAAAACAATTATGCAGAATACTGGTAAAAGAAACTCCAAGAACGCATGGATAGGTAGACTGGCGGCCGCGATACAACTGAAATAACGTTTAAAATGGCGTGAAACACCATACAATTAGTTAATTTTTTAATTACAATCAAAAAGGAATCTATTTTTTTTTGGGGGGGGGGGATTTGATGGGTGGGGTGCTGTTAGAGTTCACCAATTTCAACCAAGCATAACATTCTACAAACAGCAGTTTTATGTGACAGTTGAATGATCTAATGACTTATGGACGCAACAGTCGAATGAATTTACTATTTAGGAGCACAATGATCATGTTTAAAAGTCTGTAAAGAGTACGTCAATGAAATATATCAGCTTCACTTCTACCTGATAAACAACTTATTTTGTAATTTTATCAAAATATTTGTTCAGCTTATTTTTGTTTTCAATATTTCACTTTCAGAATCATAGGTTTCGAAAAAAAAAATGTTTACTTAAAAAAATTTGTCACTAGCGTAGATCTAACTAATTAAGATCTGTGTCTCAAATTGGATTGCGCATGCCCTGACAAATACAAGGCCTTTCAACGCATTTCGGCAAAGGAGAAACTGCACGTTTTCAGCTTTCTCTCCTTCTCCCGAATTTTTTTTTATTCTTTTTGTAAATGCGCTTCCCACCAAAAACTTAATCGCAGTTATGCATGACCAAATGCAACTCATCATAATTATATACGTTGTACTTTGAGACAGTTAACCCTTTCCCAAACAATCCCTGGTTTATACATTGAGACATAAGTTAACCCATTACCACACGACAATATTTTAGGTTTGTCCAAATTGAAAGCATTTGCAGACGACAAAATAAAAGTGACTGAAAATTTGAAATTTGTTTTGTGAAGGGTAGAAAACACTGTGGGAAAAGGAGAAAATGCTGGTTACCAGCATTTTCTCCTTTTTCCACAATGTTTTCTACAGGCTTCTTTCTCAGGGGCGTCAAAAGTAGGGATTGTGTGGTAATGGGTTAAGCATCATCACAACTGACCAGCAATAGTGCATGTGCTTAGACCAGCATTACTTTTTCCACAATTTGCCATTTCTGGGCTTCGGAAAGTTTTCTCCTAGCCATTCTTTCATTTGGCTCATAAAGCAGCCTGTTGCTTGTCGAGTGGATCCATGCATACCTTGAAAATACTGTACACCAAATAAAAGAATGTCCATTAAAAAATATACCAAACAAGAGCCATGAGAGACGGGTTATGCTCCCCGAACAAGTGCTTGTCATAAAATATAAGAAATTGATATAAATTCACTTCTTTTATCCTAGAAGAACCTGTTCATGCCCCCCAAAATTTGAAGTGAAAAGGCAATTACTATCTTGGAGATAGCCAACATAAACTTGTAGAGGACAATAAGCCCAATAAGCCCCCTTTAAGCCTCCTTTTCCCATAAGACAGTATTGGATCATTGCAATAAATACAACGGGTGTGTGGTTTGTGGCATTTTTTAATAATAATTAAAAATTCGAAATTTCATAAAATTTTGAGCAGTCATGTATTAAATATTACATAAAACAATTTTTTACATGAAGCCCCCTTTTTCCGAGACGCAGCCTGAAATTGAGAAAAAGGAAGAGAGGTACCTGGGCAACGTTCCAACAAGTTCAGATTTGAAATTTCACAAAGTTTTGAGCACTGATAAAGGAGAACCTTGTGAAAAACAATTTTTTCCATGAAGTCCCCTTTTTTCCGTGATGCAGCCTTAATTTGAGAAACCAGGAAAGACGTATTTGCGCATTAATAATTCATAGATTGCAAAAACAAAGGGCACATGTTGAAACTTGTAAAACAAGATATAACCATGAAATGTTGACAAAAACTGAACAAGATATTAGTAAAAATTGCAATTTTGCATTAGGGCCCCTTTTTCATTTTACAAGAAACCCCCTTTTTCCATGACAGAGGGTCAAATTGATAAACACATAGATAAAGAAACAAGAGCACATGTTGAAACTCTTAAAAAAACAATATAACCATGAAGTTTAATGAAATTTTGACCAAAACTGAATGAAATATTAGTAAAAATTGGAATATTGCAAGAAGCCCCCTTTTTCCATGACAGAACGTCAACTTAAAAAATGCCCAGATTGAAAATAGCAAGGGCACATGCTAAGACTTTCCATAAACAATATAACCATGAAGTTTCATGATATTCTGACAAAAACTGAATGAGATATTGGTAAAAATTGCAATTTTGCATTAAGCCCCTTTTTTATCGGCGCATTACCCCAAGGAGTTCATATATGAAGTTTCATCCAATTTGGTCCAAGGGTTGTGGAGAAATCGCTTCGGACGGACGGACGGACAGACGGACGGAAGGACGGACGGACGGAAGGACGGACGGACGGACAGACGGACGGACAGACGAAGCGGCGACTATATGCTCGCCCTTCGGGGAGCATAATAAAGTTGTTCGGATGATGCTTATTTATGTCTGATGTTACGGGAGACCACTCCTTCCTGCATGGCATATACTCCCGATTTAAATGCAATACCTGGCTACTGCGTCAGGGAGATATCTCTTTGGCTCAGTGGTTAGGGTATTGGTCTTGTGTCCGGGAGTTCGGGGTTCGAATCCCGCTCGGACCCTTATTTCTACCATGCATTTATTCCTTTGTTTCTTTGTTACGGACTTCGTTCGTAAGATGGGGGCTCGTCCGGGATTGGCCATTGAGCCATTAATCCCATTTGTTGTCCAAAATCGGACTTCCTGCCTAATAAGGCTTTGAGTCATCAATAAATGATGACTTTAAGAGGGGGTGTGTTACGGGAGACCACTCCTTCCTGCATGGCATATACTCCCGCTTTAAACACAATACCTGGCTACTGCGTCAGGGAGATATCTCTTTGGCTCAGTGGTTAGGGTATTGGTCTTGTGTCCGGGAGTTCGGGGTTCGAATCCCGCTCGGACCCTTATTTCTACCATGCATTTATTCCTTTGTTTCTTTGTTACGGACTTCGTTCGTAAGACTGACTGTATATTTATCAACGATGGATCCGGAAAATGTTTTTCATGTAACAACCTACGAAATCGTCAGGTACGCTGGTCCCTTGACATGCAGAGAATTTACCATTAGCAGAAATTGTATACCCAGGTCAGCCTGAATCCCTACTTTTTGCAGATGCATTAACCCATTACCACACAATCCCTACTTTTGGAGACCCTGAGAAAGAAGCCTTGAGAAAACATTGTGGGAAAAGGAGAAAATGCTGGTAACCAGCATTTTCTCCTTTTCCCACAATGTTTTCTACTCTTCACAAAACAACTCTCGAATTAGCAGTTACTTTTACTAAATGTCTTTTGCAAATGCTTTGGATTTGGACCAGTCTAAGATTTTGTTGTTTGGTAAGGAGTTAAGCCCCTTGTTTACAGACCATTGCTTATGTCTAATTGCATGTTTATAATTTGAGATAGGCTTTATGAGGTACGTCTTTTACGTCAAGGGTTTTATTTTTCAAACGTAAACAGTACACGGTAATCTTTTGGCTTGAGTTGTGATCCATATCACTATTTCATACCCTTAACACTTTCCCAAACGACAAATTTTGGACCAGACCAAATTGAAAGCATTTTGCAGGTGACAAATTAACAGTTGCTAAAAAGATTATTTTTCTATATGATAGGGTAGAAAACATTGTGGGAAAAGGAGAAAATGCTGGTTACCAGCATTTTCTCCTTTTCCCATCATGTTTTTTTACCCGGCTGAAAACTAATTTCAAATTTCGATTTATGTTTATTCAGTCGTCTGCAACTGCTTTCAATTTGGACCAGTATAAAATTTTGTCGTTTGGTAAAAAGGTATTGTCCTTATTAATCATAACCGTTATTCCGTTAAGAAAAATTGATTGTATGGTGTTTAATGCCGTTTTCAACTTTATGTCAATCAAATTACGGCGGCCAGTTCACCTACCTATTCTTTCTTCGATTTTCTGTTGCCAGCATTCCGCACAATGTTCTTTCAAAGCGACTGGCTGCTTTCCCACATAACCATTGTCGAAACAAAGACCTCTCAGCTATGAGACAGGAATGAATCCTGTCGCAATGACTATCACAAATCCTCGAAAAGAAAAAAAATGGCCGAGCCGTGGATCAAACCAGCGACCTCCTGTCCTCATATCCTGTACCGCTACCAAATGAGCTACCGGGACTTCGCCCAGCCAATCGTCATACAATCGTCATTTTCGACTTCTCTTCTATAACAGTATTATAGTATCCGTTCTCGCGTCTCTCCCCCCTCCCTCCCACTCCCTACCCCGGATATCATTAACGTAAACTACAGAGCCGGGTCAAAACAGTGCGTTTGTATAATTAACTCTTAGGCTATTAAGTTCGATTAGCTGACCTTTTGCGGACAGTGTAGATCAAGATCAGATTGCACAGAACGTGCAGTCTGATCTTTGATCTACACTGTCCGTCAAGGAGATACTATTCCTCGAAAACGTAGCTTTAAAACAGTAGTGTTTGGGTTATTAGTATCGAATCGAAAATTTGTTTTTTAGTTATATAGCAAGATAAGGGTGAACCTGACCTACTGGAAAAAAGTGAAACTTTAAAACAGATATTAAAATCCAAAATGCATCTTTTGGACGAAAGATTTCTCCTTAACGGACAGTGTATATCCAAGATCAGACAGCACGTTCTGTGCAGTCTGATCTTAATCTACACTGTCCGCAAAAGGTCATCGAGTCGTGCTTGGTAATTTAAAGATTGAGCATTATTGTAATATACCTATTACCGGTTTTTTTTTTTACGTCAAATATCTTGTTTTTTCACTCACAAAATTTGCGGAGGAGGGAAACCTATTAACCCCAAGTTCGCCACCCGAAACCCACATCCGTTTAAAGAATTTTGAAACAATAACAGCGCCAATTGGAGGTCATTTGAGTCAAAATCACGATCTAGTCTGCAGTAGAAGTTTTACCCACAGCATTTTATCATTTTCTCACGATATTTTCTTCTTTGATAAAGTAAAAAACAAAATGTTTCTTTACCATTGGCTGTTAAAGGTGGGTATTTAGATTTTGCACATCTCACCAAATTAAAAAATATATATGTATCACTGATATATGGAAAAAACAATACTAATAATCAATAATTAAGAATCATAAAATTACAATTTTTATGGTGTTCCCTTAAAAGGCTACGAAGCCCCGTAAGGTATCTTTATACGAGTATTTCGCGTCAGAAATCAAAAAAGCATTGTGGGAGTGTCAAGTGACCGGCACGTGACTAATGATGCACGTTCTGTGCAGTCTGATCTTGATCTATAATCTCTGTAAAGGTCAGTGAGCCACGTTAAGTAGGCTATTGGTTCACAGTACAAGTGAAATCTCATTTTGAATGAAGTACAAGTAATAATTCATCTTTTTTCTTTTTAGATTACTCGAAGCAAAACGGCATATAATTGTCAAGATCATGTTTCATCTAATGTTCTCGGCTTGCGTCTTCGTGCATTTATGCATCAAAACTTCCTTCTTCTTCTTTTTTTTCTCTCTCTGTGTCTCCCTCTCATCCTCTCTATCTGTCTCTCTCGGAGTCTCTCTGTCTTTGTCTCTCTCTTTGCTTTGTCACTCTTCTCTGTCGCTCTTTGTCACAAACTCTCTCCCTCTCTGTCTTTCCTCTCTCTCTCTCTCTCTCTCTCTCTCTCTCTCTCCGTCCAAAGAACAGATTTACTGCTTACACCGGAACAAATCAAATGGTCACTGTAGTTAGTTACCAATATATATCATTTCAATATTATTGTATTTGTTTCCAAGTATCGTATTTTAGGCCGGAGGCTTTACATACCTAAAAGGAATAAAATGTTCAAAATGTTAAAATGATCCTCTCTTTCTCTCTCCGAACGTTTTTCGCTCTCTCTCTCTCTCTCTCTCGCCATCCATCTGTTTATCTTTCTATTCAACAGTTGTATTTAATGTGTTCCCGCCCCCACAATGAAAAAAATAATTTCTATCATAAATTATTATCTTTTATACTTGTAACATGTCAATTTATCACTTCCTTCAATAGAAAAGAAAGATAAGATTTTTACAGGTAAAATGTTCTTTAATTCATCTGTTTGCAGCCGGGTCTGAGAAAACCATTCTTAACACTTTACCAAACGACAAAATTTTAGACGAGTCCAAATTGAAAGCACTTGCAGACCACAAAATAAAGGTAACTCAAAAATGAAAATTTGTTTCAAGCAGGGTTGAAAACATTGTGGGAAAATGAGAAAATGCTGGTTACCAGCATTTTCTCCTTTTCCCATAATGTTTTCATAAGGCTCCTCTCTCCAGGTCGTAAAAACCAGAGATTGTTTGGTAAAGGGTTAAAATATAATCATCTAGAGACGATACGATTCCATTGAATACAACCTTGAACTGCAACTTTGACCTTGATCTTGTAGACCAGCATCCATTATCTCCTGCTAGATGGCATTCTACAAATACGCATCTATCTAATTTGAGCATTCTGGGCACAGAACCGGAGTAGTTTTCTATGCGACAACCATTACTTTGAATTTCAAACTAAAATAAACGTTTAGTCAATAAAACGCCACCTGGTGCGATTCATTTAGCTATGATCAGCAGTTTTGAGAAATCTGGATTTAAAACCGGCCTAATTTTTCCTCAAACGTCATTGCTAGTTTATAGCGCGTATTACTACAATTCCTTTCCCCCTCGCCCCCCCCCCCTTCCCCCAAATATCGGGGAGAGTGATGCGTCATGTCAGACAGGTTGAATCTTCGAAGAATATGACATGCGCAGACAACGGGCCAGCATCTGAATGAATCGCTCTGAAAATAGTCCGATCAGGACGGAAATATCGTCGGTTTACTTCAGAAACCTCGTAACTATACAGCAGCTGGCGATAGGGTTCGTGTGTGTGTGGGTGGGTTGGGGGGGGGGGGGGGGGGTTTACGAAGCTGACAGGAAAACCGGGGTTACAGACTGAGAGTTTTAACCCTTTACTCCATAGATACTCATTTCTACACATTGCTTGTAGGAGGCTTTGGAAAACATTATCGCAAAAGGTGAAATTGCTCGTGACGAGCAATTTCACCTTTTGCCACAATGTTTTCTACGCTATCAAAAGGTGTCATATACATGTAAGAAACGGCTTCATCCTTGCTGTTATTTAGGGTCAGTTAGAGATACCTTAGAAATGCCTTATGGGGTAAAGGGTTAACTCACAGCGGGCTGTTGAATCAGAAGCTGTGTTACTTACAAACGTAGAAAATCTTGGAGATTAAGACTAAGAATTTTTTCAAGAATGGTTGGTGAATACGGGCTCTGATCTTGATATACACCGTCCGCAAAAGGTAAGCGAGTCGTCTTTAGCTTATAGGCCATGCTATGTGAAAAAGAGGTTTGATACCTCTGCAGTGAGCGCAGGCAGACCTGGGTTGAAACCTTTTGCTATCTGAAAATTCTTTGCTTGACAAAGGACCGTTCTACTTCAGGATTAAGTCGGTCGCTGCACAAGGGTTAATTGATTTCTTTTTCTAATCGGAAATGAGGTTTTTGGAGATTGAGTGAACAAGAAAACATGACGGACAGACAGACTGAAGGACGGACTGACAAACAAACATGCCAACAAACTAACAACTCTCACAAAAACAACATGCCACCCCAATCGGAGGAAAATCATAAATAATATTTTGACACCTGAAGTATTTTGCAAAGCATATATCTTTATAATAATAGTCCAGGGTAATATAAATAACCCAGGCACTCTGAACAAGAGACTTAACACTTTACTCCACAGATACTCATTTCTACACATTGCTTGTAGGAGCCTTTTGAAAACATTGTGGCAAAAGGTGAAATTGCTCGTGACAATGTTTTTTATACTATCAAAAGGTGTCATGTACACATAAGAAACGGCTTCATCCTTGCTGTTATTTAGGGTCAACTTGAGATAACTTAGAAATGGCTTATGGGGTAAAGGGTTAATACACCGCAAAAAGTATCGACACAGATCATACAGCCTTTGCTATTGGACAATATTCTGCATTTCAAAGGACCATTCTACCTCACGATAAAATCTGTTATCAGATTAAATGGACTTTAAAATACTACACAGTACGTGCAATCTGATCATGGGTCTTTCCAGACCGTAAAAGCAAGATAATACAGACAAAAAAATGAAATGGTGATATATATTGGAGTTTTAATACTATTTGGAAATATTCATTTATAAGCTCTGTACTAACCGCCCTTTTGCAGATAGTGAAGATCAAGATCAGAATGCAGAGAACGTGCAGTCTGATTTCAGATCTACATCGTCAGATAAGGATATTTTTTCATGAAAAAAGGATGAATTTGAAATAGCATCAAATGGACTTTTAACCCTTTACCCCATAAGGCATTTCTATGATATCTCTAATTGACCCTAAATAAAAAGAAGGATGAAGCAGTTTCTTATGTGTATATTTTGATAGTGTAGAAAACATTGTGGCAAAAGGTAAAATTGCTCGTCACGAGCAATTTCACCTTTTGTCACAATGTTTTCCAAAGGCTCCCACAAGCAATGCGTAGAAATGAGTATCTTTGGAGTAACCCATTACCACACAATCCCTACTTTTGACACCCCTGAGAAAGAAGCCTTTTGAAAACATTGTGGAAAAAAGAGAAAATGCTGGTTATGCCATAACCAGCATTTTCTTTTCCCAGTGTTTTTACCCCTCCCCGACCAAATTTCAATTTTTTAAATCACCTTTATCTTGTCGTCTGCAAATGTTTTCAATTTGGACCAGTCTAAAATTTTCTTGGTTTGAATTTTATTTAAAGATTTTATATATTTTTTAAAATAAGGTTTTTTTTCTTTATAGCAGGAAAAGTCATTATGAAGTCAGCTTAACGAAAAAAGATTAGCTTTGTCCAAATTGAAAGCATTTGCAAACGCCAATTTCAATGTGGCTAAAATGGTGCAATTATTCCTCAATCGGGTAGTAAACATTGTGGAAAAAGGAGAAAATGCTGGTTACCAGCGTTTTCTCCTTTTCCCGCAATGTTTTCGAAAGGCATTCCCACAACGTTTTCGAAAGGTTTCTTTCCCAGGGGCGTTCAAAGTCGTCATTTTGTGGTAATGGGTTAAGAGAAAGGATAGAAAAAACGCTATCATCCTTGCTTTTTTATTGCATTTCTTTTTAAATATTCGAATCTTATCCGCGCGTGCAAACGCTATACTCATCAAGGCCGTAAGAAACATGACACGTGATCAGTTTTTTATTTCCATGGCAATGATAAGGAAGTCATTGTACACTGCATGTTATTGTGCAAACCCAGAAAAAGACATACTAGTAAATAAGGAAGCTGTCAACGTCATCACATAATGGCTGAGATATTGTTTACACTCCTTCTTAACCTGCCTGTCTGTCTGTCTGTCTGTTTGTGTGTGTCTTCCTGTCTGCCTGAATGTCTATCTGACTGTGCGTCTGTCTGTCTGTGTGTGGGTGTGTCTGTCTTTCTGTCTGTCTGTGTGTGGGTGTGTCTGTCTGTCTTTCAACCTGTCTGTCAGTCTGCCTGTCTGATCTATTATCGAGATTTTGTGGTAATTAGAACATCTTGACTGTCAAAAGCCCTTTTTCGCCGGAGTCGTAAAACGGAGTCATTTCAGTAAATGACTGGCAGGTAGGGAAGCCCATCCACCCCTCCCTCAAGTTGGTTTACAACGTCTGCTCTTTTTTCCCCTTTTACCCTTTACAAGACGACAAAATTTTCGCCTTGCCCAAATTTAAAGCATTTGAAGACGACAATTTCAGTGTGACTCAAATGGTGTACTTTTTCTTTCATAGAATAGAAAACATTGTGGGAAAAGGAGAAAATGCTGGTTAGCAGCATTTTCTTTTTTTCCCACGATGTTTTCAAAAGGCTTCTTTTCCAGGAGCGTCAAAAGTCGGTATTGTGTGGTAAAGGCTTCATCTTATTCTTTATCATATCTGGTCTTGATCTACACTGTATGAAAAGGTCAGTTAGCAGCCTTTAGCTTTCGAAAAAATTAACCTGCTAGATAAATGAATTAAACATTTTCAATCAACCATAAAAACCCAGATATGATTATAACAATTTGTAAATTTGATTGATTGTATGGCTGTATGGTGTTTAACGCGGTTTTCAACATTATTTCAATTGTATCGAGGCGGCCAGTGCACCTATCCATGCGTTCCTGGAGTCTCTTTTACCAGTACTGCATGCACAATTTTCTTTCCAAGCCACTGGCTGCTTTCCTTCATTATCATCCTCGGAACAATGGTCAGTGGTGAAAGAGGAATGAATCCTGTCACAGTGACTATCATCAATACTCAGAAAGAAACTGGCCGAGTCAGGGGTCGTAGTCAGGGATCAGACTGTGGACCCCGTATTCTTAAGTCCTGCACACTACCGACTGAGCTACCGGGGCTCGGCTTTTAATTTGATTCCAATGGGAAAATAATGCCGTAGCGGGCGGTGTAGATCCAAGATCAGACTGCACGTTCTGTGCTGTCTGATCTTGATCTACATCGTCCGCCGAAGCCCCCCTCCCCCCCTCCTCCCTGAGTCGTCCTTGGCAGGGTTAAAAAGGGCTTAAAATCGATAATTGTTGGACGTTGTCATGTGGGTGTTTAAATCATGTTGTTTTTTTTATGTTTAATGTCATCCGTATTTTAGACAAGGTATAACCTTGTTGTCCTTAATCATAATCTTAATCCCTGGTTTACATGACCCTGAGAAAGGAGACTTTTGAAAACAGCCTTTTCTCCTTTACCCACACTGTTTTCTACCCTGCTGGAAACAAATTTCAATTTTAAGTTACCGGTAGTTTGCCGTCCGCAAGCGCTTTCAATTTGGACGAGCCTAAAATTTTGTCGTTTGATAAAAGATTTAACCAAAACAACTCTTTCAACAACATTTTTTGCATCAAATGTAGCAGTGTAGATCAACATCAGGCTACAGCAAAGTGGCAGTCTGATTTTTAAATCCTAGACTGCTAATTGCGACTCACGGACCTTTTGCGGACAGTGCAAACTCAAGATCAGACTGCACATAGCGTGACCTTTTGGCTGCTACGTGCAACTTGCTGACCTTTTGCGGACAGTATAGATCAAGATCAGACTGCACAAAACGTGCAGTCTGATCTTTGATCTACACTGTCCGAGAGGGAGATATCATTCCCCAAATCATATCTTTGAAACAGCAATATTTGGGTTATTTATGTCGAATTGAAAATTTAATTTTAGTTAGTTAGGAGGATAAGGTTGAATACGGAACAAAGTTAGACACATAACAAGTTAAGCACGTATCAAGGCACATAACGATAAAGGCACACGGTACATAAGGCACGTATTAGGTAAGACACGAGAGAAGAGAGGTAGGTATCAGGTAAGGTAGGCTACACATGAAGTAAAACACATATAAAGTAAGGCATAGCAAACAAAGTTTGTTTATCAAGTATGTTACATTAAAATTATCCAGGCACAAAGAAGTCAAACAAGGCACATAATGGCAATTAAAGCATATAGCAGCTCGGTAAGGCACACTAAATTCAAGCGATGGATTGGTTAAATGATATGAATAATCGTATGTTCAAATTATCAAAACAGAACAGAACAGAACAGTTCTGTTCAAATTATCAATATGGGCTCATTGCTTCAGGAGACTGGAGGGGGGGGGGGGGGACGGGGGAATGCAAAGGAGAAAGAGAGGGAAAGGGGGGGGGGGGGTCATCAGCAACGGTCATGTAATTTTCATTTGTTGTTTGTGTGTTTTGGCTCATCATATCTTTAGACTAATTTTTCGTCGTTTTCTGCTCTCTAAAGAGTGTTGTTGCTTTTTTTCGCGCGTGAACATAATTTTGGCGGGGAAAACCCCTGCTCGTCTACAAAACTTCTTCTGCTTTCGCTGATACAGATCTAAACATACCGGTATATATTTTACTATTCCCGGTATTTTATCTTTATTGCCATTTGCATCTTTTAACTCTTTACCAAATGACAAAATTTTAGGTTTGTTCAAATCGAAAGCACTTGCAAACAACAAAATAAAAGTGACTGAAAATTTGAAATTTGTTTTGTGAAGAGTAGAAAACATTGTGGAAAAGGGAGAAAATGCTGGTAACCAGCATTTTCTCATTTTTCAACAATGTTTTCTACAGGTTTCTTTTTCAGGGTCGTAAAAAGTAGGGATTCTGAGGAAATGGGTTACACCCATTATTGAAAAAAAAAACGCATTTTAACTCTTTACCGAACGACAAAATTTTGGACTGGTCCAAATTGAAAGCACTTGCAGACGACAATATCAATGTACATGTACCTCAAAAATTGAAATTTGTTTTCTGCAGAGAAGAAAGCATTGTTGGAAAAGGAGAAAATGCTGGTTACCAGCATTTTCTCATTTTCCCACAATGTTTCATCAGACTTCTAACTCACGGTCGTAAAAGCCAGGGATTGTTTGGTAAAGGGTTATGGTTGTTTGGGAAATACAAACATTGTGAACAAAGGAACATTCGCCTATAACAAAACAAGAGCCGTCAGAGACGGGTTATGCTCCCCGAACAAGTGCTTGTCATAAAATATATGAAATTGAAAAAAATCACTTCTTTTATCCTAAAAGGACCTCTTCATGCCCCCCAAAAAATTAAGTGAAAAGGCAATTACTATCTTAGAGACAGCCAACACAAAATTGTAGAGGACAATAAGCCCATAAGGCCCCCTTTAAGCCCCCTTTTGTCCCGTAAGACAATATTGCATCATTGAAATAAATACAACGTGTGTGTGGTTTGTGGCATTTTGAATAATAATTCAAAATTCAAAATTTCATAAAATTTTGAGCAGTCATGTAGTAAATATTACATAAAACGATTTTTTACATGAAGCCCCCTTTTTCCGTGACGCAGCCTGAAATTGAGAAACTGGAAGAGAGGTACTTGGGCAACGAATTCACATTTGAAATTTCACAAAGTTTTGAGAACCTATGTAGGAGATACTAGTGAAAAACAATTTTTTCCATGAAGTCCCCTTTTTCCGTGATGCAGCCTAAAATTGAGAAACCAGGAAAGAGGTATTTGCGCATTAATAATTCATAGATTGAAAATAACAAGGGCACATGTTGAAACTTGTAAAACAAGATATAACCATGAAGTTTCATAATTTTTTTTTTTTAAAAAGCTGAACGAGATATTAGTAAAAATTGCAATTTTGCATTAAGGCCCCTTTTTCCTTGGCATTTTACAAGAACCCCTTTTTTCCATGAAAGAGAGGGTCAAATTGAAAAACACATGGATAAAGAAACAACAGAACATGGTGAAACTTTGAAAACACATTATAACCATGAAGTTCAATGAAATTTTGACCAAAACTGAATGAGATATTAGTAAAAATTGGAATTTTGCAAAAAAAACTCTTTTTTCCATGACAGAACGTCAACTTAAAAACGCCTGGTTTAAAAATAGCAAGGGCACGTGCTGAAAATTTCCATAAACAATATAACCATGAAGTTTCATGATATTCTGACAAAAACTGAATGAGATATTGGTAAGAATTGCAATTTTGCATTAAGACCTTTTTTTCCATGACACGGGGTCAAATTGAAAAACCGGGAAAGGTACGTCAGCGCTTTACCCTAAGGAGTTCATATATGAGGTTTTATCCAATTTGGTCCAAGGGTTGTGGAGAAATGGCGTCGGTCGGTCGGACGGACGGACAGACGGACGAACGGACGGACGGACGGACGGACGGACAGACGAAGCGGCGACTAAATGCTCGCCCTTCAGGTAGCATAATAATCTTCCCTTTTTCCACGCTATCTTCCACGGGATTAACCCTTAACCCTTCACCAAATAATTCCGAGTTTAAAGACCCTGAGAAAACTTATGAGAACAATGTTGGAAAGGAAGAAATCAAACCTGAGTAAAAAAAATAGAATTTATCATTTACAGAGCAGGCAAACATTGTAGCAAAAGAAGAAAATGCTAATAACCTCAATTTTATCTCCTTTTCCAACAAATATTTTTAAACGTCTGTCTTCTCTCGTGTGGTTTGAGAGAAGGGTTAGAAGAGTAAAAAAAAAAGATCGTGCCTAAAAATAGAAATGAAATTTCGATATACATTACAGTTTACTAACGAAGATGACACGTCAATTTTCAATTATTTAGAACTATAATTGTCCATTCAAGCCAAAATACGTAAGTTGATTTTCGTCAACGTGACCCTTCACCTTCATTAAATAGTTCAAACATTTAACGACCCTAGGAATGTTTTCTATCCGGCCAAAGACGGATCTTACCATATCAGCAAACTTTAATTTGTTATCTGCAAACGCTTTCAATTTGGACCAGTAAAAACTTTGTCGTTCGGCAATGAGTGAGCAATTGATTGATTGGCTGATTGATTGATTAAATTGTATTGATTTTAACGACGATTTCAAAATTATTTCAGTTATATCTCAGCGGTCAGTGCACATTTCCATGCGTTCCTGGAGTTTCTTTTACCAATGCTTCACACAATAATTTTTCCAAGCGACTGGCTACTTTCCCACATTGTCATCGGCGAAACAATGGTCAGCAGTGGGAGAGGGATGAATCCTTCGTAGTGACTATCATCCATCTTCGGAAAGAAATTGGCCGAGTCAGGGGTTGTAGCCAGGGATCGAATCCCAGACCCCGTGTTCTCAAGTCCTGCATGCTACCGACTGAGCTACCGGAAGAAAGCGGCGTAAAACACCAATCAATCAATCAATAAATCAATCGACCAATCAGGGACCCACCCAACCAGAGACCCATCCAACCAGAGACCCATCCAACCACCCAATCAATCAATCAATCAATCAATCAATCGATCAACCAACAAGCGACCCATCAAACCAGCGACCCATCCAACCAGAGACCCACCCAACCAGAGACCCACCCAACCAGAGAGCCATCCAACCAGAGACCAATCCAACCACCCAACCAATTAATCGGTCAATACATCAATGAACCAATCAACCATTCAATCAATTGTCGTATGTAAATACTTTGAATTTGGACCAGTCTAAAATTCCCTTGTGTTGTAAAGAGTATTACTAGAACCTGGAAGTCTATAATTTTGCTTTACAAATTTGACCAATTATCCAACATGCGAGTCAATATAAGTAGACATTCTAAAACTGACAGTGACTTATAAGCCCAATGAGGCCGGGTGTATGTTTGTCATTAATTTTGTCAACTCTTTTTTCACGTGTTTGTTATTCTGTACACATGTCACTTTAACCCCTTCCCAAATGACAAACTTTTGGACTAGACCAAATTGAAAGCATTTGCAGATGACAATTCAACTCTTGCTGAAAAGATGATTTCTGTCTATGATAGGGTAGAAAACATTGTGGGAAAAGGAGAAAATGCTGGTTACCAGCATTTTCTCCTTTTCCCACAATGTTTTCAAAAGGCTACTATTCCAGACCCGTAAAAACCATGGATTGTTTGGGAAAGGGTTAATAAACTACATGTATTTACTTACTTATTTACTTACTAAATTACTTACGTGTATTTAGTTGCGAGTAGCAACCGCAATCTTAATTAAATTACACCTACGTAAATGTGGGGGCTGCGAAACTTATGATGTAGATTAAAGAAACAAGTCAATATTGACAGTCTCCTCCTTCCACATAATTTGTTTATTGAAATTTTCTACCCGTCACATTACTCTTTCATGTCGGTTTTGTTTCTTTATTACCCGGATGTAGCCCCGCCCCCTCAGTGATTATCTCTTTTTTTTTTTGCTCTCTTATATTACAATATTTTCTCTTATTAAAATAAATATCTTCTTTTATTACAATTTAAATGTCAAGCAGACAAAACCGAGTTTTAACGACCCATGAGAAGAAGGCTTTTGGAAATATTGTGAGAAAAGGAGAAAATACTAGTAACCAGCATTTCGTCGGTTCACTTCGAAAACCTCGTAACTACAGCTTGTCACTAAGCTGTAGTTACGAGGTTTTCGCAGTGAACCGACGATTTTCACCTTTTCCCACAATATTTTCAATCCTTTCCAAGACGCACGTCTTTAATTAAACCGCTTTGGTTTTTTCTTCTGCAAATGCTTTTCTGATGCTGTATTGGATTAAAAAGATTACCCTGTATCAAAAGACATGTACTTCTATTGCACCGTAAAAATTGCCTTTAAAATCAAAGCTGGGGTTCAAGGAAATTGCTGCATATCAACATTAAATTTTACTACTTTTACCAATATATTTTTCCTCGAGATCGTTAAAACATGAGATTGAGTGGTAAGAAGTTAAGAAAGACATTCAAATACTGCAGCAAGTAGATAAAATCTAACACATTTGTGTTACAATGAAACCTGACCCACAGCAAACTTGAACTTACCACGTCCCAATATGACCTTACCCACTGGGGTTACATTAAATTAGTGCTGCGCACTTTAGCAAAGATTTAAGATTCGTCGGAATTGAAAGCTATTCATACGACAAAGTAAATATGACCCATCACCCAAAAAGGGACCATCTGGGAATTCTGTACATCAATTAGATGAAAACAGATCTACGATAGTGCAGGTCAGTTTAAGTTGGTAATTCGAAAATGTAAATTGTATAACAAGGTACAATGACCACTTTTCATACAGAAAATATCATTAAAACGAAAAGTGTCAACCCTGGTCAGCCTGGGCATTTTGCGCAGTCTGACCATAGTTGACACTTTTCGTAGTTCCCAATGGGTCACAAATTGAACTTGACTTATGATATTTATCTTCGGCAGTGTGGAAAATATTGTAGAAAAATGACAAAATATTGTTTGTAACAAAAACAAGGTCTATCATTGCACACGTTCTTTTTATTGATTGATTGATTGATTGATTGATTGACTGATTGGCTGGCTGGCTGGCTGGCTGGTTGATTGATTGATTGGTCGATCGATCGATTGATTGATCAACAGATATCAACAGATATCGATAGATTAATTGACTGTACAGTGTTTAACGTCGTTTCAAGCATGATGTCAGTAAATTTGTGGCGGCTAGAGTACTTATTAATGCTTTTCTCGAATTTTAGTGACCAGTAATTCGAAAGTCACTTTCTGCTTTCTTTTCTGTTATCGCTTTTATATCTAACGACATGCGCAGACAACGACTTTATAAGCTAAAGAGCACTCAAAGAGAGGTAATTCTATCTGACTCTTTATTTGTCGCTGTTCGAGAGGTCCGATGACCTCTCCAATGATATTCACCAACTGTGTTTTGATAAAGTTGTCATATTATCCAAGATTTTAAAAATGTGAAAGTAAATCAGCTTCCGATTGGCTAAACCATTTGGTTTAGCCAATCAGAAGTTGTTTTACTTTCAAGTTCGGTAAAATCTACGAAATATGATGAGAAAGCGCATAAAAATTGTTGCAAGAAACAAGATCGCACGGGAGTTCATGTTTAAGACGACACACTTCGGGGAAAGGAAAAAGAAATTTAAGGTCTATTGCGGCAGGTTGACTGATTAATTGAACGGTGTAAAACGCCGCTTTCAACATTATTTCAGTCATATCGCGTCGACACCTCACATACTGTATTTATGGGTTTCCTGGCTTTCGCCAGAACAAGGCTTGGGCTCTGATGTGTCTTACCCAAGGTCAGTGCCACGAAGGATCCGGCAGATACACTGAAGCTCGATCCAGGAGCCAGCCAGGACTGCCCGTCTATGCTGACAGAACAAAGGGTAAAAAATACACAAACCTACTTAAGGCAAAGGATTTTACCTGCATCAATACGTACCAATAATGATACGATCTATATCAAATATAATATACAAACCTATTTTCTTCTCAAATTACCTTGCCTTACATTTGAACCATGTTCTGTCAAAAGGGGCCTTAGTCCTTTACCACACAATCCCGACTTTCACCCTTTACCAAACAACAAAATTTTAGACTGGTCCAAACTGAAAGCATTTGCAAACAACAAAATAAATGTGACTGAAAAATTGAAATTTGTTTAGGGAAGGGTAGAAAATATTGTTGGAAAAGGAGAAAATGCTGGTTTCCAGCATTTTCTCCTTTTCCTACAATGTTTTCAAAAGGCTTTTTTTTGCAAGGTCGTTAAAAGTCGCGATTGTGTGGTAAAGATTTAAACAGCCCTGTGAAAGAAGCCTTTTGAAAACATTGTCGGAAAAGAGAAAATGGTGGTTACCAGCATTTTCTCCTTTGCCAGCAATGTTTTCTTCCCTTCCTAAAACAAATTTCATTTCCTGAATGACATACATTTTGTCATCTGCAAATGCTTTCAATTTGGACCAATTATGTCGTTTGGTAACTTTAGTTAACTCTTTACCAAACGACAAAATTTTAGACCGGTCCGAATTTAAAGCATTTGAAGACGACAAAACCAACATAACTCAAAACTTGATATTTGTTTCCAGCAGGGTTGAAAATATTGTGGGAAATGGAGAAAATGCTGGTTGCCAGCATTTTCTCCTTTTCCCACAATGTTTTCAGAAGGCTTTTATCTCAGGGCCGTAAAAACCAGGGATTATTTGGTAAAAGGTTAAAGTAACTCAGTGACCTATTCAAAACAAGTGATCACATAATTAGAATTCAATAAACTACTTTCAGTTTTATGAATGATTCAACCTGGACCAAAAGTACACCTTGGAAAAAGCAGAAAATTTTCACATCGCAAAAAGTGTAGACCATGCCAGCCTGCGCGGACAGGGCAAGCTGACATGGGTCTATAAGTTTTTGCAGATGCATTAAGCCCCCTTTTCACAGAGCACGGTTCATTGTGTTTTTCTTTTGATCTATCCAGCGTCATAAAATTCAAATCAGTATAACCCTTTGGCTGCTAAGCACGACTAGCTGACCTTTTGCAGACAGTGTAGATCAAAATCAGACTGCACAGAACGTGCAGTCTGATCTTTGATCTACACTGTCCGATAAGAAGATAATTATTATTATTCCCCAAGACATAATTTTGTAGCAACAATATTTGGGTTATTAAAGTGGTATTGAAATTTTAAAGTCAGTTATATCGGGGGATAAGGTTTAAATCCCTTACCAAACAATCCCTGGTTTTTACAACCTTTTGATAGCGTAGAAAACATTGTGATAAAAGGTGAAATTGCTCGTCACGAGCAATTTCACCTTTTGCCACAATGTTTTCAAAAGGCTCCTACAAGCAATGCGTAGAAATGAGTATCTATGGAGTAAAGGGTCCAATGAAAACAGAATGACGATAGTGCAGGTCAGTTTAAGTTAATAATTCAAAAATTATTGTATATCAAGGCCACTTTTCATACAGAAAATGTCACTAAAGCGGAAAGTGTCAACCCTAGGGTTGACACTTTTCGCAGTTCCAAGAAGGTCCCTTTTTTGCGTGATATGTTACAAATATATAATATATATTATAAAAACTAAATATAAAAGGAGAATGCAATTCACTAAATCAAACAAAACCCGCTGTTATTAAATGAAATAATTTTAACCCTCAGCTACTAAGCTCTACTCACTAACCTTTTGCGGACAGTGTAGATCGAGATCAGACTGTACGAAACGTGTGGTCTGATCTTGGAATTACACAGTCCGTTTCTGATCTTGCCTTTTTTTAATGCAAGAATAACTTTACCTATCGGATTGAAAGTTCCATTTAAACCTGTACCACACAAACCCAAATTTTGACGCAACCCTGAGTAGGAAGCCTTTAGAAAACATTGTGGGAAAAGGAAAAAATGCTGGTAACCAGCATTTTCTCCTTTTCCCACAAAGTTTTCTATCCTCCCCAAAACAAATTTCAAAGTTTCAGTTACTTTCATTCTTTGTCTGCAAATGCTTTTGATTTGGACAAACCTACAATTTTGTCGTTTGGCAATAAGTTAACTTTAATTAACAGGCTAAGGGCGAACAGGTGCATCATGTTGTAAGAGATATTTACTCTGTATTTATATCAAAATTAGACTGTATTATGCTTAATAAAAATCCATCTCTGATTTATTTCAGATTTGATTTATTTCTGATAGACATTTTTTTTATCATTGTAATGTCTTTTTGTAAATAACGTGCATTATGATGTAGGCGATATTTACACTGTAATATCAAAATTAGACTGTATTGTGCTTAATCAAATCTATTTGGCTTGCAACATGGTAAAAGGGACATTCGGACATTTGCGTAAAGTGTCGTCTCGGATCAGCCTGCGCTGTCTGCGCAGGCTGATCCGAGACGACACTTTACGAATATATTAGATTTTGTGCAACAGTAGACTTGCGCAAAACAGAAAATTACATAAAAACGGAAAGTACCGTCTCGGATTAGCCTGCGCGGACTGCGCAGGCTGATCCGAGACGACACTTTACGCAAATGTCCGAATGTCCCTTTTCGCGTGTTGCTGCTCATTTCATATTTATTTCAGATTTGATTTATTTCTGATTGACATTTTTCAAACATTGTAATATACATTTTGTAAATAACGTTCATTATGATGTAGGAGACATTTACTCTGTAATATTAAAATCAGACTTTGTTGTACTTAATCAAATCTAATTCTTATTTATTTCAGATTTGATTTATTTCTGATTGACATTTTTTTCAATCATCGTAATACCATTTTGTAAATAAACCTTGATGTCAAAGCTCTCTCTCTCTTTCTCTGTCTGTCTGTCTGACTGACTTTCCGTCCGCAGTCTTTCCTTTTGTCTATCTGTTGGTCTCTCTGTTTCTCTTTGTCTCCAATTTTGTCTGTCTGTTTCTCTCGCCCTCCTTCTTTCTATCTCTCTGTTTTTCTGTCTCTCTGCCTCTATCTATTTTTGTCTTAATGATTATAGTCTCATAAAATAAAGTTAAAACTTTGGGGTTTTTTTTTAAACAAGAATGAAAACGAGAACATATTTATCTTTTAGAATATGTCAAAGATGAAAGATTAAAAAACAGTATAGTTATTTTGAAAAAATAATCGGTTCAGTTTGTTTTATAACAATGTTTACGATATAAAAAACAGATCCTAGAGTTGATTTAGGACATAATTTGAACAATTATCAACAGCTTGTTATTCTATTTCTGTCACAAATAAAATAACTATATATCTCAGAGACAGCTTAAAAACGTCGAGAAATCATTCAGCCATGGTCAATGAAAATGGGGTTTAAAGCATTTGCGAAAAGTATCGACCCAGATCAGCCTGCGCAGTCCGCGCAGGCTGACCTGGGCCGATACTTTTCGATATTGTTCAATTTTCTGTGTGTACAAGGACCAGTCTATTTTATGATTTTATCGCTAGTATAAAAAAATGTCTATAATGGCTCCATAATAATCTGATGGCTTGATAGTTATAGTTCTCTGCGGCGATTTATCAGGCCCCTTTTTACTTGAGTCGGTTCAACCACATATGTAAGTTTGACGTCAAAAGTCACAGGGCGTTGATTTGATTGTTTAAAAATTAGACAATTAAATCTATCGCGAGAGATTGATTTCGTTCAGTATCCTGTAAATTGATACCCGGTTAACCCTTTACCCCATAAGGCATTTCTATGGTATCTCTAATTGACTCTAAATAACGGCAAGGATGAAGCTGTTTCTTATGTGTATATAAGTCCTTTTGAAAGCATTTAAAAAAAAAACATTTTGACAAAAGGTGAAATTGCTCGTGACGAGCAATTTCACCTTTTGCCACAATGTTTTCCAAAGGCTCCTACAAATAATGCGCAGGCTGATCCGAGACAACACTTTACGAAAATGTCCGAACGCGCCTTGTCACGTGTTACAGGCCAATATCACATTCTGCTAGGGTTATCTGTCAGAACTATCGGGTAGGGTAGGGTTCCTAAATTGAAATATACGTGTCTACATTTTTTACCAATCTCAAATTTCTATCTGTTCACTTTATATCAGTACCAAAGTGATACTCTCTTTAGTAAGTCAAAAGCCGCATTCAACTACGCCGACAAACAATTTAATGCATTAAACGACATTTTATCACTCTGTCGTTTTTGCGATGTCATTGTTCTGTTATTCACTGTGAATACCGTTTTATAATCTAGTATAACAGGAAGATGCGCTGTTACTATAATTAGATACCGGGCCACGAGCCATAAGTTTTATCCTCAACATCCCCGAAAAAAAAAAGGATATTATTCATTGCCAAACCCTTCCCTCGTACCCGGGTATCTATTTATAGTAACAACGTTACTTCCTGATGCAATATGGACCAATAGAGAACCCATTTTGTCGTTGTCTGCGCATATCATATTCTTCGAAGATTCGACCTGTCTGCGATGACGCATCACCCATCCCTCTGGTGCCTGTGAAAAGTAGGGCATATACCGAAGCTATTAGTCTATTACCCAAGCATGTAGAGGCCGTTTTCATAAATGGTCGGTGCATAGGTTACATTCTGGCAGATTATAGCTGAATGGATCCCACCAGGCAGCGTTTTATTGAGTAAATATTTATTTCATTTTGAAATTCAAAGTAAAGGCCGTTCTGAAAAGTAGCCCAGTTCTATCCTGAATGCCCAAATTAAATAGATGTGTCTTTGTAGAATGCCATCTAGCGGGAGATAGTGGCGAAAACCTACCCCAGTGCACCCCACTTGACATCCGGTGTTTCGGGTGAGTGTCCGACTTAAGACTTAACCCTTTACCCCATAAGGCATTTCTATGGTATCTGTAACTGACCCTAAATAACAGCAATGATGAAGCTGTTTCTTATGTGTATATGATACCTTTTTGAAAGTATAGGAAACATTGTGGCAAAAAGTGAAATTGCTCGAGACGAGCAAGTTCACCTTTTGCCACAATGTTATCCAAAGGCTCATACAACCAATGCGTAGAAATGAGTATCTATGGAATAAAGGGTTAAACAACCATAGTAGATAAAGTCTGAATTTTCAAAGGTCAGAAAACGTTGTAGATAGAGTAGTGAAACACGTTAATCAGCAACTTTCCCACAATTATTTCAAAAGTCAACCGTTGAAACTTGGGATTTTGTGGTCAAGGGTTCAATATGCGTGAAATGACGCAGTCTATTGCGCGCTAGTTACCTGAAAGCTTAATCGAGAGAAACAAAAAGCAAGCCTTTCAAAGTTTTACCGAAGACGAGAGATCAATGTCAACAAGTTGTTGACTGATTGACATTTTTTTTTAACCATAAAAATGGAAAATAACACGTGCAGAGACATTCCAGGCCCACTGATAGGTGCAATGGCCGCTCTGATATAACTAAAAATGCCGCTATAGAATCCATTTCGTCGCACGACAGGATGAATCATGATGTAATCTGGTCGTTTGACATGCAGAAAACTTAGCATTTGCAAAAAGGTATTGTCCCAGGTCAGCCTGCGCGGACTGCGCAGGCTGACCTGGGACGATACTTTTTGCAGAAGCATTAGGCTCCGTTTTACAGAGCATATTCTACACGTGAACAATGCAAATAAAAAAAAAAAACACCTGAAAGTAGATCACACAAATATGGTAAAAAGCTACAAAAAGTGATAACTGTGCATCGTTAAGGTCAATGTATTCAGAAACTATATTATACTAAACTATTTACCAAACGATTCCGAGAAAATGAGGGCTTTTCACAACTATGTGCGGAAAGGAGCAAAGGCGACGTGAAGCTACAGTCAACCAACGAACCAATCAATCAACCAATCAATCAATCAACCAACCAACTAACCAACCAATCTATCTATCTATCTATCTATCTATCTATCTATCCACCCACCCACACACCGACACATCCATCCATCCATTCATTAATCCGTCAATCAATCAATCAATGAATTAGCTAATACAAAGATTAATGTAAAGAAAAACATCTTGGTTATTGATTGATTGATTGATTGATTGATTGATTGATTGACTGACTAATTGATTGAAAAGTCGTTTATTTAGATGTTTTGTTGCTTGGTTAAATAATTGATCAACATTGTGTTCTACATTATTGTAGTGTGATCACAGCAACGTGAGCTTCTATACAGACGTTACAATATTTCTGTTTAATAAGTAATACTTTACATAGAACTCTTTCCAGACCATTGACTTCTTTCCCACACAAACATCATCAAACCGATGTTTATCAGTGAAGAAGAAATAAAGCCAGTCTAAATCACTGTCATCAATTCTTGAAAACGACAAAAAGTTTGTTTGATGTGAAAGTAGGGCATTGTTATATGTGTACGTGCAAAATATACCGAACAGCATTCATCTGTACAAGATGATATCAATTTTGATAGGATAAAATTGAAAACACTTAGAGACAACAAATTCAAGTTTAAATTTATTTAGTTAACTCTTTACCAAACGACAAATTTATAGACTGGTCCAAATTGAAATCATTTGCAGACGACAAAATAAATGTAACTGAAAAGTAAAAATATGCTATGGGAAGGGTAGAAAACATTGTGGGAAAAGGAGAAAATACTGTTTATCAGCATTTTCTCCTTTTCCCATAATGTTTTCAAAAGGCTTCTACTTCAGGGTCGTCAAAAGTTGTCATTGTGTGGTAAAGGGTTAAAACATATAGCGATGTTCTTGCAAAAAGGGACTTAATGCATGTCCGTATTGTATGATACCAAGAAATTCATAAAATAATGAAAGATCCATAAAATCTATTTTGTAAGAACGACCGCCTGAATCATGGTGTGTACTGGTCCCGTGGCATGCATAGAACTGACCAATAATACGTTCTGACCTTGTTCAGCCCACGTACACGTAGACAGATGGGCTATTAAATCAATATTTAGTTATATTTCAGTTCATTTATAAGTTAAGTAGTGCAATTCGACAATTTCAATGTAGCTCGAAAGACGATCTCCGTCTTTGAAATGATTGAAAACATTGTAGGAAAAGGAGAAAATGCTGGTTCCCAGCATTTTCTCCTTTTCCTACAATGTTTTAAGAGTCTTTTGCAACAGAGACATTCTTTACAGGCGGGATCGTTGGTAATGGGTTAAGAGAAAGAGAATGGCTTATACAAGTTTCATTGTGAGTTTATTAAAGAGAAAGTGCATTTAAATAAATTTGATGTTCCATGCTTCGATGGATGGAGCGGGTGATAAAAATGTTGTAAAGAATATGTACTAACCAAGGTCTCCCAAGCTGAGTTTATCCTTCATCTCTACTCAGCAAATCTCGATAAATATTTTGATTGATTGATTGATTTTGCATTTATTTATCATCGCCATCGGCTGCTCATATGGGCGACACGCCTCCCCCCTTCCCCGCCTCCGAAGGCTGATAGTATTGTTACGTGGGATAGTGCAGATACAGGACAAAACCCATCCTAAGTTACGTTTTGTTCTCGTCTTCTTTAACGTGCTCGGTGTATAGCACCGTGACACGGGACCTCGGTGTAACGTTTCATCCGAAAGATTATTAATAATTTTACTCAATTAGTAATTTAGGATGGCCAGCCGTGGTAATTGAACCAATACCATCAAGTGATACGAAACGTCACGTTCACGAGTCTTACGCTCTTCCAACTGAGCTATGCGGGCTGGGGTGTAGTAACGGAATCAGCCGAGTAGTGACGGAATCGGTCGAGTAGTGACCTGTGCCTGTTCCTAATCATTATGATTTCGTTTCCTACATGTCATCTGAAATCTAGTTTTTCGGAAGATAATGGGGGGAGGTACAAGCCACTGGCTGCTTTCCCACATGATCATCCTCGAAGCAATGGTCGGCGGTGGGAGAGGAGGGAATCCTGTCGCAGTGACTATCAAAAATCCTCGGAAAAAAAAACTGGCCGTGCCAGGGATCGTAGCCAGGGATCAAACCCTGGACCCCGTGGTCTCAAGTCCTGCTCGCTTTCGGCTGAGTTACTGGGTCTCGGCGATAGATTTTGAAGGTAAGGGATTAAATGTGGCCCCAAGTAACAGGAATTACCCTTTAATTGAGTCAATCAATCAATTCATTACCTCCCCTCTCTTTACTTTTTGCCAACAAGAGCGCATATCCGCGACCCCGAATCTCTAGGAAAGGACATCCAACCAATTCCTGAGATTTTACTTGCCTTCAATTTTCATCATAGAAACAATTCAGGAAATAAACTAAGAAATAAAATCTTCTTTTTAGTATTTTTTACAAAAAATTATATTCATTACCAAACGACAATAGATTTAGGCTTAACAAATTCGAAAGCATTTGCAGACGACAAAATAAATGTGACTGAAAATTTGAAATTCATCTGTGAAGAGTAGAAAACATTCTGGGAAAAGGAGAAAATGCTGGTTACCAGCATTTTCTCCTTTTCCCACAATGTTTTCTTTCGGCTTCTTTATCAGGATCGTCAGAAGCACGGATTGTGTGGTATTGGGTTAAGATAAAACCCCGGATTATATTCGTGATTTGATTCGTAACGTTAAGAAGTATCACGTGAGAATAAACCACGTGCACAAAATCTTTAAATAGAACAAAGACGGGTTTAAATTATTGACATTTTTACTTCTTTTTCATTTTGTCATTTAGTAATTTGATTAGTTACTGATTTGAATTCGCAATTACCCCTAACTAGTGGAAGAATTTATGTCTATTTTGACTGTCGAACCGCGTCAAAGATTATAGATTATCAACAAAATAGGTGGAAATTAAACCAAGGGCTGCTAATCGCTATTCCAGGACCTTGTGCAGACAGTGTAGATCCAAGATCAGACTGCACAGAACGTGCAGTCTGATCTTTGATCTACACTGTCGGAGTAAGGGATATTTTTGCTTCAAATTACCAGTGAATTAGCAAAATTCGTTTGTTTTTTTCCATCGGCTTAGAAGTTTCATTTCCATTGTTTAGAAAGTTAAGAGTTACCGCTTTCCGAGGCGACAAAATTTAAACTTGGCAAAATGAGGGATCTCGAGGTTTGGCCTTAGCCGGCCGGAACCCCCTCTCCCTATCTTTTTCATCAGATTGGCTTACGATGGCGCCGACCGGAAACGCTCACGTGACATGCGCACATGGTCTCTACATATTCAACTCTTAGTTTAAGGTAACATTTTAACCTTGCTATGTAAGCCGTGCTAAACTTATGAGTTATTTCATTTTTTTTTTCCAAATTAATAACTTTGCGATTAGAATCGGAAATTAAAAGTGAAATAAATACACAATTGATATATACACCGAGATAAAGACTTTTAAAATGAATACTGATATATACATATATATATATGAAAACTTGAAAACAGTGCTATACCATCGCATGTACAATGTATTGGCAATGGATTTAATTCTTTCTTTATTTCTTTTGTTCAGTTGTTGTTGTTGTTGTTTTTGTTGTAATTGTTGTTGCTGCTGCTGGTGTTGTATTGGGTTATGGTTGTTGCTGACATACCAATGTCACGCTTATTGTGTAATGACACCAGCGTTTTCTTGCCATTGCGTATTCAATGAATATCTGCTTCAGAATTCATTAAACAAACCATAAATAATGGAAAAGGTTTTTTTTTTCGTTACGCCATGACATTACTTGATCCTGCAAAAGCCATCATAAAACACAAATTAACTTTTCAGCTATTACAGTTGCATCTTTGAATTTGTTCCCCATGATCAAGTTGACAGTTCATGAACAAAATAAATGGTTCAAGCCGCCTTGGGAAAAGGGGCTTAATCCTTTACTAAACCATAACGAGTTTTACCCCCCCCCCCCGAAATGAAGCCTTTCGAAAAATATTGTAGGAAAAGGATGAAATCCTGGTGTCCAGCACTTTCCCCTTCTCCCAAAATGCTTTCTACCCTATCAAAGAATAATGACACCATCTGACCAGAATTGAAATATTTATCTGCAAATGATTTCAATTTTGACAAGGCTAAAATTTTGTTGTGTGGGGAAGGATTAATAAATCTCCACGATGCACACACACACCAAGCAAGTCATCACATAATTATACATCCGTAGAATCCATTGAATAATGAGGTAGGCCGGTACTTTTGTCATGCAGAAAAAAAAATACATTACCAATGACAAAGAGATATTGACACAGGTCAGCCTACGCAGTCCGCGCAGGCTGACCTGTGCCGATAGCTTTTTGCAAATTCATCAAACCACTTATTCATAGAGTGTGACTGAAAATTTAAACGTAAGCAAATACTTATCGTACGCAGATTTTGTTGGCAATTACAAGTAAAATGGCTGTCATAAATTCTGACTACAGACGTAGGAAAAATTTTCTTTGTAAAATACAAAGAACTTAAGTAACTATATATTTTACCTTAAATGCTAGGCGACCTTTTGAATAGATCGCCAAATTAGAAACGTGAAACATGCGGGAAATATTTCCAGAAAGATGAATATTGATTTTCGGTGGCTTGTATAAATCATTGTGGAAAAAGGAAGCAATTGTTAACATGCTACTGCTCCTCTGCCTACAAAGTTTTCAATTTTTCGACTAAAAACGGTGGTAAAAGGTGGTATACATGTATCTAGGTAATGGTTAATAATTTCTGAAATGTTTCGCGTCATTAAAGAACTGTCATGGTTCATTAATGCGTAGATAAATCTAATGATTATATACAGCTCCCAATTTACTGTCTAAATATGGTAAGATTACACGTATATGATTGCAGCAAATGCTTTCCTTTTTTCTGCATCATCATTATATTACTTTCTCCTTCTTCCTCTTTTGCTTCTTCTTCTTGTCCGTCTGTCTATCTGTCTGTCAATCTCTTTCTTTCTTCTCTTCCCCCTCTCTTCCCCCCCTCTCTCTCCCCCCCCCCCCGCTCCTCTTCCTCCCCCCCCCCCGCTCTCTCTCTCTCTCTCTCTCTCTCAACCTCTCTCACACACACACGCTCTCTCTGTGTCTCTATCTTTCTCTTTCTATGTCATTCTAAGTACTCTCTCTATTTCATTTTCTATCTTCCTCTTTTCTTCTCTCTATCTATTCTCTCTTCACCTTTTCTGGGATTCTCTGTTATATGATCTATTCTCTCAGAAAAATCAGGCAAAAGCTAAACAAAACAAACAGCTAGCTGACAAGTATCAGGTTTAAACCTAGTTTTATATAAATCCTTATCCTCCTAAAAACAAAATACAATTTTCAGTTCCTACTGATTCAAAGTTACGTTTTGGGGAATAATATCTCCATATCGGACAGTGTAAATCAAAGATCACACTACACGTTCTGTGCAGTCTGATCTTGATCTACACTGTCCGCAAAAGGTCAGTAAGTCGCGCTTAGTAGCCTAAGGTTTAATTATTTTGTCAGCAACTAACAGTTGGACCTACTGTGACGGATTGTCATGTTTGCAATAATTTCCATATTTCTAAATGATATTATATAAATTCAAATGCATTTAAACATCCCCCGTTTTTTTTTTTTTTTTACTTTTGGTCTTTATTATTACTTTAACGATTTTGAAAGATAATACGCCATCCGTCTCTTGAGCTTTTACAGGTAAAAACGAACAACTTCAGTGAACATATGACCCCACCCCCCCTTCCGAAGACACCGTCGCCCATATGGGAAACCGGTGGTGACGATAAATAAACGCAAATTCAATCAATCGTAAGAATAATCCACAGTTTCCAAGAATGTTTTCAAAGTTATTTGCTAGTAGTTAAATATTGAGAGTTCTGGGGCAAGTCCCTTTTTTCGCGTGTGCATGCGTTTTTTCTCGGGGCAAGTCGCGTTTTTCGCGTTTTTGCGTTTTTTGACCTTTTGACCTTTCCCCCCCCCCCCCCCCCTCGCGAGGTCATGTGACCCCGAGCGGGGTCAAGGTCACTGAGGGGTCAAGGTCACTGAGGGGTCAAGGTCACAGAGGGGTCAAGGTCAAGAGCCTCGTTTTCGTTTGAACCTCGCCTCGTTTTCATTCCCTTCTGAGAGCCTCGTTTTCATTCCCTTTCCCTTCGTCAAAAAAAACATCTCTAGCGCGCGCATTGGGGGCGCCGCGGCGCTTTGCGCCGCGACGCGCGCCCCCCGCTGCTTCTAAAGAGGCCAAAGTTCTTTTTTTTCTTCGTCTCTAGAAAAAAAAATGCGGCGGTTCTCTCGATATATATTTCCGCTAAAAGCAAAAAATATATATCATCGTTATTTATATCTTATAATGTCCCCAAGCTAACGTACTTATCTTATCATCTAGAATATATCTTTTATCATCTCTCGAGCTTAACGCTATCTTATTAATTTCCTCAGTATATATTTCATGTTCGCGACTTCTAATCACGTTCATTTTTCTATGTTGATCTTTACCGCTAAATAAACATTTTTTATAATCCTCAAAGTTTATTTCGCGTTTGATTACTCCCTTTTTAATTCCCTTACATTTTTTTTCCTCTGAACAATCTAACATTTTATAACCGTATAACTTTGATCTTAAACCAGCAAACTCGGTTATAACCTTTCCCCCGCTTTCATCTTTAAACTTACCTAATAACTTTTTATTAACACCCGTAGGAATTCCTGAAGGATGATTATCAGGATAGTTACTAGTATCAAACCAATCATTAACATCTCCGGATATATCTTTATAGAAATCATCCGTTTCAATCTGATAGACATAGCTATCTGTGTCAGTAAGGCAAAGCTTTACCTTATCTCCATACTTCTTTTTAATGTAATTATAATGAAAATCATACATTATAATTTTACTCAAATCGAGAATGCACATTCCTAAATAACAAGGCTTATTAAATGTTAAAGTTGTTTTACCCATATGAATGGATACTAAATTTTCGTTAAAAATAGTACAATGTTTAAAATTTGGTTTAGCGGCTAATTTTTCCGCTTTTAACCTATCATTGACTAATCTAACATCCACTCGGTTTCTGATATTTTCCATGGTTTTACCAAAAACCGAATTATTCATTAACTTAAAAAGGTCTTTCTCAAATTCGGAGGTAGCTTTAGCTCTTAAATTAGTATTCTTATCAATATATTTTTTCAACCAAGGGCTTTCATTAAATATAATTCCTCTATGAATTTTTCTTAGCTTAAGACCAAAACCTAAATACTGTTTTAAATTCTTATAGTGAAGAACATATTCCTTTTTGCAATTCAAGTTAGGAACCAACTTTTCAACCGTACTTATTTTTATGCTCTCAGGGGCTAAGGGGTAATCATTGTGTGTATCGTGTAACTCCGTTGGGTATTCTAAATCAACTTCTAATATACACGGGAAATTCTCCCATTTACCAAATTCGTCTTTAGTCATCCATCTAAATCCGCATGTAGGAAGAGGAAAAGACATTCCACTACCATATAAATTATTTGCGTCTAAATATTCGATAAATATACTAGGTAAAGTTTTATCGTGTTGACTTCCCATATACTTATTATTTGCCCTAGCGTATCTATGACTAATCACTGAAACCCCTCCCCTTATCCCTTTTTCAAACATTAAAAGCATATCAATATCTGTTAATAACTCTAACTTAACATTCGTTATTAACAGACAAGCATCAAACGCATAACCGGGAAGAGTATAATACCATGCAGGATCTAAATTATATTCGTTAAAAAAAACTTCCCTAAAATTTTCAAAAACATCAGCTAACAATAAAACGTCTGACAAGTTATATAAATCGTGGTAATCCCTAAGATTTTTTAATTTAAATGTATCCCAAACGACTTTCGCGTGATTATAATCCTCATCACTAATATCACTATCATTAAGTCTCGAGTAAAAAGAATCTTTAGGCGGTAACTTAGTTTCATTAAGTTTTTCTAGAGAATCAACATATTCGTAAGGATAAACTCCTTTTCGAAGAAGTAAGTCGAGTTCTTTACCATTAAAATATTTAGAGACGTTTTTAAATTTTTCCTTATTATTCTTAAATTTATTAACTAGCGAATCTAAACTAGCCGATAAAAACTTTAAGCTATCAACGAATCTAATATCGAGAGTTTTATTTTTATCTTTTTTATCCTTCAGACTATGATAACTTCCAGTAATTACCGTTTTAGTAAAACTCACATATTTTTCATCATTTTGAGGAATAACATTAATTCGTCCTTCAGTTATACCGAGATTTTTAACAAATAAATGACTATCATAACCAGTAAGGTTATGAAAAAATACGGGAAAAAATCTAGCTTTTTTATATTTTAAATTACACGCATTATGCGCGGCTCCTCTAAATTTTCCTGTATAATGGCAATGATCCCTTACCTTTTTTTCATTTCCTTGAAAGCCCTTTTTGCAAATCCAACATTCAGTAGCTGACTTATATATATCAAATTCTTTTCTACCATATATCATCTCGGAACTAGGGATATTATCTATTTCACGAGCAACTTCTTCTAACATTTCTAAAAATTTTTTAGACGCGTCTTCTCCGGTATATCGCTTTATTTTTGATTGATAAACGCTTTCATCAAAAGATTTAACGTAAAAGCAAAATCCAGTTGGCTCATGTTTTTGATACTGCTTCGTATAGCTCGCTTCTGAATTTGGATCGCAGGAATGCATCGGTTTAATACAAGACTCAAAATCTGCATATACAACAAAAGGTAACCATTGTGTACGAATTAAATTATCAAACTTTAGAATCGTTCCTGGTGTTGGCATATTTACTTGTACTGATGACATTTCATTACACAATTTTCGATGTTTTTCTAGAATTTCTAAAGATCGAAAAGAATTCACGCAATTCCAACAAAAAAATATTTTTCCGTTATGATTCGTTAATTGCGAAGATAATAAACGACTAGGGTTTTTAACCAAAGTGTAATGAGTATTAGATTCATCAGTTAGTAATAAGAGAACTACTAAATGCTCTCTATTAAAAGTTTTTTGCTTTCTGAGCGGGTAAACTGTTTCATTTTCGTGACCTAAAACAACGATGGAAATATTTTCATTTTGTTTTTCGAATCTATCAATATCCTTTAGCTTAACGGGATATTCTATCCCTTCCATATTTAAGGTTTTAATGTCTTCCTTTAAATTCTGATCGATTCTTTCTGGATTCTCTAACCTCGGTTTAATTCCCCTCATAACCGCATAAGCAAAACATTTATTATCATTCGTATTTTTTGGGTTAATAATTGCTTTCTTTCTCGCGAGTGTAGTTGGAGTAGGAATATATGAATTACCTTTTAATGGTTTGTAATCAATCATAAATATCTTTAAATCAACTACCCTAATAAAAATCCATGGGCTTCCATCTCTTTGAAAACTTGCGAGGTTTTCTAAAACTCGTTCAACCATAATAGTATATTTCTCATCTACATCCGTTTCATCTAAAATAAGTTCATGAAATGAATCAAACTGTCGTAAAACGGGAAGATTTTCTATTATTTGTCCTATCCTTTTAAGGAGACATGTCAACCTTAGCTTAACCTTTGATCTACGATTATTTCTTAAAAGATTCGTTACCATTTTTCGTACTCGTTCTAAGTACTCTTCCGGACCAAAGCCTACAACACCAGCAATAACATATTGAACGGCAAATTCTTTTAAAGAAGATGCTTCTTTCCGAATTTCTAAATTATCAAACTCTTCTTCTTTTTTCTCTTTTTTCTTTCTTTTTTCGGCTCTTTGTTTTCTCCTAGTTTGTCTTCTTACTTGTTTAATTTTAGCATCTTTCTTTTTCTTTTCTTTTTTCTTACGTCTATATTCTTCTCTAGCCCGTTCTGCCGGTGTTTGTCTCGGGCCTACAGTTCTATCTCTCTCTCTAGTTCTATCCCTATTTAAATTTCTAGTCCTTTCCCTACCTCTTCTAGATAGTTCATCTAAAAATTCCGAGCTTGGAGGAGGGGGATGATAGGGAGTTGGAGGAGGGGGTTGATAGGGAGTTGGAGTTAATATTGGCGCGTTAATTAACTCATTTTCCCGATCGAGAATATCTCTACCAAAAACTAAATCAAGTAGTTCTGCTCGACGAAGCCTCGAATATCCGTGTAAACCTCGTTCACGAGCTAATCGTTTTAAATCACTTACTGTGTAACTCATCTTTTTTAAATAAAAAAATTTTTTCTTATACTAAAATTTTTTAAGTAATAAATAAGTGATACGAACAAAAACGGTCCATTTCAAAATTTTATTATATCTTTATACGTTAGATATAATAAAAATTACTGAATGATAATTTTATATTTACCTTTCCAAATCCTTCCGTTAGAATTTAAGATAGTTTGCGGGCAACGATCTATATATTTACTAGCGCTATAAATCGATGGAAAAGATATTATTTCCCCGGTGATAACATCTTCTAAAGTAACTGGTTTAGGTTTTTTCCTAATAGCCCGTAATTTATCGTATTTAGGGTCTGTATTCTTTTCTGGTTCAGGCTCCTTCTCCGGTAGTAAGCCGTGTGAGCTTACCAACTTAACTAACCGCTTTTTATCCCAGTAAGAACGAAAAGGTATATTATTTTCTATAAGAATATTTTTTAAATCTATAGTCTTTAGCATTTTTATATAGTTAAAAATATTTAACTTAATATACAACATTCATTTTATTTCCGTCAGACTGAAAGTTAATTAACCTATCACTAATAATAACAGCATATGCTTCTGTGTTTGCATCCACATTAGCATGAAAAAGCGCTTTGATTTGGATATCAGTAACGGAAATTTTTAGCCTTTCACTTTGCTTAGAAACATCGAACAAAAACAACGGATAAAGAGTTTTATAATCCGACGGGGAGATGTTAGGGTTTGATACTAACTCATCCATGTTAAAAAACTTAGACCTAAATAACGCGGCATCGCCATAAGCTCTACTGAATTGCTGTTTCGTAAATGAAAGATTGTAGTCAACCTCTGGGTATCTTGTGGAATTTAACGTAACATAAATATTTTTAACACCTATATTGTTAAATATGGATGGATTTTGCCTTTGGTTGTTATTTTTATTAGTTTGAAACCCAACAATGATAAAACGCGGCACCTCAGGGGAAGATTTAACGGAAAGTCTCCAAGTAAACGATGTTGTCTGAGGAACAGAAATAGAGTCGCATTGTATCATTCTATATCCAACTGGAAACTTTTCTTTTTTCTCGATAAGTTTATAAAGTTCCATTTTCTCCTTATCCGCGGGCATGACGTGTGGCATATACCACATTATATTATCTAACTTAATTTTGCCAGCATCAGCGGCGTTAGCTCTAAAAATTGCATCATTGTCATCATTTCTTGTCAAGGTGAGAGTTTGCTTCATTCCATACAATATCTTATTATAGTCCTCACAGAAACCGAATATATGTTTTAATGGAACTCTAAAGCTAAATGTACCTTTTGGGTCTGAATCATCAATGATATACTGTTTTCTTATTTTCCAACCCACGTTATTATCTTCTGCAGCGGCTGTTGTATCCTTGTACCACAATTGGTTTAATCCTTGTGATTTGGAAAAATCGTCCGGATATTTTAACAACCCGAGCATTGTAGTAGCTTGGCCAGGATATAATATGGACTCGATCTCTTGACCGGAAAGTTGGTACTTGATATTTTTAAATAGATGCATCATTGCGTTGTTTGTTAAGGAAACGTCTTCATCATTGTAACGTGAGTCATCAGCCTTTGTTAAGCTACCTTCTATAAGTAAATAACTTTCGCAAGGATGCGTAAAAATATCTTGGGTTTCGATGTCGATCCTAATTTCTCCTCCTGGGTTGTTGAGATTTGTACCCGTAATTGGGTTATACTCATGGTGCTCATACACATCAATACTATCATGTTTTACGATTGGTTCGGTGATATTTAAGATGTCCATTTTATTAATACAATTATAATTTTTTTAAAGCGAAAAATTATAATTTACTCTATCCAAAGCTGAGGAAAAGATTTATCTTTACCATTAAACCATACACCTTTAAGTATAATTTTTTTTTTTAGTTTATCTTTAGGAATATGTTTGTTTTTCTTAGGGTAAATCTTGTCTCCATACACAATTGTTATTTTTGGGATAGAAACGCCGCTTAAATACTTATTTACCTTTTTCTCAATCTCATTCATTATGGCTATTTTTTCGGGAGATAACTTGACAACAGCTTTTTGGTAATCGTATCTCGTTTGAACAATTTCGAGAATCTCACAATCCTCCAGTTCGAGAGATGCGTCTTTTAATAATCTAATAGATGTAGTATTAAAGTTTCTATGATTCTCACGAATAAACATTAAATCCATTATTCTCTTTTTTTAATTATATAATTTTTTTTCTTTAACTTAATTTTTTTTTCTTCATATTACTTTAATGCCTGATCCACCGTTTAATTTTTTAACTAAGTCCTGTATAGCGATTGCGCTCCCATCCATCAAAGTGCTAATGTTTTGGGTTTTCGGCCCCGTATATTTTTCTAGAATTTTGCGTGATTTTGTCGTTAAAGCTTTTTCAACTAATTTTTTCCCCGCGTCTACAGCGGCACTCTTCCCAGCCTCTAAAGCTTTTTTCGCTCCTTCCTTAGCAACACTCTTACCCACATCTAAGGCAGAAGATGCAATTTGTTTAGCCGCGCTACTGGTGAAAAGTCTCGTAAGAAGGTTCGCAATGCTGCTAAAGATTCCGCTACCTCCGTATGCATACCTTTTATTAAATCCTCTTTTCCTCGGCGTTAACATTTTTTATAATAAAGACATTATTTTTTTATAAGCGTTTGAATCTATAACACCTTGCCTTTTTAATTCATCACACACGCTTACTAACTCGTTTCTTACATTCGTGTGGCCCGCTTCTTTACTCGCTAACAATAGGTCGAGTCTTTCTATTAATGCGTTAGGATCACACGGAATAACAACGATACCCTTTCCTTTATACTCTTTTCTATTATCCCAAATAGTTTTAAGTATCATATTCCATTTGTATCCTTTACCACCTTTAGGATAATTACTGTTTGGATCGTTATTACGATGAAGGGCGTTGGTACGTAATATCAAATCCGCGTAATTGTCATAATCATTATCAGTAAAGATGTTACTATCCGGTTCCCTCGCTACAATTAGCTCCCATAGACCAGGGGTGCCTTCATATTCTTTATCATCGATAATAATATTATCATCAATGATGGAAAGTAGTTTACTACCGATATAAAAGTTACCTCCTTTGTCATATAACCCGTATGTTTTATCAGCTTCACCTTTTGTAGCAAACTTTCTTAGATACTGTTCAGCTATTGGTCCGATAAACTGTACATCTTCATCCGTTGGTTTATCATAAGCTGTGATAGATGGAAAGGATGGAAACTTAATAGATTCTATACCTTCCTTAATAGGTTTAAGTTCTTTTACAACCTCTCTCGCTGTAGCTTTTTGCGTTTCTGTAATAGGTTTAAAAAACTTTGAAAGGTCAGTTTGTAGTTCTTTTTCCCCTGTTCTTTCCGCAAGTTGGCTATCCCGGATATTCTTTTTAGTTTCGAGGAACTCTTTTACAATTAGATCCCTTTTTGCGGGGTCGCTTATTTTTAGAAATGACATTTTATATTAGGGATATTTTTTTTTATCGCACTTTTTATCGTAGTTTTCATCGCACTTTTTATCGCATTTTTCATCGCACTTTTTATCGCATTTTTCATCGCACTTTTTATCGCACTTTTTATCGCACTTTTTATCGCATTTTTCATCGCATTTTTTATCGCATTCGTTGAGATCTTTTATGCCTTATTAAAGGGCTAGGCATAAAAGATTTAAGAGGAGCACTTTTTAGTGCTTTTTATCGACTTTTCCGATGCATCGGGGTAAAAAATTAAGATGTACTCAGCGGCTTCTATAACTTCGAGTCGTATTCTTTTATCGAAATCGTTAACGACTTTCCATAAAAAAGGTAAACTTCTATTAGTACGGACGGTTTTCACTAATCTTCTTGTATCTAAATCCGATTCTTTTATAATTTTTCTCGCGTAAACCTTATCTTCCTCATCGAATAGATGCATCGCGATTTCTAGCTTTTCGAGGCAATCGTAAGCCTCGTGTTCTGTATCTTGTATTCTTTCCATTATTTTTTCTTTTTCGTCCATCTCTCTCGCGGTAACCTTTTCTTCCTTATATAATAGGTTCATCGCGCTATTTAGCCTTTCGAAAAATTTGTAAACATAGTATTGTTCTTCTATTTCTTCCATCTCTCAAAAAAACATCCTTTTTTTACCGTTAAAAAAAATCAATTACATTTACACGAGGGTGTTATTATTCTTTTCAACCAACTTCCGAAAGGACTCGCGCGCTTCTTGCCTCCCTTTCTCGATTAATGATTCTTCCGTTTTAGACGATATCTTTTTCTTTATTTTTAACCTAACTTCTTCCTTCATTACTTTATACTTTTCTAATTCTCCTAAGATTAGTTGAAATTCTTCATCCGTAACTTTGTTATCACTCAAAGCTTTCGATATATGTGAGGATATTGTGTTTAACTTACTCTCCGCGATTGTTTTAATTTTTTCGTGTTTTTCGGCTTTTACGGTAGACTTTCTTACGCTATACTTTCCGATTAAGTTTAAAAGACCAGTAAGAGCAGCTATTGATTCTAACGCTATCACTGCGGGTATCGCGACTACCGTTGATAACAAACCTATCCCGCCAGCTCCTGAAACCATTGTAACCGTAACTAAAACTGCATCTATATTATCTACTATCCTCGCGGCTCTGAAGTACTTTTTACCTAAGGATTCTCTTTTAGATTTTTCTTCTTCTAAGAATTTTTGGATTTCATTGATTTTTTGTAGTCGATATCCCTGCCCCTCATCAATTGGTGGAGCGGAAGGTAATTTCGGGTATAATTCCTCTTTCATTTCCATTTTTTAAATAGAAGGATATTTTTTTAAAAAAATGTCATTATGCGCCCACTGTTAAAATGAATAGTAAACGAGACATAAGAACTCGTTTTCCTCAATCGTTATCGTTTTTTCGTTGGAATTGTTTGTAATAGCAATTATAATATCTTCGGTATCCTCGAGGCAAATTTCGTTTTGTAAACTACACCTCTTTAATTTTAAAGCGTGTGCTAATGAGGTTAAAATAACTCCTTTAGTCATCATAAAACCGAACCCTAATAGTATTTGCTTTACTTCATTAGGTTTCAGTGAAAGCTTTTCTTGACAAAAAATTTTCCAGGTTACCGTATTTACTTTTCGAGGCGGATATTTTAAGTCTTGTAATGGTATCCAATGAATCGTTTTTGGCTGACCCATTTTTTTATAAGTAAGTAATAATATTTATAATATAGCCCCTAAGATAGGTATATTAGCGAATGGACTATTAGGGCCTAAAAGAAGACCATTCCCATCATAAAGCTTTCCTCCTTGCTTTAAATACAAGCCATCACCAACAGACTCTAGCCCTTTTCCTCTATAAGGACTCAAATAAAGCCCTTTTCCATCTGTTTCTACCTGAGAAACGTAACCTCCTTTTTTAAGGTAAAGGCCTGACCCCATCGCTTTTTGTACACCTGATGAGGCTAATCCAGAAAGAGCACCAACACCTAACGCTGGTAGAACGGTTTTTGTTATCATTGGCAAAGCTCTTGCGGCTAATCCGGCTAAAAGACCTAGAAAACCACCCTCTATTTCCGTATTATGTTTAAGTTGTTTCGCATTCATTCTAATCGTTATACCTTTACCATTCTCATAGGCTTTAGCCATTTTCTTTATTTGCGAATCGGTAAATGCTAAGGTATCATTACCGTCTAAATCCTCATGACCTAAACGAATACTTACTGGACAACCGGCTTTAACAGCATGTTGAAGCTTTCGCTTTTGTCCAGCCGATATATTAACTTTTACATTATTGTAACTTGCCATTTTTTATATACAGTATTTTTTTTTTATCTCGCTTCTCTAATCTTAAATCTAATTGTTAAAGTTTCTCCTCTAAGATTTAGTAAAGTTCCATTTTGGTCTGTAATGTTTACCTTCATGGTGTGTATTTGATTCATTGTTATCGGCAAGTAAACCAAATTTCGAGGAGTCTCAACAATTTTATACCCGGGGGAAACGTTTGGGAAAAAAGAGTAAATCGTATTTCGCGTTAAACCGTTAACATAACTTCCTGAGATAATGTCAATGTTAACGAATATACTGTTTATACTGAGAATATTTACGGGATTCTCCGACTCATGAAAGCCTTTAGTATATTTTGCGCCAGTAAAACCTAATACTTTGGAAATCGAGTTCGGATGATTAAAATCTACTTGGTATCCATCTTCTATATCAAGAACTGACCTTAAGGTATTTGTGTTAGCAGAAATGTTAATATAGTATTTTTCATTAGCTTTATCATAGTGATCGTTTTTTCTCATTTCCAGCTGAATGGTTTCGTTAATGTCTGTAAGTTCGTAACTTCCTTCTGGTATTATAACTTTAACCCATGAAGCGCCATTGTCCGGAGAATAAATAAACATGTTACCTTTTTCATTAATATTTGGAAAAGAGTAGTAAGTTTCGAGGTTTATCAACGCTATTTCGTATTTTTTATCCGTGTCCAACTCAATAGGTGGAATAAACCTTGTTGTAAAGTGTGTTTTGTTATCGCTTACTATAATTTGCATCGATATTTTAGGTTCTGTATTTTTAACAATTCGTTTTAAAAGTTCTTCCATTTTTTATACTAAATATAATTTTTTTAACTCGGTATAAAAAAGTTATCAAAACCGTGTCTGTACTTTCCATTATGTTTTTTACTCGTTAAATCGATGATAACAAAACCGTATGGCTTTTCCCAACACTTAAAACAAAATCTTCTAAACTCATCCTTAGACATATCTTCACTTACATGATCGCCATAAATATGATTAATGTTTTTTTGGTCTTGCGGAAAAAGACAAATGAAATTTGCATTTTCTCTAATAGTTTGCCTCGGTAACCTAAAATAATTTTGTGAAAGGTAAAAGCAATCAACATTACTATGTCTTCCACGAATATAGTAGCACTCAGGCGTACTTTGTCTTTCTAAAAGTAAATCGTCAAAAATCATTAGATTTTTATGTTCTGGATTTAATTCTCGTGGGTCAGGTACATCGTTCGCAGTTTCAAAGAAACTACATTTTATTTCCGATTTATTTTTAAACGTTTTTGCCCATTCTTCAACCAAAGCTGTCGGAGAAACGTCTAAATTCTGTATTTCATCTCGCGTGTTAAATAACTTTAAAATACCCTCTTTCGGCAGTCTTTCTTCAAAGGCTTTTTTAAGTATACGATATTCCGGTTGAAAAAGACTTTTTCCAAAAACACTTAACTCGTCGTAGTCGAGCCAATCCGGTCTAAGCAAAAGGTTAAGTAGAAGAGTGGTTTTACCACATCCTGATTTACCCACGATTAACCCTCTGATACTCTTTGGTAAAAGAGGGTGATTAAATCTCCTCGATAGTACTTCATTCCACGATAAATCTATTACATTCATCTCTTTTTATATAACTTTTTTTTATTATTATATAAAATGTATTGCGTTAAATGTAAAACAGTTACTGATACGAGTAACATAGAATATACTGTTAGTAAGAATGGAAGAAATATGAGACGAGGAAAATGTGTGGTTTGCGGAACAACTAAAACCCAGTTTATTAAGGGATCTAAAAAGGGCGGATCAGTTCTAAACGAGATAATTAACCGTGTGCCTTTCGAGATGCATATCCCAGGTCACAATTTTACGGGACCGGGTACTAAACTTAAAAAAAGATTAAACCCCGATTTAACTTGGAAGAAATGGAGTAAACCAATCAACCGTGTTGATCATGCCGCCTATAACCATGATGTCTGTTATTTAAAACACGATGATACTAAAACTCGTAATGCTGTATGCGATAAAAATATGTTAGCGGAGCTAAAAGGTATTTACAATCCCACTTTAAGAGAGAGAATGGAAAGAGGGGTTGTTTCTTCCTTAATTGGAACAAAAGCAAAGTTTGGGATGGGGGTTAAAAAAAAACTTTCAGCTTGTGGAGTTTAGCGGAAGAATTACACAAACCCGTAAGAAGAAAATTTAAGAGAAGGAGAGTCGTGGTAAACGGTATTGATAGGATATGGGCCGCAGATTTAGTAGACATGCAAGCATTTTCTAAATTTAACCGAGGCGTAAAATATCTTCTCGCTGTTATCGACATCTTTTCTAAATACGGTTATCTTATACCATTAAAATACAAAACGGGAAAGTCTGTCGCTAAAGCATTAAAAAGTATTTTTAAGGAGAGAAAACCCGAGAAAATGTGGGTGGATAAAGGTAAAGAGTTTTATAACAAGGAAGTTAAAGACTTGATTGAATTGTATTCTACCGAGAATGAAGAAAAATCTAGCGTAGTTGAGAGATGGATTAGAACAATGAAAGAAAAAATGTGGAAGTATTTTTCCGCTAACTCTACGAGCGTTTACATTAACGTGTTGTCTGACCTCGTTAAAGAATATAATAACACGAGACATTCTTCTATTAAGATGACACCGGTAGACGCGAGTAAAAAAGAAAACGAAACTTTAGTTTCGAAGAATCTTTACCCCGATCATTTCGAAATAAGACACGTAAAACCTAAGTTCTCCGTTGGAGATAAAGTAAGGATAACTAAAAAGAAAAAGACTTTTGAGAAAGGTTATACCACTAGATGGACTGAAGAGGTTTTTACGGTTTCAACGGTAAAAAATACCGAGCCCATAACATATAAAATTAAAGACCTTAATGGAGAAGAAATACAAGGTACCTTTTATGAACCTGAACTACAAAAAACTAGTCAGGAGTTGTATAGGATAGAAAGAGTTATTAAAAAAGGAAAAAATAAATCGTTAGTAAAATGGAAAGGTTATTCCGATGAGTTTAATTCTTGGGTTGATAATAATGATATTGTTAACGTATAAAAATGAGAAATATCGCAGTTGGAAACGTAATTTTACCGAATAGACCGTTAAGCAATTTCGAATTGGAAAGTGCGGTAAAACGATTAAAGATTCCTTCTTTTAGGGGAGTGTTTTTACGAAACACTTTACCGAGAAAGTGTAGAAAAAAGGAATGCGGAATATTAAACCTCGATGACACGGGCGGGTCTGGTACGCATTGGGTTGCTTGGTATAAAAACGGTAAAACTAAATATTACTTTGACAGTTACGGTATACAACCTCCTATCGAAATTAAAGAGTACCTAAAAAGTCCAATACATTACAATAGTGATCAGTTTCAGCCAGCTGGAGAGGTATTTTGCGGACATTTATGTTTGTTCGTACTTAAAGAGTTGGGTTTAGGGAATGAATTCCAAAATGTTTTAAATAAATTATTTTAGTAATAGAAAATAAGATGTCTGTTGACAAATTTGGAAAAACGAGAGATGATGTTACATACAGAGATGATGGTGTGTCACTCTCTTACATAAATGATATTTTTTTACGAAAAGATGGAACAACTAAAGTTACCGGTTCTATAAATATGAATGGTAACACACTTACGAAGGTTAGTAACCCAGCTAATCCGCAAGATGTTGCTACAAAAAATTACGTAGACAATACAAAGGGTTCAGGAGTGATAGGAGGTAAAAGAAACGATAGCTTTTTAGTAAAAGGTTCTTTAGATTTTGACAACACTCACAAGCTAAAAAATCTACCTCCTCCTGCTGAGGATGGTGATGCAGTTAACAAAATGTATACCGATACATTTAACCAAAGACTTAGATACCACTTTGAAACTATGATTCCTTTTACGAATCAAAACGGGTACGAAGCTAAAGATAAGATTAGTATGAAAGGCTTTTCTATAGAAAACGTAAGAAATCCGCAAAATGAAAATGATGCGGTTAACAAAATGTACACCGATAAAAAAATAGAAGATTTAGAAGGCAATCAAGCGTTTGAAAGAAGAACAAAGGGAGGATATCAAGTAAAAGGAGATATACACATCAGAAGAAAGAAAATAACCGGCCTTCCCGATCCAGTAAATGAAAAAGAAGCTGTTAATAAAAGATATGTCGATAATCGTTTACCTTTTGTAAAAGAAAACGGACACTATAAAGCGACGGCGATTATCGACATGGGAAGAAAAAGATTAGCGAATTTACCCGAGCCATCCGCCTACGATGACGCTACCAGCAAGCGTTACGTGGATGAGAAAGTAAACGCTATCGTAACCGGAAACGTTGCCGTCGTTAGCGAAAATCCGTTTTTAAAAGAAAACGGCGCTTATATAACTACAACTAAATTAAACATGGGTTTCAACCCCATTTTAAACCTTCCAAATCCTACAGAACCGTATGAAGCGGTACATAAGCGATATGTAGATAATGTTGACGCGTTTAAAGAAACGAATATAGTAACCGATTCGGGTGGAAATGAGGTTGCGGTTTTACTGAGTGATGGTCCTCACTACGTAGCTAAGGGTGTTTTGGCAACAGCGAGCCGAGTTGGTTTGTATCAGGATAGTTTTACGAGTGACAATGATGCGGTAAATAAAAAATATGTGGATGATGTAGTGTCGAATAATTTAGCATCTAAGGAATATATTGATACTGAAATTAATGCCGCGCGTGAGTATGCGGATAATGAAAGTGCTTTTTATAAAGGTGAAAAGTGGAATGTTAGAGGTAACAGAGGAGAAGTTATAAAACAAGAAGATGTCTTTCATGCAAGAGGTAAATTGAGAACAGATTACTCTATAACAACGAGTGTTACTAATTATTTTGATGATGATTTAGTAAGTAAAAAGTATGTAGATAAAGCTATTGAAAATCTAAAAAAGTACGTAGATGCACGATAGGCTGTGAGCGGCTAAAACGGACACATGAGATAGCAGTTTAGGGGCGAGCATTTTGGCTTTGTCCAATTCTTATACTTCAAACGATGATATATATTTTTTGCTTTTAGCGGAAATATATATCGAGAGAACCGCCGCATTTTTTTTTCTAGAGACGAAGAAAAAAAAGAACTTTGGCCTCTTTAGAAGCAGCGGGGGGCGCGCGTCGCGGCGCAAAGCGCCGCGGCGCCCCCAATGCGCGCGCTAGAGATGTTTTTTTTGACGAAGGGAAAGGGAATGAAAACGAGGCTCTCAGAAGGGAATGAAAACGAGGCGAGGTTCAAACGAAAACGAGGCTCTTGACCTTGACCCCTCTGTGACCTTGACCCCTCAGTGACCTTGACCCCTCAGTGACCTTGACCCCGCTCGGGGTCACATGACCTCGCGAGGGGGGGGGGGGGGGGGAAAGGTCAAAAGGTCAAAAAACGCAAAAACGCGAAAAACGCGACTTGCCCCGAGAAAAAACGCATGCACACGCGAAAAAAGGGACTTGCCCCAGAACTCTCAATATTTAACTACTTTTGCTTGTAAAATTTTCTTTCAGAAACTTATGACTAGTGATTCATAACATATAGCGAATAGTCCCTAGTTTTGATGACCCAGAAAACGAAAAAAAAAAAAAAAAAATCAAACAAATTGAAAATATTGTGGGAAAAGGAGAAAATGCTGGTAACCAGCATTTTCTCCTTTTCCCACAATATTTTTCGATCCTTAAAAAGAGATAAATCATTTTAGCCACTTTCATCTTACTTGTCTTCCTAAAAAATTTTCAATAAGGAATAGTGTAAAATTTTGCCTCAAAGAAAAACATTAGAAAAAAGAGAGGAACAATATCTACGTATTATCTGAGATAAATGCAATCTCATGTATTATACGATATACCATCTTACATAAGATCGGACACTTTAGATCAATATTATAGACTGCATGTTGATCTCTATCTTCACTGCTTGTACAAACAAGAATTTGAAATTTTCAACTTGAAATGGCTACTTTTCCCATACTGTTTGTTGGACTTTTCTCAAAATCAATAGGGTTGAAGTTATTGATGAGATTAACAAACTGTGCAAGTTTCACAAAAGTCTGACGACAAATGCAGACTTTATGGCGTAAACAAGAAAAAAACTAACTGACGGACGGACAGACAGACGGACGACGGAAACTCCGCCATGACATATGCTCTGCTGGCTCTCAGCCAGTAGAGCTAAGAAAAAAAAAAAAAAAACATTCAGAACCACGCAGGTTTTAGTTTTAAACATATTTATTTTACATCGATTGAGAAACAAGTTCTTACAACTTATACTAATCTCTCTCGATTCTGCTTCTTGGGAACTACACCAGTACTCGCGCCGAATATGTGGCCCAATGAAAAATCCCAAAGTTTACACCTGCTTCCGGGTATCGAACTCGGGACCTTTAGATAATGAGGCCGACGCTCTACCTCACGACCACGGACACCACGCAGGCTAAGGGTAAATTTACTAATCCACTTTTCGGACGTGTAACAAAACCACCCACCATACAAATTTAAAACCCGGATACAATTATATTTCTTTTTTTTCTGAAATACTAAACTGCCCCCTTCTCTCTACTCTTACCCCTCCTCCCTTGCCCAAACGTCCTGGCTGAAATTCCACAGAAAAATCTAAATATTAGTGTCATTGCGTAACTGTTTCAGGGCCAAATATTTCATAATCGACCTTTCTCAATGGCTGATGATTGATTGATTGATTGATTGATAAGCCTTTACCACACAATCCCGACAGCCCTGTGAGAGAAGCCCTTTGAAAACATTGTGGGGAAAGGAGAAAATGCTGGTAACCAGCATTTTCTCCTTTCCCCGCAATTTTTTCTAGCCTTTCAAAGACTAAAAAAACATCAGTTGAGCTACATTTTTTTGTCAAATGCGTCAAAATTTTTTTTCGTTTGGTAAAGTGTTGATTAATTGATAGATTGATTGTATTGTGTTTAACACCGATTTCGATATTAATTCAGATACCCATGCTTTCCAGAGGTTTCTGTTACCAGTACTCCGCACAATGTTCTTTCAAAGCCACTGGCTGCTTTCCCACATAACCATCGTCGAAAACAGGGATCAGCGGTGAGAGAGGAATGAATCCTGTCGCAATGAATAATATCAATCCTCGGAAAGAAATTGGCCGAGCCACGGATCGAACTCACGACCCCGTGTTCTCAAGTCCTCCACGCTAACACTAAAAATCAATGTGACTCAAAACTTGAAATTTGTTTTGGGAATAGAAGAAAACATTGTGGAAAAGGGAGAAAATGCTGGTTACCAGCATTTTCTCCTTTTCCCACAATGTTTTCAGAAGGCTTCTTTCTCAGGGTCGTGAAAAACAGGGAAAGGGTTAACCTCGGAATTGCCTCTTGCACGGCTTGTCTGCAAGTAAGTGTGCCTTTAAAAGTTGAATCAATGAGCTGTCATGATATTATGCAAAGATCAGTCGGCCTTGACTTCTGTGCGAACCGACCTACAACTAGTTTGTTCCCAAAGAAACGTGGAGGGTACGCTTGTCACTATCATACAAACTTGGCTGAATCATGTCTTCGTTCTTGCGGAAAGTTGAAATGCTGACTTGGCAAAACGACCTTTATATAATTGGGTTTAACTCTTTAGCAAACGACAAATTTATAGACGCACCCGAATTCAAAGCACTGGCAGACGACGAGATAAATGTGATTGAAAAATTGAAATTTGATTTGGGAACGGTAGAAAACATTGTGGTAAAACGAGAAAATGCTAGTTACCAGCATTTTCTCCTTTTCCTTCAATGTTTTCAAAAGGCTTCTACATCAGGGTCGTCAAAAGTCGTCATACTGTGGTAAAGGGTTAATTAAGGCCATTTCAAAGTTCATCTGCAATCAGCAATATGATTTATAGCTACCCTGAACATGACTGAATATTAATAGCAGGTGTATGAATTGAACAAATAGCGAAAAAGGGCTACAGTTTTCCAGAAATGTATCGTTTATTGCCATTTTCTCTATTGCTACTTTATTAGCGGCGAGTTTTAGTTTAAACACCGTGTATTAATATTTGTATCCTGTACCGTTCTCTGCGCATGTCATATTCTTCCAAGATTCGACCTGTCTAATATGACGCATCACTCTCCCAAAAATTGGGGGGGGGGGGGAATTGTAGCAATAGGCCCTCCTGTAAAGTAGCAATGGAGAATATGGCTTTTCTCAATACTTTTGAGAAAAAATCGGGCATGTTTTAGCTCCAGATCACCCTGAACAGCTGATCATAGCTGGACGAATCGCACCAAGTAGCGTTCTATTGAGTAAACGTTTATTTTAGTTTGAAATTCAAAGTAACGGTTGTCGCGTAGAAAAGTAGTCCGGTTCTGTACCAAGGTATTTGTAGAATGCCATCTAGCGGGAGATAATGTCGTCATAGCAGACAAGTCCAACTTTCGAAGAATATGATATGTGCTGACAACATACTGAAAGACATTATAAGACAATGTTTGCAGACGCCTGACGCCATTCCCAAGGTCGTCAGCACGTCAACAGTTTTGTAAAGAGTGCTCAAAGATTTTTATAACGTAAATCTTTCACTTAAATTCCGAGGCTGCAAACAGGTACTAAGAGACCATTTTACGGACAGTGTAGTTCAAGATCAGACTGCACAGAACGTGCAGTCTGATTTTGAATTTACACTGTCCGATAATGGGTATATTTTTTCCGCCAAATCATTTTAACCCTTTACCAAACGACAAAATTTTAGACTGGTCAAAATGAAATGCATGTGTATACGACAAAATAAACAAGATTCAAAAAATTAAAATTTGTTTAAGAAGGAAGGAAAACATTCTGGGAAAAGGTTACCAGCATTTTCTCCTTTTCCCACAATGTTTTCAAAAGGTTTCTTTCACAGAGGTGTTAAAAGTCGAGATTGTATGGTAAAGGTTTAGAATAGAACCGACAGTAATCGTTTTTCAATGGGCTTCAAATTTTCGTTTCAAGTATATCTCGGGATATAAGTAAAGATCTAAAAGAGAAATAGATAACGTACAGAGAATAAAAAATACCACATATCATGTTGCTGCGTTTGTGCGTACAATACAAAAGCACAATTATATGGCAAGCAACACGCGAAAAGGGGCATTCGGACATTTGCGTGAGGTGTCGTCTCGAATCAGCCTGTGCAGTTCGTCCAGGCTAATCCCAAACGACCCTTTCCGTTTTTATGTATTTTCAGTTTTGCACAAGTCTACTGTAACACAAAATATTATTTAGTCTTAACGTGCCGTCTCGGATTGGCCAGCGCGGACAGGGCAGGCTGATCCGAGACGACACTTTACGCAAATGTCCCAATGTCCCTTTTCGCGTGTAACAAGCCATATCACAAATATATCAAGTAAGGAAAAATATCGTTGAATCACAGATCTTCCGCATCATCTTATAGTTTTCCAACCTTAACATGTTTTAACCCTGTATCACACAATTCTGATTTTTAACACCTCTGTGAAAGAAGCCTTTTGAAAACATTGTGGGAAAAGGAGAAAATGCTGGTAACCAGCATTTTCTCCTTTTCCCACAATGTTTTCTACCCTGCTGGAACCAATTTTCAATTTTTGAGTTACAATTGTTTCATCGTAACCGAGTGCTTTCAATTTGGGCCAGTCTAAAATTATGTGGTTTGGTAAAGATTTAAGAAAAAGCTGCAAGATAAATAGTGAAAATCCGAAGGATGTGGAGTATTATTGGTGAAGATTTCAATAGTCGGGCTTTCTCATGGCAGTGCTGACACAACTTTCTTTCTGAGTCAATGACTACTTTTATTACATACATCAGAGGTCAGAAGCCAAAACTCGCTGGAAAAAAAGTTTGCTTCATCCGGGTATCAAACTCAACAACCACAAGGTAATGAGTCAAATACGATTACCAATAAGGCCGAATGAGCTATCAGGTCGTGCAAAGAGATAAATGCTCATGGCGAGCAATGCCTCCTAAATCCAGTACCATATTTTGCGAATTAACCCTTAAGTACCCCATAAGGCATTTCTATGGTATCTGTAATTGACCCTAACAGCAAGGATGAAGCTGTTTTTTTATGCGTATAGGACACCTTTTGATAGCATAGAAAACATTGTGAAAAAATGTGAAATTGCTCGTGACGATGATGATGATGATGTTATGATGATAATGTTGTTGTTGTTGATAATGATGATGATGGTGTTGATGATGATGATGCATGGAAAGAGTAGTGTGCGATGTAGTCGTAAAAAAAACGCCATGAAAGAACTGATAGGTGAACTAGCTGCCACGATTACCTGAAATAATGTTGAGAACGGCATTAAACGTCAGACAAATCCTACCATCATAAGATCATCATCATCAACAACAATAACATCATCATCATCATCATCATCGTCGTCATCACAATAATATATCATCTATATAATCATCATCAACAATAATAAAATCATAATTATCATCATCATCATCATCATCATCATCATTGACAACAACATCACCATCATCATCATCTATATAATCATCATCAACAACAATAAAACCATAATTATCATCATCACCATTATCATCATCATCATCATCTGTATTAGCCCCATTTGGCATTGTTTTCAACTTTTGAACCCAAATAGTTCACCCCCTATCGACCCATAGATCGCTTACTTAATGGATTTTAGTTTAATATATATCCGTGTAGTTTTATTGACTCAGTAGACCAAGTCGAATCTTGCCCACAGTATAGTTAGTCATCAAAACTCATTTTTTAATGTCTATTTCTGTAACCCTACCCAACTGTCCAATTTTGACTGAATCCAAAAAGGAAGCCTTTTGAAAACATTGTAGGAAAAGGAGAAAATGCTGGTAACCAGCAGTTTCTCCTTTTCCTACAATGTTTCTAAATGTTCAGAGACAAATCCCATCATCTCAGCGTTTTTTTTTACTTATAATTTTCTTTAACTCCCAATTTTAACCAAATCCGATAAAGAAGGCTTTTGAAAGCATTGTAGGAAAAGGAGAAAATGCTGGTAGCCAGCATTTTCTCCTTTTCCTACAATGTTTTCTAAATGTTCAGGGGCAAATCCTATCGTCTCAGCCTAATTCGTTTAGTAGTCTGAAAATGATCTCTGTTTGGAGAGCCCAGCCACGGTCGCTAAGTTGGCCGCGGGCAGCGAGTTACAGGTTCGTTCCCTGACACGACCCAATTTCTTTTCGAGAATTGGTGATTGTCATTTCAACAGGATTCATTCCTATCCCATCGAGCTTGCATTAAGCCCCCTTTTACCAGAGCTTGTTTCAATGTATTAGTTCGCACCCTAGTTCACCCTAGTTCACTACAACAAATTGATTGATTGTATGGTCTTCAGCCAAATTTGGTCCAAATTGGCCCAGCGGTTTAGGAAGAGTTGATCTTTAAAGAATTGTTGACGACGCATAACGGACGACACATGACGGACGACGGACACCGGGTGATCCTAAAAGCTCCCCTTTAGCACGTTGTGCTCAGGTGGGCTAAAAAACCCTGGGGATTTTTAGTACAAGATTGAAATGTAGTTATCATAAATCACAAATCAATACGAACCACTAACCCCCAACCCCTCTCCACCCCTACCCCTGTTTTACAAAATATGGAAACGAGACAAAGGTTTTTCCAATATTTCTGTGAAGATAAGATTCCAAATTTTAACCAAATGTTACAAAGTCGATAGTTGATATGCCAACAGCTGTTTTCTAAACTTATGTGTGCGTTGGAATGTGGATGGGGTGGGGGGTGGGGGTGGGGGTATCTAAGCGCAACTCAAGGACATTCTGGGGAGTGTAGATTAAGATCAGACTGAAAACAATATAACTTTTTTTAAATTAATCCTTTATCAAACAATCCCTGGTTTTCACGACACTAAAAAAGAAGCCTTTTGAAAAGATCATGGGAAGAGGAGAAAATGCTGGTGACCAGCATATTCTCCTTTTCCCACAATGTTTTCTACTCTTCTAAAGTCAAGTTTCAAATTTTTGAGTCACATTTATTTTTGTTGTCTGCAAATGCTTTCAATTTGGACATGTCTAAAATTTTGTTGCTTCGTGGAGAGTTTAAATGAAAAGTTTAGCTTCTATAAGTTGCAAATTCTGACCCCGAAACACAACAAAGATAAAAGGACCGACAGATATTTGATACAAGCTATGGACAACTTTCTGATCCCGGATTTAAACATTCTGTTACGTTTTGTAAAACTATACTATGATAAAATTCGTCTGCATTTGTAATGAAAATCTGATGGTTTTTTTTACTATGGAAATAAGTCGCGATGTTCGCGTCTGTCAAAGTAAAGTTAACCCTTCGGCTGCTATGCGCGACTTACTGACCTTTTGCGGACAGTGTAGATCAAGATCAGACTGCACAAAACGTGCAGTCTGATCTTGGATCTACACTGACCGGTAAAGAGTTATTATTCCACAACCAATATAACTTTGAAACAGCTATATCTGGGATTTTACGACAAATAGAAAATTCAATTTTAGTGATTTGACAAGAAAACGGTTAATTGCAAGAGAACAGATGTTACTCTTGGAAAACAGTCTTTATCCCTTTCCCAAACAATCCCTGGTTTTTACGGATCAGGAATAGAATCCTTTTGAAAACATTGTTGGAAAAGGAGAAAATGCTGGTAGCTAGCATTTTCTCCTTTTCCAACAATGTTTTCTACCCTATCATATAGAAAAATCATCTTTTTAGCAACTGTTAATTTGCCATCTGCAAAGCGCTTTCACTTTAGTCTGGTCCAATATTTGCCGTTTGGGAAAGGGTTAAAATTCATCAAGCGCTAATTACATGTTGTACTTCTCTTCATTAAGGCCGCTAAAGACCTATTTATCAGACAATGCAGATCAAGTTCAGAATGCACAGGTTTAGTGGAGAATAACTAATAGTTTCAATTATGAAATAAAAATCACTCCCTCTATCTGGAACTCTTTTACATACATCCATAAAATGATTTTTTACATAACAAGCCACTGAATCGTGAGGTAAACTGGTCCCTAGTCTCAGCAAGCAGAAAACTGACTGAAAGCAAAAAAAGTATCGACTCAGGTCAGCCCGCACGGACTGCACAGGCTGACCTGGGTCGATACTTTTTGCATAATATATCAGTGACCCGTCACGCAAAAAGGGACCATCTGGGAATTATGTACATTAATCAACTGAAAACAGTTTAACGATAGTGCAGGTCAGTTTAAGTTGATAATTAAGAAAATGGTTAAATAACAATGACCACTTTTCATACAGAAAATGTCATTGACTCTTTACCACACGAGAAAATTGTAGACTCGTCCAAATTGAAAGCATTTGCAGACGACAAAATAAATGTGACTGAAAAAATGAAATTTGTTCTGGGAAGGGTAGAAAACACTGTGGGAAAAGGAGAAAATGCTGGTCACCAGCATTTTCTCCTTTTCCTACAGTGTTTTCAAAAGGCTTCTTTCTCAGGTGCGTCAAAACTAGGGACTGTGAGGTAATGGGTTAAAGCGAAAATGGTCAACCCTGGTTCAGCGGACAGCCTACACCAGCCTGCATAGCTCAGTTGGACTCGTGATCACGAAAGTGTGGGTTCCATCCCCACGGCTGGCCATCTAAAAATTACGAATAGTCTTTCAGATGAGACGTTAAACCGAGGTCCCGTGTGAAGGTGCTATACACCGAGCACGTATAAGAACCAGGCTTAACTTAGGATTGGTTTCGACCTGTATCTCCACGATCCCCCGTAACAATACTAACAGCTTTCAAAGGCCGTCGCCAATATTGGCAACTGGTGGCGACGATATATAAACGCAAATTCAATCAATCAACCTGGTCAGCCTGCCGAATTCGAGCAGTCTGACCAGAGTTGACACTTTTAGCAGCTTCCAGAGGATCCCTTTGTGCGTGATAGGTCACATATGCATTAACTCATTACCAAACGACAATATTTTAGACTGGTCTAAATTGAGAGCATTTGCAGACGACAAAATAAAAGTGAGTGAAAATTTGAAATTTGTTTTGTGAAGGTTAGAAAACATTGTGGGAAAAGGAGAAAATGTTGGTTACCAGCATTTTCTCCTTTTCCCAAAATGTTTTCTAAAGGCTTCTTTCTCGAGGGCGTCAAAAGTAGGGATTGTGTGGTAATGGGGTAAGCCCCCTTTTCCCAGAGCATGGCTCGTGAGCAAAACATACAGATATTTTTCCAAGAAAGGAAAAGAAGGAAAACCCTAAAAAAAAAAAAAGCCATCATCTTGTCTCGATGTGTGTTGTAAATATTTTTGAGTGGGAAGGTGGGGTACTTCCTCGTCTCAACTCTTTAGACTTCTCAGTGCGACTAACTGACCAACTGCGGACAGTGTAGATCCAAGATCAGACTGCACAGAACATGCAGTCTGATCTTGGATCTACACGGTCAGGTAAGGATATATCATTTTCCAAAGACATAACCTTGAAAAAAGCAATATTTGTTTTTTTTACTATCGAAGTGAAATTTCATTTAAGTCGTTTATGTTTATAGGGTTAATTCACGTTTTTGAGGTCGTTAACATTCGCAGAGGCCCGAAAAATGCTTTAACGCCCGAGTGCGAAGCACGAGGGTGTTTAAGTATTTTGAGGGCCTCTGCGAATGTTAACGACCGAAAAAAAACGTGAATTAACGCTATTATTGCATAAATTAAAGGTATTCTAGCAATAATTTGCACAGATAGCAAAAATATTTCCATAGAAATGCAAATAAGCGAATTTCAAATGTACTGTAGGCAAATGGGTCAAAACCGGAAGTCGGCGAAGAAGTTTTTGTTACGATTAGGAAAGGGCCGTTAGTCCTGTATGCCAGTTTTGATTCTCTCGCTGTAAATACACTTTTATCGATTTTTAATACACACTGGACTTATGTGGAATAAACTTGCACACATTTGGACGATTACAACTAGGATGAATGCGTGGATATAAATTTCTGTAACTGAAGGCTACAGAGGGTTCGATATACATCAAGCGAGGCGGACCGATCACGTTAAAAAGTGGGTGGGATGTAGCTGGTTTAGAGTACATTTCACGGGTGAATTTTTGTTCAGATCTCGATTAGACTGAGATTCTGTGCAAAGGTTTGTTTGTGGTGTACTAATATCATCAAAGACATGCCATGAAAAGGATCGAATATGGTACGAATTCCTACAGTTTGATGGTCGGAGTCTAGGGAAAATCTGACAAGGACAAATGTTGTTTACAAGGTAGGCCCGAATCGAGGATATTGATAGTACAAACCCGGGCGTTAACGGCGCGTGAATTTACTGATTAATACACGTTTTCTCCCGTTATCCGCCCGATTTTTACCCGTTAATACATGCTCATAACGGCCCGAAAAGGCACGTTTTATGCAATAATAAACGTTATTTACATTACATCGATTTAAAAACAAGTTTTTATAACTTATACTAATCTCTCTCGATTCTGCTTCCTGGGAACTACACCAGTACTCGCGCCGCATGTGTGGGTCAATGAAAAATCCCAAAGTTGACATCCGCTCCAGGGTATCGAACTTAGGACCTTATGGTTACGAGGCCGAAGCTCTACCTCACAAACCATAGACACCATAGGATTTATTTAGTAGAATTAGAGTCAACTCTTTAACACACAATACCAACTTTTAACGACCCTGAGAGAAAAACCTTTTAAAAACATTGTGGGAAAATGAGAAAATGTTTGTTACCAGCATTTTCTCCTTTTCCTACTATGTTTTCTAAAACGCCTTTTCCCAGGGTCGGTAAAAGTCAAGATTGCGTGGTAAAGGGATTATAGATTGAGTTTCAAACCAATATTTGTATACTATTTCTCTTTTTCTTTCGAATAATTAAATCCACATAATGGCCTCCTTGACAAATATACCACTTCAGCGTTCTCAACGCTTTGATTTTTTCTGCTGACATTTATTTGCTTTATGAAAAATTACAATAATCTGAGAGGTCATTTGCAGCAATGTCAAATTAATGCAGCAAATCTTTTCTGAAATTCGTCATATGAAAATAAATCACGTACATTTTCTGTTTCGGTTTTTTCTTTATTTACAAAACCATGACGAAACAGACTGTGTATCGGAACAATTTTGCAAGAAAAATGAATTTAGACAGTAAATTCTGTGGCAGTCTGCCTTTTAAACTCACCACTGTTGGAGAGATTTTATCGTAAATCATTCTCTATTTTCTTTTTTAACAACAAACAATGAAATGGCATATTTACAATCGAAAGGATTGTTTGAACGACGTTCACTTGTCATTAAGCGGAAGGCTAACCAAGTGCTTTTGTAAAAAAAAGAAAAACATGTAAATAAAAGATCGGACTCTTCAACAACATCAAGTCATTTGATGTTTGGTTCACACTCTCTGAAATAGTATTGGCCAAACAAACTTAAATTATATCACTTATAAAGAAGAACGTAGCTCTCCGCGGTAAGTTTGAGTATAAAGTCGGAGTTGTAAAAATCACTTCAAACTATTGCTGATGCCTGAATTTCTTAGTGTAGGAATCAAGTGTTTATGGTAGCCTGGAAATAACGCTGCGCACGTGAGTAAATCAGGAAGCATCTGGTGTACATGTAAGTGCACTTCCATGAACTGATTTGATTTCAAAAGTGAAGTTTAAGGAATACCGCCCCTAACTCCAATATTGAAGCCCTTAACTCTCAAACCAAAAGACGGAAGCTGCCGAGATTGGCCGAACAGCCTTTACGAAAACGTCGATGATACACGATATTTACCGATGCGTTAGGGGAATAATCCTTGAAATGGGGTAACAAAGATCACCAAATATGGATTCACACTCTGATTGCTGAGTAAGTCATACAGCTACTCTCATACTAGAATTAACTTTTTACCAAACTACAAAACTCTAGACGGGCCCGAATTAAAGACACTTGCAGACGACAAATTATGAATAACTAAAAAAAATGAAATTTGTTTCCAGTAGGGTAGAAAACATTGTCGGAAACTCTAGACTGGTCCGAATTAAAGGCACTTGCAGACGACCAATTAAAAGTTATTAAAAAGATGAAATTTGTTTTAGAAGGGTAAAAAACATTGCGGGAAAAGGGGAAAATGCTGGTTACCAGCATTTTCTCCTTTTCCCACAATGTATTCAAAAGGCTTCTATCTCAGGGTTGTAAAACCTAGGGATTGTATGGAAAAGGGTTTAGACCAAAAATTGCAATATCAAAGTTGCTCTTGCCAAGACTTTCTCAGCAGCAAAGTAGACAGTGTGGACCAAAGATCACACTACACGTCTTGTGCAGTCTGATCTTACTCTACAATTGCCACAAAATGAAGTATAGTTGTAAGAAGGCGGGTTAGGGCTGAAAAAAAAAAGTGTAAGGTTAAAATCCGATGTGTCATCAAGATTTTTGATTACCTTAGTACTTTTAGTACCTTGATTATTCTTATATTGTCACGTGATTCGAAAACCATCCATCCATCCGAATATGGGCTAATTAGCGATGAAATATACTTTTTTTTAATAATATCTTTTATGACTACATTTATTTTTTTGCGACATATCCGTCTTTACCAAGTAAACAAAAAAAAAAAAAGCTCATTAATGTTTCACCCTTAACCTAATTGTTTATTTGCCACAATGTTTGCAGCGAGCCCCGGTAGCTCAGTCGATAGCGTACAGGACTTGAGAACACTGGGTCACAGGCTCGATCCCTGGCTCGGCCAACTTATTTCCGAGAAATAATGATAGCCATTGCGACAGGATTCATTCCTGTCTCACCGCTGATCATTGTATTGACGATGACTATGTGGGAAAGCAGCCAGTGGCTTAGACAGAAAATTGTACAAAATACTGGTAAAAGAAACTCCAGGAAAGCATGGATAGGTATACTGACCGCCGCGATATAACTGAAATATTGTTGAAAACCGTGTTTAACACAATACAATCAATCACAGTGTATGGAAAAAACAAAAAAAAAACAACATTTCCCGCATTAGCCTCCCCCCTCCATCCTTTCGTTCGCGTCCCTTTCCATCCTTTCTTTCCATCCTTACTTTCTTCCATCCCAAAGAGAATATTTCTTTTTTCTTTCAAACATCTCTCAATACTCGTATATCATTTTAACTTTACTGATTAACTGCTTTCCCAAATGACATTAATTATGCGAGTTCAACTGGAAAACAATTGCAGATGACAACATTAATATGGCACAAATAGTGGAATTTATATCAGATAGTATAGAAAACATTGTGTGAAAAGGAGAAAATGCTGGTTACCAGCATTTTCTCCTTTTCACACTATGTTTTCAAAAGGCTTACTTCAAAAGCTCGTTAAAACTCGGCATTGTGTGGTAAGTGGTTCAGTGAACCGTCTTGAGAGACGATGCTATTCGGACGAAAACTATTGGCCAAAGGGAGGTAACTCTTACCTGACCCAATATCTGACCCAGTTGGTATTTGCCGGTGTAATGCAGAGAAATGACTCTCCCCTAAAAATGACCCGGGTCATTTTTCTAAGTAGAGGAATGCCCCATGGGTCATTTTTCTACGTAGAAAAATGACCCGGGTCATTCATCCTCGGATACCCCGGGGTCTCCCTATTTGCTACGTTACATCGACCCCTGGGACAATCGACTAATAAAACTTTGAATCAGCCGCCAAAAATCGATACGAAACGTCATAGCGTACAGTCCATTCGCCCATCACAAAATGATGATGGAACCAATGAAAAGCCAGCATTCGGCCAGCGGTAAAGCGAGGAAAATTCAATTAATTGTCCCAGGGGTCGATGTAGCGTAGCAAATAGGGAGACCCCGGGGTATCCGAGGATGCGGGTCATTCCTCTATGTAGAGGAATGACCCATGGGTCATTTCTCTACGTAGAATAATGACCCTGGTCATTTTTCTACGAAGTGAAATGACTTCTGGGGTCATTTCTCTACGTAGAATAATGACCCGGATCATTTTGTAGGGGAGGGTCATTTCTCTGCATTACACCGGCTGTAGCTCAAGGTATGACCATACTGACCATGGAGCCTGATCTTATATCTACAGCCTGATCTTATATCTACACTGTCTGATGAGGTGAGATATTTCTGGTAAAAGGAACTTTGAAAGCACATACTAGTATTTAAACTTTTATGATTGGCAGGAAATTTTCTCTTAGCGAAATGATCGAAAGTGAATACGAAACGACCAGAATTTAAAAGAATAGGTGTGTACGAAATGACCATAATTGTACGAAATGGCCAAGAAAAGAAATGACTAAGATACGAAATGACTTGATGCCGAGCTAACAATATGGTTGCCTCTGTTGGCACTTTTCAAAACCGAATAAAAAAAAAACAGTGCCTCCGCTCATACGGCGCCACAAAAAAAAAGACGACGTGCATATGGCAGCAAATAGGCAGGGACCCGCACAATAAACATGTCTGTATTCTTGGCCAATCAAAACTTTCTATTTATTCGTTTGTTATCAATACTAAAATGTTGGGACAAAATCTAGCACATTCAGCGACATCGAAAAATCCTTCAGTAGTTCAACAGATTGTATTCATGTCATGATTTAACCCTTTATCACACAAACTCTACTTTTGACGACCTTAAGAAAGAAGCCCTTTTTGAAAACATTGAGGGAAAAGGAGAAAATGCTGGTAACCAGCATTTTCTCCTTTTCCCACAATGCTTTCTTCCCTTCCCAAAACAAATTTCGAACTTTTATTTTGTTGTCTGTAAATGATTTCGATTTGGACAAACTTAAAATTTGTCGTTTGGTAAAGAGTTCAGCAAGGTCTGCAAATACTTCAAGGTTATTTCTTAAATTCTAGCATGATTAATCCTTGAAGTCCGAAGGGCGAAAGCAGAGATTTTGTAGAAATGTACAGGGCAAGATCAGATTGCACAGAACTTGCAGTCTGATCTTGAATCTATACAGTTCACTTGTTTAGCCACAACGGGCAGTCTGATCCTGGGTCAGTATCGTTTGCTAGTCCAGTCAAGTTTGTAGGACAAACAGTCTATTACATATTTAGTGGATAGTAACTAATTGATTGACTGATAGAGTAAAAGTTGTTTTACGCCACTTTCAACATTGATCAGTCATATCACACCGACAGCTCACATATTCATGTATTTTCTGAGTTTCACCAATAGTAGAATAAGGCCCTGGGGTGTCTTGCAAAAGGACACTCCAAAGAAAAACCTAATGGATCAACTGGAGCTCGAGCAGAGACTTCCAGGTCACGAATCCACCATTTTTACAACTGAACCACGCTGTCCCCATTTTAAGTCGTCAACAGAGAGATCGAGTTTCCCAAAGTTGGCCCTGAAAGAGTTGACATGTTTTTAATTCTTATGCTATATAACAAATTGAGCTCAAGATTTCTCATCAATAGTGAAAACATAAAGCTTGAAATTAATTGTTTTCCTTGTTGTGAAAATCTGACTGTATTGACAGTGTAGATCTAAGATCAGACTGCACGTTCTGTGCAGTCTGATCTTGATCAACACTGTCTATGAAGGCAAACAAAGTCGCGCTAAGCAGTGTAATTGTTAAACAATTTAATGTTTAAACGACACCGAGAATACAGAGAACTTTGGGAATATTGTATGGAGGTCTAAACGACCCCATGAATACAGAAAACTTTGGGAATATTGTACGAGAAACAAAAAACACTATGAATCGACGACCTCGACACAAACTGATTTTAAAACATTGTACAAAAAGGTAACAAAAGAGAAAAACAGGGCCGTGTCGTAACGACCCCCAGAATACAGAGGGCTTTTGATATAGTTTGCAAAAAAAAAAACAGAACTCACCGACCTCGGGGATAAAAAATAAATAAAACAGAATACAGAGGGCTTTTGATACAATATGCAAAAATATAAATTGACGACCTCGGGGATATAAAAAAAATGTGCAAAAAGGTGAAAAACAAGTTCGAGTCTTAACGACCCAGAGAATGTAGAGGGCTTTTATATCTTTCCACACAATCCCGACCATTAACGACCCTTAACTCTTTATCACACAATTCCGACTTTAAACAACCCTGAAAGAAAAGCCTTTTAAAAACATTGAGGGAAAAGGAGAAAATGCTGGTAACCAGCATTTTCTCCTTTTCCCACAAAGTTTTCTACTCTGCTGGAAATAAATTTCAATTCTTGAGTTACCTTTATTATGTCCTCTGCAACTGCTTTCAATTTGGATCAGTATAAAATTTTCTAATTTGGTAAAGAGTTAAAGGAAAGCTTTTAAAAACATTGTGGGAAAAGGAGAAAATGATGGTAACCAGCATTTTCTCCTTTTCCCACAATGTTTTCAATCCTTCCAAGGTAAAAAATTCAAGTTTTAATTCCAATTTACTTTGTCGTCGGCAAATGCTTTCAATTTGGACAAGTCCAAAGTTTGGTAAAGAGTTACAACATTATAAAAGAAAACCGTAAATTGACGACCTCGGGAAAAAAATTCTTCAAAACGTTGTACAAAAAGGTAACAAAGACAAATAAATTGTATGAAGGACCCCGAGAAGTACAGAGTGCTCTTGAAATTTTGTCAGCAAAAAAAAATTATGAATCGGCGACCTCGACAGAAAAAAGATTTTAAAACATTGTGCAAAAAGGTAACAACAAGAGCTTCGCAAAGCGGCGCATATACGCCCGAAAGGGCTTGTCAGTGAAATTAGTTGAAATGACGGAAGGGCCATGAATGAAGAGTAGTTAATCTCCATGATATATGAAAAATATTAAAGGGCAATAGCTAAAAAAAGAAGGGTGGCACAGTTACAAATTTTGTGAATTGCTGTTCTTCACAAGGTTTTCTATCAGTTTTGAAAGGTTCAAGATCATAGCTTTTATATTTTAGAAATTATGGCCCAGACGAAAATTCAAAGAGAAAACTAACAAAGGGCAATAACTAAAAAAGAAGGATGGCAGAGTTATGGTTCTTATGCAGTGCACTTCTTCATAATGTGTTCTATAAGTCTTTGAAGTTTCAAGATGATAGGTTTTAAAGTTTGGGAGTTATGGTCTAGACAAAAATTCAAACTGAAAATTAACAAAGGGCAATAACTAAAAATGTGCACTGCACTTCTCCATAACGTGTTCTATCAGTGTATGAAGTTGCAAGTTATTAGCTTTTATAGTTTGGAAGTTATTGTCTGGACAAAAATTCAAACTGAAAATTAACAAAGGGCAATAACTCAAAAAATAAAAGTGGAAGAGTTTTGTTTCATGTGCGATGCACTTCTCCACAATGTGATCTATCAGTGTATGAAGTTCCAAGTTAATAGCTTTTATAGTTTAGAAGTTATTGCCTGGACAAAAATTCAAACTGAAAATTAACAAAGGGCTGTAACTCAAAAAATAATGGTGGCAGAGTTATGGTTCATGTGCACTGCACTTCTCCATAATGTGTTCTATCAGTGTATGTAGTTTCAATTCGATACCTTTTATGGTATGGAAGTTATGGCCTGAACAAAAATTCAAAGTAAAAAGTTGGTTATTTCAGAAATCAAGGGCAGATAATTTTGGAAGGCAAACAGCGATCAAAATTCTAAGGCCCAGGTGCACAACTAGACATCATGGAGATTCATTGTGGCAAGTTTCAAATAATTCCGATAAAAACTGTAGGAGGAGTTGCACACACAAGAAATTGCTAACGGACGGACGGACGACCGGGGGTATAACATAATACGACCCTTCGGGCGTATAAAAAAGAACCCTGTATGAACGACCTTCAGAATACAGATGTCTTTTGATACATTGTACAGAAATCTACATTGACGACAGTGTAGATCAAGATCAGACTGCACAGAATGTGAAGTCTGATCTTTGACCTACACTGTCCGATACGAACATGAAGAAATTTTTGTACAAAAAATACCTTTAAAAGATACCCATTTTGATGTATCAACAACAGACAGCTTCTGAAAACATTGTGGGAAAAGGAGAGATTGCTCGTAACGAGCAATTTCTCCTTTTCCCACAATGTTTTCCATTCAATCAGATACTTGTATCCTCATCTGTCCATATTTTTGACATCATATCTTTATTTGCTGCTGAAATGGAAGAGCCTCAAATTGGCATATCAGGTAAAGGGTTATATCTAAATTGACCTTAGAGGTCAAGGTTACCTTTGGGGTTAATTTTGACCTCAATTTAACCTTTGAGATAGCAATATTTGTGTTTTTCCTATTGGCGTAAAAGTTTCATTTTTACTTATTCATCAGGATAAGGGTTAAAACATTGTGTAAAAAGGAGAAAATGCATTTTCTCTATTAACTTTTTTTTCCTTACCATTTTATAGACAAATTCAATCACTTCTGTCAAATTGTCGTCTGCAAATGCTTTCAATTTTTCGAACTTTCTTTTTCTATCATTTCATGACAGACAATTCCAATCACTTCAGTCAAATGAAAATTTTTGTCTTCTAATGCTTTAAATTTGGACAAGTCTAAATTATCTGTTGTCTGCTACAGGGATAACTCAATACGTCACAATCCCGGGTTTTTAATCTTTCCCAAACGACAAACTTTTGGACAAGACCAAATTGAAAGCACTTGAAGACGACAATTCAACTCTTGCTGAAAAGATGATTTCTGTCTATGGTAGGGTAGGAAACATTGTGGGAAAAGGAGAAAATGCTGGTTACCATCATTTTCTCCTTTTCCCACAATGCTTTCAGAGGATTTATTTCAGAGGGTCTGTAAACCCGTGATTGTTTGATAAAGAGTTAAACCATTTTATTTATATCCAGACTTATTCTTATCACGGTATATCTAGTTTACTTCCATTACAGTATCATTTTATAACGCATCCTTCATCATAATATGGCCCGCAACCCGCGAAAAGGGGCATTCGGACGTGTGCGTAAAATGTCGTCTCGGATCAGCTTGGGCTGTCTGCGCAGGCAAATCCGAAACAACAATTTCAGTTCTAATGTGATTTTCTGTTTCGCAAAAGTCTACTAAAGCACAAAATCTAATGTAGTCGTAAAGTGCCGTCTCGGATTAGCCTGCGCGGACTGCACAGGCTGATCCGAGACGACACTTTACTCAAATGTCCTAATGCCCCTTTTCCCGTGTTGCAAGCTATATTCTATTCTTGACTCGCATTCTTACATGTTTTTCTTTCCTCTCATTACTTTTCGTTTTAGCACGCTACATGGCGCTAGATGTCGCTGCGCGATAAAATGCCATTAACTTAATTCATTCTGTATAACGTTACTCTATGCACTTTGACCGCAGTACCCGGATCTTTGCTGCCCTTCTGGTTTCGTTTACGTCACACAAAAAATCCCCTCGGTCCTCATGACTTTGAATACCAGTAACACGATCTGTCTTTACGACTCGTGTCTCTGCACATCTTAATTCTTTACCAAACAATCCCTGGTTTTTACGACCCTGAGACAGAAACCTTTTGAAAACATTGTGGGAAAAGGAGAAAATGGCGGTAACCAGCATTTTCTCCTTTTCCAACGATTTTATCTTCCCTTCATAACACTTTCAGTTCTTTAGTCACATTCATTTTGTTGTCTGCAAATGCTTTCAATTTGGACCAGTCTAAAATTTTATCGTTTGGTAAAGTGTTAATGGTGTCATATGATCTTTATGCATCTTTCGCTGTTTACCTTTTTACCAAAAAAATCACGGATTTTAACGACAGCAGATTGTAATGAATGCTGGTTACCAGCATTTTTTTCATTTTCCTAAAATGTTTTCAGAAGGGCTTCTTCCTGGTTCGTAAAAACAAAGAGATTGTTTGGTAATGGATTAAAATTAAAATTAAGGATTAAAAGTATGAAAATTATTGTGAAGACGCCGGTGTTATGCTTTGTTCAGTCAGTCAAAGTGTTGTCCGGCGAAACAAGGACCCAGCAGTAAAAAAAGAATGTATTCTAACACAATGCCCATCATCAGTCCTCGGAAAGAAATTGGCCGCGCCGGGGATCGAATCGGCCGACCTCCTGGGACTGTATTCACCAATCATTCTTAAGAACGTTCTTGGTCTTATTCTTCAAGAATTCCTGACTTTGAAAGGAACAGAACTTCTGATTGGCTTAACCGTATGGTTTAACCAATCAGAGGTTCTGTTTCTTTTACACTGACAAAATTCTGAAGAATGAAACCAAGAATGTTCTTAAGAATTAACGGTTGTTAAATACAGACCCTATATTCAAGTCCTGTACTCTACCGACTGAGCGACCGGTGTAATGCAGAAAAATGACCCCCATTACAAAATGACTCCCGGGTCATTCCTATACGTCGAGAAATGACCCCGGGGGTCATTTTGTAATGGGGGTCATTTTTCTACATTACACCGGCGCTCGGCTGTTTAATGCTGGAACGTAAATTCGTTTTTGAGGTGAGTCATTATAATACATGTGAAATAAATCCCCGGGCATATTTCTGTTCCTTTTTTGGGGTGAAAAACCGAGAATGAATAACGAAGAAAAATCCGGGATCAGATTGAAATCTGATCTCTCTAACAGTGTAATCTTCAAACTAACACACAAATGTCGTTATCGTTTATATGTATGTCCTTTTTTTAGTGTCTTTAAGTATTTAACCCTTAACCGCAGGACTAAATCTTTGGATTCGTCCAAATCAGATGAACCAAACTCTGTCAAAAGTGGTGTTACTGCATCTCCGTGTTCCATGGTACCAAGCAAGCCATAAAAAAAATGACCAATAGCGAAAAGTTTCGGCCCATGTCTGCCTGCCCGGCAGGATCACCTGGGTCGATGCTTTTCGCACATGCATTATTAACCCATTACCACACAATCCCTACTTTTGACGCCCTTGAGAAAGACGCATTTAGAAAACATTGTGAGAAAAGGAGAAAATGCTGGTAACCGGCATTTTCTCCTTTTCTCACAATGTTTTCTACCCTTCACAAATCAAATTTCAAATTTTCAGTCACTTTTATTTTGTCGTCTGCAAATGCTTTCGATTTGGGCAAACCTAAAATTTTGTCGTTTGGCAATGTGTTAAGCCCCTATATGCCGTCGAACAGAATAGGGCACGAATGATCAGTTTTGTTTACCGAAAGAGTGAAAACAAACAATTGTAACAATTTTCACTTGCCTTCGGCAAGACACTTCAAAAGATCAGTGCTGGTGAAATCTAGGACAAACATGAAATATGTGAACTGTTGCCGTAATATATCTGAAGTATTGTTGAAAGCAGGTTAAACTGGAGCTGTCACCGAATGTGACTTAATACCCTCGCCAGCTCGTTGACAGGAAAAAATGTCAAGTTCAAGGGGAGATAATTCCTCAACCAGAAGAGTTGACACTTAAAAAAACTGCCTCTTGCAAATCTTCAATATATGATCAGTATATGTGCAAAGTTTCAATACAATTGAAGGAAAACTGTAGGAGGAGTCTGCGACACAAAATTACTAGTTTTCTATACACAGACGGACACATGACCAGACACATAGGCGGACGGACAAACGGACAGACAGGCTGATTCCAGCAAACCCCCGAAAACATTCGTTTTGCGGGGTTATAAAAATTGTCCTACAGGGAAAAGTTTCGGCACAGGTCAGCCTGCATAGTTTGACCTGGGTCAATGCTTTTCGCAGATACATTAAGCCCCCTTCCCAGACAGCAGACCTCGGATACATTATGGTGGCGAATAAAATAGGGATCGAATCATCGCTTTTGTTTACCGAAAATAATTGTTGCTAATTTCACTGTCCTTCGGCAAGACTATCTCAGTAACAAAGGACAAACATGAAATATGTGACCTGTTGCCGATATAAAGCAAAATTGCTGTTGAAAGCGGGGTAAACCACAATTCAATTCAATTCAAACACTCGTTTTGCTACAATCTCTTCTGTACCGATCAATTCAGTCTAGTGGCAAGATTTTGGACTGTCCAACATCCAATATATTGGCAGAGATACAGTTAAAGTTGCTGGTTTTGGATGAAATGTCCAACATCCAGTGTATTGGCAGAGACACAGTTAAAGATGCTGGTTTTGGATGAAATGTCCAACATCCAATGTATTGGCAGAGATACAGTTAAAATTGCTGGTTTTGGATGAAATGTCAAACATCCAGTGAATTGGCAGAGATACAGTTAAAGTTGCTGGTTTGGGTGAAATGTCCAACATCCAATGAATTGGCAGAGATACAGTTAAAGTTGCAGGATTTGGATGAAATGTCCAACATCCAATGTATTGGCAGAGATACAGTTAAAGTTGCTGGTTTTGGATGAAATGTCCAACATCCAATGAATTGCCAGAGATACAGTTAAAGTTGCTGGATTTGGGTGAAATTTCCAACATCCAATGTATTAGCAGAGATACAGTTAAAGTTGCAGGTTTTGGACTGTCCAAGATACAATGTATTGGCAGAGATACAGTTAAATTTGCTGGTTTTGGATGAAATGTCCAACATCCAATGTATTGGCAGAGATACAGTTAAAATTGCAGGATTTGGACTGTCCAACATCCAGTGAATTGGCAGAGATACAGTTAAAGTTGCTGGTTTTGGGTGAAATTTCCAACATCCAGTGTATTGGCAGAGATACAGTTAAAGTTGCAGAATTTGGATGAAATGTCCAACATCCAGTGTATTGGCAGAGATACAGTTAAAGTTGCTGGTTTTGGATGAAATGTCCAACATCCAATGTATTGGCAGAGATACAGTTAAAATTGCAGGATTTGAACTGTCCAACATCCAATGTATTGGCAGAGAAACACTTAAAGTTGCTGGTTTTGGATGAAATGTTTAACATCCAATCTATTGGCAGAAATACAGTTAAAGTTGCTGGTTTTGGCATGTCCAACATACAATGTATTGGCATGGATACAGTTAAAATTGCAGGATTTGAACTGTCCAACATCCAATGTATTGGCAGAGAAACACTTAAAGTTGCTAGTTTTGGACTCTCTAACATCCAATGTATTGGCAGAGATACAGTTAACGTTGCAGAATTTGGATGAAATGTCCAACATCCAATGAATTGGCAGAGATACAAATAAAGTTGCTGGTTTTTGGGTGAAATTTCTAGAATTGGCAAAGATACAGTTTGAGCTAAGGTTGCATGATTTGGATGAAATGTCCAACATCCAATGAATTGGCAGAGATACAGTTAAAGTTGCTGGTTTTGGGTGAAATTTCCAACATCCAATGTATTGGCAGAGATACAGTTAAAGTTGCAGGATTTGGATGAAATGTCCAACATCCCATGTATTGGCAAAGATACAGTTAAAGTTGCAGGATTTGGATGAAATGTCCAATATCCAATGTATTGGCAGAGATATAGTTAAATTTGCTGGTTTTGGACTGTCCAAGATACAATGTATTGGCAGAGAAACGGTTAAAGTTGCTGCTTTTGGATGAAATGTCCAACATCCAATGTATTGGCAGAAATGCGGTTAAAGTTGCTGGTTTTGGATGAAATGTCCAACATCCAATGTATTGGCAGAGATACACTTAAAGTTGCAGGTTTTGGATGAAATGTCCAACATCCAATGAATTGGCAGAGGTACAGTTAAAGTTGCTGGTTTTGGATGAAATGTCCAACATCCAATGTATTGGCAGAGATACAGTTAAAGTTGCTGGTTTTGGATGAAATGTCCAGAATTGGCAGAGATACAATTAAAATTGCAGGTTTTGGACCGTCCAACATCCAATGTATTGGCAGAGATACAGTTAAAGATGCTGGTCCTACAACCAATATTTTGGCAGAGATACAGTTAAAACTGCTGGTTTTGTACCGTCCTACATCCAGTGTATTGGCAGAGATACAGTTAAAGATGCTGGTTTTGGACCGTCCAACATCCAGTGTATTGGCAGAGATACAGATAAAGATGCTGGTTTTGGACCGTCCTACATCCAGTGTATTGGCAGAGATTCAGTGAAAACTGTTGGTTTTGGACCGTCCAACATCCAGTGTATTGGCAGAGATACAGTTAAAATTGCAGGTTTTGGACCGTCCAACATCCAGTGTATTGGCAGAGATACAGTTAAAATTGCAGGTTTTGGACCATCCTACATCCAGTGTATTGGCAGAGATAAAGTGAAAACTGTTGGTTTTGAAATGTCCAACATCCAATGTATTGGCACAGATACAATTAAAATTGCAGGTTTTGGACCGTCCAACATCCAGTGTATTGGCAGAGATACAGTTAAAGATGCTGGTTTTGTGTTCAACACTTAGCCTGCTAAGCGCGACTGACTTACCTTTTGCGGATAGTGTAGATCAAGATCTGACTGCACAATAAAAGGATTTTTTTCCCACAAACATAATTTCAAAACAGCATTATCTAGGTTTGTACTATCTAATTGAAAATGTCGCTTTAGTTATACAGCAGTCAATTGTTTACCATAAAATCCTGAACTTTAAGGATACGGAGACAAATGCTTTTAAGAAACATAGCCGGAGAAAGGAGAAAATGTTAGGAACCAGATTTTTTTTCTTATTTCCTCACAATGTTTTCTATCCGTCAAAAAGCAAATTTTGTGGGATTTGTTCTAATCAAAAATCTGAAACGGCAACAACAATTTGTAGGTTTACTTCAAAAATCTCATAACTACAGCTTGCTACAAGCTTTAGTTACGAAGGTTTTGAAATAAACTGACAAATTGCTTTGAAGGCCTCTAAACCATGTCATGTATTATTCTATCCGTCATAATCTGTGGCAATCCTGAAGCCATCCGGGGCAACATTTGGCATGAAGACACAACCAGAGTTTCTGATGTTAAAGGAATAAAATTCTTTCAAGGAACTCTGAAGAGGACCATGGCAGGACCACTTCTGTGAAGTTTCATCAGATTTGGATGGATAGTGTCAGAAAAGATGTTTGAAATAAAAGTTAACACACACTCAGGGGCAACATTTGGCATGGAGATACGACCAAAGTTTTTGAAATAATCAAATTATTTCAAGAAATTCTAAAGAGGACCATGGCAGGATAATTTCTGTTAAATTTCATCAAATTTGGCTGGGTAGTTTCAGAGAAGATGTTTGAAATAAATGTTAACCACACGCTCACACACGGACGCACTATGAACACTGAGCCATGACGTAAGCCAACTGGCCTTCTACCAGTGGAGCTCAAAATGATCAAGGCTAAAAAATATTCATTTTCCAGCATTATTCTGTAACAGTTTCTATTCAACTCTTTACCAAACAACAAATTTATAGACTGGTCCAAATTGAAAGAAGACAAAATAAATATGACTGAAGAATCAAAATTTGATTTGGGGTGGGTAGAAAACATTGTGGAAAAGGAAAAAATGCTGGTTACTAGCATTTTCTCCTTTTCCCACAATGTTTTCAAAAGGCTTGTACCTCAGGGTGGTCAAAAGTCATCATTGTGTGGTATAGGGTTAAAAATCCATGCAGTTCTGAGGACCGCTTTAGTCAAGATCTTACGCAAACATACCATACTTATTTCGTAAGTTCCTGTGTTTTTATATAAAAGAAGGAGTGTTGTCACCTTGACTTTTACAGTCTTATAACGTCTAACTATTCACCAACCATGACATTTTAGGTTTTTCCAAATCAAAAACATTTGCAAACAGAAAAATAAAAGTGACTGAAAATTTGAAATTGGTTTCGTGAAGGGTAGAAAATATTGTGGGAAATGGAGAAAATGCTAGTTACCAGCACTTTCTCCTTTTCCCACAATGTTTTCCAAAGCCTTCTCTTTCAGGATTGTTTAAACTTTTGAAATAAGGATTAAGTGTAATGAGGAAATATATTTTGTTGCATAAACCCTTTACGTCTAAAAATCAGGAAGAAAAGTATTTCATCTCCCTCTACATCTCTCTCTCTCCCCAACCGTGAAGATTCACAATTTTAAAACCCTTTATCAAACAATCACAGGTTTTTACAACCCTGAGATAGATACCTTTTGAAAAAATTGTGGTAAAGGGAGAAAATACTGTTTGTCTTCTGCGAGTGCTTTCATTTTGGATTAGTCTTAAATTTTATCATTTGGTAAAGACATCCATAACCATTCAGTCCATGCAAAAAGGTTAAACATGCAGAATATGATGATAAAATGTAAAATAAAATTGTTAAAAAGAACATTTTATTGTAATGTTCAAAATAATAAAAAAAAAAAAAAAACATCAACAATCAGTGCAGTTAAGTTTTACTAACATTCTTACCTCTATAGATCAAAGTCTTTTTCATGAAGTTCTATTTTGTCTTAGTTACAATGAGTATTTATTTTCAGTCTTATTCTCTCTCTGCAAGTCCACAGGAACAAAACGAAACTGGTCAAATTCATAAATGACTTCCAGTAGCTTTTTAATCCAATCTTATTTTCTGGGCTCTCACGCTACCATGCCAGAGGGATTCAAGTTTGAATTTTTTCTTATTCTATTATACTACTCATATTTTTGTCCATTCAGTTTTGCTTCTATCTGTTCATACAAAAACTCTGCTGTGTTTTCTTTATCATAATTAAGTTCTCTATAATCTTCATCATTCATGATATCTACAAGCGTCTCTTTAATTCTAAATAAGTCATACAGAACATAATATTCTACTTTGTTAACATTCTCTGTATTATATTCTGGCTGATCATCATAAACATTCTGGTTATGTTTACCGAGATCTTCTATAGTCACATGATCTGCATCACAAGCAGAATATTTTCCCAGACCCGTGTTTAACATTTCACTAAAATTATCATTATACTCAGTGCTTCCTAGTTTATCAGGTAACTCTATGTTATTTCTCGTAGAACTACCTTTCGTTACAGAGTAATTCCCTACACTTGCTATTGACTTACAGATATCCCCTTTGCAATTAGGTCCATTGATTTTGGATGTATCTGAACAATTTCCCGCAGTTAAAGGTCTTTCTTCAGTCATAGATGATGTTCTGTAACTTATTAACTTATCACAGTATTTATCACAGAAACTGTTTGTATCATTAAACCATTTTTCTGAAGCTAGTTCGGTGACTATATCGTCAATCTGTCCTTGAGAACCATGTTCTGCAACAGCAAGATCAGAATCTCCTTTTGAAGAAGGTTTATGTAGATCTGCACCTTCAAACTTGTCCACTTCAGATTTAGCACAATCTTGTTGACAATGTATTACCCTCGAACTTGTAGGCCCATCAGCAGCATTCTCTCCATGGCTAGCAGCTTTTCTGGTATTTAACACATGCAGTCTGTTTGTAGAGATTACTTTAAGCATCTGAATAAACGTCTCATAATTTATCCCTGCACTAGCATTGAGAATAACCTGAAATATACATGGTGGCTAGAACTGTATGGTGCTTTGCCCTTTACCACACAATGACAACTTTTAACACCCCTTAAAGAGGAGGATTGTTGAAAGCATTGTGGTAAAGGGAGAAAATGCTGGTTACCAGCATTTTCTCCTTTTCCCACACTGTTTTCTACCCTATCAAAGAAACATCAATTCATATGAGCTACATTGAAACCCTCATCAGCAAATGCTTTCAATTCGGACAGGTCTAAAATTTTTGTCAAGAAGTAAAGGATTAAAGCCATTTTCAACACTATTTCCATTATATCCTGGCAGCCAGTGCACTTACCCATGTGTTCCTAAAACTTCTTTTACTAGTACTCGTCATAACATTCTTTAAAAGGCACTGGCTTCTTTCGCACATCACAAACATTAAAACAGAATAATAAGATTGCAAAAAATGTGAAAATAGTTTAACCCAGTACCACACAATCCCTACTTTTGACAACCCTGAGAAAGAAGCCTTTAGAAAATGTTGAGGAAAAAGGAGAAAATGCTGGTAACCATCATTTTCTCCTTTTCCCACAATGTTTTCTACCCTTCACAATACAAATTTCAAATATTCGGTCACTTTTATTTTGTCGTCTGCAAATGCTTTCCTTTTGGACAAACCTAAAATATTGTCGTTTGGTAATGAGTAAAGAAATACAAGGTTTCCTCTCTGTCCTACAATGGTTTTTCCTTATCAAAAATCATCATTTTCTCAGAATCAAAATGACAAAATTTTAGACTGGTCCATCTCACAGATGTATTATAGCAATTAAGTACATGGATTTTGTCTACTAATTTACAAAATCATGAGGTAGAAAGTTTCTCAGACATGCAGGAAGTTCACCAAGTAGTACACAGTACTGATCTAGATCATCCTGCACAGCCTCGGCAGTCTGATCTGAGTCAATACTTTTAGCAGCTGCATTAAGCCCTGTTTTCTTAACCCATTACCTAATACACCATTTTGAGACCGTTCCAAATTCAAAGAAGCTGCAGACAACAACTGAAATGTTGCTACTAGTGGGTTTTAGGATACAGATTGCATAGAAAACATTGTGAGAAAAGGTGAAATTGCTCATTTTGAGCAATTTCACCTATTCTCACAATGTTTTCCTAAAGCTTTTTTCTTCATTGTGTTAAAACGAATACATGTATATATGGAGGAAAGGGTTAAACATGTCTCATGTAATGTTGATTAGGTGTCAAAAGAGAGAGGGCAATACAGAAAGGAAATTAATAGTCAAAGGGAGGTAATTCTTACCTGACACTGTTCATTCCATCCCTCCATATCTTTTAAATCATTTATCTCCCTTTTAACACTTTCCAAATTGTCCTGTAGGTGACTCCAACAAATGTCTATGTTACAGCCGTTTAACCAATTATGATTGATGGATATGGTGTCTTCCTGATTTATTTTGTAAGAAAAATGCAGTGTTAGTTACTATAACATTGTCTGAGTTTTTAAACATTTTTAGGAAGAAGGTTTGCAAAAAAACATTGTGGTGAAAAGAAAGAAATGCTGGTAAACAGCATTTCCTCTTCTCCACACGATATTTTCACCATATTTTCAAATCTTTCCTAGAAAAACCCTGAAGTATCAGCTATGTGTCAATTTTCATTCACGAATGATTTGCATTTTGACAACTTCAAAAATTTTGACCTTTGGTTAAGTTTGACTTAACCCTTTACCAGATGACAAAATTTTAGCATTGTCCAAGTTGAAAGCATTCGCAGACGACGGTACAGAGGACAATTTCCATTTGGCTCAAATGATGCAACTGTTCATTGATAGGGTAGAAAACATTGTAAAAAAAGAAGAAAATGACGGTTACCAGCATTTTCTCCTTTTCCCACAATATTTTCTAAAGGCTTCTTTCCAAGGGTTGTCAAAAGTTGGTATTGTGTGGTAGATTTACAGATGTTTCGGTAACAGACGAGTTCGGTAACATAAACTTATAGAGTAAATCAATTGGATGTTTCGGTAACAAAGCAATCATATAGTGTTTATGTATTGTGATGTTCTTTACACCCAACGAATGGCTTTATTTCGTTATTTAAAACTTTAATTTGTAATTTTCACCATGTTTCATAAATATTTTTGGGTTTTGTACCTCATCTCATGCTGTATGTATTTGGGGTGAAACAATACGGTACAAAGCGTATTGCAATACGCTCTATATGCTGACATTTAGCATATCTGACCACTTGTAGTCGCTGTTAGGGTTGCATATGCTAAAAAAATTGACTAGTCTTTAACACCGACTAGACTGAAATGACAAAGAAATTAAGAATTATCCATAGAAACAAGTAAATGACTCGGTGACATTTCAAGTCATGTTCTTTTTCAAAAATACTAGCATGTCAACCTTGTCAGCACCCAGAGAAGCCCTCTGTGCTGACAAAAAGTCACAAGCAATACTGAACACTCGCCCACAGGGCGCACTTGTTTATGTTGAAACCAGTCAGGGCTACTATACCGAACTTTGGGAGCTCAACAGAGAAGACAGTGCAATGCACTAACTTACTCTGTTAAACACAAATACTTTCCCGCTTATCTACCGGGGGAAAAAACGCGAAAAAAGTTTGAGCAAAGTTATAGGAAATGAATAACAAACTCTGTTTGTCCAAAATCAGTAATACGGTCGACGGTTATTTGGAGTTCGTATCCGCGGCGAATTTGAGGCGGTCATAATTTTACCTTAACACCGGTGACACCGCCTGTAGAAAAAATAAACAACTTTCGCTTTCGTAAATGTTTCAGATTGTTGAAAAACGATCGATTTCTGACCAAATTTTTGGGAAAACCGGACTTTCTAATGCAATTACGAGAAGTTGACATATTGAAGAAATACCGATACGGTAAAAATCGTACCGGTTTCGGTTTTTTCTTTGAACAAACCGCGGTTAATCGGTATATCGGTAAACCGTTTCACCACTAGTATGTATTGATCATGTGGATTGCCTATCTTTCAAGCGAAAGAGGGTGGAAAGTGAAAAAAATAGTATCTATCAAGGGATAACTGGGTGAAAAGTGCAAAAATAAAAGGTTTGAACATAACAAATCCATACATTACATGATTAGGTATCACAGGACATAAACACAATATAATTGCTTTGTTACTGAAACATCCAATCGATTTACTCTATAAGTCTATGTTACCGAACTCGTTTGTTACCGAAACATCTGTCACCCGTGTGGTAAAGAAATATCTCTATACCACACGAGAAAATCTTGGACAGGTCCAAATTGTAAGCCTTTGCAGACGGCAAAATAAAGGTGATTTAAAAATTGAAAAATTTGTGGTTTTTACAGCAAAAGATCAAAATTCATTGTGTCAAGTGAACATCATCGGTAATGGTTTCACAAGTGGCTCTGATGGTACACCTTGCATTTTCAACCTAACTTGCTTGTTACAGCAGAAACTCCTTTCAACTCAAAGTTTTATAAGGCTGTCTACTAGATAAATGTTGACTGACTGATTGTACGATGTTTAATGCCATTTTAAACATTATTTCAGTTATATTGTGGCGGCCAGAGCACCCATCCATGCGTTCCTGGAGTTTCTTCCACCAGTACTTTGCACTATTTTCTTTCCAAGCCACTGGCTGCTTTCCAACATGATCATCGTCAAAATAATGGTCAGCGGTGGGAGAGGAATGAATCCTGTTGCAGTGACTTTTCATCAATCCTCGGAAAGAAATTGGCCAAGCAAGGGGTCGTAGCCAGGAATCGAACTCTGGACCCCATGTTCTCCAGTCCTTCACACTACCAACTGAGCTACCAGGGCTCAGCCATAAATGTAAAGAATTGTGTAATTTATAACAGTAAAAGGTTATAGATAACCATAACAATATCAAACATGAAATACTTGCCATATTAAACACCTGATGATGCCAGCCACTTGGTACAAATATAACTTGACCTTGACCTTGTATGACCTCCAACCTTTGATCTTTGACCTTGTCAAAGTGTGGATATTTCTGTTTATCATGCAACTCTGGTGATGTGACATCATAAACTAAATTACCAAATCTGTCCTTCAGATACTCTTCTTGACCTAGAAAAAAGAAAAAGAATACAATTGTCTCAGTGTTTGATCTAAACTTTCATCTCGTGAAGAGCAAGGGCGATATTTTCACGAGTGGCAAAGAAAGGGTTTTTGTGCAAAAAAACTATTTCTCCTTTTCCCACAGTATTTTCTACGCTTTTTAAGAACTTTTTGCCATTTTGTCCAAATCTAAAATTGTCGTCTGCAAACTATTTCATTTGGAAGAGTCCAAAATTTGTTGTTTGGGAAAGGGGTAAGGCTTTTAACACGCAAAAAGGGACATTCAGACATTTGGGTAAAGTGTCTTCTCAGATTATCCTGCACAATCCACTGAGGCTAATCCGAGATGGCACTTTATGGCCACATAAGATTTTTTGTTACAGTGGACTTGTACAAAACAGAAAATGACACAAAAGGGGAAAGTGTTGTTTTGGATTAGCCTACACTACCTGCGCAGGCTTATCCTAGACAACACTTTATGCAAATGTCTAAATGCCCCTTTTTGCATGTTACAGGCCTTATAATCCAAAATTATTTATTTATTTCAACTAAAATTACTGAAAAGCATTAACTCTTTACCAAATGACATAATTTTAGACTGGTCCAAATTGAAAGCATTTGTAGAAGTCAAAATAAAAGTGACTGAGAGTTTGAAATTTGTATCAAAGTGGAGAGAAAACATTGTGGGAAAAGAAGAAAATGCTGGTTACCAGCATTTTCTTCTTTTCCCACAATGTTTTCAAAAGGCTTCTTTCTCATGGTCATCGAAAGTCGGGATCGTATGGTAAAGCATTAAATAATAGGTTATAAATACCTCACCTGGGGGATAGAAGATCCATTTTTTCTTTCCACAAATATTGGCCGACCAGCTAAATGATCTGTACACATCTGAATGAAAAGGTGTCCTGTGATTAAAACAGAATAAAACGTTACGCATTAATTCCAACTTTTTCCTTTCACAACAATATTTTCTCCACATTCAGACCAAACTTTCCTTTCACAACAATATTTTCTACACATTCAGACCAAACTTGTCTCTGAAAAACAAAATTTGGAAAGAAAAAAGTTGTCCTTGAATGGGTAGAACACACTGTAGGACAAGGATAAAACACTGGTTACAAGCATTTCCTCCTTTTCCCACATTGTTTCAAAAGGCCTTCTTTTTGAGCGTTATTAAATTGATTAATTAATTCATTCAATCATTCATTCATTTCATGGTGTTTAAAGCCATTTTCAACATTAACATTGCAGCACAATTATCAATGCTTTCAAGGGTTTTCTCTTTCCAGTACTCTGCACAATTTTCTTTCCAAATCAATGGCTGCTTTTGTTTAAACAATGGTCAGGAGGAATGAACCCTGTCTCACTGATAGTAAAATGTTTACAACTCATCATATAACATGTTGTAAAGTACTGTAAAATAATAAAAAACTTAAAACTGGCTAGAAACACGCGAAAAAGAGGCATTCGAACATTTTCATAAAATGTCGTCTTGGATCAGTGTACACAGGCTATTCCAAGACGGCACTTTACGTCTACATTACTGCTGACATCAGTACAATGCCTTGTAAAATTTAGAGGGAAAAGGAGTTTCTGCTATAACAAGCAAGTCTAGTGAAAAATTTAAGGTGTACCATCACAATTATAGTATCATCATACCAAGTTCAACCCTTTACCACACAATCCCAACTTGTAACACCCCTGTAAAAGAAGCCTTTTAGAAAACATCATGAATCAAATAATGAAATTTGTCTTTGAGAGGGTGGAAAACATTGTGGCAAAAGGATAAAGTGCTTATTAGCAGCATTTTACTTTTTCCTATAATGTATTTAAAAGCATTTTTTCACTAACTCTTACATGCTAAGCATGAATCATTTACCTTTCTACCTTTCACAAATGGTAGAAATTATTGTAGGGAAAAGGAGAAAATGCTGGTTACCAGTACTTTCTCCTTTCCATACAATGTTTTAAAAAGGCTTCTTTCTCAGAGTTGTGAAAAATTGGGGTTGTATGGTAAAGAGCTAAAGTGTAAAAATAACTCTTGTGTGTGGCACTGAATTTAGGAAAACATATAGACAGACTTAAACAATACCATGTTCCTTTGGGTCCCATGTAAACAAATCTGTAATCATCCATTGGTTGTGTGTCCCAGAACTCATTGAGCCAGTCTGACTGGAAGTATATTGGAGTTTTGTAAGCCTCATAGTCAGGAAACGCCCTAAATCATACAACAATACACATGGAATAATACAATAACTTTGAATTACCGGTATAACAAAGCTCAGATAGAGGGAGTGATTTTTATTTCAAACCTGAACATATGAATTATTCTCAACTAATTCCTTGGTTGTAGGTACTCATTAGAATAGTCTCATCAAGACGATTCTAATGAGTACCCACAAGATAGGGTTTGGAAGAAAAATAATGGATTTACAATACCATCACTCCCTCTTGTCTGGAGCTCTGTTTATATAATATGGAAAATAATGGAAAATAAATGAGCAATACTCTGTGAAAGTTGTTTTAACTCATTACCACACGCGAAAAATTTAGACTGGTCCAAATTGAAAGCATTTGCAGACGACAAAATAAAGGTGACTGAAAAATTGAAATTTGTTCTGGGAAGGGTAGAAAACACTGTGGGAAAAGGAGAAAATGCTGGTTACCAGCATTTTCTCCTTTTCCTACAGTGTTTTCAAAAGGCTTCTTTCTCAGGGACGTCAAAAGTAGGGACTGTGTGGTAATGGGTTAATGCATCTTCAAAAAGTATTGATCCATGTCAGTGTGCGCAATCCTTGTATGCTGACTTCTTTTAAAAACATTGTGGAAAAAGGAGAAATTGCTGGTAACCACCATTTTCTCCTTTTCCCACAATGTTTTCTACTCTTCCAGTCAAGTTTCAATTTATGAGTCACATTTATTTTGTTGTCTGCAAATGCTTTCAATTTGGACCAATCTAAAATTTTGTTGTTTAGTAAAGAGTTAGTCTACCAAAATTTGAACTTGATTTCTCTGACAGTGACTAACTCTTTAAAACCTCCAATTTTACGCAAGGTACATGGATAATGGTCTCTCTCGTCCATGTATTCTCTTACATGAGGTCTCCCATATAACCAATATTTGTTTTGTGAATTTCATTTCTGTAAGTTGATTTACGCAAAAATTTGCTCAAGTGGGATTACTGATGATATGAGAAATTCTTTCTTTTCTTTTTTTTTTTTTTTTGGGGGGGGGGTTGTTTTCTTATAGCAACTATTGTGTCTTTAACTTGATGTATGCAAATGCTTTCAGTATGGAAAATCATGATATGAGAAAGAGAAATTTGTTATTTCTTTTTTCTTTTCGGTTTCTGGCACTCTGGTCCACTACACCTACTTTGTAAAATGCCAATCTTTGAGATAGAGGCAGGGCAAATCAGACGGATAGTTCTGTTTTCTGTAATTTTCCCAGTAGTTTAGATACTCCTGTAGGGTGAGGTCTTGCTTGGGATGAGAGGAGTATTCTTCTTTCTTACAGTTGGCCACTGGTACAGTTGCATTGCCTGCAGAAAATAGAATTTTTTTTTTATCTTGACCTTTAACCTAATACCACACAATCCCTACTTTTGATGACCCTGTGAAAGAAGCCTTTAGAAATCATTGTGGGAAAGGAGAAAATGCTCACGATCAGCATTTTCTCCTTTTCGCATAATGTTTTCTACCCTTCACAAAACAAACTTCTGATGTTCAGTCTTTTTTATTTTGTCGTCTGCATATGCTTTCGATTGGTCAAGCCTAAAATATTGTCATTTGGTAATGAGTTAACCCTTTACTACACAACCTCAATTTTAACCAATCCTAGGAAAATGGATTTTAGAAAACATTGTGGGAATTGGACATAATGCTGTTTACCAACTGGTATTTTCTATTTGTCTCACAATGTTTTCTACCCTCTCAAAGTAAAATTCCCTGATCCGTAAAGCATTCAATTTGTCTTCTGCAAGTGCTTTAAATATTAGGACCAGTCTAACATTCTGTCATACAGATCTAAATGCAGAGTTAAGTTGCCATGTAAAAATATTCATAGAGCAAGGTACCCTATTATCGACACGTTAAGCACTCCAACGTGAATTTCGGCACACAATACGTTTTTCCGATCGGAAAACAATCTTGTTTATAATGCCAGATTTCATTGGATATTTCATGCCATGACAAGGTTCATACGAAGAAAACTCATCCAATGAAATGCTTTGAAACAGCTACACTCAATTTTGTGGAATTCAAAAAAGGTTCCTATCATCGACACCATTCAACTCCTATTATCGACACCCACAAGAATTCTTTACAAAACAGTTTAACCCCTTTCCATCATCATTTATTTCATGATTTTGTAGCCTACAAATGCTTTCAAGTCAGTCTAGTCCAAAATTTTGTTGTCAGGTAAAGAGCTAGATCAGTAATTTACGTTAATTCCAAAACAAAGTTCAATTGTATTTAAACAGTCGTTCTACCTCATTGAAACATCTTTTAACAAAAATGTTTCCTGCCAGGGCCCTGTTTAATTAATATAATTACGTACAAATTTGCGCAACTATAGTCTGGAGACATATTTCTGTCACAAGATACGAGACAACTATCATGCTTAGCCTACTCTTGAAAAGTATTGTGACAAATCAAAGTTTCCTGAAAGTTTGACCTACATAAGATGAATAGATACAATTTCCAGGAAACTTTGATTTGTCGCAAAAGTTTTTTTTAAATAATCATGATAGTTATCTCCTGGTGCTGCTCAGATTGGTACCAGTGCTATGATATGCTTACATAAAACTTAGACAAATTTTGTTCGTAACTACCGTAGTAAAATGAGGCCTAGCTGAAGCGAGGTAATACTTTACACTTTTGATGGGAAGAAATCTCCACTGATACTCAAATCAGTGACACATTGGACAGACAAATTCACATTTTTCCCTTTCATCCTCATATGGTAGCTCGTATTCTGAGCGATGTGGGCACATGAAACGCCACCGTGTATCGCATATTTCACATATAACCCAACAGGATGGATGCCGGTCTCCCTTGCACCATACTGGACACATGTCACAGAGGGGTGTCGATAATAGGAAAGTGATGTTAACACCATAACCTATTATCAACACCCTCAATATTTGCCAAACAGAGCGTGGTTATAACTTAAAACAAGTGGACAGAGGTATAATTGGACATTTAATAATGCATGTTTTACAGCTTGATTTACAACATGGTGTACCTATAAAAAAATCATGTCACCTTAGCCAGGTCTGTAAGAACGCCGACAAAAACGCAAAATTTTTCTTTTCTTGTTTATAAACATTCCAAAATGGCACCAACGAAGTAAAACATGAGTGACATCATTATCAAACTTCCCGATGTAATTAGATGACATAATAATTATATGTAAACAGAGAAAGGCTGCAGTGTCGATGATAGGAGAGGGACGAAGTTAGGAAGCATTGCTCTATAAAAGTGAAAGTGTTAACCAGGACGGTTTTTGAAAACACTGTAAAAATATTAGAAAATGCTTTCTACCATCATTTTGTCATGTTCATCCTGTTTTGTATCCGTAAGAGGCAAAATCCAAATCTATTACGTCACAACACAATGTCGTCTGCAAATTCTTACAAATTGAACGTAAGTCAATTTTGTAATCTTGTTGGGACTATGTGTCGAAGAATCTATTTATAACTTTCTTTATCAGCACAAAATAAAACAAAGAAATACAAAATCACTTTTAGATTCATTCATGACCAACACACCGAAATTACGCCTGAGAAATTCAAAGTTCGGTGCACCATCAATTTCAACCCATTCTCTTCTACTTCTCCACTTTTCTGTCAGTGTTTGGTCGAATATACACGGCTTATTTGGTATTAAATAATCACTGAAGAACTGCTGGTAGTGAATTTCAGATATTTTATCAAAATTAGGTGCTTTGTAGACGACTTTTCGCTTCTGATTTAATGTTTCTCCTGTCAAAAATGAACCAGACGAGAACGCTGCCATAAGATTTTCACTTCCGGTCCGGAATGTCGTACTCAAGAAATTTCGAACCCAAACTTCTGTACGGAATCCTGTTGGGAAGTCTACAATATGGTTTCAAAAATCTGCACGAGATATTTTGTTAAGGTATGAGTTATCACTCAGTCCCATTACAAAATTAATAATCCCATAAAATCTACAGCTCTTTATTATGAAGTACGGCTAACATGGCCATGGGTGCATTTCGTGTGTTATGGAGAATACGTACCAAAGACATTTCGCCCTGAAACAACTCGTCCCAAAGACAACTCATCCCGATACAACTCACCCGGAGATATTGTCATTGTCTACTAGGCCTATCTGTGATGAGATCTTGTCCGACTTCCTTCAGAAAGACTTGATTATCTTAGTTTTGCCATTGTTTCTATATTTAGATTTACAATTTTCCATTTTCAGTCCTGAGATGATAAGAGCATTAAGATGGTATAAACAAACGGATGCTGTCAATCAAGGGAAAGATATGTTCACCATAGCATACAGTATCCACTATGTAAGTTGATTTTTAGTTAACTCATTACCAAATAACAATATGTTAGGCTTCTCCAAATCTTAAGCATTTGCAGACGACAAAATAACACTGACAGAAGATTTGAAATTTGTTTTGTGAAGGGTAGAAAACATTGTGGGAAAAGGAGAAAATGCTGGTTACCAGCATTTTCTCCTTTTCTCAAAATGTTTTCTAAAGGCTTCTTGCACAGTGTCGTCAAAAGTAGGGATTGTGTGGTAATGGGTTAACTATATAAAGTTTGAAAAATGTTTAGCATTGTTTTCAAAATACCTTCTGTCGGAAGGTATCTGCTCCAATGCTATTTTTGTTACTGGTCTTCACATACATGACTGCTCCGATGCTATGCGAAAACCAGTAACAAAAATAGCATCGAAGTAGACACCTTCAGACTGAAGGTATTTTCAACATTAACCCTTTAGCAGTCAACAAAATTTTAGCCTTGTCCAAATTGAAAGCATTTGCAGACGACAATTTCAGTGTGGCTCAAATTGTGTAATTTTTGTTTGATAGATTAGAATGTTTTCAAAAGGCTTCTTTTTCATTGTGCAGTAATGGATTAATTCAGATACGAATATCTAGCAGCACACAATATTTCCCTTGGGTATCGCTAACCAGGGTTTGATTGTATGAGAAGAAATCATCTTGTTATAATGACTATAGTCTAGTGATCATCTATTCTTGATAAAAGAATCCTCAAGTTGTCTTTTTTGCTGGATAAGAAAATTTTGATATGGCGTGAAACCGAAGGTCTCACACATTATCAAATTTTCTCATGCAGCTTGAAGTAAATACAAGCACAACAGGAAAGTTACTACAACATAATATTCCCTATTTATTAGATGACAAAATCATAGAATGGTCCGAAATGAACACATTTGCAGATGACAAAATAAATATGACTGAAAAGTTCAAATTGTTTTTGAGAAGGACAGAAATTGCTGTGGGAAAAGGAGAAAATGCTGGTTACCAATGTTTTCAATGGGCTTCTATTAGTGGTGAAACGGTTTACCGATATACCGATTAACGGCGGTTTGTTCAAAGAAAAAACCGAAACCGGTATGATTTTTACCAGACCGGTATTTCTTCAATATGTCAACTTCTCGTAATTGCATTAGAAAGTCCGGTTTTCCCAGAAATTTGGTCAGAAATTGATCGTTTTTCAACAATCTGAAACATTTACGAAAGCGAAAGTTGTTTATTTTTTTCTACAGGCGGTGTCACCAGTGTTAAGGTAAAATTATGACCGCCTCAAATTCGCCGCGGGTACGAACTCCAAATAACAGTCGACCGTATTACTGATTTTGGACCAACAGAGTTTGTTATTCATTTCCTATAACTTTGCTCACACTTATTTCACGTTTTTTTCTCCTGGTAGATTAGCGGGAAATTTTGTGTTTAACAGAGTAAGTTAGTGCATTGCACTGTCTTCTCTGTTGAGCTCCCAAAGTTCGGTATAGTAGCCCTGACTGGTTTCTACATAAACAAGTGCGCCCTCTGAGCGAGTGTTCAGTATTGCTTGTGACTTTTTGTCAGCACAGAGGACTTCTCTGGGTGATGACAAGGTTGACATGCTAATATTTTTGAAAAAGAACATGACTTGAAATGTCACGGAGTCATTTATTTGTTTCTATGGATAATTCTTAATTTCTTTGTCATTTCAGTCTAGTCTGTGTTCAAGACTAGTCAATTTTTTTAGCATATGCAACCCTAACAGCAACTACAAGTGGTCAGATATGCTAAATGTCAGCATATAGAGCGTATTGCAATACGTATTGCAATACGGGTCAGCCGTATTGCAATATATTGCAATACGCTTTTTACCGTATTGTTTCACCCCTAGCTTCTATCTCAGGGTAATGAAAGCCAGGGATTAGGATTAGGGTTAGTATTTTTCTTTGAAAGCTTTTTAAATGGGAAAACAAAATTTTAGTCTTTTCCATATTCAAAGCATTTCCAGGCAACAAGTATGGCTAAAAACTGTAGAATTTGTATTTTGAAGGGTAAAAAAAAAACATTTTGGGTTACTAACATTTTCTCCTTTTTCCACAATATTTTGTTAATTCATATCATGGATTTGTGAACACAGCTAGGGAACGCTGGCGCTCGACAAAATTTAAGACTGGTTCAAATTGAAAGCACTAAGTCTTGCAGACAACAACTTAGCGTAATTCAAAAACTGAAATATGTTTCCAGCAGGGTAGTTAACATTGTGGGAAAAGGAGAAAATGCTGCTTAGCAGCATTTTCTCCTTTTCCTACAATGTTTTCAAAAGGATTTTTTCTCAGGGTCATTAAAACAACATCTTAACATAATGTAAAAATTGAAATTGGTTTCCAGCAGGGTAGAAAACATTTTGGGAAAGGGAGAATATGCAGATTACTAGCATTTTCTCCTATTTCTACCATGTTTTTAAAAGGCTTTTTTTCTCAGGGACGTTAAAAGTCGGGATTGTGTGGTAAAGGGTTAATTTAAAAATGTTACTCAATGTTTGACCTAACAAATAACTTACATGTAGATCTACATATATTTATTGTGTAACCTAATAAAAAACTTATTCATTAGGGTGACACACATTGAGCAACAATTTTAAATTAAGGATGAGCACCTGTTCGAGGGAAGTGTTGGCAAAAAGTTGATCATTGTCTGTGGTTGTCTTAGTTTTCATAGAGATTGCGGATGTAAAGAAATTGCAGATGTAAGGAAAAACCAAATATGCTGCTAAATTTAGAAGTGGAAGAAAAAAATCCAAAAATATTTGGGAAATCCGAAATGTTTCTATATATAGCCTTTTGACCCTATCCCACATGACAAAAATGTAGACATGTTCAAATTAGATACATTTGCAGATGACAATATAAATATTTCTCAGATATAGAAAACATGTGGGAAGAGATGAAATTGCTGGTTTCCAGGATGTTTTCCTCTTCCCATAGTGTTTCTGAAGGCCAGGTTCTTCCTCTTATTAAAAGTTGGGATTGTTTGGTTATTTAACCCTTTATGAAACAACGAAATTTTAGACAGGTTCAAATTTAAAGCACTTGCAGAAGACAAGATAAACATAACTCAAAAATTGAAATTTGTTTCCAGCAGGAAGAAAAACATAGTGGGAAAAGGAGAAAATACTGGAACTAGCATTTTCTCATTATCCCACAAATTTTTCAAAAGGCTTCTATCTCAGAGTCGTAAAAACCAGGAAGTTTTTGAGAAAGGGTTAATTTTGTCCTTCAACTCTTTACCAGATGACAAAATTTTAGCCTTGCCCAAACTGAAAGCATTTGCAGAGGACAAAATATACATAACTTAAAAATTGATAATTGTTTCCAGCATGGTAGAAAACATTGTAGGAAAAGGAAAAAATGCCGGTTACCAGCATTTTGTCCTTTTCTTACGATTTTTGCAAAAAGGTTTCTATCACAGGGCCGTAAAAACCAGGGATTGTTTGGTAAAGGGTTAATTAGCCAGAAAAATATTGCTTTAGTAAACATTAACAGTTAAGTAGGAAAGAAGAAAAATGCCAGTCAACAACATTCTCGCCTTTTCCCACAATGTAGTCTATTATGTCAAAAAGTATGTTTTAACTTGTCATCGGATCCGCAAAGACTTTTCAGTTTGAACAAGTGTGAAATTTCTTTGTGTGGTAAAGAGCTAAAGACGATTGCCATTTATAAAACATTGTATTGTTTTATGTTATTGGGGTTCATAGCATTGCAGTCTTTTTAATCCTTTACCAAACAGTCCCTGGTTTAACCTATTACTACACAATCCCTACTTTTGATGCCCCTGAGAAAGAAGCCTTTTGGAAACACTGTGGGGAAAGGAGAAAATGCTGGTAACCAGCATTTTCTCCTTTTCCCACAGTGTTTTCTACCCTTCCCAGAACAAATTTCAATTTTTCAGTCACTTTTATTTTTGTCGTCCGCAAATGCTTTCAATTTGGACCAGTCTAAAATTTTCTCGTGTGGTAAAGAGTTAAATGATCCTGACGAAAGAGCCTTCTGAAAACACTGTGGGAAAAGGATTTTGTCTTTTTCCCTCAATGTTTTCTACTCATCCAAAGTCAAGTAACAATTTTTGAGTCATGTTTATGCTTTTATCTGTAAATGCTTTCAATGCGGACAAGTCTACATTTTTGTCATATGGTAAAGAGTTAAAGAATTGAATAATTCCACGCTCAAAGAGTTGAATAATCCCACACTCTTTTTTTAAACTGTGACAAGGAGAACTTTTAACCCTTTACCAGACAATCCCGACTTTTAACGACCATGATTAGAGAGGCCTTCTGAAATTTTGTGGGAAAAGGAGAAAATGCTGGTAACCAGCATTTTCTCCTTTTCCCACAAAGTTTTCTGCCCTTCCCAAAACAAATTTCCATTTGTCAGTCACATTTATTTTGTTGTCTGCAAATGCTTTCAATTTGGACCAGTCTAAAATTATGTCGCTTGGTAAAGAGTGAAAGGAATTATAGTAATCTGAAATAAAAAACTGGTCATTAGCATTTTCTGTTTGTTTTTTTTTTCATATCAAGTGTGGTATATATATATACTTTGTTTGTTGTCTGCAAATTTATACCTAAGGCTAAGTGTTTCTTATGTGATAATTTAGAAAAAATAACAATGCAAAAATCATAATTCTGGAATGATTTAACTCTATACCAAACAACAGAATTTTAGACTGGTCCAAATGCAAAGCATTTGCAGATGACAGAATGAATGCGACTCAGAAATTGAAATTAAGATGAGTAGAAAACAGTGTGGGGAAAAGAAAAAAATGCTGGTAACCAGCATTTTCTCCTTTTCGCTCAATTCATTCTGAAGGGATCTATTAGTAAAGGGTTTAACTCTTTACCACACAATCCCTACTTTTGACGACCCTGAGAAAGAAGCCTTTAGAAAACATAGTGGGAAAAGGAGAAAATGCTGGTAACCAGCATTTTCTCCTTTCCCACAATGTTTTCAATTTTTGGTTCACATTAAAGTTTTATTTTGTCGTCTACAAATGCTTTCAATTTGAGCCAATCTAAAATTTTGTCGTGTGGTAAAGAGTTAAATGGACTTAGCAAAAAGGGTCTGGCTGGCTAAATAGCATAAAATTTTGCTGTGCTACTGGTAATCAAATTTCATATGAGCTTTACAGTTTGCATGTCATGGCATAATTACACTAAGTCATCCCCCATTTCTGCATATGGTAATCAGCGCTTTCTTCTTTTCCTGGTAAAGGGTTATATTCAAGTAGACATGCGGAAAAATTGACAGTTTATTACAATTTATAGATGCAATAGATCTCGCAGTTCTTAGAATTTTTATTTGTGGATTGAAGCGTAATGTAATAATATCTTATCATGTTACGAGTCAGGCGTAACTAGAAAGAAGAAGCCAGCAACAAACGATAACAATTAACAGAATTTATTAACAAAAATATCAAATAAACAGTGACAATATTACAATAGTACAAAACAATACCTTAGACGTTAAATTCAGAAGACAAACTATTCCAGTCTTAATTCCAATCTGATCCTGATCCAAACTGAATGTAATCCAAGCACACAAAGTAATCCTCACTTTAGTCTGGTCTGATCCAAATCCAAACTGAATGTAATCCAGGCACTAATTATGACACAAACACAAGATAATCCCCACTGTAGTCTGGCAATCATGTATTAACTAGTGAACACTGAGATGTAAAAAGCTTTTCCTTTTATAATAACAGGGAAACTTCCAGAAAATTCATGTTAAAATCAGTTGCATAATTCTTAGTAATCAGATTGTATAAAGGCCTGGAAACTTCCAGCACAATATTCTACAAGAGAGAGTTCAGTTCTAAAAATAGCAACAGGGGAAAACCATTCAAAAATAGATACACACATGAACAAAGCTAGGAATAACTGGGTATGTACATAACACTTCCCCCCTTGAAAAGAAAAAGAAAGGTTTATGAAATAAATCGTTCTTTTTTTGCAATATTATTTATATACATGTACATGTATATGATACTTTATCTGATATATACATAGGAAATAACAAACTCAAATATTAATTATTTCAGACTAATGAAAATAGTCAAGGTAATGAAAGTACAATTTAAAAAAAAAAAACAGTTTAAACTTGATTTAGGGAAAAATGACTATTGAAATTTCAAACTCTTGAAAGAGCATCTGGTATAATGTTATCTTTCCCTTTTATGTGTCTTATGTCAAGATTAAACTCTTGAAGCAATAAACTCCACCTCAGTAATCTTTGATTCTTATTCTTAAGTTTGTGTAGAAAACTTAAAGGGTTATGATCACTGAAAACAACAATTGGTGAAGTTGAAGAGGTTAAATAAACTTCAAACTGCTGGATTGCCAGAATTAAGGCAAGACACTCTTTTTCTATGGTAGAGTAATTTTTCTGATGTTTGTTAAATTTCTTAGAAAAGTAACAAACTGGGTGATCAATACCATTATTATCTTCTTGTAAAAGAACAGCACCAATACCAACATCACTTGCATCAACAGCTAATTTGAAACATTTGTCAAAATCAGGTGCCAAGAGAACTGGTGCGCTCTTTAGTATGGCTTTCAGACGATCAAATGCATCTTGACATTTGTCATTCCATTTGAACTTTGTGCTTTTCTTAAGTAAATTTGTTAAAGGTTCAGCAATACCTGAGAAATTTTTACAGAATTTCCTATAATAGCCAGCCATACCAAGAAATCGCATCAGCTGTCTTTTACATTTAGGCACAGGAAACTCAGAGATAGCATGGACTTTAGCTTCTAAAGGTTTAACTTGACCTTGTCCCACAAGATGTCCTAGAAATGTTACAGTAGCATGACAAAATTCAGTTTTTGCAAGATTCACAGTCAGTTTCGCTTTACTGAGTCTGTCGAAGAACTTCCTGATTCTTTGAAGGTGGTCACTCCAACTGTCTGAGTAGATGATGACATCGTCAATATATGCATCACAGCCATCTAATCCACATATAACGTTGTTTACAAGTCGCTGAAACGTTGCAGGAGAATTTTTCATCCCAAACGGCATAACTTTGTACTGGTACAGACCGTTTGGAGTAGCAAAGGCTGATACTTCTTTTGCTCTATCAGTCGGTGGAACTTGCCAGAATACTTTTAGCAGGTCAAATTTGGTGACATATTCAGAATTTCCAACTTTGTCAATACAGTCATCAATTCTTGGTATTGGAAAAGAGTCTGTTTTTGTCACAGAGTTCACTTTACGATAGTCAGTACACATTCTATAAGTTCCATTTGATTTGGGTACTAATATACATGGTGAACTGTAATTACTCTGGCTAGGTTCAATAAAGTCATTTTCCAGTAAGTATTTTACTTCATCTTGGAGGTATTTCTGTTTCAAAGGATTCATCCTATATGGATGTTGCTTTATTGGTTTAGAATCTTCCACAATGACATCGTGATAGATTTTATCTGTTCTTGTGGGGATATCAGGAAATAAATGTTCATATTCATGTATCAACTGTTTCAGCTCTTCCTGCTGCAATGGTTCCAAGTGAGAAAGTTTGTTGTCGAGGTTTCTCAAAATATCAGAATTCTCAAGTTTAGATGGACCAGGATCAGATTTATCAATAAAGTCCGAATTTACTTCAAGATCAGATACATTTGATTCTTGTGGGACAGTGTTTACAACTGTAATTGGTTTTGAAATAGAGCTATCTCTGTCAAAGTATTCCTTTAACATATTTATATGACACATTTGTTTGTTTTTAAGCCTTCCTGGAGTATTAATTATATAGTTTAAATCACTTGTTTTCTTGTCAATAGTGTAGGGTCCAAAATATCTTGCCTGTAAAGGTCTGCCAGGTATTGGCAAAAGAGCAAGGACTTTGTCACCTGCTTTAAATTTTCTATCTATACCATGGTTGTCATATCTTGCTTTCATTTTTCCCTGAGATGTTTTAAGATTAGACCTAGCAACCTCACATGCCCTAGACAGTCTTTTTCTGAAGTCAGAAACATACTGCAGTAAATTCAAAGGTGTTTCATCATTTGAGAGAAATTTCTCTTTCAAAAGTTTTAAAGGTCCACGAACAGAATGGCCAAAAACTAGTTCAAAAGGACTGAAACCAAGAGATTCTTGTACAGATTCTCTGACTGCAAATAGTAACAAATGGATGCCCTCATCCCAGTCTTTTTCAGTGTCAAAGCAATATGATCTTATCATATTTTTTAATGTCTGGTGAAATCTTTCTAAAGCACCTTGACTTTCAGGGTGATAGGCGGATGACCTATATTGCTTGATTCCTAATTCATGCATAACCTGTTGGAATATACCAGACATAAAATTTGACCCTTGATCAGACTGAACTGATTTTGGAAGACCAACAAATGTGAAAAACTTTATAAGAGCTTTGACTATTGACTTTGTTTTGATGTTCCTTAAAGGAATAGCTTCAGGAAAACGGGTAGAAGTACACATAATTGTTAAGAGATACTCATTTCCTGACTTGGTTCGAGGTAAAGGACCAACACAATCTATAAGTATCCTACTGAAAGGTTCATCAAAAGCAGGAATAGGTTGTAATTGAGCTTTGGGAATGGTTTGGTTGGGTTTACCTACCATTTGACATGTATGGTAAGTTTTACAATATTTAGAGACATCTGATTTGAGACCAGGCCAATAAAAATGAGTAATAATTTTGTGATAGGTCTTGTTTATACCTAGATGACCTGACATAGGACTTTCATGGGCTATACTTAGTATTTCATGACGATATGACTTTGGAACCACAATTTGGTGGTAAACAGCCCATTCATTATCAGCTGGGACATCAAATGGTCGCCATTTTCTCATAAGAATCCCATTCTTTATATAGTAACACATTGGGACCTGTGAAATTTCATCTTCAGGTAAAGCCCTAAAAATTAATTTTGAAATCTCAGGATCAGTCTGCTGTTCCTGGATAAGCTGTGACTTTGACAGCGTGTCATGACCTTGGTCAATAGACCGTGGTGGTAAATGACAAGACATTGACGAGTCTGTCTGAGTATCGGACAAACTGGGATCAAGAGACTTTTTAATCTCATTATTAAAATATTGACCGATAAAAGTATCCGTCAAGTCAATGTCAGAGTTTGAGTTTTTCAAAATGGCCTTTTTAGCCATAGCTCGGGTAACTGCACAAGAAGGATACAAGTCAGGAATTTCCTGCTCGATAGGGTCATCTGTTTGACCTATATTTGGTGTGTCAGTTACAAGTGGATTAACCACAACCTTATCTCCAGCTAAGTCATTGCCTAGCAGTAAATGGACACCTTTAAATGGTAAGGAAGGTTTAATACCAATAACCACAGGCCCAGTAACCAAATCTGATGACAAATTAACATGATGGAGAGGGATATTAACAGTTCCACACTCTACACCCTGAATAAGGACACTAGTACCGGAAGAAGTCTTCTCAGAAAAAGGCAGTATATCTGCTAAAATAAGAGATTGAGAAGCTCCTGTGTCTCTTAAAATTTTAATAGGGGTAGGTGGGCAATTATCACCTGAAAGTGATACAAAACCATTCAACATAAATGGTTCAAAAATCTCCATAGTAGAATCAGACTTGGGTTTTGTGACTATGTCAATTGTATTGGTTTTAATAGAAGACTGTGGCCTTGGTCTAAGAGTGGTGAGCCCTGTTGGTTTGGCTTCATCACTTTCTAACTTCCTTTTTAATTTCAAACATTCAGAAACAAGGTGACCAGGTTTCTTACAATAGTTACAAGTGGGTCGAGATAAGGGATATTGACTTTTGGTTTCACTAGTAGAATTGGGTTTGGGTGTATTGGATTGACTGGGCACGCCAGATGAATTACCAGACGTAAATTTATTTTGGGGATGTGAGGAAGTAGGTTTTGCTTTAGCAATAAAAGAAACTTTATGTGTAAGATAGTAATTATCAGCCAGACGAGCTGCTTCTTCTAAAGTTTCAACTTGTTTTTCGTCTAAGAATGTCTTAACATCAAATTGAATACAACGTTTGAATTCTTCAACTAACATAAGTTGTCTGAGTTAATCAAAATTTTGGTCTATTTTCTTAGAACAGCACCATCTATCAAATAACTGTTCTTTGTTTCTAGCAAATTCAACATGAGTCTGGTTAGAATCTTTTTTACAATTTCTAAATTTTTGTCTATATGCTTCTGGGACCAGCTCATAACCTTTGAGAATAAGTTCTTTAACAGTCTCATAATGATGACATTGTTCAACACCTAGTTGTGTATAAATTTCACGAGCTTTGCCTATCAAAACACTTTGCAGAAGCAAAGTCCAGTGCTCTCTTGGCCAATTTAAGTTTTCTGCAACTTTTTCAAAGTGTAGGAAGTATTTATCAACTTCTTTTTCTTGAAATGGAGGAACAAGCCTAATATGTTTTGTAACATCGAAATTGTATTCAATCTTTTGCTTGGGCTGATTTGCTCTTTCTTGCATTTCTATTTCCCTCATTCTTAATTGAAATTCTCTCTCCTTCTCTCTCTCTTCCCTTTCCCTTTCTTCTCTCTCCCTTTCTCTTTCCCTTTCTCTTTCTTCTCTCTCCCTTTCTCTTTCTCTTTCCTTCTCTCTCTCTACTCTTTCTTCTCTCTGTCTTTCCCTCTCTCTTTCTTCTCTTTCCCTTTCTCTTTCTATTTCTAACTGTCTGATCTGAAGTTTTAATTCAAGTTCTTTCGAACTTGAAACTGACTGAACGTCAACTATCAGGGAAAGAGCATTTTCATTGAAAATCTCCTCATCAACAAAATATTGTACCAAAATGTTCTTAATTTCATGTTTACCCATTGAAGATTTTATTTCAGACAATTTATAGTGCTTCGCAAGATTAAGCAAATCAGTCTTTTTACCCAAATTCAATAACTCCACAGACGGTTCAGCCGTAAATTTATCTAAGTCAAAAGACATGTTTGTTTGTTGCTGGATTCAAGTACAAAATTGTATTATAATTACTGATTAGTAAACGAATGCGTTAGTCTTATTTTCCAATCGATGGTTAATCCCAAAAGGAAAACGAATGCGTTAGTCTAGTTTCCAATCCCGGACGAGCCCCCAATTTCTGTTACGAGTCAGGCGTAACTAGAAAGAAGAAGCCAGCAACAAACGATAACAATTAACAGAATTTATTAACAAAAATATCAAATAAACAGTGACAATATTACAATAGTACAAAACAATACCTTAGACGTTAAATTCAGAAGACAAACTATTCCAGTCTTAATTCCAATCTGATCCTGATCCAAACTGAATGTAATCCAAGCACACAAAGTAATCCTCACTTTAGTCTGGTCTGATCCAAATCCAAACTGAATGTAATCCAGGCACTAAAATATGACACAAACACAAGATAATCCCCACTGTAGTCTGGCAATCATGTATTAACTAGTGAACACTGAGATGTAAAAAGCTTTTCCTTTTATAATAACAGGGAAACTTCCAGAAAATTCATGTTAAAATCAGTTGCATAATTCTTAGTAATCAGATTGTATAAAGGCCTGGAAACTTCCAGCACAATATTCTACAAGAGAGAGTTCAGTTCTAAAAATAGCAACAGGGGAAAACCATTCAAAAATAGATACACACATGAACAAAGCTAGGAATAACTGGGTATGTACATAACAATCTGCTGATATGGAATCCCATTTAACTTTATTTTTAGCTCACCTGAGCACAACGTGCTCAAGGGGAGCTTTTAGGATCACCTGGTGTCCGTCTTCCGTCGTGCGTCGTGCGTCATGCGTCGTCAACAATTCTTTAAACATCAACTCCTCCTAAACTGCTGGGCCAATTTGGACCAAACTTGGCAGGAATGTTTCTTGGGAGGTCCTCTTTAAAAATTGTTCACAGAATTTGATTCCATCAAAAACTCTGGTTGCCATGGCAACCAAATGGAATTTTTTAGCAAATTCTTTAAAGATCTTCTCCTCTGAAACCGCTGGTCGGATTTTAAAATAATTTCACAGATATGTTCCTTGGGTGACCCTTTTCAAAATCTGTTTGTGAAATTTTGATCCGTCAAAAAATGTGGCTCTGGTGACTGGGGGCTACTTGCACTATACAGAAATGAAGGAATTCTTTAAAAATCTTCTCTGAAACCACAGGTTGGATTTTGAAATAATTTCACAGATATGTTCCTTGGGTGACCCTTTTCAAAACTTGTTCGTGAAATTTTGATCCGTCAAAAAATGTGGCTCTGGTGAATCGGGGCTACTTGCACAATACAGAAATGAAGGAATTCTTAAAAAATCTTCTTCTCTGAAACCGCTGGTCAGAATTTGAAATAATTTCACAGATATATTCCTTGGGTGACCCTTTTCAAAAGTTGTTCGTGAAATTTTGATCCGTCAAAAAATGTGGCTCTGGTGAATGGGGGCTACTTACACTATACAGAAATGAAGGAATTCTTAAAAAATCTTTTCTGAAACCATTGGTCAGATTTTGAAATAATTTCATAGAGTTTTTCCTTGGGTGACCCTTTTCAAAATTTGTTTGTGAAATTTTGATTGGTCAAGAAACATGGCTCTGGTGAATGGGGGCTACTTGCACTATAGGGAAATGAGGAAATTCTTGAAAATTCTTCATCTCTGAAATGGCTGGACAGATTTTGAAATGATTTCACAGAGATGATCCTTGGGTGACCCTTTTCAAAAACTGTTCACAAAATTTTGATCCGTCAAGAAACATGGCTCTGGTGAATGGGGGCTACTTGCACTATATGGAAATGAAGTAATTCTTGAAAATTCTTCTTCTCTGAAACCCCTTGTCAGATTTTAAAATAATTTGACAGAGATGTTCCTTGGGTGACCCTTTTCAAAAGCTGTACATATAATTTTGATCTGTCAAGAAACATGGCTTTTGTGAATGGGGGCTACTTGCACTGTATGGACAAGATGAAATTCTTGAAAATTCTCTTTCTCTGAAACCCCTGGTCAGATTTTAAAAGAAATTTTCTGAAATGTTCCTTGGGTGACCCTTTTCAAAACTTGTTTGTAAATTTTGATCCATCAAGAAACATGGCTGAGGGATACTTGCTGTTGTACAGAAATGAAGAATTCTTAAAAATTCTTCTTTTTGAAACTGATGGTCAAATTTCGAAATGACTTTTACAGGTGACCTTTTGAAAATTGCTTAGCAAAATTATAAATTTGGTTCCAATGTTTCAATACCTCAAAAAAAAAAAGGCTATGGTCATCTCAAAAATTCAGGTGAGCGATCCAGGGCCATCTTGGCCCTCTTGTTTCATTTTATTAAACTGGTTTCTCTCAAATCAAAATATGAATAGTCAAGTACATGTACAAAGTGATCAAACTACCAGCAAAGTGACTAAGGTCCTTTTGGGCTTTTTTTTTCTCATTACATGCTTAATTTTAATGCATTCTCCACCATATGTAGAGTGGTATAAGTATCATTTAATACTTTTTTTTTTTATGGGGGGGGGGGGAAGAGAGGACTTTTAGAAATATTGTTTGAAAAGGAGAAAATGCTGGTAACCAGCATTTTCTCCTTTTCCAACAATGTTTTCTAACCAACCAAAGAAATATTTCACCATTTGAGCCACATTGCAATTTAAGTCTGCAGTTGCTGTCGGCGTGGACAAGGCTAAGATTTTGTCGTCTGGTAAAGGGTTGTCGTCTGGTAAAGGGTTAATTAATACAGGAAAGAAGAAAGAGGTAGAACTTTAATGTGTTTGGCTATAAAACGGAAACTGTGATTTTTGTAAATTATTGTATCTTATAATTCTTATTATTATGTGGTTGTGATATAGAACAGTAATTCAACAGAGAATATTACAATAAGGTTTTGAAATGGATAGCAGTAAAACTGGAAAAAAGGTATCGTACATAATATGGACAAAACATTTACCACATAAATTTCCCCTTTTTTTTTTCAGTATAATATACCCGTTACGAATTTTCTTATCTCATACACGTTTAACCAATTACCACACAATCCCTACTTTTGACCCCTGTGAAAGAAGCCTTTGGAAAACATTTTGGGAAAAGGAGAAAATGCTACTAACCAGCATTTTCTCCTTTTTCCACAATGTTTTCAACTCTTCACAACACAAATTTTAATTTTTCAGACACTTTTATTATATCATCGGCAGATGCTTTCCATTTGGACAAGTCTTAACCCTTTCCCATACAATCCCTGGTTTTTACAGGTCTAGAATAGTAGCCTTTTGAAAACATTGTGGGAAAAGGAGAAAATGCTGGTAACCAGCATTTTCTCCTTTTCCCACAATGTTTTCTACCCTGTCATAGACAGAAATCATCTTTTCAGCAAGAGTTGAATTGTCATCTGCAAATGATTTCAGTTTGGTCTAGCCCAAAAGTTTGTCGTTTGGGAAAGGGTTAATATTACTGCATGTGCAGCTGTACAGTTTTGCACCTTCTTATCTATGATTTGTGAGATATCTTCATGTGACATTTGTTGGTGTTCAAGATAAAGTTTGATTAAATTTGTCAAGAAAAAATGTTATCAAGCTTACCAAAATCTCACTTAACCCATTACCACACAATCCTTACTTTTGACGCCCCTGAGAAAGAAGCCTTTTGAAAACACTATGGGAAAAGGAGAAGATTCTGGTAACCAGCATTTTCTCCTTTCCCCGGAGTGTTTTCTACCCTTCCCAGAAATTTTTTTTATTTTTCAGTCACCTTTATTTTACTGTCTGCAAATGCCTTCAATTTGGACTAGTCTAAAATTTTCTCATGTGGTAAAGAGTTAATTACATTTTCCCTAGACTTCTTTAATAGAATTTCATCTTGAACCAGTTGTCCATTTGAAAAATGTTAGATATGTTACATGGGATAATGTAATATACAAAAAGAAACCCATCCTAAGTTATGCCTGTTTTTTTTTAATGCTATACCACACAATCCCGACTAGTATCAACACCCCTGTGAAAGAAACCTTTTGAAAACATTGTGGGAAAAGGAGAAAATGCTGGTAATCAGCATTTTCTCCAATTCCCACAATGTTTTTTTCCCTTATTTAAACAAATTTCAATAATCATTGTTTAGTCACATTCATTTTGCCTTCTGCAAAATGCCTTCAATTTGGACCAGTCTGAAATTTTGTTGTTTAGTAAAGAGCTAACATGCACAGTGCCATTGTTCTTCTTTTTCAGTTCATTTTACAGGCATTTGGAAGAGGGCGTGCAGATTATACAGGGCAAAATGGTAGAGACAGGCCTGTAGACGACAGCGGCAGAAGCAATGGAGATAGTTCCAATAATGCATCTAAAGATGAATCTATAGAACTGATTGAAGAGGAACTGGTTACTAAAGTAAAAGTTGTTGGTGTACAAAGTAAACCTAAGCTAGCTAATACAGTCAGAAAACATGGTGGTGTTACAGTCAAGAACATTGGCACTAATGAAGTGGATCAGATAGACAGTGGTTCTACATGGAGAGGGGCAGTTTCTGTTGAAACAAACAGGTCCAGTGTAAGTATTTATTTTGTTTCTTTCCCTTTCTAGGAGTTTCTTTTACCAGTTCTTCACTGAGCTTTGGTAGCTCAGTTAGTAATTAACAGGATTTAAGAACTGGAGGAGTCACAACTCGGCCGATTCCGTGCAAAAATCTAACCTCTTCCGTATCAAGGAGATTTCCATTTTGAAATGAGAATCACATGATTCTATATTCTTCTTCTGGGTCATATAAACCAGGGATTGTTTGGTAGAGGGTTAAAATTTGATATTGTGTAGTAAAGCATTTAACCCATTACCTACTTTTGATGACCCTAAGATCACTTTTATTTTGTTGTCTGCAAATGCTTTCGATTTGGACAAACCTAGAATTTATGTCGTGTGGTAAAGGGTTAATGCTTATCAAATGAACCAAACGTCTTACTTTTTCTGATGGCCTAATTATATTAGGTTTACTTTTACCTTTCTACACATAAGTCTTCAAATTTCAGGTGAAACCAGTGGAAAATTTTGGAATTACCATTCATGGCTTTGACAATTGCCCGTTTTTCTACGATCCCAAGACAGTAGAATTTATACGCAATTCAAACACCATGTTTATCATGAGAGGCCTGCCTGGTAGCGGAAAATCCACTCTCGTAAAATGTCTCCGTCATATTTATCCTCAGTCTGTGGTTTGCTCAGCAGATGATTATTTTTTGACCACTGATGGGGAATACAGGTAACTTTGATTTTTCTTTTAACCGTTTACCACACAATTTTGTGTTTTAACCCATTACCACACAATCCCTACTTTTGACGACCCTGAGAAAGAAGCCTTGAGAAAACATTGTGGGAAAAGGAGAAAATTCTGGTAACCAGCGTTTTCTCTTTTTCCCACGATGTTTTCTTCCCTTGACAAGACCAGTTTCAAATTTTCAGTCAGTTTTATTTTGTCGTCTGCAAATACTTTCGAATCTTAAATTTTGTCATTCGGTAATGGATTAATATGTCATCTGCAAACTATTGTTTGGATTCTGCATGGTAGTGTAGGAATCGTGATCTGGATACCCTGGGTTCAAGCCTAAGGAGATCCACTGGGTGTTTTGTGGAAATGTCCTTGGGCAGGACACTCCAGAGCCTAGAAACCCGGGAAATACATGAATATGTGACCTGTCACCATGGTATGACTCAAATTATGTTGAAACTGATGTAAAACGCCATTCAATCAATGCAAATGATTTCAATTTACAAAATTCAGAAATTTTGTCGTGTGGTAAAGAATTAAGAAAATGGTTTAACTTTACAGTATTAACCCTTTACTCCATAGATACTCATTTCTACGCATCGCTCGTAGGAGCCTTTGGAAACATTGTGGCAAAGGGTGAAATTGCTCATGACGAGCAATTTCACCTTTTGTCACAATGTTTTCTATGCTATCAAAGGGTGTCATATACATATAAAAAACAGCTTCATCCTTGCTGTTATTTAGGGTCAATTAGAGATACCATAGAAATGCCTTATGGGGTAAAGGGTTAACCATGGTACATGATAATTTTAGACATAGGAACATACATTTTGAATTCCACATGGTTTTAGAAAGAGAAACACATGTACACCATTTGGTCCATGAAAAAGCAAAGACAATTTTGAGTCATATGTGACATATTAGGATCTGAAATTAGTTGGGAATTATGATATATATATATTTTTTTAACAAACATGTCAGCTCCTCAGACTCAAAAGCCTTTGCATAAGACAATTCAAATGACGCTCAAATTATGGAGCTTGTCTTTGATAGGGTAGAAAGCATTGTAGGAAAAGGAAAAAATGCTGGTTACCAGCATTTTCTTCTTTTCTCCACAATATTTTTTAAAGATTTATTTCTTTGGGTATTTAACCCATTACCACACAATCCCTTCTTTTGACGCCCCTGAGAATGAAGCCTTTTGAAAACACTGTAGGAAAAGGAGAAAATGCTGGTAACCAGCATTTTCTCATTTTCCCACAGTGTTTTCTACCCCTCCAAGAACAAATTTCAATTTTTTCAGTCACCTTAATTTTGTTGTCTGCAAATGCTTTCAATTTGAACCAGGCTAAAATTTTGTCGTGTGGTAAAGAGTTAAAGCTAAGGATTGTGTGTAAATGTTAAAACAAGGCTCTTTCAAATTTTTAAAAAAAAAAGTTGGGGATAAGTTTGGGAAATTTTTTCTTAAAATCCTACAAATATCAGATTCATGTGCTGACATAATGATATCTTGCAAAATGACATCAGAATTAATTTTATGAAACCACATTACATATGGGGGATTCCATGTGTAGACCCTTACTCAGAAGGTAGTATGAAAAGCTGTCACTTAACTTTTTTGCCACACAATCTGGAGTTTTAGCAGCCTTTTGAAAACATCTGCAAAATGAAGAAAATGCTGGTTGCCAGCATTTTATCCTTTTACCACAAGGTTTACTACCCTATCAAATATAAATTCCATCGTTTGAGCCACTGACATCTGCAACTGGAATCATTCCTCTCCCACTGCTGACTATTGTCGCGACGATGGTTATGTGGGAAAGCAGCCAGTGGCTTATAAAGAAAATTGTGCGGAGCACTTGTAAAAGAGTCTCAGGGAAAACAAGAATACGTGCATTGGCCACCACAATATAACTGGAATAACACTGAAAACAGCGTTAAACCGCATACAATCATAATCATACCATTTTATACAAGGTTCCCTTTCCTCCTAAACCAAGTTTCACATGGTTCGCACAGGTCTTGAAAAACCCTTGAATTCGATCTCTGCCTTATAAAACCCTTAAAAATGATTTACAGCCTTATAGAACCCTTAAAAACTGCAGAAAGTCCTTAAAAAAACCCTTAAAAATTGTTTCCCGAGTGAGCTGTACATTAGGTCTTTCAAGTAGACAAAGATAATGGGTGCCAGTCTATTATGCTGGTATACACTTGTACCCGACCTAATGGTAGCAGAAATACGTGAAAATGGAAGGCTGTACACCACACAATGATACGGCATAACACACAGATCCTTTTCTATGCCGCCTTAGGGAAAAATCGTATGTATTAAAACAAACTCTGGACGAGTTCTTCAACAAAACTATCCTTTGAATTTACCCTTTTTTTTGAAAACGAGAAGAAAATGGACGAGTGGAACTAAAGTCGTAGTTTTATACATGACCAGAGAACATAGACGCTTTACTAATCATGATTAATAAGCGCTTCAAAAACGTTGAGTGCATGATTCAGCTCTTTTGAACACGTAATCGGCGGTCGTCTGCGAGGGAAAAATCTTCAACCATGGGAAAGTGTATTTTCAGTAAAAAGTGGCTTACAGACCAGAAATACAAACTAAGACAATTGAAGTTCGACAAACACAGCGTATTTTGTTGTATTTGAAATAAATAGATCTAATAGACTTAGATCTAGGAGAGTAGATCTAGACTAGATCTATGCCCTGAACTCGCTAATGAAAAGTAAGAAGTAGGCCTAATCCAATCTAGATCTAGATCTGCTGCCGCTACATCTACAACGATACCTATTTCAGCAGCTTTTAAAATTGCACTAAAGACAAGTGTAGACCCTGTTCATAGTAGTGCAACCAAATTAACAATCCCCTTACCTACAGATGATCCCCAGTTGGGTAACATTCCCACACAAGCAAACACTGGGACATTAGACTTGTTTGTTACACAGAGTGGCACATTGATTGGGAAACAAGTTCTAGCAACTTAGACAAATCTTTCTCAATTCTGCTTCCAGGAAACTGCACCAGTAGATCTACTTGTGCCAAATGTGTGGTCCAATGCAACCTCATACCCCAGGTTAACCCTTTCCCAAACAACAAATTTTGGACCAGAACAAATTGAAAGCATTTTGCAGATGATTAATTAACAGTTGCTAAAAAAGATGATTTTTCTATATTACAGAAAAGAAAACATTGTGGGGAATAGAGAAAATGTTGGTTACCAGCATTTTCTCCTTTTCCCACAATGTTTTCAAAAGTCTTCTATTCCTGACCAGTGAAAACTAGGAATTGTTTGGAAAAGGGTTGAAGCATTACATTACTCTCCATGCATTACCCCTGGGAAAATTGACTAGCAAATCTTCATTTTCTATAAATATTCATATGGTCGGAAAATACTCTAGATCTAATAGCCAATCGAAAGATTGATAAGATATTCATTCTTTCTAGTAGGGAGGGCAATTTCATTTCGTCAGATACTAAAAATAGAAATGATGGCATATTTGTGATAAAAATAGTTTAAATTTTCTCAAAGAAAAATTGAGATGACCAATCAAAATGCTTCACGAATAATTCATGAGAACAAGGAAATGCCAGCCAAATAACCCAGGGTAGATTACAGCATGAATTGAAACTGGGTCAATGAGGATTGGGCCAATGTATTATGTCGGATTTAACACCCACTCTAGCTCTTTTTCTGTGCTTTAACTCCTTATCAAAGGACCAAAATTCAACACATTTGCAGACGACAAATCCATGCAGTGCAAACTATGGGATTTTCAGGTGAAATAGCAGAAAACATAGTGGGAAAAGAAGAAACTGCTGGTTATTAGCATTTTTTTTCTTTTCCAACAATGATTTCATATGTCCACTGCTTCACTCAGGGTCATTAAAACTCTGGATTTTGCAGTAAAGGTTAGGGTAAATAACTGCTTTGCATGGAATATTCCAGATTTGATCATTCCAAGTTGTCAGAAGCTCACTCTGAGTGTCAGAGTAAAGCTACAGAACAATGCAAGAATGCCACACCTGTCGTGATCATCGACAACACAAACATACAGCGATGGGAGATGAGCTTCTATCTCCGACTTGCTCAGAGTCAACACTACTATCACACGATCATTGTAGAACCGCAAACACCATGGCGACACGATGTGGGGGAACTGTCCAAACGAAATAAACATGGTGTGGATATCGACACCTTGTATGGTAAATTAAAGAAACTTCAGGAGCAAGATGTACAGCCAATTTATTATGGGTAATTTTTCAGTTCTTTTCATACTAATGTTACTTATCACAGAGTGTTACGTGACGCATAGATCTATTTCCGTGTTCATAAACACCTAAAAATTACAATGTAGATCTAGAATCTACATATTATGTTTTTCAGCAGCATGTGTCCCATGGACGCAAAAAAGTCATGCAAAATTTACATTAAAAAAAGTCATGCCAAATATGCATTAAAAACAAATCATGCCAAATCTGCATAAAAATTATGAATAGAATAAAAGAAGATCTGCCGTAGATGGCGTGTTTTTTTATAAATTTCCTTTAATCCTCTGCAGTCAACACTGCTCTGTCAAACGTGGGCTTATTCCTTTTCGAAACAATCCCTGATTTTTACGACCCTGAGATAGAAGCCTTTTGAAAACATTGTGGGAAAAGGAGAAAATGCTGGTAAATAGCATTTTTTCCTTTTTTCCACAATGTTTTTTACATGATCCAAAACAGAAATCATGTTTTCAGTTACATTTAATTTGTCGTCTGCAAATCCTTTGAAATTGGACCAGTCTAAAATTTTGTCGTTTGTTAAAGAGTTAACTCTTTACCACACAAGAAAGTTTTAGACTGGTCCAAATTGAAAGCATTTGCAGACGACAAAAGAAAGGTGACTGAAAAATTGAAATGTGTTCTGGGAAGGGTAGAAAACACTGTGGGAAAAGAAGAAAATGCTGGTTACCAGCATTTTCTCCTTTTCCCACAGTGTTTTCAAAAGGTTTCTTTCTCAGGGGGTGTCAAAAGTAGGGATTATGTGGTAATGGGTTAATGGGTCTTTGTGATGCAATATACCATGCAAGTTTTCACAGGATTATAGATCTATGAAAATTATTTTTGTTCAACAAGCAATTGAATCATGATATAGACTGGTCCTCTGACATGAAGAATATTGATTGGTGGCATGAAGTTTTGGCCCAGGTCAACTTTGGCAGACTGGGCAGGCTAACCTTAGTCCGTAGTTTTCATAGATGCATTAACCAAATTACCACACAAAGCCTACTTTTGACGACCCTGAGAAAGAAGCCTTTTAAAAAACATGATGGGAAAAGGAGAAAATGCTGTTAACCAACATTTTCTCCTTTTCCCACAATGTTTTCTACCCTTCACAAAAACAAATTTCAAATTTTCAGTCACTTTTATTTTGTCGTCTGCAAATGCTTTCGATTTGGACAAGCCTAAAATATTGTTGTTTGGTAATGATTAAAGCCCCATTTTCATAGAGCATAACTCATATTTATTTTACATTGATTGAAAAACAAGTTCTGGCAACTTTTACTAATTTCTCTCGATTCTACCTTTTGGAAACTTCACCTGTACTCACACCAATTGAATTGGCCAATGAAAGGTCCTAAAGTTGACACCTGCTCTTTGGAATCGAACTAGGGACCTTATGGATGTGAGGCCAACGTTCAACCTCACATATTGGTTGTATTGATTGACTGTATGGTGTTTAAAGCCATTTTCAACATTATTTCAGTTATATCGCAGTGGTCAGTGCACCTATCCATGCTTTACCAGTGCTCCACAGAATATTCTTTCCAAACCACTGGCTGCTTTCCCACATAACCATTGTTGAAACAACCATCAGATGTGGCAGAGTAATCTATCATCAATCCTCTGAAAGAAAATAGATGAGTCAGGGATAGAACTCAACAATCCCGTGTTCTCAAGTTCGCTGCTGACTGAGCTACCAGGGTTCGGCTTCAACCTAACAACCTGCGACACTGCCAGCTCAAAGCTGTTAGCAGATTGGTGGGGTTGGTTGGTGTAGAGAACCATTTCTTGTAACTGTAATTCTTTTTTTCAGGTGGTTTTTGACAAAGAGAGATTCAGCAAGCATTGTGGAAACAGCGAAAAATCTGTTAAAAAACTGTGTAGGTGAGCTGAGGGTCAGTGATGTATCAGGCTGTACCAAGTTGAAAGGTTGGCTTTTCTAATCAAGTGTAGAATATATAGAGGATATTTGTTTTTCACTGTGAAAGATTGAAAACATTATCAGTAATGGGTTAACCCATTACCACACAATCCCTACTTTTGACGCCCCTGAGAAAGAGGCCTTTTGAAAACACTGTGGGAAAAGGAGAAAATGCTGGTAACCAGCATTTTCTCCTTTTCCCACAGTGTTTTCTATCCTTCCCAGAACAAATTTCTATTTTTCAGTCACTTTTATTTTGTCGTCTGCAAATGCTTTCAATTTGGACAAGTCAAAAATTTTCTCATGTGGGAAAGAGTTAAAGGGTTAAAGTGAAAGATCAAAATTTATTTCATTGAGTGAACATCATCAGTAATATTTTCACAGATGGCAAAATTTAAGACCTATCCAAATTGAAAGCATTTGCAGACAACAATTTCAAAGTGACTCAAATGGTGCAGTTTTGGGGACAGGTAGAAAACATTGTTGGAAAAGAAGAAAATGCTGGTTACCAGCATTTTCTCCTTTTCCCACAATGTTTCAAAAGGCTTCTTCCTTAGAGTCATCAAAAGGCGTCTTTGTGTGGTAAAGCTATAAAAAACAAAAATTCTAATTACATTTTTTTTCATGTTTTAACCCTTTCTTGGGGGAGGGAACTTGATCAAAATCTGGTATAATTGTTTTCGATTATTTCCTGTTGAGTACTCCCTCCACATAGCAAAGCATTACAATATTATATCAAGTGCAAGGAATCTAAGGTAAATTATACCATATTTCTATCCGGTTGTGTGGCACCTACATTTTGCCGAGGTAACTAGTGCATGGGAACAACAGTAACTGTTTCCACTTTAAATTGAAGAGATAGAATATAAGAATCAGTATTTTTACTGGTTGTAACCATGAAACATTGAAACATGTTTTACCAATATTTCTTTTTTTAGATTTTGTCGTTTGGGAAAAAAGTTAATTCTTTACCAAAAAGGCAAAATTTTACCAGTATTTTCTCCTTTTCCCACAATGTTTTCCTAGAACCTTTATCTCGGGGTCGTAAAAACCAGGGAGTGTTTGGACAATTATGTTCTCTTTCATTACCAAACAACTATATTTTAGGCTTGTCCAAATTGAAAGCATTTGCAGAGAACAAAATAAATAAAAGTGACTGAATTTCTGAAATTTATGTTGTGAAGAGTAGAAAACGTTGTGCGAAAAGGAGAAAATGCTGGTTACCAGCATTTTCTCCTTTTCCCACAAAGTCTTCAAAAGGCCTCTTTCTCAGGGTCGTTAAAAGTCGACGTTGTGTGATAAAGGGTTAAAAGAACACAACAATGAATCATTTAGAAATATTGCACAATTTTATCGTCTTTACACATACCAGAATATTGCACAGATTTCTTTTGATTTTGATGTTTGTAAGTTGGATGAAGCTTTCTTTAAATATTGACTATAAAAATGTTTTCCGTTTCTGTTTCAAAATTTTACTCCTGGTTCTGTTTTAGGTATTCTTGAAGACTTCGACATTTGTTACACCGATCCCAAAGGAATATTACACTGCACATCGAAATTTCTTGGCAGCAGTTCATCTCATCCCTATCATCATAGTAATGCAGTGAAAGATTCGATTGGCAGAGTTTACACTTTGGAGATCTCAGGTTTCGTATACACTGAACGATCCATTAGTGCATGTGTTAATTTGACGAGTTCAAGTTCAGTTGATAAGAGATTGCTTTCATTGTATGAAAAAGAGGAAGAGATGGTTTTGCGTGATAGATATAAAGGAACTTCAAAACATGACACAGCTTTAAGTCACTTTCATCATGGTTCCGGTGCTCATGTCACAATAAAGGTGTCCAATAACTCGCAAGCGAAAGTGAGTGGGGATGATATTTTACGAATCTGTGAATTTCGTCTGCATGGAAAAGGAGCCAGGCATGATACCAGTCAAGGGACGGTGCACATTTTTCCAGAGAATTTTTTTTATTTTGAATTAGAAGAACCCATGAGATTTCAAACATTGTTTCATGGTTACTATGCTGTTGGGAGGCGTTGAATCTTGAAGCTTAGGTTTAATTCTTTAGGACAAAATTTTGGACTGGACCAGTTTGAAAGCATTTGAAGACCATATATTAAATGTAGCTCAAAAGATGACTTCTGTCTGTGATAGGATAGAGAAAACATAGTAGGAAAAGGAGAAAATGTTGGTCATCATTATTTTCCCCTTTTCTCACATTGTTTTTAAATACATCTTACACATGGTCGTTAGTGTGTTTTATGGGAAAAGTAGTCAGTTACTTAGAAAGGAAGTTGTGTCAGTACAATTGTGAGAAAGCAGGGAAACATGTTCATAAGTGCACTGATGGCTGTGATATGACCTAAGTTATTAAAACGGTCTAAAGCTCCAGTACAAACAAATCAGAAAGGCAGATAACCATCAAATTATTTTTGATACAGTTCATCCCCCCCTTTTCCACTGAGAAAAAACAGGCCAAGTTCTTGCAAAAGGAGCCTTGATGCATCTTTGTGACTTAAAATACCAAGGAAGTTATCACATGATCGTGCATCTTTAACCCTTTCCCAAACAATCCCTGGTTTTTACGACCCTGAGATGAAAGCCTTTTGAAAACATTGTGGGAAAAGGAGAAAATGCTGGTAACCAGCATTTTCTCCTTTTCCCACATTGTTTTCTACCCTATTGGAAACAAATTTCAGTTTTTGAGTTACATTTTTTTTTTTTGTTGTTGTTGTCTGAACGTACTTTCAATTTGGACCAGTCTAAAAGTTTGTCGTTTGGTAAAGGGTTAAAGTCCATTTTGTGTAACAGTGGACTGAATCATGAGGAAAGCTGGTCCTTAGACAAGCAGAAAAATAAATGGCAAAATTAGCAAGAAGTTTTGATCCAGGTCAGCCTGCTCGAATTACGAAGGTTGACCTGGATCAGTACTTTTTGCAGATGTATTAACCTATTACCACACAATCCCTACTTTTGACACCCCTGAGAAAGACGCCTTCTGAAAACACCGTGGGAAAAGGAGAAAATGCTGGTAACCAGCATTTTCTCCTTTTCCCACAGTGTTTTCTTCCCTTCCCAGAACAAATTTCAAATTTTCAGTCACCTTTATTGTGTCGTCTGCAAATGCTTTCAATTTGAACCAGTCTAAAATTTTGTCGTGTGGTAAAGAGTTAAGACTCCTTTTCACAGGCCATGGCATATCTACAATGGAATATTTGCAGTGGTAGTCACATATAGTGCCTTTATTTATATGTTATGTTGGTAATTAAGTTCTATCGTTAACATTGTTGCTTTGTTGTTAGAGTCACTCTGTGTGAGAAGGGGGGTTTAATGCATCTGGAAAAAGTATTGACCAAGGTCATACCCGGTTGTGGCCAACTTTCTTTCTGGCGTATTTTCGCCTCTCATCTCTGCTGAAGCATGTGAGAAAAGTAGTCGGTGGCTTTGGAAAGAAAGTAGTGTTAGGACTGGTATGAGAAAGCCAGGAAACACAATGTGCGTCACCGACCGCAATGATATTACCTTAGCTGTAAAAGTGGTGTTAAACCCCAACACAACAACCGCACTAGCTAACTTGGGTCAAAACTTTTTGTTGCTGGTCAAGGGGACCAGTTTATCTCATGATTTAGTCGTTAGACAAAGTGCTTTTTTCATGACTTACTTGGCACAATGCATTACTAAGATGCATTGAACTCTCTTATTTCCTAGCATGTTTGTTTGTTTATGTCCATGTGACCTTGTATATAAGAAAAAATCTTTCTATCATGGTTTATTGATGATAAACCACAGTTGTGAGTTATGAGGCAATATAAATAATCCACAAGGGCCACAGCCTGAGTGGTTTATTCACTGTGCCTCATATCTCACAACATGGTTTATTGATGGTAACCATGATAAAAAGAAGATTATTTCAATTCTAACATAACCAACTCTTAATGAAAGGAAAACAAGTTCATACTTTGAGTACAGACGTGGATGCAGATTATATTCCATTGAATGACTTACTTGATACAGGGTGACTTCACTCTGTATGGGGGTGAGGTCACTACTCTATGTAGAAGAACATAGATTTTACCAAACTTATATTACCCTGTGTTTATAGTGCGGAATTCATGTGTCATGTTAGGATGTTTATTTAACCTTTAACCCAATGATCCGATCTCTTTCGACCCTGAAAAAAGAAAGCTTTTGATGTCATTGTTGGTAAAGGAGAAAATGCTGGTAACCAGCATATTCAACTTTTCCCACAATGTTTTTCTACCTTTGTTGAAGACAAACAACATGATTTGAAATTTAGCCACATTAAATGGGCTATTCATGAACTTATTTGACATGGACAAGTCTACATAAATCTAAGTCAAGCAAAGTATTAAATATCAAGTTGGATGTTTTTAATAGTTCCAGCATGTGTTATTAAAGTGTTTTTATTATTTCTTTTCAGTAAGAGAAATCTTCTTTATTTAGCCTTTTATTTATACCACAATCCTGAGCCACATTTGTTGTAGCATCTGCAGACACATTGGATTCGCACAAGTCCAAATCTGCTGTGTTTGGTAAAGCATTACCTCAGTCCTGTTTGGTAAAGCATTGCCTCAGTCCTGTTTGGTAAAGTGTTACCCTCAGGCCTGTTTGGTAAAACGTTACACTCAGTCCCGTTTGGTATAGGGTTATCTCAGTCCCATTTGGTAAAGTTACCTCAGTCCTGTTCGGTAAAGAGTTACCTCAGTCCTGTTTCGGTAAAGAGTTACCTCAGTCTTCTTTGGTAAATTGTAACCTCAGTCCTGTTTTGATAAAGTGTTACCTCAGTCCTGTATGGTTAAGAGTTACCTCAGTCCTGTTTGGTAAAGAATTACCTCAGTTCTGTTTGATAAAGTGTTACCTCAGTCCTGTATGGTAAAGAGTTACCTCAGTCCTGTTTGGTAAAGAGTTACCTCAGTCCTATTTGGTAAAATGTTACCCCAGTCCCTTTTTGTTTAAGTGTTACCTCAGTCCTGTTTGATAAAGTGCTACCTCAGTCCGTTGTGGTTGACGTATCTGACTCATGACCTGGTGGTTGCGGGTTGGATACCAGGTTGAGGTAAAACTTTCTTTTTCGGTGATTTTTTGCTTCTCACCTCTGGTGCTAGTGAAAGAAGCAGTCAAAGGCTTGGAAAGAAAGCTGAGTCAGTGTTGATATGAGAAAACCAGAAACAGATGTGTGGGTGCTATGACAGCGTCGATGTGTCCAAAGCTGTTAAAACGGTGTTGAACTCCAATATCAACTAACAGTTCATTGCATTATTTATACACTAACAGCATTTTTCTTTATTCCCAAATGGTCTGTTGAAAATTAACCCTTAACCACACAGTGCCGACTTTTGACGCTCCTGGGAAAGAAGCCTTTTGAAAACATTGTGGGAAAAGAAGAAAATGCTGGTAACCAGCATTTTCTCCTTTTCCCACGATGTTTTCTACTCTGTCAAAGAAAAATTACACCATTTGAGCCACACTGAAATTGTCCTCTGCAAATGCTTTCAATTTGGACAAGGCTAAAATTTTGTCGTCTGGTAAAGCATGCAGCCTCTTGAGGGCCCCAAATGAGCAATTTCGCTTTTTGTCACACTGTTTTTACTATAAGAAAAGCCTTATAATAAGTACAGTATATAAAATTTCATAAATTATCAAACTCACGCACACAGTTTACATTTACATACATGTCGGCTCTCCTGGACTCATGGTTTATATACATTGTGAACTTTAAATATGAATTATTACGAACATATTTTTTTGTAATGGCAAAATGATAGAAAATATGTACAAGTCAGATCAAAACACCGTGTCTTTTTATGTGACCATTACAACCCGCGTCAACACACTGTGCAATGTTGTCACCTACAACCCACGTCATACAACAGCGTAAGTTCGTTTGCCGACTGCTCCATAGTCACATTTTATATCATGCACAAAAGTAAGACTGTCTCTACAAAGAAGTGGATCTTTTGAGGATGATGTTGTCGTGAATGTTTGAGTAATTGTTGTTTCTTCATCATTCGTACATTTGTTCAGAAACGGTGTTTTAGAGATCTGAAATGGAAGATTATTTGTAAAATACATGTATGGAATACATGTTTTTTTTTTATGCTTTGTACAACAAAAACAAAACATTGGTATCTATTTGCATTGCGAGGTTAGCGCAATGCAAAGTACTTCTATACCATTTTAACCTTTCGGATGCTATGTGCAACTTACTGACCTTTTAGCGGACAGCATAGATCAAGATCAGACCGCACAGAACGTGCAGTCTGATCTTGATATACACTGTCTGATTAGGAGATATCTCTCCCCCAAAACAACTTATTTGAGTTTTTAAAACTCTGCTTGAAAACCTTTTTTTCACTTATTTAGAAAGATAAAAGTAAAGGTTTGTATCTGTAGATAATTTACGCCATCTCTCTTGGTAATTTGATCCTAGTTAAGAACTACTGCTACAGTTTAATCTTGTTTTAAAGACACATATCATTTCAAGCAACTTCATGTACTTCCTTTTAAACAATTGAAGTCAGTGTCCGTTACACTGTAACCCCACCCCCACTGACTTCATGGATACGTTTACTTCCAGAGTCCTAGTCTTTTAAACCGATTTGCTAGGCAATTGATAGCTCGCGATCAAAAATGGTTATTCAAAAACGATTTGTCCTCCATTTCGTTTCGAATCTTTGACATCTTGCTCCTAATGTAATAGAGTTTTGGTGACGGTGTTGGAATTATTAATTGAACGAATTAAACTTTATTTGTAGGTTGTTATTTTCACCAACTTAAACCCGTGCTTGTAAAATATCGCTTATTCGAAAAATTGAATTTACTCACATTTCAGAAAGAGGGAGGACAGACAGACAGACAGACAGACAAAGACAAACAAGTCTTACAATTCTTTTTATAGTCCATGGTGATACTTCCTTATCTGTACGCCACATAAGTATTATCACAGCTAGAAATATCACAACGGTTGCTATGGGAACGACTATATTTACCCAAGCGGGTACATTAGCATTGGGATCATAACTGCCCTCTTCCCCTGACATAGCTGTTGGTGTCTAAAATGAAACAGAGAAATGTACATGGTAATATGAAAATTGGTTTGGTTTATTACCTTGCTATAGGTAAACATGCTTTCTGGAAAGAACAGCTCCTTTTTAAACAGGTAATTTTGTAACTGTTACATGGTCTTCTTCGGACGCTATGTTTGAAGCTTCGCCTGTATATTTCCTGTGTGTAAATGAGGGAGCTGCTCATGTAAAAATAGACCGTGTTTCCCGTCGGTGTCGACCTAGGCTGTAGTAAATCTCTAATTTCTCATGTTGACAGATGGGTTTCGACTACTGCGGTTGTATGAATGTAAATGATAAGGCTTTTGGAGTACACGGATGATGTTTGTTGTATTCTTGTAAATTTTTCATCCCAAACTCTGAAGGACCACCTTAAAAGCGGTCTTTTGTGTGAAGAAATGAAAATAACACGTCCTGTACAAATGGTAATGTCACATTGCCAATGGAGTACAATTCACATTCTTACACGACGTAAGCTTGCGATGCGGAAACTAAGACGAAGAAAAGCAACGAATACTGAATATTCATGAAGTACATTAAATATGCACAGACATGGTCGCATTGACTCAATACGTCTGCCTGTCTAGAGACTCGAAACGCTGACGCACTGATGATAGATATTGTCACTCGTGTTCAGTTCCGTCCTACGCCCATCCATATATACACACCCTTTTCTGACCCAATGACCTTTGCGTTGTAGTTCTTATTAGAAAGTCTGAGGTCCGTATTTAACCAAAGTGGTACCCGTCTTTTCTACCATACCCTTTTCAAAGTTAGTTTATCCCATTACCACACAATCCCTACTTTTGAGGACCCTGAGAAAGAAGCCTTTAGAAAACATTGTGGGAAAAGGAGAAAATGCTGGTAACCAGCATTTTCTTCTTTTGCCACGATGTTTTCTGAAAATGCTGGTAACCAGCATTTTCTCCTTTTTCCCACGATGTTTTCTACCCTTCACAAAAACAAATTCCAAATTTTCAGTTACTTTTATTTTGTCTTTGAGTACTTTTGCAACTTTGATTTTGGTGCCAGCGTCATTTAAACTGTAAAAACTTAAACATCAGCTTTCTGTTAGTCAAAATCTGATTAGCCTGGCAATTTTTTACAGACTCAGAACTACAGTATGATACTAAATTTGTTGGTCTTCAGGAAAACATGCGACGAGAAATAAAAGAAAATTAAGTGCAAACGTATTTATGGAACTGATATTTATGTATTCCCATCAGTAAATTACTGGGAGTTCACAGTGAAGAACACCAGTTTTTAGAATAATTTTGGTATCATTACTAATGACGATATAGTTTTAGAATGTTTGCCGGAACTACTTTTTTCCTATATAGTTTAGACTGTTTGCCGGAACTACTTTTTTCCTATATAGTTTTAGAATGTTTGCCGGAACTACTTTTTTCCTATATAGTTTATGAATGTTTGCCGGAACTACTTTTTTCCTATATAGTTTTAGACAGTTTGCCAGATAATTCAATTTTCCACACATACACACCGATGAAATAAGCCACCTGTTGCGTAGTAGGGTTTCAATGTAAAACTGAGTTGTTGTACAATATACTGAAATACATGTATCTAAGTGATGCCTGTCAAATTTTGAGTAGTATATGATTATGGAACTTGCCCTTTGAAAAGGCAGGAAACGTTGGTAACCAACATTTTAACTTAACTCTTTACCAAACAATCCCTGGTTTTTACGACACAGAGGAAGAAGCCTTCTGAAAACATTGTTGGAAAAGGAGAAAATGTTGGTTACCAGCATTTTCTCCTTTTTCCCACATTGTTTTCTACTCTTCTATAGTCAAGTTTCATTTCCTCAATCACGTTTATTTTGTCGTCTGCATAATGCTTTCAATTTCGACAAGTCTAAAATTGTGTCGTTTGGTAAAGAATTAAGAGCCAATTCAGGAAATTATTAAGTAACTTAGGCGGAAAGTGTATATTTATGATGGTCGAAAGGATTCTAGGTAGCTTCGGTTAGCCAGTCTGCACCCCCCCCCCCTCCCCCGCCCTGCATTTAAACATTATCTCCCGCTAGATGGCATTCTACAAATAGACATCTATCTAATTCCGGCATTCTGGGTACAGAACCGGGCTACTTTTCTACAAGACAACCATTACGTTGAATTTCAAACTAAAACAAACTTTTACTCAATAAAACGCTATTTGCTACGATTCATTCAGCTATGATCAACAGTTTAGAGAAATCTGGAGCTAAAACAGGCCTGATTTTTTCTGAAACTTATGGATAAAGGCCATTTTCTCTATTGCCACTTTACAGCGCTTACGTATTACTACAATCTCCCCAATATCGGGGAGAGTGATGCGTCATATAAGACCTGTCGAATCTTCGAAGAATATGACATGCGCAGACAACGGGGTAAATTTATGTTTGAAATGTAGGTCAAAGATAACAAAGAGTATAATTAACAAGTAGTTTACAAGACCAAATTTTAATTATATGCGATATCATCCCCTCCTATCTGGTGTCATGATACCATATTTGAACACTGATGACTTTGTCTTCTTAGTTACGTGATTTTTTTATGAATGCGACGGAAACTCTGATAAGTTATTCAGGAAAAAGTGCTTTTTGTTTTTACTTTGAGGGATTGTCGGATGTTACATGTGTCACCGACTTTCCCATGTTTGTCCTTTCTGCCCCTGTGAGGAGGTTTGACACAGGTTTAGTTTAACCCTTTACCAAACAATCCCTGGTTTTTACGACCAAGAGAAAGACACCTTCTGAAACATTGTGGAAAAAGGAGAAAATGCTGGTAACCAGCATTTTCTCTTTTTCCAACTACGTTTTCCATAGGTACGAGTATAAGCGGCGTACTATGAAAAGACATGCACATATATATAGGATCTGACATGTTTGGCGTTTGAGGTATATAGGATCTGACATGTGTGGCGTTTGAAAGATATAGGATCTGACATGTGTGGCCTTTGAGATATATAGGATCTGACATGTGTGGCTTTTGAGATATATAGGATCTGTCTTGGGTTGCCGTTTGAGATATAAAAGATCTGACAAGAATTGGCGTATGAGATAAATTTTATTAAACGAGTCTATGGGAAATGTTATCAAGCGAGCCTTTGGCGAGCTCAGTAACGTTTCTTCTTGACGAATTTATTTTTTTTTTTTTTTCATCTCAAACGCCACCGAATGTCAGATTCTTTCAGTAACGTTAAGATATTTCACAAATTATTGAACAGAAGATGCAAAAACCATTCCCTGCACTTTAATATCAATAAAACCAATTCACTACTCAAACAGAAAAAAATACGTCAAAAATGACGTCACACAATTGTGATATCAAACATGTATCTAAGATAAGAAAATTCGTGATCGGTATATATTACAATGAAAGCAAGGTAGATTATATGATAAAACTTCGTAATCGTATAATCATGGATGCTCAAAAACGGTTGAATCAAAAGTCGAGTGGTCCTTTGACATACAGAAAAATTACCAATAGCAAAAAAAAAAAAGCTTCGTCTAAGGTCAGCCAGTACGGACTGCCAAAGCTGACCTGGATGAATGATTTTTGAAAAGCATAACTCAAGTTTATTTTTCTATTCTGTACTTGATTCGAGCAGCGTTAGAAAATCTATTATTATACTGCAAAGAAATTTCTCGAGATCTGATTGGATAATATGCCTCGATCATATAAATTATGTACACTGGCAAAACTAGCGTAAATGCAGCCCCCCTTTCGGGAGCCCCGAATACATGACTACACTATCAACACAACATCCAAAAAGGCGACGTCAATCAAAATTAACATCAAGATTATGTGCCAAGCCGCACGTTTTAGCACGTATTACCAAGGTCTCAATGACGTCAGTTCCCGTTGACGTCAGTTTTCATTGAATTGGGATACTCAGAAAGAAAACTCTACTTCGTCAGCGTACTGAAGTTTTTAAACCAAAAACATTGCTTAACAAACGTTGGAATAGTAAAACTTTGCAGTTTAATAAATTCGTTGTGCGCTTAGGTGGCAGCAGACTTGGTAACTTGTTCACGACTGGTGAACAATGACTCCACCTCGCCTTCGTCTCGAGGCGACATGATTCACCACAGCAGTGAACAAGTTTCCAAGTCCCCTACCACCTGAACGTACAACGAATAATGTCGCGCGAGACCGAAGGAAGAGCGAGATGTAAAAATCTTCTTACGCAGCGAGAAGGTAGTTTAACCAATGGTTTAGCTGTAATATGAATCTTCGCATCTGTAAAAGGTGTCAACTTAATATAGATCTATGCTAGATCTATCAATGATTTATTGAAAATACAAGTAAAAGAAAAAGATGATGCAGATTATTATTATTGTTATTATTATTATTATTATTATTATTATCATTATTTAATAATGATGATGGTGAAGATATAAGTAGAAGTAGAAGTAGTAGTATCAAACTCAATAATGGTGATGATGATGATGATTAAAATACAGATAATAAAGAAATATTGTAATTTACCTGTCAACTTGAAGTTTCTATGAAATCAGTGTTTAGTATTTCGGACACTCTCTAATATATTTAATAAGCACGGAGACCGCAACCTTATATAATAATTGTTTAACTACATGTGTATATATATCATCGCTTTACTTCAAAAACCTTGTAACTACAGCTTGTTACAAGCTGTAGTTACGAGGTTTTTGAAGTAAACCGACGATATATAATATACACCGCTTCACATAAAATTGTTTCCTTCATTCCGTCTAAATATGGTTCAAATATAGCAGTCGTAAGTCTGTTTCGATAAAGTTTTCTGTATAGATACTATAGTGTAGATCGAAGTTCAGGCTGCACGGTTTGTGAGGTCTGATCTCGATCTACACTGTCCTTATACGCAATTTAAGCTGTTAACTATTTCTGAAAGATCGACTGTTCGCAACACGATAGAAAAAGGACTTCAAAACTGAAAGTACTTACAGACGACAAATTAATTAAATATAGATAAAATGACTGGATTTCACTTTGAAAGGATAAAAGCCATTGTGGGAAAAGGAGAAAAATGCTGGTCACCAGCATTTTTCTCCTTTTCCCTCAATGTTTTCAAAAAAAGGCTTCTCCTTCATGTTAGTTGAAAGTTAAGGTTGTTTGATTTAGGATGAGAGGGGTTTCAAGATCATCAGTGATATCTATAGGTGCTGAAACGTTAAACCTCGACCCTTTTACATTTACAAATTCTTTCACTCGTGAAGAGAACTTCTTATAGCCCACAACGAAGTGGAGGGGGTACACTGGAGTCGCTATGGCTGTTTGTCCGTCCACCCGTCTGTCCGTAGACACAAATTTGTCTGGAGCAATACTCCAACAGTTCTTCACGTACTGAACTCAAATTTACACACAGGGTTCCTATATATATGAGCCTGTGCATGTGTAATTTTCATGAACTTGCTGTGATTTGTTGCGGAATTATCTCCCTTTGAACTTTTTTCAACTCTTACCCTTTTACTAAACCATTGTGCAGTCTGTGACAAAGACCTGTTTTTGTGACAAAGAGTTGGTGGGGGTGTATAATCACATTAGTGATAGTTCTAGTTTTTGCCTTGCATTGCACGTTTTCGATACTATTGAGGCATAAGTGAAATAAAGAGGATATGACTGGGACAAGTAATTACTACTTTTCCCAAAATATCTCTCACGAATTTCGGCCTATGTCTTTTTTTTTTTTGGTTTTTGTTTGTTTGTTTTTAAAAAAAACATAGGTTCGTTATCCATGATGTTTTGCTCGGATATTGTCACGATTGTATTCGGAGACCCCCCAAAAAATGAAATACAGTATGTGGTCTTAAAATACATGTTTTATTAATAATAGATGTAGAATAAGAAAGTGGTCTCTTTACGCTGTTGGTCGGTTTAATGCAGGTGGTCTCTTAAAGAGCAAAAACAAGGTTGTTAAGGTTTAATGCTATTTTTAACAAAACATTACCAATTTCTAACATGAAAACACAGAAAAAGGCAAAAACTAGGTGGTTGCTTAACATAGCGCCGATATTCACCACTTATTCTAAATTGCATGTCCAGTCTACCTCCAAATACAGAAATAATCGCAGTTTAAGATAATGTTCACTCGATAATACAAATTCAGATCTTTCTCCATAAGAAAAACACTCAAATATCCTGTATAAATGAGTCAAGGTGATACATTGATCAAGGAAAATACTGTTTATTTGTAGCAGATATATGTAGTGTGTAACAAATTATCTTCTTTGATTATCGAACTGCATTTTGCCATAATTATTGAGATTTTCGGATAGAAAATGTAAGAGTTTTCAGAGATACCGATTCAAATTGATGTTCATGCTTATGCTAAGATGAATAGAAAATTGAACATGAAGTAAGATCTGTATCCTTATATTTTGTTTTAAAACTTTTACATTTCATGCCATAAAAAGCACCTTGTTTTTCCATGTTTGGGATTCTTTTTGTTCAAAATTCGTTTTGTTCTAGATCATTGGTATCTTGTATCCGTGAATGATATTTGATTAGGCAAGTTTATACTTCCGCAAAACGAATGTTTCCGAGGGTATACTGCAATCAGCCTGTCTGTCCGTGTGTCCGTCTGTGTACAAACACTAATAATTTTGTGTCGCGAACTCCTCCTACAGTTTTGCTGCTATTGTATTTGAAAATTTGTTGATACATGGATTGTATACTAAAGTTGTGCAAGACGCAGTTTTCAATTCTCTACTCCCTATGATTCCAGAATAATCTCCTCTTGAACTTATAAGATTTTTTGGTAAATTGCCATTTTTTGTCTAAGGGCTGGTTTAGGTATTAAGTCACATTCAGAGACAGTTGTAGTTGTACATATTGCCATCAAGTGAAAAAGATACGATTTTTATGGGAACATGTGTCTTTCATTTTCTTAAGGAAATTTCATTGCCATACAAATTTCTTCAGCTTTAACCCATTACCACGTAATTAAGAGGTCTTTGAAATAAACCGAAGATATGATCGCTTGTTTTGGTATTGGTGATAGAAGCAGTACATGAACATAGCAACACATGGTACATATACTTCAATGAAACGTGTTTCATTGGCAGTATTCTGCACCAGTAGACTTGTATTTCAAATGGTCGACTTTAATGAAAAAAGGCACTCATTCGATAAGGGTCTAAGTCAAACGCTCCTATATGACTTCGTGTCCATGTAAAAACACTTTAGTGTAACTTAAATTGCTGACGGCTACGATTTTTTTCAGTACGCGAAAATCGTGAAAATTTTCACGACGCCAACATTTTTGGTTTTACAGTACCTAAAGAGACGAGATTAACTACTAACAACTTCGGACGTATTACTGTAAAATATAGTTCAAAGCGCAAAGAGTGAGGGATAAAAAGTAAAACACCCAGAATCTATTTTTGACTGTAAATGTTTCCATTTAATGTAAGACTAGTTGCCCTGGCGACAAATCCTTTTTGAATGGAGGGGCCGGTAAATCATTGTCCCGACCGTAAATCGGGCACATTTTGAAAGCACAGGGACTAAGATGCCACAAATAGCGGACTTGGATAGCGTTTGGACGGTAGCCCTCGCAGGCGGTGATGTTGATCGTCACGTGACTGTCATCGTGATTGATAATTGGTGCAGGTTTAATGGCTCCTGGATAACAGAGGGATAGATTGAAGCTGTGGCCACAACAAACCTGAAAAGAATTGTTCTCTAGATAGGATCTTTGCCATTAGAAGTTGTAGAAGTTTAGACTGCAACTAGTGACTCTGTGCAAGACGAAAATACTTTAGCCATGGGCTGCCAAGAGCAATTCGGGGACCTTTTGCTGACTGTGCAAATCAAGATCAGACTGCACAGAATGTGCAGTCTGATCATGGATCTTAGCGGCCGATAACAAGATACATCTACTTTTTCTCCGAACAATAAGGTTGAAAAAGATCTAACATTATTATTCCGATTTTAGCTATTGGTCTAACCAATTACCACACAATCCCTACTTTTGACGACATTTAGAAAGAAGCCTTTAGAAAACATTGTGGGAAAGGGAGTAAATACTGGTTACCAGCATTTTCTCCTTTTTCCACAATGTTTTCTACCCTTCCCAAATCAAATTTTAATTTTTCATCCACATTTATGTTGTTGTCTGCAAATGCTTTCAATTTGGACAAGTCTACAATTTCGTCGTTTGGTAAAGAGATAAAAGTTTTATATAATCTATATAGCAAGATAGGGTTAACACATGGTATTGTATGGTATAGGATGTTCCGCTTGAAAATTGAGGAACGAGAGTGCTACCTCAAATCCGTCCGTCTGTCGAACATCAATGACACTGTTTCCGTTATCGAACTCGATCTCGATGCTCAAGTTGCCGTTGACTCTGTAAGTGGTCGGAAATGGACCCTGGAAGTCAATGTTCGATTCTCCGTACGCCACTGCACGTCCTGCAAGTGCCAGTCTCTCTGCTACATCTTGTTTGTCACGTGGGTGAATGCTACAATTAAGATACATAATGGAGGTAAAGTTTTCATAGAAGGGTAAGCATTTCTCAGATTTTTTCAATAAATAGTATTTGACTGTACAAGGTCCATTACAAATAAGTAAGAGGATAATTGCATACATGACCTATAAGAAGACTTTCAGACGCTATTGAGGTCAATTGGTGGTACACCTGATAAATATGAACACTAGATACTGCCACTGTGCTGTGTTGTTGACACTCTGCTGTAGACACTGAGATAGATACTGATATTTTGTCATTGGCACTGAGATATTGACACTCTGTTATGGTCCCCTGTGATACCGATACTCTATTATAAGCACTGCGATAGTGATACTATGTTATGGGCACTGAGATATTAATATTCTGTTATGGGCACTGAGATATTGATACTCTGTCATGGGCACAGAGATATTGATACTCTCTTATAGTCACTGAGATACTGACACTCTGTCATGGGCCCTGAGATATCGATACTCCATCATGGGACACTGAGATATCGATACTCCGTCATGGGCACTGAGATATTAATACTCATTCATTTGTGCACTGAGATATCGGTACTCTGTCATAGGGCACTGAGATATCGATACTCCGTCATGGGGCACTGAGATATCGATACTGTGTCATGGCACTGAGGTATCGATACTCTGTAATGGGCACTGAGGAATAGATACTCTGTCATAGGGCACTGAAATATCGATACTCCGTCATAGGGCACGGAGATATCGATACTCCGTCATAGGGCACGGAGATATCGATACAATGTCATGGGCACCGAGATATCGATCCTCCGTCATTAGCACTGAGATATAGATACTCCGTCATGCGGCACTGAGATATCGATACTTTGTCATTGGCACTGAGATATAGATACTCTGTAATGGGCACTGAGATATCGATACTCTGTCATAGGGCCCTGAGATATCGATACTGTTTCATGGGCACTGAGATATCGATACTGTTTCATGGGCACTGAGATATCGATACTCCATCATGGGGCATTGAGATAATCGATACTCCGTCATGGGGCACTGAGATATCGATACATTGTCATGGGCACGGAGATATTGATACTCTGTCTTTTGGTTCACTGGGATATCGATACTCTGTCATGGGCAATGAGATATAAAAACTATGTTATGGGAACTATATGGTTTTAACAACGGAATTTATCACGAGATAGAATGCTAGTTGGACTTCAAAAAACTTAAAGGACACTGTAGCTCAAAGATGAGACTGCACGTTTTGTGCAGTCTGATCCTGATCTACACTGTTTTAAAATAGGTCAGTAAGTCGCGCTTACCAGACTAAGGGTTAAAATTTAGAATCATAATAGTACATGTATAAAGAATGACTGATAGATTTTTTTTTACCTTCCATAAGGAGAGTTGTAGTCGGGAAGATCAATTGCCACGGCCATGAATACATTTTTCATTCTCGGATTTGGAACATATCCAAAATACGATGTTTGGGACCAACGAACGTCAGCAAAGGCAACGGATGTTATATTTCGACTTGGTGCTAACTAAAATAAGAAAGAAAGACAGTTATTTATCACAAGACCTTCCTTGTTTTCAGAGCAATATAGCCTCACGAATTTTTGAATGACTCGTTTGAATGTCACAATTATATGACGTCATTTTGTACAGATTTTACAGAAATGAATTGGTTTTATGGATATCATTATTTATTTCACACTTTTCAGTATGTATAATGTACTTCATCGAGAATTAACGGTGAAATATTGTATGATATTTCATGGTTTCGACCAGTGAAAAATATCGATTTCATTTTCTAACTGTTCATTTGAAGGTGGAAACAGTAATTCGCGCAAACGAGGTACATTATATATTTATTTACTTATTTATTTATCGCCTGCAACTGCTATCACTTTCGTCTAGATCCAAAACTACTTCATTTGCTAAAGTGTTAAAAAAACTTTCTTATAGACTCTAATACACAAGATTCATTGCTGAGGGGTTAACTCTTATCCTGCTGTATGACTAAAAGTAAATTTTCAATTCAATATAAATAACCTGAATATTATTATCGGACAGTGTAGATCAAAGATCAGACTGCACGTTCTGTGCAGTCTGATCTTGATCTACACTGTCCGCAATAGGTCAGCGAGTCGAGCTTGGCAGCCAAAGGGTTAAATTATGTTCATTTCATTACATACCTGTACAAAACCAAAGGGAAAGTTTCTGCTGGTTTGATTTTGAGAAGCATCGTGAAATTTCTGTCTCCAATCATCGATCATTGACGGAAATAAACAGTAATATTCATCAGGTTGTCCACCGTTTGCCTCCCCTGTAATATACATGTACGTGCAATATAACAACAACAACGATGACGATAATAACAAGAAAATATTGATGCGTAACATCAATGGCGCCGCAAATCAGTTGTTTCTAAATTAAGGCACATTACAGCATTTCAAAATTAGGGGCAAATCTTCGGCAAAATTTAACATACATGTAGTTTCAATTGGAGCTGTGTACAAAAGCAGCAGTCAAGCTATGTACAAAATCAGTTGTCATTAGACATCCAATACATGAAAAAAGTATTAAAAGTAGGTTCTAAATTACTGTGTTGATATTATAAACAGGGTATGAAATGATCAAAGTGGTTACGAAATTATCAAAATGGGTACAAATGACTGAAATAAAAAGTAAAGGTGGGTACGAAATGGCTTAGGTACGAAATGATCTAGGTACGAAATAACTGGAAGCGGAGTAAACATTATGCCACAATAATAGTGATAATGATAGTAATGATTCACAGTAGTAGTAGTAGTCTAAGGTTGAATCAGCCATATTACCTTGATACCATAAAGCTCCATAGATAGTGGTGTTTAGTACAGGGTATACCATGGCATTCCAGAGGTTTCCGTGGGCTGATGGTCTTGCCCTGTGAATGGTTATTAGAAATACTGGATACAATTATTATTGATAATAGTCAAACAAATTTGAGAAACAGCTTTAGAAGACATTGTGGGACAGCATTTTCTCTTTATTTTCCACATTTTTTGTTAAAAATACTTAGTATGGGTCATTGAAAGACGGCATTGAATGCAATACAGACGACTGTCCCCAAATGCGATTATAGATTTTAATGGGTCGCCTCCGTGTACAGTGACGATCGCGAAAATCTCTACAGAGATTTTCTGTGCACATTTTAACCGCCTTATTTTCACAAACTGACCACAAAACTAGAATTTGAAAATGTCTGTTTCTTGTGCATAAGATAAATTTCCCTTTTGAATACAAATATTTTCAATTTAAACCCTAAATATAGAGTAAAATATACTTCATCTTTTACACGATGACATTCCCCCATAATAGATCATATTGCCGTAAAACACAGTTTTTTTCCGTGATTTACAAACGACTTGCAAAAGCAATTTAGGCATAAAAAGAATCATTGTTAACATCTCATTATTGAGACTAGGGTTGTATTGTTTAAAAATAGAATCCTACCTTTTCCTTGTAGAACTACAAGTATTTCTAGCATCCTGTGACATCCAGAATTCTACTTTTGTTCCGCCCCAGGATGACTGGATTAAGCCGAAGGGTCGATTCAAGACGGGTGCGAGGTTCATTGCATACATCAAGCAAACCGCGGAAAAAGTTCCGGTTCGAACATCTGTAGAAACATAAACGAGAGCCAATGGGCCGTCATTGACTGTACAAAAAAAGGTCAGGGACGTAAATCTATCATTTGAATGACTTGCCATCTTTCAAATGATAGATTGACGTCCCTTTCCATCTGTTTTTATAGTCGTGCGTCATGTATGTACGTAGCACTAAGTCCTATGTCGACCCCATAATTTGTGTACTGCAATATCGCCTGTCAAGTGCTACCGTACATTTATAGCCATGTCTGAGGAGAGTAGGCTACTATGTCTAAAATAGTATACGGTACACTGTAAAAACGTGGCAAGCTACAAAGTACATGGTTCTATTAACAAACCTGGCCAGCGACATAGTAAATGTTACACTGTACAAACATGGTGAGCGATATAGTACATGGTACAATGTACAAATATGGCAAGCTACATAGTACTTGGTACAATGGACAAACATGGCCAGCGATATTGTAATATTCATCAAGTTGTCATACTACATTGTACAAACATGGCGAGCGACATGATACATTGTAAAATCATGGTGAGCGACGTAGTGCTCGTCCAAACACGGCAAGGGCCGAAGCGCATAGTACAATGTACAAACACGCCAAGCCACATAGGGCATGGTACAATGTACAGACAAACCGAGCCACGTAGGGCATGGTACATTGTACAGACACGCCGAGCCACTTAGCGCATGGTACAATGTACAGACACGCCGAGCCACGTAGCGCAGGGTACAATGTACAGACACTCCGAGCCACGTAGCGCATGGTACAATGTACAGACACACCGAACGACATAGCGCAGGGTATATTGTACAGACACTCCGAGCCACATAGCGCAGGGTACAATTTACAGACACACCGAGCCACATAGCGCATGGTACATTGTACAGACACTCCGAGCCACATAACGCATGGTACATTGTACAGACACACCGAACGACATAGCGCAGGGTATATTGTACAAATATTGCGAGCGATATGGTACATGGTATAATGGATAAACATAGCGAGCGACATAGTACATGTACATGGTAGAATGGAAATACATAGCGGGTGACATAGTACACAGAATAATGCACATAGATGATGTTGGGCGACAAAGTACATTATTGTACTGCAAAGAAATTTCTCGTGATCTGATTGGTTAAAATGCCGGGAACATACATATCATATATCCTGGCAAAAACCACGTAAAGTCAGTTTCCCTTTTGAGAGCCCCGTAAACATCACTACACGTGCAACACAACATCCAAAATGGCTGTGTCTGTCGATCAACAGACTGCATGTTTGTGCACCAAACGGCACGTTTTAGTGATGTCAGTTTCCAGTGACAAGTTTTCATTGAATAGGGGCACACAGAAGGGAATTTCTATTTCGTTAGCATACTAGATTTGTGAGATTATAAAACAGGAAAATTTTGCTTAATGCGCTTTGAAAGGGTAAAACTTGGCGCCTCGGGGTGACATGATTCACCACAGTCGTCAACAAGTTTCCAAGTCCCCTACCACCTGACGGTACAACTTATAATATACAACATGACATACTACATGTACCTAGAACATGATATTGTTACATGAGGGTACCTTACCGTTTTTAGGTTTCTGCCAGGGAACTGTAACTAATTTGGCTTCATCCAGTGTCTCATTAGCGTCAACTTTTCCAAACTTGAGAATACGAATATTTTGGAAGTGCGCCGAATTGGCTAGCTCCTTACTGTGATTAAACACCTGTAAGACCGGATACGGGATTTCATATTAATAGGTTTTACAAGAGTTTGACAGTAGAAAAAATAGAGGTGTATAGATTTAGTACAGTCTAGAATAACCTTGAACATTAAATTAATAATAATAATGATAATAATAACATTAATAATAATAATTTTACTGTTAATGTAAGTAAGTGCGTATGTGGCATCAAACTAAAGTTGGGAAATAATGCATAAATTTGCAAATGGTTTCGGCCAAGGTCAGCCTGCGCAGATTGCACAGGCTGACCTTGGCAGAAACTTTTTGCTTCTTGTCAATTTTCTGCACATCAAAAGACCTGTGTGCCTTATAATGGGCACCATTCTTGGAAATTAAATTATCTCCTTTGCCAGATACACTGTAAATACTAAGGTATCCAAATAACAGATTGGTTCTTTTACCTGTATTCCTTTGTTCTTATCCTTATGTCCCTTGGGGATATTGAGATAAATATAATAATGATCTATTATGTTTGTGTTAGGTCGGCATGTAATTCATTTCAAATTCTGTTCTAAATCATCAGGAACTACGCATGTACATTGATTTGTAAAACAATCTTACTATATTTACTTGTAATATCATCTCAAGAACATAGCTGTTCAGTGCAAGAAAATCAAGGATAAAATCCAAGTAATCCCCTTATCAGGACCAATGTAGTACTGGAGAAGAATCAAAGGAAATAACTGAAGAATGGCCCCTATTCATTGAGTTTTTACAAAAGACAGATTTTAGGGATGCATAATACCCTGACGACATGGTTGGTATCTTACATCAAGAGATACATTAATCCAACTTTTGCACAGAACGAAGCTCACATGAATATAGCGAATATAGTAGTTGAACAACTGTTCTTACGTGAGACATAGGAAAGTCCATGTTACTTTGACCGGAACAGAACCAAACGTCTCCGAATAGAACGTCACGTAACGTGATTTGTCCACCGTTTGATGACATAATCGTAATGTTGTACGGACCACCGGCCTTCATGGGAGGTAAAAGTGCTCGCCATAACCCACCAGCTGTTCCGTCTGTGCGCTGATAGTGTAGAAAAGAAACTGTGCAGAAAGATTATCGACGTTTTGGGTTTCTTCTATAACTATTTCCATTGTTTGTTTTGGCGTCAATCACCTTTCGTCTTTACCACACTGATCAACGTGAGCCGCGGACACCATGTGTTCTCGGTACACCAGATCGGATTTTCCATGGAAGAACCGGAGGCGGTGTAAGTATTTTCATTTTTATGGACCTGATTTACCTAGATAGTAATGTTGATTTACAGCAATGTCAAGACGAATGATTGATCTGTTTACATACATACTAGGGAATAATAATACCATCATCTAAGCGAGCTGTGGCTTTATGAGCAACTGGGGTCTTATTGTTTTGAAGTTTATTGCCGAATTTTGGACAAACTCCCAAACCATTGTTCACTTTACAAGTTTGTATGATAAGATAAATGTATTCCCTAAAGGAACACAAAATTTCACTAAGAAATGTCCATCCAAAGCGAAGATATACGCTTTTGAATGGACCTGGGTAGAGGAAAATATGCTAACAAGACACCAATTTTAATTTCAATGTATGCACATGGACACCAGATCAGAAAAAGCTTGCGGTAACTGGACACCAACCTTTAAATCATCAATATTTCTGCCTGAAACTCGATGCATGGGCTGTATACGAAAACTATTTTTGTAAACATTATGTCACTACGGTCCATTACCTGATAAAGAGCATGTTTAACCCAATTTCATTACTTCTAGCACTTGCTTTTTTGAAATATTTGCAATATTACGGCAATTTACGAAGTAGACCTACGATGCTTGATCACAGTTGACCAGTCATTGCCTCCAATGTTGGTGCAAGACATGTTCCTTGTTTACAGCGTTTCAGTTTAATGAATGGCGTATTAACCCATTACCACGCAATCACAAGCTTTAATGTCCCTTGGAAAGATGGCTTAGAAAAATATTGTCCATAAAGAAAAACCCTATTAACTAAAACAGTGTGTACACTATTTACCACATTTGGCCTGATTCTTAGTTTAATTAATTTTCAAATCCGCTTGGCCAACTGTTAGGATGGCGTTGTACCCTTCGTACATTTACATGCATGCGTTTGTTCGTCTACGTGTTTATATCTAAATTTTTTATTTAATAGACTTCTCTTCAGAAAACACCAAGTGGAAATCAACAAAAATCAACGTGGATGATTCAATAAATTTCTTTCGAGATACTTCGATCCTTTAAAAAACATGGCTTATGTGGAAGAAGCTTATTTTCCGTGTACGGCGCGTTGTGAAAATTGTAAAATTTGTCCTCTCTAAAGAAATCAATCACGAGATTGGCATTGGGTAGTTTTCTATCACACTCCTTCAATAAATTTTTATCTGTTGAAAAACATGGCTTTTGTTGGTGGGGCTTATTTTCTGTTAGTGTCATAAAGCGGAAGTACTTGCAGCTCTTTAAATTCATTGATAATAAATGTATGTACATGTATTTAATAACACAGATGATCTCTGATAATGTTTCATTTTATCCAATATGCTGGGTGATCATGATATATGAGATATTAATCTTTATTGTTACAAACTTACATAGTTCTTGGAAATTCAGCATTATAGTGTTCAGATACAGTTACAGTTAAACCTATATTAATCAATTACCAAACGGACGGTCGAAAGAGCTTGCCAAAGGCAGGTGCTTGCTTGATATAGATGGATGTCTGTTTGCTATTTGTCGGGAACTACATGTATGCTTGTTTATTTACGTTTCTTGCTTAATATAGGTGGCCAACATGCCAGGTTTTACTGTATTTCGTATCGCTGAAATTTATAGGACAGGTCATCAGACCCTCCAACAGTGGTGATTTTAAAAATCAGACTGCCAAAGAATTTGCTAATTCTATATCTTCGAGCGTAATTGTTCTGATATACAGTCTGTTTCGTCATAGTTTTGTAAATAAAGCGAAATAAAAAAAAACGAAACAGGAAAAAGACATGGTTTATTTTCATAAATGACGAATTTCAGAAAAGGTTTAATTTAGTAATTTGCCATGGATGCAATTAACCTCTCTAATAGTTTCCTAGCACACTACGTACCTTTGAGCGATATAAATTTAACCTGATTCTGTTCCCTCTTTTTATCCATGCAGAAATCTTTAGTTGGTTCTAGAGCATCGAGAGGTAGTATCAAACTCAAAGTGAAAATTGTTCAAGTGAAAAAAATGTCAGTAATCAAGTTGCTGAGAAATTTCAAAAACAAACTGACTTCTTTATTAGTACTCGGATGTTTACAAATATGTCTATATGTGTTATGCATTACCTTGAAGATAATTAATTTTCATAGTCCCATTCGGCATGTAGTGTATTCTACAAAAAAGTTTTAATACCATCAAGAATGAAAGAACTGAACATTTTCGGTGTATGTACAACCTAACGTCAAAGCCGGCAATCCAACGTATACATACGTTGGCCAGTGTGACCAATTCTTGCACTCAAAGTAATGAACACGAATTACAAATTCTTTGGATTAGTTAATAGGGACAATGTTTTTCTAAGCCATCTTTCCCAGGGAAATTAAAGCTCGTAATTGCCTGGTAATGGGTTAATACGCCATTCATAAAACTGAAACGCTGTAAACAAGGAACATGCCTTGCACTAACAGTGGAGGCAATGACTGGTCAATTGTGATCAAGCATCGTAGGTCTCCTTCGTAAATTGCCTTAATATTGCAAATATTTCAAAAAAGCAAGTGCTAGAAATAATGAAATTGGTTTTGAACATGCTCTTTATCAGGTAATGGACCGTAGTGACATAATGTTTACAAAAATAGTCTTCGTATACAGCCCATGCATCGAGTTTCAGGCAGAAATATTGATGATTTAAAGGTTGGTGTCCAGTTACCGCAAGCTTTTTCTGATCTGGTGTCCATGTGCATACATTGAAATTAAAATTGGTGTCTTGTTAGCATATTTTCCTCTACCCAGGTCCATTCAAAAACGTATATCTTCGCTTTGGATGGACATTTCTAAGTGAAATTTTGTGTTCCTTTAGGGAATACATTTATCTTATCATACAGACTTGTAAAATGAACAATGGTTTGGGATTTTGTCCAAAATTCGGCAATAAACTTCAAAACAATAAGACCCCAGTTGCTCATAAAGCCACAGCTCGCTTAGATGATGGTATTATTATTCCTTAATATGTATGTAAACAGATCAATCATTCGCCTTGACATTGCTGTAAATCAACATTTCTATCTATGTAAATCAGATCCATGAAAATGAAATACTTACACCACCTCCGGTTCTTCCATGGAAAATCCGATCTGGTGTACCGAGAACACATGGTGTCCGCGGCTCACGTTGATCAGTGTTTTTACCATACCTTTGAAATGTTCCATGTCCCTCGAATTTCGCTTATCAAAGAGATATTCAATCTAATTTGGAACTGCCACTACCTGGTCATTTACGGTATTGTCAATAAATATGGCCGTGAGAAATTGATTTTTCAAGCAACGCATTTATAAACTAGACTTCTTTCAGTGACCGAAAATGCAACTGATTGATTGATTGACTGATTGATTGATTGATTGATTGAATTGGAGTTTAGCGCTTTTTTAATAAATTCCGAGTTTACAAACGACAATATTTTAGACTGGTTCAAATTGAAAGCACTTGCAGACGACAAAATAAACGTAATTCAAAATTCGAAATTTGTTTGCCAGCAGGGTATAAAACGTAGTGGGAAAAGGAGAAAATGCTGGTTACCAGCATTTTCTCCTTTTCCCACAATGTTTTCAAAAGGCTTCTATCTCATGGTCGTAAAAACCAGGGATTGTTTCGTACAAGATTAAACCTCTCACCTGGACTGTTGTTGTCGATGCGGTCACGTGGTTCGTAGCACCAGTCACAGTGACAGTCACTTGCTCTCCGATCGATGGCGCGTAGCCCCATATCTGGGCCCTTGCAGGGGCACTTTGTAGCACCATGTGATCTCCATAGACAGTGGAAGTTCTGAAACTTTTTGCAGCATCTGGAATGTTAGAAAATTTAAAACGTTAACTCCTGCAGATTGCTTTTAAAAACATTGTGGAAAAAGAAAAAAATGGCCTAAAAACGAGCAAATTCTTTTGTTGCCATCATGTTTTCGACAGCAAGACGAAAGAAGATGTTGGTAAGTCGTGACGTTTATCTCTTTCCTTTCCTTATTAAAGACGGCACTAGAAGCTTTTGTGGACAGTTTAGATCAAGATCAGACTGCACAGAATATGCAGTCTGATACCTGGCATGTACTTCCATTTTCTTTATCTTTAGATTATGATCAAACAGTGTCTTCATTTTGCCGTAGAAGTATACTTGCAGCCATCGAACAAGTGAAATATATATAATTGAAAGTGCAATAGTTAAAAACAAACAGTAAAAAAAATGAATAGAAAATTTCGAACCAGAAACAAGAATGCCGCCAATTAAGAACAGAAACAACACTGTCGACCCCTTGACAGTCATCTTGTGGAATGGGAGATGATACGTATACCTTCGTTTCAAACCTTATACAGCATTTAGTGTATGGGCTAGAAATATCTGGAGTGAGTAATACAATGTAATTCCTAAGATAAGAGCTGTAACAATGTGAATAATGTTCTGTGAAAAGGGAGTTTAATGCATCTGCAAAAAGTATCGACCCATGTCAGCCTGCGCAATCCGTGCAGGCTGACATGGGTTGATACTTTTTGCTTTCTGTAAATATTCTGTTTTTCCAATGTCCATTCTACCTCATGAGTCAGCGTTTTATTTGACGAAATGGACATTGAGTATCCGTAAACGTTTCTTTCTCCTGAAATTGGCCATAGCCGAATATTGAACTTGAGAGTGTTATTTTTCATAGTTAATAAATAAGAAATCTACGGAGGCAGGATAATTTTTTTCAGTTTGGCTATGGCTAAAATTGGTATAAGAGTTTCCGAGATGCTACAATCTAACGCAAAAACGGATGAATGTCGGGTGCATGCACGGCCGACAGGGGGCCCATGGCATGCAATAAACATTTCTGTCTTTTTTTCTTTATTTCTTTTAAACTTGATAATGCAAGTATATTTTCGTGACTGACGTGAAATCCGCTATCACTTTTTTAAGCTCGTTATCAGTGCCGGAAAAGTTAAATAAAAAAGGTTGAAGTTTTTTTTACAAATGGCCCGTAACACGCAGAAAGGGGCATTCGGACACACGCATAAAGCATCGTCTCGATCACCCTGCATATTCCACTGAAACGACACTTTCTGTTCTTTTCTGATTTGCGTTTGTCTTCTGTAGGAAAAAATTCTCTTTTTTTTTGTCGGAATGTGCAGGACTGTGCAAGCTGATCGAAGATGACATTTCACGCAATTGTCAGTATGCCCCTTTTCATGTGTTACTAGCCATATTCAACTTACGTATCTCGAAAAATGCATATTCTGGCTCACTGCGCCCTTCGGTAGATTCCGATTCAACTTTTACATCATATGGTGTTTCCAGCTTCAGGCTGGCATATGTTATCGAAGTACCGCCAACAACAATTGTTGTGTGTCCGTTGCCAATGGAAACGTCGGTCAAGGTCACAAGATAATGGTCTACGTTTCCAGCTGACGGTGCTGTCCATTCGACCGTGACCCTTGACTGGTCGATTATGACCACTCTTACTTCTTCCAGTTTAACTGGTGCCGCTTTAAAGATCAGAAAACAGCAAACACCGATATATCTTTAACCTTCATCCTGTTGAATAAGTTAAATGAAACGAAGCCCACACTAAATCTCGAATATTGGCTTGAAAGTGAACCTACTAAGCAAATAAATACCTTTTTGGTTGAAGGGAGAGTACTCATGACAAAGTAAGATTATTTATGTATTGGTAGTCTCCCATTAGTCACTAGGTGGGATCAGGATTAACGTCCCTTGACAGTTGGATGCATGATGAATAGAGAAAGGGACCATGTTGATATATGCAATGAAATTAAGTTTGTGCGTGAAAACTATGATTTTGAAATATCTCTGATTGTTTATATTTAATTCCCAAAATTACAATCAATTATTTCGATCTGTAAATATTCATGCCCAATCAAATATAGTAGCGCAGAATCACGGGATGAACAAGCCATGGGACGAAGCGGTTTTGGAACGAAAAAGCGTAGGACCAAGCGATCGGTACACCAATTTTGTATCATTGCGCCAATAGAAGGCTATTAATAGCGAGTGAAGCTATCTTAATCAAAAATTGGTATTTCCACGATCGATGGCCGCACCCAGTGTATATTAACATGTCATTTTCAGTTAAATATCCGAGTACGACAGAAAAACCCATTTGCCTGAGAAAAATTGAGTTTAATTGGGTTTACTTCCTTCGGCTTTGCACAAAATACAATACATGGTCTGTAAATTTCAATATTGAATGAATAGTGGTATTGTCTTTGACAAATACCACAAAATCCAGAATAACTCATTTTTCAAACTTATATATTTTAGAGAAGAACACATCCTTATCGCAGCCTAAGGGTTAAGGGCAAAATATATAATCCAGACCCTTTTTCTGAAATCCAAAACAAAATCCACCAAAACTTAAAACGACTCTGTCTCACAGGTTTGATTGAATATGCAGACAGAATAGATTCAAAATCAGACTGCACGTTTGAAAGTAACACAACTTCTGATTGGCTAAACCGAATGGTTTAGCCAATCAGAAGGTGTGTTACAATCAAATGTAGAACTTGAGAATGGTTGGTGAATGTGTATCCTTGGTCCGTATTTACCAACCAATCTTAAGAATATTTTTAGCCTCATTCTTCAGGAATTCATCAACGTTTAAGTGACACAACTTTTGATTGGCTAAACCAGTTGGTTTCGCCAATCAGAAGTTCTGGAAAAATAAGACAAAGAATATTTCTAAGATAGGTTGGTGAATACTGACTCTTGATCTCGAACTGTGCTATCTGCAAACGCCCCTATTTTTCGCTCCTGGGACCGTAAAAGGGGTTAAAAGATAACGGATCCCTATATGTTGACCTTTTACTAAACCTTGTCCTCGCCAATACTGCTTGAGTTAATGACCCCGAGATAAAGGACTAAGAAAACAATGCAGGAAAGAGAAAAAATTGTTTGTAATCAGCATTTTGTCCTTTCGTCCATGTTTTCTAGACTATTTGACACGTTACCAAACGACAAAATTTTAGACTTGTCCAAAATGACAGCATTTGCAGACGACAAAATTAGCGTGACTCAAAACTCAAAAACTGAAACTTGAGTTTAGCAGTATAGAGAACATTGTGGGAAAAGGAAAAAATGCTGGTAAACCAGCATTTTTGATTTTCCCACAATGTTTTCAAAAGGCTTCTTGCTCTGGATCGTAAAAAACCAGGGATTGTTTGGTAAAGGGTTAAGAAAACTGCCGCCATTGCAGCCGATTTCACTTTGTTGTCTGCAAAAGCTATCGGATCGAACTCATCTTAAACATGTCGCTTTGGAAAAGAATGACAAGTCGCTTGAAAATACTAAAGTTGCTTTCTTCTATTGTCGATAAGACGGAAAGAAAGAAATTGCAAAACTAACAAGCAAGAACTTTGATTGCCAGAATATTTAAGCATATCACCCAATGAAGATATCCAACCATTTTCGTCCACGGTTCGTGACCTGGCAATTCCATTTGTACACACACGTTGTTCGGGGTTAACGTAATCTAAATTTTACAAAAATAGAACCTGCGTGGCGTGTTTAGCATTGTTTCGAGGATTTTAGTCTAGGGAAAGAAGCCAGTGGTTTGGAATGTTATGCGGGGTACTGATACAAGACTGGTTGATTAATTGTACGGTGTTAAACGTCATTTTCAAAATCACTTCAGTTATATCACGGCGGCCAGCGCACTGTCCATGCTTTCATGGAGTTTATTAAAAAAAAAAACAGTACTTAGCATAATATTTTTTCCCAACCACTGGCTGCTTTCCCACATAACCATCGTGGAAACAATGGTCAGTGGTGAGAGAAGAAATGGATCCTGCCGCATATGATTATTATCAATCTTTGGGAAGCAATTGGCCGAACCGGGGATCGAACCGGCGTACTTCTGTTCTTGAGTCCTGTAGTTTAAATTTCTTCTTCCATTTTGAATTCTAACTGGGGGATGGATTTAAAATCAGTTCATCTGATTTTTAACAACCCACAATGGGGCTTTTGAAAACATTCTGAGAAAAGGAGAAAATGCTGGTAACCAGTTATATGTCACAGTTAGTGTTCACTTCACTGATTCTGCTAAATAAATGAAATAAAACGTAGAAGCCAACAGTACAGAAATAAAATCTGCTACTTAAGCTATTTTTGTGGGAGAAGACCATTGTTTGCGCATGTCACATTCTTCAAAAATTCGACATGTCTGCTTTGACGCATCACTACCCCCATTGGGGGATTGTAGTAATACGCGCTATAAAGTAGAAATTGGAGGAAATGGCTTTTATCAATACGTTTGAGGAGAAATCAGGCCTGTTGTAGCTCCAGATTTCTCCAAACTTCTAATCATAGCAGAATGAATCGCACCAGGTAGCGTTTTACTGATTAAACATTTATTTTAGATTGAAATTCAAAGTAACGTTGCGTAGAAAAGTAGTCCGGTTCTATACACAGAATGCCAAAATTAGATAGATGTGTATTTGTAGAATATCATCTAGCTGGAGATAATGCTTCTAAGACAGTGTAGGTCATAGATCAGACTGCACAGAATGTGCAGTCTGATCTTGATCTACACTGTCTGTAGAAGGTCTGTGGGTCACAGTTAGCAGCCTATTGGTTAACAGAGAAACTCTGTTAAGAAGAAGAAAACAGACAAAAAACTACATAGGAAATAGAAGTTTAATAAATAACAGAAATTGCAAAATAATTGATACATGTTAGATCAGAATATTTTGTCAACTTTGTGATCCATATACTGCCTTGTTACATCAAGCATACAACATTGTTTTTTTTTTTCATCCTGCACGAAACATTGTGACAGAAGGGTATTTTCTCCATTTACAACAATATTTAACTCTTTACCAAACGACAAAATTTTGGGCTAGTCCAAACTGAAAGCCTTTGCAGATGACAAAATAGAGGTGACTAAAGAATTGAAATTTGTTATAGGAATGGAAGAAAGCATTGTGGGAAAAGGAGAAAATGCTGCTAACCAGCATTTTCTCCTTTTCCCACAATGTTCAAAAGGCTTCTTTCACAGGGATGTTAATAGTCAGGATTGTGTGGTAAAGGGTGAATTAAGTGATTTTTAACAAAATTTAGAAATATCAAACTTAAAGCATCAGCACAACACAAATTAAATTCAGCTCAAAATTTGTATTTTTATCTTTGAAATAAAAAGAAACAATAGTGAGAAAATGGAGAACATGCTGGTCAACATCATTTTCTCCTTTTCCCACAATGTTATTAAAATTTGTGTCTGGTAAAACAAGGACTTCATACAGACTATATATGAAGGATCTGACGTGAGACAGCATTTAAGATAATATCTCATTGAACAAATCTTAAACAAGAGGGCCATGATGGCCCTGAAATCGCTCACCTGAGTTTATTGATCAAACATGCACCATCTAGTTTCCCAGTGACCTAGTTTTTTATCAGACATTACCCATCATCAAACACTTTTGAGATATCAATAAGACAAACATTCTGGCCAAGTTTCATGAGTATTGGACTGAAAATGTGGCCTCTACAGTGTACAAAAGGTTTTTCTAAGATTTCATCAAGTGACCTAGTTTTGAACCCGACAAATACCCATTATCAAACTCTTTTGAGACATCACCAAAAACAAACATTCTGACCAAGTCTGAAGAGTATCAGGCAGAAAATGTAGCCTCTGGAGTGTACACAAGGTTTTTCTAATATTTGACCCATTGACCTAGTTTTTGACTCCACATGACCCATTTTCAAACTCATTCAAGGTACCACCAGGACAAATATTATGAACAAGTTTTAGGAGTATCAGACTGAAAATGTGTCCTCCACAGCATACAAAAGGTGTTTATAACATTTGACCTATTGACCCAGTTTTTGACCCAACATGACCCATTTTCAAACTCATCCAAGATATTATAAAGGCAAACATTCTGACTAATTTTCAAGAGTGTTGGACTGAAAATGTGGCATCCAGAGCATATACAAGGTTTTTCTAAGATTTGACCTGGTGACCTAGTTTTTAACCCCCAATGACCCATTTTCAAACCTGTCTGAGATATCATCAAGACAAACATTCTGACCAACTTTCATGAGTATCCAACTGAAAATGTGGCCTCTAGAGCGTACACAAGGTTTTTCTAAGATTTGACCTAGTGACCTAGTTTTTGACCCCATGTGACCCATTTTCAAACTCGTCCGAGATATCATCGAGACAAACATCCTGACCAACTTTCATAAGTATCCGACTGAAAATGTGGCCTCTAGAGCATACAAAAGGTTTTTCTAAGATTTGACCTAGTGACCTAGTTTTTGACCCCACGTGACCCATTTTCGAACTCGTCCGAGATATCATCCAGACAAACATCCTGACCAACTTTCATGAGTATCCGACTGAAAATGTGGCCTCTAGAGCGTACAAAAGGTTTTTCTAAGATTTGACCTGGTGACCTAGTTTTTGAGCCCACGTGACCCACTTTCGATCTCGTCCGAGATATCATCCAGACAAACATCCTGACCAACTTACATGAGTATCCGACTGAAAATGTGGCCTCTAGAGCGTACACAAGGTTTTTCCAAGATTTGACCTGGTGACCTAGTTTTTGACCCCACGTGACCCACTTTCAAACTCGTCCGAGATATCATCCAGACAAACATCCTGACCAACTTACATGAGTATCCGACTGAAAATGTGGCCTCTAGAGCGTACACAAGGTTTTTCCAAGATTTGACCTGGTGACCTAGTTTTTGACCCCACGTGACCCACTTTCAAACTCGTCCGAGATATCATCCAGACAAACATCCTGACCAACTTTCATGAGTATCCGACGGAAAATGCGGCCTCTAGAGCGTACACAAGGTTTTTCTAAGATTTGACCTGGTGACCTAGTTTTTGACCCCACGTGACCCACTTTCAAACTCGTCCGAGATATCATCCAGACAAACATCCTGACCAACTTACATGAGTATCCGACTGAAAATGTGGCCTCTAGAGCGTACACAAGGTTTTTCCAAGATTTGACCTGGTGACCTAGTTTTTGACCCCACGTGACCCACTTTCAAACTCGTCCGAGATATCATCCAGACAAACATCCTGACCAACTTTCATGAGTATCCGACGGAAAATGCGGCCTCTAGAGCGTACACAAGGTTTTTCTAAGATTTGACCTGGTGACCTAGTTTTTGACCCCACGTGACCCACTTTCGAACTCGTCCGAGATATCATCCAGACAAACATCCTGACCAACTTTCATGAGTATCCGACGGAAAATGCGGCCTCTAGAGCGTACACAAGGTTTTTCTAAGATTTGACCTGGTGACCTAGTTTTTGACCCCACGTGACCCACTTTCGAACTCGTCCGAGATATCATCCAGACAAACATCCTGACCAACTTTCATGAGTATCCGACTGAAAATGCGGCCTCTAGAGCGTACAAAAGGTCTTTCTAAGATTTGACCTAGTGACCTAGTTTTTGACCCCACGTGATTCACTTTCGAACTCGTCCGAGATATCATCGAGACAAACATCCTGACCAACTTTCATGAGTATCCGACTGAAAATGCGGCCTCTAGAGCGTACACAAGGTTTTTCTAAGATTTGACCTGGTGACCTAGTTTTTGACCCCACGTGACCCACTTTCGAACTCGTCCGAGATATCATCCAGACAAACATCCTGACCAACTTTCATGAGTATCCGACTTAAAATGCGGCCTCTAGAGTGTACACAAGGTTTTTCTAAGATTTGACCTGGTGACCTAGTTTTTGACCCCACGTGACCCACTTTCGAACTCGTCCGAGATATCATCCAGACAAACATCCTGACCAACGTTCATGAGTATCCGACTGAAAATGCGGCCTCTAGAGCGTACACAAGGTTTTTCTAAGATTTGACCTAGTGACCTAGTTTTTGACCCCACAGGACCCATTTTGGAACTCGTCCGAGATATCATCGAGACAAACATCCTGACCAACTTTCATGAGTATCCGACTCAAAATGCGGCCTCTAGAGCGTACACAAGGTTTTTCTAAGATTTGACCTAGTGACCTAGTTTTTGACCCCACATGACCCATTTTCGAACTCGTCCGAGATTTCATCGAGACAAACATCCTGACCAACGTTCATGAGTATCCGACTGAAAATGCGGCCTCTAGAGCGTACACAAGGTTTTTCTAAGATTTGACCTAGTGACCTAGTTTTTGACCCCACAGGACCCATTTTCGAACTCGTCCGAGATATCATCGAGACAAACATCCTGACCAACTTTCATGAGTATCCGACTCAAAATGCGGCCTCTAGAGCGTACACAAGGTTTTTCTAAGATTTGACCTAGTGACCTAGTTTTTGACCCCACATGACCCATTTTCGAACTCGTCCGAGATTTCATCGAGACAAACATCCTGACCAACTTTCATGAGTATCCGACCAAAACTGTGGCCTGTAGAGCGTACACAAGGTAAAAAGTTGACGACGGACGACGCACGATGCACGACGCACGACGGACGACGGACGACGGACGCCGGACACAGCACGATCACAATAGCTCACCATGAGCACTTCGTGCTCAGGTGAGCTAAAAATGTCATAAAGCAAGCCTTTGGGGAGGTTAATGAACTATTTATTGAGTTTTATCTCAAAAGCCACAAAAATATCAAATTCTTTTCATCAATTAATAATATCAAAGAAATTTAAGTCAAGCATATGCAAAAGCACAAGTGCTCAATTTCGAATCTCTATCAGTCATCTTAATCAACACACAATTCCGAGTTTTAACAACCCTGAAAAAGAAGCCTTTTGAAAACATTGTGGTAAAAGGAGAAAATGCTGGTAACCAGCAGTATTTTCTACCCTTTTCAAACCAATTTTCAACATTTTATTCTCAATTATTTTGTTGTCTGCAAATGCTTTCAATTTGGACCAGTCCAAAATTTTGTCATGTGGCAACATTGTGGGAAAAGGAGAAAATGCTGGTAACCAGCAGTATTTTCTACCCTTTTCAAACCAATTTTCAACATTTTATTCTCAATTATTTTGTTGTCTGCAAATGCTTTCAATTTGGACCAGTCCAAAATTTTGTCATGTGGCAAAGGATTAAACTCATTTCTCTATGTGTGTTTTAACCCTTCACCACACAATCTTGACTTTTAGCACTCCTGGGAAAGAAGCCTTTTGAAAACATTGTGGGAAAAAGAGAAAATGCTGGTAACCAGCATTTTCTCTTTTTCCCACAATGTTTTCTACCCTTCTCAAAACAAATTTCAATTTTTGAGCCACATATTTTGTCGTCTGCAAATGCTTTGAATTTGGACCTGTCTAAAATTTTGTCGTTTGGTAAGGAGTTAAAATGTTTTGTAAGCTAACAAAATTTGTAATGGCTGTTTTACAGTGGAAACACGGGAGTTCATAGGATAGAAGGTTTATTCTATATTGCAATAGACGAGAGGGCCATGACGGCCATGTATAGCTTCACTATTTGGAAGATACACAGATGTAAAGACAGTAAAATTAAACTTTGTGGCAGGCAGACAATTTGATATTCTGCGAGTTTATATCTACAAATTTCTAACTATAATTAAGGCAGACGGCTATTCACCCTTTACCACACAAGATAATTTTAGGCCTGTCTGAATTGAAAGCACTTGCAGATGACAGCATGTGGCTCATGAAATGATTTTCCTTTGATGGCATAGAAAGCATGCTTCATTGCATCTGAGTAGCTATGATAAACCAGTTGTTATATAAAAAAGTAAGGTTGATGTTAAATGTTGACAGATGGACACCAGGACAAGACATGTTCAGATGGTGAAACAATTAGATTTCTATGACATGTTTGCTTGCTGCAACATGTGGGAAAAAATAGGTTTACAACATCAAAGGTAAAAAAGAATAGCATGCTCTCTGTCACCGGGTATTTAACATGTTCGAGATATCCAGGCACATGACAGACTAACCACTTGCGAAATTTTGAAGTTTTTTAACCCTTTACCAGACGACAAAATTTTAGCTGCATCCAAATTCAAAGCATTTGCAGACAACAATTTCCAGGTGGTTCAAATGGTGAAAAACTGTTTATTGATAGGATAAAAAACATAGTGGGGAAAGGAGAATATGCTGGTTACCAGCATTTTCTCCATTTCCCACCATGTTTTAAAAAGGCTTCTTTCAAAAGGTCCTCAATAGCAGTCATTGTGTGGTAAAGGGTTAAGCCGAAGACAAAGGCTGTAAATACATCATGGAAGAAGGAGAAAATGCTGACCAGGAGCCTTTTCCTCCTTTTTTTTTTTTTATATCTTATCACCAACCCAAGCATTTAACTCTTTCCCAAACACAAAATTTTGGACTGGTCCAAATTGAAAGCATTTGCCGATGACAAAAATGTGACTCAAAAATTGAATTTTGAATCAGATTGGGTAGAAACATTGTGGGAAAAGGTGAAAATGCTGATCATGAGCACCCCCCCATTCCCCATGTTTTATATCTTATCTCCAACTCAAGCATTAAACCCTTTACCAGACAAAAAAATTCACCCTTGTCCAAACTGAAACCATTTGCAGGCACTAATTTCAATATGTGGCTCAAATCGTGCATTTTTTCCTTGATAGGGTAGAAAACATTGTGGAAAAAGGAGAAAATGCTGGTAACCAGCATTTTCTCCTTTTTCCACAATGTTTTCCCAAATGTTTTCTAAAGGCTTCTTTCTCAGGGTATTCAAAAGTAGGCTTGTAGGGATTGTGTGGTAATGGGTTAAATGTAACTGAAAAATTGAAATTGAGTTGGGGAGGATAGAGAACAGCGTGAGAAAAGGAGATAATGCTAATTACCAGCATTTTCTCCTTTAGCCACGTTTTCGAAAGGCTTTTTTTCAGGGTCGTAAATAAGTGGGCATTGTGAGATAAAGAGTTAATTGAAAAGTATTATCCAAGTAAGTAAAATATATTTTTAAGACTAACAATATTTGTTTTTCATGGTTTGGAAAACTTAAGTTTGTGTATTTATCACATAAACTAAAATATACATTAATAGCTACATTTCAGAAGATACAATAACAAGGGTAAAACAGTGAAAAAATATTAAAAAATTAAAAAAAAAAAAGCACGTTAACACACAATCTGTTCAAAACAGACATCAAGCAAGAACTGATAGATGCTTCATGAAACACCGACGGAAAAATAATGTTCTACAAAAAATATCAAAATGATTTGTGGGTAAACTTGGTTTCATGTCCTTTAAACACCACCTCCACTTCGTTCAACAGATATCCGTTCAGTTCCCTCGTTCATTTCAGCTGCTTTTGCAAATCGTGAGTTGGTCACTTTGCCAAGTTTCAATGCACTCATCAGCTGTTCAAATAGACGAAAGAAATATCAATTCAAACCCAAACCCTTAACTCTTATCCTAGAAATATCAGTAACTAACATAGACATTACTGTAAAATATCTGTTACCTCTTTGCCAAACAACAAAATTTTAGCCAGGTCCAAACTGAAAGCACAACAAATGTAACTCAAAAATTGAAAATTGTTTACAACAGAATAGAAAACATTGTTGGAAAAGGATAAAATGCTGAGTACCAGCATTTCCTCCTTTTCCCACGATGTTTTCAAATCCTCCTCAGGGTTGTTTAACTCATTACCAAACGACGATATTTTAGGCTAGTCCAAATCAAAAGCATTTGCGGACGACAAAATAAAAGTGAATAAAAATTTGAAATTTGTTTTGTGAAGAGGAGAAAACATTGTGGGAAAGGTAGAAAATGCTGGTTATCAGGGCTTCTTTCTCAGGGTCGTCAAATGTAGGGATTGTGTGGTAATGGGTAAAACTCCAAAGAGTCTGACAAAGGCTTAAAGGGAGGTAATCTGATTTATCACTTAAATAAGCAATGCAATAGATGGCAAATCAGTAGTATGGAAGTAAGAAAAATGTATTTATGAATGGTATTTCTTTAACATTTATACAACACAACAAAATTTTTGGCTAAAATTTTTAAAGAACATTCTCATTTCATGAAAGAATCTATGTAATCTGATAGAAGACAAGCAAAAGGTTAGTAACTCTTTACTACGCAATCTTTTAACAACTCAGAAAAGAAGCTTATTGAAAACATTGTTGGAAAAGAAGAAAATGCTCGTAACCAGCATTTTCTCCTTTGCCCACAATGCTTTCTTCCCAAAACAAATTTCAATTCATAATTTATGAGCCACATTTATTTTGTCATCTGCAAATACTTTCAAATTTGGACAAATTTATAATTTGATGTTTGGTAAAGACTAAACGCATATCAGCATATCAGCAAATAATAGTTCTAATAAGCATCTAAACATTATTTCTTCTATCAAGAGATATAACAAACATAGAAAAGAGATGAAAAGCTTCTGCAATGCATGATATATTGCCAGGGGGAGGGGAGAGAGAGGTCCACTTCTGGCAAACTTTCTTTCAAACAATATTTCTGCTCTCAACTCTGATGCATGTAAGAAAAGTAGAAGAACTGGTGTGAAAAAAAAATCTGGGCATATGAATAGATGCACTGGTATGACATGACTTAAGTCATTAAAATGGCATTAAACTGCAACACAAACAAACAGATAGACAGACAGGAGACAGAGACTGAAAGAAGCAGAAGCAACCCATGTCAAGCACACAATTTTTCAACCTTTCACATCATTACACATTTTTAAACACCTTCCCATGTCAAAGAAATATATGCCACCCGCCTCTAAGTGCAGTGACTAAATTGATATTAACCCATTACCACACAATCCCTACTTTTGACGCCCCTGAGAAAGAAGCCTTTTGAAAACACTGTGGGAAAAGGAGAAAATGCTGGTAACCAGCATTTTCTCCTTTTCCCACAGTGTTTTCTACCCTTCACAAAACAAATTTCAAATTTTCAGTCACTGTTATTTTGTCGTCTGCAAATGCTTTGAATTTGGACCAGTCTAAAATATTGTCGTTTGGTAATGGGTTAATAGAGACATTCAATCATAAGTCGGTATTGCAGTAAGATCTTATACAGAAAAAGGCCTAGTCCTCCCTCCCTCCCCTTTCCCAACATGTCCTATCTTTTTCACCTTTTTCACACAAAAAGATGGTAATTCACTGTAAAACTGAACACCTTGATCCAAACATTTGAATACGCAACATGCTAAAATAGTAATCATATTATAGTGCAGCTTGATAATTAGGGGAGGTACATTAATTGGTAACAGACTATCTGTTACGAGTGGTTGGAGTTATTTCCTTTGGCCAGAATAGTAAGCCTAACTCTTAGTGCCCGATTTTCAATTTTCTTTTCAGTTTTGATGCTTTGCAGTTTACATGACATCATATTCTTTTACGAAATACAAATAAAGCATTGTTGCAGGATCATTTCTGTAAAATTTGGTCAAGTAAATTAAAGACAACACACAGAGGCGTGCACACATGCAAGCATCACAGACATAAAGTCGAGACATATTAAGCTAGTTGGTCTTTCAAAACATTGCCATTGGAGCTAGAATGGTGAATAATGTAAATTATGATGTCTTCGTTAAACAAACATCCTCTTTTATATTTGACCAAATGCTCAACCTTTCGGTTCAATTTAAATCTATATAATTATTTCAACCCTTTCCCACACAACAAACTTTTGGATTAGACCAAATTGAAAGCATTTGCAGGGGACAATTCAACTCTTCCTGAAAAGATGATTTCTGTCTATGATACAGTAGAAAACATCGTGGGAAAAGGAGAAAATGCTGGTTACCAGCATTTTCTCTTTTTCCCACAATGTTTTCAAAAGGCTATTATTCCAGACACGTAAAAACCAGGGACTGTTTGGGAAAGGGTTAAAAAATGTTTCATATACAAACTTTCTCCAAATCTTTAAAGGTACAAAGATACTTTGCAAGACAATCTAAATAAATTGAGAGAATTAGCATCAATTCATATCATCCAGATTAGGGAAAAAAATTATTCTTGTTTCCAGTGTTTGTTAGCTTGTAAAAAAATTGTGTTTCATACACACACAGACTTTGTGAACATATTAGAAACAGCCCAAATGGCTTATCAGTCACCCATCTTTGTTGCATTTCTGAGTTCTCTGTTTTGCTCTGGTTTGATTATTCTCTACTGAAGCCATTAACTGCAAGGAGTTAAAAAAAATGCTTTTGATATTGTTCACTTTTTTGTTTAAACCTATCCATAAACAAGAGGGCTATGATGGCCCTGAAGTCGCTCACCTGAGTCTTTTAATCAAATATGACCTATTTCTAATCTCTTCATAGATACTAAGACAAACACTCTGACAAACACTCATCAGTATTGGGCATACAAATATGGCCTCCAGAGTGCACACAAGGTTTTTCTAGAATTTGTCTTAGTGGCCTAATTGACAGATAGAAATTATCCAGGCAAACATTCAGACAATTTTCCATGAGTATTTGAGAGAAGATGTGGCCTGTAGGGAGTATGAAAGGTTTTCTGAGATTTGACCTACTGACCTAGCTTTTTATCCAACATAACCCATATTCACACTAGTCTAGGATATTATCAAGACAAACATTCAAAGCGAATTTAAGATTATTGGACTGAAAATGTGGCCTCTAGAGCTTACATAAGGTTTTTCTATAATTTGACCTGGTGATCTAGTTTTTGACCTAACATGATCCATTTTCTAACTCATCCAAGCTAATATCATGACAAACATTCTAACCCGCTTTAAAGAGCATAAGACTGAAAATGTGGCTTCTGGAGTGAACACAAGGTTTTTCAAAGATTTTACCTAGTTTTTTGACCCCACATAGCCCACTTTCAAACTCATATGCAATATTATCAAGAAAAACATTCTGACCAAATTTCAAGCATATTGGACAGAATATGGTGTGTCTTCTGGAACATAGTTACACAAGGTTTTTCTAAGATTTCACCTGGTGACCTAGATTTTGACCAAACATGGCAAATTTTCAAATTCTTTAGAGATATCATCAAGACAAACATTCTGACTAAGTTTCAAGAGTTTTGGACTGAAAGTGTGGCTTCTGGAGTTTGACCTGGTGACCTATTTTTTGACCCACCATAGCCCATTTTCAAACTCATACGAGATATTATCAAGACTAACATTTTGACCAACTTCCAACAGTATCAGACCGAAAATATGACCTATATAGTGTAAACAAGCTTTTCCTAAGATTTATCTGGTGACTTAGTTTGTGACCTAACATGACCCATCTATATCATCAAGGCAAACATTCTGACCAAGTTTCATGAGAATTGGACTGAAATATGGCTTCTAGAGCTTACACAAGGTTTTTCTAAGATTTGGCCTTGTGACCTAGTTTTTGACCTGACATGACCCATTTTCGAACTCATCCGAGATATTATCAGGACACACATTCTGACCAAGTTTCATGAGTATCGGACTGAAAATGTAGCCTCTAGAGCGTACACATGGTAAAAGTTGATGACAGACCACGCACAATGGACGCGGGACACGGTACGATCACAAAAGCTCACCATGAGCTAAAAGTGAGCTTTGAAAATGCAATCAGCCAGGCTGGGAATCAAAGTAAAAAGTTCTGGATTATATGCCCAGTGTGCAACCAAGCCACCAGGCTATGGCCCCCTCAGTGATACCCAGAATGCAAAATGTTTGTATAGAGATGAACACTGACACATGCTTCCTGGATATATTTTCTAGTTACTTTAACCCTTTCCCTAACAAGCCCTGGTTTTTACGTGTCTGCAGTAAAAGTCTTTAGAAAACACCGTGGGAAAAGGAGAAATCTGAGGCGACACTTTGTTTTTATGTAATTTTCTGTCTTGTGCAAGTCTACTGAAGCAGAAAATCTAATATACTCGTAAAGTGCCGTCTCGTATTAGCCTGCGCGGACTGCGCAGGCTGATCCGACACGATAATTTACGTAAATGTCCGAATGTCCCTTTTCGCGTATACGAGCCATGTAGAATGACATCACTCTACATAAAATAACGTAGATTTTACCTCGCTTCCAATGCACTGTGTTTATAGAGCCAAATTCATCAGTCACGTTAGAATTTTTGATAACAGTTTTGGAAAGAGACAAAACAGTCAATGCAAAACCAGGGGAAAACAACAAAAAAAGGGACAGCAATCAAAGTAAACCATAAAGAAAAAGATTTCTCATGCAAGAAGTTTGGATATAAGGTGACTAATAGAACTGATGTTTGGCTATTTTCAAACAATTCAAATTTTATTTTATTGCACTTTTAGAAGTTGTTTATGAAAACAGCATAAAACTAAAGAACAAATTCTAAAAACTCCTAGGCATTTCAAACATAAAAATAAACTCCAAATGTTCAGCAAGGCATTGGTGCTCAACCCTTTACCAAACAACTAAATTTTGGACTCATCCAAATTGAAAGCATTTGCAAACAACAATAAAAATGTGGCTACAATGATGAAATTTGTCATTGATAGGATGGAAAACATTGTGGGAAAAGGAGAAAATGCTGGTTACCAGCATTTTCTCCTATTCCTACAATGTTTTCAAAAGTTTTCTTCCTCAATAGTGTTAAAAGTCGTCATTGAATGGTAAAGGGTTAAATTGGTATCATAAAGTGAGATTTTTGTTTTCTAGCACGTTATGAAAGCTAAAATTTTGCAATGTCTATCGGACTTGGTTTTTTGTCATTGTTGTATTTTCAAAATATCCTGTTAATCAAATCTTTACCACACAATCCCTAGTCTTAATGATCCTGAAAGTGAAGGTGAAAACATTGTGGAAAAACCTTTTCTCCCCACTATGTTTTCTACTCCATCACATGCAGAAATCACCACTTAAGAATCTTTTGTTACTTAATTTGGTGTAGTCAAAAATTTCTCTATGTGGTAAAGAGTTAATAAACAGGGTAGATCTACCATCAATCTGCACTATCTATGCAAGCTGATCTTAATCTGTACTGTAAACGAAAGCATACCTATAGTCATGCTTTAAGCTTTTAAAGTTTGCATGTCAACAAATCAACTACCGGTAATAAACCCAAAAACTGCACACAGTTTCAAACTGCTTTGATATTATAACCCTTTCCTAGCCAATCAATAAAATGGTTATGAATAATGTGGTTTAACCCATTACCACACAATCCCTACTTTTGACGCCCCTGAGAAAAAAGCCTTTTGAAAACCCTGTAGGGAAAGGAGAAAATGCTGGTAACCAGCATTTTCTCCTTTTCCCACAGTGTTTTCTACCCTTCCCAGAACAAATTTCAATTTTTCAGTCACCTTTATATTGTCGTCTGCAAATGCTTTCAATTTGGACCAGTCTAAAATTTTCTCGTGTGGTAAAGAGTTAAGGATAGAACACTCTAATGTGGATTCCTGTAACATTGCCTTTATCACTGAAAAATGAACAGATTCGGCTAAGACTCCGCTAGTATTTGATCTTGATCTTTGATCAGCCAATAGACACTTGTTTCCCCCCCCCCATCAATTAAAGATCACCCAAGTTTTAGCTGAATCTGATGTTACATAAATCACATCAGGGTGCCCCACCCTAAAGTTTGTATATATGTTGCTGAACCTAGGCATCAAAAAAGATCCTTTGCCTGTAATGAATACGTTCTGAGCCACTTTAAACACATAAAATAGTTAACCCTTTACCACACAGCAAAATTTTACATATATCTAAATTGGAAGCATTTGCAGAGGACACTAGTTACCAGCATATTTGCACAATATTTTCAAAAGGCTTCTTTTGCTAAGGGTTGTTAAAAATATTCATTGTGTGGTAAGGGGCTAAACTTTTATGTTTGTGGAACATTAGATACCTGCAATTTCATTTTCTCTATAACAATCAGAATTTTCTTAATATATTTTCTATCGTTTATCAATAACAGGCAAAATATAAAATCATGTAATAACTACTCATTTGGTACTTTTATCTTACCACTTTTTTTTCATGCATTTTTCTGTTTATTTTCACCTTTGAAATTTTTGCGTTATTCAGGAAAGGGCTATAAATAAATTTCTATTTTTCCTCACAAATTTAGATGTCTTTCCCGTGAAGAAGAGACGCCATCTGTCGATGTTTTTTGATTTGTAATTTAGAGTCCGCATGATGCTCGTGATGGGTTTTCAGAATACTCAGTAGCTAGTAAAAGTAAAATTAATATGTAAGCCTTGTTTAACCCTTTACCCCATAAGGCATTTCTATGGTATCTCTAATTGACCCTAAATAACAGCAAGGATGAAGCAATTTCTTATGTGTATATGACACCTTTTGATAGTGTAGAAAACATAGTGGCAAAAGGTGAAATTGCTCGTCACGAGCAATTTCACCTTTTGCCACAATGTTTTCCAAAGGCTGCTACAAGCAATGCGTAGAAATGAGTATCTATGGAGTAAAGGGTTAACTCTTTACCAAACGACAAAAGTTTGGACTCGTCCAAATTGAAAGCATTGCAGATGAAGAAATAAGTGTGAATCAAAAATTGTAATTTGATATAGAAAGGGTAGAAAACATTGTAGGAAAGGGAGAAAATGCTGGTTACCAGCATTTTCTCCTTTTCCCACAATGTTTTCAAAGGCTTTCTTTCTCAGGGTTGTTAAAAGTTGGGATTGTGTGGTAAAGAGTTTGCCTTGGTTTAAAACACATTTATTTTTTGCAAATTGAAAAAAAAAAAAAAAAAATTCAATGCTCAATTTGCAAATAGGGAAATTCTGCTTTGCAACTATAAAATAAGCTCTATACAATATTCACTTAGAAAGTCAAGAGAGAAAAAAAGATTCTAAACAGTCAAAAAAGCTCTATGAAGAACGTAATCCAAAATATCAAAATAAAAGAAAAACAAAAGTCAAATCATTTATACTAAGAGTTTACCAAACTAATGAGAAACAAATACAGATATTACGAGAAAGAATAAAGGATGATGCAATAATGCCTAAGTTTACATTTAAATATATACAATTATAGAGAAATAAATTCAGTGTGTTAAAATAAAAGCAATATCTAATTATCGTAACCTTTACCAGACAATCATATTTTTTAATATCACATTTGGCTGCACCAACCAGTGTGGAGGAAGAGGAGAAAATGTTTGTAACTAGCTATTTCTCTTTTTCCCTCATTGTCTGGCCACAGTTGTGAGTTATGAGGCACAATAAATAATCCAAGTGTCCATAATCCTGAGTGGTTTATTCATTGTGCCTCATACCTCATAACATGGTTAATCAAACATTCTAACATGACACGCGACTTTGGCTCTATAAACACAGTGCAAGGCAAACGTGGTGAAATCTGCAACAATCCATGTAGAGTGACGTCATTCAATGAGTGAGTTATTCATTGGAACGTAATCTTCATCCGCGTTTTTACTCTTAATTTGAACTTGTTTTCCTTTCATTAAGAACTGGCCATGTTAGAATCGAAATAATCTTCTTTCTATCGTGGTATATCGTTCAATAAACCACGTTGTGAGTTATGAGGCGCAATGAATAACCCACTCGGGCTATCGCCCTCGTGGATTATTTATTGTGCCTCATAACTCACAACTGTGGTTTATTGAACGATATACCACGATAGAAAGAAGATTATTTCTTAAATAAACCATGATAGAAAGAAAATTATTGTTTCTAACATGACCAACTCTTAATGAAAGAAAAACAAGTTCATACTTTGAGTAAAAACACGGATGCAGATTATATGTATATTCCATTGAATAACTTACTTACTTACTTACATACTTACTTACTTTAAGTAAAATGATGTCACTCAATATGGAATGACGCAGATTTTACCTCGCTTTCGTTGCACTGTCTTTATAGAGCCAAATTCTTGTGTAATTTTAGAAATATATACAACTTTCTGTATAATAGAGTTTTATTTATATACCTGCTTTTATACTCAGCATAACAACATAAAGGCCAGGATCAGATTACACTAAGAAGGCATTAGCACAAATACTTATGGAGACTCACTTACCTGTAAAAACTCGCCCAGATCTACTTGAGCATTCTTGTTCAGATCTACCTCACTTAGAATGTCATGAAGCTGATCTTCAGAGACTCGCTCTCCAATTTTCTGAAAAAAAAAAAAGTAAATAAATACGTTAACTCCTTACCAAATGACAAGTTTATAGACTGTTCCAAATTGAAAGCATTTGCAGATGATAAAATAAATGTGACATAAGAATCAAAATTTGATCTGGGAAAGGTAGGAAAGCTGATTACGTTTTAAAAAGGTTTCTACCTCGGGGTTAAAGGAGACGATAAAATACGTTCTACATACAGCTTTTTTCACTGTTTAGAATATTTTTTTCTCTCATGACTTGTTAAGTGAATGTCGTCTAGAGCTTGTTTTATAGTTGCAAAGCAGAATTTCCTCATTTGCAAATTGAGTATTGAATTTTTGCAATTTTTTTTTTCAATGGAAAAAAATAAATTTATGTGTTTCAAACCAAGACAAACTCTTTACCACACATTCCCAACTTTTAACAACCCTGAGAAAGAAAGCCATTGAAAACATTGTGGGAAAAGGAGAAAATGCTGATTACGTTTTAAAAAGGTTTCTACCTCAAGGTTGTCAAAAGTCATCATTGTGTGTTAACTCATTACCAAACAACAAAATGTTAGGTTTGTCCAAATCGAAAGCATTTGGGGATGACACAATAAAAGTGACTGAAAATTTGAAATTTGTTTTGTGAAGGGTAGAAAACATTGCGGGAAAAGGAGAAAATGCTGGTTATCAGCATTTTCTCCTTTTCCCACAATGTTTTCTAAAGGCTTCTTTCTCAGGGGTGTCAAAAGTAGGGACTGTGTGGTAATGGGTTAAAGGGTTAAACCACAAGGCAAATAATGTTTGTTCATAAAAAAAAAAACATAATATATACATGTATATACATGTACTTTACCATCCAAATTGTGATTTTGAAAACAACATGCACAAAGGATAAAATTGAATGATGGTTAACACCTTTTTTTTCTTTATCCGTTATGTTCACTGGTTTTCTTAAAAACAAATCTCTCACTTGGAAATTGTTAAAATATGTACCACTCAAAAAACCAAAGAATCCCTGGTTTTCACAACCCTGACAAAAAAGTTTTTTGAGAATTTTGTGAGAAAAAGAGAAAATACCGGTAACCAAACAGCTAAATGGCTGGCTAAAGTGCAATTGAATATCCCGCCAGTCATCACAATTATTGAACCATTAAATCCGTATTGTTTAAAAACACAACTAAATCATTATGTACACTGGTCCTTGGACATACGTGAAATTGACTTACAGCAAAAAGTTTTGACCCAAGTCAGCCTGCGCATTGCGTGCAATGCGTGCAGGCTGACTTGGGTCAATGCTTTTTGCAGAGGCATTAAGCCCCCTTCTCACAGAGAATACCTCAACTATATAAAGTTATGTTAAGACTATAACTTCTAAAAACTATACTGGTCAGCAGGACACATAAAAATATTTGCATTTTTAGCACAGAGTCTATTTAACTCATTACCAAACGACAAAATTCTAGGTCTGTTCATATTGAAAGCATTTCCATATGACAAACTATAAGTAACTGAAAATTGGAAATGTGTTTTGTGAAGGGTAGAAAACATTGTGGGAAAAGGAGAAAATGCTGGTCACCAGCATTTTCTTCTTTTCCCACAATGTTTTCAATAGGCTCCTTTCTAAGGGCCGTCAAAAGTAGGGATTGTGTGGTAATGGGTTAAAGAAAATAGATCCAAGATGGGACTGAATAGTCCATGCAGTCTGATCTTGATCCATTAACTGTAACTTTGTTATAAAGTTAAATGGTTATAATACTTTTCACACTATACTTAACAATGTGCAGTCTGATCTTGATCTACCAATATCATCTTTGCTAAATAGTTAATGAGTTAACAAACTTTTAATAACTATACTCATCAAAAAAAATAACTTCTACAAAGGATTTAAATATTTGTGCTTTCTATCATACAAATTGATTATAAAAAAAAATGGTTTTTGCTAACATCTTTTTATGAAATTTTGCGCAATGCCTATTGGAATATTTTAGTCTGGATACTCGTCACCTAAAATTTCACAAGATGCTAGCAAAGAGTATTAAGTTTATGGGCATCAATATATAATTAAATCAATGCATAAGTTCACATTTAAGACTACATTAGATTTTGTGCTACTGCAGACTTGCAAAAAAACAGACAACTACATTAAAATGGAAAGTGTTGTTTGGATTAGCCAGAGCAGAATGCGCAGGACAACACTTTGCGCAAATCTCCGAATGTCCCTTTTCGCGTGTTACAGACCACATACAGATCAATTTAAAAACTTCTCTTCTACTTTTATAAACACTCCTTCATCCCTGTTCAAATACAATACCTCTAAACTGCTTTAGGGAGAATTCTATTTAGCTCAGTGGTCACGGTATTGGCATTTTGTCCAAAATGTTCTTGGTTCAAATCTTGCCCAGTCCCTGTATTTCTGCTATGCATTCGTTCATTTGTTTCTTTGTTACGGACTTAGTCTGTAAGATATGGGTTCATCTGGAATTGGCCATTGAGCTATTAATTCCATTTGTTGTCCAAACTGGAAGCATTTGCAGACAACAAAACTAAGGTAACTCAAAAATTGTAATTTGTTTGGGCAGGATAGAAAACATTGTGGGAAAAGGATAAAATGCTGGTTACCAGCATTTTCTCCTTTTCTCACTATGTTTTCCTAAGACTTCTTTCTCAGGGTTGTTAAAAGATGGAATTGTAAGGTAAAGAGTTAAAAAAAAAACAATTGGTTTCACCTATCTAAAACAAATCTGGACAACGAAATAAATCAAAGGACTGAAGGTCCTGAAAGTCGCACTAATGGTGAAACCTTGATATTTTGGGACTGATAGGTGGTCATCCCCTTTTACAGGACAATCTTGCTTTTATGTAATTCAAACAGCTTTGGAAAACAGAGCTGAAGAAAGAAAAACTCATTTTTTTTTACTCAAGGTTTTCTTCAAATTAGACTCAAATTTAATGGTTTACCGTAAGTCAAATTTGATTAGTTTTCAGCAATTCTTCGATTTTGACTAGTCTGCAATTTAGTTGAGCAAATGCAGTTACTTGTAATAGGCAGCTTCCCACCAAGTTAGATCTTTTCATTTTTCTTTTACTTTAATACATCCATCTTGGCATATAGCCTGACATAATATACCCAAAACAATATTAAATGTATGTCATTGGTCACCTCTATTACTTGGAACTTACTGAAACAGTGCCACTGCATACCGATGCTAGCACTTGACAATTTTTGAAAAGGGACACATAAGGGACATCTCTGTGAAATCATTTCAAAATCTGACCAACCATTTCAGTGAAGAAGAATTTTCAAGAATTTCTTCATGTCCGAATAGTGCAAGTGGACCCCATTTACCAGAGCCATGCTTCTTGATGGATCAGAATTTCGAAAACATTTTTGAAAATGGTCACCCAAGGAAGATTGCTTTGAAATTATTTTAAAATCTGATCATGGGTTTAAGAGAAGGTGAATTTTCAAGAAATTCTTCATTTCCATATTGTAGCCCCAATTCACCTGAGCCATGTTTCTTGGCAAATCAAAATTTCGCGAACAAGTTTTTAAAAGGGTCACCCAAGGAACATCTCTGTGAACTTTTTTCAATATCTGATCAGCCGTTTCAGAGAAGTAAGAATATTCAAGAATTTCTGCATGTCCATATAAGTACAAGTAGCCCCCATTCACCAGAGCCATGTTTCTTGATGGATTGAAATTTCGCAAACAATTTTTGAAAAGGGTCACCCATAGAACATCCCTGAGAAATTATTTCAAAATCTGACCAGTGGTTTCTGAGAAGAAGAATTTTTTAGAATTTCTTCATTCCTGTATAGTGCAAATAGCCCCCATTCACCAGAGTCATGTTTCTTGACTGATCAAAATTTCACGAAAAAGTTTTGGAAAGGGTCACTTAAGGTAGTGGACCCGTAATAAGCATAGTGCAGCATGGCATAAAATTTCTGGACAGTTGATAAGACATATTTTGTACAGATATGATACTGTTGCACATTTTTGACCGAACAGAAATTCCTTCGGGGTCCGTCTTGAAATTATTTGTTGATAATTTTGTTAGTTTCCAGAAAAGGGAGGTAATTATCATATCCATTTGTAATGAAATTATAGTAGTTATAGATTTATAAATGATAATTCTAGGAAGGACAAAAAAGAAAAAGTGGCTCGGTGAAAGTAGTACAATAGTGCTCAATTTTAATCTTAGCAAATTTTCTAGGGTAATATTATAGTGGAAATAGCTGTGTTCTATTACGGGTCCACTACGTTAAGGAACAACTCTGTGAAATTATTTTAAAATCTGGCCAGCTGTTTCAGAGAAGAAGATTTTTAAAGAATTTCTTAGAAAACTGTTTGGTTGCCATGGCAACCAAAACTTTTGACGTAATCAAATTCTGTGAACAATTTTCAAAGAGGACCTCCCAAGGAACATTCCAGCCAAGTTTGGTCCATATTGGCCCAGCGGTTTTGGAGGAGTTGATGTTTAAAGAATTGTTGATGACGCATGACGGATGACAGACACCAGGTGATCCTAAAAGCTTCCCTTGAGCATGTTGTGCTCAGGTTAGCTGAAAAAACAGTCCTAAGGTTTTTCATCTCAACCAAACTGACTCTCAAACTATAAAAAATATTTGCAAAGTAATTAATAACTATGCAATCTACAACAGGTTAAAGACCATTGTGAATAATTAGTTTAACTCATTACCAGACCAGCCCAATTTTAGGCTTGTCCAAATTGAAAGCATTTGCAGACGACAAAATAAAAGTGACAGAAAATTTGAAATTTGTTTTGTGAAGGTTAAAAAAAATTGTGGGAAAAGGAGAAAATGCATTTTTTTCCCTTTTCCCACAATGTGTTCTAAAGGCTTCTTTCTCAGGGTAGTCGAAATTAGGGATTGTGTGGTAATGGGTTAATCACCACATTAAATTTGTTACACTCTTTTTGAGTGCTGAAATTGTATCTTTGCTATCCAAACAATGTAATTAATGTATCACATTTCTGTTATATCATTTCTTTAACCCATTACCACACAATCCCTACTTTTGAGAAAGAATCCTTTTGAAAACACTGTGGGAAAAGGAGAAAATGCTGGTAACCAGAATTTTCTCCTTTTCCCACAGTGTTTTCTATCCTTCCCAGTACAAATTTCAGTTTTTCAGTCACCTTTATTTTGTCGTCTGCAAATGCTTTCAATTTAGACCAGTCCAAATTTTCTTGTGTGGTAAAGAGTTAAATGTGCTGATGCTTATGTTTTTTTTTCATATATAAAACATATTTTTATAATGATGGATAAATATTTTTAAAGTATCCAATATGCTTTTTTTTTTTCATTAATAGTAACTTTATCTTCCTTAAAAAAAAAATAGAAAGAAAAACGTGATTTTATCACTAAGCATTTGATTCACTTCGCTGTTTATTGTTAAATAAGTTTCATCATTGGTTTTAATCATGTAAGGCAAATTTAAAATAAAGCAAGAGTTATAAATCGTCTTGATGACGAATACGTAATTTCTATTAATTTTTACATAAATTGAAGTTAGAAATACTATAAAAATCATGTGTTCATTTTGACTACACATTGGGTACGTTTTGACTCCACTTGGGTAGGTTTAGACTTCATTAATTTTTACATAAATTGAAGTTAGAAATACTATAAAAATCATGTGTTCATTTTGACTACACATTAGGTACGTTTTGACTCCACTTGGGTAGGTTTAGACTTCATTTGGGTAAGTTTTGACTCCATTCGGGTACGTTTTGACTTGGGTATGTTTTGGTTTGAGTACGTTTTGACTGTAAACCCCCTCAACAGTGCAACTGTCAATGTACGGTCGTAATTGCTGTACTTTACCTTGCGTTTCATATTTCATGTTGTATTTACTGTATACGGAGGGGATGAAATATCCTTGTCGCCACTCTTTTGGGGTCCGAACAAATGCAGTAATCAACATTTAACTTTACTGGTGTTAATCGTTATACATGTGCGTTTGTTTTCTATCCCGTCCGCCATTTGCATTTTCTTAATCAAAGTACAATTTTGTACTTCAAACTTAAGCTGATCAAAGACCTAAAATACTAGAATTGATAGCAAAAGTTCATGTCTGATTTCCATAAAATCGTGTATATAAGCGTTTCGCATGCAGTTTTATGTGTTACAAAAGTTTTTTGATGTGTAATGGAATAGTTTTTGGGTGTTTTGGGGTATTCGAGTGGTTTGGGGTGTTTCATCCGAGACGTGCGTTACAAACTAGGTCAAAGCTGCGGAATGAAACAAATTTTCAAATTTAGAGCGAGTTTTACGATATTTAACCCTGAATTCATGGTTTGCATGGTTTAAAAGAGTTGATTTCAAATGACATCACTCGAGTCCGAAATTCCACCCTTATAAGCGAAGCTCTACCGGTCTCGATAATACATGAATATTTACAGTAAGGTGCTCTCGATAAGCCATATTAATCCGCGATCCCTTTTAAACTCACATTAAGCATTGATGGGGGATATCTTAGCTGAATTGTGTTTTCTTTACCCATCTAAACAAAGATAGATGTTAAATTTTCACATGATATACAAAATAACCGTATTTTTTTTAATTTAAAATTTGAGTCACGTTCTCCTTTTTCTAGCGTAGGTATATGAGTTATATGAGTTACCGGGTCCAGTCCCATCATAAAGAACAAATTCCAGACATACCAAAGAAAAAGTAGTTCTACAGCGATTGGGTTAAAAGCAGAGTAACTGCACCTCGTTTATGAAGTATATACGACGTTTTTGATCCAATTTTTTGCATGATTCTTCAACCCACTATAGACACCCCCAACCCACCCTGAGCTCCTCGAGCTCATCGCAAAAAGTCGAACGTTTTGACAAACGTGCGACTTAAAAATTAAGAAATTCACCCAAGCAATATTTCCACAAAGCAAGCAAACTTAATTAAGCATTTAAATGTAACTAAAACATTATTTTCTTTCTGCTGTGAAAAATACAAAATGGAAGTGCACAATATACTTATACTTATGCAAAATTAGATATATATATATAATAAGAGAGCTAGAACAACACTATATTATAAAAGTTTGATGCTTAATTTTACACCATAAACTGGTAAAATCAACCACCTATTGATATGGAACAGAGCAAAAAATATTGAAGAGCAAAGTCCAATGATTTAAACCTTTACCACACAGTGTCAACTTTCGATGACCCCGAGGTAAAAGCCTTTTGAAAACATTGTGGGAAAAAGAGAAAATGCTGGTGACCAGCATTTTCTCTTTTTCCCACAATGTTTTCTACCCATCCCAAATCAAATTTTGATTCTTCAGTTACATTTATTTTCTCGTCTACAAATGCTTTCAATTTCGACCAATCTCTAAATTTGCTGTTTGGTAATGAGTTAAAATCGCAAATAACATTTTATCTCCATAACTATCATAAGAAAAGGTAAAAATCTACATAACCACTGTAAATCCAAGTTAGATAATTCCTGTGAGTACATGTGAAGTTGATTTCTGCTCTTGGTCCCTTCACTGTCAGCATTGACTAAAACCCTACAAGCAATGTTAGGTGACAGACATTAAGAGAAAATTCAAGGGAAGGAAAAACAATAAGAAAAGGTACATAATGGCCTTGTATCACTCAACTGGCTAATTAGTAAAACATCCTACATGCCAAACATTACAATTCTTGGCCAATCAGTTTCAAAGACATTGAATTTTCTTATCAAAGCCTAAGAGAATGAAATGATCCAAGGGAAAAGCCACTTTTGACCAAAGAGCTATAATTACTTGCAATCTGGTAAAACCCACTACAAATAATAGTACAGGTCTAGAATGTATGGTTAAAAAGATTTTCAAAGTTTTCTTGATAAAAGGTCTGGTAAAAAATGGGACCCATGAGACAGGGCTAGTTTCAATCCCGGTGCTAAATTTTGAACAAACTCAGAAGTAAACCACAATATGAAGCTATGAGCTGAATTTGGTAGCCCTTGGATTTATGGTTCAGAGGAAGAAAATCTTTAGAATTTTCACTCTTTAAGCACTGATCCATGGGGTGGGGCCAGTTTCAGAAGAGGCCTACTAGATGAAAGTACCCATAAATATTATCTTTAGCTCAGAATCAGAAAAAGGGATATAAGATAATCTAAAACTTATGACTAGTAGGGCATGGCTTTTTAAGACTGTAGGCCTATTATTTGAACAACCTACGAGAAGTCCATTAGAAAACTATGCATGCAAAAGTTGATAGCCCTATATCTTATGGTTAGGAACAAGAAGATTTCATAAGTTTTCACAAGCCCATGTAAAACTTGTGATATCTGGGGTGGTGGGTGGGGGGGCAAACTTGACCCTAGGGCTGTAATTTGGGCCATCTTGGTAAAAGCTCACTAGATAAAGCTATATATGAATTTTCGTAGCTCAGTACTTTATGGCTAGGAACAAGCAGGCTTTTAAAGTTTGCACGATGTAAACCCATGTAATACTTGTGAACCCTAGCCCTGGCAGGACCAAATTTGACCCTGGGATATTTAGGCTATAACTTGGGCACTCTTGGTAGGGGCTCACCAGAGAAAGCTGCCTACCAAATATAGTAAACCTATGCCTTGATGCTAGGTACAAGACGATTTCTGAAGTTTTAACAACACATGCCCATGTAAAACCTGTGACCCCGTGGGCTGGACCAATTTTCACCTCTGGGCTATAATTGGAAGAAACTTGGTAAGGGTCTGTTAGAAAAAGCCACATGCCAAATGTACTGTGGTAGCCCCATGCCTTTTAGCTTCAAAAAAGAACATTATCAAATATTGTAGTATTTTTCTGTTCTGTTGCCATAGCAAGCAGAGTTTTTAAAGGTAAAAATTTTTCCTATGAAGTTTCATCTAAATTAGATGGCAGATAAAATGTTTGACAAAGAAGTTAACGCATTCATGCACCTGGACAGAAGCACGCACACAGGACAGACACCTGACCATGGCATAAGCCCACTGAAGCTAAAATTGAAAATTATCTTATGACCAAGACAATACTGAGGGGAAAAAGCGTGACTGAAGAAAAAGCAAAATGCCAATACTCATTACCAAAACTTCATATAGCAAAGGCACATAGAGTTTTAATACTTTTTTTACTTCATAATTTCAACTGTTTTAGGGAGTAAATAAATTGCATATAGATAATAGTTTAAGCTTCTAGAAGTTAGAGATCTCTACACTGTGGTGCAACAGAATGTCTTACAGAGTCGCCTCTCAATTTCTGGACAAAAAGACATGAAAATAACAATAAATAGAGGATAATCAACCAGTTACATGTGTGTGTGATCTTATGAACATGAAAGTTCAGAACAAATGAATAGCTCAAATCCAAACCGCATCTGGCGGGATAAAAATCCATGATAGTCAAATATCCTCGTTTTTTGAGGATTAAAAGACCAATACCATAACCACTGAGCCAAAGAGAATTCTCTCTGATGCGGTTGTCAGGTATTGCTTTTATACTGGTATGCAGTAAGGAAGGTACGTGATCTCACGTAACAGTAATATTAAAAATCTGTTGCTCATATTGGGCGTGACGCAGTTGATAAAAACGATTCCAGAGCATTAAGACTTAGTCCTTTAACTCATTACCAAACAGCATTATTTTAGGTTTGTCCAAACTGAAAGCGTTTGTAGACAACAAAATAAAAGTGACTGAAAATTTGAAATTTGTCAAAACCCAGTATAGTTTTTTTTCAGCTATTCCTCATGGCGTACCCCCTTTGCATAGAAACATGTAACAATATTACATCAAGGACGAGAAATCTAGGTAAATGACATCATATTTCAAATCCGCTTGTGAGGCATGCGCATTTTACCAAGGTAACTAGAATATAAAAATCGGTATTTTCACTAGTTGTAACCATGAGATATCGAAAAATATTTCACTGATTATTTCTTGATAAGCTACGGGAAAACATGAAATATTACCATATTTATCATCTGTAGTGATATAACAGATTGTGATATCCCAGTAATTCACTGATAAGATTATAACAAAATTAATCATTAACTCTTTCCCAAACAATTTCCCGTTTTCACAACCCTGAGAAAAAGGTCTTTTGAAAACATCGTGGGTAAAGGAGAAAATGCTAGTAACCAGCATTTTCTCCTTTTCCCACAATGTTTTCATCCTTCCTAAAACATGTTTCAATTTTTGAGTCCCATTCATTTTGTCCTCAAGTGCTTTCAATTTGGACAAGTCTAGAATTTTTTCCTGTGGTAAACCTGAGTTAACCCATTACCACTCAATCCCTACTTTTGACGCCCATGAGAAAAAAAACTTTTGAAAACACTGTGGGAAAAGGAGAAAATGCTGGTAACCAGCATTTTCTCCTTTTCCCACAGTGTTTTCTACCCTTCCCAGAACATATTTCAATTTTTCAGTCACTTTTATTTTGTCGTCTGCAAATGCTTTCAATTTGGACCAGTCTAAATTTTTCTCGTGTGGTAATGGGTTAACTTGCTAAATATTTGAAATGAAATTCTCAAACTGCCTGTAAGACCTTTATTTATACTATTTCAGAGTTATTTTTTGTAGAAAATATCTCCTTATTGGACAGGGTAGATTAAAGATCAGACTGCAAGTTCTGTGCCATGTGATCTTGATCCACACTGTCTGTAAAATGTCCTTGAGTTGTGCCTAGCAACCTAAGATTAACTCTTCACCATACGACAAATTCATAGACTGGTCTAAACCCAAAGCATTTGCAGACGACAAAATAAATGTGAATGAAGAATCAAAATTTGATTTGGGAAGGGTAGAAAACATTGTGGGAAAAGGAGAAAATGCTGGTTACCAGCATTTTCTCCTTTTCTCACCATGTTTTTAAAAGGCCTCTATCACAGGGTTGTCAAAAGTCGTCATTGTATGGTAAAGGGTTAAAACTATGTAAACATGTATAGTATTCTGCAGCTCTGAAGATCAAAATATAGGAAAAATATTAACAATCATTGTTAAAAAATGTAAGAGGCACAAGGCATTTGCCGACAATATTTGTGAGGTAAAAAATTAAAATGTGAAAGACACAAGAAACTAGAGCTGTCACTGAATGTGACTCAACACCCCAGCCAGCACTTTGACAGAAACAAGCAATTAAAAAAAAATTTCGAAGTTCAAGAGGACTGGAGTTTACCCTTGAATCATACAGAGTAGATGATTGAAAACTACATTTTTGCACAACTTCAGTTTATGATCAATGCATCAACAAACTTTCAATACAATAGCAGCAAAACTCTAGGAGGAGTTCGCGGCACAAAATTACTAGTATTTTGTACATAGATGGACACACAGACAGACACACGGATGGACACAAGAACAGACGGACACACAGGCTGATTCCAATATACCCCAGAAGACATTCGTTTTTTGGGGGGTATAACAAAATGTTCTTTTATTAAATGCCATTGCAACTAAACAGATTGCTAAAAAAAAACAAGAATGCAAAAATCTTACTGAAGCAAACACATGAAAAAAAGAAATGTCAAAGTTAGTATCGTTTCTTGCCTGAAGATTAACTTTGAAAAAAGAAAGGTCTGAAAATAAGACTTTTGGGCTTTATGGAGATCAATTTGCAAACACTGTAACCACACTTACTCCTTTTGTCAAAATGTTGTCTCTTTTCAACTAAAAAGAAGTTAATGCAAAAAAATTTATCCCTTTCTTTTCTTTTTTCTTTTATTCTTATTAACCTTTTACCAGACAACAAAATTTTAGCCTTGTCCACATTGAAAGCGTTTGCAGATGACAATTTTGTTGGAGCTCAAATGGTGTAATCATTCTTCCCCAAGTTAGCAAACATTGTAGGAAAAGGTAAAAATGCTGGTTACCAGCATTTTCTCCTTTTCCTACATTGTTTTCAAAAGTTGTCTTTGTCAGGGTTGTTAAAGGTCGGGATTGTGTGGTAAAGACTTAAAAGATCTTGTATTGAAGGAATACAACAAGACCACAGTATGTGATTGGAAACTCTTGGCTACAGTTACTTGATTTTTGGTGAAATTGTAAGTCATAAACGGGACATATCTCTGTCAAAAGTACTTTGGCGTTTACCTGCCCCTGTGATAAGGTTCCCCTTTTGATAGATAACAAATTTTTCAAGTTTGAAGTAAATGCCTTCAGTTGATTAAAAATTATTCTAAAATGTTAGTTTTCACACAATGACTACGCAGACAGAGACAATACAGTTGCTAATGACAATGGCAAGGCTACGCCAATAACTCAATAGTTTCCTCAAAATCAGTTGAGTTAAAAACTTGCATATGGTGTAAATCCAACCGGCTTAAGGCACTGTTCAATCACAAATGACTAACACTTTATTTCTCATCTGAAATCCTTTCAACATGATTCCAGTATATCTGAAATTCTATCATTTGGTAACTTATTAATGAAGTCACTTTCTAAGTACAGGAACATTCTAATATGTCTTGTCTTTCCTAAAATATTTCTACATGTTTGATTGGTTGCTTTATCAAGAAGTTTGCTTGAACCTTTACCACACAATGACAACTTTTAGCACCCCTGAGGAAAAAACCTTTTGAAAACATTTTGGGAAAAGGAGAAAATGCTGGTAACCAGCATTTTCTCCTTTTCCAACAAAGTTTTCTACCCTATCAAAGCAAAATTAGTGGTGTCCATGGTCATGAGGTACAGTGTCGGCCTCATGACCTAATGGTCCTGAGTTCGATACCCGTAAGCCGGTGTCAACTTTGGGATTTTTCATTGGCCCATACATTTGTCGCGAGTACTGGTGTAGTTCCCAGGAAGCAGAATCGAGAGAGATTGGTATATAAGTTATAAGAACTTGTTTCTCAATCGATGTACAATAAGTATGTTTAAACTAAAGCAAAATTGCACCATTTGAGCCACTTCGAAATTGTCGTCTGCAAATGTTTTCTTTTTGCAAAGGTCTAAAAGTTTGCTATGTGGTAACTGGTTAAGCAGATATACTGCATTTTCTTGTTCAGATTGCATTTCAAATTATCCAGTTCTTACAGTGCAAAGTATGACTTTGTAAACAATTTTACCTTGAAATATCTGCGAAGATCATTGACTGTAATATACCCTTTGTTGTCCGAGTCTAGAGATTTGAACCGCTTAACATATTGGTTGATTTCATCTTTTGTAAAGTTGATTGGCATATCATGTGAAGCTCTGCCCAAGTCAAGACCCATTTCTCTATGTAAAAACCGCTTAGCTCTTTCTGTTTCTTCCTTTAAAACAGACAAGAGATTTTCTTTAACAAGAATGACATAGAAAATAAGAAATTGAATTATCCCTTTGGTACAAAAATCATCATACCACACCCCTGCTATAGATGATACCTTAAAAACTTTGTGTAAAACAACTGCTACAGACTTAGAAAATGTGGGAAAAGGAGCAATTACTTGTAACAGAAAATAGCTCCTTTCCCACAATGATTTCTTTATAAATCAGTAGACAAATTTTCCTTCCCTTCAATTCTTAAACTTTTTTCAAAAGCTTTCTCTCTCAAATTAATAAAATCTTAGGTGGTCAAGGGTTAAATGTTACTTGAGCTACCACTATTGGCTCCTTTTCCCACAATCTCTTTAACCTTCTATCCAGGTGGTCTTTCAAACATGCCTTATTCACATAATTGTCTAAAACTGTTTTAGAAAGAAATGTGTATGATTGGAAATTAAAAAAATCACCATATAACTTCACCTACCAGTTGTTTTTGTTTATTCCATTTCAACTCTTCTGCCATGATTTCAATCACTCTAGGCAAGGCTTCCTCCGCAGCGTGGACGTTACAAAAAGCAAGTCTTGTCCGCCGACCAATTACATCTATAGCAGTGCATGCGTATTCACGGACGGCATACCTCACCTGTAAATAAGTGCACCAATAATCAACTATCTTTGTGATGATTTATTATCCTTTTACCTCACAATGTCAACTTACTATTGCAGCTCAATCTATATATAAAATAAATCAGAGCTCTTCTAAAGTCATCAATTTTGACCCCTGACTTTATAGTGAAATAAATTTTATTCATGTTAGTAAAGTATATGAACATAAGATGTTGAACAATCACATTATACTTATTGTACATGTATTTAAGATATCAGAAACTCTTTTACAAACTTTGAAGTATTTCATCTGTCAACATCTTGTGTTTTACCAAGCAAACTGACATGAAATAAATCACCCCTGTTACCAGCTGTTAGCTTCAGCTGTTGTCATCCTATAATAGCATATATAATGCGGAACAACATGAAGGATTTTCAACTCTTTATGCAAATAATAGATCTACTGTTTCCTTAAAGAATACTTGTAATACCTGAAATAAACATGACAGCTGGATAAATCAGTAATACGTTTGGGGTGACATAGATCTGGAATGCACTTTCTGTGCAGTCTGATCTTGATCCATATCATCTTCAAAAGCTTCCTTAAGTAAATTTGCCAATAAAGTCACACTAGGCATTTACAGTTAATAAAATTTCTGTACCTCCTGATAAGAAAAATCACTCTCTAACTTTTCTATGTATAGAGGTCAATTTTCATGTCAATATGCTTAACTCATTACTATGTATAGAGGTCAATTTTCATGTCAATATGCTTAACTCATTACCAAACGACAAATTTTTAGGTTTGTCCGAATCAAAAGCATATGCAGACGACAAAATAAAAAGTGACTGAAAATTTGAAATAAGTTTTGTGAAGGGTAGACAACATTGTGGGAAATGGAGAAAATGCTGGTTACCAGCATTTTCTCCTTTTCCCACAATGTTTACGAAAGGCTTCTTTCTCAGGGGCCTCAAAAGTAGGGATTGTGTGGTAATGGGTTAAGTAATACCTATTGGAAATATTAATTTCTTTTGCTTAGCACTGTATGGTTTAACAGAACCCTTAACTGCACAATCCTCTGGTTTTCAAAACAGTTTGCAGAAAGGAAAAATTGCTGTTAACTAGCATTTTCTCCTTTTCATACAATGTTTTCTACTCCTTCAGAGTCAAATTTTATCACTTGGTCCACACATGGTTTGTCATGTGCAACAGCTTTGAATTTGGAGGAGTCTTCAACTTTTTTTAGTTGGTAAGGAGTTCAGACATATATTTATTTACCTCAGCTTCTAGATATGGAAATTCTTCATGCAGTCGTCGACCAACTACCGGCCATCGTTTACCTGTCAGAGTGGCCATCTTGGCTACCTTGAACGCCTTGTCTCCGTAACAGCTTGCGAGGTGTTGTGCGACCTGAAACATTTAAAACAAACAACATATGGCTAACTCTAGATTATTATCAAAGGTTTGTACTCTGCAACTATTCTTAAAAACATTTTAAGTCTTATTCACCAACATTTTCTAAATTTGCTTTCAATTCAGACAGGTCTAAAATCTTGACATGTGGTTATGGGTTAAGCAAACCAATCAATGAATAAATTAATTACCTCATTTTCCAATCCAAAGTCCTGTACCAGTCGGATAAACATTGTGGGGGACCATCCATGGGCTCCATCCAACAGAAGACCCTTGGTCTGACACGGGTTTTTGGGCTCCAGTTTACACTCCTTAATTGCACGATCAATAGTTTCTTCCGCCATGGATCTATAAGTTGTCCATTTTCCACCTACAATTTTATAACGTTAATGTCACAGGTGAAATATATATAGCAGAACTAAATGATGAATGATAGTGAGAGAGAGACAGAGACAGCTACAGAAATTCTACCTTATCAGCGTATTTCAGGCATCATTATTCAAAAAACATAAACATTGTCATATAAATGTGGATCAAATTTAACTTGCAATAAACCAAAGTGCCTCAAAAAATAATTCTAAAGAATGTTATAGGGCACATTGTTCTTTTTAATCTCAAAATAAAAATATCAGAACCTTATTCAGTCAATTAACTCTGACAATTAGAAATCTAGGGCCCATATTCACCAATCATTCTTAAGAAAATTTTAAGTCATACCCTTCACAAGTTTGTCAATGTGAAAGTAACAGAATTTCTGATTGGTTAAACCAAATGGTTTAGCCAATCAGTTTAGCCAAATGGTTTAGCCAATCAGAAAATTCTGTTACTTTCACAGTAAGAAAAGTTTTAAGAATATGGCAAAGAATGTTCTTTAGAACGGTTGGTGAATACAGACCCAGGTCTGGATTAATTTGAAAGCAGATCTGGTTAACTGGTGTAACAATTGAACAATTAAGAAATTCACAAGAACCAGGGTACTTGTGTTGTGAAAAGACAGTTTTCCAACATATAGAGAGGATATTTGATTTTTATGGTGAAAGATAGAAGTTTTATTTCATCAAGTGAACATTATCTGTGATATTGCCACAAGTGGCACAGCCACACGTGAAAATATTACTGATGATTCTCACAAAATGAAATAAAGTTTCAATCTTTCACTGAGGATGAACATTTATTCTATTTATTTCATGCTTTTAACCCTTTCTGGAGGATTTTAACCATAATCCCAGACAGCTCTTTCCAGTTATTCCGAGGGCATACCAAACTCCATGTAATGAAACATTACAATATTGCGTCAAGCGTAAGAAAAGTAAGGTAAATTTCATCATATTTTCATCTGGTTGTGAGGCACACACGTTTTACCTAGGTAACTAGTGCACTGGACAAACTGTTTCCCTCTTTAACTGAAGAGTTAGAATATAAAAGTAAGTATTTTCATTGATGGTAACCATTAAATATATAGAGTTTATTTCATCAGCTTGTGGTTAATATGGGGAAATATTTGCCGAAAAAGGGAAAGGTGTGTGAAAATAACCCATAAGGCACGAGTTATTTTCGAGGACCTTTCCCTTTTGAGGCAAACATTTCCCCATATTAACCACAAGGTGATGAAATAAATTATATATTATATTTCATCTGATTATTTTGTCAACAAATACCACTTTTAAAACTAGTGATCTCAAGTCAATAAACCAGATTTTCAGAAGGAGGAAATTATTCACTATGAGGGGGAAATAATTCCCCCCAGCTTAAATGACGTCACTTTTTGACTCATAACATTTCGAAAAATAGATACATGAAATATAATATTTGAAAATATATCACTCAAATTTTTCGATAACCTACAGGAAAGCATGAAATAGATTATTTTTATTATTAAATACATATCTTTTCTTGTCACTTACCAGCTATAGTGATCAGTTTGTCGGGAGAAACTTCTATAATGTGATTTCTGGCAATGGACTGAGTATCTTTTTTGTTAGGGTCACTGACTAAAGGTCTAATTCCACACCATGCTGAGAGGACATCACCCCGACGTACTGTAATGGAAATCATAATCAAATATGCATGAATCTTATTTACTTTTAAGTACATGCATTAAAGGTTTTGTGATGCGTAATAAATATTATAAACTTACAGCTCAACAGCATCAGAACTGTATTTACTACTCATAGAGTTGGTGGCAGACTTTAACTCATTACCACACGACAATATTTTAAGCTTGTCCAAATCGAAAGCATTTGCAGACGACAATATAAAAGTGACTGAAAATTTGAAATTTGTTTTGTGAAGGGTAGAAAACATGGTGGGAAAAGGAGAAAATGCTGGTTACCAGCATTTTCTCCTTTTCCCACAATGCTTTCTAAAGGCTTCTTTCTCAAAGGCGTCAAAAGTAGGGATTGTGTGGTAATGGGTTAAACTTGAGTCATTTCAATAAAGTGTAGTTCTCTTTTAGCCCTTACATTTTGAAAACACTAAGAATAGGCAAAGTTTATCAATTTTAGCAAATCTATCAGTTTTCAGAATATTTTTCACCACAAAATTTATTGTACAATGAAATCATAACTTACTGAAAATTCATAAAAACAAGACTACGAACAACAACAACTCTTCACTAACAAGCTCTTTAACTAATTACCAAAGGATAAAATTTAGGTTTGTCCAAATTCAACGTATCTGCAGACGACAAAATAAAAGAGATTGAAAATTTGAAATTTGTATTGTGAAGGGTAGAAAACATTGCAGGAAAAGGGAGAAAATGTTGGTTACCAGCATTTTCTCCTTTTCCCACAATGTTTTCCAAATGCTTTTTACTCAGGGTCGTCAAAAGTAGGGATTGTGTGGTAATGGGTTAACACTTTATCTCACAATCAACAACTTTTCACGACCCTCAGTAAGAATTCTTTAGAAAACATTGCTGGAGAAGGAGAAAATGCTGGTAACCAGCATTTTCTCGTTTTCCCACAATGTTTTCTATCCTATTCATAGCAAGTTTTAATTTTCGACTTTTATTTATTTTGTTGTCTGCAAATGATTTCCAATTTGGACTAGTCTAAAATTTTGTTATTTGGTAAAGATTTAACTCTTTACCACACAATCCCTACTTCTAACGACCCATAGAAAGAAGCCTTTTGAAAACACTGTGGGAAAAGGAGAAAATGCTGGTAACCAGCATTTTCTCCTTTTCCTGCAGTGTTTTCCATTCTTCCCAAACCAAATTTCAGTTTTTCAGTCACCTTTATTTTGTCGTCTGCAAATGCTTTGAATTTGGAATAGTCTAAATTTTCTCGTGTAGTAAAGAGGTAAACAAAATAGTTGCATTGTTTGGTAAAAGGATAAAGAAGTGAAGATCAAGCTAACTCACCCTCTACATCTGGATGCAAGTAATTTCTTATTTCACTCAGTATAAATTGAATTTCTTTCTCTGATGGCGCCGGCTGGAATGTCACATCACAAGCGTTATCTGTTGTTCCTGAAATATACAGGCAAACCTTGATTAGCAGCCAGCTGAGGTAGAAGCCAACAGCTTTGTCTCTTTCACCGCCAACTCAAAAAAATCACGCATTTTTCCCTGTTTCATTATCAGATTTCAGCTGCTTTTTGAAGATATTTATTGTCGTAGTTAATTGTCACACAGCAGATGATGTAGACCAAAGATTAGACTCTATATTCTGGACTGTCTGATCTTGATCTACTCTCTCCAGAAAAGTTGCCGAGGTTGTTATTGGTAATGAAAAAGTTAACAAAATGGGCTTACTGTAGCATTTAACTCTTTACTACACCAGCATTTTCTCCTATCCCCACAATGTTTTGTAACCTTCCCAAAACAAATTAAAATTTTTCAGTTACGTTTATTTTATTGTCAGAAAATGCTTTCAAATTGGACCAGTCTAAAAATTGTTGTTTGGTAAAGGGTTAAAGATGATAAATTAGTTGTGACTGATGAGACTGGGTATGTACAGATGAGACTGGATATGTACAGATACAAAACACTGAGGGAAAAGGAGAAATTGCTGATTTCCAGCATTTATGTTGTTCTCAGTATGTTTTCAGAAGCCTTTTCCCCTCAGTAAACTCTTTACTAAACAACAAAAATATGAACTGGTCCAAACTGAAAGCATTTGCAGACAAGGATATAAATGTGATTCGAAAGATCGAAACTTGATATTAGAAGAGTACAAAACCTTGTGGGAAAAGGAGAAAATGCTGTTTACCAGTTTGGTGAGACGGAGGTGTAAGAAGGAAAAATTTGTGTTTCTTTGCTGATTATGTTTCATAAGCCTTCTTTCTCAGTTTCTCAGAGTCAGAAAAACACTTGATCGTTTCATAGTGTTAAACTATTTACAGAAAGATAATAAAGTTTGAAAAGACAAAAGAAAAGTTTGAATATACATGTATATCAAATGACATACCAGCCAATGTCACATTCTGCCAAGGTAAAAAGAAGATCACTCTTCCATCACTTGTCTCAGGGTCTAATAAGCCCATACTGGTTGGGCTGCAAAAAATTTGATACCTGTTAATAAGGGTTTTGTAACAATCTGATAGGAGTTGCATTGTAAAAGTGATCTGTTAAAGACCATTCCTTCATGCATGGCTACAATACCTAACAACTGCATTGGGAAGATATCTCTTTGGCTCAGTGGTTAAGGCATTGGTCTTTTAAAACGTTTAAAAAAAAAGAGGATATTTGTCTACGAGGGTTCGAATCCCTACAGGTGTGGTTTGGATTTCAGTTATTCATTTGGTGGAAACATTTTTGTTTGTAAGATGGGGGCTTGTCCAGGATTGGCCGATGAGCCATTAATCCCATTTGTTGTCCAAAAACGGACTTTCTGCCTAATAAGGCTTTTAGTCATCAATAAATGATAACTTAGAGAGATAGTGTGTTATGGGAGACCACTCCTACATGCATGGCTTTGCCAGATGTAAATACAATACCTAACACTGCGTTGGGGAGATATCTCTTTGGCTCAGTGGTTATGGTATTGGTCTTTTAAACCTCAAAAAAAAAATTGAGGATTATTTGTCCGCACTGGAATTCTGACAGGTGCATTTCGAATTTCAGCTATGCATTTGTTGCGGTGTAGTTCTGACATTTATTTCATCTATGTAAAGTGGTACTGTAACTTGCAATTTCTCCTTTTGCTACAATGTTTTCAATTGTGGTCTATCATGAGAGAAAAATAAATGCTTATGGCAGAGATATCTTGCAATGGACTAATTTTAGTAAATCATACTTACTACCTTTTTGCCAATTATATCATGTTTTCCCACATGTACAGTAATATTGGGACATCAATATGAGCCAACAATACCATGTCACATACCTGTAATAGTCAGGTAAAACCACATGTACGCCCGAGCTAGGCTGACATATTTTACGTATCTCGGGGTTTGACATCTGTCGGATAGAGTCTGTATAAGGTCCTGTTGCATTGATCACACACTTGGCCTTCACATCAAATTCTTTACCTATTTATAGAGAACAAAAATGGATCAGTCAGAGTTCTGAAGATGCAAAACTTTATTTTCATGACTTAGAAGGTCCGTTTTATTTGTTTGGAGCTTCACTCTTTACATGGCAACAAAATGTTAGACAGGTCAAGTTGAAAGCTTCTGCAAACAACAAATAAAATTTGGGAAAAATGATGAAATGTTTCTAGGAAAAATAGAAAACATAGTGGGAAACGGAGAAAATGCTGGTAACAAGCATTTTGTCCTTTTCCCACAATGCTTTCTAAAGGCTTCTTCCTAAGGGATGTCTCTGTAAACTTGGTATTTAGGGTTAAATATGGAAGAACACTGCAAACAAGATAAATTTGTACAACGAGGGGCATTCTTCAGTTATTTCCCTTGTTTTCTTCTCCAGTACTGAATTGGTCCTGATATGGGAATTACTTGGATTTTATCCTTGATTTACTTGCACTGAACAGCTATTTTCCTAAGACATTACTTCAAGTAAATCTAGTAACACTGTTTTACAAATTCATATATACAGAGTTCCTGGTGATTAAGAACAGAATTTGAGTCTAATTATAAGTGGACCTTAAACAGAGATCGTATATCATTGTTAAAATTATCGCAACATCCCCAACAGAACCAAGGATAAACACAAAGGAATACAGGTCAAAGGACCACTGTGTTATTTCATTACCTTTAGTCTTTATCTTGCAAGGGAGATAATTTAATCAACAGAAATGGCCCACATTGTATGATTTTTAATGCTATTTTGAACAATATTTCAGTTATATCACAGGGTCTAGTGCACCTATCAGTACTTTCCTGGAATTTATTTAAACAGTACTCCACACAATATTTTTTTCCAAGCAACTGGCTGCTTTCCCACATAATCATTGTCAAATCAATGATCAGTAACTAAAAAGGAATGAATCCAGTGTCAATGACTATCTTGAATCCTAGGTGAGGTGAATTGGCATAGCCGGGGAACCATCCAGCAACTCCCGGTTGTTGAGTACTGTTGGCTACCGACTGTGTTTTTATGGCTTTGCGCCAATATAAGATGGAAGGTTACCTGTAATTCTATCTCTAAGTTTTGCGCCACATATCACCTCCTCGCCGTCTGAATTTTTTTTTTTATACAACTGCAAAACTTCGGTGTAATTGGCCACAGTTCCCCCCATCCTGGCCATGGTCACTGCTATACTGACATTCATTCTAGCATCGTCATGTTGACCTACAAAAAGTCAAGTTTTATTTGAATGTCGTTTCATGCCACTTTCAACATTAATTCAGTACCATCTCCCCAGCCTCTCACATATTCATGTATTTCCTGGGTTCCACCAGTACCAGGCCAGAATTCTCAAGTGATTTGCCCAAAAATACTGCCACAAAAACATAATGGAGCTCGAATTCCGGGCCTCCGGAAGAAAGTCAAGTATACAGTACTAGTAACAATAGCAATAACAAAACAATACAATTAACTCTTAACCAAATGACAAAATTTTAGACTGGTCCAAATTGAGAGCACTTGCAGACGATAAAATAAACATAGCACAAAAATTGAAATTTCTTTCCAGAAGGGTACAAAACATTGTGGGAAAAGGAGAAAATGCTGATTACAACATTTTCTCCTTTTCCCACAATGTCTTCAAAAGGCTTCTATCTCGGGGTTGTAAAAACTAGGGAGTGTTTGTTAAAGGGTTAAACCAATTTTGCCATGTTGTCATTAATACTCATTATAATGCTAAACTGATTGAATGATTGAATTGTATTTAACACTGTTTTCCGTATTCAATCTTTGAAAAAAAGTTAGCAGAATCCAGCCTGGGACCTCCTGTTAATGCTTAACTCTTTACCACACAATCCCAATTTTTAAGAAAAAAGCCTTTTAAAAACAATCTGGGAAAAGGAGAAGATGCTGGTAACCAGCATTTCCTCCATTTCCCACAATCTTTTCTACCCTACTAGAAACAAATTTTAATTTTTGAGTTACTTCAAGACAACAAAATTAACGTAGCTCAAAAATGAAATTTGTTTCCAGTAGGGTAGAAAACATTGTGGGTAAAGGAGAAAATGCTGGTTACCAGCATTTTCTCCTTTTCCCACAATATTTTCAAAGGGCTTTTATCTCAGGGTCGTAAAAAAAGGGCAAACCAATATTGAGATCTTACCATCATAATAAACAATGGCTGCCTTCAGTTTGTCCCTCTTCAACATTGGAAACTTTTCCAAGGCCTTTTCTTTAGACAGGAGGTAGCTATTTTTGAGTTTCTGTTTCCCAGCAACCAGGTCATACATCTTGATACCAGCCCAGAAGTATGGAACCTGCCAGTATCTGTTAATTTAGAGTAAGTTTCACTTTTTATTATATACCTGAAATTATGTCTAACATGCGTGGAAAAAATATGGTACGTTGACAAAATTCATTCACAGAGTATGTATGTACTGATTTCAAATTGACTGGTTAAAATATCTCTATATAATATTTATCCACCATTCATAACCATAAAGTTACTCATGGCTACACTATTATTTAGTTTCACTTTGTTAATAATTTTTAAATAATGTCAATAATAGCAAAATATTGTTTTTGAAAGTTGTAGGTATATAATAAAAGGACATTTTTGCTGTAGCTATTTTCCTGGTGCTAGTACATGTATTTACTTCTTGCTGTGTTTGAAATATTGACATCGTGCAAGACAGACAAATGTAATTTCAGTCAATAGATGAATCAAAGCCAAGCAGAAGCAATTTCAAAGCTGTTTTGATAAAAATACATCTTTAACTCATTACCACACAACAAAATTTTAGACTGGTTCAAATTGAAAGCATTTGCAGACGACAAAATAAAGGTGACTGAAAAATTGAAATTTGTTCTGGGAAGGATAGAAAACACTGTGGGAAAAGGAGAAAATGCTGGTTACCAGCATTTTCTCCTTTTCCTACAGTGTTTTCAAAAGGCTTCTTTCTCAGGGGTGTCAAAAGTAGGGATTGTGTGGTAATGGGTTAATTGGAAGCTGTAGTTCAATGTTCAAGCCTCACATTCTGTGATCTTGTTCTATAGTGTCCACAACAATACTTTATGTTGCCTTCAGTATACTCCAAGCTCAATACATCTATCATCAGACAGAAAGTTCAATACTTACTTGTATACGGGCAGCATGATAGGGAATGGGTAAGCTAGGTGTGGGGCTATTTGAATCAGGTTTGCACGTTCAGTCAGAGCTTCTTTAACCATTCTATACTGTAACAGATAAAACACAAGAGAGAACTATAAAAACATGCCAAAGCTTGACCCGATACATTCTTCTCTCACCGCTGTCCATTGTTCAGGATGGTAATGTGCGAATGCAGCTAGTGGCTTTGAAACAATACTGTTTGTAGCACTGGTAAAAGAACCTCCAGGAAAGCCAGAATAGGTGCCCTGGCCACCGTGGCATAACTGAAATAATGTTGAAAACAGCATTAAATACCATACAATACTAATCATAATCAGTCATTACCACACAACAAAATTTTAGACCTACCTAAATTCAAACCATTTGCTGACCTCATTTTAAACTTTGCTTCATTCAAGGGTTTTCTTTTTATTAGGGTAGACAATGCGGTTGGAAAAGGAGATAATGCTTGAAACCAGCATTTTCTCCTTTTTCCCATACTCTTTCCAAAGGGCTTCTTCCTCTGGGTCATTTCAGACTTGTGTGATAAAGCTCATTGTCAACCCTTCCCCAAACATCAAAATTTTAGACTTCTCCAACTTGAAAGCATTTGCAGATGATAAATTAAAAGAGAACATGAATTTAAAATTTGTTCTGTGAAGGGTAGAAAACATTGTGGGAAAAGGAGAAAGTGCTGGTTACCAGCATTTTCTCCTTTACCCACAATGTTTTGTACAGACTGCTATCTCAGTGCCTTAAAAACCATTGATTGTTTGTTCATACATGTATTGGTAAATCTTCCATATCTGAGATATTATAAGTTAAACCTTACTTGTTCAATATCCAGATTAAAAACGGCCTTCTGTAAATAGCGTACACCTCCGTGTATAAGTTTGGTGCTTCTACTCGAGGTTCCAGATCCGAAATCGTACATCTCTACCATGGCAGTGGTTAAACCTGGAATTATAGGGTTTAGAGATAGAAACGTTCAGACGGACAGCCTGGTTGACTAAAAATATATGGTTGATTTGTCACTGTAAATACTGTTTCAAGACTGTGCACAACCATTTTTTTGTATTCTAACATGAACATGTTAATTTGCCTATATTAACACCAAGTGCAACTAAAGCTTGGTAAAACCTATGTTATTCGACTTAGAGTGATGTCATTTTATAAAGAGTGATGTAATTCTGTACAAAGCAAAGTAAGTTATTCTACTGAATATAATCTGCATTCAGTTGTGGCTTATTGTTCAATAAACCAAGTTGTGAGTTATGCGGTGCAATAAATAAACCACAATCCAACCCCCTTGTGGATTATTCATTGTGCCTCATAACTCACAACTGTGATTTATTAAACAATAAACCACAATAAAAAGAAGATTATGTCATAAAAAAAAAAAAAAAAATGTTGAGTTATGAGACCCAATTAATAAACCACTCTGGCTATCTCCCTCATGGATTATCAATTGTGTCTCGTAACTCACAACTGTGGTTAATTGAATGATAAACTGCAATAGACAGAAAACTATTTCTTGAAATAAAATCTTTTGGAAAGACACTTTACTGAATGACATAGTTTTAACAATTTTCAAATCACAGGGTACAAATTAAAGGTAGCTCAATTTATAGAATATATTTCTTAAGGACTAGATGGTTTCAAGCAGGCACTAACTACACACCTCTACTGACAGCATCTAGAGCCACCCCTGAACCTGTAGCTCCGCCCCCAATCACCAAGACATCAAATTCCTTGGTTTCTAAATCTGCCAGTTGTTGTTGTCTGGTAGGAAGAGGTGCAAAAGCATAACTTTGATCATCTGGTGCTGAAGCATTCAAACTTGGCTGAAAAAATTAGATAAAAAAATCATACTTTGGGTATCCCAGTAATAAGCAGAATAGATACAGTATCTTCAATCAGTTACCACACAGCAAAAATTTTAGACCTATCCAAATTAAAAGCTTTTGCAGATGACAATTTCAAAATGGCTCAAATGGTGCAATTTGTCTTTGATAGGGTAGAAAATTTTGTGGGAAAAAGAAAAATGCTGATTACCAGCATTTTCTACTTTTCCCAAAATGTTTACAAAAGGGCTCTTCCTCAGGGTTGTTGAAAGTAGTTATTATGTGGTAAAGGGTTAAAGATACGGGGAACTTTAATTAGCTACTACAAGCATTTGTGACTGCTACTACACTGTTTGTTTATTTGTTTGTTTCAAAGTATAACACCCTTAAGCCATTACCACACAATCCCTACTTTTGACGCCCCTGAGAAAGAAGCCTTTAGAAAACATTGTGGGAAAAGGAGAAAATGCTGGTAACCCGCATTTTCTCCTTTTCCCACAATCTTATCTACCCTTCACAAAACAAATTTCAAATTTTCAGTCACTTTTATTTTGTCGTCTGCAAATGCTTTCAATTTGGACAAACCTAAAATATTGTCGTTTGGTAATGAGTTAAAAAACCTAGGTCATATAACAGTGGTGATGTGTCTACCAGCTTTCTCACATCACCACTGACACAATGTTCTTTCAAAGTCACTGACTACTTTTCTCACATGTATACATCACAGGTGAAAGGCACTGTGACACAAGGAATGTTTGCCTCAAACTAGATATGCCAACTCCTGAGCTAGCCAAAAGGGCAATTGGCATACCTTGGGTGATGGGTGCCATCAAATCCCTCAGATGTAACTGGTGGATTGACATGCAGCAGATCGGTACATTTATCGCCAAAAAAATATGCCGGTTTACCATTCTGAAAATTGTCAGACTCCTCTTACAAGAGTAAACTTGAGTTTCAATTTTCTATCAAAATCTTTCTAACTATATTTCAGTTGACAAACAGTTTGTACATTCATTTTTTAACGTGGTTTATCATTACCGATTGAAATTTTCACCAACAGATAGACAGATATGAATAACTTCATTGAGGTTGTCGTTGCTAAACAACTGGCCTTGGCATGCAATGTATAAGATCACATGATTGGCAGTTCAAACAGATTCAACTGTTCCACAGACAAGGTTAGTTGTACATGTAGGTACTGAATCGGCCGAGGTATGATGAGTGGGCAACAGGCTCTTGCTACATTATTTTTCAACTCTTTTCCAGACGACACAATCTTAGACTTATCCCAATAGAAAATTAAGTTTCTGCACAACAATGATGAAAACAGACAACAACTTAGCTATGACAATATTTCAACCTTTTCTACAAAAACAGCTGAGCTTGAAATATAAAACACACTTACAGCCCTATTCTTCATCTTCACCACACCAGTCAGCAGTACCCCACCCACTCCTATGGCCAACCCTCCATAGGCCAGCTTTCTCCATCCACCCCGAAGATTTCTCAGTTTGGACGCCATTTAAAAAGTAAAGGATTTACTGTTTTGTTCAATTCATGTCTGTAAAGTAAGAGGGATTATTCCTTAGCTCTTTACCACACAAGCAAATAATAGACTTGTCCAAATTGAAAGCATTTGCAGACGACAATTTAAACATAGCTCAAAAGATGGAATTTGCCTTTGATAGAGTAGAAAAGATTGTGGGAAAAGGAGAAAATGCTGGTTACCAGCATTTTCTCCTTTTCTCACAATGTTTTCAAAAGGCTTCTTCCTCAGGGGTGTTAAAAGTTGTCATTGTGTGGTAAAGGGTTAACCATAGAATCAGAAGTTTTATCATCCCTTATATGGAAGGTTATACCAAAACATTGTGGCAAGAGGAGAAAATGCTGGTCACCAGCATTTGCTCCTTTTACCACAATGTTTTCTTCCAAAGACAATCTCATCATTTGTGTCAAAATATATTTTGTCATCTACTTTCAATTTGAAAGAGTATAAACTTCCTTGTTTCTTTCAATAAGCAGTCCATAATGTATAAATCATGATTATGTATGTATTTATGATCTTTTCATGAAGTTTTAGACAAGTCAATTTTGAAAGCAATTGCAGATGACAAATCTTATGTCCATCAAAATGGAAGAAAACATTATGAAACTTTGAAAAGAAAGAACAAATTGTGGGAAAAGGAAAAAAGATGCTAGTTTGAAGTTGTGAGAAAAAGAGAAGATACTGGTTACAAGAATTTTTTTCCTTTTCCTACATTTTTTCCAGCATCTTATTTTCCCTAAGGTCGTCGAGCCTCAGTAATGCAGTGGGTACCATGCAAGACTCGAATACAGGGGATCATTGGTTTGGTTCCTAACTCGGCCAATTTCTCTCTCAGGATTGATGATGATTACAGACGACGGCCATAATCCTCTCTCACGAGTCCGACGAATCACCGAAATACCACCGAAACACCCATATACCCGGCTTTTTTCCATAGTAAGTATGAAAGATTTGTCTCCTTTACTGTTTTTAACCCAAACTTATGTTTATATTGATGAAAGGTGGTTACTGCTGATCATTAAGTTCGAAATTGGTAAAAGAAACTCCAGGAAAGCATTGATAGATAAACTTGCTGCAATATAACTGAAATAATGTTGAAAACACTGTTAAACATCAATCAGTCCTCTAGGCCATCATCGAGGTGATTTTGTGGTAAAGGGTATAGCCATTCATTGTGTGGATCCAAGTGTTTGTCACTGGCAGAAAAAAATATTTTAACTCTTTACCAGATGAGGTAATTTTGGTCTACTGAAATTGAAGGAATTAGCAGACGACAATCTTAAAGTGGCTAAAAAGGTGTATTTCTACCTGTAAAAGAAGAAAACAATGTGGAAAAAGGAGAAAATGCTCAATATGAGCATTTTCTCCTTTTTCCGCTATGTTTTCAAAGGCCTTTAACCTCAGAGCCGTAAAAACAGGGCTTATCTTGGAAAGGGTTAAAAGTATGTTACACTTAGTTGTCAGGTCAGCCGATCTTTATTTTCTTTTTGCATGGTTATATATATTCATTTGACAGCCAGTACTATTCTGCATGATAAACAATAAGGAACTGATTTAGCCAAATAACCTACATATCAATCTTTTGTATACATGTACACAGAAAGATTTTCAGATTATCTTTTGTATCAACTTAACATGGAAAAATATAAATTGCACAATTCTCAACTAGACTCTAAAAGGCACAACAATGGCCAATTTCTGTATTCTATCAATACAATGTCATGTACACACATTTAGTTTCGCTCCATTATACTCGATATACAACTACCAGTATGTCAAGTTAACCCTACACCACTTGTCCCAATATTTTAACTTTGATATTGTACAATTTCTGTGTTCTACCAATACATGTTCACACATTTACCTGTAGGTACAGATAACCCTTTCCCACTCAATCCTGACTTTTAGAGACCCTGTAAAAGAAAGCTTTTGACAACATTGTGGGAAAAGGAGAAAATGCTGTTAACTAGCATGTTCTTGGAGGAATGCTGGTAACATTTAATTTGGCATCTCATCTTGCATAATGCCTTTGGACAAGAACAGATTTAGAAATTGTTTTGGTTTTTTTTAGAAAGAGGTAATACAGGCTTTTATGAGCAATTGTACAATTACTGTAATTTACATAATCATAAAAAATCCACCCCACCCTTGTAGTACAATATCAAAGAGTTACAGTCTATGATACTTAACCCTTAACCACACAATGACGACTTTTAACACCCCTGAGAAAGAAGCCTTTTGAAAACATTGTGGGGAATGGAGAAAATGCTGATAACCAGTATTTTCTCCTTTTTCCACAGTATTTTCTACCCTCTCAAAAAAACAATTACACCATTTTACCCATTACAACACAATCCCTACTTTTGATGACCCTGAGAAAGAAGCCTTAAGATAACATTGTTGGAAAAGGAGAAAATGCTGGTAACCAGCATTTTCTCCTTTTCCCACAATGTTTTCTATCCTTCACAAATCCAATTTCAAATTTTCAGTCACTTTTATTTTGTCGTCTGCAAATGCTTTTGATTTGGATAAGCCTAAAACATTGTCGTTTGGTAATGAAAAAAAAAAAAAACCACATTGAAATTGTCGCCTGCAAATGTTTTCAATTTGGACGGGGCTAAAAATTTGTTGTCTGGTAAAAGCGTTAATGGTTCCAGGTTCACGTCCAGTGACAAGCAGACTCAAGCATCAAAACTACCTCCATTAGAGCGCATGTTCTGGTTATGATTTCATTTAGAATGATAAATATACCTATGTTGTGGGAACTTATCACAATCCACGTAAAACATGTACTTTTTACCATACCAACATGTAACTTGGTCTTTTACTACAAAATTCTGAGTTTAGATCATCCTGAGGAAAAAGATTTGAAAACATTGCAGAAAAAGGATAAAATGTAACTTGCATTTTCTCCTTACCCATAATGTTTTCTACCCCATCAACATCTTTGCAAGCCAAGGCTGATGATTTACTAAGCTACTCTAACCTTGGCGGATCGAGCTTGATTTTTACATTCCCCCGATATGCTTTTTCATTGGATGCAGCCAGCTCTATCTGCAACGAATGAAATCACTCGTAGCATTTCATCTTTGATAAAAATAGAATAAGGTTTCTACCTTTCCAATAGAAGGTAAACATGGAAACCCACGTGGATGTCTGCTTATCGCTTCATGTGTATTCGTAAGCGATTTGCTAAACGATATTTCATTTGGTTTTAGAAATATGATGTAAAGGGGGGTAATAACCAGCATCCAATAGAGGGCGCATCGCAGGAATCTCGAAATCAGGCTCAATCAGCCAAGGTAAGATCCACGTCGTGATGGTAACCTTGGCTCGCAAAGATGCTCTATCAAGGACATAAGTTAGTCTGCTGAGTCACACTTGAACTATCAGAGGCTTTGGAAAACAATACAGGAAATGATGTAAGTGCTGGTTACCAGCATTTTCTCCTTTTACCACAATGCTTTCATCGCCTAAAAAACACTGATGCACTGAAATCAACCAGCATTTTATCCACTTTCTACAATGTATTCAAAATAACACTTGTGCATTTTGTCTTTTGTCTGCGTATTTTTCAAAAGCCCTCTACCTACAAGTCAAGCCATAATAACATTGGCTTGTTTTGTAAAGGGCTAATGGGGAATTCATATTTTTCACATGTTTTATCTATTACCTATAACAGATTGATATATAATTATATAGCACAAAAATGTACGGTTTTCCCATATCACATGTGGGAATATAAACCAGTTTGGCCGTATTTTACTGCTCTCTACTGCCCACAGAGCAGACTTTTGACTAATTCATTGATTGATTGTATTGTTTTTAACACTGTTTTCAACATCATTTCAGTTGTAATAATGCGGTTACTGCTCTTAACTCGTTACCAAACGACAATATTTTATGTTTGTCCAAATCTAAAGCATTTGCAGACGACAAAATAAAAGTGACCGATACTTTGAAATTTGTTTCGTGACGAGTAGAAAACATTGTGGGAAAAGGAGAAAATGCTGGTTACCAGCATTTTCTCCTTTTCCCACAATGTTTTCTAAAGACTTCTTTCTCTGGGACGTCAAAAGTAGGGATTGTGTGGTAATGGGTTAACCATACTTACCTGGAATTTCTTTTACCAGTGTTCAACACAATATTCTTTCCAAGCCACCGACTGCTTTCCCATGTAACCATTCATGATCATTGTCCAGAAGTAAAATTTTGAAGACATCCCAAAAAATGCAAGAAATGCTGGTAAATGCCATTTTCTCCTTTTCCAATGTTCTTAACTCTTTACCACACGAGGAAATTTTAGACTAGTCCAAATTGAAAGCATTTGCAGACGACATAATACAGGTGACTTAAAAATAGAAATTTGTCCTGGGAAGGGTAGAAAACACTGTGGGAAAAGGAGAAAATGCTGGTTACCAGCATTTTCTCCTTTTCCCACAGTGTTTTCAAAAGGCTTCTTTCTCAAGGGTGTCAAAAGTAGGGATTGTGTGGTAATGGGTTAACTTGTTTACCCTTTACCACACAGTCCAAAGTGTAAAGGCTGCTGCCTTTGGAAAAACATCGTTGGAAAAGGAGAAAATGCTAATAATCAGCATTTTCTCCTTTTTCCACAATGTTTTGTACCCTAACACAGACAAATTCCATGGTTTAACTCTTTACCACACTATGAGGACTTTTAACAATCCTGTGAATTCTGATCTTGATCTACACTCTCAGTTTTAGCAATAAAATCTTGGTTAATAGGTACAAGGGTATAAAAATGATCCTAATAAATTATCTCAATGTGAATAAAATTGCATAGATGAGTAGTTTTAACTAGCTTCTTTTCAAAAACTTCAAATCCCTTTTGAATAGCTCAAAGTTTCCACCTTTATACTTGAAAACTACTTTTTCCAGTACAGATGTTGGCTGTAAAAAGTGACCTGGCAGGGCATGGCTACCCTTTAACCTAAGTTGACCGGTTTATCTTTCATTCTGGTGGATTCAAGCAAGTTTGGAAGAGTCTGTCATAAATCTACATATACTGCATCATAACTGCATCTTAACTCTTTACTAAACAACAATATTTTGGACTAGTCCAAACTGAAAGCATTAGCAGGCAACAAAATAAATGTGAATCCCAAATTGAAATTTAATTTCAAAAGGGTAGAAAACATTGTGGAAAAAGGAGAAAATGCTGGAAACCAGCATTTTCTCCTTTTCCCACAATGTTTTCACATGCTTTTTTTCTCAGGATAATTAAAAGTCGTGATTGTATGGTAAAGGGTTAATGATCTTTTGCTTTATGGACACGTGAATTGCCTGCCCTTGTACCTTCTGAAAACATTGTGGAAAAACGTCCTTCTTATCCATGTTGTTCAACTCTTATCTACTTTATTTCTACTTTATACTGCATTTCATACAGCTACTCACAATGATTCACAAATTGCCCATTTTACCTCAATTGATCTGATATTCATTGAGCTGTAACATAGCTCTGCATGGATACTAGTCAATTTGTTGAGCTAAAATGACATGCAAAAATCTTGGTCCATTTTTTTTTTTTTCCTGGTACCATTTTTTGATTTGTGACTATATAAATCAGAATTAACTCTTGATATAAAACTCTCTACTACTTCATTCCTGTACTAAACAATCCAGAGGTTTTAACCCATTACCACACAATCTCTACTTTTGACGCCCCTGAGAAAGAAGCCTTTGGAAATCATGGTGGGAAAAGGAGAAAATGCTGGTAACCAGCATTTTCTCCTTTTCCCACAATGTTTTCTAGCCTTCACAAGACAAATTTCAATTTTTCAGTCACTTTTATTTTGTTGTCTGCAAATGCTTTCGATTTGGACAAACCTAAACTTTTGTCGTTTGGTAATGAGTTAAAGGTTAACAACACTGTGATATGCCTTTCAAAAACATTATGAGAAAAAAAAGAAAATGATGGTAACCAGCATTTTCACTTTTCCTGAATATTGCCCAACTTACTTTCTATCCTGAAATGTTTTCAATTTGGAAAAATCCATCATGGCAGGGTAACGACCTAAGTGGGTTTGTTTTTATAGTATTTAACATTATGTTCTTTATTAACCCTCTCTGGTCTGTCCTTGACATGTTTTTTATGTACCAGGCAATACGTTGAACTGTGTTCCTTCCAAGCCATTAAAGAAATAAAGGATCTGACATAAGTTAGCACTTGACATAACATTTTAAAGTCTCAGTAGCGTCCAACTGAATAAACAACCTGTTAATAAAATAAGAGTAATTTTCATTTTTACCATGTAAAAATATGACTATTATTATGACTCATGATATGTAAAGGTGCAGTTAGCAAAAGTTCCAGTCTGTAGCAGCAAAAATAATCTTGAAACTAGAACAGATCCTACCATGCCGCATTATCTGTTTGTTTACATCGATGATCGCCGATGATTAGCTGACTTTTCGTCTTAAATCTCTACACTGATTTGTAAATGACATGAACACTAGGAGATCATTGTAAGCATCGAAACACACCCTTCATTCGCTTGATCGTTTTGTCCCAAATATAGGCTTGAAAAATGTAAGTTTATCGACATCGGAAACAGAAACAATGACACGGCTGATCATCGCTTATTCATTTATTATCAATACAGTAAAAGTTTACAACATCTAAATAAGAAAACAGGTTCAGAGTGAGCAATCTTACTCTCCAATGAGAGACTGTTGGAATTGTAAACAATAGTCCAGTCTACTATGTCATAGCACTAATGAGATGCAATGTTATCAAGTGGCATTCTGGAAGACCTAGTTAGAATATACATGAACAATAAGGATGGTTGTCTCAATTAAATCTTTACCACACGAGAAATTTTTAGACTTGTCCAAATTATAAGCATTTGCAGACGACAAAATAAAGGTGACTCAAAAATAGAAATGTCTTCCGGTAAGGCTAGAAAACACTGTGGGAAAAGGAGAAAATGCTGGTTACCAGCATTTTCTCCTTTTCCCACAGTGTTTTCAAAAGGCTTCTTTCTCAGGGGCGTCAAAAGTAGGGATTGTGTAGTAATGGGTTGATGGTGTCCCTGAATTCAACAGTATTCTCCATGCATTTACACGTGTGTATAACATGGCAACCAAAACTGAAAGTCAGTGCAGCCCAGCAGATTTTGTTCTTGAAAATTTATAATGAACTTGAGATGGTTAGGTGCACAACAAACATCTGAATATGGAAAGAAGCATCACAACTGGTGACTAGGGCTCCGTATCGGTCAGTTTGATCGATACGATATTTGTATCGATACAAAATGATCGATATTCGATATATCATATGATATTTCAATTTTCAAGAAAAGAAAGAAAAAAATGCGAAAATTGTGTTTGTTCTTTTTTCAGCATACCTGAAAAACAAAATACCGCAAAATTAACACTTCTAGATTGTATTGAAATTTCATAATTATGTAAGCCTAAATTAATATGAATTCTAACTAGATCTACATTTTCTACTCATTAAAAAGCTGAAAAGACAGTCTAAGAGGACTCTGATCGGACAATGTCATGGAGACATTTTGTTGTGTCATGGGTTTCCATGTTTTTTTTTCACCGAACAATTTTTCATGCGTGTTAATTTCTGGATAGGTATGTTTGCATGATTCGACATAGATTTCTCAATAAGGATTAGAACTATCTGTAGCATCAAAACCTGTTATTTTACTCACGATAAACAGATAATGGCCTTTTTTGTCCATGTTTTTTATTACGTGAAGTCTCGCGTGTGATTAACATTTGTTATGCAAATTTCAAGTCTATAAAATGATTTACACAATAATTTACGCGAGTCGGAACACTGATTTCAGATAATCTAATGGAAAAAGAGATTTGATTTTCGAGCCACATTTTTCGGCAATATTAAAAGATCGACCAAATAAAATCTTAGGAAGGTTGAAAGGTCACGGCTTCAATTATTTCCATCGCTACTCTCGATCACATCACAAGATGTTCATTACCTTTCTTTAATCAACTATATTGACCAATTATCAGCGTAAATTTGTCTGCAATCTGCTGATTGATGCATAATTTGCAGATTTCAAACAACATGGCGGGGGAACGAGAATAGGGGTATTAGCTAATTGTCATCCATTGTGTAACGGGTACAGGGCGAGTAATAAAGAATGACGCATTTCGATTGGTTGTAAGTTTCCCAGGTAGCCACACCTACCTCTACGACTACTTGACTTTAGAGATTACCTAAAGTAAACTCGTAATGAATTTCGCCGTTAAAAACAACTAAATTGGGTATTTATATGCTTTACTTTTATTTTCTTTTGATGATCGATATTTTGTTCGATACAGAAACGTTCGATCCGATATATCTATCGAACGTAAAATACCGGTTTTCGATATATATCGAGTACCGGTACGGAGCCCTACTGGTGACTGATTGAGTCTACAAGTCAGTCTTTACCTACACATTCCAATTCAGAGCTCCAGATAGAGGGAGTGATTTTGATTTCATAAACAAAAATATTGGTTATTCTAGCAATAAATCCTATGTTGTGGGTACTCATTAGAATCCTCTCATCGAGACAATTCTAATGTATACCCACAACATAGGGTTTGGAGGCGAAATAACTTATTTAGAATGCCATCACTCCCTCTAATCTGGAGCTCTGCATTCCATAAATGATAAGCAATAAAAGGTAAATGAATCTAAATGCAATGACAGTAATCTGAAAGAAACTGATCAAAGCTGTGGAGCCGAGCTATCATCCCCCCGAATGTTTGGGCGAAAAATTTTCAAGGGATAAAAAGGCACTGCAATTAATTGGTCAAGAATGTCAGGGCAATGTCACGTACTGTACTTATTTGCCATCTGATTAGTATGAATGAATTGATATTTTTTATTTATGTTTGTGAAAAAAAGGCTTTGCCCCTTCTCATATTATCATATCTGGAAAAGGCAGTAAAAACTCCGGATATGTTCTGTTGAAGTACGTTCCCCACCCACCAACAAAATTCACTTACACAATTTACGCAACAGGTAGTTGCATCATACAGACAACTCGTGACAGAAACTTCATATTTCAGTAAGTTTAAAGAATTAAATGTCCAATATCATACAAACCTGCAAAAAAGAAACTTCAGGCAATCTTTCACCGAAATATTTGTTTCATGCAGCGGACGAATGACAATCCGTACGTTCTATTGTCTAAGCGAGGTAACTCTAACAGACTTGGACAATAACGTTGAACTACGGCGTCTTTTATACGGTACACCACGGCAACTGTTGGGTGTAATCGTCAGAGGAAAAATTACACGTTGTTGGGAAAATAGCAGCCTGTTATCGAGAGTTCTTCCGTGAAAGCCTGTCCAGTGGATAGTATAAGTAGTTCTTTGTCCTAAAGTAATTTTGCATTCCCGCTTTCTTATTCCTGTGTATTCCTAGGTATACAGTTCGAGGGGTATACCTCAGAATAGGGAATAGGACAAAAACACATTAGAACGATTGTCCAGTAGGACAAGGCCACGTGTTATTATATTTAAAAATCTTATGTTTCCAATCACATGCCATTGAAATGAATAGGTTACCATATATCATGGTACATGTATATTGGCATCTACCAAGGTACGTTGCACGTATCGATGCTTTGGAGTCATATTTAGTTCCACAGTGGAAGGGGGAATATCACAAATTGTTCACTGGTAAGTGAACAAAGTCCGTAACAAAGAAACAAGTAAATGCATAGCTCAAACACAAACCGCATCTGTCGGGATTCGAACCCTTGATGGGACAATTTATATCCTCGTTTTTTGTAGGATTAAAAGACCAATACCATAACCACTGAGCCAAACAGAATTCTTTCTGACGCAGTTGTCAGGTATTGTATTTAAATCGAGACGAAACTATGCATGAAGGAGTGGTCTCCCGTAACACTGCTTTCATTTATAAAGACATCCCAACATGCAGAAAGGATTTGCCTGTTTTTGGGGATTAGCCTTGTTTTCTCTATAAATTCTGTATTATATAAATTTATTACATTTAACCCTTACCATACAATGACGACTTTTGACGACCTTTGGGAAGAAGCCTTTTGAAAACATTGTGGGAAAAAGGTGAAATGCCGGTCACCAGATTCACCCTAATGTTTTCTACCCTATCACTAAACAGTTTCACCGTTTGAGCCACACTGAAAATGTCTGCAAATTTTTATGCTTTCAATTTGGACGGGCCTAAACTTTTTCCGTCTGTTAAAGAAATAAATATATAACTATCGATGCCAGTTGCATGTATAGCCCATTGAGTTCTTTACGTAGTGGAGCGATACAGGGCCATGATCTTTACCTCTTTTATTACTGAATGAAGAATAAATTGCATTTTTTCTAAAAGGCGGCAAACAGGGTTTCACTGCAAGATCATTCAACAATTCGATCATATATAATCTAGATTGCAGTATTGGACAGTGTAGATCACAGATCAGACTGCACCTTCTGCGCAGTCTGATCTTGATCTACACTGTCCACAAAAGTTTCTGGTGTCGTCTTTGGTGAGGAAAGAGTTACAATGATTTCTTGAACTCCACTTACAAATTGTCTGTTCGCCTAGAGCTTAACCAAGGAAGTAAATTTAGTGTGCGTTAAGTGAACCTTTAATTGCAGTTATGTGAATGAATATTTATCTATCATCTAGACACAGCTTTCAACGCATGTGGATTTAATATTGTAATACAATAGATTACAAAGAATAAATTCAAACTCTCTTTTTTTTTTTAATTGTAGAATGGAAATTCAATGTTACTAAAGCATCATAGATCTATATAGGTATACAGCACCGCCGTACATACAATAACGTGGAGTTATAGATTCCACGTTATAGATTTTAAAGGAATCGTTTATGTACGATAAAAAATATATTTATTGTAAATGGAGTTCAAAGAAGGTTTTGTTGAACCTCTTGACATAAGTTTGGCAGTGAAAACTGTGTCCGGCAAATTATCAATCGACACTACTACTGACAAATTGCCAATTGAAGTCGACGATGAAAGGAACGAGAAATCAACGTCTGAGTCACAAAATGTGGCAAGTGCTTCATCACACCTGGAATATTTAAACTTTTCGAGAGTGTTAGATTTTGAACTGTCGCTTTCGAAGAAATACAAACAGTTACGTCGAGAGGATGACGTCATTTTTCGTGATTCCATAGACTACGCATGCGCAGAGGAGAACTCTTTGTGGACAGGTCATCAGGGTTGTAAACAAGAACTGTATTGTGACAAATGTTTAAATAGTTTTGACAATCCTCTACACGACAAACCAACCGCTGTCTCCATGTGTTTCGATTGCTCCAAATACTTATGTGTGAACTGTCTAACTATACACTCCTCCCATCTATCATACAGAATTGACGATGGCAACAACCAGATAGATAGGAAAACATTCTTTAGAAACATGCTGACCAGAACTAGAGCCGATAGTTTGAATTCTGCAAATACGTTTGACAAAGAGAAGTTAGTTGTTTGTGATAGAGTAAATGCTAAATTCTCTGAGGATGCAGTCGCTGGTGAAGTAGAAGATATATGTACTTTGGACAGTGGAAAAATCTGGGTCATTACTGAACGTAACAACAGATGTATAAAGTTGTTTGACGCCTGCAACAATAGATTGGTTAGATGTATTAGACTCTCAAGTGGACCTGTTGGTATTACAGAAATCCCTCCAGATGGTTCTTCAATCTCCCTGAATATAGCTGTTGCATTTCCATCTGATCGTGAAATTATTGTTTTAGATTTACTGCGCATTCCATCGCGCATTCGACAAAGTATCAGTGTGCAAGGTACATGTAGACAAATATTTTCCTGTGACGAAAACATCGTCGTTTATTGCGAGGAGAGAAACAAATACAAATCTATTCATATCATAGACAAGGACGGAGAAACATTGAATACTATTAACGTTACAGAAGTTTTGAATGTGCCAGGCAAATGTTTCTCAGATTTGTCACCAATTCGTGTATCTTTTCATCGCAGTAGCAAAACTATATACATATCCAGCTTCTTTGATAGAATTCTCGTCAGTTGTGATATCAGTGGGCAATTTCTAAATTCGTTTAAGTTCGACAGAATGTATCCAAGCGCAATTTGTGTCGATTCAGATTCGCATGTTTATGTTCTTGTTCAAGATAAATCATCCTACCTGTACAAATTGTCTAATGACTTAAGTTGGTCGGAGCAAGTGTTTGAAGATACAGTTTGCCACGTGGAGCGTGTTAAGACGATGACGATGTGTAGGGACAAGTTTTATTTCGTACATGGCTGGGATATGCATCATCAAAATATAGTTACGGTCATGAGAAGAGAATAAGATCCCTGGTGAAAACTTCAATCGGAATTGATAAATCACGTTAAAAAATGATAGTACGAACTGTTTGTCAACTGAAATATAGTTAGAAAGATTTTGACAGAAAATTGAAACTCAAGTTTCCTTTTGTAAGAGGAGCCTTAGCCTACAGTTTCCTGATTGGTAAACAGGCGTATTTCCGGGCGATGAATGTATCGATCTGAAACATACATGTATCAATCCACCAGTTACAGCCGAGGGATACGATGGCTCCCATCACCCGAGGTATGCCGAATGGCATGCCTTGCAGCCGATGAAGTCCACATCATCATTCGGCAGACCTCTAATGATCCGATGACCAAGTCCCTCGGCTGTAGCATGTCGGTTGATATTCACCTAAACGGCACATGACTTCACCGGAAGTACACCGCTTCACCGTTCTTAAAATCTTAGTACTCCACGGAGAAAGCAGGCACTACGTATAATTTCCGCGGAAATGCTTTCTAAATTCATTTCGCACAACAAACAGTTTGTGCATTTAGTCTATAAGTCGGGTTATCAATCACGTTGGCATTTTCAAGCCATAGATTGCTTATCACCATGCATGTAGCTGTTGTCGCCATAGCTAATCGATTCACGGGGCGCCGCCATGTTTAAGATCATGTGACTGGCAGTATTTTAAAATGGAACCCCCTTTGATACTGACGTGGTAAGATTTAAGTATGGAATCGGTCGAATTGTGACGTGTGCCACAATATATCCCCGGGAACGGTCATAAGAATAAAAATTTTGATGTTTCATTCTTTATCAAACAATGATTAGACATGGCTGCTATGTTGTATCACTATCCTGTACAACATAAACTTTGATACGCTGTCAACAAAAAGTCTTCCACAAAAAAGTAGCAATGTAGAAAATGGCAATAAAAAACTTCTATGTAAAAAAAAATCTAGCCAGTTTTCAGCTCCAAAAAGAATGATTTCAAACGTGAAAATATTTTATGACTTTAGCGCAAATCTATGAATACAGTTTTATGCAAATGACACATTGTGTTTCTGCATAACAAGAGTTTCTAACCAAGAGGTCCAAATAAGAGGGAGTAATGGTATTCTAAAATCATCATTTCTCTTCGAAACCCTATTTTAAGTTACACCTGTGTTCGTTTTCACCAACCATTCTTAAGAACGTTCTTTGTCTTATTCTTCAAGATTTTCTGACAGTGGAAGTAACAGAACTTCTGATTGGATAAACCATAATGGTTTAGCCAATCAGAAGTTCTGTTACTTTCACAATGACAAAATTCTGAAGAATAAGACTAAGAATGTTCTGAAGAATGGTTGGTGAATACGAACCCTTGTTCTTTTACGTGCTCGGTATATAGCACCGTCACACGGGACCTTTGTTTAATGTCTCACCCGACTGAAGGACTTTTAGTAACTTGAGATGGCCAGCCGTGTGGATCAAACCTGCACCCTAAAATGACTCGAAACATCACATTCACGGGTCCTACGATCTACCTATAAAGCTATGTGTTACTTTCTGGATCTAGAATAAGATATAGAATATTTCATTGTCTGCGCATGTCATATTCTTCGAAAATTCGACCTGTCTTATATGCCGCATCACTCCCCCCAACATTGGGGATAGGGGGAATTGAGGTAATACGCGCTTTGAAGTAACAACGAAGAAAATGACTTTTATCAATACGTTTGAAGAAAAATCAGACCTGTTTTAGCTCAAGATTTCTCTGAACTGCCGACCATAGCTGAATGCATCGCGCCAGGCAGCGTTTTATTGAGTAAACGACGTCGTTTATTTTGAAATTCAATGTAACGGTTGTGGCGTAGAATAGTAGTCCGATTTTGTACCCAGAATGTCCAAATTAGATAGATGTGAATCTGTAGAATAACGAGAGATAAGGGAGAATATTTGAGTATTTTGTAAAATGTCCAGATATAGGTCAGGTTCCAGGACGTGAAGGACACACAATCGTCAGCACATCGTCGGCTTAATTCTAAAACCTCGTAACTACAGATTGTTACAAGCTGTAGTTACGAGGTTTTCGGATTAAACCGACAACTTGTAGCCATTGTGACTCATAAGGAAGATGTAAAAGCTTAACCCGATAAATATATAAGTAGTCGGTATACTTCAAAAACCTTGTAACTATAGCTCGAAAAAAGCAGTGGTTACCAGGTTTTTGAAGTAACCGACGACATGTGACCCGTTACACAAAAAGGGACTATCTGGGAATTCCGAGCATCACTTAGTTTAGTTTAAACATATTTTATTCATAGAATTAGATAGTATTACATAGAAATATATATCAATCACATTAACAAGAATAATTATATAAAATGGATCGAAACGAAAGCTAAGCTTAGTTTCTATCCAAGTTTCTATCCAAGCTCCGGTTTAGCAGTATGTATAAAGAAGTCACAAAAAACAAAAGTGAAGAAAATAGAATAGAAAAGGACAAGAGAGGTAAAAAGAAGAAAAGATGATTGAAAAGATGGATGTGGAGTTATATACTGGTATATAACATCACTTAGATATAAACAGATCACATTTAGTGCAGGTCAATTTAACCCTCTCCCAAACAACAAGTTTTAGACTCTTCCAAACTGAAAGAGTTTGCAGACGACAATTCCAAACTCGATGAAAATGGTAGAAAGTTCTCCAAATAGGAGGAAAACACTGTGGGAAAAGGAGAAATTGCTCGTAACGAGCAATTTCTCCTTTTCCCACAGTGTTTTCAAAAGACTTTTACTGCAGACACGTTAAAACCAGGGTTTGTTTGGGAAAAGTTTAAGTTGGCAATTCAAAAATGATTATACAGTAAGATGGGATGAGATGACCACTTTTCATACAGAAAAATATCATTAAAGCAAAAGGTGTCGACCCAGGTCAGTCTGCGCATCCGTGGTTCCTTTTTGTGTGACGGGTTTCCGGTTACATTATAAACAGAAATGTCAAGCCGACAGAAAATAAAACCGAATAATGCGATTTCGAACTTACTTTTTGAGGAAGAAATATCTCCTTATTGGACAATGTAGACACCAGATCAGGCTGCACGTTCTGTACAATTGGATTCTGATCCACACTGTCTGTAAATCGTTAGTAAGCTACATGTAATTCAAACTTACTTTTTAGGTTAGGAAATATTTCCTTATCCGCCGGTGAAGATCTCACATAAGACTGCAAATTCTGTGCAGTCTGATCGTGATCTATACTTTTCAAACTTTCTTTTTGAGAAAGCGATACCGGACAGCTTAGATCCCAGATCAGACTGCATGTTCTGTACAATCTGATCTTGATCTACACTGTCCGCAAATGGGCAGTGAGTGGCGGTTACCTAAGTGTGAAAAGCACAAGAACTACTGCGTCTTTTTCATCAATATGTCTTTCTTTGTTTTCTGTGACTGCAAATGAAGTGGTTTTACAATTTCGTGACCCATCACGCAAATAAGGGACCATCTGGGAATACTATACATCAATTAGATGAAAACAGATCAACGATAGTGCAGGTCAGTTTAAGTTGATAATTCAAAAAAAGATTGTATAACAAGGTACAATGACCACTTTTCAAACAGAAAATGTCATTAAAACGAAAAGTGTTGACACTTTTCGCAGTTCCCAGAAGGTCCTTAATTGCGTGATGGGTCACATTTATCTCACAGCTCCGACTTTAAACGACCAATGTAAGAAACTTTTAAAACAAGCACCTTCTTCATTTCCCTTTTCCAAGAATATTTAATACACAATTAAATGCAAATTCTGTCATTCAGCCACTTTAGAGTTCTTGCCTGAAAACCCTTTGAATTTGGACAAGTCTACAGTAATTTCATGTGATGAAGGGTCAAATTAGGATGGAGACCCACTTATAAACATGTACACCGGAAACACGATCCGCGCCATGTTGAAAATAGATCTACATGTACATGTTTCTTGTGAAATAAGGACCCTTTGCATTAATAAGAGTTTGAGACACGAATGCCAGCAAAAATATTGTGGCAAATGGATAAAATTTATCATTTAGGCAGTTTCTTCTTTTACATCATCATTTTATTTTCTTTACTCTTTTTATTTCCTTCATCAAAATGACTGCAATAAGACAAAAATGTTCCCGCTAATTAAACATGATAAAGTACCTATAAGGCCCGGTTTAACAGAAATTAAGTCTCCTTTTCGCTGACATACCCTGACTGATTCATATCTGACTTAAATATCCATCCTATACTATATTCTCATTCCAACGGGAGATAATCAACTTCCTCTTCAGGAAAACTAACAAAAGTATCAACAAATAATTTCAAAACAGACATCAAAGGAATTTCTTATTAAATCATTATTCCTTTTTTTCATTTCCCATTTTTTCACTGCCATTCTCTAAATCACTGTCAGTTCATTATTTTGGTGTTTATATACATGCATGTTATTATGATATTGAATAAAATATGTTTTTCTAGTCAATAAAAAATGTCCAACGGTATGATACCGGTATGAATCTTTATTTATCAACTATCAAGAAATTTTATGCCATGCTGCACTAGAAGTATTACAAGTCTACTACCTTAACCCTTTCCCAAACAATCCCTGGTTTTACGGGTCTGGAATAGTAGCCTTTTGAAAACATTGTGGGAAAAGGAGAAAATGCTGGTAACCAGCATTTTCTCCTTTTCCCACAATGTTTTCTACACTATCATAGACAGAAATCATATTTTTAGCACGAGTTGAATTTTCGTCTGCAAATGCTTTCAGTTTGGTCTAGTCCAAAAGTTTGTCGTTTGGGAAAGGGTTAAATAATTAATCTATACTCTTTTTCAGCTAGTTTTTAACACATTTCATTTATATATATGTCGTAGACCAGATTGGAATCTAGGCAGATCCGGAATCTGCCTAGACCAAATTAGAATTCAAATTTTGTGTAGACCGAAATGCATTGTTTTCTAATATTTCTATTTAAGTATATTGATTTAATTATGTTTACAATTGAGAGTTATTTTCATTTAAAGAATTTATATGATTTTTCCACAATCGCTCTCTTTTTTTCCACCTTTTTTATTAGTATCAAACATTCAAAATTTATGTTTACTTTGAATTTCTGACTAAAACTTCTTTTATTTTGGGGTTTACATTTAAAAGTAAGATGATTCATGTGTAAACACCCTATATTCAACGAGAAATTATTAAAATTTGGTTTAGGCAGATTGTAGAACTGCAAAGCTAAACTGGAATCCTGATTTGTTATAGACAAATTCCAGTTTGGTCTAGGCAGATTCCGGATCTGCCTGGATTCCAGTTTGGACTACGACATATACATGTATATAAAATTATATCTCCTTGTCAACGTTGTCTGCGCGTGTCATATTCTTCATTTTGGTGTTTATATTTGATTTATTTTTTTGTTTAGTGTAATTGTTAACCACGTGACTTTCTTTAGGGAGAGGAACTATATAAGCTTTGATGCTTTCGTTTCGAACCTTTTCGTAATTGTTGTTGTAAATGATTCATATATGAGAACAACCCCCAGACAATCATGGACTTGAAGGCTGCAATAACAGCAAGGATCAGGGGAGATTCCAGGGGCAGATCTCGAGTGTGTCCGCGTGGTGGACAATTTTGCAAGGCGCATTCAGGAGTGTCTCCGTCAAAGCGGTGGACATTTCCCACAATGTTTTCAAAAGGCTTCTTTCTCAGGGTCGTTAAAATTCGGGATTGTTTGGCAAAGGGTCAAGTTTTAAACTCATCAAACCTGAGATATTTTGCAGACGACAATTTAAATGAGTCAGAATGATTAGCTTTGCGTATAAAAGTGTAGAAGACATTGTTGGAAAAAGAGAAAATGCTGGTAACCAGCATTTTCTCCTTTTCCAGCAATGTTTTCTAAAGCAAGATCTCCCAGAGTATTTAAAAGTTTGGAATGTGTGGTGATGCGTGAAAAAACTCTCTCTATGTTATTCAGTATCCATGACGAAAACGTAATCTTTATAATAAATCTGGGTAAAACCCAAGTCATTTTTCCCACCCTTTTCCCATGACAAAATTTCAAATTTGTCCAAGTTGGAAACATTTGCAGGCGTAAAATAAAAGGTGACTCAAAAAAAAAAATGATTTGTCGTTGGAAGGGTAGGAAACATTGTGGGAATATGAGAAAATGCTGGTCACTAGCATTTTCTCTTTTTTCTACAATGTCTTTATTTGAAAATCATCTTTTTGTGTCAATAAAAACTTGGAAAATTGTTTGGCAAAATATTTCTTTGATTTCCTCTCAGTTTGTTTTAATATATATACCGATATTAAGAACAGATGAAGTTTTTTGTAAGCATTCAGTGGGCAATATTGACAGTAACAAATATCGTTTACAGACTGTAGCGGAGAGTGCATAACAAGATCAGACTGATCGACTGAGCAGGCTTATCTCACAAATGGGGACATTGTAGATCTCAGATCAGATTGCAGGTCATTATGCCGTCTGATTTTTTTCCTAATCTATGTCTTCACCGATGGCAAAAGTACGAAAAGTTTTTTTTCCAGCGTATCAATGAATCGTTGTGTGCGCAGGTCATCTTCTTTGAAGATGCGACGTATAGAATGCCATCTAGCGGAAGATAATGGCATATCAATATATTTAACCCTTTCACCCACGTGGGTGAGTAAAAGGGCTTTTGCGGACGACGTAGATCAAGATCAGACTACACAGAACGAGCAGTCTGATCTAAGGTCTACATCGCCCGCTTATTTACATGTAGTTCTGTCATAGAAAAAAAAATCCAAGTTTCAGTGGGGTGTCGGCGATAGTAAGTCATCTTTATTTATTTGCCACTATAAGAGTTAAAACCGGTGGACCGATTTTCAAAAAACGTAATTATAGCTACGACACACTTTAATAGAAAACAAAACTAGAGCTATTGTTATGGTAAAATGGATATTCCTGATTTTTAAAAAAAATAACCGTTACGAGGATATTATTTCCTTCGATTGCATTGGCTCAGATGGACCACGTGGGCTTGCTGCGATATTGGAGGAATATTCGTATTTCCAACACGTCGTATAATTGCAGACTGGAATTAGCAGCGCAAAGTTTACTTTAAAGCCATTTGAAAAGGAAGGGTACTGATGTCTTGACGCCAAGCTAATGTATAAAAGTAAGAATTCTTCGTCTGTCTTATTCTTTGTCTCTTCACCTGTCTGTCTGTGTTTCCATCATTCTGTTTCGTCAAGCAGTCTGTAAACGATATTTGGTTTCAACCGCCAGTCAATATTGGTGTATTGTGTTACAAATTATGCCACAGCTGTTGAGTACTGTATTGTATAATATTATGCTGTGTTGGTTTTACTCCAGGCTTTATAAATAGCTATACACGTTAACTCATAGCCGAGGCCCCGGTATCTGAGTCGGTAGCGTGCAGGACTTGTGAGGGGGTTGTTGGCTTGACCCCTGGCTCGGTTAGTCTCCATCTGATGATTGATGATAGTAATTGCGACAGGAATCATTCCTCATAAAACGATCTGACTGCTCTATTTTAGGGTTGCAAAGCGGACCACAAAATGTGTCTCCATTAGTCCGAAATACAAGTGTGTATTGTAGTCTCATACACTCGGTTGGTTGATTGACTGCATTGGAGTTAAAAACCTTTTTAATGGCTTAGGTCTTCTGTTTAGTCTAGTCACTCACGCATTTCACCATAAATGAAGAACTAAGAACTCAGATTTGTTTGCTGATGGCGAGACGCATATCGTCGGTTTACTTCAGAAACCGCGTAACTACAGCTTGAAACAAGCTGTAATTACGAGGTTTTTGAAGTAAACCGATAGGCTATGGATTTAATTGTTGACTCGGGGTTACAATCTCACAACAGAAACATGAATTTAAATCTGTTAAAACAAAAAACATATACTAGTAAACCACGTTAATGCCAAAACTGCGACGTCCAGCCAAAAAACAGAGAAGTTACTCTGAAATGTTGTATCCCAGAACAGTGAAGCGGTTGGCTCTATGGCGAACGTGGAATTTCGTATGAACTATCACTATAGAAACAATCTTATCACATAGCTAAATAAAGTGAGCTACGCGTATCACCCGAAACCTCCAGGTAACGAATCATATAGCATAACACTAAGGTACCCGGCCAGGCTAAATTTGGCTTTATATTGTGACATATTTCTGCTATAGTGATAGCCGGTGTAATGCAGAGAAATGACCCTCCCCTACAAAAATGACCCATGGGTCATTTCTCTACGTAGAGGAATGACCCGGGTCATTATTCTACGCAGAGAAATAACCCCCGGTACATTACTCTACGTAGAGAAATCATCTCTCGCTAGATGGCATTCTACAAATACACATCTACCTAATATGGGCATTCTAGGTACATAAGTGGACTAATTTTTCAAAACGTTAACTGTTACTTTGAATTTCAAAATAAAATACACGTTTACTCAGTAAAACGCTATCTGGTGCGATTGATTCAGCTATGAATAGCTAGCAGGAAGCCTATGCACCGACCGTGTCTTGAAACAGTCCCTACAGGCTTGGGTTGAGCTTCGGTATAAACCCGACTTTTCCCAAGTATTGGGGAATGGGTGATGCATTATATAACCCTTTACTCCATAGATACTCATTTCTACGCATTGCTTGTGGGAGCCTTTGGAAAACATTGTGGCAAAAGGTGAAATTGCTCGTGACGAGCAATTTCACCTTTTGCCACAATGTTTTCTATGCTGTCAAAAGGTGTCCTATACACATAAGAAACAGCTTCATCCTCGCTGTTATTTAGGGTCAAGTAGAGATACCATAGTGCTGCCTTATGGGGTACTGAAGGGTTGAGACAGGTCGAATCTTCGAAGAATATGACATGCGCAGACAACGATGGGTCATTTTGTAGGGGAGGGTAATTTCTCTGCATTACACCGGTTGAAACAAACTGTTCCAGTAACCTTTCACCTTTCCCCTCTGATGCCTGTGAGAAAGTAGCCAATGATTTGGAAAGAAACTTGTACCAGCACTGGTGTGAGATAGCCAGGAAACATATATGTAGGTATACTGATCGCCGTAATATGGCAATAGCTGTTAAAACGGTGTTAGACTCTAGTAAAAACAAGCAAAGCCAAATTCCAGTATTTTGATAACACCAAATTAGTTGTCTGAAAATACTTCCAATTTAACAAGTCAACGTTCTTGTACTTTGATTGAGAGCTAAACACCTTCCTAACAGAATTCGTTTGAAATCCTTTTGATAAAAAGGATAATTGCTCTGTGGACATCCAATTTATTTAGATGTTATGTGCATATTCGTTTCAGATAATGATGGACTTAAGCCAACCTTCGCCGAGGAAACGCCCTCGACTGGCCAGCTCGGCTGAAGAACAAACTGATCTAGCAGATCCCACTGAGACATTCGGAGATTTGTGCTTAAGTGAGTCTAAACTACAGACTGAAGTGGCGAACATACAAGGACCTACATTAACTCAATACCCTATCACAGAACCTAATTTATCTTTAAAAAGAAGCACGAAAGAGGCCCTTAAACATTCCGAACTGGTGAACATAGAAGGACCTTCAACCTGTCAAGATTTTAATAGAGAAACTAGTCAGCCATACATACATAGTAGTACAAGTAAAGATACTCTACCCGAAAACCCATGTGAAACTGAAACCAGCTCTGAGTCTAAATATAAAGATTTATCAGATAATTTAAGTTCAAATAGTTTAGTATGTTACAAGTGCTTAATTAAGTCAAAATTTAGAACTGACCTAACATCACGTGGTAAAGCTAAACGTTCGCGTTCACGTGACACTGTATCAGACGAGATTCTGAGAGAGCCAGTCAGTTGTATGTGCTTTGATTGCAGCATGTATTTGTGTGTGAAATGTGCCGAGGAACACTCTGGACATATTCTGTATTCACGTAATGAGAATGACCATTCGTTGAAAGTTGCATTTGTGGAACAGTTTTCACAGAGGATAAAAGACGAAGGTGACATGAGAGAAGTAAATATTTTGAAGGACAATTTTACAGTCGTAGATAGAGTACACTTGAAGCATTTAGATGATAGATTTAAAGATCTGGTGGTGAAAGGAATTTGTATTCTGAGCCGTGAAAAGAAATGGGTTATAACGGATTCCTTCAACAAGTGTATCAAAGTATTTGATTACCACGATAATACTATGACCAGGTGCATTAAGTTATCTACAAGGCCTTATGGGATTGCGGAAATACCGGAAGCATCGTCTTCTCGTTCCCTGGTCGTTGTTTCAGTACCTTGGTCGGGCCAACAGCCAATTGTTATTGATATTACAAGTTATCCAGCTCAAATTGTCCATACTCTTAATGTACAGGGCGAATGTAAGGACGTATTTCACTGTAATGGAAAGATAATCGCTTATTGTGAAGGCCATTCGCCCAGCAAACACTTTATCCATATACTAGACCTGTCCGGACTTACAATCAACATTATAGATCTCAACAATCTTTACGACGTCAGTTTTTCGGCGGATTTAACATTCAATCTTGCCGTCCATGCAACAAGTGAGACGATTTATGTCTGTAGTCATGACGATGGTTGCATAACTAGCTTGAACATGGCAGGCGAGGTGTTAAACATATTTGAGCTGACAGATATTTATCCAAGTACGATATGTGTGGATTCTAAACAAAATGTCTATGTTGGCGCCGGTTCCAGACCAGACCCTTATCGAATATTTAAACTTACTCCTGACCTGAGCCAGTTTAATGTTTTTATCGACGGTAGTGATTTTAATATGGAAGAAATACAGTCCATGACTTGGTACAATGATTTGTTTTACTTTGTTCATGAAATTCGGACATCTCTACAAAATTCTGTATCTATAGTACGACATGAATGATTTTTACACCACATGATGATAAGCAAACAAAATAAACTAAACTCACTTTTCATTTATTATAAATATGTCACTCATTGTACAAAAATTGAATATTTTGCAAGTGTATATGGGCCAGGGGCCTAAATACTTGAATAAAGATACTGATTGATGGATTGATTGAGTGATTGATTGATTGATTGATTGATTGATTGATTGATTGACATTACAGAGTTAAGACTGTACAGGTTAGATGATCTTTTTGACATGATTAAAACTAGACATTATAAAACATGTAGTTCTAACAATGTTTTTGAAAGTCTTTTTTATAACTTGTTTATTTTTGGTAGCTTAAAAACTAACAGTTTCAGTTTTGATCACGCATTTGCATGGGCCATGTTCCTTAAACCCATTACTACACAATCCCTACTTTTGACGACACTGAGAAAGAAGCCTTTAGAAAACATTATGGGAAAAGGAGAAAATGCTGGTAACCAGAATTTTCCCCTTTTCCCATAATGTTTTCTACCCTTCATAAAACGAATTTCAAAATTTCAGTCACTTTTATTTTATTGTCTTCGAATGCTTTCGATTTGGACAAACCTGAAATTTTGTCGTTTGGTAAAGGAAGGGCAAACTTGCATCTGCAAAAAGTATAGATCTATAAGACTCAAACATGTTGTTATCGGCCAGTTTTCTGCATTTCAAAGGACCAGTCTATCTCACAATTCAGTAACTTGTTAGACATAAAGGATTTTGCTGAACTATGGTTGAGTAATTGTAACAGTCCCTCTTTTACAGTTATTTCAATGCTTTGATTTGGTATTCTACCCTCTTTAAAAAAAGTACTTTCAATGCTTTGATTTTTAAAAGTCAGTTAATTACCAAATCAACAGGATGTGTTACCTACGAATGTCATATTCGTCGAAGATTCACCCATCTGTTATAAAGGGGAAAAGTAGGGCTTATAATGAAGCCAAAGCCTGCAGAGGCTGTTCTAATAAGGCCACCTAGATGGCTGAGTGGAGTGGTGAGCGTGTCGGACTCATGACCTGGGGTTTGTGAGTTCGATACCCGGTCGAGGCTAACTTTATTTCCGGCGTATTTTCGCCTCCCACCTCTGCTGAAGCATGCGAGAAAAGTAGTCGGTAGCTTTGGAAAGAAAGTTGTGTTAGTACTGGTGTGAGAAAGTCAGGAAACATAATTATGTGTGTCACCGACCGCCATGATATGAGCTTCGCTGTTAAAGTGGCGTTAAACCCAAATACCGCCAACCAACTGTTTTAATAATAAATGACCCGTGCATAGGTTACATGCTAGCTGATCGTAACTGAATGATTTGCACCAGGTAGCTTTTTTATTGACTAAACGTTTACTTTTATTTTGATGTTCAAAGTAACGACTGTCCGGTTTTGTACCCGGAATGCCCAAATTAGATAGATGTGTATTTGTAGACTGACATAAAACAGAACATAATGACAGGAGTGTGCTGGCCTTTAATCAAAACCCTGCTAGAACTTTCTTTAACCCATTACCAAACCACAATATTTTAGACTGGTCCAAATCGAAAGATGACAAAATAAAAGTGACTGAAATTTAAAATTTGTTTTGTGAAGGGTAGAAAACATTGTGGGAAAAGGAGAAAATGCTGGTTACCAGCATTTTCTCATTTTCCCACAATGTTTTCTAAAGGCTTCTTTCTCAGGGGCGTCAAAAGTAGGGATTGTGTGGTAATGGGTTAAGTAGAGTTAAGCACTAAATCAAAGTGCTGAAATCACTGTAAAACTGATTGGTTGATCAATTGTTTTTATGTTTAACGCCGTTTCCAACATTATTTCAGTTTTACCACGGCGGCCAGTGCGCCTATCCATGCCTTTCTGGAGCCTCTTTTACCACTGTTGTGCATAATCTTCTATCCAAGCCATTGGCTGCTTTCGAACATAACTACTGTCGAGACAACGGTCAGGAGTGTGGAAGAAATTAATTCTGTCTCAATAACCATCATCAATCCTTAGAAAGACATTGGTCGAGCCGGGGATCGAACCCACGATCCTCTTGTCGCAGGCCCTTTACGCTACCGACGAGCCACGGGTAATTGGTTGTGAAACTGAGAGTGTTACATAATGACTTGACAAGTATGATATATCTCGGAGATGTACATGTACATGTATTTAGCCTCGTTTGGTCTAAGCATGTCTCATATTCAATTATGTCCATGTTCAATGTTATCCTTTTCGTTACATTTTTAAACCATCATATATCCTCTTCTTGAGACATGTAACTTTTAATTATAAAATGAACACAAGCTTTCGGCGGTACAACCGCCTTCTTCAAGTGTAATCCTGTGATTCTATGATTCTATCACAGGATCACACTTGAAGAAGACGGTTGTACCGCCGAAAGCTTGTGTTCATTTTATAATTAAGTAACATTTTTACATTTTTTCCGTGAGTCGTCCGTGTAATCTCTCTCTCTCTCTCTCTCTCACCCTCCTTTTTCCCTCTGTTTTTGTTGGATTTCTCGACGTTGATGTGTATACATGTGTTGTGCTGGAGGAAATAAAGATATGAATAAATGAATCCATGCCTCTTTTTCCCGTATTTATGGAATCAACGAAGGTAACGAGTTAACTCTTTAACATTCGAGAAAATTTTAGACTTGTCCAAATTGAAAGCATTAATTTTGCAGACGACAAAATAAAGGTGACTGAAAAATTGAAATTTGTTCTGGGAAGGGTAGAAAACACTGTGGGAAAAGGAGAAAATACTGGTTACCAGCGTTTTCTACTTTTCCCCCAGTGTTTTCAGAAGGCTTTTTTCTCAGGGGCGTCAAAATTAGGGATTGTGTGGTAATGGGTTAACCCTTTTGCAAACAATCCTGTGAATTACCGATTCTAAGAATTTAAGTTAAATGCCGTTTTGACCACTTGGTCATATCACGCTGGTCAGTGCTCCTACGCATGTGTTTCCTGTGTTTCTCACACCAGTAGTGACATAACTTTTCTTCCAGAGTCACTGACTACTTTTCTCGCATGCATCTGAGATGAAAGTCGAAAAATCGACAGAAAGACTTGAGCGTGCTAGAAAAACAGATCTATGCTTTTTCCCCCCCCAAAACAACAGCCTTTTTTAATTGATTACTCTACATAAAAACACTTTCAGTTGAGAAAACATGTTTTCAATACGGGATATTTGAGTTAAAAGGTAAAAACGGAACGTTATGGGAAAAATCATCTGTATTCTTGGCACTGTCAAATGATAGAGGCCTCATCGGTTGCTTTTATGCAGGCTCACAGCGCATGCACATAAATCAACTCAAAATAAATGACAAAAAGGACAGCTTGAGTTTCCGAGATTGACGACAATTTTGATGCAGAGCATTATCTTGGGAGAGCTTATAATTGCTGCGAATTTTTTTTTTTTTTAACTTTATTCGATTAGTCGAACAAGTTTACATACGACTCTTAAGAATCAAGCAAAGTGATCGATTTTTGTTCAAACCAAACTCGCCGATTTCTCACTTCCGGGGCAAATTCCCTACGGAAATTAAATGTCGATTCTTTGGTTCCGAAGAGGAAAGAAAGCTACTTTTAGATAAAGTAACATTAAGTATTGTTGCATGCGTATGAAAACTAGTCGAGGACAATCTTCAGAACGAATTGCATAATGTAAATTTCACTGTCACCTCGATTCTAACTTTTACCAGGAGGAAATATTAACAAACTAATTATAGCATTATTTTTGGATTTACGGATGTTTCGGTAACAGACGAGTTCTGTCAGGGACCGGTTCTGTAACATAGACTTATAGAGTAAATCGATATCAAAGCAATTATAAAGTGTTTATGTATAGCGATGTTCTATACACCCAACGCATGGCCTTATTTCGTTATTTAGAACTTTAATTTGTAATTTTCACTAAGTTTCATAAATATTTTTTTGTTATGTACCTCATCTCATGCAGTATGTAATGACCATGTGGATTGCCTATCTTTCAAGCGAGAGAGGGTGTAAGGTGAAAAAATGAAAGTTTTGAACCTATCTATCAAAGGATAACTAGATGAAAAGTGCAAAAATAAAAGGTTTGAACATAAAAAAAGCCACACATTAGGTGTCACAGGACATAAACACAATATAATTGCTTGGTTACCGAAACATCCAATTGATTTACTCTATAAGTCTATGTTACCGAACTCGTCTGTAACCGAAACATCATTCTGTCACCCTTCTTGTGTTTCATACATGAATCCGTGGAAATCGATATTCAACCAATCAGGATATCGCATTTATTCTACCCGATGTCCAGCCTTGTTTTTCTGCTATTTCGGCTCGCAAATAAACGACTGTTAACATTGGAAGGATGCAATAATCTTCATTCATGTTGTGTTTTTAACATTTGAATTTTAAAGAAAGCTTTAAAAACGTGCTTTACAAACATGTGCCGTGAGATCACGCAGAGGCTATCGACAAGTGATATTTAATGAAACTAACTTATGCACAGAGCTGATCAACGCTAGATAATGGATTAATTTATCTATATTTTTTTCCCCTCTGAAAATGGGAAACAATGGTAAAAACAGACCTATATGACTTACTTATAAAAAGAAAATGCGTTTACCTGAATATCTAACCTTGTTCAATAACCTCTGCACATCCAAAAAGTGGCCGCGTAATTTGCCACCAATGTTTCAATTTGACAATCTTAACACATTGTGCACAAAGAACATGCTGAATGTGTACTCGGATCGTATATACGATCCCTGATATGTAGATATAGATCAGATTGCAAATTACATGATGATTAGTCTTGGATTTAAAGTACCTACTGTTTACAATAAGCACTTTGACGGATAGTTCTTCCTCACCAAGAGTAAATTTCAATTCTAAAAAATTCCAACTTATGTTCTGGTGAAAGTTTAGCTCAATAGGCAACATGGATGTTTTTCTCTTGATATGGCTGTTTCAGTGGTTACCACATAACACCAAGTTTTAACGACCAATAGAAAGCTTTTAAAAGCATTGCAGAAAAAGGAGAAAACGCTTGTAACATCCATTTTATCCTTTTCTCATAGTGTTTTGTGCTCTTTCAAAAACAAATTTCAATTTTTGAATCATTTTTTTTGTTGTCTGCAAATATTTGAGTTTTGATTGCTCTAAAAAACTGTCATTTGGTGAAGAGTTTAAGCAGATAAGCACATCTGCACATTAGTGTTGGTAAACTGTTAATTTGATAAGAAGTGTGTTTGATTGCAAAACAATTTGCCGCTCTAATCATCTTGACCACCTGTTGTCATCAGTATGTCATAAGATAAAACAAACTACTGTCAATGATGTTAACAATATTCTTAATTGACAACACACTTAACATATTTTATAATCATCAGACAACCCTTTTCCCCTTAACATGATATTGAAAGCTTTCATTAACTTAAATCTCTCTGTTGAATCAGACATTCTATAAACTTTTCGAAAGGCTTGTAATTCAGTGTTATTTAATTTAGTATGATGCTGAGATGACTTTTCTAGTCCAACAAAAGCAATAAGTATCGTTAATTCTATTATTCTGTGGCAAAATGGAGATTTGATGATGTTTTTTATTCGTTCGAATTTTTGTTTAGACATGTAAATCTGTTACATTGTCCATCGCCCCCGTAATTCGCTCTTTTAATACATATCCGTTTGTAAATTATTTAAGAATCTTTAAATTGCTTACTGAGAAGTTATCATGGATAGAAATATATGATTAAAGTACTTTTTCCGGAATTTTATTGAGAGAAACTACAGCACGATTTAAGTAGCCTATCTGCTATACTGTATATGTATTGACTACAATTGTTTGTGAGACCTTGGCAACAGTAACTAGGGTAGTCGGTTTATCTTATCACCACGGATCCATGTATTCTAGTGTTTTATTTCACTTCCTCATGTGCTTTGCGACAAGAACGACAGATACTTTTTTGCAGACCATCTTTCTATATCACTGATAACGTTTAACTGATTTTCCGAGCCACAGCTCCAAGACAAACAATGTGATTGGTTGATGCAGTACCGTTTCACCAATCAAAATGATAGTCTTGGGTGTAATAATAAGAAGTTAATTTAATCAGGAAAAAAAATTGGTTTCCAGGTAATTGCAGGTACAGGGAAAGTATCTGATGTATATTTTTTTCTGAAACTCAAAAGGTGGTTCTAAAGCCTGTTAAACCCTTTTTCAGCCGAAAAAAATTTAGCCTTGTCCAAATTGAAAGCATTTACCAATGACAGTTTCAGTATGGCTCAAAACCGGTTTAATTTTTCTTTGATAGGGCAGGAAGCATTGTGGGAAAAGGAGAAGATATATGCTTGTAACCAGATTTTCTCCATTTCCTACAATTTTCTCAAATGGCTTATTTCAGAGTGTTGTTGAAAATCTGCATCATGAAATAAAGGGTTAGGGTTAGAGTTTATAGGATTATGACTTGAAAATGTAATTAGATCTAGTTATAGTTTGTAATCATCAGGAAATAAGTGGGGATGCTTTATTGTTTGATGAACAAATATCAAGCATGCGGACAATATTGCTGTGTGATTGCAATGAAACAGGGAAATTTCCAGAACCATTCGGACATTGTGGGTTTAAAAATTTTTGATAGAAAGAGTTCTAAATAATAATTTTGTGATCTGTAAATACATATATTATTGTCATTTGGTTAACTCTTTACCAAATGACAAAATTTTGAGGAAGTGCAAATCTTATAAGCCTTTGTGGATGATAAAAGTTTATATAGATGATACAATTTTTTTGTGAAAGGAGAGAGATTGTTGATAACTAGGAGAAATTGCTGCTTACTAGCATTTTCTCCTCTTTCTACATTTTTTTTTTTAACTCTTTACCATACGAACATGTTTTGGACTGGTCAAAATTCAAAGCATATGCAGAAGACAAAATACAAGTGACTAAATATTTGAAATTTGTATGGGAAAGGGTAGAAAACATTGTGGGAAAAGATATAAATGCTGGTTACCAGCATTTTCTCCTTTTCCCACAATGTTTTCAGAAGGCTTCTTTTTCAGGGTTGTTAAAAGTCAGGATTAACATTTTGATATGACCAACCCTTTACTGTACAATCACAAATTTTCATGACCCTGAAAAACAACGCTTTTAAAAACAGTGAGGGAAAAGAAGAAAATGCTGGTAACCAGTATTTCTTTCTCTTCTCACAATGTTTTCTAACTTTCCAGACACAAGTTCAACAATTTGCACCACATCTAATTTTTTGTCTGCAAAATTACTGCTTTCTATTTAGGGAAGTCTAAATGTTTATTGTTTGGTAACGAGTTAAGTAGGCCTAATGTTGAAAGTGTTTTAACTCATTACTAAACGACAATATTATAGACTGGTCCAAATTGAAAGCATTTGCAGACGACAAAATAAAAGTGACTGAAAATTTGAAATTTGTTTTGTGAAGGGAAGAAAACATTGTGGGAAAAGGAGAAAATGCTGGTTACCAGCATTTTCTCCTTTTCCCACAATGTTTTCTAAAGGCTTCTTTCTTAGGGGCGTCAAAAGTAGGGATTGTGTGGTAATGGGTTAAAAAATGTGTTTTTCAGTAAGATAGTATCCATGTACTATTTTATTCTCCAGAAATGACCATGTTTTCTGCTGCCTGCTACCAATTTGTGAGGTCTGTAGGGAAAAACACACTCCACCCAACACCTACAATTGATCAAAAAGATGACATAAAACCATTACAGCTGGTCATTAAGTCAACCAAGAGAAAATACTTCTTTTTTCAAAAATCTGTGTATCATCCAACAGACTTCCAGGTATGTTTTTAGCTTTTCATTGTATTTCAACACTGGAAAAGGAGGCTTCAGAAAATATTGTGAGGAAAGGAGAAAATGCTGGTAATCAACATTTTCCCCTTTTCCCAGACTGTTTTCTACCATTATCAAAGAATTTTGACAAATTTGTGCCAAATTTGAACTTCTGCTTCCCAGATATCTAAGTTTCAAGAGTCTAAAGTTTGTCAAAATTTTTTGAAGGATCAAATGATAAAATTTATCATCGGAAGCATGGGTGTAATATTTTATTTTATCTACCCATTTTTTCAGTAACCAGCATTTTCTCCTTTTCCCACAGTGTTTTCAAAAGGCTTTTACCTTAAGGTTATTAAAAGTTGGCATTGTGTAGTTAAAGGTTAATAAACCAATTTAATCAGGGAAGAGATGTGCAAGATGTGAAAATATGATCTAAAAAAAGCTCTGCCATCATTTTCTCTTTTTCTCAGTAATTTCAAAAAGTTTTTCCCAAAGGTTGTCCAAAATGGTAGATTTTTTATGTAATGTCAGGTAACTAATCAGAGTTCCCGATCACGCAAAATCGTGCGTGAAACACGTATAAATGAAATAAAACACGTACAAAATTGTAAACCTATACGTGAAATCACGCACAAAAAATAAAGAAGAAGATCGAACAAAAATCAAGCAGGAAACGCCTGCATCGAACGGCTCACGTAAGTGCGATTTTCGGAAAATATAAATCATCAGAAAAATTTTGGATTTCCAGCTTATTTTTAGAACATTTACATGGTCGGCGTACTCGGTCTTTATCATCGCGATCAATTATATTGCAGACTGGGACCCGTTTGCTTCCAAAAAAGTCCTTAATTCAGCTCCCGTCTGTTTAACGCAGTCGGTAAAAACCCTTTTGTTGACGTCAACGTCTTTCGTCTGTAAACCCACATATTGGGAATAGCTCGGAAATATACTGTAGACGCTTTCAGGTTTCAGAATTCGGGTTCCCGTAAGCAAGCAAGGTACACTAGTTGTAGAACCATTCAAAATCTAGTAAAGAGAGTTCATTTATTGCAGAAATACTTATCCATAGTTAAACGGACACGAAAAAATGATCGGTCCAAAAAACGCTGAAACCCATGACACAACAAAATGCTCCTTTTTACATTGTCCGATCACAGTCACTTCATACTGTTTTTTCAGCTTTTAATGGGTGTAAGCTGTAAATTTCCACAAATATCTGGATATAACAAACTTTTTGGTGCAAATCATCAGTATGGATTGCTTTGAGAATCATTATTGTCATACCCTCAAATATGAAATCTAGCTGCCCCCCTTCCGGGTTTACAACTCAAGGGGTAAGTGTACCCCAGAAATAAAAAGCTAGTAGGAACATTGCATATTGAATACAGCAGTTTTCTGTCAGAATTCGACAATGATTAATGTAGATAAGGCATGTGGAAAGATAAGCATATAAACTACTAGTTTGCCAAACAATTCTTTAAGTGTCAATTACATTTAAAAATGTTCATTTACATACTAGATCTATATGATTGTTCTGCATTGGATCGAAAATGAGGCATTAAGTAAACAATTTAGAATTGAGGGCATACTAGTTTCACTCTGCATTTGTACCCCCATTTTTTTTCTTATACCCCCATTTTTCAATTGTAGGGGGTACAAAACCCCCAAATAAAATTTTCAGTGGGAACACTGCTAATAAATCCAATAAAGCATTGTCAATAGTTTTAACGACCCTGATGAGTTTGAGTTTAGAAAAAAGAATTTAGGAAAAGGAGAAAATGCTGTAACCAGCATATTCTCCTCTTTCTACAATGCTTTATAACCTCCTTTGTAATCCAATGGTTTGAGCCATATATCTTGTGTTGTCTGCAAATGCTTTCAGTTTGGACCAGTCTAAAATGTTGTTGTGTGCTAGAGTTTAATCTAACAAAGTCATCATGAATCATAAATTGTTATCATGTGGGAAAAAAATTGTAAAACATGATTTCTTAACTCTCTACCAAAGGGGAAAAACTTTGGACTAGTCTAGACTGAAAGCATTTGCAGAGTCTGCAGACTACAAAGTAAATGTGAATCAAAAACACATTTGATTTGGAAAGGGTTAAAAAAACGTTGTGGGAAAAGGAGAAAATGCTGGTTACCAGCATTTTCTCCTTTTCCCACAATGTTTTCAAAAACTTTGTTTCTCAGAGTCATTAAAAGTGGGGACTGTGTTGTAAAATGTTGATCTTACAAAGTCATCATGAATCATGAATTGTTATCATGTGGGTAAAATTGTAAAACATGATTTCCTTGAATTCCTTACAATAGATAACAGATGTGCTGACAAATAAATCTCCACTAAAAGTAGTAGAAGAGGAAGCAACTGAACTATCCAATTACAACAGAAAAACAGAATTATCCTTAAAAGGGAAATTTGGAGCAGATCTTGCTGCAGAAATCATAGGTAAACATAATAATCAGAATTTCTTGTTCCATGTCCCGAAATGTTTGTAGCCTTGTATCACGGAGAGAGGTTAGATTTATAAGTGCTTCAAATCTGCCTTTCTGTTGAGCTAGTCTTTTACAGCGATGCGGTTTGGTGTATTTCTCTATGTGGAAGTTAAGCAACATGCATTAGTTTAGTGCCTGGATGGGTGACCAGATTGTTGGATGCTACATTTGATGGCAGAGGTAGGATTAATGACAAATTAGACTTCTCAAAGGGGGAAGTAATGTCACAGAGAGAGGTTAGATATATAAGCACTTCAAACCTGTCTTGCTGTTGAGCTAGCTTTTACAGTGATGCGATTTGGTGTATTTCTTTCCCTGGAAGTGAAGTAATTAGATTAGTGCCTGGATGGGTGAACAGGTCGTTGCTAATCCAATTATACGACCCATGTACATGTATTTATCTGTTGTCAACAAAATGTGGACAAAACCATACATTAACTGCACACAATCCTGACATTTAAAAACCCTGAGAAAGAAGCCTGTTGAAAACATTGTGAGAAAAGGAGAAAATGCAGTCAACCAGCATTTTTGTCCTTTTCTCACAATGTTTTCTACCATAAGAAAGTCAGAAATCATATTAACAAGATTTAATGCAGATGCTTTGAAATTGGTCCAGTCCAGAAATGTGTTGTTTGGTAAAGAGTTAAAAGAAAGCAATATAAAAGTTTCAATATTCTTTTCAGATATTGATCTTGAGGCAGACGACAAAATAACAGTAAACATTGACTTTGGTAGAGTAATGAAGAAAGAGGTGAAAATACCAGAACTTATGGAGCAATTGAACAGAAGGTGGAATAAAGTTTAAACTCGTGACTCAAATATTTAACCTTTTACCTCTCAATGACGACTTTTAATGCCCCCGAAAGAGATAGTTTTTGAAAACATGGTGGGAAAAGGAGAAAATGCTGGTAACCAGCATTTTCTCCTTTTTCCCACGAAGTTTTCTACCCTATCAAAGCAAAATTGCACCATTTGAGCCACTTTGAAATTGTTGTCTGTAAATGGTTACAATTTGAATAGGTCTAAAATTTTGCTGTGTGGTAATGGGTAAAGATTAGTCTATATTGAAAGGCAGACATTTTTACCAGTCCGCATAGCTCAGATAGTAGAGCATAGGACTTGTGATCATGAAGGTGTGGGTTCGATCCCCATGGCTGGCCATTTAAAATTACATGTACTAAGAGTCTTTCGGATGATATGTTAAGCCGAGGACGTGTGATGGTGCTATACACCGAGCACGTTAAAGAACTAGGCGAAACTTAGGATGGGTTTTGTCTTGTATCTGCACCATCCTCTTTAACAATACTAACCATCATCAAAGGGGCGTGCCCTTATGGGAAACAGATAGCAACAATAAATAAACACAAATTCAGTCCGTCCAAGTGCAGACAGAAAAACCATATATAGCCCAAATGATGAGATTCCTTGTTTGAATGTGTATAAAATAACGTGGGGAAATGAGAAAATGCAGGTTTCCATAAAGTTTTCAAAGCCCTGTGGAAATAGGGAATGTCTTGTAAACACCACTTTACTATTTCCATCATCAGTCAATCACTCCCTCCTTCTCTCTTTCTTTTCTACACTTACTTTTTCCTTCAATCATTCCTTCACTCACTCGCTCTTTGCCCACTCTTTCACTTAGTCAGTCTTTCACTCACTCACTCTTTCACAGACTAAATTATTCTTGCTTGCTCCTTTACTCATTTATTCATACTTTCCTTTCTCCCTCACTCAGTCTTTCTCTCACCCATCCACCCACCCAGCCACCCACCCACATTTTAATTTTCATTCATAAAACCCCAGTAGTCAAAAAAACATTTGACAAGAGAAATTAGAGATTTAGTACAGCTCAGGTCGACATGGGCAGGAAACACAGTCTATTTTTACATGAGCAACTCACTCAATTACATACCAGAAATAGACAGACGAAGCTTCAGACATGGTGTCCAAAGAAGACATTATGGAAAATGTTTGTTATTTTATGGAATTTAAGCATCAATAGTCATGTGCCAGTTACTTAACATTCCCACAATGCTTTTTTGATTTCTTGCACAAAATGTAAAAATACCTTAACCTATTACCACTTGAGAAAAATTTAGACTGGTCCAAATTGAAAGCATTTGGAGACGACAAAATAAATGTGACTGAAAAATTGAAATTTGTTCCGGAAAGGGTAGAAAACACTGGGAAAGGGAGAAAATGCTGGTTACCAGCATTTTCTCCATTTCCCACAGGGTTTTCAAAAGGCTTCTTTCTAAGGGGCGTCAAAAGTAGGGATTGTGTGGTAATAGGTTAAGAAGCTACATAGCCTTTTAAGGGAACACCGTCAGAGGTTTTTTTTTTTTTTTTTTTTTGTAAATTTGTGATTCTTAATTACTGATGATTTGTATTGTTTTTTTTTCATATAAATTTCAGTGATATATATATTTTTTTAATTTGGTGAGATGTGAACAATCCATATACCCACCTTTAAGCCCCCTTTTCACAGAGCATGGTTGAAATCAAGCGATCTTTTGTTTTAGATTTGTAAACTTAACCCATGACTACATAGAACAGATCCGAGCAGACAGGAGAAATGTGCTCTGTGTGATAACTGGTGTGGCTTATTTAGATAAAGGTGGTACGATACATAGAGAAACAAAAATGGATGCCAACGCTTCTCTCTCTACAAAGGTGAGATTTGCTTTGCACGCAGTTCCATTACATACAGTCAGACATCAGTTAACCCTTTCCCTAACAAGCCATTGTTTTTACGTGAATGCAGTACAAGTCTTTTGAAAACACTTTGGGAAAAGGAGAAATTGCTCATAATGAGCAATTTCTCCTTTTCCCACAGTGTTTCATACCCTTCAGGAGAACTTTCTACCATTTTCATCAAATTTAAAATTGTCTGCAAACTCTTCCAGTTTGAAAGAGTCTAAAATTTGTCATTTGGGAAAGGCTTAAGCGTCACCTGAACAAATACAGTCATATTTTTTTAAATGGATAACCTTTTATTTGTTATATTTTCAAACTATGCACGGACCCACTAGACAAGTAACAAGCTGCTTTATGAGCCAAATGAAAGGATGGCTACGAGAAAACTTTCCAAAGCCCAGGAATGGCAAATTGTGGGCATATGTAATGCTTGTCTAAGCACATTGACACATGAGCACATGAGAATTTTGTTTGAATAAAATTCTGTTTTACATAATATTTGGTGTAATTATAGATGATATAAATGCTTTGGTATCCACATATTTGAGATTTAGTTTTTTATCATGAAAGTTGAGTGGACGGCTGTTTTTCCAACCCTAAGGGGAGACTGTTGAAAATATTGTTGAAAAAGGATGTAAATACAGGTTGTTACGAGTCAGGCGTAACTAGAAAGAAGAAGCCAGCAACAAACGATAACAATTAACAGAATTTATTAACAAAAATATCAAATAAACAGTGACAATATTACAATAGTACAAAACAATACCTTAGACGTTAAATTCAGAAGACAAACTATTCCAGTCTTAATTCCAATCTGATCCTGATCCAAACTGAATGTAATCTAAGCACATAAAGTAATCCTCACTTTAGTCTAGTCTGATCCGAATCCAAACTGAATGTAATCCAAGCACTTATGACTCAAACACAAGATAATCCCCACTGTAGTCTGGCAATCATGTATTAACTAGTGAACACTGAGATGTAAAAAGCTTTTCCTTTTATAATAACAGGGAAACTTCCAGAAAATTCATGTAAAAATGAGTTGCATAATTTCTAGTAATCAGATTGTAAAAAGGCCTGGAAACTTCCAGCACAATATTCTACAAGAGAGAATTCAGTTCTAAAAATAGCAACAGGGGAAAACCATTCAAAAATAGATACACACATGAACAAAGCTAATAATAACTGGGCATGTACATAACACTTCCCCCCTTGAAAAGAAAAAGAAAGGTTTATGAAATAAATCTTTCTTTTTTGCAATATTATTTACATACATGTATATGATACTTTATCTGAAGTATACATAGAAAATGACAAACTCAAATATTAATTATTTCAGACTAATGAAAATAATCAAGGTAATGAAAGTACAATTTAAAAATTCAGTTTGAACATGATTTAGGGAAAATGACTATTTGAATTTCAAACTCTTGAAAGAGCATCTGGTATAATGTTATCTTTCCCTTTTATGTGTCTTATGTCAAGATTAAACTCTTGAAGCAATAAACTCCACCTCAGTAATCTTTGATTCTTATTCTTAAGTTTGTGTAGAAAACTTAAAGGGTTATGATCACTGAATACAACAATTGGTGAAGTTGAAGAAGTTAAATAAACTTCGAACTGCTGGATTGCCAGAATTAAAGCAAGACACTCTTTTTCTATGGTAGAGTAATTTTTCTGATGTTTGTTAAATTTCTTAGAAAAGTAACAAACTGGGTGATCAATACCATTATTATCTTCTTGTAAAAGAACAGCGCCAATACCAACATCACTTGCATCAACAGCTAATTTGAAACATTTGTCAAAATCAGGTGCCAAGAGAACTGGTGGCTCTTTAGTATGGCTTTCAGACGATCAAATGCATCTTGACATATGTCATTCCATTTGAACTTTGCACTTTTCTTAAGTAAATTTGTTAAAGGTTCAGCAATACCCGAGAAATTTTTACAGAATTTCCTATAGTAGCCAGCCATACCAAGAAATCGCATCAGCTGTCTTTTACATTTAGGCACAGGAAACTCAGAGATAGCATTGACTTTAGCTTCTAAAGGTTTAACTTGACCCTGTCCCACAAGATGTCCTAGAAATGTTACAGTAGCATGACAAAATTCAGTTTTTGCAAGATTCACAGTCAGTTTCGCTTTACTGAGACTGTCGAAGAACTTCCTGATTCTTTGAAGGTGGTCACTCCAACTGTCTGAGTAGATGATGACGTCGTCAATATATGCATCACAGCCATCTAATCCACATACAACGTTGTTTATAAGTCGCTGAAACGTTGCAGGAGAATTTTTCATCCCAAACGGCATAACTTTGTATTGGTACAGACCGTTTGGAGTAGCAAAGGCTGATACTTCTTTTGCTCTATCGGTCAGTGGAACTTGCCAGAATCCTTTTAGCAGGTCAAATTTGGTGACATATTTAGAATTTCCAACTTTGTCAATACAGTCATCAATTCTTGGTATTGGAAAAGAGTCTGTTTTTGTCACAGAGTTCACTTTACGATAGTCAGTACACATTCTATAAGTTCCATTTGATTTAGGTACTAATATACATGGTGAACTATAATTACTCTGGCTAGGTTCAATAAAGTCATTTTCCAGTAAGTATTTTACTTCATCTTGGAGGTATTTCTGTTTCAAAGGATTCATCCTATATGGATGTTGCTTTATTGGTTTAGAATCTTCCACAATGACATCATGATAGATTTTATCTGTTCTTGTGGGGATATCAGGAAATAAATGTTCATATTCATGTATCAACTGTTTCAGCTCTTCCTGCTGCGATGGTTCCAAGTGAGAAAGTTTGTTGTCGAGGTTTCTCAAAATATCAGAATTCTCAAGTTTAGATGGACCAGGATCAGATTTATCAATAAAGTCTGAATTTACTTCAAGATCAGATACATTTGATTCTTGTGGGACAGTGTTTACAACTGTAATTGGTTTTGAAATAGAGCTATCTCTGTCAAAGTATTCCTTTAACATATTTATATGACACATTTGTTTGTTTTTACGCCTTCCTGGAGTATTAATTATATAGTTTAAATCACTTGTTTTCTTGTCAATAGTGTAGGGTCCAAAATATCTTGCCTGTAGAGGTCTTCCAGGTATTGGCAAAAGAGCAAGGACTTTGTCACCTGGTTTAAATTTTCTATCAATAACATGGTTGTCATATCTTGCTTTCATTTTGCCCTGAGATGTTTTAAGATTAGACCTAGCAACCTCACATGCCCTAGACAGTCTATTTCTGAAGTCAGAAACATACTGTAGTAAATTCAAAGGTGTTTTATCATTTGAGAGAAATTTCTCCTTCAAAAGTTTTAAAGGTCCACGAACAGAATGGCCAAAAACTAATTCAAAAGGACTGAAACCAAGAGATTCTTGTACAGATTCTCTGACTGCAAATAGTAACATATGGATACCCTCATCCCAATCTTTTTCAGTGTCAAAGCAATATGATCTTATCATATTTTTTAATGTCTGGTGAAATCTTTCTAAAGCACCTTGGCTTTCAGGGTGATAAGCGGATGACCTGTATTGCTTGATTCCTAATTCGTGCATAACCTGTTGGAATATACCAGACATAAAATTTGACCCTTGATCAGACTGAACTGATTTTGGAAGACCAACAAATGTGAAAAATTTTATTAGAGCTTTGACTATTGACTTTGTTTTGATGTTCCTTAAAGGAATAGCTTCAGGAAAACGTGTAGAAGTACACATAATTGTTAAGAGATACTCATTTCCTGACTTGGTTCGAGGTAAAGGACCAACACAATCTATAAGTATCCTACTGAAAGGTTCATCAAAAGCAGGAATAGGTTGTAATTGAGCTTTGGGAATGGTTTGGTTGGGTTTACCTACCATTTGACATGTATGGCAAGTTTTACAATATTTAGAGACATCTGATTTGAGGCCAGGCCAATAAAAATGAGTAATAATTTTGTGATAGGTCTTGTTTATACCTAGATGACCTGACATAGGACTTTCATGGGCTATACTTAGTATTTCATGACGATATGACTTTGGAACCACAATTTGGTGGTAAACAGCCCATTCATCATCAGCTGGGACATCAAATGGTCGCCATTTTCTCATAAGAATCCCATTCTTTATATAGTAACACATTGGGACTTGTGAAATTTCATCTTCAGGTAAAGCCCTAAAAATTAATTTTGAAATCTCAGGATCAGTTTGCTGTTCCTGGATAAGCTGTGACTTTGACAGCGTGTCTTGACCTTGGTCAATAGACCGTGGTGGTGAATGACGAGACATTGACGAGTCTGTCTGAGTATCAGACAAACTGGGATCAAGAGACTTTTTAATCTCATTATTGAAATATTGACCGATAAAAGTCAATGTCAGAGTTTGAGTTTTTCAAAATGGCCTTTTTAGCCATAGCTCGGGTAACTGCACAAGAAGGATACAAGTCAGGAATTTCCTGCTCGATAGGGTCATCTGTTTGACCTATATTTGGTGTGTCAGTTACAAGTGGATTAACCACAACCTTATCTCCAGCTAAGTCATTGCCTAGCAGTAAATGGACGCCTTTAAATGGTAAGGAAGGTTTAATACCAATAACCACAAGCCCAGTAACCAAATCTGATGACAAATTAACATGATGGAGAGGGATATTAACAGTTCCACACTCTACACCCTGAATAAGGACACTAGTACCGGAAGAAGTCTTCTCAGAAAAAGGCAGTATATCTGCTAAAATAAGAGATTGAGAAGCTCCTGTGTCTCTTAAAATTTTAATAGGGGTAGGTGGGCAATTATCACCTGAAAGTGATACAAAACCATTCAACATAAATGGTTCAAAAATCTCCATAGTAGAATCAGACTTGAGTTTTGTGACTATGTCAATTGTATTGGTTTTAATAGAAGACTGTGGCCTTGGTCTAAGAGTGGTGAGCCCTGTTGGTTTGGCTTCATCACTTTCTAACTTCCTTTTTAATTTCAAACATTCAGAAACAAGGTGACCAGGTTTCTTACAATAGTTACAAGTGGGTCGAGATAAGGGATATTGACTTTTGGTTTCACTAGTAGAATTGGGTTTGGGTGTATTGGATTGACTGGGCATGCCAGATGAATTACCAGACGTAAATTTATTTTGGGGATGTGAGGAAGTAGGTTTTGCTTTAGCAATAAAAGAAACTTTATGTGTAAGATAGTAATTATCAGCCAGACGAGCTGCTTCTTCTAAAGTTTCAACTTGTTTTTCGTCTAAGAATGTCTTAACATCAAATTGAATACAACGTTTGAATTCCTCAACTAACACAAGTTGTCTTAGTTTATCATAATTTTGGTCTATTTTCTTAGAACAGCACCATCTATCAAATAACTGTTCTTTGTTTCTAGCAAATTCAACATGAGTCTGGTTAGAATCTTTTTTACAATTTCTAAATTTTTGTTTATATGCTTCTGGGACCAGCTCATAACCTTTGAGAATAAGTTCTTTAACAGTCTCATAATGATGACTTTGTTCAACACCTAGTTGTGTATAAATTTCACGAGCTTTGCCTATCAGAACACTTTGCAGAAGTAAAGTTCAATGCTCTTTTGGCCAATTTAAGTTTTCTGCAACTTTTTCAAAGTGTAGGAAGTATTTATCAACTTCTTTTTCTTGAAATGGAGGAACAAGCCTAATATGTTTTGTAACATCGAAATTGTATTCAATCTTTTGCTTGGGCTGATTTGCTCTTTCTTGCATTTCTATTTCCCTCATTCTTAATTGAAATTCTCTCTCCTTCTCTCTCTCTTCTCTTTCCCTTTCTCTTTCCTTCTCTCTCTTCCCTTTCCCTTTCTCTTTCCTTCTCTCTCTCTTCCCGTTCTCTTTCTTCTCTCTCCCTTTCTCTTTCCCTTTCTCTTTCCTTCTCTCTCTCTTCCCATTCTCTTTCTTTCTCTCTTTCCTGAATTTCTAATTGTCTGATCTGAAGTTTTAATTCAAGTTCTTTCGAACTTGAAACTGACTGAACGTCAACTATCAGGGAAAGAGCATTTTCATTAAAAATTTCCTCATCAACAAAATATTGTACCAAAATGTTCTTAATTTCATGTTTGCGCATTGAAGATTTTATTTCAGACAATTTATAGTGCTTAGCAAGATTAAGCAAATCAGTCTTTTTACCTAAATTCAATAACTCCACAGACGGTTCAGCCGTAAATTTATCTAAGTCAAAAGACATGTTTGTTTGTTGCTGGATTCAAGTACAAAATTGTATTATAATTACTGATTAGTAAACGAATGCGTTAGTCTTATTTTCCAATCCCGGACGAGCCCCCAATTTCTGTTACGAGTCAGGCGTAACTAGAAAGAAGAAGCCAGCAACAAACGATAACAATTAACAGAATTTATTAACAAAAATATCAAATAAACAGTGACAATATTACAATAGTACAAAACAATACCTTAGACGTTAAATTCAGAAGACAAACTATTCCAGTCTTAATTCCAATCTGATCCTGATCCAAACTGAATGTAATCTAAGCACATAAAGTAATCCTCACTTTAGTCTAGTCTGATCTGAATCCAAACTGAATGTAATCCAAGCACTTATGACTCAAACACAAGATAATCCCCACTGTAGTCTGGCAATCATGTATTAACTAGTGAACACTGAGATGTAAAAAGCTTTTCCTTTTATAATAACAGGGAAACTTCCAGAAAATTCATGTAAAAATGAGTTGCATAATTTCTAGTAATCAGATTGTAAAAAGGCCTGGAAACTTCCAGCACAATATTCTACAAGAGAGAATTCAGTTCTAAAAATAGCAACAGGGGAAAACCATTCAAAAATAGATACACACATGAACAAAGCTAATAATAACTGGGCATGTACATAACAAGGTAACTCATTTTAAGTGTAAAGACAAAAGAGAAAGAAGCATTTTGAAAACATTTTAGGAAAAGGAGAAAATGCTGGTAACCAGCATTTTCTCCTGTTCCCGCAATGTTTTCTACTCTTCACAAAACAAATTTCAAATTTTCAGTCACTTTTATTTTGTAATCTGCAAGTGCTTTCGATCTGGACAAACCTAATTTTTTTTTGTTTGGTAATGAGTTAAAGACAATCCATATCATTTGGACCATATTTACCTTTAATTCCGAAGCTTTAGGCTTTTAAAAAACATTGTGGGAAAAAGAAGAAAATGCTGGCTATCCTATCATCTGCAAATCCTTACAGCTTGGATTGACTAAAATTTTTTTGTTAGGTAAAGAGTTGAGTAATGGAAGTGTTTGCTGAAAAGATGTTTTTTATTTTAGTTAATGAAAGAAATAAAACCAGATGCAGGGGCCGAATATGACAAGGGCAAAGATTTGGGGCTGGCGCCAGGGATGCCAGTGGCTTATTGTGTAAAAGAACTAAATGTTGATAAAAAAAGTGGTGGAATAGAGATGGTGCTAACTGACTGTAAGTTTCATGTACTAAATTATGTTTGCATTGTGTTTGGTCATTTTGTATAGACATTATGACTATCACTTTCCCAAACAATCCCTGGTTTTTACGGGTCTAGAACAGTGGCCTTTTGAAAACATTGTGGGAAAAGGAGAAAATGCTGGTAACCAGCATTTTCTCCTTTTCCCACAATGTTTTCTACCCTATCATAGACAGAAATCATCTTTTCAACAAGAGTTGAATTGTCATCTGCAAATGCTTTCAATTTGGTCTAGTCCAAAAGTTTGTCATTTGGGAAAGGGCTATTTAAGATGAAAGCTTTTGTAAACATTGTGGTGGAAAAAGAAAAAAAGGTTTTGGTGCCAAGCAATTAAAAAAATACCAGTGACCAGTATTTGCCTCTTTTCTTCTTTCAATGCCTTCTTTTTGCATACTGATTTTTGTCATTGAACATTTTGTCAACCGGAAGCATGATCAAGTTCAACATTTTGTCATTGCGGAAAGAGTTAATTTTGTCATCAACAAAAATTCAGTTATATCACTGCAGCAAGAACACATATCTATGTATTCATTTGGTTTCGTTACAGAGTACTTTGATTAAAAGACTTACCATGCCAAGGCCTGCATTTTCCCATGCAATGAGAGAAAAATAGAGCCTGTCACAATGACTTTTATCAATTCTAGAAAAAGTTAAAATACATGTATGGGCCAGATTCAAAATAGTGAGGCAGATGGCTGGGCACAGGATTTTAAGGGTCTAAGGCCCCTAACTCCCATATTAACCCTTTACAGAACAACAGAATTTTAGAATAGTCCAAACTTAAAGCACTTGCAAACAACATAATAAATGCTCCTCAGAAATTGAAACCTGTTTCCAGCAGGGTAGAAAAAATTATTGGAAAGGGAGAAATTGGTGGTTACCAGCATTTTCTCCTTTTCCCACAATGGTCTCTAAAGGCTTCTTTCTCAGGGTCTGAAAACCCAGGGAGTGTTTGTTAAAGGGTTAACCCTTTACCACACAGTCCAGACTTTTAACAACCCTGAGAAAGAAGCCTCTTGAAAACATTGTAGAAAAAGGAGAAAATGCTGGTAACCAGCATTTTCTCCTTTTCCTGCAATGTTTTCTACTCAATCAAAGGAAAGTGTCAACATTTGAACCACGCTGAAGTTGTTGTCTACAAATGCTTTGAATTTGGACGAGTCTAACATTTTGTCGTGAAGTAAAGAGTTAAATTGTTTTCTGCTTATAACAGGCATTGTAGTTGAGCTCCGGTAGCACAGTTGGTATCCTTATCTGGGTGAAACCCCTACCACATAACAAAATTCTAGACTTATCATTTAATATTAATATAAGGTAAGAAGAAATTAAGTGGAGAAGGATAATATAAGCTTAGCTTTCGTTCAGATCCATTTCGTCAGTTATTGTTTGTTATTTTGTTGTTTTGTCTTTAGATATTTGTAATTACATGTAATTGATGAATAAAATATGTTTTAACTAAGTTAAGTTTGATCTCTTTTTATCCATTTAGACTTATCATTTAGCATTTTTGTAGTTCAGAAATCTTGAAAGCATGACTCAAATGATGAGGAGATTTTTTTTTTTTTTGGACAAACTGGAAAACATTGTGGTAAAAGAAGAAAATGCTGGTTACCAGCATTTTCTCCTTTTCCTACAATGTTTTCAAAAGCCTCTTTCATCAGTATGATAAAACCCGGGATTGTGTGGTGTGAGATTAAATTAGGATCCCACTTTATTTGCAGGTAAAAGTGGCGGGTTCAAAGAAGGAATTTCATATGATGAAGTTGATCATGCAGAAAAGAAAGAAATAGGTATGTAAAAAACTTTGCTTTCAAAATTCCAAAGTTTTAACGACCCAGGAAAAGATGCGTTTTAAAAACATTGTGGGAAAAGGAGACAATGCTTATGATCAGCATTTTTTTTCCTTTTCCGAAAGTGTTTCCTACTTCCAACAGAGTCAAGTTTTACCAATTGGGACATATTTAATTTATTGTCTGCAACAGCTTTGAATTTTGACAAGTGCAAAATTTTGTCACTTGGTAAAGTAGTTTTAATTTATTGTGGTATTTTCAACTTAGAATGGTATTTTTGATTAGTGATTTTTTTTTTTTTTTTTTTGTAACTTAAAGTGGTATTTTTCAACTAATAGTGGTGTTTTAACTTACATTGATGTTTTTAGCTTACATTTGTGTATACATAGCTTACATTGGTATTTTAACATACAGTGGTATTTTTACCTTACTGGGATATTTTTAGCATACAGTGGTATTTTTAATGTACAGTGTCTGTGATCTTTTAACTTACAGTGGTATTTTTTAACTTACAGTGGTATTTTTTTAAACTTATAGTGGTAATTTTAACTTTTTTTTTTTTAGTTAACTTACAATGGTATTTTTTAACTTATATTGGTATTTTTACTTGACAGATTTCCAAAGTCCAGTGAAGTGTTTTGAACCATTACTTTCACTTCCTGAGAAGCAGAGAAAGGAGATAACTTCAGACTTGTTATGTATTCTTGAAACACCCTGTGATCTGCCAGCATTGGCAAATATGGTAAGAATTTTCTTAACCAAACATTCTTTTATTTTCGCAAATGAGAAAAAAGGCTTTTGATAAGGATTTAGCATTGTGGCAACAGTAGACAATACTTGAAACCTGCATTTTCTCTCTTTCTATTAAAGAAATAATCTTCTTTCTATCGTGGTTCCTCATTCAGTAAACTACAGTTGTAAGTTATGAGGCACAATAAATAAACCATGAGGGCAATAGCTGGAGTGGTTTATTCATTGTGCCTCATAACTCACAACATGGTTTATTGAATGATAAACCTCAATAAAAAGAAGATTATTTCCATTCTGATATGACTCTTAATGAAAGGAAAACAAGTTCATACTTGGAGTGAAAACTCGGACACAGATTACTAGTATATTTCATTGAATAACTTACTTTGTACAGAAAGATGTCACATGATACGGAATGACATCACTTTGCGTAGAATAACATTGATTTTACCACACTTTAGTTGCACTGTGTTTATAGAGCTGAATTCATGTGTCATGTTAGAATTCGAGTTTTCTCCTCTCTCCTTGGTCCTTAACCCATTAACATACAATCCCAACTTTTGACGCCCCTGAGAAAGACGCCTTGAGAAAACATTGTGGGTAAAGGAGAAAATGTTGGTTACCAGCCTTTTCTCCTTTACCCACAATGCTTTCTACCCTTCTCAAAACAAATTTCAAATTTTCAGTCACTTTTAATTTGTTGTCTGCAAATGCTTACGATTTGGACAGGCCTAAAATATTGTTGTTTGGTAATGAGTTAAGAAGATATCTCAGAGTCCTAGCGTGGTAATGATGAGATCTAGGAAATACATGAATTTTGGGCTGTGGCTGTGTGATATAACTGGAAATTAGACTTGCCGTTAGCAGCCAGAAAAGAAATGATGCTAAACTTGTATGACAAGTCGCTGCTCAGCTCAAACTTTTACATTATCTCATTACCAAACGACAAATTTTTAGGTTTGTCCAGAACAAAAGCATTTGCAGACGACAAAATAAAAGTGACTGAAAATTGGAAATTTGTTCTGTAGGAAATATAATGGGAAAAGGAGAAAATGCTGGTTTCCAGCCTTCTGAAAACATTGTGGGGAAAAGGAGAAAATGCTGGTTTCCAGGGCTTCTTTCTCTGAGTTGTCAAAAATAGGGATTGTGTGGTAATGAGTTAAAGTCTGGGATTTACATACAAAAACTTCAAGGGATGGGTTTTCCATACAGGTGGCACATAAATACAGGTAGCTGATAAATACAGGTGGCAAATAAATACAGATGACTGATAAATACAGGTGGCTGCTTCTTCAGTTTTGTGTATGTATGGATGTTTTTTTTTTTAAACACAGTTTGAAAAATTTGAATCCAAGTCCCAAGATGCCGATGGAGAAGTTTTGAAACTGAAGGCTCCAAGCACTGTTGTTGATAGAATCCTTGGTCTTGCAGGAATTCAGCTTCATGTATAGTTTTATTTTACTTTTTGTCTTCACTCATTACCAAATCAAACAAAAGCATTTGCAGACAACAAAATAAAATTGACTGAAAATTTGTTTTGTGAAGGGTAGAAAACATTGTGGGAAAAGGAGAAAATGCTGGTAACCAGCATTTTCTCCTTTTCCCACAATGTTTTCTAAAGGCTTCTTTCTCAGAGTCGTCATAAGTATTGATTGTGTGGTAATGGGTTAACTAACCTTTTTACCACTCTGCAATATTTTACACTGGTCTATGTTGAAGGAACTTGATATATGAACGACTATGCAAATGCTTATCAAATGAGGAAGAACACATTGTAGGAAAAGGAGAAAATGCTGGCTCTTCTTTTCCTACAATGCTTTCAAAAGTTCTCTTTCTCATGGTCACTAAAACTCTGGAATGTGTGGACAAAACAACTGTTCTGTGCTTTTCACATGACAGTATTTGTCCATCAATAGGAAAAACAATATTGCGGAAAAAGGAGAAAATGCTGATTACCAGCATTTTCTCCTTTTTCTACTTTATTTTCAAAACCCTTCTTCTGTCAGGGGCAGTAAAACTCTGGATTGTGTGATATGGGTATTATAGAAGTGAAAATTATGTTTTTTAACCTTGTACTCTTCCAGATGTCATAAACTGAAAGTACTTCTCAAATAAGAGTGCACTCCCTAATAGAAGCCCTCACCACCCTCCGATCCTCCCTCCCACCCCCTGCAACCTCCCAAAGCCCCTCCCATCCCTCCTCCACCGCCCTTCCAATACCACCTCCCCTCTCCAACCCTCAGCCCCTCCAACCCCCAGCCCCTCCAACCCCCAACCCCTCCAACCGAGAAAAACCCTTAATCATTAAAACCTAATGTACATTAGTTGATTAACTCATAACGAAAAATTATAGACTGGTCCAAATTGAGAGCATTTGCAGATGACAAAATTCCTGTGACTCAAAACACTGAAATTTGGTTTGGAAAGGGTAGAAAACACTGTGGGAAAAGGAGAAAATGCTGGTAACCAGCACATGAGTGGAATATTAAATTCAAAGTAAGGCTTCTGTCAGTCAGGTTTTTTCCCAAGAACTTTACCATTCATGCCAATAAATAAGCCTGCTTGTATTATCTGACAGTGTTCATTGTTTTCAAAAGCCCTCTTTTTCAGGGTCATGAACACTTCAAATTGTGGGGGAAAGGGTTAAAAAGCCAGTGGAGTGATACAGGGCCATCATGGCCCTCTTGTTTTTTCCAGGATGACAAAGCTTGCCCACTAAAGTCTGAAACCACCATGTTGCCATGTCTAGCTGAGTTTTTTGATGCAGCTGCAGAATTGGATGACGAGGTTCTGTTTTTGATCGTCGGATGTTCCCAAGATATTGCAAAGCTTTTACTCACTGTGGTAATATGATTACCTTCTTTATCACTTTTACCCTTTACCAATCGACAAAATTTTAGACTGGTCCAAATTCAAAGCATTTGCAGATGACAAAAATAAATGTGACCAAAAAAATTGAAATTTGGTTTTGGAAGGGTAGAAAACATTGTGGGAAAAGGAGAAAATGCTGGTTACCAGCATTTTCTCCTTTTCTCACAATGTTTTCTATATGTTTTTTTCTCATGGTCGTTAAAAGTCAGGATTGTGTGGTAAAGAGTAAATCCACATTTATTTTTCAGTGCAACAGGACCATTGCAATTTCTTTTTTCATACATAAGTCCCTGGTTATCAGTCTAATATAGCCAGTACAAATATTCTGATATCATATAACTACCTATGTTTTTAATGTAACATAGCCTTTACAATTTTTACTGTTATCACATAATAACCCCTATTTTCAGCATAACACAGTCATTACAAAATTTTGTTATCACATAACTGCCTTTTTTTTTTTTTTTTTTTTTAACTTTCATAGCCTGTGTAAATTTGCTGTTATCACATAACTACCCAACACAAATTTTCTGATATCCTAAAATTACAATTATTTCAAATATTCCAAACTCATATGGTTACCTGACTTTCATTGCAATGTTATAGAGTCTGATCTTGATCTTTACTGTTTCCAAACTGGCATTGTATGTAGTAGTCTAACGGCAATGATTTTTTTATAGCTACAAGAAGGAATTAAAGGTGCTGCAGTAACAGACAAAGAAATAATTGAAAAACTGACAAAGGACTCGGAAAGCAGCCATAGGAAACTACTCGACGAGCTTAGATTCGTCTTTACAGACAACGAAATAAAGGCACCCATCGAGCTTCCGTATTACATTGATGAAATATACTGGGTTTTAACTGCTTTATGGGGATAGAGTTGATGAAATAGAATTGTAAACCTTTGCTTTGCAACAAAACTTTACATTTACCCAAATTCATGCATATGCTGACTTCAAATTATGAGTGGTTAATTTTGTGGATGAAATCTTTGATAGTGTAGAAAACATTGTGGAAAAAGGAGAAAATGCTGGTTACCAGCATTTTCTCGTTTTTCTACAATGTTTTCAAAAATCTTCATTCTGGAGGTTGTAAAAAGACAGGATAGTGTGGTAAAGGATTAACCCATGACCAAACAATCTATTGTTTAGCTCTTTACAACATAAACCCGACTTTAAACAACCCTGAGATGGGAACCTTTGGAAACATTGTGGGAAAAGGAGTCCCATTTAACCAGCATTTTCTACTTTTCTAACAATGTTTTATTCCCTTCCCAACACAAATTTCTTGTTTACAAGATCAGATATATGGCCATCCCACCAATTCTAGGATAGTCCCACATAATTTTTTAATGTACTTGATTAATTTTGAGATATTTCCTCGGGGCTTTTACAAACTATTTCTAGTGTAAAATTTACCCTTTACCATATATTTTTTAGTTTACGGATCGTTGTGAAAAGTCACTTTTATTGTCGGCATGTTTCTCTTCATGATATCTAAGACCAGTTCAAAAATGAGTCATGTAGGGTCAAAAAGTAGGTCACTGGGTCCAATCTCTCAAAAACTTTGTTAGCACTATTTCATTTTGATACCCTGGAAGGTTGGTCAGAATGTTTGTCTTGATGGTATCTCAAATAAGTTTGAAGATAGGTCATGTCAGGACAAAAACTAGTCACTATGTTATTTCTTAAAAAAAGCTGATATACCCTCTAGGGGCAACTGTCCAGTACTTAAGATAATTAGTCAGAAATTTTGTCTTGATGATAAACGAGATGAAACTAAGTCACCAGGTCAAATCCTTGGAAAATCTTGTGTACATGCTTAGAGACCACATTTTCCATCCAATACCCATGAAAGGTATTCAGAAGCTTTATTTTGAAAACGTCTTCAAGTTATGAGTAGGCTGAGTTTGGTTAAAAAGTATGTCACCGGGACAAACTTTATAAAAACCTGGGTCCATATTCAACAACCATTCTTACAGGTGGCCCTTCAGATTTTGGTACGACAATTTTACAAAAATGAAAAAAAATCATCCTTATACTCTAAAAGCCTTTTAATTTGCGTTCACAAAACCCCAATTGTCTAAAACCATCCTACAACACGAGAAATTAGAGATTTACTACAGCCCAGACTGACACCAACGGAGGACACGTTCTATTTTTAGATGATCAATTCTCTCATGAAATACACAGACAAAGTTTAAATCTAGCGTCCGAAGAAGACATTATGGAAAATAATTATTACGTGATTGTTTTGTAATGGAATTTAAGTGTTATTAGTCACTTGCCAGTCACTTGACATTCCCACAATGCTATTTTGATTTTTGGCAAGAAATCTAAAAATAGCTTAAGAGACTACGTAGCCTTTTAAGGGAATACCATCAAAAATTATTTTATTTGTAATTTTATGATTCTTAATTATTGATGATTTGTATTATTTTTTCATATAAATTTCAGTGAAATATATATTTTTCAATTTGGCGAGATGTAAAAATTCTAAATACCCACCTTTAAGACCATTCTTTGTCTTGTTCTTCAAGATTTTCTAACTGTGAAAATAATAGAACTTCCAATTGGCTAAACCAAATGGTTTAGCCAGTCAGAAGTTCTGTTACTTTCACATTGACAAAATTCTGAAGAATAAGACAAAGAATGTTCTTAAGAATTATTGGTGAATACAGTCACTGGTGAACCAGCTAATGGCAAACTTTTCAGTCCAATATTTATGACAGCTGTTCAGAATGTTTTTCATAATACCTTTGAAGAAGTTGGTTCATGTTTGGTATAAAGGTTCAGGTTGTCAAGTTCAGGGCAGCCTGGCCCTCTTGTTTTGAAAACAATTTCTGTCAGGCTTGTCTGTAAATTTGTGTCAAGAATAGGCTGTATTTGTTTTTTGTTTATTATTTTATTTTCTATGGCAACTGTTATTTTTCTAAGTGGCTAAATAAATGAAATAGATAAGTGCCTATTATAAAATCACAAATAACACTATTTCATGAATATTTTTGTAAGAATATTTAGAGCAGTAACAAACAGTGTAGATCCAAGGAAAGGCTGTTAATTTTGTGCAGACTGGTTTTCATCTACACTGTCTTTAACCCTTTACCGAACAGCAAAATTTTAGACTGGTTCAAATTGAAGGCACTTACAGATGAGAAAAGAAAAAATAAACTCAAAAATTGAAATTTGTTTCCAGTAGGGTAGAAAACATTGTGAAAAAGGAGGAAATGCTGGTTACCAGCATTTTCTCCTTTTCAAACAATGTTTTCAAAACGCTTCTAAAAAGGTTGTAAAAACCAGAGATTATTTGGTAAAGGGTTGAATAGAATAAAGTGACACTTAACACTAACAGTTGACGACGTATTAACCCTTTACTTCATAGATACTCATTTCAACACATTGCTTGTAGAAGCCTTTGGAAAACATTGTGGCAAAAGGTGAAATTGCTCGTGACGAGCAATTTCACCTTTTGTCACAATGTTTTCTATGCTATCAAAAGGTGTTATATACATGTAACAAACTACTTCATCCTTGCTGTTATTTAGGGTCAATTAGAGATACCATAGAAATGCCTTATGGGGTAAAGGGTTAACATGATGTGCCTTGAAAGCCAAAGTGCCATATTAGTATCTAGTAGTTTTACATGAGGTCTTTTAGTGTGCAAGTTTTAGGTTGGCTTCTTTGGAAGAAAGACAGATATTTCCAAAACCCTTTTGTCATATTCTGTATATGTGAACATATTTGCATGTCGAAGAATTTGCGAATTACTAATTATGGTCATTTTGCATAGGTAAATGTTTGTGAATTCAAGACTCTTGTTATATGATGGTATACATGTACTAACATAGGCAAACAGAATAGTTTGCAAATTTTTCCACATCACAAAAAATTCTACCTATACAGTATGTTGTTCTTACTGTGCAGAAAACATTGTTATTTTCTCATATCTTAGTATTACTGAAGAGTTCTGTGTGAAACTTGGTCTAGGTTTTTAATTCTCTCCAATGAGGAATCTGAACATCAAGTACGAATAACCTTCAAATATTTATGATACAATCATGCCCCTTTCATAAGGACAAGTAACCTTCAAATATTTATGATACAATCATGCCCCTTTTCTAAGATTTGAAATTTTCTCTGAAATTGGTGATTATAGCCAAGCAATAGCACCGGAAAATTTATGTTTATGTCTAGATAGTACATGTTGTCAAGGGAGACCACTCCTTCTTGCATAGCTTCATCCTGATTTAAATACAATGCCTGACAACTGTGTTTGGGAGATATCTCTTTGGCTCTGTGGTTATGGTATTGGTCTTTTAAACCTCGAAAAACGAGGATATTTACCTGTCTTTGGTTTGAGTCCCAGTTTATATTTCAGCTTTGCATTTGTTGAATTGTTTCTTTGTTACTGACTTTGTTGGTAAGAATGTATTAACTCATTACCAAACGACAATTTTTAGGCTTGTCCGAATCGAAAGCATTTGCGGACAATAAAATAAAAGTGACTGAAAATTTGAAATTTTGTGAAGGGTAGAAAACATTGTGGGAAAAGGAGAAAATGCTGGTTACCAGCATTTTCTCCTTTTCCCACGATGTTTTCTAAAGGATTCTTTCTCAGGGGCGTCAAAAGTAGGGATTGTGTGGTAATGGGTTAAGAAGAAAGTAAGACTTGACCTGTTTATTTTCATTAATCTTCTACGCAAGTTTTGTTTCTATCTGTACATGCATTCAAATTGGTTTTAACAGTTTAAATTGACAGTGGTCAATGTTTTCAAAGACTCCTCCTTGCCCTGGACAAGGAGGTTTTAGAACTGTCCATATCAAACATGACAAATAAAATCGGGATCAAATGATGGCTATTGTTTTTGAATGGATAGAAAACATTGTGAGAAAAGGAGAAAATGCTGGTTACCAGCATTTTCTCCTTTTCCAACAGTGTTTTCAAAACATTTTTCCTCAAGTTTGTTTGAAGCATTTGATTGTTTTTGTAAATGTTTAAAACCCATGAATTTTTTGTTGCATGTGAAATGTACACAATGATTATGTTTTGGTTAAGCTTAAGTTATTAACAGTATTTTTTGCAGTTTTTTTGGCTTGGCTGTGTTTGAAAACAAATGTCAAGTTTCATCATAGCCCTATAGCTGTCAGTCTACATCATTGTTGTGGTTAACAAAAGGTTTTCTGAAATCCCTGTTGTAGTGGAAAATATTTACATCAAAATCAGTCTAGTGCTTTCAGTAAAATAAGGGAGACCTGTATGTAAGGAGTTCAATTCAGTTCAAACATAGTTATTTTACATCGATTGAGAAACAAGTTCTTACAACTTATACTAATCTCTCTCGATTCTGCTTCCTGGGAACTACACCAGTACTCGTGCCGAATGTGTAGGCCAATGAAAAATCCTAAAGTTGACACCCACTCCCAGGTATCGAACTCAGGACCCATAGGTTATGAGACCGACGCTCTACCTCAGAACCACGGACACCACATGTAAGGAGTAGACAACCCCAAATTTGTTTTAAAAAGTTCAGTCCCTTATACTTGGAACCTTTTTTGAGAAAGAACCAGCTGTCTAGCATTAGGTTATAAATGAGGGCTGAGCAGAAAGTTCGAACTTCGTGGAATTTCTTCATAACTTTATTACTGTGGATTCATATAATTTCGTTGGTATGAAATTTCGTGGATTTTTCAAATTCGGCATTTTCGTTGGACCGTAAATTCGTTGATTTTCCATTTCCAAACGAAAAAAAAAAATTGTATAAAAAAATCTTAACTGTCCATTAATAAAGTGTGTGAAAGAAAAAAAAAGATAACATAAGATGGGACTCGATCGATGACAAGTATACAGGTATCGAGTGTAAAGGGTGTAAAGTTTATGACACTTATCTGATAATCTAATCGCCGGTCTCGAGTCCATCAATTAAGACATGCGTAATTATTTACAATTTACACCGTTATTATTTAATCCTGTAGTCACAGTTTACAATCAAATTTTAAGCCGTAAAAGATACGACGACGTTTTCAGAATCGTCTGCTGTGAAACTGCTGTCTTCCGAAGCTACCCTTCCCACATGTCTGGGTCACTTACATGTAGGAAAACAAGACTGCTTGTCGCATATTCGCCGATATATTGTGACAGATGGAAAGAGATCTTTTGTTTAGAGCTCGAGTCGTTTTTGAAATGATACGTTTTACCTTGTTGTCCAAAGGTGTGTCCGAAATAGTAAGTGTGAACTCGGACAAATTTGCATCTAGATCTATATTTAGAACAAGCGTGAAGGGTCAAAATTGTAGTAGACCTAAGTTTCGGCTTCCATTCAATCTTGTGCGACTTCCTAAAGTTGCTTTCTTATACGAGCTTGTTCAACTGCATGGGATAGATCGACGATCAGACTGCAAGTTCTGTTTAGTCTGACACCGTTCAACAACACGTTGAAATCCGCCATCTTGTCATCACCAAATTCAATATTAGAACGACCCAAATATAAAACAAGCCGTCCGTCAACATGATTTATGCCTGTCGCAGGTACACACGCGTTTGCAGTAAAATTTTGATTTGGGGTAAATCTATGACGTAACGTGTAGGTCATTCGAGCAAGAGGGTTGTAAAACAAACGTTTGTTGTACTAATTTACGACTGTTTTACCCTACGAAATCTATGGTCACATTGCGTTTAGAAATGGCTGTTTCAAAAACACCTGGGAAGTCGTGTCACATGTTTTGTGTAGTCGGCAGAAGTTTGGATTGGCTGTTTGCACAAAAAATCCTCGCAGCCGAAATGCAACAGTAAAAAATAAACATGGATTACTTGACTCGATGCGTGTAGGTAATTTTTCAACAGTGTTTATGCCATCGTCGCCGTGATAAAAAAAAAAAAATGAAGTTAAGGCAATGGAGAAATCACTATTTTTACTCGGTAATTGTTAAGTCTCAACAAAATTTTTATAGGAACAAATAATCTAAGGCGTAAATAACTTTCTGTTCGATAGGGAGTGGGTACATTTTAACGTTAGCGTCGTCATGTTCGTTATTAATGAAGCCGAACCAAACTAAGTTGAAGATGGCCAAGGACCTATCTTTCGTCGGAAACTTGAATTCGTGGACTTATCTACCCACGAAATCAACGAAAATTAGTACTCAACGAATATTAATGGTTTCACAGTATTTTATGTCTGATTTTTTCAGGTTTTCACATGTATAATTATGGTTTTATATCAGGTCCAAACTAGAATATCACTCGTCCTAGAAAAATGATGTAAATGTCATGGCATGTTCCAGGTACCGACTATGATCATTGTATAAAGAGTGACAGCAACTCTGTTTTTGGATTTATTTGTCTGAAACTTTCCAGTTTTATCTGTTATGAAATCCTGCGCCAAATATATCGAGTTGTATTGATTTCTTCATGAAAACCATCGAAGTAACATGCATCGATTTTAGACTGGCACCAGGACAGTGGTGAAGGTCAAGGCTGATTTTCTTTCGAATGTTTGGATGAAACTGCATCATATTTTCTATGAGGCTACCCAAACGATGAAATTAGAAAATTATTCGGTGATTTATTCCATACTCTGTTCAGATTTTGATTTTTTTTCTTGATCGGACCATAACTACCGTGAACCAACAAACCGCAAGGCTAATACCTAACTACGGTGTTGGGGAGATATCTCTTTAGCTCAGTGGTTATGGTATTGGTCTTTTAACCCTTTCCCAACCAGTGCCTGATTTTCACTGCGCTGAAAAAGAAGCCTTTGGAAAACATTGTAGGAAAAGGAGAAAATGCTGGTTACCAGCATTTTCTCCTTTTCCCACAATGTTTTCTACCCTGCTGGAAACATATTTCAATTTTTTATTTATGTTTATTTTTTCATCTGCAAGTGTTTTGAATTTGAACAGTCTAAAATATTGTCGTTAGGTAAAGAGTTAAACCTTGAAAAACGAGGATATTTGCCCGTCATGTGGTTTTCATTTCAGCGCTGCATTTGTTGCGAGGTTCATTTTAGCAAGATGTTAATTAACATTCCACAAGCACCTGCTCAGCCCTCATTATCATTACTTTGTTGTTTGTCGTATTCTATGTGTTGGACCAAACTTACACATTTTCAAAACTTCATAACAAACTTTTTGATGACAATTCCCTTGATCTCAAACCAAACCTCCATACAAAATATTGCAGTTTAGGGAAAAGATGCTTGCAAAAAAGCAACTTTTCTCTGCAATGATGTTTTTAGATATATTCTTATATAAACTTAACAATCCAATACACAATCTAATATCTAACCCTTTACCACATAATCCCGAATTTTAGCAAACGTCAAGAGGCAAGGCTTTTGAAAACATCGTGGAAGAAAGGAGAAAATGCTGGTAACCAGCATTTTCTCCTTTTCCCACAAGTTTTTCTTACTTTATTATAGAAAAATTCCATCTTTTGAGCTACATTTGAACTGTCGTCTGTCGTCTATCAGTTAGGACAAGTCTGCTATTTGCTTATGTGGTAAAAAGTTCATAAACTGACAAATTGGATATTCAGAATCGGAACAATCATTCACACACTTGAAAAGTGAGATAAGAGTGAGTGACAAGTATCCGATATTGATAGATGATTTTTTTGTTTTTTGTACTTTTTGTGTTTCATCTTTTCAAATTTTTTCATCTCTGTAATGTGCAATATATGTTAGAAACATTTTGTAGAAATAGACATGTTCTAAAGCTCGTTGTCTGTGCATGTCACATTTTTCGAAGATTCGACCTGTCTTATATGACGCATCACTGTCCCCAATACTAAGGGGTATGTAGTAATACATGTATGTGCTATAAAGTAGCTATGGAGAAACTGGCTTTTATCAATACATTTGAGGAAAAATCAGGCCTGTTTTAGGTCAGGATTTCTCTAAACTACTGATCATAGCTGAATGAATGGCACCAGGATCCCCATTCAACAACCATTCTCAAGGACATTCTTAGTTTTATTCTTCAGTATTTTGTCATTGTGAAAGTAACAGAACATCTGATTGGCTAAAGCATGATTTCAGAAGGCTTCTTTCTCAGGGTCGTGAAAACCAGGGATTCTTTGGAAAAGGGTTAAAAAATCGTTCTCTCCCGAAATGAGAAGACAATTTACAGGAAAAGGATGTCATGTTACGGTAGTTTACAGGAAAGTGCCTTGATTCAAACTCTTCAATGATAATTTTGGTTTGTAGCAGAGCACAAGGGAAATTTATGAAGAATGTTCAGACTTTGTGCTGGGGCAAAATTCTTCTGGGGCTTAACCCATTACTACACAATCCCTACTTTTGACGACCCTGAGAACGGAGCCTTTAGAAAACAAAGTGGGAAAAGGAGAAAATGCTGGTAACCAGCATTTTCTCCTTTTCTCACAATGTTTTCTATCCTTCACAAAACAAATTTCAAATTCTCAGTCACTTTTATTTTGTCATCTGCAAATGCTTTTGATTTGGACAAGCCTAAAATTTTGTCATTTGATAAAGAGTTAGTCTATTTGAAACAATCAAAACCACCTTGTTCCAAAAACTATTTTCTCAGATGAGATGAGAAATTAAGGGTCATTCTTGCTGTCTTGTTTCCTTTTTCTCCTGAATTTTTGCCAATGCTATTTTCCTAAGGGTCATTAAAACTTGGGATTATGTGGTAAAAGCAGACACATGGATTGTCGTTGCTACAGTCTTCCTAGGGTAAGATCAGAGTCTCACATACATAGCCTTAAAAATAAGAAAACCCTATAACATGTTTCTTCTGTTATCACATGAAAAAGGTGACTTTACTACCCGATTTTAATAGAGTCCAAGAGCGACTATATACAGTATGATCTCCAGTGTGCCTGCCAGGTGTTGTGCAGGTATTTCTGCATACATGTATGTAGGTCACACCCAATATTGACTTTGATTCCAAATCTCTTCATAGCTTTTTGGTATAATAAAGAATGACCTCAACTTCAAGATGAAGCAGAAGGGTTCCGTTATTTTTAAATCTATAAATATATGAGACTTACTGATTCCCTATTTATCTCTTTATCATACAAGAAAAAAATTTAGACTTGTCCAGATTGAAAGCATTTGCAAACGACAAAATAAAGTTGACTGAAAAATAGAAATTTCTTCTGAGAAGGGTAGAAAACCCAGTGGGAAAAGGAGAAAATGGTGGTTACCAGCATTTTCTCCTTTTCCCACAGTGTTTTCAAAAGGCTTCTTTCTCAGAAGCGTCAAAAGTAGGGATTGTGTGGTAATGGGTTATACACCCAAAAAGGGACCGTCTGGGAATTCCCTACATCAATTAAATGTACACAGATTGAAGATAGTGCTGGTCAATTTAAGATGATAATTCAAAAATGATTGTACAGTAAGGTGGAATGACCACTTTTCAAACACAAAATATCATAAAAGTGAAAAGTGTTGAGACTGTTAACTCTGGTCAGCTTGTGCATCCGCGCACTCTGACTAGGGTCGACGTTTTTTCGCAGTTCCCACATGGTCCCTTTTTGTGTGATGGGTCACATAATTATATGGCAGACAAAATGTTGAATGTGGTATGAAGAATGATTCAATCAATTAATAAGTCAGTTTTGTTTATTCTTTCTTTACAAAGCATATTATTCATATTAGTTAACCCTTTACTCCATAGATACTCGTTTCTACGCACTGCTTGTAGGAGCCTTTGGAAAACATTGTGGCAAAAGGTGAAATTGCTCGTCATGCTATCAAAAGGTGTCATATACACACACATAGGAAACAGCTTCATCCTTGCTATTATTTAGGGTCAGTTAGAGATACCATATAAATGCCTTATGGGGTAAAGGGTTAAACAGTAATTTTTAGTTCAACTGTTTTTAATCCTTTACCATACAACCTGAAGTGTAAACAACCTTTGGGATAAAAGGTTAAGAAAAAATTGTGGGAAAAGGATAAAATGCTTGTTACCAGCATTTTATTCTTTTCCCAAAATATTTTCTAACTTTTCAGAAACAAATTCACTAATTTTAGTCACAAAAAATCTATTGTCTGCAAATGCTTTCAATTTGTACTTGTCATAAAATTTTGTCTTTGGAGAAAGAGTGAAGAATAAGTATCAAGAATTTAAAGCCATGTTGTCTTTTGCATTGTCTTATGGTTTTCATTGTGCTAAAACTTTCCGAACGACATTTTCTGATTTTTCTGTTGTTTTCAACTACTGCAGATATATATTTCAAAGTTTCAGCTAATTGTTAACAATCAAAAATGGGATGCATATTAACGGTATAGCTCATTTTTGATAAAATAACGTCCGAATGATAGAAAAGGAAAATATAACTAACTTGCACCTAGGCTAAGTTTGACTGAAAACGCATTAATTTTGTTTTTCACAATGAAAAAATTAGAGGTAAAAAGAAAAGTTGAAAGTAAGAGCATAAAAGAGACTGGATAATTGTTTTTTTCCGTGAATGATCAAAATTTATTTTATCTTGTAAAAAGCAAAGACCATAATTATTTTCACTCCTAGATTTGCCTATCATGAAAATATAGCCTAAAGTTGCATTTCACTCGATGAATGGAATTTCGATCATACACCGAAAAAAGACAATTATTCTCTATTAGGCAGGCAGATATTCCACAATACATAGAGCAATATTATGACGGAATAAACGTGATATTAGTAACTTGCTATAAGTTCAAAAACAGCATAAAAGCACCTTACAAACTAATCCGACTCCTCTTCAGTTTCTGAATTCTGCCCTAGATAACCTTTAAAATCCAGAACAGTTCTCCGGACTTCGATCTCGAACATTTTATTCCTGTACCCCTTCTCCGGTCCTTTACACATTGATTTCAGAATCATTGGTAAGGCGCACGTAAACATCGCGGTACCTACGTGCATGAGCACGTGTAGCTCCTGGAATTTGTCTGTCTTAGTGAGAAGCCCCAAGGACACGCCAATGATTCCCAGAATGATCACGAGTTTGAGGAGAGACACGAATACTTGCTTGCGGCGTGGACAGTGTGTCTCTATGATATGCTCGAACAACGATTCCTTTATCCCTTTGACCTGTCTCTGGTTGTCTGATATTACCAATCCATCAACGCCATGTCGTCTCTGTATCTTTTCAGAGGCAGATACAGTAACTTTCAATACACGCCGGTAGAAAACAGAATAGTTCTTAACACAATCCCATAAGTAATAGAAAACTGTAAAGCCGAAGATCAGGTAACCGTAGGATAGTTTGGGATAAATTACTACACCGGTGTATGTAAAAATGAACAGCCTGGTGATAAACAAGGTCGCATCCATAAAAATAGTGCAAAACATGTACATGAAGAACAACAGAACAATTACAAGCACTAATGATAAAGACCCTACGATAAGTTTAGAGAACATCCGCATATTGCTTGATCTAATCCCAAACACATTAAAGAAGCTGTAAGCACGAGTGATGGTGATGGCGAAAGATATTATGGGGAAGCCATTTATGGCAATACAAAGAAGCAATTCAATAATACACAGCAGGATATAGAAAGGTAACAGCACATTGTACCATTTTGAGCTCGCGAATTTCAGCCATCTATTGTTCAGAAAAGAAAAGACTTCTTTCCAAAACTTGATATTCAGTAGCATGTAAAACTGGCCGAGATAGGTGTTGTAGATCTTATGGAATCCACTCAATTTTGATATAGGCACTGATCCCAATTTTTCAACTGTTCTCAGATCAAATATTAGAGCACAATTTAGCTCTGCATTCATACTTCGTGGTTGCAAACCACTAGCAAGAAAATTGGACAAAGACAATGGTGCAGTCACTGCAATACAGGTGAAAAGAAGATACAAGCCTAAAGTAACATATGGACCGCCGAACAATGGCATGAAATTATGTCGACTTTTTTGGAACCCGGCACCGATAGATCGAAAGCCCAGAGGTACACCAGTTTGAATACTCTCTAAAATGAAGCCATGAAGGTAGTTTCTGTCCAAAATTACTTGTAAGAGTATCAGACTCAGACTCAAAAATGGCAATATAAATCGGAAAATTCTGGTCGACCGCGCACATTTTTGGAAACAAAAACTTGCAATGGGATCCCAAATTGTATTACTGAGCGTGACTGGAAAACTGTCATCCAGGTATACAATACGTTCTACATGCTCGTCATTAGCCGCCAGATTTTGGAGACTACTTTTTTTGTTTCTTTTCTGATAACAAATTGACAGTTTCCACGCAACGTGCATCAAGAGTAATGGAACATATGCAAATAGAATCACGGCAATAACGATTGGCCCAACCCACCACAAGCTGTCGTACTCGTGCGGTTTCATGTCACACGTTATTTCCCTTTTTAATAATTGGGTATTGAAAAAGTATGAACAACATTGGTATTTGATTGCTTCGACAGGGCATACAATATGTTTGCAGAGGACATAAAAAGAATTCGGGTTGAGAAACATCCGCGTCTTATAGCAGAAGAAACTCGGGCCATATTTTTCTTTTAATTCAGCACTAATGTTCATCAGAGCAATTGGCATTTGGACCAGGGCTTTACTGATTACCTTATCAACTTGACGGTGTCCCACGACCAAGTTATCACAATTTCCTTCGTCTTTGTACAGTGTTATATCGTATGGACCTCGAATATATGGGGTCAGAAGTCCCATGGACCATATTTCAAATTCGATTGGCCAGTCCAAGAATTCCAGGGCTCCTTGTTTACCGTAGTACGTCCAAACCCAAGTTGTACTACCAACGACGCCTTTGATTTTATCGATAGAAACATCTCGAGATGGTAGGAGGTTCAAATAAACAAAATTTAGTTCATAGTAAAACACATTATGTCTAAACTGGCTGATGCTTTTATTGGAAGGGACAAGGATGCAATTAGATTCGGGATCTGCCGTACTGGACGTTCGTGGCGGTATTTGTGTGTTGTGTGTTATTTTGGTGCTGGTATTGATCATCGTATCTGTAACGTCAGATAAACCCTCGATGTGCATCTCGGAACTTTGTTTAGCGCTCACCTGTCGACCAAGGGAACGTTTCTTTAGTCGTTCTTTCATCATAAATGGTATGTGCAGACGTTCCTTTTTAGGGTTTTGCCCGCCATTCAAGAAACGTTTGCTTCTGTGTGCGACACTTTCCGGGTGTTTTTCAGCAATCCGACAGAGACTTTGTGGTAGAATGACCAAAAACAGTGTGAAACAAATAACGTGTGTCATAGAAATCACCATATCTGCAAGTACAGATTTGAAAGAAGTCATTAGCAATATTCATGGATGAATTGATTGGATGAGATCGGCCTTTTTTCAACGGTTTTCCCCTTTACTACACACTCCACACAGTTTGACGGCCTTGACGTAGAAACCGTTTAAAACATTGTGGGAAAAGAACATAATGCTGATAACCAGCAGTTTCTTCTTTTCCCACAATGTCTTTACACTATTAAGGTTAGAAAAAATCATTTGAGCCACTTTTAATTTGTCGTCTGCAAATACTTTTAACTTGGAAAAGTCGAAAAGTTTGCAGTTGGTAAAGCGTTAAATGAATGATATGCCGTTTTAAACTCAAGGTCAGCCACAATACATAAAATCTCGTCTATTATTCTCTACAAATTTTCCTGCTGAATGTAGGCATCACACACGGATGAAATATACAAAGCATTTGCATTATGTGTTAGGACTTTGTACATGTACGGTGATTTTCTAAGGCCTTCTGTTTCCTTCGAGCTGCAAAGAAAGTTTTCCCAATACTGTATGTTGAATGGACGTAGCAATATCATGTGGACAGGAGACTTACGTTTTCAACGTAGAATATGGACTGCAGACTTACATTTTCAACGTAGAATATGGACAGGGAAGTTACATTTCCTAGGTAGAGTATCGACAGGGGAGTTACATTTCCCAGGTAGAATATGGACAGGGGAGTTACATTTCCCAGGTAGAATATGGACAGGGGAGTTACATTTCCCAGGTAGAGTATGGACAGGGGAGTTACATTTCCCAGGTAGAGTATGGACAGGGGAGTTACATTTCCTCGGTAGAATATGGACAGGGGAGTTACATTTCCCAGGTAGACTATGGACAGGGGAGTTACATTTCCCAGGTAGACTATGGACAGGGGAGTTACATTTCCTCGGTAGAATATCGACAGGGGAGTTACATTTCCCAGGTAGACTATGGACAGGGGAGTTACATTTCCCAGGTAGAATATCGACAGGGGAGTTACATTTCCCAGGTAGACTATGGACAGGGGAGTTACATTTCCTCAGTAGAATATCGACAGGGGAGTTACATTTCCTCGGTAGAATATGGACAGGGGATTTACATTTCCCAGGTAGAGTATGGACAGGGGAGTTACATTTCCCAGGTAGAAAATGGACAGGGGAATTACATTTCCTACGTAGAATATGGACAGGGGAGTTACATTTCCCAGGTAGAGTATGGACAGGGGATTTACATTTCCCAGGTAGAGTATGGACAGGGGAGTTACATTTCCCAGGTAGAATATGGACAGGAGACTTTTGTTTTCTAGGTAGAATTTGGACAGCAGACTTACGTTTCCTACGTAGAATATGAACTTTTTCTCCTCAGAATATGGACAGGGGAATTACATTTCCAACGTAGAATATGGACAGGAGACTTTTGTTTTCTAGGTAGAATTTGGACAGGAGACTTACGTTTCCTACGTAGAATATGGACAGGGGAATTGCGTTTTCTACTCAGAATATGGACAAGAAGCTTACGTTTTTTTACTCAGAATATGGATTTGGATAGGAGACTTACGTTTTCTACTCAGAATATGGACAGGGGACTTACGATACCTACCTAGAATATGGACAGGGGGATTACATTTCCTACGTAGAATATGGACAATGACTTATGTTTTCTATGTAGAATATGGAAAGGAGACTTTCGTTTCCTACGTAGAATATGGAAAGGAGATTTATGTTTTTCTACCTGGAATATGGACAGGGAAATTACATTTTCTACGTAGAATATGGACAGGAGACTTACATTTTCAACGCAGAATATGGACACAAGTTCAATGTATAATATGGACAGGAGACTTTTGTTATCTGCGTAAAATATGGACAGGAGACTTACGTTTTCAACGTAGAATATGGACAGGGGACTTACGATTCCTACGTAGAATATGAACAGGGGAATTACATTTCCTACGTAGAATATGGACAAGGGAATTACATTTCCTAGGTAGAATATGGACAGGGGAATTACATTTCCTAGATAGAATATTGACAGGAGACTTACGTTTTCAACGTAGAATATAGACAGGGGAATTACATTTCCTAGGTAGAATATTGACAGGAGACTTACGTTTTCAACGTAGAATATGGACAGGAGACTTACGATTCCTACGTAGAATATGGACAGATGACTTACGATTCCTACGTAGAATATGGACAGGGAAAATTACATTTCCCACGTAGAATATGGACAGGGGAATTACATTTCCTAGGTACAATATGGGCAGGGGAATTACATTTCCTATGTAGAATATGGACAGGGGAATTACATTTCCTAGGTAGAATATGGGCAGGGGAATTACATTTCCTATGTAGAATATGGGCAGGGAAATTACATTTCCTAGGTAGAATATGGGCAGGGGGCTTACGATTTCTATGCAGAATATGGACAGGAGACTTACGTTTTCTACGCAGAATATGGATAGAGGACTCAGGTTCACTACACTGAATATGGACAGGGGACTCGGGTTCACCACGCGGAATATGGACAGGGGACATATGTTTCCTATGTATGAATATGGACAGGGGACTTACGTTTTCTACGCAAAACATGGACAGGGGACTTAGGTTCACTACGTGGAATATGGACAGTGGACTTATGTTTCCTATGTACGGAATATGGACAGGGGACTTAGATTTCTTATGTACGGAATATGGACAGGGGACTTAGGTTTTCTATGTACGGAATATGGACAGGGGACTTAGGTTTTCTACTCAGAACATGGACAGGCCATTGTCAAAGTATCAGAAAATAAGCTTTTCTTTCAGACTTCGCTGGTTTTCAAGACCCCGAGTTAGAAGCCTTTTGAAAACATTGTGGGAAAAGTAGACGTAAGCAGATTGCAGAGTTTCCAGTAATGCTATTTCAAGGTTCTTTTTTCGTTTTTAGTTCAACTGTTTTTAATCCTTTACCATACAACCTAATTAAGTGTAAACAACCTTTGGGATGAAAGGTTTAGAAAAAAAATGTGGGAAAAGGAGGTGTAGAATAAGATCAGGCTGCAAATAGTGTGCAGTCTGATTTTGTCTACACTGTTTAGAAGAAGTATGTAGTTTTAGGATAAGTCTATAAAATCCAGATAACGTGATTTTTCGTGTGGATATTCCGACGGTTTTTCCTTATTCGGCTAACAAAGAAATAGATGACATCTTCATTTCGGTCGTTCGACCCTGGCAGAGAGGGAATTTCCCTAATTTCTATAAATAGAAATGCATTGATTTACCCTTATCATTGTATGTCCAACGTCATCGCTTATGTCGGCTATTTTGCGTCGAATAAGAATCACGATCAGCCTGCACATATATGCAGTCTGATCTTAGCCCACGAACTTTGCTCCTATTATAGTGTTTTCAGTCCTATTTTTCCAGTGATTTAAAAAAAAAATCGGAGATGTGATGTTTTTTTACCTTTCAGCTGTACATATTTAGTGGCATGGATTCTTTGTTCGTTCAGGTAAATTTTACGTGGTGTATCTCTTGGGGGTTTCCCGAAAGTATCGACTTTTTTTTAAACACAAAATTTAATATTTCGAAATGTTTGCGTTATACCTTTCTAGAATAACAAGAAGCTTTAAGCCTCGCTCTGGTAAAAGGGGGCTTAATACATTTCCGTAATCCATCTTTTAACCCTTTACTCCATAGATACTCATTTCTACGCATTGCTTGTAGGAGCCTTTGGAAAACATTGTGGCAAAAGGTGAAATTGCTCGTGACGAGCAATTTCACATTTTGTCACAATGTTTTCTATGCTATCAAAAGAAGTCATACACATGTAAGAAACGGCTTCATCCTTGCTGTTATTTAGGGTCAGTTAGAGATGCTGCAGCACTCTACTATAGAAATGTCTTATGGGGCAAAGGGTTAAGTGAGTCATCACATAATCACGGACCCATAACTTCCATTTTGTCTTACAAACTACTGAATCAAGAGGTAGAATGGTCCTTGCACATACAGAAAATTATCCAGCAGCGAACGTTGTCTGCGCATGTCATATTCTTCGAAGAATTCGACCTGTCTTATATGACGCATCACTCACCCCAATATTGGGGAGATTGTAGTAATACCTATGCGCTATAAAATAGCGATGGAGAAAATGGCTTTTATCAATGCGTTTGAGGAAAAATCAGGCCTGTTTTAGCTCCAGATTTCTCTAAACTGCTGATCATAGCAGAATGAATCGCACCAGGTAGCGTTTTATTTTTGTTTGAAATTCAAAGTAATGGTTGTCGCCGCCGAGAAAAGTAGTCCGGTTCTGTGCCCAGGATGCCCAAATTAGACAAATGTGTATTTGTAGAATGCCATCTAGCGGGAGATAATGAGCAGCGAAAAGTATCGGCCCAGGGCAGCCTGCGCAGACTGCTAGATGGCATTCTACAAATACTCATCTATCTAAATTGTGCATCCTGGTTACACAACCGTACTACTTTTCTACGCGACAACCGTTACTTTGAATTTCAAACTAAAGTAAACGTTTACACAATAAAACGCTACCTGGTGCGATGCATTCAGTTATGATCAGCAATTTTGAGAAATCTGGAGCTAAAACAGGCCTGATTTTTTCTCAAACATATTGATAAAAGCTATTTTCTCCATTGCTACTTTATGGCGCGTATTACTACAATACCCCGAATGTGGGGGAGGGTGATACGTCATATAAAATAGGTCGAATATTCGAAGAATATGACATGAGCAGACAACGCATCTTTCGTGCAAACCAAATCGTTTTGCCTGTTCTGAAGTTTTATAGTGTTAAAACTGTGTGAACTTACGGGCAAAGAATTATTTGCAGTGTCATGTGCTGAAAAATATCTTGCGATCAAAAGGACAAGCGTTCCTTTCAGTTTATTTATTTTAAACAGTGTAAATAGCGATGTAAGAGTAAACCACAAAACAAAAAGTACTCGTATTATATTAACGCTTAAAATCACGGAGAGCACGTTTTGTGCAGCCTGATCCTAGTCTACACAACTCATAACAACCCCAATATACAGTGGCCTACCTCGATATAAATCTTTACCCAACAAGCCCTGGTTCTCACGACCCTGGGAAGGACAGCTTTTGAAAACCTTGTAGGAAAAGGAGAAAATGCTGGTTACCAGCATTTTCTCCTTTTCCCACAAGGTTTTGTAACCTTTCAAATACAAATTTCATAAATCGAGACACCAATTTGTCACCATTCTAACCTTCTGTCGTTTGGTAAAGAGTTAGGACCGATAAAATTCGTGTTATATAAATTTGAAAAAAAGAATATCTACTGATAACGAAACAGATAGCCTATTCATTTTCCTTTTTCACCCATAGATAGATCTTAGTTTTAAAATAAAATAAAAAAAAAAAACGAGTAAAAATGAAAACCTTAACTTACTTAAGATTTAGTAACTTTGTCTCTCAGCACTTAAATATAGGTTTTCAGTTTTATCCCAGTGCACGGCAAACCACACAGTATTTACAAAAAAACTGAAATGTACACGAAACTGTCAGAAGTTACAGCCGTTATTTATCTTCCGGGTCGAGGATCAGGTTACCTCTTTTGTTAAACTATACGAGAGCCTACAAGGCCCCAAATGCAAGTAAAGTGGGTTGTCTGCGCATGTCGTATTCTTCGAAGATTCGACCTGTCTTATATGACGCACCACTCTCCCTGATATCGTGGAGACTGTAATAATACGCGGTATAAAGTAGCAATGGAGAAAATGGCTTTTATCAAAACGTTTGAGGAAAAATAAATCAGGCCTGTTTTAGCTCCAAATTTCTCTTAACTGCTGATCATAGCTGAGTGAATTATACCAGGTCGCGTTTTATTGAGTAAACGTTTATTTTAGTTTGAAATTCATAGTTTAATATTAAAATCAGTTAAGTTGCGCCATTTACACTGTAATTTCGGCCATAATATTTGGAACACAAAATTTAATTCAACCTCGTTTTTTGTATGCTTTCAACCTTTTGATATACAGATTCGATACTTAAAGTGTTTGCATTGCATTTTTTAAGGAAAAAAATCAGACCCTACAGAAGTGGGTCAAAAACAGCCGTGAATTACGTTACAAAACCGCGATTTGATAAAATGAATATCTACTATGAACATGATACGATATATTGCTATCATGTGTAAATCTGAACGCTGCATATGTGTCTTTAAAATGAACAAGCGTCAAATTTTGTTCATATATTGCATAATGAGAAAGCAGTACCTCTTTGATTTGAACATGTGATGAAATTTTTGGTTGCAAATCTTAATCGCATCGAATTCTAAGAAATAAGTTAATTGTCGTGGATCTGTGTGAAAGAAATTGACGATCAGTTATAGCTTATTAGGAAGCTATGTTATCCTGCATTATATGAATGCTTACTTGGTATGGATGAAAGCAACTTTTTTACTGTGGTCGGCTTGTACTATGGAGTGGTAAAATGCAACGTAATTCACATATAGACGAAAATTAAAATGAACTAATATTTAAGAAATGTACCTCCTTTTATTAAACTAAAAAAATCAAATCCTGTAAGAATACTGTAGCAAACTGAAAATAAATGGACCTATAAAACTGTAAGAAATGAATAATAACACTTTTGAAATTCAACAGCAGCAATTTGCTCAGTTTTAGATACAACTTTACAAACACTACTAAATGTACTATGTGCAGGGCATAAAAAGCGAATAAAATGCAAAAGTCTACTATTTCCTAATAGGCTATAGAATGTTCCAGTCATAAATTATAACCAAACATTTAGCACAGACTGTTCACTATATGATGAAAATGTTGTAATGTAATTCAAGTCAAAGCTATAACGTAATTCACTTGTACTTCAGTGACTTATTTATTCAGAAATAAATCAAATTACCTTTAACTCTTTCCAAAAGAACAAATTTTAGACTCCTCCAAATCGAAAGTGTTTGCAGACGATAATTTCAAATTTGATAAAAATGGCAGAATGGTCTATAAAAGGGTAGAAAACACTACGGAAGAAGGAGAAATTGCTCGTTACGAGCAATTTCTCCTTTTCCAACAATGTTTTCAAAATACTTGTACTGCAGACACGTAAAAACCAGGGCTTGTTTGGGAAAGGGTTAACTCTTTACCAAACAACAAAATTTAAGACCAGTCCAATGTGAAAGACTTTGCAGACGACCAAATGAATCTGACTTATAAAATGAATTTGGTCATGGGAAGAGTAGAAAACAGCGTTGGAAAAGGAGAAAATGCTGCTGGTTACCAGCATTTTCTTCTTTTCCCTCTTTGTCAGGGTCTTTAAAGTCGGGATTGTGTGGTAAAGAATTAAAGAAACTCAGTGTAACACAAACTGTCTCTCGTCAATTATTGTTTACTTTTTATAGGCCAAACAATTGCTCAATGGTGTTGATTTCTTCCTATCGGAATTTTAATATGTTTTTCCAATGCAAATTGGTTAGTTTACAGCCATTAATATTGCGTCGGCTGTTATCCAGACTGTGTCTTGCTTACCAAGCCACTTGAAGGATTTTTTTTTGCATCAACCATGGACGATACAAAGTATTCTTGGTCACTAGGGTCATAGTGAAAGAAAGTGAATTACGTTACAGCTTTTGTGAATTACGTTATCATATAATTCATACATCACATTCAAATATATCTCTTTTAATTTCTTTAGTTCAGACAAGATAGAAGAATACAAATGTCAATCTTAAAAATCGAACATCACACATGTTATGAGCAGGGATACACATTAATTAAATGATATAAACCAATAATCCTTACTGTGCAATAAAGTATTCACATCTACCAAGGTCAAAAAAGATAAACAGCACCAGTAAATAACGTTCACATATGACGTAACTATGAGGTCAGTTTTTACACCGAAATTAACTCGTGTATTTGAACAGTTTGGTGTTTCGTTCAGGTAATCCTACATTCAGTGTATTGTAATTCACTGTAACGTAATTCACCCCAGCGTCTAAAATGCAATTTGAATCCTTATTACTTAACACAGATAAATGATATCTTGACATATCAGAAAGGCGGACATGGTCTACCCATATTGGTGTTTGATTTCCTTTCCCACATTTAGTATCTCAAAAAACATGTGTAACGTAATTCACTAAAAAAGTGAAAAATTGAAAATTCTAATTTGAATAAAGTGTGGTTTATTTTTTTTTTTACGGTAAACCCGAAACATTATTTTAGCTGTTAAATATGATGCTTATAGAAAGAGAAAAAAATAAGTTTTGTGCTCTACCTTTCGTATTTCATTTTAATGCAGTGGTGTTACTTTGTATAACGTAATTCACTATCATTTAAGGGACAGTTAACAGACAAAAATATCAAAAGACCTAACAAATTACAAGCTTTCTTTCGTCTTTGTGCCTCATTGTTTGGCATTTACGAATAAAATGAACTGTACCTTATTCATCCTATGTGGTTTATGTTTGTGCGATATTTTCCATTAATATAACCTTTTGTTTGTGACATGGCTTTTTGTTAGTATATGTCTACAATCAGCTTCAAATTTTCAAAGTGTTCAGATCTTGGAGTTGTACATATATATTTTTGGCAATATCATTTGGACTATGTGTAACATAAAAAAGTAGACGGAAGGGCCTAAATTATCTTTTCATTTGACTGTGACTGAAAATTAAGTCATTGGCGCAACTTAACTGATTTTGGACGAGTAACGGTTGTCGCGTAGAAATGTGGTCCGGTCCTGCGTACCCAGGATGCCCAAAGTAGATAGATGTGTACTTGTAGAATGCCATCTAGCGTGAGATAATGGGTAAAGTGTTTTTCAGACATATGTAACAACGTAAATTTATTACCAAACGACAAAAATTTTGACGAGTCCAAATTGAAAGCATTTGCAGACGAAAAATAAATGTGACTGAAAATTTGAAATTTGTTTTATGACGGGTAGAAAACATTGTGGGCAAAGGAAAAAATGCTGGTTATCAGCATTTTCTAATTTGCCCACAATGTTTTCTTTAGGCTTCTTCTCAAGACCGGAAAAAGAAGGGATCGTATGGTAATGGGTTAAAGCACATAATATGACGCAAAAGAAGTCACACTAACGCAAAAAAAAAAAAAATCTCGTAATGTACATGTTTTAAAACACGTAAAAATCCCTTTAGTCGTAGTTGCTAGTAATAACGAAATGTTTATTCAATCCAACTTTTTTGAAAACGTACTATTTCAGGTTTTAAAACACGTTACTAATATTTTTAGTGCAACTTTCTGGTGCGTTATTACTTGTTTTAAATTTACGGGTTAACGAGAATTTTTGCTTTACTACGACTTTTAAACTTTTTACTTTACTGTTTTAAATTACATCATCACGATTTTTTTTCATTATTAAGCGTTTTAAATTCACGTTATTTCGTGATTTTGAAAAATGCTTCAGCGTCAACCTTGTAGGCTTTCGCAAAACTATGACAGCTTTTAAAACTATATAAAGACGAGAAAACGTTGCGTGCCATTTTTCATTTCCTTAACCCTTTACTCCACAGATACTCATTTTAACGTATCAACAACAGAGAGCTTTTGAAAACATTGTGGGAAAAGGAGAAATTGCTCGTAATTTGTGGTGCTTGTAAACAATCCGAAGTCAAAATTGAACTATTCAATAGGTGCAATACCAACTTTGATTATCTAAATTTCCTGAGACATGTGATGTCTTGTAGTCCTGAATGACGAGCAATTTCTCCTTTTCCCACAATGTTTTCCACTCAATCAGATATTTGTATCCTCATTTGTCCATATTTTTGACATCATATCTTTATTTTCTGCTAAAATGGAAGAGCCTCAAATTGGCATATCAGGTAAAGGGTTAAGGAAGCTTTCTTCTGATGAAAAAAAAAAAAAAAAAAATCAAAGTACTGAGAGTACTGAAGGCCAGGAAATTGAGGATACAAAACAACACAAGAGGTCAATTTTAATTAATACAAACAGGTAGACGGACAGAGATACAAGCGGATTCCACTAAGCCCCTGGAATTTTTGGTTTTAACAGGAAATTTTGAACTGATACTAGAAAGCACCAGCCAGAAACTAATTAAGCCAAAGCTAGGCATGTGCTCACAGTTATGGGGTGCTTGATAATGGCTTAGAATACTTAGTAATTTGTGGTGCTTGTAAACAATCCGAAGTCAAAATTGAACTATTCAATAGGTGCAATACCAACTTTGATTATCTAAATTTCCTGAGACATGTGATGTCTTGTAGTCCTGAATGACGTTATTTTTTACATTTATGACGCAAGAACATATTTATTTTTATTGATTTCAATGAAAATTCAGGTACGATATATATCAGTGTAAAATGTAATGAATAATAAAGATTGGAGTGATATGGCAGTTGGTCATGTTGTCTCTGCCTTCCACAAGTCGACGAAATTTCGAAGTGGTCATATTTGAAGGAAGTTGTAGATGAAAATCCAAAGTAGTTCTTCGTGTATATTGAAAAGTAAGATTTTGGGGAAATTGGGAGGAATTGCTTGTTACAAGCAAATTTTCTTTTAGCCAAAATATTTTCTCGATAAAATACTGTGAAAAGGTTGGATTAATAATTGTTTTGGAAAAATGATTAGGCTCGGTTTACCTATTTTACTTGCCTATTTTACGGACAAGATCTTCGATACTTATATCTACATAATATAAAAAGACGTTAATCCTAATTCATAATCGTTGTCCAAGGACAATTCGTGTAAAGCCCGCGAACACTTGACTCTCAAGCTTGACCTAGACCCTGGACCTGAATAAATGTTTCAAAGGGAACTTCTACTCATGATGGAGAACAATGCATTATGCTAATTTATAACGAAATCTATGCAAAAATGTAGGAGTTATGGTTCGGACGAAAAATTGGCCTTCAATGTGGCCTTGATCTTCAACCTACTTCAACAGATATTTCAAATGGCACATTTATTCGTCATGGAGGCCAATTGTGCCAAATTATTTTGAAATCCATCCACAATTGTAGAAGTTATGGACCGAAAATATTCGGATGCACACAAGCCCTAGTGAACACTAGAAATATGTGTGTCAGAGACACTGATGTCCCTGCTAAATGGTATTGGTCACAGGTATGTCATATGATACTTGTAGAGAGAGAGAGATAAAAAAAAAATACATCAAATGACAAGCAAACGACTACAGAAAAAAATTATAAGCATTTATTTGGTTTCAAATCAAAGTCAATCAAAGATATTTTTAAGAATCACACAGGTCGTAATCTATTTGTGACAGGTGTAAAAGGTGTGAAATACATCCTATCAATGTGAAATAGGCAGTATAAACAATGACAAAACTATCAAATTACTCTTGGATAAAGGTAACTAATACACATAATGTACATACTAAAGACAATGAACTTTCAAAAATATTTTTATAGACAACTTGATTAACGATATGGATGAAATTTGATGTTCGGGTCGATTTTTCTAAAATTTTATTTGGGGACGATTTCACCAAAGAAATCATCTCCAGGGGACGATTTCTCCGGAGTGATAAACATAACACGGGCCAAGCAGTTTGGGAACGATTTCTCCAGGGGCCGATTTCTCCAGCATTCCGCTTAAGTACCCTAGATTTAGTCGATATACATAAGAAAAAGTGATAAGCATAACACGGGCCAATATTCTATATGTAGTTTGCTTTATTTACAATCACATTTTAGCGGAGTCGCGTTTTGTGACATATATGTTCAAATGTCAACACAACGTTATAGGCAAATTCCGAGCAGAGTTGTCGTTCGTTACTCTCACCATACATGAATGTGAATGATCCGGTGTGCAAGAGAGAGCGTTATAGATATTAACCTTATATAGCGCGTAGGAATACACAACTGTCGGATAAAGCTAAATTTATTAGGTTACGCCTTTATTAGGTCAGTATTAATGCCAAAACGGGATAAAAAACACATACTCGTCAGTTATTAAAGGGTCGTAATACCCTTGCAATTCCATGGCATTTTGCAGATGAAAGCTTTGAGGATAGGAAAACATTTACAACGTGTGATAAGCAATCTCTGTATATACTTGAGAAACTAGTTGTTTTGGCGGACTCAGCGATATAGAGTGGACACACCGTCCAACATTTTTGTCTGAATAGGCAGCTTACGATCCCTATAGGCAAGGGAATCCCTTGAGAGGGATTCCCTGGCCTAAAAATACAGTTAGAAATGAAAAGTCGTAACTGATTGAGACTGCTAACGGAACTATATTGAAATATGTTACGATATAAGCTTAGCTTTCGTTCTGATCCATTTCGTCAGTTATTGTTTGTTAATTTGTTGATTTGTCTTTAGATCTTTGTATTTATATATAATTGATGAATAAAATATGTTTAAACCACAACGGAACTAAATTGTATCGAAATATCGTCGGTTTACTTCGACAACCTCGTAACTACAGCTTGTTACAAGCTGTAGTTACGAGGTTTTTGAAGTACTTAAGAACCGACGATATTTCCTTCTTTGACTTGCCGCGCAGTTTCCGAACCATTTCTTCCTTAAAATACCACATGAATCATTTCAGTTAACTTGGATTAATTCATTCTTGTTTTCATTGCTGCTTTTATATCATATTTGGCTGCTTTGAACTATGTATGCGATATACATGTAGTATAGTAAGTCAAAAATTGAAACTTGTTTCCAGCATGATAGATAATTTAAAACATTGTGTGAAAGAAACGTTGTTTCCACCAGGATAGAAAACAATGTGGGATAAGGAGAAAATGCTGGTTACCAACATTTTCTCCTTCCCACAATGTTCTATCTCAGGGTCGTAAAAACCAAGGATTGTTTGGCAAAGGGTTAAACACAGTGTAAGTCTAATTTTGAAATCTCTGAAACAAAAAAATAAAGTCAACCCTATTAATGGCTTGTAACATGCGAAAAGGGACGTTCGGGCATTTGCGTAAAGTGTCGTCTCGGATTAGCCTGCGCAGTCCGCGCAGGCTAATCCGAGACGGCACTTTACGACTGCATTAGATTTCATACTACGATATACATACGTAAAACAAAAAATTACATGAAGAGGAAAGTGTCGTTTAGGATTAGCCTGCTCCGACATGCTCAGGCTGATCCGAGACGACATTTTATGCAAATGTCCGAATGTCCCTTTTAGCGTGTTGCAGGCCACTTGGAGGACAACTGAGGAATTAGCCCTGTAGATCTAAGTGCACAATCGATCCCGTTTTGACCCTGAAGAACTTTTGAAAAACAGTGTAGGAAAAGGAAGAAATCTTCTATATTGCATATAGGCCTTTATCCTTTTCCAACAACATTTTGTACCCTTTCAAAAGCTAAATCAATCCCATGTTTAAGCCTTTTCGTTAAATCAGGGATCGTATATATTTACCTTTTATCCGCTGGCTACATGTATAAGAGGACAATATATAGGAGGTTGGCCTATTTGACCCAACCTCTGCATGATTTAGATGTATCTATATTTGGATTTTCGAAAAAAACAGCGAATGTATTTTCTGAAAATCGGTGCCCAGTCCATTTATGTGGAACTATATTCTTTTGCGAATACCTCCGCCAACCTAGGATGATTTTGTGCAATACCTCTTTTGAAAAGACCATTTTTAAGGTAAGACCTGTGTAATGCACTTCCGGTGAAAATTCTAATTGGCTGATAAATAAGGATAAATAATAATTTATGCAGAAATGATATTCTTGCACATTTCTAACGGATCAGAAAATCCGTTTATGTCTATCTTGAAACTATTTTTTGATACTTTTATTAGTTTTCTGAAAAGGGAGGTAATTGTTATCTCTTTTTGAATTGAGAATATAGTAGTGTTAGATTTATAAATGATAATTCAAAGAAGGAAAAAAATGAAAAAATGAATTGGTGAAAGTAGTTCAATAATACTCATTTTTAATTATAGCTAATTTTGCAGGATGATATTTTAGTGGAAATAGCTGTTTTCCATTACACAGGTCTTACCTTAAAACAGCGATTACGTAATCGCTGTTTTAATAATATTGGTTTTATACTGTTTAGATTTTTTCTATGCGTCAAAATAATTGGAACCCCTCGGCGACAAAAAATCACTGTCCACCTCTGTTTTTCAAATCCAAATTTACAGGGTGTGTCTGTACTTTTGTTTATTGATATATTACCTGCCTCGGTACTTTGACACACTCTTTCTTCCCGATTCACCCATTAGACGACAAATTATTTGTATAAAACAGGAGCAATAGCGAAAATCTTGACCTACATAATTTTCGAATCCTATGGAAACAACCCCTACAGTGAACTCCCTTTTGTAATTGCCCCGCTGTTTTAATAAACATCGAAGTACAGTAAATCAGATTCTCAACTGTCGAACCTTTTTTCTTAAAATATAACATCTGTATGTTACACTGAGCACAATAGATCGTATGTAATACATTTTACAGGAAAATACAATTTCCGACAGGATATTAAACTTGAACGTTCCAGAATGCAATTGTTTAAACCTTTAAATAATAATTATCTTCCACAAGCACTACTTGTAAGAATTGATCTTTTGATACCAAAGTGCTTTGATCATGTGGATAATTTATGCGTCACTTTTCTCCTACGGGGGTTACACATTGTATGCTAAGCAGTCTTATTACCTCCCTTTAATATGTATGTCAAAAACTCAACTTTTCTTTGCCAATGATTGAAGTATGCAATATTTTTTTGTATACCAAAGTGCTTTGATCATAGGGATACTTTAGTTGTCACTTTCCTGTTAACGGGGGTTACAAATTGTATGCTAAATAGTCTTATTACCTCCCTTTAATATGTATGTCAAAAACTTAACTTTTTCTTTGCCAAAAATTGAAGTATGCAATATTTTTTTGTAAAAATCAAATATTTCTAAAGAGTAATATGATTCCGGGCGAAAGAAAAAAACAACGTTTTTTTGTTAAAATCTATGCAAAATCAAATCTCGAATTATAAAAATATTGTATAAACAAGGTACGCTAACATAGAGTCTGAATCTTACCAGAGAGTGGCAATACCGAATACGATTGCTACTGACCGAATAGGCAATTACTGTTTTCATGACATAAACGTATGATATACCATGATGTACAACAGAAACTCACGTCAATATTCAAGTTACGTAAACCCAGTGTAATGCAAGTAGCATGCTTATAATCTTTAATTAATATACACCTATTTATATCCAATACAAATACTATAAGCACGAGATGCGAAAGGATGGATGTATATATATAGTATACAAATTGAAAAAAAAGTGCGTGTCGGTAACACATGAAGGAAACATGGGAAGACAGATACTGATTTAGTTAAAAAAAAAAATAAATTGCATGTTAACAGTCGGTGTTCTAAACCTATCGACTGCTAAGCGCGCCTCAATACAATAGTGCAAACGATGTAGATTAGGGTCGGACCGCACAGTGTGCAATCCGATCACTAATCCACGAAGTCTGAGAAATCAAATTTCAAACAAATGAAATATCTGCTTTTTTCTTCAGGAAGTTTTCACATTATAATTTTGCGGTTTGATGGTAAAGCATTTGCATTAATACATATTTATATACATGTATACTAAATTAATATAAGTAGATCCCAAATAATTACGAATATTACAAAGGATGTAAGCTGATAAGTGCAACAACATGCGGCAGGTAAAGTTTCATGAGAAACTGTGAGTGTAGATCAAGATCAGACTCCCAGTAATTCCATTCCGATCCTAAATTCACACGGTAAGCCGATAATTGCAACATCATACGGTTGCTAAAGTTTCTGGGGTGTAGTCAAAGATCAGAATTACAAGAACTGCAGTCCGATCCTAAATCAACACGGTAGACTACGTTCTTGCGATATATAGATCTATATATATTTGACAAAAGAAGTAATTAACTAGTACTACGAGTAATACTGAACTTGCAAGCTAATAAGTGCAACCAAATTCGGTAGGTAAAGTTTCTCAGAACGGTGTAGATCAAGAGCAGAGTTGTCAGAATTGCCGTCTGATTCTAGTTTTACAGTGAACTACGTACACCTATATACACTTACAAATGTTTTGACAAAATTAGTCAATAATTACGAATAATACCAGAGATGTAGGCTGTTACGTGTTAAATTTCTGAGGACGGCGTAGTTCAAGAATTGCAGTCTAATCCCAGATCTACACAGTCTGATTACCAATAATAATGGAGATGGAAGCTGTCAATTGTAGCTCGGTTAAATTTCTGAGGACGGTATATATCAAGTATGCTTCATCTTCTCATTGTATGCTGGACAGTCGTATTACCTCCCTTTAATATGTATTTAAAAAAACTTAACTTTTTCTTTGCCAATGATTGAAGTATGCAATATTTTTTTGCAAAAATCAATAATTTTGAAGAGTAATATGAATTTGTACGAAAGGCAAAAAAAAAATTTTTTTTGTTAAAAATCTATGCAAAATCAAAATTTTAAATTATAAAAATATTTTATAGCTAAGGTATTCTGTAAACAAATTCTTGCGTTACCAAGAAACTTCAACACTGTTAACTCCGAATATTACTCGAAAAGACAATTATTGCTCTTTTACAACGACGTCGAATGATATACGAATCTGTATAAAAGATGAAAACGCCTATAGATGTCGAGTTACATAAACCCAGTGAAATGCAATTAGCATGCTTATGTGACTAATAGACGAGGAAAATCAACGATACTCAAAACTGACAATTATGGACAATGGTTCGTGCGAAGGATGGATTTTTGTACCATTTGCGACAAGGAAGAAGAATAATGAAACCTTGGTACAAATTTGATATTTTAGACCTTCTAGATCCAACTGAATTATCACCAGTCTACAGTCAAAACGTACTAGAGCTAAAATGTAACCAACCCTCATACTGTATCATACTATACAGTAAAATGTTTACTCAATGTTTATTAAGTGTGTTCATTCTTTGATCTTTTTAAAGAAAAAAGAAAAACATTCATGTTCTAAATTGTAAGACAAATTAATGTAGTACTCAATCAGTTTTGACTTGGTGTTTTTTAACCCATTACCACACAATCCCTACTTTTGAAGCCCCTGAGAAAGAAACCTTGGAAAACATTGTGGAAAAAGGAGAAACCAGCATTTTCACCTTTTCCCACAATGTTTTCTAATATTCAAAAAACAAATTTCAAATTTTCAGTCACTTTTATTTTGTTGTCTGCAAATGCTTTCAATTTGGGACGGTTCAAAATTTTGTCGTTTGGTAATGAATTGTAGCTTTCTGTGCCTTTTTTTCATAAATGACAGGAACTGTTGATAAAACATAGCATTATAATTTTATTTAAATATTTAGATGTATCATTAGCCAAGCCCTGATACCTCAGTCAGGGGCATACAGGACTTAGGAACATGCGGTCAAAGGTGCAATCCCCTACTCAGAGGATTAATGATAGTTATTGAAATAGAATTAATTCCTTCTTCACAGCTTTCTATTATTTTTTTTCAACGATGGATATGTGGGAAAGCAGCCAGTGGTTCAGAAATAATAGTGCTTGAAGTACTAGTGAAAGAAATATCAAGAAGGAATGGCTAGATGCACTTGCCGCAGTGATATAACTGAAAAAAAAAACGTTGAAAACGGTGTTAAAAATCAGGCAGTCAATAATGTATCATTATGAATAATCATGTATAAACATGATTTTCTATCTAAAATTTGCCTACATATATATATTTAAAGAATTAGGTCTTTACCACACAATGCTGAGTTTTAACGACCCTAAGAAAATAGTCTTTTTTAAGAAGATTTACCGGTAGTAGAAGGAGAAATAGCTGATAACATGCATTTATTCCGTTTCCCAAATTGTTTTCTATCCCTTTAACCCATCATCACACAATCCCCACTTTTGATGACGCTGAGAAAGAAGACTTTAGAAAACATTGTGGGAAAAGGAGAAAATGCTGGTGACTAGCATCTTCTCCTTTTCCCACAATGCTTTCGACCTTTCTCAAAACAAATTTAAAATTTCAGTCACTTTTCTTTGTCGTCTGCAAATACTTTCGATTTGGACAAGCCTAAAATATTGTTGTTTGGTAATGACTTAAATACAAATTCTACCACTTGAGCCCAGCTTGAATTGTTGATCGGAAATGCCTTCAGTTTAGGCAAGTGTACGCTTAAGTCATGCACTGCAAAAATTTAAGAGAAATAAATATTGTAATAAGCGAGCAATTTCAACTCTTAAAGTGAGTGTGACTTACTTTCAGAAGCGAACAAATTATCTAGAAAACAAAATACTGCCAATTATATTTTTCTAAAATTTGGTACATGTATCAGTTTATCATGTAATAGTGGTTGAACTCATTACCAAACGACAAAAATTTAGACCGTCCAAATTGAAAGGATTTGCAGACGAAAAATTGAATTTTACTGTAATGACGTTTTTTTTGTTTTGGATGGGGAAGAAAACATTGTGGAAAAAGGAGCAGAATTTTCTCCTTTTCCCAAAATGTTCTCAAAATCCTTCTACAATGTCGTTAAAACTCGGGATCGTGTGGTAATGGGTTATGCTACCTTCTCACTATCACGATTTGCGCCACGATTGAAATCGTGATGATCCTATCAGAACTTAAAGTTAATCGTGGCGTGGCAATTGTCCCATCACCACACAATTCCTACTTTTGATGACTCTAAGAACGAATCCTCTAATAATTATCGTGGGATATAGATTTAACTTAAAAATATCTTACCAATCTTTGCTAAAGTGAATGAAATTAATAACAACTCTAATACAGTACATTATTTTATTTAAAAGTTCATGTTACTTTTCACAAATATTTGATTTTTGCAACAAAATATCGCATACTTCCATTATCAGCAAACAGAATTTTAAGTTTTTGATATACGTCTTAAAGGGAGGTAACTTCAATATTCAATAACTGCATTTCGCATGAGGAAATTTGTGTACAGGTAGAAAACATTCTGGAAGTAGAGTTTAACCCAGACTGACATTGCAACACCAGTTAACCCTTTACCACCCAACAAATTCATCAACTGATCCAAATTGAAAGCATTTGCAGACCACAAAATAAATGTGATTGAAAAATCAATCTTTGATTTGAGAAGGGTAGAAAACATTGTGGGAAAAGGAGAAAATGCTGGTTACCAGCATTTTCTCCTTTTCCCACAATGTTTTCTATAAGCTTCATTGTAAGACTCGTTAAAAGTAGGGATTGTGTGGTAAAGAGTTAAACCTTGTTGTTGTACTGCCGTGTAATTAGAGGTTATTACACGGCTGATGAGGGCCGGAGAGTGATATCGGCCCGCTACCTTGATATCTGCCCCGAGGGCTTTAGCCCGAGGGCAGATTTCGAGGTGGAGGGCCGATATCACTCTCCGGCCCTCATCAGCCGTGTAATAACCTCGTTATTACATTCATGGATCAATTGCTCGATTATTTTGGTTTTCTAGCATGTTTAAATACTAAAAACAAAAATATCTTGTCTCCATTCGACACAACTCTGTTCCGCGGGTAAACGTCACGTTCATGACGTCATTCATCATCACTATCGTAGAGATGCGAGTGTGCAGTATAGGACGTTTTAAATAAACAGTTCTTCATGTTTGTTCATTGTTAAAAAGATGTTGCCATTATTGTTTCTCAATCTAAATATTCAATTTAGTGTGATAGGGATCAAAATTGAGAAACACGATAAATAGAAAAGATGGTTGATGCTTCGAATTATGAAACTTAATCAAGCTCGGTTCACCCGGCTCAGTGGATAAAAATCGTAGAACTACCAGCCTATAGACACTACACATTGCCTGATAAGTTTCCCAATCCAAGACAACAACAATCTATTCTCTATTTATCACGTCATTGTTGGTTTAATGATTCAACGTTGCCTGAAGTTTTGAAGATTTGTCTGCTAGCGATTGACGGACCGATTCCGCCATTTTTTTTCAAAATGGATGTTTTGAGAACGTTAGTTTACGAGCGAGTGTTCTGTTGCTATAGATATAGAATAAATATCTTATCAACGGGCAGGATATCAGATATCAGCCCGTTGCCCCATCATATCTGCCCTCGCGTGACACCGATATTACACCATTTTCGGTGGAAAATGTTACTATTATTAGTAACAGAATGTAATAATGGAAATTATGCCATAACAGACACGAGTAAGCGTACGAATACCTTTCTCAATTCTGTCTGCGTAACTATAGTTACTCGTCGACCTCACGGATTTGGTTGGTTATTTCCGTTTATTTATCGTCGCTACCGGTTGCCCATCCGAGCGCGGCAACGGAGGGAAGTTGAATTTTTATCTGAATTTTCATGAAAATTTAAAATCGATAATTTTCTTGAACAGAGAAATACCAGCACACAGGCTGGGTGGGAGGGTCTGTAAACCATTCAGGAGTTAGCAGACGATAAAATTGTTGTGCTATACGACGTTGGGTGACTCACGACCAGATGCCCGGCTAGCTCAGTTGGTAGAGCGGCGGTACTAGTGTTCCGGGGGTCGTGGGTTCGAGTCCCGCGTCGGGCACACTTTTCTCCCTTGATTTACTTCATTGGCGTCGAGGTAAATTGGTGAACGCGGGATGCGGCACCGGCAGTCCATGGTGACTGAAAGGGGAGTTGGTTACTCCCAAAAATCAGGAGGGGGAGGAGTGTTGTGGTATACGACGTTGGGTGACTCACGACCAGATGCCCGGCTAGCTCAGTTGGTAGAGCGGCGGTACTAGTGTTCCGGGGGTCGTGGGTTCGAGTCCCGCGTCGGGCACACTTTTCTCCCTTGATTTACTTCAAAATCAAGATCAAACTTCGCTTTCCCACCGTTGTCGGTAAGTCTTGTCTAATCATTCTTTTTATCGTCTGCTTAACTCCGTAAAAAAATAATTATTAAACAGAAAAAACAACACGTTTAATAACATTTCATATTTCGTCCAACGTTTCGGCATAACGCCTTCTTCAGGAATAACATTTATTAACGGACATGACGTCACGTCAAAAAAACATTAATTAATATGAAATAATTTGGGGGAAAAACACTGTTTCGCGGAAAAGTGATTAAATAAAAGAATGTCAATAAAAGGGAAAAAAGATGTAGACTGGATGCCATATCAGCGAAATGTTTTCCGATCAAGGTGTGTCTCCCGTGAAATGAACATATTAGACTAAATAGATTGTAGTCGACTCTGATCGGCTGTCTCATCAAAGGCAGAACCCTCGAACGAGATCTACGCTAAATATTACGTTTGAAATTTAAACGTTTGAATCATGCTGAGTGTCATCGGATAATTAATATACTTAATTTCCTATATGAATTGTCAATCTCGAAGCGGAGTTGTTGTTCGTTACTCTCACCATACGTCTCTGCAATGGGCTAAATGACAAGAATCTTGTAAAACCGAGGAAAACATGTTTTCTTACTGTGTAACATTATAAAGTAGACAAAGGAAATATGATTCTGGATACAATATAGGTGCATTCAATTGATGAATTTACCTGTATACAATGGAACTATTTTTTTCAAGCTTGTTCACTGATCAGAATCTTGCGCCAATTTTAACAAAAATGACTGCGCCCATGAATGATGACAACAGTTTTGATACACTGATGGATTTAAGTTGTGTAAGATTAAAAAACAAGTTATCGTCGTTTAAAAGACATTTAATCTTTTCAGAAAAACCCTCTCAACCCTCTTTTTCACATTTCCAACCACTAAGTCTGATTGGCCGTATGCTGTTTGAACAGCATACAAACAATCGATATCGGTCTTTCTTTCACCGGCGTTTGTGTCGCCATTTTAAGTTATGGTCATGTGACGAAAAATCACATAATGACGGACTATTTTCTGAGCCCACTGCAGATGTGAATGAGCCGGAGTGCAAGAGTGTGATAAATTGTAAAAAAAAAAAATCCGTAAAGGCTTCACAGAGAATTAAGAGAAATTTCTATGTTTAAGTTTTTTTCTTGAATGGTTATAATTTTGTTCACAAATAATTAAAGCACCAAACAGGCTATGATATTCTACTTCTGCTACTTACATACATCATTATAGCATAAAGTCTTGATCTATAACTTCCATATCTAAATAACCAATAAAATGTTTCTCCTTTTCACACAGCTTTTTAAAAGCCGCCTCTCTCAGTGTTGTTCAAACTCTGGATTGAGTGGTAACGAATCAATCTAGAACGTGTCCTGAGTATCATTGACTTCTTATGTTGTTCATTTCTTTCAAAATTATGGTTTATAATGCCATTACGCTTTACCTCATTTCCCCAAGTTTTCACCCACTTTGAACTTATCCTAGCAAACCCTACATAATATTTAGGTCTCATGTAAATTGTGTCTGCAAATGCTTTGGATTTGGATTTGTCCAAAATTTTGTCCTTTAAATTTACTTGTGCAAATCATACAGTAAATGATCTTCTACCTCGAATCAATTATTGCTTAAAACGTCATCAAATAATTAATTGCCAGCTCGCTGTTTTTTCAGTACTGTCAGTACTTTGATTAAATTTCTTATTGCCCATTTTCTTTTAAATCTAATATCGGAAATCAATATTTAAAAAAAAAAAATGCAAAGTAATCATACGTGAAGATTTTAATCACCTTGCTCAACAAGTTTTGTTACTATAAATAACTTCATTTGATCTCAAAATAGCAACAGGGTTTTCCCCCGACGAATTTCAACGTCTGGCTGAAATCCTGCTGGGAAAATAGTTCGAACTGGCTGCGTCAGTTTGTGTTTCACAACACAGACGACAGGGACCAGAGTTGTACAAAAATTACTAGGTAATCTTTTCTTCTGTGTTTATCCTCTAGCAAGGCTGCGATATTATTTAGATTGCACGTAATTTTTATTCTCGTATCTATTCAGCGAAGAATAGTAAAGCGGAATTTTCCAGTTACGAAAAAAACACGATATATAGATCTACTGCAGTATATTACGTCTTTCTTTAAACTCTTTTTTTAAGGAACCCAGATGCTTTTGTGGATAAATGTCGATCAATATCAGACTGCACTTTATGATCTCTGATCTATACTAGCCATTCCTATGTTCTGGATTATGATCGAATTTCGAAGTGAAATTCTCTTGGTCGTGTAGAAGAAAGGTCTATTTTTAGCCGTTTAGAAAATATAGTCTAATTTACTTATTCAGAAGTGAAATAGTTCAATAATGTTTGATGGACCAAAGAATATATACATATCTCCTGACGGTCGTTTAGAAATAGATCAAACTGCACAATTAAAGCAGTATGATCATTTTTTTCGTTGACCGAATGTAAACAACGGAAGTTGTGCAATACTTTAGCAAAACGACAAATATTTAATTTGACACAAAGGATGACTTTCTGAAGGAAAGGAACACATCTGTTTTTCTTTCTCTAAAAGCACAGTCTAACCAGGAATAGTTTTGAGCACTTCATAGATCTAGATTATTATCCGAAGACCATCTTCATTGGCTTAACCCATTACCACACAATCCCTACTTTTGACGCCCCTGAGAAAGAAGCCTTTTGAAAGCACTGTGGGAAAAGGAGAAAATGCTGGTAACCAGCATTTTCTCCTTTTCCCACAGTGTTTTCTACACTTCCCAGAACAAATTTCAATTTTTCAGTCACCTTTAATTTGTCGTGTGCAACTGCTTTCAATTTGAACCAGTCTAAAATTTTGTTGCGTGGTAAAGAGTTAAGATGTTTAAATCTGGATATATTCCAGAATATGCAGAGTTTTCAATTGTACATTGCTTAACCCATTACCAAACAACAAACTTTTAGGCTTGTCCAAATTGAAAGGAATTGCAGACGACAAAATAAAAGTGACTAAAAAAATTGAAATTTGTTTTGTGAAGGGTAGAAAACATTGTGGGAAAAGGAGTTACCAGCATTTTCTCCTTTTCCCACAATGTTTTCAAAAGGCTTCTTTCTCAGGGGCGTCAAAAGTAGGGATTGTGTGGTAATGGGTTAAAAGTCTGTCTAGATGTAATGTGTATAATCTTGGCGTATGGATACAGTGCTTTGACCTGTACATCTATTGGGCCATATTTAGGTTAGGTTATCTTAACCTTTAGCCTAAAATACCTGTTTTTTTTAACCCTGAGATAGAAGCCTTTTGAAAACATTGTGGGAAAAAGACCAGCATTTTCTCCTTTTCCCAAAAAGTTTTCTACCTTGCTGAAAACAAATTTCAATTTTTGAGTTACGTTAATTTTGTCATCTGCAAGTGCTTTCAAATTAAACCAGTCTCAAATTTTGTCGTTTGGTAAAAAATTGATATAGTGTGTAAAAGGTAAGTGTAACTATTGGAGTCTTATCACTGAAAGGAATGTTACGCATTCGACATTTTTAGCAGAAACGAACAATTCACACCTGCTTTTCTTTACATTTTTGCATATTATTTTTCAGGATTGCTTTTTCCTGGTAAAGTACAGCAAGTGTGAGAAAAGAAGTATGGAGGGTCAGCTTCGAAATAGATACAGGTACTGTTTCCTTTTTTTGAGTAGATTGATGGAATTTGCATTTATTTATTGTTGCCAGTAAGATATGTTGTAAATGCATAATTAATATGCTTTAATGTACCTTTCACAACTAAAGTTGCAATGTGGCTAGTGTAGATTGGTGAAGATCAAGATCAGACTTCACGAAACATACTAGCTAATCTTTGATCTACACTGTCTGCCCTGCAGAGACCCTCTGGCCGAGAGCGTCCTTAACCCTTTACCAGACGATAAAGTTTCAGCCTTGTCCAAATTGAAAGCATTTGCAGACGACAATTTCAGTGTGGTTCAAATAATGCAATCTTCCTTTGATCACATAGAAAACATTGTGGAAATAGGAGAAAATGCTGGTTCTCACCATTTTCTCCTTTTCCCACAAAGTTTGCCAACGGCGAGTTTCCAAGAGTTGTTAAAAGTCGACTGCATGCGGTAAAAAGGTTAAAATTGCAATTATTAGTCTTATTTCTAGATTTCTATACATCGATGTCCCAATGGTTCACTTACAGAGCTTAAGTTAATGATACTATCATTTAACCCTTTAAAGATGGCCCTTCAGATTTGGGGACAAAAATTTTGCAAAAATACAAAAAAATAATCTTTGTACTCCCAAAGTCTTCTTAAAACCCAGTAGTCGAAAACCATCCAAGAACAAGAGAAATCAGAGATTTACTACAGCCCAGGTCGATGCTGATGGGAAACGCAGTCTATTTTTATATGAGCAACTTGCTCATTTATATAATGGAAATACACAGACAAAGCTTCACACATAGCATCTGAAGAAGACATTTTGGGAAATAATTACATATTTGTTATTTTATGGAATTTAAGCGTCATTAGTCACATGCCAGTCACTTAACATTCCCACAATGCTTGTTGTGGTTTTTGGTGCAAAATCTAAAAATAGCTCAAGGGGCTACGTAGCCTTTTAAGTGAATACATGTACATAGTGATATATCTTTTTAATTTGGTGTGATGTGAAAAATCGAAATACCCACCATTAACACACAATCCGTACTTTGAATGACCCGGGGAAAGAAGCCTTTCGAAAAAAAGGTTGACAAGCAAAAATTTGGTTGTGTAGTAGACGGTTAGCTCATTACCAAACAACAAGATACAAGTTTTGTCCAAATCAAAACCATTTGCAGACAACAAAATAATAGTGACTGAAAATTTGATATTTATTTGTGACGGGTAGAAAACATTGTGGGAAAAGGAGAAAATGCTAGTTACTATAATTTTCTCCTTTTCCCACTATGTTTTCTAAAGGCTTTTTTCTCAGGGTCATCAAAAGTAGACCTGTATTATGTGGTAATGGGTTAAATGACAATATTAATTATAATATTATCTAAATTTCAGGCCATCAGACTGGCTGTGTTCTTCTACTATAGAAGAGCTTGAAGCACCTGTAATAAATGGATCTGACATAATAAGATTTGGCAAAGGTAAGAATCATTACTACCCAGCCTTTCTTTGAAGAAAACATTGACATAATTATGATTCGCCATATAGGTCTATTATTGGTTTGTTGTGCCAAATCTTTAGGAACTTTTAATAACCCTGTTATGCTAATTGTTTTTAGCTCACCTGAGCACAACGTGCTCAAGGGGAGCTTTTAGGATCACCCGGTGTCCGTCGTGCGTCGTCCGTCGTCAACAATTCTTTAAACATCAACTCCTCCTAAACCGCTGGGCGGATTTGGACCAAACTTGGCAGGAATGTTCCTTGGGAGGTCCTCTTTAAAAATTGTTCACAGAATTTGATTCCATCAAAAACTCTGGTTGCCATGGCAACCAAATGGAATTTTTTAGCAAATTCTTTAAAAATCTTCTCCTCTGAAACCGCAGGTCAGATTTTGAAATAATTTCACAGATATGTTCCTTGGGTGACCCTTTTCGAAAATTGTCCGTGAAATTTTGATCCGTCAAAAAATGTGGCTCTGGTGAATGGGGGCTACTTGCACTATACAGAAATGAAGGAATTCTTTAAAAATCGTCTTCTCTGAAACCGCTGGTCGGATTTTGAAATAATTTCACAGACATGTTCTTTGGGTGACCCTTTTCAAAAATTGTTCGTGAAATTTTGATTTTGTCAAAAAGTGTGGCTCTGGTGAATGGGGGCTACTTGCACTATACAGAAATGAAGGAATTCTTAAAAAATCTTCTTCTCTGAAACCAATTGTCAGATTCTGAAATAATTTCACAGAGTTGCTCCTTGGGTGACCCTTTTCAAAAAGTGTTCGCGAAATTTTGATTGGTCAAGAAACATGGCTTTGGTGAATGAGGGCTTCTTGCACTATATGGAAATGAAGAAATTCTTAAAAACTCTTCTTCTCTGAAACAGCTGGTTAGACTTTGAAATAATTTCACAGAGTTGTTCCTTGGGTAACCCTTTTCAAAAACTGTTCGCGAAATTTTGATTGGTCAAGAAACATGGCTCTGGTGAATGGGGGCTACTTGCCCTATAGGGAAATGAAGAAATTCTTAAAAATTCTTCTTCTCTGAAACTGTTGGTCAGATTTTTAAATAATTTCACAGACTTGTTCCTTGGGTGACCCTTTTTCAAAAATTGTTCGCGAAATTTTGATTGGTCAAGAAACATGGCTCTGGTGAATGGGGGCTACTTGCACTATACAGAAATGAAGAAATTCTTGAAAATTCTTCTTCTCTGAAATGGCTGGACAGATCTTGAAATTATTTCACAGAGATGTTCCTTGGGTGATCCTTTTCTAAAACTGTTCGCGAAATTTCGATTGGCCAAGAAACATGGCTCTGATGAATGGGGGCTACTTGCACTATATGGAAATGAAGAAATTCTTGAAAATTCTTCTTCTCTGAAACCCATTGTCAGATTGAGTGACCCTTTTCAAAAGCTGTACATATAATTTTGATCCGTCAGGAAACATGGCTCTTGTGAATGGGGGCTACTTGCACTATACAGACATGATGAAATTCTTGAAAATTCTCTTTCTCTGAAACCCCTGGTCAGATTTTAAAAGAAATTTTCTGAAATGTTCCTTGGGTGACCCTTTTCAAAACTTGTTCGTAAATTTTGATCCATCAAGAAACATGGCTTTTGTGGATGGGGGCTACTTGCTCTTATACAGAAATGAAGAATTCTTAAAAACTCTTCTTTTTGAAACTGATGGTCAGATTTCGAAATGACTTTTACAGGTGACCTTTTGAAAATTGCTTGGCAAAATTATAATTTTGGTTCCAATGTTTCAATACCTCAAAAAAAAAAAAGACTATGGTCATCTCAAAAATTCAGGTCAGCGATCCAGGGCCATCTTGGCCCTCTTGTTTATCAAAAAGGGAACACATTTCGGCAAAGCAGGTAACCCACAAAATATTGCTGACACTGTTTTGCTCCATGTTTGACTTGGCCAATAATAGACCTGCACGTATATGGCAATGTAAAAATAGATGGTGTTTCCCTTCAGTGTCGACCTGGGCTGTAGTAAATCTCTAAATTCTCTTGTTGTCGGATGGTTTTCATCGGATGGGTTTCTTGACAGATCAAAATTTCACGAACAATTTTTGAAAAGGGTCACCCAAGGAACATCTCTGAAATTATTTTAAAATCTGGCCAGCGGTTTCAGAGAAGATTTTTAAAAATTTCCTTTAAAAAATTCCACTTGGTTGCCATGGCAACCAGAGTTTTTGACAGAATCAAATTTTGCGAACAATTTTTAAAGAGGACCTCCCAAGGAACATTCCAGCCAAGTTTGTCCAAATTGGCCTAGGAAGAGTTGATGTTAAAAGAATTGTTGACAACGCAAGACGGACGACGGACGATGGACACTGGGTGATCCTAAAAGCTCCCCTTGAGCATGTTGTGCTCAGGTGAGCTAAAAATAGCAATAGAGTAAACAGAACTGAGTATATACCAGGAAGTTTCTTTCACTCTGTACAATACAGTGCAAAGTTTTTAACCACACTGAAATAGAAGGCTTTTGAAAACAGCATTTTCTCCTTTTCCCACAATTTTATCTATTTATTAAAAAACAAATACATGTACTATGATTTGAAAAAAAAAATATTTGAATTGTCATCTGTAAATTCCTTCATTTTCGGCGAGTCTAAAATTATGCCACGTGGTAAAGGGTTAACCCATCACCACACAGTCCGGAGTTTTAAGGACCCTATGAAAGAAGCCTTTTGAAAACATTGTGGGAAAAGGAGAAAATGCTGGTAACCAGCATTTTCTCCTTTTCCCACAATGTTTTCTTCCCTTCCAAACCCAAGTTTAATTTTTTCAGTCACATTTATTTTGTTGTCTGCAAATGCTTTCAATTTGGTCCAGTCTAAAATTTTGTTGTTTGGTAAAGAGTTAATAACACTAATGAGAGAGGCTTTAAAAAATGCTGTGGAGAAAGTAGAATGATTTATGTCTGTTTGTGAAAACTGGGATTGTATGGTAATGGTTGGGTAATGTTGCATAACAATAGACATATTTTCTTACATTACAGAAGAAGATGTTTTGGAGAAATACAGCGAGGTATGTGTATTGCTTGTAAATATTTGATTAATTTTACCTTTTACCTCACAATGTCAACCCTGAGAAAAGAGCCTTCTGAAAACATTATGGGAAAAGAAGAAAATGATGGTTTTCTACCCTGTCAAAGACCAATGCCATCATTTGAGAATTTAGATTCATGTCTGCAAATGCCTTCTGACGTGTTTGTGCTGAATAAACTTTAGACCTGAAAGGTATTTTTTTAGCTTTAACCCATTACCACACAATTCCTACTTTTGACGACCCTGAGAAAGAAACCAGCATTTTCTCCTTTTCTCACAATGTTTTAGCTCTTCGGAAAACAATTTCAAATTTTCAGTCACTTTTATTTTGTTGTCTGCAAATGCTTTCGATTTGGACAAGCCTAAAATTTTGTCGTTTGGTAAAGAGTTAAGGCAAGGTCAGATGAATACGTGGGGTTTGGGAAGCACAACTTTTTCCTGCTTCAGCAAGTCTTGCACTATAGATGTAATAAAAACTCTTGAACCATTCTTTTTTACATCCAGGCATCTTGTGATAATGCATGTTTTTGTCTGCTTGGAGAGTAATCAACTTTTTGCTGTCTACACTTTTCTAGTGTGAAATGACAGGTTTTGAAACCACTTGTTACACTTATTAACAACTTTTTGTCATGCAGAAAAAACTGTACCGACATGAAATATAGATCGCTGCAAAAAAAGCGTGAAAATCCACAAACTTTGACATTGCCTAATCGGAGTGCCTAATCAGTCACATTAGACTGCCTTTTTAGCCTTTTTTAATGACCCTAACTCTTTACCACATGATGAAAATGAAAACTTGTCCAAATTGAAAGCATTTGCAGATGACAATTCAAACGTGTCTCCGGTAACGGTACTTGTCTTTGATAGGTAAGAAAACATTGAGGGAAAAGGAGAAAATGCTGGTTACCAGCATTTTCTCCTTTTCCCTTAATGTTTTCAAAAGGCCTCTTCCGAAGGGTCATTAAAAATCGGGATTGTGTGGTAAAGAGGTAACTCTTTACCACAATGAGAGAGAAGCTCAAATCTGAAAAGTTTGCAAACATTTTTGTTTGTGTGTTTTAACACAACTATACCAACAAATAACAAGTGTCCTGAATTTGCAAACATTTCCGTACACAAAATGTCTGTAATCAGTGTTTTTAGCTCACCTGAGCACAACATGCTCAAGGGGAGCTTTTAGGATCACCCGGTGTCAGTTGTGCGTCAGAATTTGATTCCATCAAAAACTCTGGCTGCCATGACAACCAAATGGAATTTTCTAGGAAATTCTTTAATAATATTCTCCTCTGAAACCGCTGGTCAGATTTAAAAAGAATTCACAGAGATGTTTTTTAGGTGACCCTTTTCAAAAAGCGTTCGTGGAATATTGATCTATCAAGAACTGTGGCTCTGGTGAAAGGGATCTACTTGCACTGTACAGAAATGAAGGAATTCTTAAAGATTCTTCCTCTCTGAAACCGCTAGTCAGATTTTGAAATAATTTCACAGAGATGTTCCTTTGGTGACCATTTCCAGAAAGTGTACGTGAAATTTTGATCCGTCAAGAATCATGGCTCTGGTGAATAGGGGCTACTTGCATTATACGGAAATGAAGAAATTCTTAAAAAATTCTTCCTCTCTGAAACGGCAGGTCAGAATTTGAAATAATTTCACACAGATTTCCTTAGATGACCCTTTTCAAAAACTGTTCGTGAAGTTTTGATTTGTCAAGTACCATGGCGCTGGCGAATAGGGGCTACTTGCACTATATGGAAATGAAGAAATTCTTAAAAACTTCTTCTCTGAAACAGCTGGTCAGATTTTAAGATAATTTCACAGCAATGTTCCTTGGGTGACCCTTTTCACAAACTGTTCATGAAATTTGTCAGTAAACATGGCTCTGGTGAATGGGGGCTACTTGCACTATATAGTGAAAAAATCTTCTTCTCTGAAATGGCTGATCAGATTTTGAAATAATTTCACAGAAATGTTCCTTAGCTGACCCTTTTCAGAAATGCTCGAGAAATTTTGACTCGTCTAGAAACATGGCTCTGAAGGCTGTGGGCTATTTACACTATACAGACATGAAGAAATTCTTAAAAATTCTTCTTATCTGAAATGGCCAATTAGATTTTGAAAACAAAAAAATGGCTATGGTCTTCTCAAAAATTTAGGTGAGCTATCTAGGGCCATCTTGGCCCTCTTGTTTAAGTTTTTGACATGCATATACATCCATGTGTACAGTAGTCCAGTATGTTTATCTCTTTTGCTATAAGATCTCTCTTGCCTTAACTGCAGTTTGAATGCTACAAAATCAAGACACCAAGGATTTTCCATGAGACAAAGAAAGCAGCCAAAGAAATGAAGGATTCCCTGAACTGCCTAGCCAATCAGATTGCTGTGATTAATAAAAAAGGAAATAAAGAGAAAGTGGAAGGATCGGCTTGGTCATTTACTGGAAGTATGTATGAGAAAAATTCAAAGTCCTACTTGCCTTTACACAAAAATCTTTAGACTCGTTCAAATTAAAAGTATTGCAAGTCAGCAAATGAAAGAGGTAGAAAACCTTGTTGGAAAAGGGGATGGGACTTTTAAAGGGTGGTTGCTGAAGACAGGTAGCTGTTTACAAGGCCAATTGGAAAACCAGATTATAATTGTTTAATTTTAAACCATTTTTTTTGTATGTGTTTGTGTGTGTGGTGGGTGTGTGTGTGTGGGGGGGGGGGTGTGAAACATGTATTTTGTCAAGAAATATCAGATGGACATGGTATGTTTACTATTGGCTGTTGAAGAACAAGCAAAACATGCTGATAAAAGAGTTTGTAGTGGGACTCAAATCTAGAACCTTCAAAACTGAAGTTAGTAAATGTAATTACACAAATTGAGCAATTGAGTTAAATTTCTGAGTTAAAAATTATAACTCTTTACCATACAATCCCGAGTTTTAACAACCCTGAGAAAGAAGCCTTTTGAAAACATTGTAGGAAATGGAGAAAATGCTGGTAACCAGCATTTTCTCCTTTTCCCACAATGTTTTCTACCCTTCACAAACAAATTTCAGGTTATCAAACACTTTCATTTTGTTGTCTGCAGATGCTTTCGATTTGTTGTCTGCAGATGCTTTCGATTTGGACAAACCTAAAATTTTGTCATTTCGTAAGGAGATGTAAGTAAGGCAATAACAGCTTCACCATAATTAAAGGGATAAAAATTCTTTGTATAGTTTATATGCGGAGATCTTTTTAATTCCTGTTGTGTTCTACATTTACATATACATGTATTTCTATCCAGGGTCCGCATTCACCAACCATTCTTAAGAATATTCTTTGTCTTATTCTACAAGATTTTCTACATTTGAAAGTAACACAACTTCTGATTGGTTTTGCCAATCAGAAGTCGGGTATCAGGACATTTGCCCTCTGGAAATCTGCCCCTGGACTTTTGCCCTCTTAGGACACCTGGACATCTGTCCTCCCGGACATTCACCCCATAGGACATCTGCTGCCCCCATAGGACATCAGCCCCCCGGACATTTGCCCCTGGACATCTGCCCCCGGATATTTGCCTCCGTAGGTCAACTGCCTCCTGGGAAACGACAAGCCTCTTCAAAATGATGTCGAAGAACTAATAACATCCTGAATTTTGTTTTATTTCTTAAAATGAAAAAAAGAATTTTAATAGGGGTTTACAGCAGGCGTGCCAGACGAATAACTGACTCTATAGATATCATACTGAAAGTTTGATATTAAAACTGAAATCAGTTAATCAAAGATACAACAGCTGAGAAGTCTTTTTCATAGTGCTGGTCAAAATTAATGTCGGGGGGGCAGATGTCCGAAGGGGGCACGTGTCCAGAGGTCACATGTGGGGGGGGGGGGAAGATGTCCTAAGGGGGCAGATGTCTGGGGAGCAGACGTCCTAGGTTGGCAGATATCCGGGGGGCAAACGTCCAGGTGGCAGGTGTCCTAAGGGGGCACAAGTCCGGGGGGCGAATGTCCTAGAACCCAGAAGTCGTGTTATTTTCAAATGTAGAAAATTCTGGAGAATAAGACTGAGACTGTTCTTAAGAATGATTGTGAATACGGACCCATGTTTTAATTCTTAACGCCACTGTCACACCTCGCTTGCAATAATAGTGTCTTTCAGAACTTTCTTTATACTAGTAAATTGCAAAACAAAACTTTGTTAAATGTCTCCTTAAGACCTGTATCATTTAGGAGATTAGAAAAAGATTGTGATTTTTGAAAGATGTTTAACTCATTACCAAGCGACAACATTCTAGGCTTGTCCAAATCAAAAGCATTTGCAACGACAAATTAAAAATGACTGAAAATTTAAAACTTGTTTTGTGAAGGGTAGAAATCATTGTAGTTAAAGGAGAAAATGCTGGTTACCAGCATTTTCTCCTTTTCCCACAATGTTTTCTAAAGGCTTCTTTCTGTGAGTCATCAAAAATAGTGATTGTGTGGTAATGGGTTAAGAGAAGTTATGGTAATACCACATAAACACTGTAGAAGGCTTTTTTCACATCTTAAGTTTTTATGTTCATTGAGAATAGGAGACCCAACTCTGTTTACCTGTGGTGGGTTGTTGGTCTTAAACTCTTTATCAGTGAATAAAATTTTCATCTTCCAATGAACAAGACAATGGAATGGAAATGAAGGACAATATTAACAGCAATTTCTCCTCCCCTCAACATGTTTTCAAAGTCTCTTAACTCGTGGTCAAAGAAACACAAAGTTTGCTTAGTAAAGAGTTCGGCTTTTTACATTAGAGGCACAGTTTTGATGTTGCATTAACTTGGATTTTCACAACTAAATTACAGGTTTGATGGGAATTGGAGGTACTCTCTTAGCCCCTGTCACTCTTGGTGGTTCGTTGGTCCTTACAGCAGCAGGAGTTGCAATATCTGTCAAAGGGTCAGTTGTTTCATCGAAGGCTGAAAATGAAATAACAACACAAACCAACCAGAAAGTAGATTACTCCAGATCTTTGTTGGGTGTTTTTAATGAACACATGAGTGAATGGAATGAAGTTGCTGAACTTCTAAGTGAGATTGTGGAAGAGCTTCGTGATTTATTTTCTGATCTGGAATTCAGGTTTTGTAACATGCTAGGGTCCATTGAAAATTGTACACACAAGGACGAATCGTCCTACAAGGTTGAGTGCTTTTTAAAATGTGTAAGCAATTTTTATGGAGTTGCAAAAACCTCCACTCATGTTGTCCGAAATGTTGACAAAATTACACGACTTGCAATGAGGGTAAGACATATAAGAACAATAGTCTTGACTGGCAAAAAAGTTGGGGATGTAGCAAAAACTGCTAAAGGCGTTGTGGTCCAGATTGCTCTAGGGAAACCGAACTGTTTCCTTTCTACCACAAAACAAGTTGTGAATACTGGACGGCAGGTTGTTACAACTGTAAAACGATCGGAAACAGTCACGAAAACTGCCAAAGTTGTATCTCTGGCTGCAGATGGTTCTGGTAAAGTCGTCCAAACAGAAAAAGCTGTCCAGTTAGTTGGCAATACGGTCACAAAAGAAACTGTGACAGTTACAAAGACAGTAAGTAAGATTGGTCTTGGGCTCGGTGTTGTCTTTGCTGCTGTTGACTTGTACCAGCTTGGTTCAGCAATTAAAGCATCAGAGTCAACATCTGATGCAGAAAAAGAACTGCGATCCTGTATCAAAAACATCAAAGAAATTACTGATCAGGTTATGAGCCAACTCGACGTGTACAAAGAAGTGATGAGAATCAAAATGTTCTTTGAAAGTCTGCTACAATATGGCAGAGAGATGGTTTTCGGCAGTACCAATTTGCCACATGAAAGGGTTAGGTCTTGCATTGACAAGATAAATGACCTGCACAATATTATGAACTAGATACCTAACAAGGAAATGACACTCGTCATTCATACTCTATCATTCCAAGTGATGTTTTTGCAACTCCATGTCATGATTTGGTTTATTGGTTTGGATTGAATAACGAAATGCCTAGCTACTTTTATGTCTTTGATTTCAATGTATAAAATTTTGTATCATCTTTCGGGAATGCAAAGATACCGTGAAGATAGTGAAGTTGACATTTCTTTTCATTGTAGAGAAATATAGGATAAAACAACCAACAAATCAAATTTAATTGGACGTACATAGTTCTTTCATTTGACAAAAGCAGAGGAAAAGAATACCAAATTATAATAGACAGGATTTTCAAAATAACTGACCTGAAGAAATCTTGAAATAAATGCATCTTGAGAATATCTATTTTCATGATAATTTGCGCAGCCATTTAGGCTATTACTACTTGTACTACTGGAACAGTGTAAAATCACCCTGTTGCGACTTAAAGAATGTGTTACGTGTAGGTTTCTCATTCAGCACAATGGTAATTATATAATCAACTTTGTTTTCTTTACATGTAATTGAACTCATTGTGTCCTGGTAAAAGAGTTTTGTTTTGCTGCAGGCTGCCTTTGAAAACATTGCTTTCCAGACACAATGCTTTCACGATAGTCATGTGTTGACGCTGGTGTTTAAATGCCAGTAATTTCCCATAACTATATGTATTTACCTTAAAGCAACTATTGATGATTTTTTATAATTAAAAAAAAAAAATAAAGTGTGAGCTGCTAGTTTGGTCCATATCGTAATGAGATAAAAAACTGAAACCTTACACACAAACTCAAATTTCTGAATACAAAGTCTTTCTATGAAATATATTGATAGACTTTGCATTATGTTTGGTACACACATATTATTCATTCAGATCTGTTAATGTGAATACTAGGAATGTTTTTAAGCATTGAATATGAACTATTTCTATTTCAATCTGTAAATGTTAAAATCTATACATGCTAGCTTATTCAGTGCAAAATATATAAACTCATTTTTTTCTAAAACCAGATATCATGTATATATTCCACTGAAAATCGAGTTATTTTCAATTGTGTTGGCATGATTAAAAAATGCGGACGGTATAGATGCAAGATCAGACTTCATGTTTAGGTTATCATGCATTTAAGCAGTAAAGTCTTATTGATTTTTTATTATGTACTTGTTAATATGTACTACTTGTGCAAGCTTTATCAGCAGCTACAAGTATTTATGCTTATATGCCTTTAAGTTGTTATGCAAGGTGTAGGATGTTGAATATTTATTTATATATGTTACGTTATTATGCACATGTACTTGTTGTACACGTCTTATAAGTAAAGTTCTGTGTATGCTTGAATGCTTTCAAGTTTGTACATACATAGGACATGTTATGTAAAGAAGCTTTCTAATTCTGTATCTGTATCCAGCATTGTCCTTTTTTCATCCAAACAATGCTTTCTTCGTCATGGTTCTGGAAATATGCTATGGTTTGATAATGTGACAAAATATGTGGAAAAAGAAACAATATTTATATGAGCAATGCCTTGTGAAAATGGGTTTTGAGTCATCTGCAAAAAGTATCGACATAGGTCAGCCTGTGCAGTCTGCATAGGCTGGCTTGGGTCGAAACTTTTTGCTATTTGTTGATTTTTTTGCCTGTCAAAGGAACAGACTACCTCATAATTTTGTGATGACTTACTTGGTATAATGCATCATGGACACACATTGAATCAAATTCTGCCAAAGCTTAACTCTTTACCACACGAAAAAATTTTAGACTGGTTCAAATTGAAAGCATTTGCAGATGACAAAATAAAGGTGACTGAAAAAGTGAAATTTGTTATGGGAAGGGTTTAACTCTTTACCACACGACAAAATTTTAGACTGGTTCAAATTGAAAGCATTTGCAGACGACAAAATAAAGGTGACTGAAAAATTCAAATTTGTTCTGGGAAGTGTAGAAAACACTGTGGGAAAAGGAGAAAATGCTGGTTACCAGCATTTTCTTCTTTTCCCACAGTGTTTTCAAAAGGTCTCTTTCTCAGGGGCGTCAAAAGTAGGGATTGTGTGGTAATGGGTTAAAACACTGTGGGGAAAAGGAGAAAATGCTGGTTACCAGCATTTTCTCCTTTTCCTACAGTGTTTTCAAAAGGCTTCTTTCTCAGAGGCGTCAAAAGTAGGGATTGTGTGGTAATGGGTTAACTCATATACACTATACACCCAACATAAAGTCTCAACAAAATGTAACTTCTAATTTATTAGTTATTACAGGGATATTGTATGAAAACAGTTTGTAATGTTGGATTGTCCTTTTCTCGATTTCCCGTTTATATGCAGTAAGTTACATGTACATGTATTTGATCATTTTGAAGTTCTTTCACTTGTTCGCTGTTGTTAATTTTCACATACATTTGAGCGCGGATCTGGGAAAAGGTGCCTTAAGGCGTCGAGTTGTGACGTAGAGATATTGCGGTTCAAAGTTACGTCATCAATTTTGTGATCGTCACATGTTTCTCTAAAAATAGTCGATAAGAGTGTATGCGAAAAATCTTGAATTTTGATGTAAAAAGACATCTGTTTCCACTGAAAATTTATTTATTATAAGAAGTTATCGTTTGTTTGAATGACCAATGTTATAAAATTTCTTTTTGATACGAGTCATTTGCATGTGAAGCCATAAATCTGGAGAGGAAATTTATGTAAACCCCCACCTTCCGAGAAAGACATCGTTATGGAGGTAAGTTTACTCTTATCGATATAAAGCCTAAGTTGCATTTCTGATTTCAAAGATGTTTTCAAAACACAATGTTGCAAACCTAGCTTTGTTTCCATTTCAGTTTATTTTTTATTCTCAACCTTAAATGCAGCTTCGTAGGTCTATGGCCGCATCAACAAGTGATCTCTACGAAATGGAAAAAAAAGGTATCCCAGAACTTTACTAGAAAACAAATCCCGCAAATGTTGATGTTAGGTAGTTTAAACCCTTATATATGGAAGATGTACCTCCTATTTATGTTTTTCTTGGGAGTCTAATATAACGAGGGCGATGTTAAGAACTGAATCATCAAAATAAACTACATGTACCTTAAACTTTGCGTTATTAGACGAAGCGTGGGTAGCGCAGTCGGTTACGCTGCCTACTCTAATTCATTTTTTAACGTAATGAGATCGGACTGTAAGATCGAGGCGCATCCATTACTGGTTACATTTTCTTCTTCTGTTTTTTTTTTTTCCATGTAAAAATGTTATTTACTTTTTTCCCTCGACAATATTTTGTTTGTGGTATTCTGATCCAACCCATTATTTCAACCCTGATGTTTATTCCTTCCTTCAGGACATAGACAGGTACTTTGGATGGACACCAATCAACACACCGGTTGGTTCCTAAGATGGCTCATTATCGTGTGCTATTGATATTTCCGATGGGGAAGATGACGAAGATCCCTACATCAAGATCAATGGACGGGTTCTACACTTTATCCAAGAATTAGGTCAATGTCATTGTACTGAGGCTAATATTGAGGACCTGAGTAGTTTAGTAAAACGGTCCCCAGGAGTCGAGCAGCGGTAACCCAGTCAGTAGCGTACAGGACCTGAGGACAGGGAGTCGTGAGTTCGACTAACGGCTTGGCCAATTTCTTTCTGTCTCAAATAATTTTGGAAACGACGTTAAATACACTACAATCAATCAATGAGTGACCAGGAAGATGGGAGAAATGGAGATTCAGAGAAAGGTGATCCGACTGCCAGTAACAACAGTCAAAAGATCTTAAATCTGGGTCACGATGGAGATTTTTAAATGAAGATGAGGAGTTTGAAGAGAGATGGTGTAAATGCACTTGAACTGTCCGTCAAAATTGACAAAGACAGGCATGATCGACCACATATAAAATATGCGCGAAATGGAGAAAAATGATAAAGACGTGTATGTAATGCGAACTTTGATTGATTTTGTTATAGAAAAACCAACAAAAGGAGAGAAAAGGAAGAGAAATAGGAAGAAGTTTATGTTTGGGGGAAATGCTTTTGTAGGACATTTTTTATGGTTGTGTTTGCCATTGGACGAAGGCAACTCAAAAATTTAATGCAGCTGAACACATGGACAAAAATGGACCTGGTGTGCGAACACATGGAAACACTGGAAAAAGAGTCCACATCCCCATAGTGTTTGAAGACATTAGAGTATCTATTCAGTTCACTGTGAACTATGCGAACGTGTATGGTCTTCCTCAGCCAGCTGCACCTCGGAGTACTGATAATACTCCTCTCATGTAATTATCTTCACTGTGAGAAAATCAGAAAGTCAGTACATAAGGAGTATATAGATTCCCTCTCTAAAATGCACGCTGTATTCAGTACTCCTCATCTACAAAGACATGGCGGAGCTGCGTGCCACACATTCGTGTAGCAACATCAAAAGACTTAAACACATTTTTTTCCTGTTCTCTTTGTAACTGATGCGTCCAGTTCCGTTTACATTGTGTACTCCAGAAACAAAGGGGCGCATTAGACTAGTTTAGATAATTTATATGGCACACATAGTTAACAAAATATTTAACCCTACATCGTTTGTCGAGTTTTTCTATGCAAAATTTTGACGACCATGGGTTAGACTGTTTTAAAAAAATATGTAGGCAAAGGAGAAAATACTTATGGCCAGTATTTTCTTCTTTTCCAACAACCTTGTATGTCCTTTTAATGACAAATCTCATCATTCGGGATATATTCAGTTTGTCGTCTGAAAACGCTTTCAATTTGGTACAGTCTAAAATATTGTCACCTGATATATACATGCACTTTACAGATAAATATTTAGCAAGCTCTTTGGCCTGAATCTTCTCTGAAGACTTTTTAAAAGTTCGTATTACATGTATTCGTGTTTATTTTGATAGTTTTGACAACCCATCTTTAGATGTTTATGTTATGTAGCAGATGCTAGCCTTGAATGACTAAAAGATAGGACATCAATATTTTAGGGATGCTGATATGTTTTCTTTTTTGTGTATTTAGTACATCCAGACATCAATATACATGTATCAATCTTTATGCATTTTTACGGAACACACAATAGAAGGTTTTGTTAGAGACTTTTTAACATTCTTTGATGTGCTTGAAAAAAAAGATGGATTTGCGTTTTGGTTCCCATTTGTAGACCAAGATCAGGCTGCAATTATATGCATGCTATTTTCTGTACATTCTCCATGATATAATTTCATGCAAATGTGCGGCAGCAAAGGAATGACACTGTTTCACTATCTCTTTGCGCCTTCATTTCAAAAATGAGCACGGCATTCCAAAAATTTTTTTTTTTTTGCCGAAAGACAAACTTTCAGACTGGTTCAAAATGAATTCATTTGCTGAGGACCAATAAATAAAGAATGTCTTTGCAAGGGTAGAAAATACTGTGAGAAAAGGAAAACACGCCGGTTACTAGCATTTTCTCATTTTTTCCAGTTTCAGAAGTCTGTTTCTTTGGGGGTCGTTAAAACTAGGGGTTGTGTGGTAGAGTTTTAACAGCATTATAAATAGATCGATAAATTTATACATGTATTTTACGTGATTCAGTCTACTATAAACCTAATAGTTTTTGCTAACATTAAAGATCAAGATCAGACTTCAAAGAATGTGTAGATATATACTGTGCAATACTTTGCAAACTGTTTTAGAAAGAAAGGAATAGTTTGATCCTGTTTTCTAGTATACCTACTATACGCTAAGAGTTCTTGCCGAAACTGATCTTAAGAATTTGAAACTGCACCATGCTCTGGAAAAAGCGGGTCTGATGCATCTACGCCATGCATATCACGCGAATCAACACAAAATTAGGGATCTATACAGCCCATATCGTCATAGAAGTGGCTAAATAATCCTGAGGTAGAATAGTCATTGAACATGCTAAAAATTCACACAAAAAAAAAAAAACCGAAAAGTCGACGCAGTTTATTTTCCACACTTCGTCGATTCTCCTTGTAGATGCATAAAACAACCTTTTACCAGAGAGCAACTTCTGTTTTTAAGTATATCTACGTTTATTTATATACCAGTAAATTTTATGGATCCAATACAAGCGTTGAATCGAATTGAATAACACACACGACAGAAAAAAAATCTACACGCAGTGAAATACGGTCCCAAATATGGAATGAGGACGTAATATTAATCCGCCATTCACGAAGACAAGAGTTACTACCATCCGCGCTGATTGAATTTATCTGCCGTCTTCAAATAAAATGTCAATAACTGCAAATCTTGTTCAAAGTTGTAGGTATATAATAAAAGAAATATTGTGTTGTAGTAACATTCATGGTGCTTGTGTTTACTTCTCTCAGCGTAAGAAAATTTTGACATCGCGCGACATCAAATTTTCTTATGCTCCACGAATTAATTACAAACACAAAGAAAGTCACTACAACATTATATTCCGTATGTATTCCTTTATATCACGTAAATAGTAATTGCTGTTTGGTAGTTTCTTTATTGAATATGATTTAAATCATTCCGAATGACGAATATGTCATATGAATATGCTCATTGTTTTTAACATTAGTAACAAGGAATAATTTATGTTGTTTGTTTGTTACTTTTCTGTCCCGTTTTTTTTTCCTATTGCTTGGCAAACTGCCTAAGTAATTAGGTAGCTAAACAGCGTGTCGTTGTCGTTTAATCCTTAGATTAAATCAAGGAACAAACTCAAGAAAAACATTTAGAGATGTGTTTTTACACTGACGTTTCACACCCACTGACAAAATGTACGCATTTTACTGCGTTTTAGAATTGACGTCGCTGACGTGACGTTCGTTAACAAAACGCATTGTGGAGGGTACCTGTATTTAAACGTGCATATCTCCGAAACTATACATCATATCGATGAAAAATGACAAACACGTCAGACAGAAATGAATCCCCTTTAATAAAATGCAAAAAAACAAAAATCGAAAATTTTGGCCATAAGGCACCTTTTCCCAGATCCGCGCTCATTTGTTTCCTTCTTTTGTCTGAGTTATACCTAGTAGTTGTATATGATTCTGTTATATTTTCACCAAATTGTTATGATTTCACCGATTAAAAATTCAAGTAGTAAAGTAAACCTCTGTTGTGTGGTTTTACGTCCAATATTCCGTATATTCTGTCGAAAGATAAACTTGCAGCCTAGCTGTTTTCACTTTAAGTATTTCAAGTGGATGGTTACGGAAGATACAATAGGTACCATTTAATTAAAGGAAATTTTAACATCCAAATAGAAAAAAAGGCCGAGTCACTACCAGTTCTCTTAGCGAAAACTATTTCAAGGCGAGTGATCGGGATCGACGTACTCTCCTACCAATGAAATTTTGTTACAATGACGTGTAAGTTGAAAAGTGGCCAGTGGCTTTGGAAGGTTGTTGTGCGAATTAATGGTAAAAGAAATGGATGGAAAGGTGCACTGGTGAGGCAGAAATTAGGGTGTGGGCTGGATATAGACATGTCTGTGTCGCCGTAAAAAATGATGAGATATTTCTTAAAAATGGTAGAAACCTTTGTGACAAAATGGGAAAGTGCTGGTTCCAAATATTTTCTCATTTTCAAGCAAAGTTTTCGATGGGCAAAAAAATCTCAGGGTCATTGTTGTGTGTTGTGTTGGAAAGGGTTAAACAGTATTCGTGATAATCTCCTGATAGGAAGAATCCCACTTTATCTAAGGGTATCTGTTCTTTGCGCTTGTACTTTTCGCTTTGTTCTTTGTAATAATTCTTAAAGTTTTTGTTTACCTGTCCTAAAAGGTACAAGTTATGCAGTTTTCTTGTTTGTCTATTTACTTAAGTTAAATTTCAGTTAAATGCGGTTCTTTACCGAGGTTCGATTTGGGTAAACCGTAGGCGTTTTTCAGCAGAGTGGTATTTCATCCCGAGGTTTTCAATAGCCAGCAAAGCCTGTCCTCGTGGTCCTCGAACAGGCGGTTTTATCTCGGCATCGTGTAGCTAAACTATTTCGGTAGCACGACGAAAATACTACTAAAACCAGAAACACAGTGGCTTACTTTAGAATAATCAAAATTATGTTAAGTTTATTTAAAGGACACATATTTGTCCCGGGAAAAAATTAAATAGAACTACACCATAAAATAAAGGAGTGATTGCTTGTAAGTCAATTGTTGCCTTTTCCATAATGTTTTTCTCGAAACTGAAATCGGAAGGAGCTTAAAAACTTAAAGTAAACTAAAAACTTGACGGCATGAATTATACTGTAAAAATACATTGAATTACATGGCCAGATCTTTCCAACTAGTATTGTGAAGAGTATGGTTGAACGAATGACTTGACTCAGGTTTTCCTAAATATTGAAAGTTTGGATTTCTTCAAATGGAAAGTAGTGACAAATTGGAAATTAAATGTGGCTCACGGGATGGGATTGGTCTAAGACGGGTAGAAAACATGGGTTGTAAAGGCCGTTTTCTACGTTGTCGTCACAACACATGATTGTGTAGTAAAAGATCAGAATTCGCAGATCGAGAAGTGAAATATAAAGTTTCATCTAATCTTCGTCATATTTCACAGTCGTATTTTTATAGATAGATATGCTCATTTACATTCACCATGAAGTGCTTTCAGTTGATTGTACAGGCATAGCTGATTTAATGGTCCTTTTTTTTTTTTAATTCGGACTAGTATAAGGTACCTTAATAGATCATGCTTTCATAGTATCTACTGCGTAAAAGGATATTAAACTTCTCCGAGAATCAAATTTTGCTCTTTAGAAAAATGGATCCGATAAAAAAAAAACTACAAGAAATTTAAAAGGTCACAACAATTGCAACGTTTGTGTGATTTACACGAGGACAAAAGCCCTTCAATGGATAGATAATAGGCCCAATTCATGATAATATCGCTTTTAAGGTGTTACCATCCTGGGTAACGGTTCTACTATTCAGTCACCACTGAATGCACTGCTCTTTTTACATTACCGCCAGTCTGAGAGCAATTACTAATAAAATTCACGCTTGCAAGCATGACACAGTGACCCTAAATAAGCGAGCTCCTACAAGTGTCAGTCGTTCAGATTTTTTGAAAAAAGACTGCAGGAGGAGCCAATAATTAATGCCGTTTAATTAGTATTTATGTCCTCTGAAACAATTCTGAAATACTTACAAACCGGTCCTCATGTCTTGAGTAATAAATAATCACCCAAAAGGTCAACAGATGTTAAGCAGCAAATCTTCCTCATTATAGTGAGTGCTGACTTCAGCGGTTTCGTTTGAAAAGACTTTCGTCGACATAAAACGAGAATTCCAGATGTCAAATAAATCTTATTCTGCCCTCCATAACTCACTGAGCTGAAATTTTGATATGCATGCATTGTTGGTATCTATGTCGTTAAGGATTCATTTTTCTCATGTAACGATGAAGCCATTTCACCATCCTGGAATTTCCAAGTATAGCCTATCTCAAACTTTTATTTAATGCTCGGACTTAATTTGTATTTATTCCCGGTTTCCCTTTTATTAATGGATTGAATGTTGTAGTTGTTCCAGTGTGGAGTGTGTGGGGAAATGGTGAAATATATGTATATTTGTGATGGCTGAAATAGATCTGGTAGCAGACAGCTATATTCTATGATAGTAAAAAGGTCTTCGATAACGGGGTGGGAAAAATTCTACTCTCTTTTGGAAAGCAAGCAATCAAATCTGTTTCCTACAACTGGGAAATATACAGGAAGGTGCAAATCTATTTCAATAGGGGAGTTCAAGAATCCGTGACTTTGGTAATTAGTCATCGTGTCTCGGTCAGACGAATTCTACGGATTCACCGCGGAAGAAACACTGTGAGCAGAAAAGGTATTTAGGAGCAAAATGTAATCTATTCTTTAACAGGGCACAGTTGTGGTAGAGAAGCTTTATAAAAACTGGGTGTAAAAAGTGCTTCTCTCTATTTGACGCGCAAGCAATCAAAACTCTTTCCTACGTGAACATAGTTCTTGTCCTGCATGCTGCTAAGTGAGCTGCCATCGCTTGGATTGACTTATTTCCTTTTGAGATACCAAACACCATTTGAAAACTGCACCTGTCTTCAGAGTTTTAGCAAATATTGCGCAGCTAGGTCCCTTCACCTCTGTATTTGTTGCGATCAATTGTCCTGGTAAAATTGCTCTAAATTGCAATTGAACGCCCACGAGTGTTATTAGATTCTTCTCACTTTAACTGACACTTCATGATTGGGACATTACGAGCGTACGTAAAATTTTAATGGATAAACGATTTAGCTCTGGAGAGAAAATAAAAACATGCCCTTTTTATGTTACTAGGGTTTACTGAGTGTATGTGTTAGATTTAACTCGTTTGTGCATGTCAATATACAAGTAACAGGTTAACGATTTTTGGAAAATACATATGACTCATTTGCAAAAAGTAAAATGAATTGCGTAGTTCTTTTTGGCTATGTGCCATGGGCTGTTGCTAGGGACAATAAGCCCGGACGTTATTTGTTCATTCTCAATTGGGACCTCATTGCAAAGACATCTATTTATTACAATCTTCGCATTTCAGAGGCGTTTAAAGGCTTTACAGACTAAAAAAAAAATAATCAAAACAACGATTTTCGGAAGACTTATTAGTTCTTGTCAAACTTGTGACTTAAACGTTAGAGCAACTGTTACACAGGTATGTATTGACATTTGTATACCTTTTATTTACAGCTATGAGACGGAGAAAAACTGATAATACCTCCCGACAAAACGTCTTTCGAAACTATGGGCTAGTTGATTGAATTTACTCAATATTAATTTTACTTCAGTGATGTGTAAATTAATTGTTACAGGAAACAAAATCGTGCTTTGTGCAGACTTGATATTCCCACTTTTGCTTTGATATTAAAAGGGCAGGTGTACCTGCTATAGCTTTTTTGTTGCTCAATATTCATCTACAGAAAGTCATAGTGACATACAGAATGAGAACTGTTATTTCCTCAATTTTTGCAATAAGAAGAGTTAAAATGTCTAAAAATATACGTTCATCTTCTTGTTTTTTTATGTTTGCATAATTTCAGGGCTATGTATTTACTTAGTCATTGCCTGACTGGATAGTTCTTTGGTTAACGTGTCTGACTTGTGGCCTAGTGGTTGTAGGTTCGATACCCGGTTGAGGCAAACAATCTCTCTGGCGATCTCTAGTGCATAGTCAATGACGTAGAAGGAAATTTCTAATCATCGTAAGCAACTCAAATTCAGAATTTGACTGTTTCAGGCCAGTCCATTTTGTTTCAAGTACTGAAAAATATTCTAAATCAAAGATTTCTTCGTATGAATTTTTACATGCAAAACGGGGACGTTTGTGTATACTAAACGGGGACTTTGTGTATACCAACCGGGGACATTGTGTGTACCAAACGGGGACATTGTGTATACCAAACGGGGACATTGTGTACAAAGAATGGGAAATCGAGTATACTAAACGGGAAGCAAAGCACCGAGTTAAAGGGTTTATCTGATATTCCATTTTTAAAGGTAAATTACCAGATATAGATCTACCTTCCAAAACCAAACTTGGGAGTAACTATTAGAATCATTTGCAAAAAGGATCCTTACTGCATACATGTGCACGCAATCATACATGTTTACCAGACCAACAGTAGTACAAACTTAATTGGTTTCAGAACATTCGGTAAAATTACGACGTAGATCTATAAGGATACTACTGTCAAGTAAAATCACAACGTCATACTGTTTAAACTTGATCTACTAACTGCTTAATGAGTTAAACCATCGGTGCTTGTATTTCCGTTCAAGAACTAGACAAGTTATTTACATGTCCGTCATTTAAGTCGTACTAAATCGTTGCAATGTCAATGATAAGTCCGCCGATCGTAAACTTTTTTTTAGCAAAGTCTCAATGGGGATGGTTTGCAGGCTAAGTATTGCATAGCTTCATAAATCTTTTCAAGAAGGAAGAAATGAAAGGCAGTAATAAATGTGCATGTATGTGTTGGTCATACACGTTATTATAAAGGCCGATGATATTTACCCGACAGTCCTGTACACACTGAAGAAAATTCATACTGCGAGGCCGACTGTCGTGTATTCAATGAAGGAAAACTCATTGGGTGCCCGACGGTCGTGCCCGGACTGATGAAATATCGTCTTGGAGGCACGATTACGTGCGCGCTATTGCCGATTTCTTCATTCAGTACACGATGCGGTCGTGTCCGGTCTGAAGAATCGGACTCTTACGTACACGTGTAAATGGGTTGGGCCAAAACGCAGACTGTTATGTGAACCGGCACGGCGTAGACATTGGAGTACACGGCAACAGTCATTTATACAGGGTGTTACAGAACAAATGCACAAGCGTAGCTGGCATCCTTTTTATACCTCCGAAGGTTCGTATTACCTTATACTGTACACCCGGCCGTCCGTCCGTTTGTAATTTCTTGTGTGCGCAACTCCTCCTACAGTTTCCATCGGAATTAGATCAATTTGAAATTTGCCACAATGGTATCCAGTCGTTTCGGCTCCCGGTCATTTCTACTCCCAGTCAGTTCGACACTTTATGGTCGTTTCGACCCATATTTTGGGCCAATTCGACCCACAGTTTTTTTGTTTTTGTTTTTCAACTAAATGGTCGTTTCGACCCTGTTCTTTTTCCCCGTCACGAACATTGAGCAAAAAAATATGTGTTTTTGTTTGCACGTTATGTTGAAAATATTTCGATATTATTATTCTTTTGTGTATATAATGAAAAATACCTCTTTGTCGATGGTTATGTTTACTTTTTTTGTTCTACTATTGCAGATACATTATCATCTTGATACACACAGCGGTGGAATTGTATTTGCGGATATTGGTAATTGAAGAAGATAGAAATGTGTTATTATGTGTTCTATGAATAGAATCTCTATGTACTTTTCTCTGTTTTTTTCATGTTGCTTGAATAAATGCTAATTATGAAACAAAATGTTTGTTAATTGGAGTTAATCGTTTATTTTGATTTGTTTGAATTTGATAATTGTATTTCGCAAATTATACCCACTGATAGATTGTTTGCTTCAAATTGTATGCCGTTGTCAACAGTTTGTTTTAAAAAATGTAATTTATTTGGAAACAGATAAAAAGTATTGGTAATTAGTTTGAGTACATGTATTCAAAGAGTTATCTAGATAGGGGTATCCCAAAAAAGTATTTAAAGCAGATGAAATTGTAATTCAGCTACATACATGTATACTATATGTGCTGTTGGAAATAATTGTATCGACTACTTAAATTTGCAGTGACAAGAATATGTTAATAGTTGTGACACAGGTCGATCAAATTCAAGTTCCTGCCAATAGAGTAATTTCAGACCCTCAGGGGCCTCTAGTTGGATAAATGGACTGAGGGGTGGGGATGTATGAATTTATGGTATTTAACACTGTCTTTAACATAGTTTCAATTACACTAGTAATTTTACGAGAAACTCGAATGTTTTCAGCAGAAGTTTTCAGTTTAGAAGAGAGCAGAATATATCGTTTGGAAGAGTGCCACTGCCAGCTAAAATTTGCTGGGCATTGTCAAATAAACATATCTGCACAGATTTGTTGTTGTACGGATTATAATAGAATATATCTGAGGGGAAAAAATCCTTTTGGCCTGTTTCTATAATTTGCCTATTTCCATATTATCTTCAACGTTTGTACTAGATTACCTTTGAAAGCTGAGTAATGGTAAAAATGCCTAACACATCACCCACCACGCCACTCTCAGGACTATCAGTCCTTTGATTTTGATAGCTTGGAAGTTATGGCCTGCACAGAAATTCAAAAGTGAAAAGTTGGCTATTTCAGAAGTCAAGCGTAGATAATATCAGAATACAAATAGCGATCCAAATTTTGGGTGTCACATGCCCAACTAGACATCATGGAGATTCATTGTGGCAAGTTTTAAGTAGATCTAATTCCCATGGAAATTGTAGGAGGAGTTGCGCACACAAATAATTGCTTACGGACGGACGGACGACTGGGTGTATAACATAATACGACCCTTCGGGCATGACACCCTGTATAAATGATTATTGCTCCACTGAGACGGTCTACGCCGTGCCGGTTCACATACCAGTCTGCGTTTTGGTCCAATCCATTAACAGAGTGTACGCAAGATCCCGTTTCTTCAGTGCAGACACGACCGCAACGTGTACTGAATGAAGAAATCTGAATTGCGCGCACGTAAGTCGTGCTGACAAGACGATATTTCATCAGTCCGGGTACGACAGTCGGGCACCCAAGAAGTTTTCCTTCATTGAGTACACGACAGTCGGGCACCCAAGAAGTTTTCCTTCATTGAGTACACGACAGTCGTCCTCGCAGTATGAATTTTCTTCAGTGCGTACACGACAGTCGGGTAAATAGTCACCTTGTGTTATAAATCGTACCTGCATGAGAGAGCTTCTAGGGTCGTTTTCAACCGACCCTTCTAGGTAGAATTTCTTGGTCTTATTCTAGTTCAGAAAGAACTTAGTGTACATATAGAACGAGGAATAAGATTAGTTGATTGATTGTTTTTTATGTCGCTCTGAATAAAACTTCCATCTTATTACAGGTCATAATAATTCATATTCATATACCGGTATATCTCCGGAACCAGGCTGGGGCCGAAAGTTTCTTGACAGAGGAAAATGATGAGTATGTTCAATGAGAAATCTGTTCACATGGCACTAAAAGTGGTTTCTGATGTTATAATTTTTAAAACTAAACAAGAAGTATATGTGTTTGTTGAAATCTTTATATTTTTACATACATGCATGTCAATGTTCATCAGAATAAAAATATATTACTCAAAAAATGTTTATCAGAAGTTCAAGTTGCCTAATATTAGAATAATGACTAGTGCCGGATCTCATTTGTTAAGTACCTTCTTCAGTATCATAGTTGTATAATTACGGAAGCACAAACTTTGCAAACATTTGAAATGCATCGTCAAATCACACGGGACGCAGACAATTCATCAAATCGTACGATTTACACATCATTACCTTCATCTAATGCTTTTCGAAGGAAGATTTTGGTATTTAGATATTTGTTAAGTATAGAATAAATCCAAAAGTAGCAGTTTGAACAACATTGCTTCCTAGAATAAGGAAACGGAAAAAGTGATTTGCCAAAAAGGACTCTGTGTACATCAATATCTGTTTGATATACATAATCAAGATATATATGGAAGGCAAGTTATTTCCGAACGTCAAAAAATTATGTGTTTGCATAGGGAAAAAAATATAAAACTCGTGTGTAAAAAATAGTTTTTTAGACTGTGAGTATAACTAATGAACTTATGTATGATAAAACAAAAGAAAAAATCAATCATACTGAAAGCTATATTTCAAACTTGCACGAGTACGAGTGTATCATTAAGGACAACAGCGGATATTAAACTTATCAGAACGAACTTGATTGCCAGGTCGTTTGTTTACTTGACTTCTTTTTGATATCAACGAAACTCCAGATCAAAAAAAAATGTTTTGATATGTACAATAATCAAAATTAGACTTATCAGGTACAGGTACATGATCAAGCAACAGCTATTTGATTAAGATATTCTTTACTAAGCACAATCTGTTTAAGTTACTGATTTCACGATTTACATGTGTTAAGAAAAGAAATTTAACAAGAAAAGAGAAGGTACCGCTTATACTAGCAAAGCTTATCTCTTTTCAGCACACCTACACACGCTAATTGTTAAAAATAATGAACAAAGATAACAAAAGAAAGAACACTAAATACAATATATTCCTCTAAAGCTACATGTATTTATAGTTACTTTGAGTTGGGTTTTTATTTTTTCGTAAGCTGCATTTCATTGTCAATATATGGTAAGGTGTAGATAATGACAGGCTATTCACCTATGCTTCGAAAGTATTTCTATTCTTTACAAAGATTTTCAGATAACCTTTTAAGTTTCGCCTCTTCAGTGTTTTTTCGTCTTCTTTTATAATCTTCAATTTTCATCTTTGAAATTCCTCCAGCCCTACGTCGGTCGAAAAAATTATGGTCTGTACAAAAAATAGACATATGCAACGAAAAGTGCTTTAATGATGTTGCGAACATAGTGTATGTTATAACCCCACGTTGTACCTCGTTTGTACCTGGGTGAATAAAAGGATTGCTCTGTTCTGTTTGGTTCTAGCCGACAAGCTGCATAATTGCGCTTCTTTCGGAAAATAATCAGACATCGATCTCTCATTTTTAATGCATTGAAGTAGATCAGACTTGGAATGTAAATATATTTTTTTAAGTGTGCGCAATGCAGTAGATAGAATTTCACCTGACCAGTTGAAGTCGTGGAAAGAGTTTCCGCTCTAGATTTGAGGTCTTTATTGTAATTCTCTTTAGCTTTGATTATACGTATATATTTGGACATATTTTTGTTACGCTATTCATACCTCCAGTGCTAGAGTTAGCGTCTGATATGCATTAGTGGTGCTAGGATCTAAACAGCATTGTTATAAATTGAAATTTCTATTGATGAGTCAAAAGACTTTTCATAACGTGTTACGAGTCCGTCAGATGCTCTAACCTCTTGAAGTAAATTCTATATTTCAAGCGCATTGTTTGTTTTTGTATGATATACAGTAGGTGCGTTTTCTACGTTGTGACCCTGTCACAAATAAAGTTTCATTACGATATGCCTATGTGGTCGAATCACCTTTTCCAATCCATCTTACCGCGACCATGGAGCTTCGAGCTTCCCATTTAATTTTTTTGTGTATCGGTGTAACGGTTTGTGGGGTGGGGTGGGCTGAAGCAGCCGACAGGAGATTGCTTATACTTCTTGGATGTAGCTGTATAGGCTGGCTATTGATTGCTAGCAATATTTATTGCTGGTATACATGTATAAATATTTTTGTGTGTGTGCGTTATGGTTTGTGGGGACGGGGGTGGAGTTGAAGCAGCATAAGTTGAAGATTGCATAATTCTTGGGTAGAACAAATAACTGTCCCCAAAAGACGATGTTACTTTTTGAATGGTCGCCTCTGGGTACAGAGACGATGAAGACAAAATCAGTCGAAAGTTCCGGACAGATTTCAATTTAAATGCTTAACATAAGAGAAAACCGTGCATTTCATCTGTTACTTGAGTTTTATACATTCCCAAAAACATTCAAAATGGCCGCCATGCACGATAAATTTTGTCAGCGTTTTTTCCCGAGATTTAGATGTTATAAACGACTTCTACAAGCTTTTTAGGTTATAAAAGATTCAATAATTTCTCTTTGGTCATGTTAGTTACTTAAATTTAATTGCATTTCGCTGCAATATGAATTAAACCGACGAACATAGAATAGCATTATAGCGCTTTATCTTTGCTGCTGGAAAATCTACGATGAACTTCAGACGGTATGGTGCATAATAAATTTCTAAATATGAAAAGAAATCACCGTAGCGTCTCATTAATGAGACTAACTTTCTTGGGGATAGCTGTATAAGCTGGCCATTGACTAGCTCCTTAATATTTGTTGCCAATGTATAAAAAATAAATTGGATCCGTAAAAATATTCTGATGTATGTTTTGTGGATATTCTTTAGCGCCCATTTATTACACCAATTTACCATGGTTGCTACTGTTTATCGATACCCCGCAGCTGCTTATTCATACCTAAGCAAAGAAGTAGGAAAGGTGATAACCCATTTCTCCCACAAAACAATTTATTTCTTTTATTTGTGCATTATAATTTTACTTTATAAATCATGATGTTCAGCCTACGGATATTACCAGACACATCATACCTCGCAGTCACAGCTTCTTTCCAATCAAGTTGTAACATACTATTTTTTTCACGATTGATAACCTCTATCTTCTGTTTCGTCTTAAAATAAAAGTTTTTTCAATGATAATGTCCCTATTTTCCTGCATGATAACAAAAATCAGATGCAGATTTCTTCGGCAATTTCCTTTCTTATATAACATCACATGCGAGCATATATCAGTAACATTTATTGCCAACCGGTTTCGCTTGAAAGCTCATCAGGGCAACAATAACAATAAATCACGTAGCAACGTTACGTTGCTACACACATAACGCAATAATTGATGACGTTATGACTTAATGTTCAATTTAGGCATACATTTATTGATAAATGATTGTTCTTTAAGTAACCTAGCTGAAACATTGTCGTTATGCATTTTAAAGAAAGGAAAGATCGAGAATTTTGGAGAAGTTTTAGAACATTTGTCTAAATGCGAACTTAAAGGCATTTGTCTTGTTAATGGGTCTCTGACTTGTTGATAATGTACTGTCTTTCTGTTTCTTAATTTGTCACCAGTCTGTCCGATGTAAAATTCCCTACACCCATTACAAATTAAAACATAAATAACATTTTTAACAGTGCAGTCCATATTTTCTGGCAAAGATAATCGGAAGATCTAGCCAACAAATACGGGACCCAACAACTAGAAAAATTCCGCTCAGCCAACATTTAGACTTATGTAGCAAAGACAACTTAAAATTTAGAATATTTCCATTCTATAAAGTAAATTCCGAAAATATTTCAGTCAGGTTAGCAAAAGAGAAATATTTTATTAACTGCTTTAAACCCAAAATAAACCGTCTTCGTTGAGACGTTTAATTATCTCCCCTGAATACTCGTCGATAACGTTGCTAACGTTATGTAATTATCTCCCTTCCGATTATATGACGTTACTCCATAGTGACGACTGATGAGGCGTTAGCCGAAACATGTTTGGTTGTATATACAGTTTATTAAACTAATACATACAAAGGCGTGTGACGTTTTATTAAATCCGTTTATCCACTTAACCTTGTGTCGGACCGGCATTTGCCGATTTATTTTCGTTTCCGTCTATACATATATCCAAATGACTGGTATTTCTTAACTTGTTAAATAAGTCAAAAGAAATCGTCAACCTGATGGTAAAAACCAAGATGTTGCCGTTTCAAAGTTATTATCGGCGGAAATTATCGCCTTATCGGACATTGTGGATACATGATCTACACCGACAGTGCAATCTGATCTTGATCTACACTATCTGCTAAAGGTTTTAGAGTCAGACTTGGCAGGAAATGATGTATCATTATTCTTCGATTTTATGTGGAGAAACAGCCGATGCACTATTTTCATGAAAAAATCTGTTATGAATTTATTTTCAGAAAGGGCTTATGTGCTACATAGCTATGAACTATCTTGTGGTCATATTTTCTTTAATTTCTTTGTTTAGGTGATCGCTGCTTTTCGCATAACTTTGACCAAAGTCGTTAAATAGAAATCATTCGATTTTTAACATGACGTTGTTTCACTATAAAATTACAAAACTGTTTCATTCAAAACTACGAAAGACCTAAAGTCTCGTCATATTGCTTACCCGCAATACCTTTTGTTCATTAACCCACTGGAAATGGCGGTAAAGTGTATGATTTTTTAACAGCACAAACGGGGACCTGCATTGACAAAGTGTATAAATTTTTTACAGCACAAACGGGGACCTGCATTGACAAAGTGTATAAATTTTTTACAGCACAAACGGGGAACTGCATTGACAAAGTGTATAAATTTTTTACAGCACAAACGGGGAACTGCATTTCAGCTGATACACACAAACTCGCATCATATCAGAATATGTGTATAATGCGTGTGTGCTGCTAACAGTCCAATCGGGGACCGCGTCAGATTACTAAATTAAATTTGACAGGTTGATAATGAGAGGATTTGGAATGCGAATTTGAACTAAAAACCAAACGGAGACGTCCCCGTTGGTTGGTGTGTATTCTTACAAAGTTCCCCGTTTGGTAGGTTTTACAAACTCACACCGCCACACACCCACACACCCACACACATATATATAATAAAGAGAAATGACACTACAAATAGTTTTTTAACGTGCAAACCTTACGCAGAGCCCAACCAGCACGAAAGCTGTTCGGAAATTTTTGAGACAACACTCATAGCAAAAGAATGATAAGACTTACAAATAAAATATTTCATCACAAACGACACATACCGGTACTTTATTACTCTATACATACCTTTGTGCAAGGGTCACCCAAGATAAATTTCTGTGACATTATTTCAAAATCTGACAAGCTGTCTCAGAAGAGAGGATTTTTAAAGAATTGCTTGGAAAAATTCCATTTGGTTGCCATGGCAACCATAGTTTTTGATGGAGTCAAATTCGATGAAGAATTTTAAAAGAGGACTTTGGTCCATATTGGCCCAGAGGTTTAGAGGCGCATGCAAGCGTATAAATATGTCTAAGATGATGAGATATTTCTTATAAATGAGAGAAACCTTTGGAACAAAAATTGGAAAGTCCTGGTTCCAAATATTTTCTCATTTTCAAGCAAAGTTTTCGATGGGGAAAACAGTCTCAGGGTCATTGTTGTATGTTGTGTTGGAAAGGGTTAAACAGTATTCGTGATAATCTCCTGATAGGAAGAATCCCACTTTATCTAAGGGTATCTGTTCTTTGCGCTTGTACTTTTTGCTTTGTTCTTTGTAATAATTCTTAAAGTTCAAAGTGCTTATGGTGAGCTTTTGTGATCGCCCAATGTCCGTCGTCCACAATTTCTTAAAACATCTTCTCCTAAACAACAGGGCCAATCTTAATGAAACTTGGCAGGAATGTTCCTTGAGTGAAGCTCTACCAAAGGTGTTCAAGGGATTGAATTCCAGCCATAAGTCTGGTTGCCATGGCAACCAAAAGGAAAAAAAAAATAGCTAAATCTTTGAAAATCTTCTTGTCTGAAACTAGAAGGCGTAGAGCTTTGGTATTTGGTATGTAGCATCTCCTATTGGACCTCTACCAAGATTGTTTATATGATGCCCCTGGGGTCAAAACTGGCCCCACCCTGGGGGGTCACAAGTTTGAAACTTAGGAACAAAGAAGGAAAACTTTAAAATTCTTCTTTTCTGAAACTAGAAAGTGCAGAGGTTTGATATTTGGTATGTAGCATCTGCTAGTGGACCTCTACCAAGATTCTTCATATGATGCCGCTGGGAACAAAGAAGGAAAACTTTAAAATTCTTCTTCTCTGAAACTAGAAGGTGCAGAGGTTTGATATTTTGTTTGTAGCATCTCCTAGTGGACCTCTTCCAAGATTGTTCATATGATGCTCCTGAGGTCCAAACTGGCCCCGCCCCGGGGGTCACAAGTTTAAAACATAGGAACAAATAAGGACAACTTAAAAAAAAAGTCTCCGAAACGGAAGTCGTAGAGCTTTGATACATGTATTTCATATGTAGCTTCTTCTAGCGGACCTCTACCAAATACGATACGATGATCCTGGGGTCCAAACTGGCCCCGCCCTGGTGGTCATAAGTTTGAACATCGGAACAAAGAAGGAAAACTTTGAAATTCCTCTGTTCTGAAAGAAGACAGAAACTTCGTACGTGTGTTCCTTATGATAGTCTGCCAATAACAATATTTTACCTTTTTTCATTAAATTTCATGTCATTGAAAAAGGGAGCTTGGTGTAAATTTTCACTATGGACGAATATCTCTTTCACTTCAGGACAAAATGTAATTAAACTTCATCTTGTTTAGCGACAGACAATAGTTATTTGATTTTATTTTATGAAACGACACATTATCAAAAAAGGGGACTAAATGTATAATTTTATTATGGACAAATTACAGTCAGTTTGCCCATCCATCCACCTTGACGGATATCTTCTAAAGTCCTTGGCATTTATGAAACTTCAAACATGTTTTCCTTAGGATAGTCTTTTGATACAATTTTCTTCTGTAAGATGTGTCACAGAAAAAGGGGTTACCTTTCACATACTGATAGATCAGTCAGTAATGTTTAGAGCTGTTAGTCTAGGGTTCCCAGTTTGCGCTGGCTTGATTACTGTCTCAGCCAACATCCTGTGACATTTGATCAAAAGTTACTGAGACAAGTCCCATTTGTGTCTTACCAATGAGTGAATGATGTTTTAATCTATCATTCGACCACCATTTTGACCAAGAAATTAATGCCTGGCCTTCCAAGTTAATTCAATCCCTTACCCTACAATTCTGACTTTCAATGACCCTGAATAAGAAAGGTTGTGAAAGCATTTTGGGAAAAGAAGAAATGCTTTTGCACATTTACATACCCTGCCAGAATTATTTGGCCTTGAACTTTGATATTTGGAATTTATCTTCATTGTAGACCTTTACTGCTTAGTACTCAGGTGAGCGATATAGGACCATCATGTTCCTCTTGTTTTTTTTACCTGACCTAAAAGGTAAAAGTTATACAGTTTTCTTGTTTGTCTATTTAACTTAGACAAATTTCAGTTGAGTGCGGTTCTTTACCGTGGTTGGATTTGGGTAAATCGTTGGCGTTATTCAGCTGCGTGGTATTTCATACCGAGGCTTTTCCTCGAACAGGCTGTTTTATCTCGGCATCGTTATAGCTAAACTATCTCGGTAACACGAGGAAAATACTACTAAAACCAGAAACACAATGGCTTATTTTAGAATAAGCAAAATTATGTAAGTTCATTTAAAGGACACATATTTGTCCCGGGAGAAGATGAAATAGAACTACACCATGAAATAAAGGAGTGATTGCTTGTAAGTCAATTGTTGCTTTTCCCATAATGTTTTTCTCGAATCTGAAATCGGAAGGGGCGTAAAAACTGATAGTAAACTAAAAAATTGACGGCATGAATAATACTGTGAAAATACATAGAATTAAGTAGTCAGATCTTTCCAACTAGTATTGTGAATAACGAATGACTTGACTCAATTTTTCCTAATATCGAACGTTTGGATTTCTTCAAATGGAAAGTAGTGGCAAATTGGAAATTAAATATGGGATTGGTCTAAGACGGGTAAAATACATAGGTTGTAAAAGCTGTCTTCCATGTTGTCGTCACAACACATGATTGTGTATTGAAAGATAAAAATTCGCAGATCCAAAAGTGAAATATAAAGTTTCATCTAATCTTTCCTCATATAGTTCACACTTGTATTTTTATAGATGGGTATGTTTGTTTACATTCACCATGAAGTGCTTTCAGTCGATTGTACAGGCATAGCTGATTTAATGGTCCTTGTTTTCTTCATTCGGACTAGTATAAGGTACCTAAATACACCCGGGGGTTACCTGATATAGGACACTCGGAGGGTACAGGAACTCGGAGGTAAACAAAGACAGTCACGGAAGAGTACTCTCGATGTTTATCCTGGTTTATTTGTAAAAGACAAACCCTTTCGAATATTAGATAGTCATATATGTTAAGTTTAGAAGGCAAATAATCTATAACCGTTATTGGTGTAAGCTTACAGGCCGTTTTACAATGAAAAAAAAAATCATCTAAACTGGAAATTTTACTATTTTGAAAATCAATTTCAGCTCTAATCGTCTCGTTGTAGGTCAAGGTGTGATTTATCGCAATACTTCTATTAGTGTCTCAAATTATAGGGTCATTTTTAAGGATCTAACATATTTTCAGTCTCCAGTATGTAAAAATCACTTATTTTAAACGAGATGATAGTGAGAGGTATCGAATTTTTGGGTATGGTAATTCTCGGAGGTATGATATGGCTAACTCGGAGAATCATCATATTCATGATATGGGTGAACTAACAGGATCCATATACTGAAGAAGGTGCTCGTTTGTCTCTGAACCTTACCAGGCTTTAATTCTATGAAATAGTGCCCTGTTTATTATAAGCCTCTGAAAATATACCTTGTAATACAACCATTAAGCAAATATCTCGTCAAGTTATTGACGAAATTTCAATTTTACTTCCAAAGAAATAGAAAGTCTTGATGAGTCAGGCCACATGGATTCGTATCTTAAGTAAAATGAACTCTTAGCCTCTGGTAGATTGCCCTTCGATAATATTTGCTATTTATTCTTCCTTGATGTTGTTTAATGGTTTTCAACAGAGAATACATCAAAATGCGTTACAAATTCCCTCTGACAGTCCAGTTTTGGAACATTGGAAGTCAGCGTGTTCATGAAAGAATGTTTGCATAAGAGTTTTGAAAGTCTTTTCAAGTCAGATATAAATGAAAATATTGTCAATAAAATACTTTCTCGCTTTCAACGGACAAACGTTCGCAATAAAAATTCTCTATCGGACGTTAAATTCACGGTGAAGCTTTCTTCCCGAGCTACCACCTTTATTAAGCGACCAGCACTAATTTTTGCCATTCAAAGTCATAAAACTTTTAACTAGCTAGAATGTTGTCCAGGAAAAACATGTCGAGCCCGCCTGACCTTGACCTTGACCTTGGGTCTTCGTGAATAAATGTTTCATATGGCATATCTACTCATGATGGAGAACAATTGTGCAAACTTATATTGAAATCCATCTAAAATTGTAGGAGTTATGGTCCAGACAAAAATTTGACCTTCAAGTGAGACCTTGACCTTGGGCCTACCTGAATGAATGTTTCAAATGGCACATCGACACGTGATGGAGAACAATTGTATCAAATTCTGTTGAAATCCATCCCCAATTGTAGAAGTTATGGCACGGGCGGACGGCCGCACGCACGCATATACACCGAGCTGTCATTGTGACAACTATGTCTCGCTCACCGCAAGCGGGCTCGACATAAATTGTTATCGCTGAAAAATCGTTTTATAAAAATCTTCAACCTATGTTTTGGTACTCACTATAATCGTCCTGTCAAGATGATTTTCACAGGTACCAATACAAAGGATTTGGTTGAATCTCGTGTAACTTTTTATCATACCAGATTTGAATCTCTTACTAGGACAAACTAGTACAAATATACATTTAAAAAAGACGTCTATGCAATATACAACGATTTTACAGCTCTAAAAGTGACAAATTTTCAGTTGATTTTTATCCACAAATGAAGTTTTAGCGTGTAGACTATGACAGCCTCTATGAGCAGTTCTAACAGGTACACAAAGCCATAATTATGAACAAAAATATGAAATAGTAATGTACATTCCAGTTTGATAAAGGTAGAATGCGAGGCTATCTACATAAAAAAGACGAATTATCATGTCGGCTACTCATCTACTTTCATTGCATACATTAGTTTAAACATATTTATTTTACATCGATTGAGAAACAAGTTCTTACAACTTATACTAATCTCTCTCGATTCTGCTTCCTGGGAACTACACCAGTACTCGCGCCGAATGTGTGGGCCACTGAAAAATCCCGAAGTTGACACCCGCTCCCGGGTATTGAACTCAGGACCTTTAGGTTATGAGGCCGACGCTCTACCTCACGACAACGGACACCACAGCACACATACATTGAAAATTTACCATCCCCTAACTACTACCTCTGCCTACCTACCGACACATTCATATAATATCACATTAACATTTTCAAAAACAATCAGCTCCCCGAAAAGTAAAAACCCCCGAGTTCCCAAACCCATACCTCCGAGTTCACAAAATAACTTTTAGAAATTACTCCGAGAATTCCCGTTTCAAATTTTGTGATACGTCGTAAATGTTTTTATGCATATAGAGTTTATCCTTATACATGAGTGCGCGATGACACCTAAGATCTGTAATAAAAAGACTGAATTTTGATTTAAAGATCGCAGTTTGTTGCTAAAATGGTATATTCGTTCAATATTAACCAGTGAATACGAATAATCTCGCGGCATAAACATTATTCCGAGTTTAAAAAAGTATATTATCTTTAAGTGACCACATAATAAGAAACGATGTTCATAAACTGTTTCATTATTATGTTGGCCAACAACCTACAACACCAATACTATCCGATGTTATTTAACATCATATTATAAATGATATAATTCAAACGCTGGTCTACCGTGACTATCTTTGTTTACCTCCGAGTTCCTGTATCCTCCGAGTGTCCTATATCGGGTAAACCCGGGTGTAATAGATCATGCTTTTATGTAAACCACTGGGTAAAAAGATATTAAACTTCTCCGAGAATTACATTTTACTCTTTAGAAAAATGGAATCAATTAAAAAAACCGTCAGAAGATTTAAAAGGTCACAACAGTTGGAACATTCGTAAGATTTACATGAGGACAACAGCCCTTCAGTGGACGGACACTAGCTCCAATTCATGATAATTTAGCTTTTCAGGTATTATCTGTTGGTTCTACTGCAACATTAGATAAAATTTCTTATTAGTTGATCAAAAAGGATTTATACAGATATATTTTTTCATATTTCTAACCGACCCGAAATTCCTTTGGTGTCTATCTTGAAAGCATTTCTTGATACTCTTGTGAGTTTTCCGTAAAGGGAGATAATTCCCCTTTGTAATGAGAATAATATAGTGGTTTTAGATTCATAAATGATAATTCTAAGACGAAAAAAGTGGCTCAGTTTAAGTAGTACAATAATACTAATTTTAATCATAGCAAAATTTGTAGGATATTATATAGTTTCATAATAATTTATATGAATATCATGTCCTCTTCGAATATCCTCAATAAGAGGAAATCCGCGGAAATCACTTGTTCAACTAGTACAGTGGCTGGAGAGATCATTCATTCTACAATCTCGCGAGCAATAATAAGAAAAATACGATTAAGTACCTGGCAACGTATATTATGTACAGAACTAATGGAGAGTTTTACAAAAAGATGTTGACTCTAACCACACTACAATATTGCAGATTTCTTAAAATTTAAAGCGGTTACAGACGACAAATTAAAGGTGATTTAAATGATGGAAGTGACTCTTTAAGTATTCTATTCTCTGTAGGATAAGCAAGCAGATAAATTTGTTTCCTAAAACAGTACGCTCGAGAGGAATATAATCGAGAAAGTCCCCCCCCCACCCCCTCTCTCTCTCTCTCTCTCTCTCTCTTAAGTCAATTTCTTTTGAAGTCTACTATTAGCCGTAGGGTTCAAGAAAACGTAACATCGGTAAGTGTAGAGTTTGGAGCAGACGATAATATTCGGTGGCAGTGAAATTCGATTCTCTGTATTGAAACATTGCGGGGAGAAAAGAAATTGTTGATTTTGTTCTTCAACAAGGTCAATAGTACACAGGCGTCTTCGATAACGGGGTGGGAAAAATTCTACTCTCTGTTTGAAAGCAAGCAATCAAATCTCTTTCCTACAACTGGGAAATATACAGGAAGGTGCAAATCTATTTCAATAGGGGAGTTCAAGAATCCGTGACTTTGGTAATTAGTCATCGTGTCTCGGTCAGACAAATTCTACGGATTCACTGCGGAAGAAACACTTTGAGCAGAAAAGGTATTTAGGAGCAAAATGTAATCTATTCTTTAACAGGGCACAGTTGTGGTAGAGAAGCTTTATAAAAACTGGGTGTAAAAAGTGCTTCTCTCTGTTGGACGCGCAAGCAATCAAAACTCTTTCCTACGTGAACATAGTTCTTGTCCTGCATGCTGCTAAGTGAGCTGCCATCGCTTGGATTGACTTATTTCCTTTTGAGATACCAAACACCATTTGAAAACTGCACCTGTCTTCAGAGTTTTAGCAAATATTGCGCGGCTAGGTCCCTTCACCTCTGTATTTGTTGCGAACAACTGTCCTGGTAAAATTGCACTTCGCTAAATTGCATTTGAACTCTCATGAATGTTATTAGATTGTTCTAACTTTACCTGATATCTGATGATTGAAACATTACCTAAAATTTTAAAGGATAAATGATTTAGCTCTAGACAGAAAATCAAAACATGCCCCTTTAATGTATCCAGGGTTTACTGAGTGTATGTGTTAGGTTTAACTCGTTTGTGCATGTCAATAGACAAGGAACAGCTTAACGATTTTTTGAAAATACACATAACTTATTTGCAAAAAATAAAATGAATTGCGTAATTCTTTTTGGCTGTGTGCCATAGGCTGTTGCTAGGGACAATAAGCCCGGGCGTTATTTGTTCATTCTCAGTTGGGACCTCATTGCAAAGACATCTATTTATTACAATCTTTGCATTTCAGAGGTGTTTAAAGGCTTTACAGACCAAAAAAAAAAAGGAATCAAAACAACAATTTTCGGAAGACTTAAAGGTTCTTGTCAAACGAAATTGACTTGTGACGTAACCCTTAAAACAACTGTTACACAGGTATGTACTGACATTTTATACCTTTGATTTACGGCTATGAGACTGAACAAAAATGCTGATATCTCCAGACAAAATATTCTGTCCCAAACCATAGGCTTGTCGATTGAATCTTTAATCCATATCAAGTGTACATCAAATATGTGCAAATTCGTTATTAGAGGAAAAAATCGTGCATTGAGCAGACTTGCATTTTTCTCGGTCATATCGTATTTTTATAGCTATAAACTTGCTGTTTCAAAAAAGATGACTACTTGAGACCTTTTTGTGTATGTGAGTAATTGAATTTAGCTCACAGTGTTCAATCTATGTATGTTATGCAGATATGATACTCAGTGACCTGTTTTCTGAATAATCTAGAATCATGAAGAACGTGTATTGGTTTTTCCATTGTGGTTATTTTTTAGAATCAGGCTCTTTACTAATCAATGATGTCATCTTTCTAGAAAAAATTAATCTAGAATTTTAGACTAGTCTTGAATTTTCCAAGCTGATATAAATAGGAGTGACTTACTGGGCGACTTTGGATTTTGGAGTTAGACTTGTGGCTTAACCCTTTCCCAAACAATCCTGGTTTTTACAGGTGAGGAATAGAAGCCTTTTGAAAACATTGTGGGAAAAGGAGAAAATGCTGGTAACTAGCATTTTCTCCTTTTCCCACAATGTTTTCCACCCCATCATATAGAAAAATCATCTTTTTAGCAACTGTTAATTTGTCATCTGCATAATGCTTTTAATTTGGTCTGGTCCAAAATTTGCCATTTGGGAAAGGGTTAAAGGATGCAGAATTAGTGAAAAGTGTTAGATTTAACTCGGGATATCAATCTGTAAGTTGGAATTATCTTTTTATTAGTCAGAATGCTCATACTTTGTTACTTTAGGTTTTAGGATCCAGAAATGCCTTTCTTTTGTAGTCTAGACATTATTCTTAATTTTGACGGACTTATTTTATTTCAACATTCTAAGATTAGAAATTGACAAAATCTCATTCAAACTTTACTCCTATTGTACTCTTTTGTCTTTGTTCATTAATAGATATTGTTAATTGTTGAAGGCTTGTTGCTGGTTTTCTTTCTCGTTACGTTTGTCTCTTAACAATAAAAGTAACGAAATCCTTAACACACACACACACACATATAGAGAAAATCTCGTCCAATGGGCTTTTAAGCAGTTTGGGTTGAGGTCTGCAAGATGCTACGTAACAAGTATATAGCCTATGGCTTTAACCTGGGCGACTTTCGAAAGTTTTCCTGAAAGTCTAAGCTATGACTCTATGGCATGGACAATTAAGATCATAAATCCATTTATTGAACGATAGTGGTGAAAGTCTATGCGTAAATGTTATGTACCTTGTATTACAGGGGTAGATCTTGTGCCTTGAAAAATGAAGATATTTGAAACACTGTGAAAAATGCTCGACCCTTACCTCGCCGAGGTTGGGCCAAAGTAGATTTGAATAGTTGGGCCTTTGAACAGTTCTTGCGGAAAAAGCTACATACCCAATATTACATTTTATGTTATATCTGTAGACATCGTATTTTTGGCAATGTTTATGGTGTACAATCGTCTACAAAAGCTCATATATACACATCATGTTGCGTACCCGCAAGTCATTGCAAAACTAGATTGCACGCAATCTTAAGATTCATTAAGAGGCTTTACTAACAAAAAAAAATATATGTCTTTACTTTTCTCTTTCTTCCTTACTTTTGATTTGCCATGCTTGATCTACATCCTTATCGGCTATAGATTTTTCAAAAATTCACCAAATTTTAAGAATGATTTATTACCGAATTACGTAAGCCGTTAGCCGACAAACTATCACTAAGAAAAAAGGATAAAAGTAAGGAATATCTATTTCTATGGTATTTCCTTAATGGGCTACGTAGCTTCTCGTAGTTTCTTTTTCATATTTTTTTTAGATTTCAAGCCAGAGTTTCACAGACACTTGTAATCATCTCACATAATTAATTACATGTACATGGGCCGATGACAAAGATTCATAATTAAATTATATCTGACGTAAAAAAAAAAGACGAAGTCACCGAAACGATATTTGAGCACTCACAATGGCATGTTTTTACTGAGGTGAATATATAAGTTAGAACTTTTAGGTCTTAAATGTAGTATTTAGATGAAATATCACCTAGATTTGGATCTTTTCACTGAAAAATGTTAACTGCATCTGTTTTCAGTGCCTCAGCAATCATAATTCGTCTGTTAGTTTCTTTAGCCCCGAATGATCGTGATATAAAACCTTAAAATCAATTTATCTTCTTTGTTTTTAAAATACAGTGTTGTTTGTCACTCGGTGTCGCCTGAACTGTCTAAGCAGGATTTCTTTTCTTGGATATCGTCATTTTTTTTATTGTATACTCTTCACTCTAACTTTTCGTCAACTCATAGATTGTAGTATCAAAATACGAAAGATCAAGTTCTTAAGTATACAACAGCTTTGATCCGACTTATTTTTCCTTTGAAATGTTTGAAATCTGCATCAACTTTCGGTGTTATAGCAAAGAACACGCGGCTAGGTCTCTTCACTTCTGCATTTGTTATGATCAGTTGTCCGGGTTAAATTGCACTTCACTAAATAGCAATTAAAAACTTATAAATATCATTAAAATTTATTTACTTTAAACTGATCTTAATGACTGGAACATTCCGTGAAATTTTAAAAGGTTAACGATTTAATTCTCGACAGAAAATGAAATCATGTCCCTCTAATGTATCCAGGTTTTACTGAGTGCATGTATATGTGTTCGGCTGAACTCGGTTGTGCATGTCAATAGAAAAGGAAAGTATTTCTCGTTTTTGGAAAATCCACATGAAGTTATTTGCAAAAATCTAAAATGTGTAGCATAGTTCAGTTAGCTTTGCAGTCAAAGTAATGTAAACACACATGTATGTCATTGATACAATACTACACTTACAATATCCCACTTTTTTTAAAGAACTTATACGGAGGTCCCAGGGTTATCAATTGTCCCTTTCTTTGCTCTGAAAATCAGTTTATGAAGAAGAAAAATAAAAATATAATAACAATTCAACAATAAAAACTGATAGAGAAAATATCGTCTGCTACCGTCATGGCTGAATCGGGTTTTGCAACTTTTGATATTGGCAAAATGGATGAAATCCTAGGGGAAACGGACTTCTTCGGTCCCGACTTAACATATTAAGATAATTGCTTTGGTTTTCACCTATCAGGAGCTGTTATTTCATAATTTAAGTTACTGACCTTTTATTTTATAGAATAAGGACCAAAATGTCTTGCTTTCATTTTATATCGAGTTTTCTCTAAATGATTAAGAATTTTACGATAGGTTTTATTGAAATCTATATGACTTGACATAACTAGTACATGAGCTAAGCTTTATATTTCTATTGACAGCCAACTCATCATCAACAGAAATTTCAAAAGGGCGCCACTTTCTCATTAATATTCCATTTTTTTTTTTATAAAAACATACAGGTTCCTGCGAAAGATCAGATTCACTATCTGCTTTTTGAAATAAAGAAGCTATTTCTGGATCATTGTCTTGGTCGTCACTTAGTTTTGACCGTGACCTTGTATCATTGTCTTCTTTAACTACAGGTGAAGATTTGTTATCCAAATCTGGGGAACTTTGTTAAGAATTCGTCTGACTTTCAGACGGGTTTTGTGAAATAGATATCTTAATTCAATTTTTAAATAAATGGCCCAACAAAGAATCAGATAAGTCAGTATCAGACTGATTTTCAGTCAAAATGACTTTCTTTGCCATAGCTCTAGTAACTACACATGAAAGGTAAAGGTCAGGAATTTCTTCCGCAGTCGGATCGGGAGATTGATCCATGCAAGGTGTGTCGATTACAAATGCATTAATAATTACTTTATCTCCGGTTAAATCATTGCCAAAAAACAAATGAACACCGTTAAACGGCAATTAATTACAAATCCATATTCTACTCCCTAAATAAGGACTCTTGTCCCAGAAGAAGTCTTCTCAGAAAAAGGCAGGACATCTGCTAAAATAAGAGATTGAGAAACTCCAGTGTCGCGTAAAATTTTAATAAGGGTAGACTGGGCAAAGTCACTTTTTAGAGACACAAAACCATCTGATCTTGGCAGGTTATATACAACTCTTTTATTTGTAGAAGACATCAACATTTCAAACTTGTTCAATATTGGCCACGGACAGAAAAATAGTTTTAGAAATTGTCTTCGTAAGGCTCGATATAATGGACACGTTAACAAGAAATGATATTCACTCTCAGTTACATTTATGTTACAGACCTTGCAAACTCTTTCTGCTCGAGGAATATTTTGATATCTGCCCGTTTCTATTTTTAAGTTATGAGACGCCGTTCGGAATTTGCGTAGGGCGATTCGTAAATTTTTGTCCGAGATAAAATTGAGATGTTGTTCTTGCGTAAATGAATGCTTAAAAATCCTGTAACAATGAAAACGTGCAGAGTTGTTTATATTTGATTACCAAGACTGATCATATATGCGTTGTTTCATGAGCTGAAAGTTTATTGATTCAATTTCTTGATTTATCCATAAGTTATTGAATCTTGAGTAATTGGAGAAGTTTTTTTAACATGATCGGCCCGATTTAGTTTATTTTACGTAAAATTAGAGTCAGCGTCTTTTTTTAACATATTGTACACTAGTCTAATAACAATGTTTTGTGGCAACTTTAAAATTCTTAACCAATAGCGTATCATATAGCACTTTCTAATAACGCTTAGAGAGACTCTTCTGAGTTCTCCGTAGACGCTTGCTAAATTTGTTGACTTTTTTACACAGAGAACTTTTCTACAAAATTTATTATATTCTACCTTTCGGCCTGTCTACACTAGCAAACATTCATTTTCAAACACCATAAAATTTTATTTGCTGATGTTTGAAAACAAACCTTTGCTAGTGTAGACCGTCACAATCAGTGTTTGGTACAGCTTGGACATCATAAATTTTGTTTGATCTGTTTTGTAATGTTTGGTGGTGTCTAAGTATATTGACCAGTCCGAAACTGTCTTTTAATCATCCCCAAATCCCTTCTTTATCCCCAAATATGGTATGGTAGTTTTTGTTTTAGTGTAGACACCCCACGGGACCAAGCTTCACCAAACAAAGTTTGCTAGTGTAGAAGGGCCTTTGAAAGCATTTGCTCACGTTTGAGTTGATGTGGATCAGGTGATGGTATGACAGTTTTAAACATTGCGAGGAGAGGAGAAAGTGTTCGTTTTGCGATGTAACCATCACAAGAAAACCTTGTGAGGTCGATTACATTCAGAGGGATACGCCTAAAACTATTGCCATACCGTTCATGTAGACAAGTTTTAAAAGGGAGAAAACATTGTGAACAAAAGAGAGAATACTTGTTGAGATAATGTTATCCTTTTGCTGCAACCTCTAGTTTTCTCGAATATGTTTGGATGTATGGTCTGATTATTGCTCACAATCACTACAAAACAGAGACTAAGTCGCTACATTTACATGGGTGTATGAATTAAGTGTCGTGATCGAACACAGTGCTTTGACTTGCTAATCTAAATGTTGGTTACATATCACTGTAAGGAGAGTTATAATGTAACCGGGCCTCTGGGAAAAGACTAAGGCCGTAGAGCTGTTTTCGCAGGGTAGAAGTAACTTCAAGTCAGAAAACATACGTTTTGATGATGGTTCAGGTTTACAACATATTACTCTAATGAACTCAACTGAATCTAACTGAACTGAACTGACAATCTGTGAATTACAGAAGGAATAAAAAACATGTTTATAAAACGATAAAAAAAACCCAGAATAAATGGATATTTTCAAATAGATACAAATCGATGAAAAGTGTCAATCGAGCTACCGTAAACCAGTCACATTTACAATTCATGAAACCGTATTAAGTATCGTATCTACATGTTTAAACATCTAACACTCCTTCTCGCTTACTAGTAAATCCTAGAAAACTGTAGAAATTGAGTAAGTTTAAAAATTGAGAGCCGTTTAGCTTATTTGTGGGCAAGGAAGACGATACCATAATTGCGTGAATGTGCATGATAATTCCAAAGGAATGACAAGAAGTACAAACAGATGAATAAAACGAGGAAATTCAACAACCAGAAAGAGTTTGGGATATTGTTACTTTTGACATATTGACAAATCAGTAAAGACAAAAATCATAGACGGCAAGCTTCACTACCACGTCTTCTCTCGTCTGCGTCAGTTTACCTTGTGATGAAATGCGGGCGTAAGGATCACGTAAACATTATTTGCCCAAAAATAGTATGGACAAGTTGAAAACTTACAACTGACAACCTGGTCATAATAAAATTGATCTTTCTTGCAGAAATGAAAAAATTAAACCTAATTATCTTTACATTCTTGCACATTATTTATATTTTTCAAGATTACCTCTTTGAAGTCAACAACGCTGAGTGTGAGGGGACAGAATCATCGATATGGCATATAAGCCTCGAAATCAACACAGGTAGGCCAGTGCCTTGACCGACAGAAGTCAAAGCATTTCTTTGTTGATTAAAAGCCCAAATGCGACCAAGAGTAAACAATGAACATTTCAAATGCATTTTAAGGCACAATCGGGCCGGCCAAATGTAAACCGTGCCGTTGATAAATTTACACTTAGATAAAACAATTTAAAGTATGGCAATTATTGTGAAGATAATAACTTGTAATTGTATAGTCGGTTCATATGTTAGCAGCTTGTCGAAAAAAAAAAAAAATAAATAAATAAAGACTAAAGTTGACAATTGCAAGGTCACTCTATCTTTTGTTTATTTTTTACTGGATTTTAATTTAATGCAAGAGACTTTCACTTGAAAAGTATACAAAATAACAGATTTTTATCTTCACAATATTTTGCATACTTCTGAGTGGTATGGCTTAAATTTAAATGCATTTTAATCAACAAACACACTGTTTACTTTTGGCTGGTACTAGGCCTTTAAATTCAAACCATACAATTTATAGGATGGATATAATAGTGAAGGTAGCACACTTTTTTGTATGGTTGGTACGAAATGTATGGATGGTTACGGCGTTTTACAAAGCCCTGATAAGCTTTGCTAAGCGAAACGGTTACCACGTTGAAAATACTATTTGTAGTGAAAAAGATGGCTCTGTTTTACAACAACTATCTAAATGAGAACTAAAAGGTCTTGTTGAAGGGTCCCTAATCTGTCGATTATGTATTGTGATTCTATTCCTATTTTTCAATCTCTTGTTTGATCAATATAACTTGGCAGCCATTGCATACTAACAGATACAAACACTTAGAAAATTTATAATCCATATATTCTTTGACAGTAAATGTTTTATCCTTGATTTTGAATTAATTTCCTTCGATAATATATTTACAGAGTCCACAGGGACAGAATGCATTTTTTAGCAGAAGATTCTGAAGCTATATCTTTGAATTCTGATTTAATCAAAATTGGTTTAAGACTTGGAAGTTGTCTCTTACTTTTAATTCATTTGGTATTTTGTAGTATTTGTGTTGATATTTTTTCAAAATTTCAAAATTATTCTTGACAATTCCAAATATCTCTCTGTTTTTAGGATTAAATGTCGAAATATATGTTATAATATTGTCACCATTTTTAACTTTTACCTGTAAAAGAGTACGTCTTGGAATGTTAAGAGCTTTACATATTCCTGCCAAGATTACTGCTTTGGGGTATTTCCCTTCGACTAAAATGTTTTTAAGTTCACGTAATCTTAACAGCAGATCTTTTTGTCAGATACTGTTGTGCAGATCCTTTGAGCTAGGGAGAACGGAAAATTGGTCTCGTTGTATTTTGGATGGTATGACCTGTAATTCATATATTGCTCAGAATCTGTAATTTTGAAATAATACCGGTGACTATTGTACAACCATTCTTTTATCACTTTCACGTCAAGAAAAGGCATTTTGTTTAAGATTATATCCATCTTAAATTTTATATCTTTATGTAATGAGTTAAGTATGTCATTGAAAACAGATACATCCAGTGAGTATGTCCAGAAAATAAAACAATCATCAAGATATATTTTCAATTGTTTGTATATATAATCTGAGAAGTTTTCGTCTTTGAGTTGTCTTATTTTTTCATAGAGTATCTCTTCTAAAATACTAAAACTAATGTTGCATATATTGGGGCAACTTTGTTTCCTATGGCTGTTCTTTTACATTGATTGAAAAATACGGAATTAAAGGAGAAATTGTTATTTTCCATTACTATTTTCAGGCCTTTCAATATAAAAGTTTGGTAGAATCTGTTATTGCCCTGATGATGGACCGGTATTTACCGATTAGTTTTTTTTTTTTTGTTTCCGTATATATACATGTATATATTTCAAATGGTAGCTTATACAACTTCAATGAAAAAGTCTTTCAAGTTAATGCAGACATGACCTGTGATGTACAAAATGTGATCTATGTTATCACGTGCAATGGTTGTGGAGAATACTACAATAGACAAACAGGTGGCAAGCTAAGAACCTGTAGAACAATCCACGCACAACAAATAAGAGATCCCACAACCAGACAAACTATAGTTTTTAAATTTTAGAGAATGATCAAACAGTGTCACAAATACTAAGAAATGCCAAATTAATCAAATTTAAGAGACAACTTCCAAATCTAAAACGAACTTTGATTAAATCAGAATTCAGAGATACAACTTCTAAAACGTCTCTGAGAAAAAAATGTAATGAGTCCCGCTGTGGACTCTGTCAACATATTCAAAATCAAGGATAACACATTTACTCTCAAAGAAGATGTGCGTTGTAAAGTCTCTAACTGTTTGTATCTTTTCGTAGGCAATGGCTGCCAATAGTTTTATATTGGTCAAACAGGAAATAAACTTGGGAATAGGATTACAAAACATAATCAACAGATTAGGGACCTTCGACAAGACAGATACCATTGAGTTATCATTTGGATAGTTTTGGTAAAAAAAATCCAATATTTTCATTTTTTTTCATTTTTTGAATGCATATCACCCGACGAATCAGCTAGAGTAACATAGGAAAAATATTTCATAAATATTTTTTGTCCAAAATTGAACTGTACTTAACCGTTGTTCTATGATGTCAAAATCACATTAGTTACGATGTTTCATTAAAGCTTTGACCTAATGAGCGAAAGCGAAACCGGATGGAACGTTGAAAATACTATTTTTAGTGTCATTTCTCTTTTATAGTTATATATATCGTTTATATAGGATTTATAATGACAAGCCTATGATTTTTATAACCGGCTTCAAAAAAATCGCCAGGAGGATAAATTAATATGAATTTAATAGTTATGAACGTAATACTTTTACGTTCATGATGTTACCCTCCTGAAGATTTTTTGAAACCGGTTGAGGATGAATCAAGTTATTATAATCATGGGCTTGTCATTATGAATACTTAACACTTTATTTCCCGTAGTGTGGGATATTCGCTGCGTAATTTATACATATAAGTATTTATAAATATCAGAGAGTCAATTAAGGGTGTGTTCCTTTAATAAATACATACTTTCTAAAAGACAGATTTTTCTTGAAATTTCCAAAGTTATAGTATTTATAATTCTGAAAAATAATTAAAATAAAAATAATACTTATCCGTACTTATTTCGTCAGATAACAGGGATGAAGGAAAAATTAGCATGAAAGCTCATTAGGAGCAATTCATCATTTTATCAGAATAATGTTCAATGAGGAAACAGCTATACTTCCACAGCTTTAAATTTCTTGCTTTTGTTTGCATGTTTGATGTGTGATGCCGTGTTAAGAGTATTTTAATGATTCCACAGCGACAGTTCATAATTCCATTTTTCTATTTTACTCATACTACCAATACTCATACAAGAAAGTCCTTATTTTGGTGCATCAATAGTGTTATTATATGTGCAAAAAAGGTGCACTTTTCATTCATTATCCTTGACAAAAAAGCATGCGCAGTAGGATGGACGTAAACATTTGCCCATAAAATGGAATCGCGATTTCCAAAAATTAGAAAGATTTTGAATCAGTCATGGAAATAAAGTGCTGAGTTTGTGTTTGGGGCCATTCCTGTCCTTTAGTGGCTGTAAATACTTGCAAAGGTGCTAATTTCGGTATTTCTGCACATGGATGTCCACACAGTAAATGGTCAGGTGAAAGAGTGAACAAGGCGAAACACTTGTTCCCTGTATCAATTTTACCCGCCACAATGGTTTCCAGCGTCACTACACGCCCCCCCCCCCGACTTACTCCAAGAAGGCTTCGGCGGTATCTGACGGATTCTTAATTTGGGGGTTTACTTTCAAAGTGGGGTTGAAACAATTTCCTAGATCGCAACTAAAATACCCGACTAGAAGCCGCTGAAAATTGCCCCTTAAGTGGGCTAGAAGCCGCACAAGAACTTTTAAGCCAGAAGCTTTTGGGGAAGTAGGCTAGAAGCCGCACAAGGCCCTTAAAGCTAGAAGCTTTTGAATAAGTGGGCTAGAAGCCGCACTAAGGCTGGAAAACAACAAGCTAGACTGAAACTAGTACAGGAGAAAGGAGCTAGAAGCTCTATTTCACTGGGGTAGAAGCCACAGAGAAAACCTGATCGATCTCTCTAGTTTCCTTGTTGTATTATACGACAACACACTAACTTATCCTGGGTAACAGACCAGTACTTTAATAAGTATAGGAGAACATTCCTCCGCCAGAATGCAGTTGGCTAAAAGCAAAACTGAGAAATCAGCATCCGGCCCAGCCAAAGGAAGACAATAATAACTTCTTGCAGCCGGTCTTCCCGCCACCACTCCAAGGCCTCAACCTGATCTAGACTAAAAGCCCTAATCGTATTGGCGGAGGCAAAGAAGGAATTGGAAAACTCCTTTAGCCATCCAACTACCACACACTGGATCCCAGTGAAGCAGTGTAGATGGATCCTTTGGAGAGGCTAAATATACTAATATAAAACGCAGACGCTGAAGAAAAGCCTCAATTCCACTTTTGTGCAATGCAACGTCAGAACTTGCCACTTTGAGCAAGGGCAATATCCTCTCCAGCAACACTAGTTAACCTGACGTGGAGATGTCTAAGTCAACCGATGAAACTGAGTGCGTTGCAGTTACACCAAGTCAGCGTGCTCTTAGGGGAGTTAGAAGCCTTAGCCATAGAGGCCGACTTACTTGCAAACACCTGAAGTTTGCGTGCTCTTTGGGGAGCTAGAAGCCCAGCCTTAGAGGCTGTCTTATAACTTCTGATTTTTAGCTTGTTTTCTTCTTCCCCTCCGTCCTCTGCCCTTTCCCTTGAGCCGCCTCTCCGGGGGCTCTCCCGGGGCTGGAGGCAGTGGGACTAAACCAGACTGGAGTGAAAGCTAAAAAGTTCCGTCAAAACGGGCTAATCTGTTGGCAAGGCTTTACTTGACTGTAGGATAGGCTAGAAGCAACATCCTTGGACACACCTACAAAGAAAGACAGGCTAGAAGCCACATGTTCCTATCCAGTAGGTTACCATTGAGTCGGAGATAATTTGCTGATGATCCATGCTGGTAAACATTCAGCATGCGACATCCACAGTTCATCCACTCTTGCAGGCCTTACACTTATATTTGTCAATAGCCAGTGCATCTGACAAGGTGGTATTGAAACTTCAACCATGGAACCACTCACCACAACAATCGCACTGAATCACGAAGCGACTATTCCAGGGCTAGCGACACAAGCAATATTTGATACCCTCCTCACTATCAGGAATGATTGCTTAATCCTGCAGTAAGGATTTGTGCTTTGTGATCCAACATGGGAGAGTCCTATCCCTACAGGGCATTAGCCTGTCATGGTTCACTACGAACACAGACTTTTGTAGCTTCACACATAGGTATGAAGTCAGTTTCTTTATGATTACAACTGGTCCCTTCCAAGAAGATGCCAGTTTTCTGGACTGTCCTTTACTAATTGCTGTATCAGGTAGATACACAACATCTCCCTCCGCATATGGCCTTAAAAGAATTTCTAAATCGTAACTTTTTTTCATACGCTTCAGCAAAGTTTTCAGATTCCGGCGAGCAGTGTCACGAGCTGATTGCATGTTTTTGACCATGTCATTGACATACTCGCCATAACCCACTGACTAACTTTTGGGACAAGGGAACTTCAGATTTGCTGGTGTATTGATCTCCGTCCCAACATCAATCTGAAGCCCTTATTGCCATAGCTATTTGCTAAAAGTACTTGTCCCATAGATCCTGTTTTTTACTTAAAAAGCACCGGACAGCATCCATTAAAGTAGGATTAAATCGTTCTACCTGTCCGTTTGCTCCAGGTCGATAAGCAGTGGTTCTAGCCTTATGGATCTGTAGAGCTTTGCATAAAACTTCAAAAAGTTTTCCGTCAAAGTTCCTGCTTTGATCGGAGAAAATCTGTAGTGGTAGACCAAAACGCGAAAAAAATATCAATATCCGCCTGATCCGTTTCCTCCCCGCGATGAGAAGGCATAGGAACAATTTCAACCCATTTCGTAAACTGGTCCACCGTCATTAGGCAGTGAACATTACCAAGCTTTGATTTAGGTAAAGGACCAATAAAATCTATATGTACACGCTCCATGGGTATTCCAGCTTGAAATTCTGTTAATGGGACCTTTCCACAAGCCTTGTTATTTTTGATCTGGTTGCAGACATTGCAAGATAGCACATAGGACTTCACCTTCTTTGAAAACCAGAAAAAAAAAACTTTTTTTTTAGTTTTGCCTTAGTCCTAGCGATACCTTGGTGCCCCGCTGAGTGTATCTCATGGTGCAAGGACAAGACATACTCTTTCAGACTTTCGGGTTTAAGGACCTCAGTCCTAGCCAGTTTAAATTTTGCTGGTTTTCTTTGTTTTTCTTTTGTAACCAGGCCTTGTAACTTTTACAATCTTTCTTGTAACGGCCGGCTTTTTCACAAAAGAAACAAAGATCACCTGGTTTGGCCTTTCTTTTTTATTTTAAGATTTAACTGCATCAGCAATGGCCTTTTTAACCTTATCTACGGTTAGCTATTTGACGGACACCTGTTCTGTAGTTTTTCTGTCCGTCAACAGCCTGGTTATGTACTGGTGGTGTTTCACCAGATTTAAGGCCTGCTGAATGTTTTTTTTTTATTTTCAAGGCAAGCATGTTTAGCAGCCTCCTTGTCCAAACAACCCTGACTAAATCTGGCAACAGCCCCCTAAATTCTTGACTTTCAGACAAGTCTTTGTAGGCTGTTGTTGCAAGGGTCTTGACCCTATCTGCCTAGTCTTCTAAAGTTTCCTCTAGTCTCTGAGAGGCAATTTCAACGGAACCAAACCTACTTTTAAGTTTTTCAGCATTTCGTTGAAAGTAAAATCTTCATCCATCCTAACTGTAATGGTGAAGAAATGTAAGGCCTTCTAGACTCCAAGTGAAATAGTCCTTACATTCCTGCTCTCCCCAGTAAAAAACCGACCAATAGCTCTCGAACATTTTTTCTGAACGAGAATCAACTCGTTTTGCAATTAAAATGTAACTTTTTTTTTTGGTAGCAGAGCCGGGTTCCCTCTTTTCAAGTCCTTACATTCCTGCTCTCCCCAGCAAAAAACCGACCTATAGCTCTCGAAAATGGCGGGTCAGGAGACGCCTGCCTGTACAACTTTAGGACAACCTGAACTGAAATCTGAGGAAGACTCGTCCGGATAGAATCCAGTCTGTCTTCTGGCAACCCTCAATTTCCTAGACTTTTTGCTTGTGCTAGTGAGTCTGGGATTAGGCGACTGAGCTAATTGTTCTTTAATGGTAGTACTTGTTTTAGAAACTTGTTCCTCCAGATTTTCATATTCCTGTGTGAGGGGCTTGAATCCCGGAGGGATACGTGCAGTTGCAGTGTGTACAGATGATTGTCTAGAAGACACATCCACAGCAGTCCTTTGACTAGAAGACAAATCAAAAGTAGCCGGCTGCTGTGCCAGTGATTGCTGCAACTCCAACTGGGTCCTTATCAATTTTTGCAAGTCTTGAATTTGTTTGGCTGTTTGTTGTTGGAGGACTTGGAAAGTTACCATATCCATCTGTGTTTTCAATGGACTTTGCCTGAGTGCAGACAAACGTAATTTGGGTGGTTTCAAATGGAGATTTAGTTAAGGTGGAGAAACCAATCTATTTAATTGCTCAGTCTGTACAGAGTGCGTAATTGGCTTTTCTATTTTTAGCATAGTAGGTCTAGTAAGATGGGTTGGGGTTTGCAAAGTACAAGCAGTCTTCGGAACAGGTGGTTATTCCGAAAGCAATTGCTTGAAACCCTGGCTTTTCTTAGTAGGCCCTTTTTCACTCTGTGACAAAAGCCTACGTAGCTAATCCTCAGTCTCACTTATCTGAGATTCAAGCTCAGCACTCTCTGCCTCTAGCAAAATCTTATCTGCCCTTTCTCTCTTAAGTTGTTTTCTAGAAGGAACACTGAAATCTAATTGATTCCAGAATTCTTCTTCGACTGCCCCCATCTTCATCATGGAAAACGCCATTTTAATCACCTGACCATACAAATCTCTACGCTAGACAATGACCATTGCTCTTTTTTGGCCAATGTCTTTAATGCTGAAGAGTTGCTCAACAGTTGCTATGTTGATTTTCATTCTGCTCATTTTTTTCCAAAGAGAAATGAATACAGGCAGTTGTGTGTGTGTGTGTGTGGGTGTGTGTGTGGGTGTGGGTGGGTGTGTGTGTGTGCGTGTGTTTAGTAAAAAAAAAAAATGCATAACCTGCAAGGAAAAAGCATGCAATATTAAACAAAGAAAGCAATGACTGGCTGTTAAATTCAAGTGCTTAGAAAGCGTACATAAAAAAAAACAGAAACTGTCTAATTGTAAAACAGGCGGATGGGGTAAGTACTGGCTTTACAGTAAATTGGGCGCTTCCTGCCTGTAAAGATTAACAGGCATACCCTAACCTGATTGAATTAGTCTTTCTTTCTTCTGTGTAAACCAAATTTATAACTGCCATGTGAACCCATCTCGGCTTGAGGCCAATTTAGGTATCACAAGGAGACTGGGACAAAACAAGTAGAACTCGCTTTAGTCTCGAAGTCAAAAGCTGTATTGAATGAACAGAACTCAATTCGATACCCTTAATCCACTACAGTTGCCTTGTTTTCAAACTGTTTTTTAAGCTAGAAACCTGAAGGGGTCTTTCTGGAATTTATAGAAGGCTCACAAAAACACAATAACAAAAACCAAAAAGAACGGAAACAATCGAAAACTTTCCTGTTTTTAATTCTCGTCGCCAATAAAGTAAATCAAGGGAGAAAAGTGTGCAACCACGTGGGACTCGAACCCACAACCCCCGCAACACTATTAGCCCAGCACTACCAAATGAGCTAGCCGGGCATCTGGTCGTGAGTCTACCCAACGTCATATATCATAAAACTTTTCCCCTTCCTGATTTTTTGGGAGTAACCAACTCCCCCTTCAGTCCCCATGGACCGCTGGTGCCGCATCCCACGTTCACCAATTTACCTCGTCGCCAATAAAGTGTGCCGAGTTAGTGTTTGTCCTTTAGTGGCTGTAAATATTTGCAAAGGTGCTAACTTCAGTATTTCTTTATCCTCTTACTTCACAGACGTCCACACAGTAGATGGTCAGGTGAGAGAGTGAACAAAGCGAAACACTGATTCACTCTATTAATTTTACACTGACTGGTAGCCAGCGTCACTTCAGAAAGGAGTTATCTACTTTGAAACATTCTGATTCAAGAAAGTGTCTAAATTTTGAGGTGGAAATTATTCATTTTGCCTAAGGAATGTGACCTTTGACAAACATGTCACTATAATAGTTGCATTGTTGGCGATGCTTTTCCAAGATGGAATTTAATGCATGGACACAATCCATTATACCAAATCAGTCATCGATTCGTTTAATCGATTTGTTGATTAACTTTAAAAGAAATTAATATACTCTTTTAGAAATACAGAGCGGAAAAGTGGAAATGTCGGTAGGAAATATTACCATACATTGCTATAAAACGTGGTATTTGATTTACACTGGCCGCTATGAGGAGACATTATTGTTGATAGCAAACTTTAACATTGTAATCATAAGGATCTTATTTCTAGATGTCCCCAGGGTTTATTCGTCCCTTGAAGGATTATTGCTAATATCAAATGAATTTCAGGCCTACGGAAGACTTTGAAGACGGATCTGATTCAGCAAGATTTGAAACCGGTGAGTATCATTATCAATTTGGCTATTTTTGACAACAATCTGACATATAGTTTGTTATACGCTCTGTTGTTGGCTTTGACGTGCAAAACTTTGATATTTTTTGATATCGAAGTTATGCTAATTGTTTATCTTCCAAACAGGAACCCAAACTAGTAAAGCAGATAACCCTTGAAATATTGATAACATAGTTTTGCTCCATTTTTGAAATAGATTTTTTACTGGAAAAGCTACTGCTGCTGACTGTTTTGTACCCACATGCCTACTTCACATTTGTGATTTTTCTGTGAAATTCTATGTAAATATAGTTATACGAATTGTTTTCTTTTTAATTTATTGAACCTCACTAAGAAAATGCAATATGTCCTTTGAAAACATTGGGAAAGACAACGCCTGTTACCTCTATTTTCTCCCTTTACCACTACGTTTCCTAGAGCCTGTGTGGTCAGCGTCACCAGAAGCTTGGGGTTGTGTGGGAAAGGGTTCTTGAAAAATTGGACAAAATATCAGACTAATAGTCTTGCGTGAACCCTTACTAAACAATGCAGTGGTTTAATGGTCCGGATGATTAATTCCGTTGAAAATATTGTGGATAAAGAAGAAAATACTTGTAATCAGCTTTTTTCTTTTTTCAAACATTTTCTTTCTGTCCTTTAAAATGACATTTCTTAGCCACATTAAAGATACGATCTGCAATTAGCCAGTTGCACTCAATTTGGTTGATTTATTGATTTTATGATGTTTAATCCGTTTTAAACATTATTTCCGTTATGTCGCAGAGGCCAGTGCACATATCCATGCCTTCCTGGAGTTTCTGTTACTAGTGTTCCGCAGAGTATTCTTTCCATGCCACTGGGTGCTTTCCCTCATAAGTATCGTGAAAAAAAACAATCAGCGGTGAGAGAGGAATGAATCCTGTCGCTATGTCTATCATCAGTCCTCGGAAAGAATTTGGCCGTGCCGTGGATTGAACCCTCGACCCCCTGTTTTCAAGTCCTGTACGTTACCGACTGAGTTACCGGGGCTTGGCTGAACTCAATTTGGACAAATCGAAAGTTTTATTGTTTAGTATAGAGTTACCGACTCATACGTCACGAACTGTAGTGGCACAATGCTCTGAGACATTCTTTCATAATTTTACGGTCTCCCAAGGCTGTTGGTTAGAGTACCTGTGAGGAGACGCAGTGTTTAGTGGTATTATTTTTTGCGTGTGTTTTAGGCAACAATTACTTGTAAATCCTTTTTTTAGCTCACCTGAGCACAACATGCTCAAGGGGAGCTATTGTGATCGGTCATCGTCCGTCTGTCCGTCCGTCCGTCCGTTAACAATTTCTTTAAAAATCTTCTCCTCTAAAACCAGATGGCCAATCTTGATAAAACTTGGCAGGAATGTTCTTTGGGTGAAGCTCTGCAAAAACTCTTAAAAGAATTTAATTCCATCCTAAACTCTGGTTGCCATGGCAACAAAATGGCTTAAAATGGAAAAAATCTTTCAAAATCTTCTTGTGACAAACCATAAGGCCGAGAGTATTCATATTTTGTATGGAGCATCATTGGGTGAACCTTTACCAAAATTGTTAAAATCATTCCGCTTGGGTCATATTTGGGCTTTGCCCGGGCGCATCCTATTTTACATAGAAACAAAAAGGGAAATCTTTAAAAATTCTTCTTCTGACAAACTATAATGGCTAAAGCATTCATATTTGGAATGTAGCATTATCGGATGATCCTCTACCAAAATTGTTGAAATTATTCCTATGCGGTCATATGTGGGCTCTGCCCGGGCGCACCCTATTTTAAAAATCTTTCAAAATCTTCTTGTGACAAAACATAAGGCCGGGAGTATTCATATTTTGTTCGAAGCATTATTGGGTGACCCCCTTACCAAAATTGTTAAAATTCTTCCCTTTGGGTCAGATTTGGGCTTTGCCCGGGCGCACCCTATTTTAAAAATCTTTCAAAATCTTCTTGTGACAAACCATAAGGACTAGAGCATTCATATTTTGCATGTAGCATCATCTAGTGACCCTTTATAAAGGTAATTAAAATATCTCCTTGAGGTCATATTTGGGCTTTGTGCCCTGGTGCACACTATTTTATATAGAATCATAAAAGGAAATCTTTTAAAATCAATTCCATCCAAGTCAACAAAATGACTGAAAATAGAAAAAATCTTCAAAAATCTTGTGACAAACCATCAGGCCGAGAGTGCAACATTTAGTGACCTATCTTCTAGGTCATAGTCACTGTATGTTGTAGATGTACTGGTGTGAGAAACAACAGGAAGCCATAATAACGTGCACCAGCCACACGGATATACATGTAACTGAAATACTGTTGAAAGTGGTCTTGAAACCCCATACAAACAAAGTAAAATATAACACTATGTACAGATGGGATCTAACCAATGTGTTCCATGTGTAGATTTCTTGGCTTCTAATTTGTTTATATGGAAGAAGGCCACTTGTGGGGGATTTCGATGTGTGCAACAAAATCTTATCAGGGTAACAATGAGATGGAATTGACTTCATGTATCACGTTAAGTCTAGAAACCGTAATTATAATGAACATTCATTAAAATACAAGGTAAAGAATATCAAATTAATCCATTGACAAACCACAGAAATTTAGACTGGTCAAAATTGAAAGATATTGCAGGCGAAAAATTTAATGTTACTTAACCCATTACCACACAATGCCCCATTTCGACGCACTAACGATATATAGCTCTAAAAAACATTGTGAGAATAGGAGAATTGTTTGTAACAAGCAATTTCTCCTTTCTCACAATCTTTTCTACCATATATGGCACTTATTTTTCTTTTTAATTACACTTTAAAATGTCATCTGCAATTTGTTTCAATTTGGACCAGTCTAAAATCTTGTCGTCCGGTAAAGGATTAAACTACAAGTCAAAAAGGGAACAAGAAACTGTGAAGAGAAAAATTGATGATAAGCAGCAGGTTTTAGCTACACTGGCCAAAGACAAAGAAGAAAATCTGTAAACATCTTCTAGTGACAAACCCCAGGGTATGCCTTATTTGAAAAGAATTAATAGCATGCCCTTGATAAACCATTAAGTTACAAATATGCTCAGGTGAGTGATATAGGACCATCATGGTCCTCTTGTTTTTGTAAGCGTAGCTCAATGTGCTGGTTTTAACCTGCTTTCTAAGGGCCCCTACCTATTTGTTAGCAAATTTACGTTGTCTATCTTTTTAAAAAATATTTCTTGTTAACTACGAATTTTCTTTGTTTTCCAAATACCCTGGTTCTCAATAAAAACAATAATAATAGCAATTTGATATTTGCCTGGAAATTGCGTTAACCTTTTTAGCAAAATCAAAATTCAATGCCGCAGAATGCTTTTGAGAACGCTGTGGGAAAAGGAGGAAAATCCTGGTTGACAAAACACGGGACTGTATGGTAAAGTGTGGTACCATTGTATAACTATAGACCTATTTTTTATGTTACAGAAGAGGATGTTTTTGACAAATACAGTAAGGTAAGATGGTTGCTTGAAGCTCTGTCATTCATTTAAAATTTACGCTGCTTAGCACAGTTCAACACCCTCCTACACAGAGTGTGGGTTAAGACCAGACTTTACAGAATGTGCAGTGACAGCCTTATTTTGTATTTATAATGTCTGATATGGTGAAGACTTTTCACATGAAACGATATCTAATACCACCAAGTTTGATTTTTCTCAAAATTTTCATTAATTGATTTGATTCGCCAATCTGAACTTTACCAAACAGTCCTTTACTTTAACAACCGAGCGAACGAAAGCTTTCAAAAACATTAAGGGAAAAGGGAGAATGCTTAAACTGCTTTAAACTTTGGCCAGTGTAAAATATTGTTGAAATGAAAAAAAAAACTTAAGGTTAAGATACTTTTAACACATGGCCTAGCCTTTCCCTCCTGCGGCTAGAAGAGCTCATGACAGACCTGATGGTTGAGGCTATAAAAAGCTTTGTGGAAAAATATGAAAAAATTGGTTACCAAATATTTTTGTGGTTAGCTAGGTTTGCAACTGCATAGAAATCAAAGTGCTGAAAGCGCTGAAGGCCTGGGCATCAGAAGAGATGAAGAAATAGGAAGAGTTCAACCTTTAACTTGCAGTCATATTTGTAGAAGTTTTAAATCTTGAAACTGCTTTGAAATTTGTACGAACTGATGAAGTTTTTACATAGTCTGTCTCTAGCAGCTGAGAAGTTGACCACAGAAAGGAAAAACAAAAATGTGTACAGGCTGATATAACGATTATTCTTGTATAGTCTTGATTTCCTTGTGTTTTTGGAGATAATTTCAGAAGGAATTTCAGTTTTGTTCCTTGGGTTGCGGTGGCAAAATATCAAATTGCCGTGTTTAAAAATGTATGGCCCATAGAGTGCAACTGAGGAAAAAAAGTGAAACACAAGAATCTCTAATGTCTTAGCAACGAATCCCATCTTTCTTTTTTTCCCATTGTAAAAGTTTCCTTATCAGCCATATATGCTCATTTTAGTTTCTATGGCAAGAAAAAAAAATTACCACATACGGGTGCTGCAGAAAGCATATTTGGGAGCTTCGGGAGCGCATTTGGGAGCTCCCGGAGCTAATCTGGTGGTGTCGATGGCGAGGGCGATGGAGTGAACAATTCAAACAGCATCAGTTACAAGCCAATAATATGAAAAACTGCAGTTTATGGTCTCTAAAAACGGGTCAACTGAAATAAACCTGTCCAGTCTCTTGCTCATAATCTTTCATAATGTTTCAAATAAAGCAAAGACGAGTCTCAAGCCCTATAAATTACGCTAGAGTACGTATATTCCATTGTCAGGGCCATTGTTCCCCATAATATTCCTTGAATAAGACGTTGAGCTGGATACGTTTTTATCGACATTAAATCAGACTCTTAAATATTACATTTTTGCCCGATGAGAGAGAGGCGGAGAGAAAGAAGGGAAAGGACAGAAAAATCGTCAGCTCAATTTTCGCATTGATTCCACTATCGTAAGATCTACTTACCAGTCTCTCAGTGAATAGGATTTTTTCCACCATATAATAATGTGACATCTGTATACAACCCACTCTGTTGAAAAATTGATTATCTTCATGCCTCAAATTACTTTTTTCACTATGTTCACTAAGTGATTCGTAAACAGTTATGTGCCATAGGATAAAAAATTGTTTGAAATAAATTTTTGAAAAAGACAGCGAATTTGTTTTATATCTGTACCAATTACTATGACCCTTACTCTGCACCGTAATCAATTAGTTTTTGGAAGGCGAGAACCTTCATATCTCAGCGGTCGGCAGTTTGCTGCAAATACCTCTGAACAGCATTATCAAAACGCCTTTCAAATACTTCGACTTCTCGAGTAAATAAGAACAAAATACTGTCGAGACTATTGTAAATTTAATCAAAACAACAAGAAAAAACTTCAAAATTTCTAAAAGGAATTGAATCGAATCCATGAAAAAGCATCGTTTTTGACAAATACAAGATACTTTGAATCGGTTGATTGCTATGATGTTGTTGCTACAGCAACACATAAGCTATAGCTGTAATCACGACCCTTGAACTAACCAATCGGATAGCTTTTTGCACTACAAATCGTTGATAGACTTGTTTTCTCTGTTGAGAACATTATTCTGTCTATATTAGAAGAAAAAAAAAAAACCTCAATGAAATAAATTCTTTTGAATTACCAAGTGTGTATATAAAATTTTCTCTCTCACGAAATATCTTTTTGTTCTATAAAAAGTTATAAAGGATATTTGTTTTTTTCGGTGAAAGATCGAAATTTATTTCTTCGAGTGAACACCATCGGTAATATGTTCACGAGTGGCGCAGCCATGAGTGAAAATATTACCGATGGTGTTCACGAGATGAAATAAATTTCGCTCCTTCAACGAAAAAAACAAATATTCTATTTATTTGATGCCTTTAACCCTTTCTGGGAGGAGCTTTATTAAAATCCCGTCGAGTTCTTTTCCGTTATTCCCCGTGGCGTATCCCTCCCGCATAGCAACGCATTACAATATTACGTCAAGCGCGTGAAATATAAGGCATATGACGTCATATTTCCTATCTGGTTGTGAGGCACGTGCAATTTACCTAGGCAACAAGAACGTGGAAATCGATATTTCCACTGGTGGTACCAGTGTAAGATCGAAAAACATTTTGACTGCTATTTCTCGATATCCTACCCGAATGCATGAAATAAGTGGTTGATATTGTGATCAATGACTAGGTTATTGTTACGCGTCACCGTGGCCTAGTTTTTATTCTGTAGACCCGTGAAAAGAAAAAGGTAAAACGGATGAAATCACAATATGTGTCATTTCAAAGTAGTTCCGGTGTAATGCAGAGAAATGACCCTCCCCCACCCCCCTACAAAATGATCCCAGAAGTCATTTCACTACGTAGGGAAATGACCCGGGTCATTATTCTATTTAGAGAAATTACCCATGGGTCTTTCCTCCACGTAGAGAAATGACCTATGGATCATCTTGTAGGGGAGGGTCATTTATCTGCATTACACCAGCCAGCCTACAGTACCGATGTATAGCAGGAGATAGCCAGGGTTCTAGTCTGATCGTTTCTTTTCTTATATACAAATATGGTCGGACTTTAAGTATGAAAACCTAAAACTTTTCAAACGTTTTAACTTCTCCTTTTGATCGTCACGGTGCTCAATTAATCATAACTATTTAACCCTTTACCACTCAATGCCGATTTGCAAAGACTCTTAAAGAGTAAGCCTTTAAAAACATCGAGGAAAGAACGGAACTTGCTGGAAACCGGCATTTTTTCCTTTTGCCACAATCCTATCCTACCAAGAACAAATTTTGTCCCTCATTTGGGCCACCCTGAGTTTGTCATCTGCGAATGCCTTCAGTGTTAAATTAGTCGAAAATTTCATCGACAGGTAAAGGATAAACGCTTATCGTAATGAAGTGTTATAGCAATCACATACCTCCATCATTATTAGAACTGAGATCTTTATGTAATATAATCCATTTTTTTCCTCGTAAAAATTTCCTTCTAGTTCACTTTTTTTCCAAGAGCACAGAGCAAGAGCCTATATCTGTGTAACTCTACACGATATGTTATTGTCGCAAAATGGAATAGGGTGTATCTCAATTGACTGTTAGCCAATCATTTTAGTTTCATGTTTCCCGACAAGCTGAAAATACATTCCGGTTAAGTGGCATAAATGAAACACAAGCGTTAATGTCAATGATCGCTTAGAACGTCAGTCTCTTTAGCAGACAAGGAAGATTAATCTATGGTCTGCACAAAATACGTAATCTTATGTCTTATCTACAGTGTGAGCTACCTTGTAATAATCCGACCAAAACAACCCTGGGTGGAGTTGCAATAATTAAGCATTTTCCCGAAATCGAAAATGCCAGATTCATCAATCTATCACTCTAAGTCATAGATTACAAGAATCATATAAACAAAGAACATCCTCGATAGTGCCTATGAAGGCAACCGACAAATGATGTTGGTTATCCTTAATAGGATGGTAAGCACTGTACGAAAAGGAGAAAATGTTCGCTGCCAGTATTTTCTGATTTTCCTGCAAGGTCACAAAATATCCTCCCTTTTTTTTAAAGCCTCATTCTTTAAGGTCATTAGAACTCAGCACATGTATTGCAATCTAAAAGTTAAATCTGTATTTTTGAACATTGAAAGGCGATTGTTTTGATACTTTTTTCCAATCTTAATAAACGCATGCATATACATGTATTTCAAAGAAATGGTAAACAAAGATAAGAAAAAAAAAAAAAAATCTTTCAACTGAAAGACAAACTTTTGACAACCTCAAGGGAAAATAAAATTTTTCGAAAAGCCTTTGGAAAGGGAGAAAATGCTAGTATCCAGTATTTTCTCCTTTTACCATTATGTTTGTGCTTTTGCTTTTTCTGAGCTAAACAGCACATTTTTTGCTGCTTTTAAATTGTCATCTGCTAACGGTTTTGGCATAGACGGATCTAATTTTTGTTATTTTCTAAAGGGTTTTGTAAAGGGTTACCGAGATGGATTTGTTTGCTTGCCAGTCCAGCAGAAAGTAGGACTTTTCCCGCAGTCACGGGGAAGAGGTCTGTTTGCTTGCCCTACCAACAGAGAGTAGAACTTTTTCCTCCCTGTTTTTTATGTACATCAAACTATTGACCCTGTCGAACAATAAATCGCCGTCTGCTTCACAAATACTTTTTCCTTAATGTTTTTACACAGCAGATCCCACTACCGTAGAAATTATCATCACACATCCTTGATCCCTGCGGCGAAAAGTAGATTTATAGTTTCCGGCTATGCTCGTTCACATTTGTAGAAAATGGAATAGATTACTTGCCTGTTCAATAGAGAGTAGGACTTTTCCCACACCGTTTTGTTGAAGACGTCCATTACTTATCTATTCGGTGGGAGAATAAATTATTGTCTGTCCCTAAAAACATTTCTCCACTATGTTTTTACATAACGGACAACGAAGATTTCGTCCGCTGGAGACATAATCAATGCTTATGTCACGCATTCTTGAACCTGCATGGCTAAGAATAGATACCCAAAAAGTTCCTGCACCGGCTTGATAAAGAACAATTTCTCTCGACTGAACGTATGCACCCCACTACTTACTACAGCTTCCACTTTGGCAAGCCAAGTCTTGCCCAAGCCAAATCCATGTTTTGCTAAGGGGTTAAAGATGTTTGCTTTCTTTGTTGTGGCCACATAGGCTGGTTTTTTACCTACTTGTTAGTATTAGCCCCAAAAAAGACAAGAACATGTAACTTGCGATTGGTAAAAATGTGGATATGTTGACATATTTCTTTTGAGGGCGCATCTGGCCTCCACCTTATGACACCAATGTACAGGGTTGCTACTGTAAATCTGTACCTACCAGCAGCAAACGGATATGACAACGGATTATCTTTTCGTTGTACTCACTGGTAATTTAATATGTTATATTTTCCATACCATGCTGTATCAATCTTGAAAAGGATATCTAGATAAATATTTCGCCTTTCAAAAATAATGTGATACAATAGGAGAAAACAGAGAGGATTGACGGCTTGGTTACGTTTCATTTCTTCTCTTTACATTGAACCAGAATAGGGTTCATTATGAATATTTCAATATGTTAATATTATTTTTAGCTCGACTGAGCACAATATGCTCAAGGGGAGCTTTTAGGATCACGCTGTGTCCGTCATGCGTCGTCCGTCGTACGGCGTCAGTAATTCTTTAAACATCTTCTCCTCCTAAACTGCTTGGCCAATTTGGACCAAACTTAGCCGGAATGCTCTCTTTAAAAACTGCTCACAGAATTTGATTTTATCAAAAATTCTGGTTGCCATGGCAACCAAATGAAATTTTTCAAGAAATCCTTTAAATATCTTCTCCTATAAGATCTCTGATTTTCAAGGATTTTCAAATAATTTCACAGATATGTTTCCTGTGTGATCCGTTTCAAAAACTTTTCGCTAAAATTTGATCCGTCAAAGAATAAAATAGCCATGGTGGAGGGGCTTTTTGCGCTAAGCGGTGTCAACAACTCTTGAAACATCTTTCCTCCTAAATCTCTTGGCCTATTTGGGAAAAAACTTAGCTAAAATGTTCCTTTGGAAGACTTCTTGTAAAATTATTCACAGAATTTGATTTCATAAAAAACCCTCTGGTTGCCATGGCAACCAAATGGAATTTTCCATGAAATTCTTTACAGGTCTTATCCTCTGTAACCGCAGGTCAGGTTTTGAAATAATTTCAGAGATATATTCCTTGGGTGACCCTTTTCAAAACTGTTCGCGAAATTTTGATCCGGCGAATAACATGGCCGTGGTGGAGGGGGAACTCTTTCCGTCCAGCGGTGTTAACATTTCTTTACTTCTCCTAGACCGCCATACCGATTTGGACCAAACTTAATTTGAGTGTTCCCTAGGGGATCCTCTTTAAAAATTGGTTCACAGAAAATGATTTCAAAAAAAAAAAAACTTTGCAACCAGATGGAATTTTCCAATTTTCCAAGAAATTCTTTTAAAAATCTTCTCGTCTGAGACAGCTGGTCAGATTTTGAAAAATTTCACAAATTTCTTTCTTATGTGACCCTTTTCAAAAACTGTTTGCCAAATTTTGATCCGTTCAAAAACATGGCCGTGGTGGTTGGCGGGGCTTTTAATGTCCAGTGATATCAACAATTCTTTGAACATCTTCTCTTCTTAAACTACTTTAGCGATTTGGACCAAGCTTGGCTGGAATGTGTCTTGGGAGGTCTTCTTCAAAAAGTGTTCACAGAATTTGACTCCTTAAAAAATTCTGGTTGCCGTGGCAACCAAATGGAATTTCCGAGAAATTCTTTAGAAGTCTTATCCTCTGAAACCATTGGTCAGATTTTGAAATTAATTCACATATCATATGTTCCTGAGGTGACCCATTTTAAAGTTTGTTAACTTTTTATCTGTCGAAAAACATAACTAAGGCAGGGGTCAGCATCTATGCACTGTATAGACTAAAAGAAATTCTTTGAAATTCTTCTTTTCTAAAATCACATTTCAGATTTTTAAATCGTTAGCAAATTTTTGATCCGTCAAGAAACATGGCTGTGGTGGGTAGAAGTTATTTACACTATACGGACATGAAGAAATTCTTAAAAATAACTTTTCGTCTGAAATCACTCGTCAGAATTTCAAGTTATTCACAGAAATGATCTTTATACTATACGCTTTATTTAGCATAGCTGTTTTCAAAGAAAACATCGAGGTATTGCCATAGCCCTAATGTTGTATATGAGTATGGCTGTGGTATTGATTTTAGAGGTGGTGACAGGTTTTGAAGTGGTCTTTACTGCTGGAATTTTCATAGTTGCTTGGCAAAATACTGATCTTGTTTCCAAAATTTCAATACTTTAAGAAAAGTTGATTATGGCCCTCCCAAAAATTCAGGTGAGCGATCCAGGGCCATCTTGGCCCTCTTGTTATATATCTCTCTCGCTTTATCTGCAGTTTGAATGCCACACTATCAAGACACCGAAGATTTTCCATGATACAAAAGAAGCAGCCGATGACATGAAGGATGCCCTGGATTCCCTTGCCAATCAGATTGCAAATATTAATCAAACTGGAAACATAGAAAAAGCTAGGGGATGTCTTTTGTCGTTGAATGGAAGTATGTATTTACTGCCAACAAACATGTTTAGAATTGTTCAAATGAAAAAAGAAAACAAATTCAAAAGGCTAGAAGACATAGTGGGAAAGGAGAAAGTGCTCGATATGGCACTTTGAAAGGATGGGACCCTCAACTAAATTTGAAGCTGATAATTTTCTGTGTGAGTATATGTTTGGGGGTGGGGTGGGGTGGGGTTAGGGTTAGGGGGGTGGGTGCGTGTGTGATACATACATGTTGTCTAGAAAATATCAGAAGGATGTGATAAATATTAACCCTTAGTTGTGGAATCAGAAGGAAAATATGCTGAAACGATCATGTCGCCCAAACCAACGGCGAATTGGCGACACGAATCGCCACAGTCCTAAACTAGTTTCCATGTCCCAGGCCACTGACCGTGCAAGCAATTTCTCATGCTGCGAAATTTTACAATTTTATTAGTATTTAGCGAAATTTCTCTGTTTTATGTACTCGTGAGTTGAGTACGCTTTCGACATAGAATGTCCCTGAATGCTTCAGTTCAATGGAAAATGACGTCATTGAGAACTTACGTCACTGTAACCATGGTAAACGTACAGTTGGATGGAAGAACTTGATGTCACTGCGATAGACATGTCATATTTCTTTCTAAACATGGATTTAAACAACTTCAAGGAAAGTAACTATGCATTTTAATGGCCTTTAGTCAAAGAGTAAAGCATATTAATTACCACAAACAACAATAAGGTTATCCTTTAACGTTACAATGAATTTATTTCGCCACAGTGATCTTTAGTGACGAGGGGATGGCTCGTTTTAACACCTGGTGCGTTTGTTTTAGAATGACAACAAACAGTAGTATATGAAAACATGTATTATTATTTATTTTAAAAAAATAATTCATTCTTTCTGCTTTAATGACAGCTAATAAAGGAAACCAGAAAAAATATGATGCAAGCTAATCGGTATTTTTGTCTCGTGGACGGCTCGTATCGGTCGACGCTGCCATTTTGGGTGTTGTGTTGAAACTGTAGTCCCGCATACAGTGTATATGACTTTTATGTATGGGACATATTATCCCATCAGATCACGAGAAATTTCTTGGCAGTATGATAAAAACCTTTGACCTTCTAACTGAACTTAGCAACTTTACCCAGCTGATCCAATAACTTCTGAGTTAAAGTCCCAAGTAATGCAATTACATGTCTTACATTATTGAAAGCTTTTAAATGAAGTTTTACAGTTAAAATACAATGGTCTTGGTAATCAAGGCTCCTTTTACTACTGTACATATATTAATATCTATGTTTTAATTTCTACAGCCACTGTTGCTCCTGAATTTCTAATCGTGTTTTAATTGTTATAGCCATTGTTACATTTTTCATTTCTTGTAAGACTTCCCATAAAAATGCGAAACGAGACGATTGAAATGCCCCAGTAAGACCAGCATCAAATAGCGGCTTTAAAAAACTGCGATATTTCTATGTTGAATGAGAGAATTTATTGTAATACCACATAAACACTATCGAATATTGTTTTTATAACGAACTTTGCATGTTTGATCACAATAGGATACCTAGACTCCCGTAACCGTACGTGGTTTGTTGATCGCGAACTCTTCATCAATGACTCACAATGTCTACAAAGCCTCCTAACTCAGGGTCGAAAAAGCGCAAGCGTGTCTTGTTAAGATTTAGGGACTTTTATATTAGATGCACAGCATTTATATTGCATTAACTTGGATTTTCACTTCTTGCAGGTATATGGGGAATTGGAAGTGTTCTCCTCGCCCCACTTTCAGGTGGTGGTTCATTGGCTTTGGCAGCAGCAGGTGCTGCTTTGTCTTTTACAGGGGCAGCTCATTCTTCGAAGGCTGAAAGTAAAATTGCAGCACAAATCAACAAGAAACTAGACTCTTCCAAACATTTGTTCGATGTTTTTAATAAGAAGATGGATAAATGGAACGAAGTTGCTGAACTTTTGAGCGAAATTGTGGAAGAGCTTCGTGATTTATTTTCTGATCTGGAAGACAGATTTTGCAAAATGCTAGGGTCCATTGAAATTTGCACATACAAGGATGAATCGTCCTATAAAGTAGAGTGTTTCTTTAAATGTCTAAGCATGTTTCTTGGAGTTGCAAAAGTCTCTACTCATGTTGTCCGAAATATTGAAAAAATTACACTACTTGCAAGGAGGGTAAAACTTGTAGGAACAATATTAAAAACAGGCAAAAACGTCGGTGGTGTAGCAAACTCTGCAAAAGTCTTTGCACTCAATGTTGCTATTGGCAAACCCAGCACAGTCTTCACTTCCTCAAAAACAGTTGTGAATACTGGTAGGCAGCTTATTACATCAGTTCAACGATCGGGAACCTTCTCACAAACTACTAAATTTGCATCTCTGGCTGCAGATGGTTCTGGTAAAGTTGTCAAAGCAAAGGGAGCTGTCGAGGTAGTTGGCAAAACAGTCTCAAAAGAAACTGTGACAATTACAAAATCCGTAAGTAAGTTAGGTTTTGCACTCAGTGCTGTCTCTGCTGCTGTTGATGTGATAGAGCTACGTTCAGCACTTAACGCGGCAGCTTCAAAATGTGATATCGAAAAAGAATTGCGAGCTTATATCCAAAACATTGACAAAACTACAGATCAGACTTTGAGTCAAGTCAATGTGTACAAGGAAGTGATGAGAATCAAAATATTCTTTGAAAGCCTTCTACAACATGAAAGTGAGATGGTTTATGGTGAATCAAAATTGCCACATGAAAGGCTTAAGTCTTGCGTTGACAAGATGGATTACATATATGACATTATGAACTAACTACGCAATAGTAAAATAACGCCGGTACTATTGACGTTTTAGCAACTCCATAATTCATTTTTTATTTTGATTGAATAATGAAATGAATGACTAACTGCGCCCATGTTTTTAATTTTTCTATAGGAAAGTTTGAACCATCTCTCAGGATCCAGGAGGCATGATCCCATACTGTGGAAATAGTGAATTGTCATTTCTTTTCATTATAGAGAAATTAGAATGACATAACTAATACGGCAAAATTAGTTGCATGTTTACAGCGACTTCTTTCATTAGACTGAAGCAGGGAAAGAGAATACCTAGATTATAAATAGAAAGGATTTTCAAAAGAATTATACAGAGGAATTTTTGAAATGGGAACAGGACATTTGCCTCCTGGACATCTGCCCCCCGGACTTTTGCCCCCGGACTTTTGCCCCCGTAGGACACCTGCAGCCTGGACATCTGCCCCCCGGGCATTTGCCCCAGTAGGCTATCTGCCCCCTTAGGACATCTGCCCCTTGGACATCTGCCACCCGGACGTTCGCCCCCGTAGAACATCTGCCCCTGTAGGACATTTGCCTCCCGGACATTTGCCCCCGGACATCTGCCCCCCGGACATTGGCCCCCTTAGGACATCCCGTCCCGATCATTTGCCCTGGTAGGACATCTGCCCCTGGATATTTGCTCCCGTAGGACAACTGCCTCCTGGAAAACGATACGCCTCTTCTAAATGATGTTGAAGAACTAATAACATCCTGAATTTTGCATTATTTTTCTTAAAATGCAAAAAAAAAAAAGAATTTTTTGTCGGGGTTTACAGCAGGCGTGCCAGATGAGTAACTGACTCTATAGTTATCATACTGGAAGCTTGATATTAAAACTGAAATCAATTAATCAGCCAAATTTTTCAACAAAATAGCACTTAACGATACAACAGCTGAGAGATCTTTTTCATAGTGCCGGTCAAAATTACCATGTACAATATACATGTATATCTTAAAGTTGCTTTTTTGAAATTGTCCCTTAAAGGAGCTAGACGTCCAAGTTGTAAACAAACTGAGGGGGCAGATGTCCAGGGGGGCAGATGTCCTACAGGGGCAGATGTCCGGGGGGCATATGTCTGGGGGGCACATGTCCTAGAAGGGCACATACCCTAGAGGGGCACATGTCTGGAGGGCAGATGTCCTAGGTTGGCAGATGTCCGGGGGGCAAACGTCCAGGTGGCAGATGTCCTAAGGGCTTAACGATACAACAGCTGAGAGATCTTTTTCCTAGTGCCGGTCAAAATTACCATGCACAATATACATGTATATCTTAAAGGTGGGTATTTAGAATTTTTACATCTCACCAAATCAATAAATATATGTATCAATGAAATTCATATGAAAAAAATAATACAAATCATCAATAATTAAGATTCATAAAATACCCCCCAAAAATTTTTTGATGGTGTTCCCTTAAAAGGCTACGTAGCCTCTTAAGGTATTTTTAGATTTCGCACCAAAAATCAATAAATCATTGTGGGAATGTCAAGTGACTGGCACATGACTCATAACGCTTAAATTCCATTACATAACAAACATGTAATAATTATTTTTCATAATGTCTTCTTCGGGCGCTATGTTTGAAACTTTGTCTGTGTATTCCTGTATGTAAATGAGCGAATTGATCATCTAAAAATAGAACGTGTCTCCAGTTGGTGTCAACCTGGGCCGTAGTAAATCTCTATTTTCTCGTGTTGTCAGATATTTTTTGACTACTAGGGTTTTATGAATGAAAATGAAAAGGCTTTGGGAATATAAGGATGATTTTTTTGCATTTATGTAAAATTTTCGTCCCAAGATCTGAAGGGCCACCTTTAAAGTTGCTTTTTTGAAATTGTCCCTTAAAGGAGCTAGACCCTCTTGAAATACATGTATCTTAACCCATTACCAAACTACAATATTTTAGATTGGTCCAAATTGAAAGCATTTGCAGACGACAAAATAAAAATGACCGAAAATTTGAAATTTGTTTTGTGAAGGGTAGAAAACATTGTGGGAAAAGGAGAAAATGCTGGTTACCAGCATTTTCTCCTTTTCCCATGGTGTTTTCTAAAGGCTTCTTTCTCAGGGGTGTCAAAAGTAGGGATTGTGTGGTAATGAGTTAAGAATATCTATTTCATGAAATTTTATGCCGATATTCAAGTTAGTGCTAGCAGTAATGCCGGTGTAACGCAGAAAAATGACCCCCATTATAAAATGACCCCCGGGTCATTTCTCGACGTAGAGGAATGACCCACGGGTCATTTTTCGACGTAGAGGAATGACCCGGGTCATTTTTCTACGTCGAGAAATGACCCGGGGGTCATTTTGTAATGGGGGGTCATTTCTCTGCATTACACCGGCGCAGTGTAGAAATCAACATGATATGAGTTATAGAATATTTTATGTGTAGGTTCCTAGATTTAAAATAGTGATAATGATAAAGCAAAGTTTAGTTTCTACACGTATAAATAGACTCATTATGTCCTTATTAAATAGTTATATAGCGGACTGTCTCTGAAAACATTGCTCTTCAGCCAAAATGCTGTCACCTGCAGTCATGTATTGACCCTGCAGTTTTTGCCACTATCCCATATCTATTTATGTATTTATCTGAAAGTAATGGTTTTCCATATTTAGAAAAAAAAAACATCTAAGAAAGGACGGAAAGTTTTTTTTTTTTAATTTTTTTTTATAAACTTTATTAGCCAGGTATATTGGGTAGAGAAGGTCGTGGCCATCCTCCTCTATCCTTACAACAATCATTATTATTTTCATCAGTCATATTATTTTGTCTTATCCTGCTGACTAGACGACTACTTTATCGAAATTTGTGACTTTGCGAACAGTGCAGATCAAGATTCGAGTGTACTGCTGTGTAGAGTAATTTTGGATTTCACTGTTCGCTATGATGACAATTAAGTTGCAGGATCAGAATTAATCAAATGCTTGAACTGTTCAGAGATCCAGATAAGGTTTTGTGGTTCAATTTTCTGTACAGCTCTAAATTGTAAATTGACAATTGTTTTTAACATACTATTTTGAAACAGTTTGAAACTGAAAAAACCTGCAAACGACAATTCCGAACTAGCTGAAATGTTATTGTAAGTTGTTGGTTTTAATAATAATAATAAAAAAGAAAAACAGTGCGGGAAAGTGTGAAATTAATCTTTAACTCTTTACCACACGACAAAATTTTAGACTGGTTCAAATTGAAAGCATTTGCAGACGACAAAATAAAATTGAAATTTGTTCTGGGAAGGGTAGAAAACCCTGTGGGAAAAGGAGAAAATGCTGGTTACCAGCATTTTCTCCTTTTCCTACAGTGTTTTCAAAAGGCTTCTTTCTCAGGGGCGTCAAAAGTAGGGATTGTGTGGTAATGGGTTAAAAGCTATTTCACCCCTTACCACAATATTTTTTCTCCTTTCATTTCATCATTATTCTCTTTTTTTTTCAAGTTTGTTCTGTAATGTAAAAGCTTAAAAAAGCTTAAGCTTACATTAAATGTAATTTAATTAATTATAAAAATTCAAAGTCTGGTGATTATACATGTACTGATAAATTTTGCAATATGCCTGTTTTATATCAATTGTTTCAATGCTGTAAAGATAAACTCTGTTAATGTTTGTTCATTGTTAAATATAAGTTATTACAAACTGTAGTCCAACTCTTTCAACGCAAACACAATAACTCGGTCTCTTTTAGAACTAAGACTGAATATTATAAATATATTCCACTCATACTCCAATGATCTTTATTCTTATCGGCTTGATTAGACAAGCGGAAGGTAAAGATGTAAGACTAGACTTTATGTTTTGATTATCATGCATTGAGAAGAAAAGTCTATCACAAAAAATTCATCTGTTTAAATTATTATTATGTTCTTTTAATTACATGTATATCCTTATAAGTCACTGGTGATTGTTATAGCTTTTATAATTTACATACCACAAATATCTAGAGAGCATGAAATCATTTTTAGCGATTAATTTCACGTTTTATGACGTGGTCAACATCAGTAACGACGTCATTTTTAGTCCATATCCAACCAGATCGAATAGATTTATTTCGTTTAAAAAACGCACATATTTTTCAATAAGAGAAAAAAAAAATAGACGTGATAAAAGAAGCTAAAGTGAAGAGAATAAAATATATAGGATAATTGTTTGTTGAAACAGACAATTATCTTCTATGTCGTAAGTGCAATACTGTTGTTTACTTCACGCTTTTCGGTGGTTTATCGGGAAATATAAATGGATAACTTTAAGGTTTGGTTATTCATGTTTACGACATCTGGCACAAAGGTAATCGATGAAAAATTCTCTTCGATGTATCCCAGCAAACTCGGCCAAATGCATTTGCCCAAGTATCTCCTTGTTTAGGGAACACTACATATGTACTCGTATCTAAATATCCTAAAAGTTCGAGTAGATGTAATTATGTTTGCACCGACCTTTAGTAATATAATATGTACATTTATAGTAGACGAGTCCTATTTATGAAAACCCATCTCCAGGTCAACTTACCTGTAGATCATTTTGAATTTACATTTTTTTGACACCGGTCTTGTCAAGTAAAGAGGGGGTCAGCTTTAAAGTAAGTTGTAGTTTAAGCTCATTTAATCCTATAAGTGACTTTTTAGCTCACCTGAGCACGAAGTGCTCAGAGTGAGCTATTGTGATCACTCACCGTCTGTCGGCGTCCGTCGTCCGTCCGTCCGTCGTCCGTCCGTTCACATTTTGTTGTTTACATTCTAGCATCTACAAATATCAACCAATCAGCACCAAAATTGGTCAACATATATATGACCATAAGATCTCTGATGAGTTTGATTATGGGTCGAATTAGAACATCTGGAATTATTTGCCCTTGAATTAGAAAAACAATGCTATATTTCACTTTGTTTACACACTAGCATCTACAAATATCAACCAATCGGCACCAAACTTGGTCAAAATATATATGACCATAAGATCTCGGATGAGTTTGATTATGGGTCTATTGGAACCAAAATGCCTGGAGTTATTTGCCCTTGAATTTGAAAAATTGCTATATTTGACATTATTTACTCTCTAGCATCTACAATTTTAACCAATCAGCACTTAACTTGAAAAAAATATATATAACCATAAGATCTTGTAAAAGTTTGACTATGGGTCAAATCGGATTAGAACGACTGGAGTTATTTGCCCTTGAATTAGAAAAATTGCTATGTTTGACTTCGTTTAACTCTAGCATCTACAGTTATTAACCAATCAGCACAAAACTTGGTAAAAATATACATGACCATAAGATCTCAGATAAATTTGATTATGGATTTAATTGGACCAGAACAACTGGAGTTATTTGCCCTTGAATTCGAAAAATTGCTATATTTCGCTTTGTTTACACTCTAGCATCTACACTTTGATCTTCATTTTTACAGGATTTCTTGCTTGCCTGGAACTCAACTTCGAAGTCCCAAGTTAAATTGCGACAATTTGCTGCACTTGTTTCATTATCATTTGGCCTTGAACCATGATATGTGGTATTTACATGTATCTTTATTTTAGACCTTTGCTGCGTGGTACTCAGGTGCGCGACATAGGACCATTATGGTCCTCTTGTTGTCAATTTTGTTCGATTAAATTTTTGTTAACTAGATTGTTACGTAAATATATATACAATCAAACTACTGACAGTTCTAAAAAGCAGCGAGCTGGCGATTAATTATTTGGTGACAGGTTTCCAGCAATAATTTATTGAGGAAAGAGTGTCTTTAAGCATAAGTGTATATTACTGTGGCCCAAGGGAGACAGCTTTAAAAAACTAGAGGCCCTGAAAGCTTGAAATCGCTCTAGTGGCAGTGATTTTGCTTTTATGCTAGAAACAGTATGTATTAATGATGAAAAAAAAAAATCACCACAAAAATGTGTTCTTACAACTAGGCTTTAAGACAGCATATGAAAGCATGATGAACTGAATAAACACTGAAAATTGTTAAAGTAAATTTCTCAAAACCAAATGTTTGGAATCCAGGCAAATTTGATAGCATTTCAGTACACCTTGTATTTAACATTCCTAGAAAAAATTCAAAGAAATTTGATTAATAATGTGGACTTTGTTGGGAAAAAGACACCAAGGCATCAAATGGCTAATTTTCCTGAATAGTTTAACAGATTTTCTTCACTATTAAAGAGTTTAATCCCTTGATGAATCTTTGCAAGTTTCAAAAGAATTTAATCAACACTAAGAACTTTATTGCCTAATCAAGAAATGGAAATTTTCAACTTTGAATTGCTGCTTTTCGCATACTGATTGTAATAATTTCTTTTTAAATTAATAGAGTTCTAGCTGTTAATGGGACAAAACAACTGTGCAAGCTTCATGAAATTCATACTACAAATGATGACTTCATCATGTGAGTGGGAAACTTAAAATGGCTACTTTTCCAATAATGTTAGTTTAATTTTTTTCAAAATCAACAGGGTTAAAGCTATTGTTGAGGTATACAAACTTTGAAAAATTCACGACAAGGGGCCATGATGGCCCTGAAATCGCTCACCTTGAAATCGCTAGATTTTTTTTCAAAATCAACAGGGTTAAAGCTATTGATGAGGTAAATAAACTTTTAAAAATTTACGACAAGAGGGCCATGATGACCCTGAATCGCTCACCTCGATCTTTTGACCAAACAATACCCGTTATCAATCTCTTTCGAGATATTATGACAAAACATTCAACCAAGATTTTCAAGAGTTATTGACTCGAAATGGCCCTCTTGCAAACAGGTGAAAGACCAACATGCTGACCAATTTTCATTAGTATTCCATTTAAAATGAGGCCTCTAGAAAGTATACAAGGTTTTCGTAGAGCTGACCTAGTGACCTAGTTTTTGATGACATTACAAATTTTCGAAATCTTTCAAGATATTATAAAGAAAAAACAATCTGAACAATTTTCAAGAGTTTTTGACTAAAACTGTGGCTTCTATAGCATACACAAGGTTTTTTTAAGAGTTGACCTAGTGACCTAGTTTTTGATCAGTTATTACCAATTATCTAACACTTTTGAGATATCACTTAAAAAATATTCTGACCAAGTTTCATGAGTACTGGACTGAAAATATGGCCTCTAAAACGTGCAATATGTTTTTTCTAAGATTTGACCAAGTGACCCAGCCTTTGACCCCACATTACCCATTTTCAAACTCATTCAAGGTATCACCAAGGCAAACATTCTGTACAAGTTTCAGGACTATCAGACTAAAAATGTGTCCTCTAGAGCGTACACAAGGTTTTTATAAGATTTGACCCATTGCCCTAGTTTTTGACCTAACATGATTCGTTTACAAAATCCTTTGGGATATCATCAAGACAAATATTCTGAGCAACGTTCAGGAATTTTGGATTGTAAATATGGCCTCTAGAGCATACACAAGATTTTTCTAAGATTTGACCTGGTGACCCAGTTTTTCATCCAACATGACCCATTTTCGAAATCATCCAAGATATTGTTAAGGCAAACATGACCTAGTTTTTGACTCAACATACCCATTTTTGAAGTCATCCAAGATATTGTCAAGGCAAACATTCTGACCAATTTTCAAGAGTCTTGGACCGAAAATGTAGCCTACAGAGTATATACAAGGTTTTTCTAAGATTTGACCTGGTGACATAGTTTTTGACCAGACAAGACCTATTTTCAATCTCAATCGAGATATAATCAAAACAAAATTTTGACATATTGTTTTGAGCTTTGGACTGAAAATGTGGCCTCTGGAGTGTACACAATGTTTTTCTAAGATTTGACTTGCTGACCTAATTTTTTACCACCACATGACCCATTTTCAAACTCATCCGAGATATTATCAAGGCAAACATTCTAACCAATTTTCAAGATTATTGGACTGAAAATGTGGACTCTAGAGCGTACATAAGGTTTTTCAAAGAGTTGACTTAGTGACCTAGTTTTTGACCCGACATGACCTACTTTCGAAATCGTCCGAGATTTTATTAACACAAACATTCTAATCAAGTTTCATGAGTATCGGACTGAAAATGTCGCCTCTAGATCATGCACAAGGTAAAAACGTGGCCGACGGACAACGCAAGATGGACGCCCGACACAGTACGATCACAATAGCTTACCACAAATAAAGATTTTATCATGTAAACAAGCAATGAAAATGTTCAACTTTAAAATGGCTACTTTTCCCATGCTATTTTTTTTTTCAAAATTAATAGGTTTTAAGCTATTGATATTATAAACAAGCTCTGCAAGATTCATGAAAATCCAACCACAAATGGAGACTTTATCGCGTAAACAAGAAATGAAAGTTTTCAACTTGAAATGGCTACTGTTCCTTTACTGTTAGTTTGATTTCTTTTATCAATAGGGTTGAAGCTATTGATCTAACAATATCTAACAATAAATGTAAACTTAATCGCATAAGCAAGAAATGGAAACTTTCAACTTGAGATGGCTACTTTTCCCATACTGTTAGTTGGATTTTTTTCAAAATCAATAGGGTTCAAGCTATTGATTAGATAAAGAAGGTGTAAGAGTTTCACAAAAAAATCTGATCACAAAAAAAAAAAAGTTATTGGTGAGATAAACAAACTGTGCAAGATTCACAAAAAAAATCTGACAACAAAATGCAGATTTTATTGCGTAAACAAAAACTGGAAATCTTCAACTTTAAATGACTACTTTTCCAAAACTGTTTGTTGATTTTTTTTTTTTAGATTAATAGGTATCAAGCTATTTGTGAGATGAACAAACTGAGAGTTAAAAAAAAAAAACTGATTACAAATGCAGACTTGATCATGTAAACAAGAAATGGAAATTTTCAACTGGCAATGGCTACTTTTTTCACATACTAGTATTGTGTATTGGATTTTCTTTCCAATCATAGGGTTGAAGCTCCTGATGAGATAGACAAACTATGCAAGTTGCACGAAAATCTGACAAAAAATGCAGACTTTACTAATAGACTGGCGGACGGACTGACAGACAACAGAAACCCCACCATTACATAATACTTACTGGCTTTCAGCATGTATAAAGAGACACTCTGTGATACAGTTTACAACATTTAATGAATGTAGACATGAATGTACATGTACGATATATGTTGTTATTTAACTCTTTACCAAAGGCCAAATTTGACAATGGTCCAAATTGAAAGCATTTGCAGACAATAAATTAAACGTTGTTGAAATGGCCATTTCCTTTTTCCATGGGTAGAAAATGCTGTGGGGGAAAAGGGAAAAATGCTGCTTACCAGTATTTTCCCCTTTTTGCAAATGTTTTCAAACGGCCTCATGAGAAATTTTCAGACCAGTCTATATTGAAAGCATTTACAGAAGACAAGACAAATGTGATTGAAAAATTGAAATTTGGTTCGGAAAGGACAGAAGACATTGTGGGAAATGGAGAACAATGTGACCATTGCAAACATACGTACGGTATACGACTTTTCTTATCTTATACACGTTTAATATCACTTTTGGGTGACGTCGTTTTTGACGTAATTTTGTACGTATTTGATACAAGTAAATGGGTCATATGGATACTACTGTGGGTGCATTTATGAATGTTTTTGCATCTTGTGATCTATATTTGTGAAATATCGTTATGTGGTAAAAAGAATCTGATATTCATGGACTTTTGAGATAAGATTTTATTATACTCGTCAAGGAAAATATAAAATTTCCCAAGATTTCTTCAATACAATCTTATATCAAAAGCCCACTCATGTAAGATCCTATATACATGTATCTTCAAGCTTCAAATTACTTTTTTCACTATGTTTTTACAGAATGATTCGTAAATCATCTATGTGTCATAGGGTAGAAACTGGTTGTAATAAATCTTGGAAAAGATAGCGAATTTGTTTTATGTCTGTACTAATTACTATGGCCCTTACTCTACTTCGTAATCAATTAGTTTTTGGAAGGCGAGAACCTTCATATCTCAGCGCTCGGCAGTTTGCTGCAAATGCCTCTGAACAGCATTAACTAAACGCCCTTCAAATACTTCGATCTTCTCGAGTAAATAAGAAGAAAATACTGTCGAGACCATTGAATTTGTTTTATGTCTGTACTAATTACTATGGCCCTTACTCTACTTCGTAATCAATTAGTTTTTGGAAGGCGAGAACCTTCATATCTCAGCGCTCGGCAGTTTGCTGCAAATGCCTCTGAACAGCATTAACTAAACGCCCTTCAAATACTTCGATCTTCTCGAGTAAATAAGAAGAAAATACTGTCGAGACCATTGTAAATTTAATCAAAACAACAAGAAAAAACTACAAAATTTCTAGAGGGAATTGAATCGAATTCATGAAAAAACATCGTTTTTGACACATACTAAATACTTTGGATCAGTTGATTGTTACGATGTTGTTGCTACAGCAACACATAAACTATAGCTGTAATCAGTCAATCGAAACCTTCTGAAATGACGTCGTTCGGACCTAATTCCACTCCTCAACGCATTAACAAGTAACCAGAGGGATCATATTTGTAAATTTACGACCCTTGAACTAACCAATCGGATAGCATGTTGCATTACGAATCGCTGAGAGACCTGTTTTCTCTGTTGAGAACATTATTCTGTCTATTTTAGAAGAAAAAAAATCAATGAAATAAATTCTTTTGAGTTATCAAGTGTGTATATAAATTGTACTCTCTCACGAAATATCTTTTTTTTTCTATAAAATAATGTGGTTGATATTGTGATCAATGAGTAGGTTATTTTTACGCGTCAGCGTGGCCCAGTTTTTATTCTGTAGACCCGTGAAGAGAAAACGGTAAAACAGATGAAATCACAATATGTATCATTTCAAAGTAGTTTGGTGTAATGCAGAGAAATGACCCCCCCTTACAAAATGATCCAAGAAGTCATTTCACTACGTAGAGAAATGACCTGTGTCATTATTCTACGTTGAGAAATTACCCATGGGTCATTTTGTAGGGGAGGGTCATTTATCTGCATTACACCAGCCAGCAAACAGTAAGGATGTATAGCAGGAGATAGCCAGGATTCTAGTCTGATCTATTTAACCTTTTACCACTCACTGCCGATTTCCAACGACTCTTAACGGGGAACTTGCTTGAAACCGACAATTTGTTCCTTTTACCACAATCCTATCCTACCAAGAACAAATTTTGTCCCTCATTTGGGCCACCCTGAGTTTGTCATCTGCGAATGCCTTCGGTGCTAACTTAGTCGAAAATTTCATCGACAGGTAAAGGATAAACGCTTATCGTAATGAAGTGTTATAGCAATCACTTACCTCCATCATTATTAGAACTGAGATCTTTATGTAATATAATTAATTTTTTTCCTCGTAAAAATTTCCTTCAAATTCACTTTTTTCCAAGAGCACAGACCAAGAGCCTATATCTGCATTACTCTACACGATATGTTATTGTCGCAAAATGGAATAGGGTGTATCTCAATTGACTGTTAGCCAATCATTTTAATTTCATGTTTCCCGACAAGCTGAAAATACATTCCGGTTAAGTGGCATAAATGAAACACAAGCGTTAATGTCAATGAATGCATAGATCGCTTAGAACGTCAGTCTCTTTAGCAGACAAAGAAGATGATTCTATGGTCTGCACAAAATACGTAATCTTATGTCTTATCTACAGTGTGAGCTACCTTGTAATAATCCGACCAAAACAACCCTGGATGGAGTTGCAATAATTAAGCATTTTCCCGAAATCGAAAATGCCAGATTCATCAATCTATCACTCTAAGGGTTGACCGAGTCATAGATTACAAGAATCATATAAACAAAGAACATCCTCGATAGTGCCTATTAAGGCAACCGACAAATGATGTTGGTTATCCTTAATAGGATGGTAACCACTGTGTGAGAAGGAGAAAATGTTCGCTGCCAGTACTCCCTGATTTTTCTGCAAGGTTTCAAAATATCCTCCCTTTTTTTTAAAGCCTCATTCTTTAAGGTCATTAGAACTCAGCACATGTATTGCAATCTAAAAGTTAAATCTGTATTTTTGAACATTGAAAGGCGATTGTTTTGAAACTTTTTCCAATCTTAATAAACGCATGCATATATTTCAAAGAAAATGGTAAAGAAAGATGAAAAAAAATTCAACCGAAAGAGAAACTTTTGACAACCTCAAGGTGTGACATAACGGGGGAAAATAATTTAAGTCAATCCTCTTTTCTACATTTTAATTATAGGAAAAGAATGCCGAAGCCCAAGAACAATCTCTTCAGAAAATCTCCCCAAAAATCTCTCTCTACTTCTGTGCCCTTTACCTTATATACTATCTGGAAACTGAACCGCTCACCTACTGGCAATGTTCCAAGTCACCTGAACTGCCCACGCACTGGCAATGTTCCAGGCACGCCGTAGACGTACATAGCTCAGGTGAATATAGTTCGAGTCATCCTAAAATGGGTAACCCAGACAACGATAGTGTTACATTCCTCCCCCTCTTACAGAAACATTTTCCAGTTAGAAAATGTCTGAAAACAAAAAGCATAGCAATATGTAAAAAAAACGTATTTACTATTGCTAACTAAAATCATGAAACTGTCTCAAACGTAATAAAAAGAGTCCTAAATCTGAATGCATTACTTGTCATAGTTGCGGTAGTGCGCCAAATTGACACGTATAGTAAGATAACTTATGTTTATGAAAGTTGTTCTCTTTTTTTTTTTACTGTAGATCTTTACTGGAAATAAATATAACCAAGAAAAATCAATAAATAATCATTCAAATAATTAGTTTTATGAAATGCATAGAATGAAATCATAAGTTTGAACTATATAAAGGTCCACTAGAGTTCTGTGCACATTTTCGTTTCACACCACAGCACTTTTTTTGATAAATCCTTGATAAAAAAAACACTTATTGGGCAGCCCTTTGCTGCGCGTCACATTGTAGGGTCCTGATGCTTTCTGGCGTCCTTGGTGATGGTATCTGGGGCGACTGTGAATGTTGAATGTGTTGACCGGAGCTGGTGGACGCCGTCAAACTAGCGTCCGAAACAGATGCATTGGTCATTGTCCCAGTGGTAATCGTCCAGTGTGAAGGTACGCGGAAGCCCGTTGTCGCCAAGGGAATGTTGACTGGATGGTCAACTATGTAGTTTCTACTGCACAAAACGTCAGCAACTTCGAACCCAATGTCCGTCGATAAGTGTCCAATGTACCTGTCCTCCAGGTACAGTAGTCGCGTTCGCAACACCTTTTCCACTAGTGCTGACACTTCGTGTGAAATTTTATTCCAGTTAGGATTCATCATTTTTTTTTTCGATAAATATCGTGCAAAGAAGATATTGAGAATGAATCTGTTTTTCGTATGATTCTTCTTAAATACGCTGTAAGGGAGTAATCATACTACATTGTAAGGTTACACATAAACATAAAAATAACTATCTAGTTGATAAGAATAGTTCTGCTATGAAAACTAATTGGTACAGTTTTTTTTTTACTGGTTCTTTGTACATATATTTCTATCTAATTAGCGGAGTTTTTCCAGTACAGGTGCGGATATAATCGCTTTCTGCTAGGGGGTGGCTCATTGGCAGACACCTCGGCTGGTGGTAACGTTCCACCCGACTTCATCTCTTGAAGCTCGATCTCGGTCGATACCGTAGGTCGTTGCCGTTTCTTTTGCGCATCACGCAAACAATTTGGCAGACATTTATATTTACAATTTTTATATACACAACACAATACAATAATGATCAATACTACCAGAACAAGCACAAGACTAACATAAAACCAAGGTGAGAAAGAGGGCTTTGTCGAAAGGTCGATATCGTCGACTGAGTCTATTTGAGATATCAGGTTAGTCAAGGACATATCATTGATTTCAGCCAAAGTTTTAGGAATCTGAAATTTCGTTTCATTAGGAAACTTGTCACGCAGCGGTTTCCAGATTAAATCTTTGATACGAGAGAAATTCGCCATAGTTAAATCCAGCGTATTGTTATAAACAGTCGTTGACCTACCCACAACAAAAGGCGTACTTATGGTGAAGTATTTGTTTGTAGCTGTACAACCAGGATTCACCTTTATTAGGTCACGCGTTGGATGTGTTTGTAATTGTTGAAGTCGTCCGTTACATACAACAGCGAAGTTCAATCTAGTATGGGACACCACAACCCAGGAGATGCCAAACAAGTGTTTAGTTAAAGGCAACTTTTCGTTAGTCACGGTTGCAGTGCAAAAACGATTGTGCATACCTTGGTCTGAGATGAACATGTTGATCAGGCACGTCCGGCTCAGGCTAACAGGAAACACAGAACTTTGAACTTTACAAAACTTAACATTGTTATAACTGCAAACTCGAAGTTCTTCGCGTGATAATAGCTGGTAAGTGGTTCGAGATTTATCTATTAGGAAACCCGGTGCTTCTAGACCGAAAGCAGCAAGTAAATCTAAATTGGAATTATTCCCTTGTATATTGAATGAGAATTTTGAGACCACAGGTAAGGTAGTTGCTTGATAAACATCATACAACTTGTCCATCCTTATCAGTGGAATTGAAAGTATAACCATTATTTTTCCTTCTGTGAAAAATGTAGAGCTTGTTAGATATCTATAAAATGTCCATAAATCTGTTTTCGGGTTGCTGATTAGTGAAAGAAGATCCGGTAAGGATTCCTGAATTTCAAGCAATAAACCTCGTAACTTAATTGGATGGATAATACGAGTGGATATTTTTCCAAACATCAGTTGATCTAATTGTGCTTGAAGGTTCATTATGTAAAATCTTGCATCTTTTAATAGTAATTTGACTTCATCTAATATTAAGCTTAGTCTCGCATAAATTTCCATGAAATTCCTATTTTGCGATATGCCTCTCACAAAATCATGTTGAATCTTGTTAATCCTTCCGTCAATGTCATGAAGAGTCTCGATTATTTCCAATATAGACTGTCTATTTTCCCTTATTAAAACCCTTGATTCGTTAATTACAGATATACTTTTTTCGACTACGTGAATTATTCGTTTTTGATTTTTTGCAAGAGCAGATATCTGATTTTTTATGTGATCAAGGTCTCGTTCACTTACGACACCGAATAGCCATGATAACCCTTCACCTATAAATGGAAGAAGAGAACGCTTTGTTCTTCTAGAAGATGTACCATTGTCCAAATGCTTAAGGAGTTGTTGTACTTCTTCACCTATTTTGTCCTTAAGCTTACTGAGAAATGCTGTCTCTCGTTGTAAGCCCATAAAAATGTTACGAAATGTCTTTAGCTCTTCGATAATTTTAATATGTTCTGACAGAATGGTCCCTAAGGTAGTTTCAGCGCACTTTATGTCCGTTGCAACTAAAGACATAAAATGTTCGAAACTATCAAAATCAATGACAAGTGTAGCAAGCCACTTTGCCCTGGTAGATGATACTTCATTGTTTTTATGAAAAATAACACTATCTCTTATGATAAAATCACAAACGATACGCGAGTATAAGCACACAAAAACTGCCAAAAAGTTTAGCGTGAAATGCCACATGGTTATCTGAAACGATAATAAATATACACTAGTTAAGCTATTGGCATTCCGAACCCGCGAAGCCTTATCAAAACACAAACATGGTTTTAATCTAGTTAGACTACAAACCAAACTCACACAAAACAAGTCTTAGTCCGAAAAGTACGATTCTGTTGAAGAATCATAAGCAACATGATCCCATCGTTGATTCTTTGACCGAATTCTTTCTCTTAATTCGGCTAATGGTATATCACTTTCATTCGAGCTGGCATTATCTCGTTTCCTCTGATAACGCTTAATTACTCGACGTTTCTTATCAGTTTCTTGTTCACTAATTGAGTCTGTATCTGATTCTGAAGACACAGGTGGTAACACATAATTAGTTGGCCTCAGTTTCTTACCTGTCTTATCTTTAGGAATTTCCCACTCATTTAATTGAGCTAATCTTTTTAATGCTGGGCATGAGCTTTCGATATTTCACCCGTTAATTGTTTTTTTTATTATGAAGGTAACTGGAGAAGTCTGTTCAATTATGCGAAAATAAGGTTGCCATTTTACATCCAGTTTAGATTTTCGTGAGTGATTTCTGTTATAAACAGGATCCCCAACCTTAAGTGTAACGTTTTTGGCATTTTTATTGGCCAGCTCATTACGCTTTTTCATTGCCTTGCGCCTATTTTGATGAACTAAAAGAAAGGCCTTATGTTGCTGTTCCAGAGCAATTTTGTGGGGATCTTCTCCTTGATATTTTCGTCTAGGTTTTAAGATATTATCTATCGGCAGTACAGGATCACGATTATAAAGAAGAAAGAATGGAGATCTTTTTGTTGACTCATTTACACCAAATCTAATAGCACCAAGCGCATGGCTGAGAATTAAATCCCAGTCTCCCTCATTGGTGTTTACCATTTTAGAGATTATGTCAACTAAAGTTTAGTGATAACGTTCGACTACACCATTACTTTGTGGGTGGTAATACGAACAAGTAACGTGATGCACATTTAACTCTTTCAGTGTTTCTTTAATGACATGATTAATATTTTCACTTCCATTATCACTTAATATTTCCAAAGGTGCTGAATATCTCGGAAATATCTCATCAATAATTAAATGAGCCATTGTTTGAGCAGATTTATCTGGCGTAGGAAATGCTTCAGGGAACCCAGAAAATAAGTCAATGAAAGAAATAATATATTTATTGCCAGATACTGAGGTTGGATAAGGCCCACTTACATCTACAGCACATTTTGCCCAAGGGTATGGAGGTATATCCATCTCTTGCACAGGTGGTTTGGTTTTCTGACTACTTCTTAATTGACAAGTTTGACATTTGTTTACATAAGCTGAAACCATCTTGAATAAATTAACCCAATAGTATTTCAGGTGAATGGCATCATATGTTTTATCTATACCCATATGTCCCAGTGTGTTATGATATTCAGCTATAATCTCGTTTTGCAAGTGTTCAGGTATGTAGAGGCGTAAAAATGGGTCGGTATCTACATGTGAAATATAATAAAGTATACCATCAAGAATTATATGATTCTTGGCAAATGACGGTGATACAGTATCTTGTTTCAGGTTTTGTTTTATTTTTAGTATCATCTCATCTTTGTCTTGTTCTTCTACCATATTAGGACGTACTTTAAGGTCGGCTTAATGACCTTGTCCTCAAAATGAGGTTTACATCGAGCATAGTTCTTTGGCGTGAACCGGTTAGAATTCAGAGCACTTATCTCATAAGTCTTAGAATTAATGTCAGGGTCGTTTAATGGTGAATCATCTTGCTTGGTATCACTAGGTACTCTAGAAAGAAGGTCAGCGACCGAGTTTTCCGAACCAGCCAGATACTGGATAGTACAATTATAGCCAGAGATGGACAACGCCCAGAGCGATATTTTCTTGTTTTGGATTGGTGACTCTAGTAGGTACTTGAGAGGTCGATGATCACATTTTATCGTGAACTCAGCGTTGTGTAAATAATGATCGAGTTTTTGGAGACTATAAAAAATACTATACGCTTCTTTTTCAATTACTGACCATCGTGTTTGGATATCAGTTAATCTATGTGAAAGGTAATATACAGGTCGTTCAGTATCTTGACCTTGTTCCTTAATTGTTTGAGTCAAACAGGCTCCAATACATTTATCACTAGCATCAGTATACAAAGTATATGGTAGATTTATGTCGGGATAGCACAGTAATGGTGGTTTAATGAGAATATTCTTTATCTTTTCGAAGGCTAATTGGCACTCATTATTCCACTTAAATTTGGCATACTTCCTAGTCAAGGCGATAATTGGGTCTGCTATCTGCGAGAAATGAGGTATAAATCTACGATAATAACTACACATACCTATAAAACTTCTGACCTCACGCACATTTGTAGGAGGTGGGAGAGACCTAATTACATCAACTTTTTTTTAGGTTTAATGCCATTATCACTTGTAACAAATCCCAGGTAATTAGTTTCCCTCTTTAGAAAGCTACATTTTTTAAGTTTCAGTCGAAGATTATGCATACGCAAACGATCAAATACTTGTTGAATATGTATCAAATGTTCTTCTAAGGTTTGGGAGTAGATCAAAATATCATCAAGATATGCAGTCGTGAAGTTACCTAAGCCTTCAAGGACTCGATTCAGTAATTCTTGGAAGATAGCTGGAGCATTTGTGAGCCCAAAAGGCATGACATTGAACTCAGAAAGGCCACGGTGACAGGTGAAGGCTGTCTTCTCCTTGTCGCTATCTGCCATCTTTACCTGCCAATATCCTAACTTCAAATCCAAAGAACTGAAGTATTTGGCTTTACCTAGTAATGCAAGTATGTCGTCTATCACGGGGAGAGGGTATGAATCTTTTTTCGTTATCTTATTTAATTGGCGGAAATCTACACAAAAACGTTTTGAACCATCTTTCTTATCTACAATTACGATAGGAAAGGACCACTCAGACCTGCTTCTTTCAATTATTTTGGCCTCCAACATTTCATCCACAGCCTTATCAATAATAGCCCTGTTATTGAGTTGAGCACGATAAGGTTTAAGCTTAATTGGAGGATGATTACCTGTATTAATTTTCATGCAAACTGTATCAGTATGACTCAGTTCTTTATCAGTTTTGGCAAACAAATCCGATTTTTTTTTTTTTGAGAAGATTGGTAATTAATTGTTTGTGTTCCGGGCAAACATCCAGGTTATCAAACTCATTATCTTTATTTCCATATAATTGGGGTGTTTCTCTGAATTCTTGCTTGACAGATGATATCTCATTAGCACTAATTGGGGAAATTCTGGCAACAGGTGTACCTCGTTTAATAGTTATTGTCTTGTTTGTTGAGTTGATAAGAAGCATTGGCAGCCTTCGATTATCTGGAAGTTTAGAGATACAATTAGTCATTAGTAAACCTGGCTCCTAGCCTAATGGTCCATCCTCAAAAGGAGAGATCTCATAATTGATACCTGTAGCAAACTCAGGATGTTTACGAACTTGACACTGACAGATATGAGCTGTTTGGGGATGAAGTTTTATTTTAGCCTTGACCCTAGCAACAGAAGCTATATGTTTATCATCTATTAACGGAATATAGGTCTCATGTACTCTAATACAGGAAAAATCATGATACACCCGAACGCCACGTAATTTAAGCCAATCAAGGCCTATGATTACGTTTCTGTTTAGATTTCTTATCACATAAAACTTATGACTCATAGACAATTTACCTAGAGAGAAATTTAGATCCGCAATACCATCAACATATAAGGGAGTGTTACCTGCGGTTGATAAACTTAAATCATGTTTTCGTAACTTTGGCTTATTTTTCAAGGAATCATACAATCTCCTGCTGATTAATGATACCTCAGCACCGGAATCCAGCAATGCCCTATATTTCTGTTTTTCAAATTTAGCTAACAAAGAATTCGGACCACTAACTACAGAATTTAGAAAAACAACATGTTTGTGCTTTTTCCCTTGCCTTCTCCGACCGGCTTCTACATCTGAGAAGGATTCGCGTTTAAAGGCAACTGATTTCCAATGATTTCTTTGCAATCTCTCGCAATGTGTCCCATTTTCCCGCAGCGATAACATTGCTTATCTCTATGTCTCAGTTTGCTACCTACTTCTGCCGAATGAATTTCATGTGTTTGTTTTCTTAGCCTACAATCTTTTATGTGATGACCCGGCTTTCTACAAAAATGACAAGTACCCTTTCGTCGGCTGTGATCAATATCTATAGGAACCTGACCTTCCGATTCATTTGATTCAAATTTTGACTGGCCAGTTCTCAAGCTAAATCTCTTCTGTAAATTTTGCTCGCGCGTTGCTATCAAGATTGCCTCATTAAGTGTGGCAGGGTTATCTCTCATAATGCGCAATTTCATCGAATCACGATTCAGCCCATCTATGAAATAGCCCACTAGCTGTTTTTGAACCGCGTCATACGGCTGATCCTCAAACGCATCGTCACCCAAAGCAATCAGTCTTTCAGCATAGACCTGAATCGTTTCATTTTGTCTTTGCTTTACTTTTCGCAATAAAAGCAGAGCATGTTGTGAATCGACAACTTCCCCAAAACTACTTCTTAAGTCAGTTTTCATTCTATCCCAATCTCTTCCGGGATGAGACTCCATGTATCTTTTTATAAAATCACTGACGGGCCCTTTACTTGATTGATATGCGACTAGATCAGTCCTATTTGCATCAATACCAGTTAATGTTGCAAATTTTTCAATACTTTTGACCCACTCTTTAAAGTCCTTAGTGTTAGATCCGTCAAATGTTTGAACAACCCTAGCAATGCCTTGTGGTCCCATGGTAGTATTTAAGCAGTGCATCTGCTGATCAACAGACTTAAATGATTCTAGAAAAATTTGTTCTGCCATTTTGCTCGTGAATTTGCAAAAGAATAAATTAGCAACTTACGGTTTTCGAATTCGATCCAATTGCACCACTTCTTCACTGGAACACAGGATTTTTTTTTTTTTTTTTAAATTTTGTCCAAGAGTCACAATGTCCAAAGTTTTATTTCTTCGATTGATCCACGACAATCCAAGTCCATTTTTATGTTGAAATCGCTTATAATTTCAACAAATCCGTCGTCACTGCACCACAAAAGTCCACCCGCTCTCTATGTGACATAACGGGGGAAAATAATTTAAGTCAATCCTCTTTTCTACATTTTAATTATAGGAAAAGAATGCCGAAGCCCAAGAACAATCTCTTCAGAAAATCTCCCCAAAAATCTCTCTCTACTTCTGTGCCCTTTACCTTATATACTACCTGGAAACTGAACCGCTCACCTACTGGCAATGTTCCAAGTCACCTGAACTGCCCACGCACTGGCAATGTTCCAGGCACGCCGTAGATGTACATAGCTCAGGTAGATATAGTACGAGTCATCCTAAAATGGGTAACCCAGACAACGATAGTGTTACAAAGGGAAAATATAATTTTTCGAAAAGCCTTTGGAAAGGGAGAAAATGCTAGTATCCAGTATTTTCTCCTTTTACCACTATGTTTGTGCTTTTTCTGAGCTAAACAGCACATTTTGTGCTACTCTTAAATTGTCATCTCCTAACGGTTTTGACGTAGACGGATCTAATTTTTGTTATTTTCTAAAGGGTTTTGTAAAGGGTTACCGAGATGGATTTGTTTGCTTGCCAGTCCAGCAGAAAGTAGGACTTTTCACACAGTCACGGGGAAGAGATCTGATTGCTTGCCCTACCAACAGAGAGTAGAACTTTTTCCCCCTGTTTTTTTATGTACATCAAACTATTGACCCTGTCGAAGAATAAATTGTCGTCTGCTTCACAAATACTTTTTTTCCTTAATGTTTTTACACAGCAGATCCCACTACCGTAGAAATTATCGTCACGCATCGTTGATCCCTTCGGCGAAAAGTAGATTTATCGTTTCCGGCTATGCTCTTTCACATTTGTAGGAAAGAGAATATATTACTTGCTTGTCCAATATACAGTAGGACTTTTCCCACACCGTTTTGTTGAAGACGTCCATTACCCATCTATTCGGTGGGCGAATAGATTATTGTCTGTCCCTAAAAACATTTCTCCACTATGTTTTTACATAACGGACAACGAAGATTTCGTCTGCTGGAGACATAATCAATGCTTATGTCACGCATTCTTGAACCTGCATGGCTAAGAATAGATACCCAAAAAGTTCCTGCACCGGCTTGATAAAGAACAATTTATCTCGACTGAACGTATGCACCCCACTACTTACTACTGCTTCCACTTTGGCAAGCCAAGTCTTGGCATGTTTTGCTATGGGGTTGCGATTGGTAAAAATGTGGATATGTTGACATATTTCTTTTGAGGGCGCATCTGGCCGCCAATTCATGACACCTATGCAGGGCCGTAGGAACAGGGGGGGCTAGCGGGGCGCCCCCCTCCCCCAATAATTTGATCACCAATAAAATGACTGTGTCAGTATTTCGCTGAATATTGCTAGACAATCATCGTGCATAATGAGGATGAAATAATAGAAAATTCCGAATGATTTGAAATAGTTCTAAACAAACGGCGGCAAGCCATGGAAATTTTTCTTTTACTTTTGTTATCTAAAAGACACCAAACAATTTCTGATATTTCGCCTTCCAAAAATAATATAATACAATGAGAGAAAACAGAGAGGACTGACGGCTAGGTTACGTTTCATTTCTTCTCTTTTCCAGAATAGAGTCCATTATGAATATTTCAATATGTTTATTTCTGTTTTAGCTCGACTGAGCACAATATGCTCAAGGGGAGTTTTTAGGATCACGCTGTGTCCGTCATGCGTCATCCGCCGTAAGGTGTCAGTAATTCTTTAAACATCTTCTCCTCCTAAACTGCTAGGCCAATTTGGACCAAACTTAGCTGGAATGTTTTTTGGAGGTTCTCTTTAAAAACTGCTTACAGAATTTGATTTTATCAAAAACTCTGGTTGCCATGGCAACCAAATGAAATTTTCCAAGAAATCCTTTAAAAATCTTCTCCTATGAGACCGCTGGTTTTCAAAGATTTTCAAATAATTTCACAGGTACGTTTATTGTGTGACCCGCTTCAAAAACTCACCGCTAAACTTTGATCCGTCAAAAAATAAAATAGCCATGGTGGAGGGTTTTTTTGCGCTAAGCGGTGTCAACAACTCTTGAAACATCTTTTCCTCCTACATTTCTGGTCTATTTGGGAAAAAACTTAGCTGAAATGTTCCTTTTGAAGACCTCTTTAAACGTTGCTCACAGAATTTGATTTCATAAAAAAAACTCTGGTTGCAATGGCAACCAAATTTTTCATAAAATTCTTTACAAGTCTAATCCTCTGAAACTGCTGGTCAGATTTTTAAATAATTTCACAGATATGTTCCTTGGGAGACCCTTTTCAAAAGCTGTTCGCAAAATTGATCCGTCTAAAAACGTGGCCGCGGTGGAGAGGGGGGACTCTTTCCGTCCAGTGTTGTGAAGAATTCTTTTCTCCTCCTAGACTGCTGTACCGATTTGGACCAAACTTGGTTTGAATGTTCCTTAGGCGGTCCTTTATAAAAATTGGTTTACAGAATATGATTTCATAAAAAATTCTGGTTGCCATTGCAACCAAATGAAATTTTCCAAGAAATTCTTTAAAAATCTTCTCCTCTGAGACAAATGGTCAGATTTTGAAAAAAAAACACAAATTTCTTTCTTATGTGACCCTTTTCAAAAACTGTTTGCCAAATTTTGACCCGTTCAAAAACATGGCCGTGGTGGTGGGCGGGGCTTTTTATGTCCAGTGGTGTCAACAATTCTTTGAACATCTTCTCTTCCTAAACTCCTTTAGCGATTTGGACCAAGCTTCGCTGGAATGTATCTTCTTTAAAAAGTGTTCACAGAGTTTGACTCCTTGAAAAAAACCTGGTTGCCTTGGCAACCCAATGGAATTTCCAAGAAATTCTTTACAAGTCTTATCCTCTGAAACCACTGGTCAAATATTGAAATAATTTCACTATTTTATTTTCCTGAGGTGACCCTTTTTAGCTCACCTGAGCACAACGTGCTCAAGGGGAGCTTTTAGGTTCACCCGGTGTCCGTCGTCCGTCGTCAGTCGTGCGTCGTCAACAGTTCTTTAAACATCAACTCCTCCTAAACTGCTGGGCAAATTTGGACCTAACTTGGCTGGAATGTTCCTTGGGAAGTCCTCTTTAAAAGTGTTTACAGAATTTGATTCAGTTAAAAACTATGGCAACCAAATGGAATTTTCTAAGAAATTCTTTAAAAATCTTCTTCTCTGAAACCACTGGCCAGATTTAAAAATATTTTCACAGAGATGTTCCTTGGGTGACCCTTTTCAAAAATTTTTCGTGAAATTTCGATCCATCAGAAAAATATGGCTCTGGTGAATGGGGGCTACTTGCACTATAGGGAAATGAAGAAATTCTTAAAAGTTCTTCTTCTCTGAAACCGCTGGTCAGATTTTGAAATAATTTCACATAGATGTTCCTTGGGTGACCCTTTTCAAAAATTGTCCGTGAAATTTTGATCCGTCAAAAAACACGGCTCTAGTTAATGGGGGCTAATTGCACTATAGGGAAATAAAGAAATTATTGAATATTCTTCTCCTCTGAAACCGCTGGTCAGATTTTGAAATAATTTCACAGAGATGTTCTTTTGGTGACTCTTTTCAAAAACTGTTCGTGAAATTTTGATCTGTCAAGAAACACGGCTCTGGTGAATGGGGGCTACTTGCATTATAGGGAAATGAAGAAACTCTTAAAAATTCATCTTCTCTCGAACGGCTGGTCAGATTTTGAAATAATTTCACAGAGATGTTCCTTAGGTGACCCTTTTAAAAAAGTGTTCGTGAAATTTTGATTTATCAAATAACGTGGCTCTGGTGCATGGGGGCTACTTGCACTAAACAGACATGAAGACATTATTAAAAATTCTTCTTCTCTCGAACGGCTGGTCAGATTTTAAAACAATTTCACAGAAATGTTCCTTGAATGACTCTTTTCAAAAGGTGTTCGCGAAATTTTGATAGATCTAGAAACATGGCTCTGGTTAATGGGGGCTAATTGCAATATACATGTATATGGACATGAAGAAATTCTTGAAAATTCTTCTTCTCTGAAAAGGCTGGTCAGATTTTAAAACAATTTCACAGAAATGTTCCTTGAATGACTCTTTTTAAAAATTGTTCGCAAAATTTTGATTGGTCACAAAACATGGCTCTGATGAATGGGGGCTACTTGCACTGTACGGAAATTAAGAAACAAGACCTTTTGAAAATTCCTTGGCAAAAATGATTTTATTTCCCGTGTTTCAATACCTCAAAAAATGGCTATGGTCCTCTCAAAAATTATTGTGAGCGATCCAGGGCCATCTTCGCCCTCTTGTTAAAGTTTGGTAACTTTTTATCCGTCGAAAAACATGACTAAGGCAGGGATGGGCATCTATGCAGTGTATGGACTGAAAGAAATTCTTTTAAATTGTTCTTTTCAAAAATCACTTGTCAGATTTTGAAATAATTTGACGGAAATATTCCTTGGGCGCCCGTTTTGAAAATTTGTTAGCACAACTTTGATTCGTCAAGAAACATGCCTGTGGTTGGTAGAAATTATTTACATTATACGGAGATGAAGAAATTCTTAGAAAAAAGTTTTCGTCAGAAATCACTCGTCAGATTTTGAAGTTATTTGCAGAAATGATCCTTATACTATACCCCTTATTTAGCATAGCTGTTTTCAAAGAAAACATCGAGGTATTGACATAGCCCTAATGTTGTCATCTGCGTTGTTGTTGTGTAAAAACTCGACATTTTGGTATAAATCTGCTTCCACTCAACACCTGTACCTGAAACTCGGAATAATTGTTCACTAGTAAAAAAGCAATCCATACAGCAAGGGCACGTTACCCAAAAATTGTTTTGTCCAAATTATGCCCTTTTTCAGCTTGGAATTATAACTTACTATCCAGCAACCAACAGCCAATCGTTGACACTCTCATAAGGTGCTCTTGTTCAAATTAATATTTTAGCCACTATCGGGCATGTGCTCTTGTTCAAAAAATGGTCTTTGGGTGACCTGTCCTAAAATTCTGATTCGTCAAAAACATGGCTGTGGTATTGATTGTAGTGGTGATGACAGGTTTTGAAGTGGTTTTTACCACTGACATTTTCATAGCTGCTTAGCAAAATACTGTTTCCAAAGTTTCAATACTTTAAGGACGTTTTCGGTATTAATTTCTGCACATCACTTTGGCGATTTCAAGGGAGACAATAACAGACAGTAACTCAAAGAAGGTACTTGTATATCGTTAGCACAATTCCTTGAATTCGGATACGGTACGTTTCGAAGCGAAGAATGAGTCTACAATATCGACTTCACGGACATTTTGCAAAAAAGATCCAAAGGGGAAAAGATCAGGAGAATACAGGAAAGTTTTCGGCGGTATCTACCTTCTCAGAGACTAGAGTCTACTGAACATGACAGTGCCGATCGGTCTGAGCGCCTAAACGGTCACTATGGAAATGGCCATTTTACAAAAAATCTAACACGGCAACATATCTTTTTCTTTTCATTTTTGTACTTACCATTAAATTTTAATGTATATACCAAAACATTAGAAAATTCTATGAAAGGAATTTTTAAAAAAATTGAATTAATTGTACATGTTGATTTTACTTAAATTTTGGCGAGTCATGAAATAGGAAAAATAATTTTTCAAAAAGAAAAAGTAATTCAGATTATCATTTCATTCATACAGAATCAAGAAATCATATATTAAATATGAAAAAAAAAATATTTGCATTGTATAATAAACTTTTTATCACTGTTTTTTTTTTTTTTTTTATAATAGATATAGTCATTTTTGGTGTTTTGATAGAAACGGTTACCATAGAAAAAGCCATTTTGCAGACAATCTAACTCGGCAACATACCCGTTTCTTTTTATTTTGAGTTTGCCATTGAATTTTACCCAACATAAGAAAGAATTGGAAAATTCTATGAAATGATTAAATTTTCACAAAACTATAGAAAACGCCTTTAAGAAAAGTTGATTATGGTCCTCTCAAAAATTCAGGTGAGCGATCCAGGGCCATTTTCGCCCTCTTGTTATATAGTTCTCTCGCTTTATCTGCAGTTTGAATGCCGCACACTCAAGACACCGAAGATTTTCCATGATACAAAAGAAGCAGCCGATGACATGAAGGATGCCCTGGATTCGCTTGCCAATCAGATTGCAAATATTAATCAAACTGGAAACATGGAGCTAAGGGATGGATGTCTTTTGTCGTTGAATGGAAGTATGTATTTTCTGACAATAAACATGTTTAGAATTGTTAAAAAAATTCTGTGTGTGTGTGTGTGTGTGGTGTGTGTGTGTGGATGTGTGTGTGGTGTGTTTTATCATAGCTATAGACAATAAACGAAATTTATAATATGTATGTTTTATAAATGAATAAAGAAATAAGTTACAATGTGCTTTCTGGCGAAAATAATTTGCATGTAACTGTTAGTATTGATACAAACTATATTGTTATGAGAAGGAAAACCAACATCAAGCCTTTAACAATTAACACTGTTTATAAATGAAGAAAGATAAAAGAATACAATAAGAGTTAAGTCTTAATACAATTTCTACAATTTTTAATCTTAGAACGAGAAACAGAATCAGTCACTCGAAATCAAAAATAATGTTTAGACTACAAAAGCATGGAATTTCTGGTTCTAAAAACCTTAATTAACAATGGTTTAAACTTTCAAATTGATATGAGCAGCATCTTTAAAAATAAAGTAATTCCAACCAACAGATCTATATCCCAAGTTAAATCCAACACTTTTAACTAATTCTGTATCCTCAAAGCAACAAGTCTCGCATCACTAAGTAATTCACTCCTTTTTATATCAGCTTAGAAAATTTTAGATTGGTCTTTTCTAGGAAGATGACTACATGGATTGGTATAAAACTTGTTTACTAACAACATGTTTCTAAAAATAACCACGGTCTTGTGTTTCTTGAATACTCTATATACAACGTGATAGTAAAAACGAAAACAGGTTATATGTATATCCTAATTACATAAAACTTTTCCTCCTAAAATTTTAAGAATTACAACCTTCTTTTGTTAGAATTCTAAACATACCATTATACTTAACTGTACATGAAAGTATATTATACATAGAGACAAATGTTAAATAATTACAAATTAATCTCTAGACAAAGCACCAGGGATGGTATTATTTCTACCTTTTAATTGTCCGATATCCATGCTATATTCTTGTAAAAATAGACGAAGTAAAATTTGGTTTTTGTTTTTCATTTTATGAAAAGAATTCAGAGGATTATGATCACTGTATACAATGATGGGTACAGGGGAAGGTGACAAATAGATTTCGAAATGTTGAGGAGCAAGACTTGGAGATAAACACTCTTTTTTCTATTGTAGAGTATTTTTGTGTTTTTCTTGTGTTTGGTAAACTTGTTAAAGAATAACTATCTGGATGATCTACATCATACAATCTTCTTAAAGTAAAACACCAACTGCACCGGTATCACTAGCATCTACTGCAAGCTAATTTTTTTTTTCAAAATTAGGAGCGAAAAGAACTGGTTCACTTTTTAGTATTGATTTACTTTACCGAAAGCTCTTTGACAATCACCATTCTACATGAACTTTTTGTGTTTGCTGAGAAGACTTGTCAGTGACTCAGCAATGACAGAAAAATTACCGCAGAATTTCCTGTAGTAACCAGCAATACCAAGAAATCTCATACGTTACCTTTGCATGTAGGTACAGGAAATCAGAAATAGTATTTTACCTTCCTTGTCCAACAACATGACCAAGAAATGTTAAAATGAAGTGAGAAAATTCACTTTTAAGTTTTAACAAGATTAATTGTTAATTTGTCTTTACTAAGTCTGTTATTTTTTTCTGATATTCTTTAGATGTTCATCCCAATCAAAGCTGTGAATGATGACGTCATCGATGTAGGCCCTACAGTCGTCCAAACAAATCATTATCATGTTGATAAGATGTTGAAATGTTGCCGACGATTTTTTCATCCCAAAAGGTACAACTTTGTACTGATAAAGTCTATCATAAATTAAAAATGAAGAGACCTCTTTGGCTGTTTTTATATAAACAAAATACAATATTAATGAGGCAGTAGCGCCCTCCTGAAGTCTCTGTTGATTGTGAGTGGACTGTCAATCATCAAGTCGTTGTTCCTATATCCTATAGATTAGAAATATTAAGTTTATCATATGAAACACCAATGTTACTTAAGTATCAATGAAACTTATCACCAACTTCAGAATTCCGACATTTTAAGAAATTTTCGACCTCTTTGTGCATAAAGGGGCTATCTGCACTTTTTGTCAAATTTCACTTTTTTTTCATTTTTAGGTGTATTTTTACACATATTTTCAGTGGTAAAAGAATCAGCTTTGAATTCCTACTACTTTTGTCAAAATTTAATAATGCATCAAAGAGACATCGACTTTATGGTGATTACTTTTAGTGCATTAAGGGGCTATCTGCATTTTTTCTGTGCATGAAGGAGCTATATGGCACATAGCCCCTTCATGCATAAAATGGTTCTGGCATATGACATTTCATTTGAATGTATCAAGGTGCTATATGGCAGATAGCACTTTGATGCATAAAGATTTTCAGCCTTTATAATGAATTTGATTCTCTTGCTGATGAAAATGGAAGGTGCTATGTTTGGCACAGGGTCTTGTGAAGTTGGAACATGTTTGATTACCCATATAAATTCAATTGCAGGTAGTATGGCAAGAGTTAAAGAAATCACATTATACTCAGACACATGTGGAGGTCAGAATAGGAACAAGCATGTTGTTGCTGCCTGTCTGTATGCCATAAACAAGGAAAATAACATTTAAACCAAAAACCACATTTTTTTTAACCAGGCCATTCTCAGACAGAGTCCGACAGCATACATGCACAAGTTGAAAATGCTTAAAAGAAAACTGTTGTCTATGTGCCATCACAATGGAATACAGTCATTTTTCTTTCAAGAAAACACATTTTTTTTTAACCAGGCCATTCTCAGACAGAGTCCGATAGCATACATGCACAAGTTGAAAATGCTTAAAAGAAAACTGTTGTCTATGTGCCATCACAATGGAATACTTTCAAGAAATAAAAAAAAACCTGAAGTTGCAATATCTATGAAATATACCGATTTCTTAAATTTGAAAACAGAATTGTCCAAACATGAAAATGAGTACAAAGGATACAAGAGTGAACTGGCTCAAGGTAGTTTGGATTCAAATTAGAAAAAAAACATCCCTTAAGTGTATTTCTTAATGAGACATTTGATCAAAGTAAATTTTTTGAATATGAGGTTATTTAACATGCTTGGGTTAGGGTTAAGGTGCAACACTGAATTCTATTGGTGAGTACAATGCAGAACCAGTCTATATTTTGGAAGGGGCATCGGCAAAGTCCAAAATAGACTGGTTCTGCAGAAAAACGAATCCAATTGAATTCAGTATTGTACCCTAGCATGTTAAATGACCTCTTTATTTCACACTTCCGTATTGACTTTAAAGTGACCGACAAGTATAGGGTCATTTCAATTGGAAAAAAATCAAAACATATCAAAAGAGGGGTTTGAATTTGCTTTTTTAACAACAGACTTAGGTCTTCCAGTCCAATATTGATATTCGGGACCAGGGTTTTCCATGATACACAAATCCTGTATCATAGACGCAATTTTAATTGAAATGAGCCCCAAAATAAATGACAGTGCGTCATCGGTGACGCAACTTTCCAAAATCTTACTAATGTACAAAGTTGACTGAAGCGTCATAATTCCAAGTCTATTCTTGCTTCAATGTCAGACGAACACCGTTCTTTTTTTAACTACAGGGTTTATTTTAGATAAAAGTGGTTTTTCGGTAATTTAAGACTTGTTTACGCATTATTGCCGACATGTATATTGGAAACGTGTCGTAAATATGGGCCCAGTCAAAGTCGTGGTTGGGTTCTCAGTATTTCATAGCATATTTTACACGACTTTCGGTATATGAAAGTACATATTACCGGTCTGTGCTGTAAGCGGGAAAAATAATGTCATGTAGAAGAAAACTGTAGCATTCTTCTATCGTCTGCTTCCTACAATTGCCAATCAAGCCACATCAAGCAGTGATTCAGACGAAAATGTTTGGTCTGTCAAAAAGTGATATCTGCCTTTCCGTCAGAAATGATCGACGGACTTTTTAATCTTGGAAGTTGGCGTTTAAAGGTAAAATGCATTATAAATCGTGCTTGAAATTAATGAAATGATCCTCAACTAATGAGGAAGGGGGTCACAATGACCCCCAATTTTCAAAGAGGGGAAAACCCTGGGTACTCTTGCCTCGTTTTGAAAAATCCGTATTGGACTCGAGCCTCGTTTTGAAAAATCCGTATTGGACTCCAGCCTGGTTTTAAAAAGTCTGTATTGGACTCCAGCCTCCTTTTGAAAAATCGGTATTGGACTAATGCCACGTTCTGAAAAATCTGTATTTGACTCTTGCCTCTTTCTGAAAAATCCGTATTTGACTCTACAGCGTCTTCTACAGGATAAGATATTCTGTACTCACGTGGTAGTATCAAAGCTATTTCATTGGACGTTAAATTGTAGGTGTGAAATAAATTAAAGTAGCGGCATCAACTAGAAGTCAAAATGTCTTGCAGCAAATTCCATCCAATTTAGATGCCAGGTCCATTAAGGAAATACCAATTTCTAAGAATAAAAAGAATGACTTGCTGTCAGTGACTTAATTCCCCCTAGAGTTTTATTTTTACTAGGAACACCTACCATGTACGGAAAAGAAAATTGACTGAATTCCTATGCCAGTCTTATCAGACAGTGAATTTGACACTGATGATGAATGAAAACTCATAATAAATATGATACTGTCAACTCTATCAGTTCCTTGCAGAGTAGCAAACACTATTTTTTCATAATTTGTTACTGTACTGTTCTTGTTTCATGCCACTTTGATGCTTGTTGAAAAGCTTACCTTGAAATGCCGATCTTAAAACAGTTTTAAAACTTCTTTCCATGTTTGTATAAGTATTTACACAGGAATCCAAATTTGATGATTTAGAAGAAATTTAGAATGTAGAGAAAATTGTTATAAATAGCCTTTTATATTAAAATTGATTCTTTCTTCTTCATTCATTATACTTAAAAAAAAACATCTTAGCACGTTGTATAACTACTTTTACCTGAAGGGTGGCCAGGAAACAATTAAATTAGTAGTTTACTCTGAGTTTTCTATATTTATTTACTTTGCCTTGCAAAGAGACAATTTAGTAACAAAGACTTAAATGCCTTAATGTAAATATAGTTTTAAATGATTTTTTGTCCAGAAAAAATACATATTTTTGTACATGCATAAGGGGCTATGTGACATATATAGCACATTGATGCATAAAATGAGTGACAATTTCTTTGTATGCATAAAGGTGCTATCTGTTAAAAGGGGCCATAACTCATGAAAAGAAGATAGACCAAGGGTAAAATTACAATAGGAATAACATTTCACTGTAGGCAACATAATATCTGTGCATGAATATGCTTTTTCTCGAAAAGTTGAAAAATGCAGATAGCCCCTTTATGCACTTAGGGGTCGTTTTGATAAAAAGAACTTTACCATTTAGATAATAATCAAAAAGATGAATTGAAAAGTTAATTTCTGAATATGGTCACCTGTTCCTGATATTCCAATACGAATAGATACAATATACCAGGATGTGGACATTCACAATACAAAACAATTAAAACAACATCCATCCAAATCGAATGTATCCCATGAAAATGGAACATCTAAGAGAGGAAATCAAGTATCTATTCGACGATGACTTTATTGAACCTAGTCAAAGTGAAATGAGTTCTCCCTGTATCATTGTACCAAAGCCAGATGGAAGTTTTCGTTTCCACCACCAAGAGTAGATGACTGCATTGACAATATTGGTCATGCAAAATATGTAATCAAATTTGATATTCTAAAAGGATTTGGCAAATTCCTCTCAGAGGTTTCATTGATACTTAAGTTACATTGGTGTTTCATAGGATAAGCTTAATAGGATATAGGAACAACGACTTGATGATTGGCAGTCCACTCACCATCAACAGAGACTTCAGGAGGGCGCCACTGCCTCATTAATATTCCATTTTGTTTATATAAAAACAGGCAGGTTCCTGTGAAATATCAGTTTGACAAACAGCTTTTAAAAATAAAAGTGCTATTTCTGGATTATTGTGTTGGTCTTCACTTAGTTTTAACATTGACCTTGTACCATGGCCTTCTAAGTGTGAAGATGTCTAAGCCAGTTCTGATGAATTATGTCTGGAATTTATCTGAAATTTAGACAGAAAATGTGAAAAAGATTTGTTAATTTCCTTTTTAGATAAATGACCCAACAAAGAATCAGATACCTCAATATCAGACTGATTTTCAGTCAAAATGGCTTACTTTGCCATAGCTCTAGTAATTGCACATGATGAATAAAGGTCAGGAATGTCTTCCTCAATTGGATCGGGTGATTGATATATGAAATGTGTGTCAGTTACAAGTAGATTAACATATACCTTATCTCCGGCTAAATCATTGCCTTATTACAAATGAACACCTTCAAAAGGTAAATTTCTTCTGACACCAACAGTCACTGGACCATTAATTAGGCCTGAAGACAAATAAATATTGTTACGCGGAACATTTACAAATCCACATTCTACACCCTAAGTAAGGACACTTGTCCTAGAAAAAGTCGTCTCAGAAAAGAGTTAGAACGGCTCAAGCTCAAGTATAACGTAGCATTTTAATAGAGGAAGACTAGGCAAAATCACTTTCTAAAGGATGGTTCATAAATCCCCATAAAAGTATCAGTCTCAGGTACTTTGGCCTGGACAATGGTTTGGTCTTTAAAACATGACTGAGGTGTGGACTTCAATGACGTAAAACCTGTAGGCTTGAAACTGTATTGTTTTTCCGTTTTCTTTTTAAAGCAGGACATTCAGAAATTATATGACCCGATTCTTTGCAATAATAACAAGTGAATCGAGATAAGGGATTTTGACCTTTGGCTTCATAAGAAGACTTGGGTTTTGGACTACTCAGGTTGGGATTGTCATTATGTTGATTAAGATTTGATTTAGGACGAGAAATGAATAAAAAGTTTTTCTAGTATTTGATTTTTCATGAAAGAAACCTTATGCGTCAAAGCAAAGATGTCTGCTGAGCAAGCAGCTTCTACTAAAGTTTCAACTTCTTTCTCCTTTAAGAAAGTTTTTTTTTTTTTTTATATTTAAATTAATGCACCTTTCAAATTCTTCAACTAACAGAAGTTGTCTAAGTTTTTCATAATCTGAACCTATTTTCTTTGAATGGCACCAGGTATCAAATAATTGTTTTCTAGTTCTAGCAAATTCAACATAAGTTTGAACGTTTTCTTTTCTGAAGTTCCTAACTTTTTGTCTTTTATGTTTCGGGTACCAATTCATAAGCCTTTCGAATAGATTTCTTAACATTATCATTATTAGTGAACTGTTCATTACTTAGTTGAGAAAAAGATCGTGAGTTTTTCCAGTTACAACGCTTTGCAAGAATAAGGTCCAGTTTTCTATTGATCATTTTAAATTTTAGTCAAATCTTTCAAACTGTGAAAACCTATTTATCAACTTCCTGTTCTTGAAATGGCGGAAAACGTTTGAGGTGTTTTGTTATGTCAAAATCATTAATCATAATGCAAAAATGTTTTCTTTATTTTCTATTTCTAATTCTTTCATTCTAAAGTGAAACAGCTTTGTGTTCTATCTTTTTCTAACTTAAATTCTTTTTCTTTCACCCTTTCTTCTTTTTCTATCTGTTTATATTTTTCTAACTTGATATTAATTTTTATGTCTGTCTGAGACACAAGAATGAGAGACAAGAGAAGACGAGTCAAGTATTTCTTCCTCAACTTAAAACTTAACAATAGAATTCTTAATTTCATGCTTGAACATAGTACCTTCAATAACTGTCAGTTTATAATGAGAAGCAAGATCTAATAAATCTGGGGTTTTTTTGCCAAACTTAACAACTCCTGAGAAGGTTCAGCAATAAATTTTTCATGATCAAAAGATTTTTTTTTTTTTTTTTTGCTGTTTCAGAAGAATAAAAATCGAATTTTATTTTTTGATTATTCTTTATCATCTGATAAACATTAATACTGTAACAAGTTCAAAATAATTTCAAAATATGTCTAAAATTATTATATGATCCCTACGGGATGAGCCCCCAATTTCTGTTACGATACAAGCGTATTGAGAAAGCAACCCAGCTGAAAGCCTTCAACAATTAATAATATTTATTAATGAATAAAGACAAAAAGAGTATAATAAGACTTAAGTTTAAATAAGATTTGACAAGTTTTCATCTTTCAACAAGAAATAGAGTAAGTCCTCAAAATTAAGAATTGTGTTTAGACTACAAATGTATGGAACTTCTGGTTCTAAAAACCTAAATTAACAACTGCTTTAACTTGCAAATAGATAAAAACCTGTTTAAAAGTAATTCCTACTTACACATCCAAAGGTAAATCCTACAGCTCTCAATAATTCTGTATCCTCAAAGCCACAATTTTAACTTCAAAATCCAAAATCACCAAGTAAGTCACTCCTATTTATATCAGATTTTCAAGAAAGATAACCACATGGATTGGTAAATAATTTGTTTTCTGATAACAACCTGTTTCTAAACATAACCACAATGGAAAAACCAACGAATATTCTTTATATTTCTAGAATACTGTGCACGAAAGTAAAAATGAAAAAAGGTTACATGTACATATATCCTATTTACATAACAATATAGTTGTAAACTAGCCTCAGGCACGAATTATTTGCACATTTTTCCTGTCAAAATTCCTATTTGGCCATCATTTGTATTCTACACTAAAATTCAAAATGGGAGATAAGTGAGATTGAACCTTTTTTCAAATATATATAATGAAAGCAAATATTTACCACAGAGTCAACGCATTTTCTTTAGAAAGTCTGTAACAGAGAAATAATTGAACAAATGCATAGCAGAAATACAGGGACCAGGCAGGATTCAAACCCAGAACTCCCAGACGAAAGGCTAATACCATAACCACTAAGATAAAGTGAATTCTACCTAACGCAGTTGGTAGGTATTGTGCTTAAATCGGGATGAAGCCAAGCATGAAGGAGTGGTCTCCTGTAACATTGATACAGACCATAAAGTTGTAAATTAGCCCCAGGCAAGGATTATTTGCACCTTTATTTGTCAGAATTCCCATTTGGACATCATTAGTTTTCTAGACTTACATTCAAAATGTGAGACAAATGGGATTAAACCTTGTGAAAAAATGAATCTGAGCCATGCTCTCTAAAGAGGGGGCTTTATACATATGCGAAGACTAACGACCCAGGTAAGCTTGCGCAATCCGCGCCTACACTTTTCGCTATCCATCAATATTTTGTATGTTTAAAGACCACTTTACATCATAGTGGAGTCGATCATGAGACAATGGACATAAAGGATCCATGATCATGTGATGACTTGTTTTGCATGGCGGAGTTGCATTAAGCTCCTTTTGCCAGAGCATTGCTCACAGAATGAAGGCAAATACCTGCAGAGTCTAAGCATGTGTAGAACTACATCTTCGCGAGCCAAGTTTACGATCACAACGTGGATCTTACCTTTGCAGATTGAGCTTGATTTTTACAAACCCCGATACACCTTTTCATTGGATGCAGCCAGCTCAAGCTGCATCGAATGAAATCGCTCGTAGCATTTCATCTTTGATAGAAATAGAACACGGTCTCTACCTTTCGAATAATAGGTAAAACATTGAAACCCACGTGGATGTCTGCTTATCGCTTCATGTGTATTCGTAAGCGGTTTGTAAAACAATATTTCATTTGCTTTTAGAAACATGGTGTAAAGGGGAGTAATAACCAGCATCCAATAGAGGGCGTATCACAGGAATCTCGAAATCGGGCTCAATCAGCCCTTTACTCTTTATCAAACTACTAAACTTTGGATGCAAGCAAATTGAAATATTTGCAGACGACAAAATACGTGCTTCTCATATGAATATACCTGTCTTTGATTAAAAAATATTGTAAAATAGACGAAGTACAATTATTAAGTAAATAAATTCGATAATTTCTGAGATTATGTAGAAAGCATTTCTATACTGCAAAGAAATTTCGCGCGATCTGATTGGATAATATACCCCGTATAATACAGTCATGTGCACGGGATAATCCGTGTAAAAGTGGTTTCCCTTTTAAGGCACCTAGTACATGACTATAGTCCTAACGCAACATCTAAAATGGGGGCGTCAACTGATATGAGCCGCCCACAAGACAACCATATCGAACATCCTGCACCTTATTATTTCCAGTATCTCTTCATGGTTGTCATTAATGTGGTGAAAAGAATGCAACATTTGTTGGAAATTAAGTACAATGTTATCGTTTGCTGTCATTCTAAAACAAATAGACTAAGTTGAACGAGCTGTTCCTTCGTCAGGTAAGCAAATTGTGAAGTGTCGAAACTCCTTCATTATTACGTTAAAAGGATTAACTTATTGTCATTTGAGGTACCTAATGGTAATTAATTGTCTGACAGCAAATCACTAAAATGCAGAGTTACTTACCTTGGAGCTGTTTAATGTAGTAGACCCCTACGACCTCTACTGCCGCATTGCATGAAGTTTTCTTGATAGTTTTATTTATTAAATTTATTTATCCTCCTCATGGGAGATTAAACTACATTCATGTACATGTATATCAATATGAAACAAGAAAATATTGATGCTGAACATCAATGGCGCCGCACTTATTTTTGTAACAGGGCAATATGCATTGGGCCGCGTTAAACCGTTTTATGAAAATCACGTGATCGTTCAACTCATTATCAAACGACAAAATTTTAGGACTGTCCAAAGCGAAAGCATTTGCAGAAGACAAAATAAAAGTGACTGAAAAATTAAAATTTGTCTTGTGAAGGGTAGAAAACATTGTGGGAAAAGGAGAAAATGCTGTTTACCAGCATTTTCTCCTTTTTCCACAATGTTTTCTGAAGGCTTCTTTCTCGGAGGCGTCAATAGTAGGGATTGTGTGGTAATGGGTTAACAGCTCAGTAGGAATCATATTGTTGATCACCTGACTCATTTTGTCACGTTTAACATCCAGTATAGTATATGTGGAGAAAATCGTCGCCCTTGTAAGATTTTGTCTACATAAACCGACATTTGTCGGCAATGAATGAACAGTCACGCAAGTGTTTAGGTTTGTTGAACAATGGGGTCCAAATATTTCGTCATGTATCATAAATGGCTATATTTTCTTTCCAATTATAACTATCAAAATGTTTGTGAAATAGAAAATATACTTTTTAATGTCATACAAACACAGTATTGCCCAAACAAAACTTAGGTTCGGTAAGGTCAGGTAAGGTTCGGTAAGGTTCGGTAAGGTTCTGTGTTTAGGGAGACCGATCTGTCACCCGCTCAAACATTGACCTAGTTACAGTTAGCTGGTCTTAAAAACACGATCGCGATAGGAAAACAATATTTCTACAATCCATACAACACTAGAACAAAAATATAACGGGGGTCACAAGTACCACATAGGGTGCTCTAGAGTCAAAGAGCTTGAAAATATCTCTTAACCTTTTTCCAGGGTAAGATATTTAAAATGGCGGCTTCGAAAATTTTGTGACAGATAATTTTTTATCACGTGACTTATTTTTCGAAATGGATCTTTATTATTTTTCGAAAGGAAAATGTTGATATGTCTACAATCCCGGTTTTTTTTATCCTTCTAACGATGAAAGTACAATATAATTATTATATTTTTAAAAAAATTCCCAAATAAATGAAAAAGTTAATAATGTGGACCCCGATCTGGTAATTAAAGTATAGTAGATATAGTTGGATGTTTAAACAAAGCATGGAACCAGTTCAATATGGCTGCCTCCATAGGCACTTTACAAAACCGAATAAAAATATAGTGCCGCCGCTTCAGGCGGCGCCACAAAAAAAAAAAAGAAAAAAACACCCACACACCCACACATCCATTCACACCAACAATTGAGTAAAAGTATAGAATTCAGGTACATTACACTCCTGTAGTACTGCGTGGCTGAAATCGCACAAAAAGCCACTTATTTCATATGTCTATCATGTATTTATAGATTAATGTGACAATAAAGTCTCTCGTATGCTGTAACAGTCTGTTTTACAAAGCTAAATAAGCATCTGTAAAACTCGCTGATATGTACACGAGATAGATCGTCACAGCCTGCCCCTAAAGTTACAAAGCTTAGCTGTTCATGTCTAAATCCTTCCAAAGTTGCTGCCACTTCATATCCAAACTTGTGAAGAATTTCACCAAAAAGTCTATATTTGAAATGTCTTAAATACATGCATTATGATAGAATATGAACATATTTGTTCTCGTACTCGTTTTCGCACACCTTACACACAGACCGGACTCGAACAACTTTTCCAACCCTTTCTTTTGAGACAAATCGTGATAGCTTTTGATCTTGCGAAAGCGTAGAAAATGACCAGACAACTGCCGGACTAACTGATGTGTATATTATTCGGAACAAGGTAAAATCGATATCTTTGTGAATTCTTTGAATCCAGAGATTTTGCTCACGATTGCTTATTGTGCCACGTATACGACGTTTCCGGTCACATTTCGGAGGTGTCTCTATGTTATCCATGTTTGTAGATACTTTTGTTAGTTTCCAGAAAAGGGAAGTAATTACTATCACCCTTTGTAATGAAAGTGGTTTTAGATTCATAAATGATAATTCTAGAAAAGGCAAAAAGGGAAAAGTGACTTGGTTACAGCAGTACAATAACACTCTTTTTTAATCATAGGAAATTTTGTAGGATAATATTATTGTGGAAATAGCTGTTTTCTATAAAAGGGGTCTACTACGTTAAGTCCATGTTTAGCTTTTATACATGACGAATGTTTATCGTAGCAATATCATCAAGTTCATCCAGCAAAAGTTTTACCAAGGTTTCAATGACGTCAGTTTTCAATGACGTCTGTTTTCATTGAATTGGGGCTCTCAGAGGGTAAATTCTATGTCGTTAGTATATTCACTTCGTGAGGAAATAATCAAGTACTGAAGTACTGACAGACTAGCGAATTTGAAACTAGTAAGTGGCTATGGTAAATGTAAATCTTTGTTGATTTATACCAGACTGAAGAAATATTGTCATATTTGGTTTCTGAGTCCGTTCCAAGTCCATCGGTTCATTCTGATTATGTAATCCAATCCGATATAATTCAAATGCAGCTCAATCCATTGACTTTACCCGACGCTATTGACGATTTTTTTTTCCTCTAAACAAGAAATATTAAGAAAAACTTCAGTTTGTTAACTTTCAATTTAAAACAGGTTATTTTGTTGAGATTAAATCTCCTGCCTAAAAAGACATCTTTAGATAGAAACAAATAAGAGGTAAATTGTGTTTTACATGTACACCTGGTCTTTTAGTTATTTCCACTGCATAGCATATGAAAAGAATATGGTTGTTTGTGTCCTATGACAAACGAAATGAATATGAAGTTTCATAAAATTTTGTCAAATAGTTAAAGAGATATCAGTCCATAATGGAAATATACATCAAGCCCCCTTTTCCGATGACACGGCATCAAATGCAAAAAGAATCTTTATCGGTGGACTATCATAGGGAATACATGAATGATGTTTCACCAATTTTCATCAAGGATTTTAAAAGATGTCTGTTTGAACAGAGCAGCGGACAGACAGTGTGGAACAAAATCAAGATGGGGCTAGACAGTCTGTACAATCTGATCTTGGATCTATACTAACCGATGATGGGATTTTTTTTATAGCTTTGAAATAACAATAATCAGGTTTTCACCATCCGCAAGAAAGTTATATTTAACTTTTTGTAGCATGTTGAGGATTAACTTGGATTATACAGTTAATTAACCCGTTACCACACAGCAAAATTTTAGAACTCTCCAAATTGAAAGCATTCGAAGATGGCAATTTCAAAGTGGCTCAAATGGTGCAATTTTGCTTTGATAGGGTAGAAAACATTGTGGGAAAAGTAGAAAGTGCTGGTTACCAGCATTTTTTCCTTTTCCAATAATGCTTTTAGAAGGCTTCTTCCTCGCGGGCTTTAAAAGTTGCCATTGTGTGGTAAAGGGTTAACAGTACAGGATGCAATAGTTTACCATGTAACCCTTTACAAAACGAAACATTTTACGAGCCTCCGCATTAAAAGCTGTTCCATAAAGTTAAATGTGACTAAATTGATGTGACTACAAGGGTTGAAAACAACATGAGAAAAGGGGAAAATGCTTGTACCCAGCAGTTTCTTCTTTCTTTTCCGGCATTGTTTTCAAAGGGCTTATTCCCCTCTTATGTGAAAACGCGGGATTGTGTGGTAAAGTTTTAATATACAAGATGTAAACGACAGTTTAACATATCAGTTTCGCATTTACAATGATCTAAATAATGAATGATTGGAGGAATGAGAAGGGTTCCCTGGTCAGTGAGGGTTTGTGCAGCTGGGATTTCCTACAAGTCACCTAGGCGTATCATTTTCAGATCCATTCATACTTTTATGTACTGCGCAGTAGGAATCAGTGATATGAGCCTGATTAACATATAAGCAGGCATCATGTACCTTATCAATGTCATCTTGTACAGTCTATTGCTTTAAAAGTCGACAAGTTCAAATTGGGATGGTAGAGATTCTGCGCTTTAAGTCAGAAGTTGTCATAATTATTGAATTAAGATTCCTAACAGTGAGGAGTTATTTTTCTGTGAGGCAGTATTTGGCAACTGTGGTGTATGTTGTTTATATTGAGTCAAACTGGATGTCTTTAGACCAGCTTCGCTAGTCTGATCAATGGACTGATAGTCCTGAGAGTCGCCTGTAGGGTAATGGGTTAGAAGTTTTAACCCTTTTTTGTTGAAATCTGTTAAAAGCATTCAAGATACAAAATAACTTAACCACAAGACAGTATTATATGCAAGCATATTTCTGAGTTGTCATCCTAAAATTCAAAATATCCGTATTAAAATTTACATTTAAAAAAATGTGGTGGAAATTAAAATTTAGGCACCAGGACCAGCTTTAATGAGTTCAACGTTTTTTATTCACAGACAACAACCCTTTACAAATAAAAACCAGATTATCTTCTGGTATAGGATCTAGTGACATACTTTTAGACAAAAAATGCCCTTTTGCAACTCGCTCATATCTAATCTTAGCAGTCTGACAAAGTTTCATAAGTATCACATTTAACATAAATGGATTCTACAGTTCTATTACGGTTTCGTCTGATTTGACCTAATGACAACCTTAAGGCTTTTTCTTTTAACCCCAGGTGATCTATATTCAGTTTTGTCAAAGAAATAATTGAGACAAACAGCCGGGCAATTCCATGATCATTGGACTGAACTGTAGCCTTTGAAGCACAAAAAAAATATTTGACTCAGTGATCTACCTGTCCTCTGGAAATAGTTTGTTTTTGTTGTTGTCAAGGTTGAGGGTTTGACCAGCAATGGACTCTATGAATGTGGCTGCTACAACTGAATAAAATCTATAACCCAACAGCATGATCATTGATCACCCTTTAATATTTGTCTGCGTTTTATAAGATCTATATTTGTCGCAAAGCTACATTCCAGAAAACACCTGCAAAGCGATAACTTGGTACAGCCTAGAACCGTGTATATTGCACCTAGAATATGGGTGTGCAAAGTATCTAAAGTCTAGATTAAAAAGCTGGGAAGAAGCAACGTGTAAGAATGTCTAAGAAGGCAATGCAACCATTCCATGTCGTTAAAAAATCTTAAAAAAAAATTAGCCTACTGTTGACATGTTAACTCGGCATCGCCTTTCTCTTTCCAATCATAGGTTGAGCGCTGACTTGAAATAAGGCTTGCAGTTAGGATTGTAAGATTGTAAGAGTTAGAGTGTACTTCTAATAAGTAATTATCAAACAATTTTCACTGAGAATTGTCCTCAAATAGAAGCAGAAAAGATGCTTGTAGTTGAAGATTTCTCAGCGTGTCCGCAGACTTGTTTAGTTCACGGCAGCTATTTTTACATATATACGTAATGCGCTATTTTTAGAGATGATGTCTTACACAGACATCAGGCTAGTGTGTACCCTTGTGGATGAAATGATTGTTTCAAAAGTTTGAACCGTTAAACAGCTCAGTCTTTATAGACATATTCATTATCACAAAGGCACAATTATAAATTCTTTACAACAGAAAAAAACTGGGTTGTTCACCGAATTATTAGAAAACTGTTTTATCTCGTAAACCGGAACTTAGGACAGGAAGCAGTACAAGACCGGAGGTATGCTTACGTCACCCCATAGATCAAGACGATAACAATGAGAGCCTGTTTGCTACGCAAACAGGCGACTCAAAAATGCAATTCATGTTTAGAGTCCTTAAATGTTATCGCTCTTGTCGCTTCCTGTTTTAAATCAGGACAGATCCCTTTAGTTTTATGGGTAATTTATCTTTGTTTATGTGTTGAGATAAGTGATAGAAATTACTAAATGTCTATAGGAACTAGAGACAACATTACAACTTGTTTTATCTAGTATGTCGCAGAAACCGCGCTGTACTAAGCCGGATGTATTCTGTTTCCTTCCTAATACTAAATCATGACCTGCAGACTTGTTTAACTCTTTACCAAACGACAAAATTCTAGACTGGTTCAAGTTGATAGCACTTGCAGACGACAAAATAATCGTAACTCAAAAATTGAAACTTGTTTCCAGTATGATAGATGATTTAAAACTTTGTGAGAAAGGAACACTGTTTCCATCAGGATAGAAAACAATGTGGGATAAGGAGAAAATGCTGGTTACCAGCATTTTCTCCTTTTCCAACAATATTTTCAAAAGATTTCTATCTCAGGGTCGTGAAAATCAAGGATCGTTTGGCAAAGGGTTAAACACAGTCTAATGTTGAAATCTCTAAAACAAAAAAAGTCGACCCTACTTAGAGGACAACTGAGGAGTTAACCCTGTGGATCGAAGTGCCAAATCCCATGCTGTAAACACCCTTAAAACACTTTTTGTTAAAAAAAGCAATGTAGAAAAAGGAAGTGCATATATAGTGCATATATCTTTTTCCTACAACATTTTGTATCCTTTCAAAAGCTAAAATTAATCCAATGTTTTAGCCTTTTCGCCGCTGGTTACATGTATAAGAGGGCAAAATAGGAGGTTGTCCTATTTGACCCAACCTCTGCATGATTTAGATATCTATTTTTGGATTTTCAAAAAAAAACAGAGAATGCATTTTCTGAAAATTCGAGAGTCCATTTGCGTGGAACTATTCTTTTGCAAATACCTCCGCCAACCTAGGATGATTTTGCGCAATAGCTGTTTTGAAAAAAAAAAAAAAAAAGTATTAAATTCTAATTGCCCATTTTCTTTTAAAATCTAATATCGGAAATCAATATTTAAAAAAATGCAAAGTAATCTTACGTGAAGATTCTAATCACCTTGCTCAACAAGTTTTGTTACTATAAATAACTTAAATTGATCTCAAAATAGCAACAGAGTTTTCCACCGACGAATTTCAACGTCTGACAGAAATCTTGAAGGGAAAATAGTTATTGCGACAGTTTGTGTTTCGCAACACAGACGACAGGGACTAGAGTTGTACAAAATTTACTAGGTAATGTTTTCTTCTTTGTTTATTCTCTAGCAAAGCTGTAATGTTATTTAGACTCTAGGTAACCTTTATTCTTGTAGGCCTTTTTATTTAGCGATGAATGATAAAGCGGAAGTTTTCAGTTATGAAAAAAAAAAGTATACGAAATATTATAATCTACGTCTTTTTTATTAATTCTTTCCGTACCATAGACGATACCAGATGCGTTTATGGACAGTGTAGATCAAGATCAGACTGATCTCTGACTTACAGTGTCCATACTGATATGTTTTAGATTATGATCGAATTTCGAAGTGTACGTCTCTTGGTCATGTAGACGATGTCTATTTTTAGCCTTTTAGAAAATATTATTTAATTCACTTTTTCAGTAGGTAGAGTTAAATAGTGCTGGATGTACAAAAGAATATCTACATATCTTCTAACTGGGCGGTTTAGAAGTAGACCAGACTGCACATTTAAAGCAGTATGATCATTTTCTTCGTTGACCGAATGTAAACAACGGAATTTGTGCAATATTTTAGCTAACGGCAACTATTTAATGTGACACAAAGGATGACTTTCTGAAGGAAAGTAACACATCTATTTTCTTTCTATAAAAACAGTGTCTGAACAGGAATAGTTTTGAGCACCTCATAGATCTAGATTGTTATCCTAATACCATCTTCATTGGCTTAAGATGTATAAATCTGGATATATTCCAGAATGTACAAGATTTTCAATTGTACAATGCTCAAAAGTTTGTCTGAGTGTCAAGTGTAGAATCTTGGCGTATGGATACAGTGCTTTGACCTGTACATCTATGGAGCCATAATTAGGTTAGGTTATCTTAACCCTTAGCCAAAAAGTACCAGGTTTCTATGAGCCTGAGATAGAAGCCTTTTGAAAACATTGTGGGAAAAGGAGAAAACACTGGTAACCCTTTTTCCACAATGTTTTCTACCTTGCTGTAAACAAATTTCAAATTTTTTTGAGTTGCGTTAATTTTGTCGTCTGCAAGTGCTTTGAGTTTAAACTGGCCTAAAGTTTTGTCGTTTGGTAAAAAGTTAATGTAGTGATTAAAAAGGTAAGTGTAACTATTGGACTCTTACCACTAAAAGGAGTGTTACGCATTCGGCATTTTTAACAGAAACGAAAAATTCACACTTGCTTTTCTTTACATTTTTGCATATTATTTTTCAGGATTTCTTGTTCCTGGTAAAGTACAGAAAGTGTGAGAAAATGGAAAGAGGCATGGAGGGTCACATTCGAAATAGGTACTGTTTCCCTGTTTTTAGCACGAAGTGCTCATGGTGAGCTTTTGTGATCGCCCAATGTCCGGCACGCGTAGTGCGTTGTCCACAATTTCTTTTAACATCTTTTCCTTCTAAATCACTGGGCCAATCCTGATGAAACTTGGCAGGGATGTTCCTTGGATAAAGCTCTTCCAAAGTTGTTCAAGAGATTGAATTCCATTCATAACTCTGGTTGCAATGGTAACCAAAATGAAAAGAATAGCAAAATCTTTGAAAATCTTCTTCACTGAAACGGGTAGGAGTAGAGCTTTGATGTTTGGTACGTACCATCCCCTAGTAGACTTCTACCAAGTTTCTTCATATGATGCCCCTGGGGTCAAAACTGGCCCCACCCCGGGGGATCGCAAGTTTAAAACATAGGAACAAAGAAGGGCAGCTTTAAAAATCTTCTTCTCTGAAACTGGAAGGAGTAGAGTTTTGATATTTGGTATGTAGCATCTCCTAGTGGATCTCTACCAAGTTTGTTCATGTGATGCCTCTGGGGTCAAAACTGGCTCTGTCCCCGAGGGTCACAAGTTTGAACATGGGAACAAAGAAGGGAAACTTTAAAATTCTTCTCTGAAACTGGAAGGCGTAGAGCTTGGATATTTTGTGTATAGCATCTCCTAGTAGGCCTCTGCTAAATTTGTTCATATGATGGCCCTGGAGTCCATACTGGCCCCACCCCAGGGGGTCACACGTTTGAACATTGAAACAAAGAAGGAAAACTCTAAAATTCTTCTTCTCTGAAACTAGAAGGTGTTTAGCTTCGATACTTGGTATGCAGCATCTCCTAGTGGAATGCCACCAAGTTTGTTCATATGATGACCCTGGGAGTCAAAACTGGCCCTCTCACATGGCACTGCATTTAGTGCCTGTCTGGAATATAACTTTGTTATCTCATGTCATAATGACTTCAAACTTGGTATGTATGCTTGTTGCAATATTACTGAGTACTGTGTGCAAGAACAGTAACTCCACCTAGCACAGATTTTGAGTTAATTACACTTTGGTATTTATTTTTACAGTATTTCTTGTTTGTCCAGAATGGAACTTTGAAGTCTCATTTCAAATTGACTTGAGACTTGGTGAACATGTTTGTTGTATTGCCTGCCCTTTGAAACTGTTATACCTCCTCGACAATAGCCGGTGGGATGGGCATAATTTGGGACAGTTTTTCCACTCTTAATTCATTATCATTTGGCCTTGAACCTCAATATTTGGTATTTATCATCATTGTAGTCCTTTACTGCTTAGTACTAAGGTGAGCGATATAGGACCATCATGGTCCTCTTGTTTAGCTCACTGAGCACGAAGTGCTCAAGTGAGCTTTTGTGATCGCACAATGTCCGTCGTCCGTCGTGCGTAGTGCGTCGTCCACAATTTCTTTAAACATCTTCTCCTAAACCATCGGGCCAATCTTGATGAAACTTGGCAGGGATGTTACTTGTATGAAGCTCTACCAAAGTTGTTCAAGAGATAGAATTCCACCCATAACTCTGGTTGCCATGGCAACCAAAATAAATATAATAGCAAAATCTTTGAAAATCTTCTTCTCCGAAACAGGTAGGAGTAGAGCTTTGATATTTTGTGTATAGCATCCCCTGGTGGACTTCTGCTAAATTTGTTCATATGATGCCCTTGGGGTCAAAACTAGCCCCGCCCCGGGGGTCACAAGTTTGAAACATAGGAGCAAAGAAGAGCAATTTTAAAAATCTTCTTCTCTGGAACTGGAAGGAGTAGAGCTTTGATATTTGGTATGTAGCATCTCCTAGTAGACCTCAACTAAGTTTGTTCGTATAATGCCCCTGGGTTTACAACTGACCCTACTCCGAGGGTCACAAGTTTGAACTTAGGAACAAAGAAGGGAAAATTTAACATTCTTCTTCTCTGAAACTGGAAGGCGTAGAGCTTTGATATTTTGTATGTAGTATCTCCTAGTAGACCTCCGTCAAGTTTATTCATATGATGTCTCTGGGGTCCATACTGGCCCCACCCCAGGGCCACAAGTTTGAACATTGGAAGAAAGAATGAAAACTCTGATAAAATTCTTCTCTGAAACTAGAAGGTGTAGACCTTTGATGTTTGGTATATAGCATCTCCTAGTGGACTTCCACCAAGTTTGTTCATATGATGTCCCTGGGGTAAAAACTGGCACCTAGGGTCACAAGTTCGAAACATAGGAATAAAAAAGGGAAACTTTGAAAGTCGTCTTCTCTGAAATTGGAATGCGTAGAGCTTTGATATTTGGTATGTAGCATCTCCTAGTGGACCTCTACCAAGTTTGTTCATATAATACCTCAGGGGTCAAAACAGGCCCCACCCCGGGGGTCACAAGATCGAAACTGGAACAAAGAATGAAATATTTAAAATTCTCCTACTCTGAAACTAAAAGGCGTACAGCTTTGATATTTTGTATGAAGCGTCTCCTAGTAAACTTCTTCCAAGTTTGTTCATATGATGCCCCTGGGGTCCATACTGGCCCCGCAGAAGGGGTCACAAGTTTGAACATTGGGAAAAAAGGTAAAGTTTAAAATTCTTCTTCTTTGAAACCAGATAGTGTAGATCTTTTATCTTTGTTATAAAGCATCTCCTAGTGGATCTCTGCCAAGTTTAATCATATGATGCCCCTGGAGTCATAATTTGCCCTGCCACGGGGGTCACAAGTTTAAACATGGGACCTAAAAAGGAAAAAATTATTTTTTTTTCTTCTCTGAAACTAGAAGGTGTAGAGCTTAGATATTAGGTATGTAGCATCTTCTAGTGAACCTCTACCATAATATGCCCCTGGAGTCAAAACTGGCCCCGCCCAGGGGGTCACAAGTTTTTAACATAGGAACAAAAAAGGAAAACTTTAAAATTCTTCGGAGAGATTTGATATTTGGTATGTACATGTAGTTAACCTGTTCTAAGTTTGTTAGCCCTCCCGAGCACAACATGTTCAGTGAAGGCAAATTTGGGTCACGGGAATCGAACACAGGGCTTCAGGAATACCGTTCCTGCACTCTAGCCAACTGATCTATCAGACCACATGTCGATACGGCCACACGATATATCACCAAATACCTATACCCGGCTACTATGGAACGCCATAACTGTCTTACATGATGAAATTATTTTATATAAACACAATCAAAATTTTTACACAGATAAAGCATGAACATATCGATATACATGTATAAGTCCATATATGCAGATAACACATGAATATATAAATATATAGCTCCTTTATATATAGATAAAACATCAACATATGAATATAAAACTTCATTATATAAAAGTAACACATTTATGTATAAACATATATTAACTTCCTTATACAAATATTAAAAATTAAGATATGGATATACAACTGCACTATTTGTAGATAAAACATTAATATATAAATATATATTTGCTTATATATAGATGAAATGTCAATATATGAATATAAAATTTCATTATATAAAGACAAAACGTTTATCTATAAACATTTAACTTCCTTATACAAATATAAAAAATGAGATATAGTTATATAACTCCACTATATGTAGACATATAGATAAAACAATACTATATAAATATATAGTTCATTTATATATAGATGAAATGTCAATATATTAACATAAAACTTCATTATATAAATATGAAATAATGTATAAAATTAAAAGATATCGAGATAAGACATTGATATATACAGATATAACTATATCACATAAAGGTATAATTTCATTATATAAACATCCGCAGATAAAAATCGATACATGTGGTCAATTTTTCTTGATATGCAGGTATCATTATATAAAGTAGACTTTTTCAATGAGAATATTTTTACTATAGCACCGTTCTAGTTTCGCACCAAGCCACCCTGGTGTGAGAACGATCAAATACAATCTCAAATACACAATCACTCAATATGCATGCACTACCATACAACTAAAGTTTCAATTAAATTTCATTTTCATTTCTTTTTTTTTTTACTTAATTTTCGTACATAGATCTTGAAAAGCTTTGGTCGGATTCTTGTAAAAATTCTCTACCTTCTATCAACCAGTCAGTCGATCAAATGTTATGCCTGTCCGTCTGTTTGTCCCCGTCTGATTTTCTTTGTCAGTCCTAGATACCTGTCTCTTTTTTGTCTTAGTCCTGTGTGGATCGGTGGTAAAGTGTAGGCCTCGCAAGCGGGAGGCATCGGTTCCGAGCCTCAATGAAAGCGCTGGGATTTTTGTGAGTGTGGTGTTGGGCAACACACTTCAGAGCCACAGCCTAGTACTGGTGTAACCCTAGACATACGGCATGAATAAGGTAGCTGTTGCCTTGATATGACCTTAATCATAATGAAAGCGGGTAAAACGCTATAAATTTCTCAGTCAGTCGAGTAGCTTATTTTTTGTTTCTCTGTCTGTCTATCGCTTCTGTCTTGATCTGTCCATTTGTCCCTCCGGCCCTCTGATTTCATTGTTCCGAAATGGTAAAATGGTAAAATGGTACAATTTGATAATGCATGGTGTAATTTCTTCTGAATGTAGTGGTCCCTTAATACTTTTAGTACAACATGGAATAAAATTTCTTGACCATTGATAAAGACAGATTTATACAGATATAATACTTTTACACATATTCAACCAGCCAGAAATTCCTTTGATGTCTATCTTGAAATTATTTGTTGATATTACTCGAACAAATTGACATGAAATACAAGACCTCTATTACCATATACCGGGTATTACACGCTTGAATTATTGTCCGAACTTAGCTTCGGCTAATGTCGTCTGTATGCAGAACTGTGTGTCTGATTTTTAACTCTTGATGCAGCTAATATTTACCGTTGTCTTCAAAGAATACTTTAAATAACTGAAAGAAACATTATTTTGTTGGTATAAATTGGTAATAGGTGGTCAGTGACATAGATGCACTCTCCATGTAGTCTGATCTTGATCCATATCACCCGCAAAAGCTCTCATATTTTGACCATGGCACTGTAAGGGTCAAACCCGATATTTATCGTTAACAGAATTTCCGTACCATGTGTTTATACCCGATGATATAAATATTCACTCTTTAATTATTCTAAAGGTCAATTTCAGGTCAATTTGTCCCATTAATACTTTTCTTAGATTTCAGAAAAGTTAGGTACATGTAATTATCATATCCCTTTGTAATGAGAACATAGTGGTTTAAGATTTATAAATGATAATTCTAGGGAGGACAAAAAGGGAAAAGTGGCTCGGTGAAAGTAGTACAATAATACTCATTTTTAATCTTAGCAAATTTTGTAAGAAAATATCATAGTGGAAATAACGGTTTTCTATTATGGGTCCACTGCGTTAATTGAATTTTAGCACCAGAAATGAAGGTAAAAGCAAACAATCTTAAATTTTCGTGTAAAGTTCAGACGGATTTCAAAGATTTAGAATCTGAATACTGTCATTCGGTCGGTCCATCATTCTGCACCCCTTTCCAACGTCAAGACAAACATTCCGAACAATTATAACACGTAACATCGTTGGACTGAAAATGTGGCCTCTTCAGTGCCTATCTAAAATATGACCTGGTGACTTAATCTTTGACTCGACATGATTCATTTTCGTACTTATATATGAGATATCATCAAGAAAAACATTCTGACCAAGTTCCCTTAGTAATGGACGGAAAGCATGGCATATAAAGCATACACAGATTTTTTTTTTTTTCATTATTTCACGCAGTGACCTAGTTTTTGATCCGAAGTGACAATTTTTGGAATTTTTCATAATTTTTTTCCAAGGTTTTTCAAAGATGACCTGGTGTTATTCATGACTGATATATTACGAAGCCAAATATTCTAAGTGTCATGAGTATTGGGCATAAAATGTGGCCACTAGAGCGTGCACAGGGTTTTCTCATTTCAGCTGACCTGATTAGCTAGTTTTTGATCTGACGAAGCCGATTTCCATCTTCTTCCAGATAAGATCTAGACAAACATTCTGAGCATATTTCATGAGAATTACATCGGAAATGTGGCCTCTAGAGTGTACACAAAATTTGACCTGGTGACCTTGTTTTTTTAATCTACGTAACTCGTTTTGAAATTCGTCAGAGATACATGTATCATGAAGGCAAAGATTCTGAACAAGTTTCATGTGTTTTGGACTGAAAGTGTGGTCTCCAGAGCGTACTCAGGCTAAAAGTTGATAAAGCACGACAGACGACGGACGGCATACGACTGGCGACGCACGATCACATAAGTTTACCGTGAGCACATCGTGCTCAGCTCAGGTGAATTAAAAGAATACGTGTACGTTATTTCTGAGTGTTTTTGTGCTTGGAAATATAGAAATGTCTCCCCATGAAAGTCCGTATGTCCACCACTGAAATTCTACGAAGGGCCTAATGTCCGCCATGGTATATTCTTGAAGGGGCTTTGACCACTCTGCCCTTTTTAGGGGTAGGGATAAATGCCCGGACAGGCTCATGTTTGTCATACAAAGGGTTGTCTAAAAGGATGTAAAGGGGTTGTCCTTTGTTTGATAGAATTAATCTTATAACTTATGACCTGGTCAATCTACAATCACTCTCTTCTTTGTAACCAAACTTGATATTTTCTCGTCAGAGCCATGGGCTCCGAAAATATGAAGTTTCCTATCCGTGCATATATCCATATGAAGCTCTTTTACTTTCATATCAACAAATTATACCTATATATAATGAAATTATATCTTTATGTAATATATTTTTATCTAAAGCATAGACAGTTATATCTATAGACATGTATATTAATCTTTTATCTTTATATACTTTAACTTTATGTTTATATATCATTGTTTTATATTTATATGATGAAGTTCTATACTCATATATTGACATTTCATCTATATATAAAGCAACTTTATATTTATATATTGGTGTTTTGTCTACATATAGTGGAGTTATATATCCATAGCTTATCTGCGGATGTTTATATAATAAAAATATATCTTTATGTAAAAAAGTTTTATCTAAAGCATAGACTGTTAGATCTATAATTTTTCATCTTTATATATTTTTATTTTTATATTTATATATCATTGTTTTATATTCATATAATGAAGTTTTTATATTCATATATTGACATTTCATCTATATATAGAACAAATATATATTTATATATTAATGTTTTATCTACATATAGTGCAGTTGTATATCCATATCGTATGTTTTTATATTTGTATAGGGAAGTTATAAGTTTATAGATAAATGTGTTATCTTTATATAATGAAGGTTTATATTCATATGTTGATGTTTTATCTATATATAAAGGAGCTATATATTTATATATTCATGTTTTATCTGTATATATGGACTTATACATGTATATCCATATGTTCATGCTTTATCTGTGTAAAATTATTGATTGTCTTTATATAAAATAAATTCATCATGTAAGACAGTGAATGCGTTCCATAGGCTACACATGTATGTATAACATAGCATTTTATTATACTATATTACTGATATCTAAATTAGTCTTTCGGACGGGACGTTAAACGAAGGTCCCGTGTGATGGTGCTATACACCAAGTAAGAATAAGGCGTAACTTAAGATGGGTTTCGTCCTGTATCTGCACTATCCCCGTAACAATGCTAACAACTCCAATCTTTCTTTGATAACATGGAAAACATTTTTGGGAAAGGAGAAAATGCTGGTAACCAGCATTTTTCCTTTTCCCACTTCGTTTTCAAAAGGTCTATTTCCAAGGGTCGTAAAAAGTTGATTGCATGCGGTAAAAAGGTTAAAATTTCAATTATTGGTCTTATCTTTAATCTAACCTTAATCCCAATGGTTCACTTAAAGAGCTAAAGTTAATGATAATATCTCCTTACTCCACAATCCCTACTTTAAACGGCCCGGGGAAAGAAGCCTTTCGAAAACATTGTGCGAAAAGGAGAAAATGCTGGTAACCACCATTTTCTCCTTTTCCCACGTTGTATTCTACCCTTCACAAAACAAAGTTAAATTTTTCTCTCACATTTGATAATTATTGTTGTCTGCAGATTCTTTCACTTTTGACAAGCAGAGATTTCGTTGTGTGGTAGAAGGTTAACTCTGAAGACAGAAGACTTCTAGAAACATTGTAAGAAAAGGAGATACATGTTATACTGCTAACCAGCATATTCTCCTTTTACCACAATGTTTCCTACTCTGCTGAAAACAAATTTCGATTTTTGAAATATTTATCTTTTTTTTTGTCGTCAGCAAGTGAGCAAGTGATTTCAATTTGGACCTGTTTGATATTTTGTCGTTTGGTAAAAAGTTGAAAATAGAAAATTTGTGGATAAAGGATTAATTGATAGTTACCAGCTCTTTCTATGTTTTTACAATGACTCGGAAGTCGTCTATACAGCCATTTGACCGGAATTTCAGTATTAACTGCACAGTCCCTAGTAGACCAAATTGAGACTTACCCAAATTGAAATAATCTGCATAAGACAAGCAAGAACTGAACAAATTTACATTATCCTATCCCACGGCTTACAAGTCAGAGTTTAAGACTTTCACAGAGAAGCTCTATATGGAACATGCAATACTTATTTTTTTAGCTCCACTGGCCGAAGGCCAGGGGGCTTATGTCATGGCCCGTTGTCCGTCGTGCGTCCGTCTGTGCATCCGTCCGTCCGTGAGTCCGTCCGTCCGTGCGTTAACTTTTTCTTTAAACATCTTCTTCTCTGAAACAACCCATTTAATTTTGATGAAACTTTACAGAAATGACACTGTCATGGTCCTCTTCAGAATTTCTTGAAAGAATTTAATTCCTTCAAAAACTCTGGTTGCCATGGCAACAAAACTGAAAAAAAAAGAAAATATTTGAAAATCTTCTTGTCTAAAACCGTTAGGCCTAGGGCTACCAAATTGTGCATGTAGCTTTATCTAGTAGACCTCCACCAAGTTTCTTCAAATTATAGCCCTGGGGTCAAAATTGGCCCCGCCCCGGGGGTCACAAGTTTTACATGGGCTTATTTCGGGAGAACTTAAAAATTTCTCTTCTACCTAGGCATAGGGCCTAGGGCTACCAAATTAGGCATGTAGCTTTATCTAGTGGACCTCTACCAACAGTGTCCAAATTATAGCCCTGAGGTCAAAATTGGCCCCGCCCCGGTGGTAACAAGTTTGACATGGGTTTATATAGGGAGAACTTTAAAATTCTTCTTCCACCTAGCAATAGGGCTTAGGGCTTACCAAATTTGGCATGTAGCTTTATCTAGTGGACCTCTACCAAGGGTGTCCAAATTATAGCCCGGGGGGTCAAATTTAGCCCCGCCTCGGGAGGTAACAAATTTTACATTGGCTTATATAGGGAAAACTTTCAAAATCTTCTTGCACCTAGCTATGAGGGCTAGGGCTATAAAATTTTGCAAGTAGCTTCATCTAGGGGGTCTCTACTAAAAGGTGCCCAAATCATAGCCCTGGGGTAAAATTTAGCCCAGTCCCAGGGGGTCACAAGTTTTACACGGGCTTATCTAGGGAAACTTTAATAATCTACTCGATACCGCCATAAGGCCTAGGGCTACCAAATTTTGCGTGTAGCTTTATCTTATGGGCCTCTACAAGAGGGCCCAAATTTTAACGTTGGGGGTCAAGTTTGACCCCACCCCAGGGGACACAAGTTTTACATTGGCTTTTATAGTGAAAACTTGATAAACCTGTCTCATGGGTCACATATTTTAGAGGGCCTTTTATTGAGTAAACTTGTTTTACAGGGCTTTTTATTGGGCAAGATTAAAAAATCTTGTTTATAACCACACATTCTAGTTTCTGGGGTCCAAATTGGCTCCATTCCAGGGATCACAAGTTTAACATGGGCTTAAAAATACAGTCACCTCAATTTAAACATTAATCAAGGGAAATAACTCTTTTAATTAAAGATAAAGTTTGGTACTATTTATCTCCCTAAATTATCAAACTGCATTGATACATGATTGGTGCTACACATTAAGTTCTTTGATAGAAAATATTCTGTTTTCAAGGAGTGTGATTCATTTTGATGCTAATAGTTATGCTCACATGAGGTAAATAATAAATTCATAGTAAGGTTTCTATCATTCAGCTTATTTTTCCAAAGATTTTACCTTTCATGCCAATGAATTAATCTACTTATATTGCCTGACAGTGTTCATTAATTTTGAAGGCCCTCTTTTTCATGGTCATGAACACTTCAATTTTTGTAATAAAGGGTTTAAAAGCCAGTGGAGCAATACAGGGCCATCATGGCCCTCTTGTTTAATTGAATGGATCATGTGTACAAGGTAAACAGCAAAAAAGTATTTCACACAGGTAGATCTCATTTACCTCTCCCTGATGTTCATGTATTTCTCTATGGTAAGAAATACAGAAGTACACCTAAAATAATCTTTAAAATAATTTTGAGAATTAAGTCCTAATGATCTCGGAAAATATTCTATTATCAAATTTCATGCGGTTAACAGCATTTCAAAATATTCTTATTCTCATGAAAATCATGATTTATTACGTCACCCTTCATCCACGAGAGAATAAATTTGTACCCGTCAATGTCTACAGAATTCTTTACAGGGTACAAATATTAACAAGGACCCATCAACAAATAGTTATAACTAACATCTCACGTTTATCAATCGTTTAAGTCAAGAAAAAGAGGGCCAAGATGGCCCTGGATTGCTCATATGAATTTTTGAGAGGACCATAGCCATTTTCTTTTTTTGTGTGTGTGTGTGTGGGGGGGGGGGGGGGTTTATTGAAACACTGAAAACAAAATCATATTTTGCCAAGCAATTTTCAAAAGGTAACCTGTAAAAGTCATTTCAAAGTCTGACCAGCAGTTTCAGAAAAGAACTTTTAACAGTTTTTAATTTCCGTAAATTGCAAGTAGCCCCCATTTTTTGAAAAGGGTCATTCAAGGAACATTTCTGTGAAATAATTTTAAAATCTGACCAGCTGTTTCAGAGAAAAAGAATTTTCAAGAATTTATTCATGTCCGTATAGTGCAAGTAGTCCCCATTCACAAGTGGTTTAGGAGGAGTTGATGTTTAAAGAATTGTTGACGACGCACGACGGACGACGCACGACGAACGACGCACGACGGACACCGGGTGATCCTAAAAGCCCCCCTTGAGCACGTTGTGCTCAAGTGAGGTAAAAAGGATATTTGACATGAAACTATAGTGTGTTGGAAATGTCTTCAAAAGTGTCGGGCGTTTTTTTTTTTTTTTTTTTCAAATTCCGCCCTTTAATCTCCTGAAAATGCTTCACGTGAAAGAAAGTTTATGACTTACAATTAATTTTATCATGTACGGAATAATATTTCTGTTAGCAATGTTTGCCCCGCAATTTCAATAGCGTGTGATACTCAACATGCTAAAATATCCGGCACATCGTCATTTTCTTCATTAGTGGGCTAAATGTTACTTTTATCCTCATCATCAGAAATTTAATAAGTTTTAGTAAAAATTGGCCCATACATGTACGGCCTTACCGGCCCAGAATCGTCTATTTCTTCGTCTTCAATATCACTCAGTTCACTATCATAAACAAAGTCCATATGACGTCACAAATCAGGGGACACTACAATAAGTAAGGGAGGTAGGCAATGCAATAAAAATTAATAAGCAAAAATATGAATTGAAAAAAAAGTACCTTTTCTCTTTTTTTTCGAATTACAACATTACAAGGTTACCATTTGATAAATGGAGATTTGAGAATTAATCATCAGAAACTCGTTGATTTACACTTTAAGACTGGACTTTTAAGGATGATGGTAACAGATTATGATATTAATAAGTATTTTTGTATAATTGTATAACAAAATAATCTTTATTTATTATAATAATAAGCGGTCTTACTTCCTTGGTGTGACTAAATTTTGAAAGAATTTTATAACTAACAAAATGGTAACCTATGGCGAGGCCTTATAGCCCGTAAGTTAATACCAAACACTAACACAAAAAAGTAACCCTGGCGTGGCCTAACAGCCCGAAAGATAATACCAAACGCTAACACAAAATAGTAAGCCTGGTGAGGCCTAACAACCTGACACAAAATGGTAATCTATGGCGAGGCCTTACAGGCCGTAAGCTAATACCAAACACTAACACAAAATAGTAACCCTGGTGTGGCCCAAAAACCCTTAAGTTAGTACCAAACGCTAACACAAAATAGTAACCTATGCTGTAGTCCTACAGCCCGTAACTTAATACCAAACGCTTACACAAGATGGTAACCTATGGCGTGGCTCTACAGCCCGTAAGTTAATACAAAACACTGACACAAAATAGTAACCCTGGTGTGACCTAACAGTCCGTAAGTTAATATTGAACACTAACACAAAATATTAACCTCTTGTGTGACCTTACAGCCGGTAAATTAATACAAAACACTAACACAAAGTGGTAATCTCTGGCGAGGCCTCACAGCTCGTAAGTTAATACCAAACACTAACGCAAAATAATAAACCTTATGTGGCCAAGAGCCCGTAAGTTTATGTCAAACACTAACACAGACTAGTAACCTCTGGCGTTGCCTAACAGCCTGGAAGTTAATACCAAACACTAACACAAAATGGTAACCCTGGTGTTTCCTTACAGCCCGTAAGTTTATACCAAACACTAACACAACATAGTAACTCTGGTGTGGCCTAACAGCCCGTAAGTTAATACCAAACCCTGACACAAACTAGTAACCTCTGGCGTTGCCTAACAGCTCGTAAGTTGATATCGAACACTTACACAAAATAGTAACTTCTTGTGCGACCTTAAAGCCTGTAAAGTAGTACGAAACACTAATAGAAAATGGTAATCTCTGGCGAGGCCTAACAGCCCGTAAGTTGATACCAAACACTAACACAAAATAGTAAACCTGGTGTGACCCAACAGTCCGTGAGTTTATACCAGACACTAACACCGACTAGTAACCTCCGGGGTCGACTTACAGCCCGTAAGTTAATACCAAACACTAACACAAAATTGTAACCTCTGGCGTTGCCTAACAGCCCGTAAATTAACACCAAACACTAACACAAAATGGTATCCTCTGACGAGACCTTACAGCCCATAAGTTAATACCAAACATTTTCACAAAATGGTAACCTCCGGCGTTGTGTAACAGCCCGTAAGTCCATACCTTATCAATACATCATTACACATTAAAACCATAATGTTGTAAGGTCGTACCTAAATTCAGAATAAGTATCTTTATACAATTATCGTACGCGTTAAACATTTTCAAAAAATAGGATAAGCATGTTTGTTGATATTATGATAAACTACCATCTTTCATGGTGTAGATCAACAGGTATAGGATTGTGTATTAAATATTAATACCTCCTCTTCGCTTTCGAGGTGGAGGTATGAAAAAAATGGTTATATCATGGTGGTTGACTCACAAAACCTTTACTTTCTCTTATGTGAAAGTGTGGAAAACGGGATTAAAGATGTTTTTGGACTATTACGCTAGTTTAACGTATTTTTTAAACATTATTTAGGAGGCAACGAAATCAAATAATGCTAAAAATTATATACTCGATAATTTAATTAATACCCTCCCTATTTTTCATTTGCGAAATATAAAATTGTTAGATGAAAATTGGATGAAAAAGTTTTTGGACTTGTATAAATAGTAAGGGATTGGGTTTTATAATTTCAGTAAATGAATCATAAAACGTTTGTGTTTGGATGAATATTATTTGTAAGTGGTTGTGAGTTGTTGGATGCAATAACTACTTCGCTTGTGTACGGTTCGATCCTTTACTAACAACTGATTTGTAATTCAAATACAAAGCGTATAAAAAACAAACATGTATACAATAACAACGTGACGTCAAAATAACACACGAGAACGCACACAAAATATACGGGAACTTTAACAAGACGCGGGAAAGACTAAACGACGTTCACGTGTTCACGACATTCTCCGGACGGCACAATGAATCGACAGAATTAAAAACAAATAAGCATAGATAATCAATCAAATTATGTAGAACAGAAGGCAAATGATTACTAAATAACGATTGTCTGATCTTAAACTAGTACTGGACTTTTGAAACTTTTTGCTATCTTAAACTGTCAAAAAATGTCCTGACCAGATGATTTTACGGATACTATACATAACCAGACAATACTGAAAGTCACTTACTTGCTCGTGTGAAACTTTATGTTCACTAATGTATCTAAAACACTTTAACTGATTATTAATGTTCACTCTGATATTCGTTTGTCACTTCTAACGGATATAGTTTAATCATTGGTCTGTTGGTGAAACCGTTGTTTGTCCTTAGTTTAACCGTTCTCGTTATCCCATCGTTACCAGTCAGCAGTTCTTCGACGATACCGAGTTTCCACTGTATACGGGGCTTATTATCATATATCTGAACGACGTCGCCGACTTTTATTGTCACCGACGAGTGGTTTGTGTTGGAGTAATGTTCTCTCAGAGCAGTTAAGTATTCAGTCTGCCAACGTCGACGGAACTATTCAATAGTGTGAATGACAGACTTCGATCGTCTTCTCACGGTATTACTGTCCGACTTTGGGAACGTTTGTGTATCTGGAGGCTCGCTGTATGGTAACGTAATAATTCTCCGCCTATACAAAAGGTGAGAAGGTGAGATCGCTTCGGGTTCTTGTGGTTCACAGAAAACGTGTGTCAACGGTCGGTCGTTCATATGGGCTTCTACTTCGGAGCATACGGTTTGAAGTTCATCTAGGTTAAGATAACTGCGAATGAGGACATTTCTTATGACTGTTTTGGTAATTCCTATCAACCTTTCCTACCATCCTCCATACCATGGAGCAGTTTTGGAATAAATTTCCATTCTGTACCTTTATGAGTGAGGAACTCTTTCACATGTTTGGAGTCAAATAATTGTCTCAAATGAAAAGCTGTTGCTGTGTAAGTAGTAGCGTTGTCTGATAGCATGAGTCTTGGTAATGATTTGCGACTAACAAATCTTCTAAAAACATTCATGAAAGAATGTTCTGATAAGTGCGTTATCTTACGAACGAAGTCCGTAACAAAGAAACAAATGAATAAATGCATGGCAGAAATAAGGGTCGGAGCGGGATTCGAACTCCGAACTCCCGGACGCAAAGCCAATACCCTAACCACTGAGCCAAAGAGATATCTCCCTCACGCAGTAGCCAGGTATTGTATTTAAATCGGGAGTATTCCATGCAGGAAGGAGTGGTCTCCCGTAACACACCCCCTCTTAAAGTCATCATTTATTGATGACTCAAAGCCTTTTTAGGCGGAAGTCCGATTTTGGACAACAAATGGGATTAATGGCTCAATGGCCAATCCCGGACGAGCCCCCATCTTACGAACGAAGTCTGTAACAAAGAAACAAATGAATAAATGCATGGCAGAAATAAGGATCGGAGCGGGATTCGAACTCCGAACTCCCGGACGCAAAGCCAATACCCTAACCACTGAGCCAAAGAGATATCTCCCTGACGCAGTAGCCAGGTATTGTATTTAAATCGGGAGTATTCCATGCAGGAAGGAGTGGTCTCCCGTAACAGTTACGACGACAATGTGGACCGCTCTTGTTGTGGGACACGTAATTAAGCAAATGTATGCTTTCGATTGGTGTCCGGTTATGTCTCTAATCAACAATGCTCCTGTAAAATCAACGCCAGTTACTGTAAACCGTGGGCTAATTTCAACTCTCGTCTTCGGTAAGGGGGGTAAAGACTGGGACTGAAATGGCTTTCTAATCACGTTCAGACATGTTACACATTTCCTAAGTTCTGACTTAACTCGTTGTCTGATAGAGGGAATCCAATATTTCTGTCGTATTTGGGTTACTGTAGCATTTATACCGGCATGAAAAATGTTTCTGCGGATGTGTTGTATTACGAGTGACGTGAATTTGTACTTTCTTGGTAACAATAAGGGAATTTTGTATTTTCTTCAAGGGGGAACATTATTGATCCTTCCACCACATCTGATGTACCCTTGTTGATCCAGGAACAAACGTAACTGTTTTACTACAGCCGTAGGCTTTTGTCTGCATTTAATGTTCGTAATTTCTGCCGCATAACATGTATTTTGGCAGTTTTTTATCCATGACATTTCTGCTTCGTGTAACTCTGTAACAGAAGGATGACCCTTCAATTTGGTTTTGTCCCCAGTTCTACAGTTTTTCAGAAACCGAAGAACGTAAGCTGTAAAATTTAACAACTTTTGGTAGGTACTGTATCTGTAAATGTCTATAACTTGATGCAATCCGATATCCCTAGAAATGTTCACACAAAAAACAGTCTTTGTATATTGTGATTCCTGGTTGCTAGTGCTGATTTGTGGTCTTTCTACATGGTGTTGAATTTCCCAAGATGGCCATTTTGATTGATCTACAACCCAAGCAGGACCATTACGCCATAGTGTGCTGTCATTGAACTGGTTTGAAGTCAGTCCTCGTGTTAGAAGGTCCGCAGGGTTTTGCATTGTTGGGCAATACTTCCAGCAAAATTTTTCGGCCTTTTCATGAATTTCTGCTACTCGGTTCTTTATGAAGCGTTTTTGCAGTTTGTCTGTAACTAGCCAGTGTAGTACGATCTGACTGTCTGACCAAAGTGTAACCTCATATGGCTGTAAGATTTTCTCCAGAAATGTTGCTAATCGAGAACTAAGTACTGCTGCCATTAGTTCAAGTTCAGGGAGTGTCAATGCTTTAACCGGAGCTACTTTATTCTTCGCCATCACGAAACTCGATTGGTCATTTTTCACTACATAAGCTACAGCACCATACGCCAGCTTGCTGGAGTCCACAAAGACATGTAGTGCCAGGTCATTATTAAGTTTGCGGTTATGTTTAAATACTTTCTAGAGAACGTCTTTTCATAGTATCATTGATATCTGTGGTCAATTTTGTCCATTTAGACTGGATGGTTTCTGGGAGACTTGTGTCCCACTCGAACTTCTCTCTCCATAGTAATTGTAACAGAATTTTCGCTCTCACTGTGATTGGGCTTAGAAATCCCAAGAGATCGTATATACGGGAAGAATGTTTCAAGATCAGCCGTTTGGTAACGTTTGTCATGTGTGGTATTGTTTGCGTTGCGTATGTCATGCTATCTTCTTTTACCTTCCATTTCATACCGAGCACCTTAGCAACTTCATCTGTGTCTAGAACATTGTCTTTTAGAGCAATATCTCTCAATGTCTTACAATTTGATGTCCATGAACGTAGATTGAAACCTGCTCGTAACATAAGTTTACGTGATTCCGTGTAGAAATTCGTCGCTTCGGATTCACTTTGAAAACTGGAAATCACATTGTCAACGTATAAGTGTTTCTTTATGATTTCTGGCGTTTCGCGATTTTCACTGCTGTCCAAATGCTTCAATATCGTTGCATTTAAGATAAATGGAGAACATGTCGCCCCGAATAATATCACTTTGAATCTGTAAATACATAGTTCACTATCCGGATTCGCTGGATCGCTTAACCAAAAAAGTCTGGTCGTATCTCTGTCTTTCTCGTGAAGTCCCACGTGTAAAAATGCTTTTTCAATATCGGTGGATACGGCTATCAGATTCAACCGGAATCTCACCAACAATTCTGAAAGATCGTTAAGGACTGGTGGTGTCGATTGTAGACATTCGTTTAGTGACAGCTACAGTCATATACGATTCTAACTGGTGTAGTAGTTGAATCTTTCTTAACGGGGGGATGTGGAATGTAATGAATCGTCTTCTGTTTTGGTTCGTCTGGGTAAGAAGTATCACTGATCTTCTCAGTAAACCCTCTTTTTTCTTGATCATGTATAATATCACCGTACTTTTTTAATATGTATGGGTTTTCTCTCAATCTGCTTATGGTTGACTCTGTTCTTCTCTTTGCTATTGAGTAGTTTGTAGGTAACGTGAAATGATCTGCTTTCCATGGTAACTCAGCTACGTATCTCTCTCCATCGAATGATATTGATTTCGACTGATATTCATGTGCATAGTCCAAACTTTTATGATCGGTTAGGTCCGTAATACCCATACTCTCGAGTTTCGAGAATTTCTCCAATGAATTTTCCACTGATTCACGGGAGGTAATTACGTTCATCACATGATCGTTTGTCTGACTCGCTTGCTTCCCATGGATTGGTCCAGGGAGTATGTAACCTGCTTTCGATTTTACCGCAGTGGGGCCATTCTCTCGAATTACAATGCCTTCCACTATTTTCCAATACTGGTCAGCACCAATCAACAAAGAAATGTCAAATTCGCTTTTACTTATCACTGGGTGTGCCAACTTCAAGCCTTTTATGTAGGGTAGCTCTGATGCACGGCTTTGTGCACTGGTTTTTAGGGGTACAGCTATTGTCGAAAGCATGAGGACCTCCAGTTTTACTTTCTCATTACTGTCTGTTGTTAGGAAGATCTCGGCTCTGTCTTGGTGTTGGTAGCACAAATCCTGTTCCTTGATGCCAAAGGATGCTAGTCTAATTGTGTCTGTCCCTTTGCGTCTAATTTTTAAATTGTCTGCCAATTTTTGCGTGATAAAACTTCTTTGCGCCCCTTCATCAAACAAGATGTTTGCGAAAGTAGAATGACTGTCGCTCTTCACTTCTGCGATAGCTGTTTTCAATAGAATATCTGGTCTTCGATGATTTCCGTACATACTCGTAACGGTGGTTTCAGATGAATTTGCTATGTCCGACTTCTCAAATAATGGGTTTTTTGCACATATGTTCGAATGATGTCTCTTACCGCAAAATTTACAGGTTCTTTTCGTCGAACATCTAACCACTTGATGTTCTCCCAGACAGTTAAAGCACAATCTTCTCCGTTTTCCTCTTTCATTTAGGTGTCCAGACTGGTAAACTTTTTACACTCGATACTCTTGTGATCTTTGTCACAAAATTGGCAGTTTAGAACTGTTGTTTTGTTATTATTTTGTTTTTTGTTTTCATTCATATGTTTGCCCTTGGTCTGTGTATAAAACATGGCTGTCGCGTTTGGTGTAATTAAGTCCGAATTATTCGAATTTCCAGCCACAAGAATATTTATCTCTCTATTGAAAGCACATCGTAGACTTAGTAGTTTCCAGTCGTTGTGCTCATTTTCCCTGGCTATGATCTGTCTCATTTGATTCGGTAGTTTGTCAAGTAATATCGGCACTAAGAGGCTTCCATATGTATCTTGACTTTGGTTTATTGACTCTAGCCCACGAATATAACTTTCCATTTTGTCGTAGAAACTTCGCAGGCTTGATAAGGTAATTGAAGTAAGTCCTGCATTGTAGGTTGAACGATTTTATGTTGTTGTCCATAACGTTTTGAAGTGGGCTTAGATTTGCGTTATTATGCACGCTGGATTCGAAGCTGTCCCAGAATGTTTGCCACTGTAGTATACCACCGTCAAAAGTAGGAAGAATTAACTTTGGTAATTTGTTATGAGTTTGGGATGTATTTGAGTAAAAAGATTCGTTACTCACAGTTGGGTGGTTCCGATTCATATCACATCCCTTACTGTTAAGAGCGGTATAGCGCCTTCTTCACTTAGGGTAGACTCGATCATTCGTCCATTTCGAACATTGTTTGAACAGTGTTGTTCATTTTGAATCTCTACAGATTGACTGGCACCCTTTCGTCGGAAAACTCTTAATTCCTCTAAGTGTTAATCGAATTCCAAGGAATACTCGTCCGTATTCACGATCTCCTCCTCTATTCTGTCTTCATCAGTTAGAGATAAAATCTTCTCGTTGAGTAACGTGAGTAAATTCCACTTATCTTCGAACTTTTCGACAATTTTGTCGAACTCCGTGAGTCGGTGGTCCTTTTTGGCGTCTTCGATACTCTAAAATAGTTTTGAAGAAATCTTTCTTTGTGCTGCACGCTGTATGACCAGCTTGTTTAATGTCGGTTTAGACATTCTTTCTTTCTTTCTCTATTTCTGTTTCTATTTGGTCACGGCACCAAAAAATGTGAGTTGTTGGATGCAATAACTACTTCGCTTGAGTACGGTTCGATGTTTTACTAACAACTGATTTGTAATTCAAATACAAAGCGTATAAAAAACAAACATGTACACAATAACAACGTGACGTCAAAATAACACACGAGAACGCACACAAAATATACGGGAACTTTAACAAGACGCGGGAAAGACAAAACGACGTTAACGTGTTCACAACAGTTGTGTAACGGATTTTCATAGTTGAATCAAATCAGTCGGTTTATACAGAAAATCATATATGTTTTATGTTTCAGATTTCGTAGGTTTTTATTATTATTTTTTTTATTATATTTTAGAGGGAGGGAGGGGTTAGTTCTTTTTTTTTATTTTTGATGGTTTGACTTTTGGAATGTTTGGACTTTTTAGGGTTTGGGTTTTTTTGAGGGATTGGATTTTTTTTTTGTCCCAGAACCGCCAAAGGGGATTGGATCTTTGAGGGATTAAATTTTTGAGGGGTTGGATTTTGGAGGGGGTTGGATTTTGGAGGGTTTTTAGTTTTAAGGGAATGGATTTTGAAGGATGCTGGATTTTTAAGGGATTTGACTTGTGTGATCGGTTGTTGTTTACTGTCCTAGAAGATACATACTTAACACTACTGACGTGAGAGACAAAAAGTCCCCAGAAAGAATGTTTGCCTCATTCGGATATCGAACCCACAACTTCTAGGTCACAAATCACTGAGCATAAAAGTCAGTATTGACCGTAGTATGTATTGATACAACATGATTAAGACAGGAGAACAGAAATACTTAATGTAGATTACTTTGCCCATTGACTTAGAAAGGTTAGCTTTACCTGGGCGAAGGCGATGTTGAATGTTTCAAAACACTGCTTTGTTGTTTAGATTTAGTCTCGTTGAAGTGTGCCTATCTTGCAAAGTATGTAAACAATACGACCAGTAAAGTTTGACCCTCTACCTCAAATGCACTCAGAAATTTCTTTAAAGATTTCAATCCTAACCCTAATTTTTTTCGGGCGTCAGTTTCCGAGGTACACGCATTGTGCAATAACGCGACATTCTAAGATTCCCTCTCAAAATCTCCTGGGCACTTCTATATGAAAGGTCAAATGTACAAGCTATTTTCTTGACAGCATCTCGGCGATCTTGTTTTACATGCTGCTCTACGGCCGATATGATTTTGGCTGTGACTGATGTAGATGGACGACCATATTTAAGGTCATCTTTAACAGTAACGCACCCTTGTCTAAACCTGTCCAATCCATGTCCAAATATTAGATTTCTGGAGTGCAGAGTCCCTTCTAGTTGGTTCTAAATCGCTTTTGATTTCCGATTAAAACTTTTCGAGTTTGACGTAAAACTTCATGATTACTCTCTGCTCAAATAAAACGTCGTCCGATATTTTAGACCACTAATGCAGTATATTACGTCAGTAAAATGACATCATATTTTACCTACTTTAATATGACGACAATTTGAAGCTTGAGTCAGTTACCAGATAGTTGATGCTCATCTATGCAAAATTTCGTAATTCTACGTGTAGTAGTTTTCAAAATAGAGAGATAGTCCACGATCTTTTTGATCACCCCACATACACATTAAACCTGATAGAAATTATATTTGAAGAAAGGGGAGAAATAACTAAGAATAAGTAACAGTTTCTCCTCAATTAAATCTTTACAAATCATGAGATCATTGGTTTTAAGGTCAGATATTTATTTTCGAAAACTTATAAACTTGATGAAAGCAGCTTTTTCTTTGTTTTAATGCTATCTACATCGCCTTCAATTGTATTTCAGCTGTATCACAACTAGAAATCATCTGTTAATGTCTTTCAGTATGATTATCATAGGTCTTGCCAAGAGTATGTCCCTGGGAATCAGCGAAGATTTCATAATTACAGATCCAGTGCCAGAGAGGACCTTCTCGTCTGTACGTTTATAAGACGAATGATAAAGATAAATCAATACCTCCTTGAAAAAAGATGAAAAAAGGTCCATGAAAAATATGAATTATCAACATAATATAAATATATGCTGTAGTAAAGTGAGGGACACTGAAAAACACTAAAATCGTATGTTAAAGGTCACAAATTAAAGAATATCTCATGCATTCTTTTTTTTTTTTTTAATTATAGTTCGAATAGTCCGACCGAGAAGCCAAGGACATTCGAAGAACATCTCACAGAAATCAAAAGCAGGCTACAGTCCCTTGCTGAAGACTTTGCAAGCATAAACAGAAGAGGACACCGAGAAAAAGCAAAAGGATTAGCTTTTTCTCTTTTTGGAAGTATGTCCGAACAAAACCTTGATCACAGTCCAGCTAGTCTTCAACAGCTAATAAAGGAATTATATCTGATCCCTTGTAATGGATCGTTAAACTCAGATGTTTGTCAAAAAATCCCTTTCATCTAAATTACTGGCTGCTCTTGAAAGGCAGCTGCTAACAAAAGCAGCGTCCAAACAGAGATGCATCTTTTAACTCTTTATCAATCAGAAGACAAAATTATTGACTCAACAGATCAAAAGCATTTGCAGATGACAAAATAATTGTTCCATCAATGATAACTGTTGTATGTAAAAATAGTAAAAAATAATGTTGGAAAAAGTAGCAATCGGCAGTTTCAAATAGATTTTCAAATGTACTCTTTCTCAGAGAATTTAGATGTCATGATTGTGTGCTTGAGGATAAAGAGTTTTTTATGTCGACAGCTTTGGGGTAAAAGATTTTTTTAAATATTTTAAAAACTTTTAAGCAACTGGTCACGTGGAAACGTTTTGAGTTAGGCACTACATAGTACTTGCCGACTGCTGGAGAGACTTTCAGATAATTTACGTTTTGAGTGAAACGAAGGTTATAAATGAAAGCAGCGTGGAAAGCCATATGCACGAAAAAAACAAGAGAGCCATAATTACTCTGTATCGCTCCACTGTCAAATGAGCAAAAAACCACTACATACAAAACATCACAATACTTGGCCAATTGGTTTCGGACATGAGACCCTGAGACAATGCTAAAATAAGTAGGCCTAGGTCTTATGGTTAGTAATAAGGTGTCTAAAGTTTTCACTAAATAAGACCATGCAAAACACCTGACCTCCAGTGTGGGATCAAATTCGATCCAAGGGCTTTAATTTGGGTTATCTTAGTAGATGCCCACTAGATACAGCCACATGCAAAATATTTGGTAGCCCTATGCTCTAAGGTCAAGTACAGGGAGACTTCTAAAGTTTTCTCTGTACAAGTCAATGTAAATCTTGTGATCTTCGGGACTGGGTACTCTTGGTAGAGGCCCACCAGGTAAAGCCACATGCGAAATTTGGTAGCCCCGGGCCTAATAGCTAGGTACAGGAAGATTTCAAAAGTTTTCTCTATAAACCCATGCAAAACTGGTGACCCCGGGGCGGGGTCAAATTTGACCCGAGAGCTATAATTTCGGCACTCTCGGTGAAAGGCCACTATATAAAGCCACATGCAAACATAGGTAGCCCTTTTCTCTTTATATATATATAAACTCATAAGCCATTTTTGACCCAGGGCTAATAAAACTACATACCAAATTTGGTAGCCGTAGGCCTTACTGTTTCAGACAAAAGAAAATCAAAGATTTCCAATATTTTTAAGTTTTGTTGCCATGGAAACCAGAGTTTTTGAATGAATGAAGTTCTTTCAAGAAGTTTTAAAGAAGACGTGGCGGGATCATTTCTGTTAAGTTCCATCACAATGGGATAAGTAGTTTCAGATATGTTTGAAATAAAAGTTAATGCACGCACGGACGGACGCTCCACGGACAAAAGGCCATGACATAAACCCGCTGACCTTAGGTCAGTGGAGCTAGAAAGGAAAAAAAAAAAAAAAAATAAAAAAAGACTTAAACTTACAAGTGTACTGTTATAACTGTGACAAATATCAACCAACCAGAACATGACGACAATATCTGCATGTCCTTCAATAAATTTAGGTAGAATTCTATCAAGCGGTTGCTGAGATTAATCTTTTGAACAAAATCAGAACATTCATTAAAAAAAGCATATGTTTACAAATTACCCATGAGGATTTTGAATTTGAATTTCAAAATTTTTCCTTAATTGATCACGGCAAGTTCGTGGACTTTGTCTTAATTCACTGTTACCTTTGATAATTATAATCATAATAATAACTAGAGGCGCTTGAGCGCCTGTATCGCTTCACAGGCCTGATTTTTCTATAACGGCGAAGAGAAGTTTTTAACAATTACCATTCATTCCTGCATTTTAGGTCACTAAAGAAAAAAAAGCTATGAAAAACATTGTGAGAAAAGAAGAAAATAATAGTAACCTGCATTTTCTTAGTTTTACACAATAATTTCTACCCTTTTTGATACAAGTTTTACTAATTTGAAGATTTATTATGTCGTCTGCAACATCTTTCAATTATGACCAATTATAAAATGTTTGTCTTTGGTTATAGTTAAAGAGGGTCTTGTTACAAACCATTTTGGATGGGGAAACATCAAAATACAGAAAAAAAATATGTATTGTGGCAATTGTTTTATTGAAGTTGCAGGATCAGTTTTATTGGATAACAAAATGCCTTATCACAACAATAAAGCCCAGTCCCTCTTTGTACTAGGTCACCAGTAGGTCAACAAACCTTTACCAGAACTAATAAAAGTGCAGAGGTTCTCTTGTTTTATATGAAAAGGATTATAGATTATGTAAAGCAACCATCTTTAACTCTTTACCAAATGACAAAATTTGGGATGTGACCAAACTGAAAGCATTTGCAGACAACAAATTAAAACATTGATGAAATGATGATTTCTCTTTTTAATGAAAACACTGAGGGAAAAGGAGAAAATGCTGATTACCAGCATTTTCTCCTTTTCCAAGAGTGTTTTCCAAAGACTTCTTTAAGGTCATTAAAAGTCAGGATTGTATGGTAAAGACTTACGACCATAGGAACTAACCTGCAATACAACAGTGAAATCCAACAAATAGTTTGAGAGAAGAAATTTTCAAAGATTTTACTTTATACCATAAAAGGAAAATGAGTCTCCCATAAAAGCCATGTTTTTTGATGGATCCTCTTTTTTAAAGGAATTCTGTAGACCTCTATCTAAGGAACATTTCTGCAAAATAATAATGCTATCCAATTAGCGGTTTGGGAGGAGAAGATTTTAAAGGTTTTTTACTTTGGTTGCCATGGCAACCAGAATTATACATGGAACACAATTATTTGAAGGAATTTGAAAGAGGACCACGTAAGAAACATTCCTGTGAAATTTGGTAAAAATCCAGTCAATAGTTTCTGAGGAGAAGTTTTTTAAAAAAAAAAGTTTACGGACGCACGCACGGACGAACGGACAGACGGACGGACGGACGGACGACGCACGACGGACACAACGCCATGACAATAGCTCGCTGGCCTTCGGCCAGTGGAGATAAAAATGGCAAAAACTTAAAACAATTTTGAACTTATTCACGGGAATTAAAATTGTGAGCGGTATTGCAAAGCACATTATGCACACTTCATTATATCAGTTTATGTTGTTCTTTACTTTTCTCGTCTTTTATATAGTAATACATATCTTTTGCAGATGTGTTTGGATTCCTTTACACTGCTGCTCACGGTGAATCACTAGAATCTTTTGCCATAGGTATCCTTGTATCTACAGGGGGGAGTTACATCTCGTCAAAGGCTGAAAGTGAAATGGTGATGGAGATGGAAAAAAAATATAAGGATTCCAAAATTTTGTTAGATGAGTATGAAGGAAAAATGAATGAATTTAATGAATCTGAAAGTTTGATGAAAAAAATCGAGTCTGAAGTGAGGCAAAGGTTATCTGTCGTGAGGCAAAGTCTCGATGACATGCGAAGTAATATGAATGAAAACGATAACAGAAATAGGATACTTACGTTTGCACAAGGAATTTACAGCCTCTTAAGCTTTACTCATATTTTCTATAATGCATATTTACGAAATACGTCACGCACAACAAATAACGCTGCAATATGGGGCGTGATAGGTATTGCACTTACAATTGCCACTGGAGTAACTGCATGGCGAGAGTTTATGTCTGCTTTGGAAGCTTCAAGCTCAACATGTGATGCTGCAACGGAACTGCAAGCCTGCGTTCAAATCATCGAGAATGCTTTATCGCAGGATAGAAATTGCCCGTTGAAACGATTGTGCCTTGCGTTTACAAGATAAAAAGATTAAAACACCCAGAAGTAGACGATTTTAAGGAAAATAGAATAGTCATTGCACGTAATACACTGCTCAAAATAATTGAAAGACATCTTGATTTTTCTGAATAAATTGATACAGATGTTTGATAGGTAAACTGTTACTGACATTTAGTAATAGCTTATTAAAACCTTAATCAATTAAGCGTTATTTGTAGAATCAAAACAATGGTAGTTTTGGCACTTCTACAGAGGTATAAGAATCCAATCCAATTATTGCAATTGCTTTAAATGTATGACCACCACGAGCTTCTAGAAACTCTCTGCAAAAATTCGGCATGTTTGAACTAAGGTCTGAATCTGTTGTTTGGGCACATTGGTCTAGGCTTGTACCACTTGCAATTTCCAGTTCCTGAACACTTGGCAGACGGTTAGCAGTACTCGAAACCCCATGTGGTCTTGGACATTCTTTCTCTGAGGTCTTTCTTTCAGCGGTAAGCTACGATTGAAATTGAGCCTTTGGTAGGGCTTCTGACATGTAATGCATCGCACTGACGCCTGTTTCTAACTGTCCGGTTAGACTCATTGACTCCACTTACAAGCTGATAGTCATTACGTGTCCCTCTAGCCGTTTAGTGACGGTTAGGTAAAGCTAAAACCCACAAATAACGATCCTTGACATTAATTCTTACCCTTGGTCTACCCTTACATGGTCTACTGCTGTAATTTCCAGTCTCCAGATAAGTCTGTTTACAACAATGCGAGAAATACCAGGCGTACGCGCCATATGACGCTGGAGTAAATCATGTTCAATCATATACAAAGCTCTGGCAGTTTCAGTACTGTTCAAGTGGTGTCTGATAGTCACCGATAATCCATAGACACTAGAAAGAATCAAAATCCATTCACAAACACTCACTTTTCAGAGAAAAATTTTAAGGCACGGGTTCAAATCCCCGTTGAATACTTATTAGTCAGCGTTATTTTTTTTGAGGAGCATACCTTTTTGTTTAACCCTTCACCAAACAATGATCACTTTCAATAACCTTGAGGAAGAAGACTTTTGAAAACATCGTGGGAAAAGGAGAAAATGCTGGTAACCAGCATCTTCTCCCTTTTCCACGAAGTTTTCTATTCTATCAAAGAAAATTGTGTCATTTGAGCCTCTAAGAAATTGTTGTCTACAAAATCTTTCAATTTTGATAGATATTAAATTTTGCAATGTGGTAAAGGGTTAACATAGTTAATTTAGACAAAAAAAGTACATGATGTTAAAGCAGTTTGAGGGAAATTGGAAACAATGTTTGGCATAATGCAATTTCTGCGTTACTTTATAGTATGACTTAAGCCAACCACATGGACAGTGCATCTTTAGACAAAATTCTTGAAGAAGGTGACTTTCTGTACAAGAGAATTACATGTACAACTCAGTCTGTGTCAAATACCTGACAACTGAATCTGATGATATACCAAAAGATGTGGCTTATTGTTCCAAATTTCTATATGGACTCTTGTCAAATCCACAAACATAAGAATCATTCCAATTAAAAGATGCTATTGCCAAAAGTTTTGGGACAGAAACAGTATGCTTTTGCCAAAATCTTTGGGACAGAAACAGTAAATGTTTGTTGCATCGTTAGAAAGGGTTGCACATGCTACTCAAGTGCCTTTTTAAAATCAAATCATGCATTCTTTTTCTTTGATTCCCATAGCCATGATAAAAATCGTATTTGTGTTCCAAATAGCAAAGCTGAAACGACCTCCTTTACTAATGCAAAGTCCTGGTGTGATTTTATGAGAAAATAAGTATTATTCCTAAACTTGAAAGACAACATACAGTTTGAAATCTAATAAGCATGTGCAAACCACATATTTTGTAAATGTGGACCCTACTAATAGTCTTTCCTGCAAGTTTTGACATAAAATAAAAGATTTTTAACAAAAATAAGTCTGTTATGGTGGCTTATAATTAAAGACCTTCCAGCTTCATTTTAAGGTGAATAACATTTTTCATGATAAATAACGCAGTTTCTTAGAAGAATGGTTTAGCTAGGTCCAGGAGCAATACAAGGACATGTACCGGTAGTTCGTATCATAACCCTCATTTAACTCTGTACCAGATTACAGACTTCAATTTCAAAGCAAAATGCTGAAAACAAATGGTTACCAGCATACATGTATTTTTTTTTTCTTTTTTACAAAATGTTTCGCAAAGCCTCACATCATTCAGCTAAGGAAGGACTCGATACCATTACAATACAGGTCTTCTGTTTTATTTTTCAGTGCTTTGCAGGTACTAAAAGCAAGACAAGCATTAGCTAGAAACACTAACAGAATCAACCTTTTAACAACATCTTTCTTTTATTGCAATGTAAGAATACTCTGCTTTTTCTTTTTCTTAAAAATTATTTTTGTTCAATTTACAGGGATTTGCATCTGTAAAGAACAGATCTTTATTGAATAACTTGTCATTGAACATTATGGATAAATGTTATATGTTCCATAAGTTTTGCATACTTTCTTTCATTACACATGTTTCCATATTCCAGTTTGTCAAGACAAGACATTCTCCCTTCTAATGGCATTTTCCGGGTACTTTTCATTTCATGAAAACATAATTTAGTCTTTTTCCTTCCTTATCACGCAATCTCAACCTTTTACGACCCTCAGGAAGACACCTATAGAAATCATTGTGGGAAAACTTAAAGGAGAAAATGCTGGTAACCACAATTGTAGCGGAAAAATTAGTTTGGAGTGTCTCTGACAGGCATCATGAGGCATGTAAAATTGGCATTTGTTATATCAAGGCTTTCCATGTTTTTTGCGTCAGACCTTTTCCTGTGTAATTTATAGAAAGGGATTTCTGGACTTTTTGCCATACATTCCACAATTTTTAAGTCAAGAATATGCTGTGGTATACCGATACTTCACTGTTTCAGACATGAATGCACCATTTTCCGAGTTATGATAGTTTAAATTACTGACCAATCAAACATACACAATCTTATAGATCAGAAATATTAAGCTTAGCTCATGTAACAGCTATGTCAGATCATTTAGGTTTCAATAAAACCTATCGCAAAATTCTTAATCATTTAGAAAAAACTCAATGTAAAATGAAAGGAAGACATTTTGGTCCTTATTCTATAAAATAAAAGGTCGGTGACTTAAATTATTGATAACAACTCCTGACAGGCGAAAGCAAAAGCTATTACGTCACACACACACACACACACATATATATGTGTGTGTGTGTGTGCGTGCGTGCGTGTGTGCGTGTGTGTGTGTGTGTTGGGTGTGTGTGTGTGTGTGTGGGTGTGTGTGGGTGTGTGTGTTTAAGGAATATATTGATAGGGATAACTCAAATATTTCACCGGTCCCTCAAAATCAAAATCGCATTCACCCTGAAGACAGAAATTGTGAAGAAATTAGCTTTGACAAGCCCAACCCTATTGAGTCAAAACTTCAGAATTCTGACATTTTAAGAAACTTAGATCACAAACTTTCACATTTAGACAATAATAAAAAAGATGATTTGAAAAAATTGATTTCTGAATATGAGCACCTGTTCCCTGATAATCCAACAAGGACACATACAATATAACCATGATGTGGACACTGAAAATTCAAAACTAGTGAAACAACATCCATGTCGAATGAATCTAAAGAAATTGTAGCATCTTAGGGAGGAAATCAAATATCTATTGGAGAATGACTTTATTGATTCTCCCTGTATTCTTGTAACAAAGCCAAATGGAACTTTTCGTATGTGCAGTGACAATAGAAAAGTTAATACTGTGACCAAGTCTGATTCGTTTCCAGTGCCAAGAGTGAATGACTGCAATGACAATATTGGTCATGCTAAATATGTTACTAAATTTGATCTTCTGAAAGGATTTTGGCAAATTCCTTTCACTGAAAGAGCTAAAGAAATCTCTGCATTTGTAGCTCTGATGGACTTTATCAGTACAAAGTTATGCCTTTTGGGATGAAAACCTCGCCAGCTACATTTCAACGTCTTATCAATATGACAATATCTGGATTGGACAGTTGTAGGGCCTACATTGATGATGACATCATTCACAGCGATGATTGGAACAAACATCTAAAGACTTTCAGAGAATTTTTTGACAGACTGAGTAAAGCCAAGTTAACAATTAACCTTGTTACAACTGAATGTTGTCATGCTAGTTTAACATTTTTGGGTCATCCTGTTGGACAAGGAGAGGTAAAACCTGTAGAAGCTAAAGTAAAAGCTATTTTTGATTTTCCTGTACCTTACACTCATGAGATTTCTATGCTGGTTACTACAGTAAATTCTGTGATATTTTTCTGTCATTGCTGAGCCACTGACAAGTCTTCTCAGTAAACGCAAAAAACATTATATGGAATGAGATTGTCAAAAAGCTTTCGATAATGTAAAAGCCTTACTAAAAGGTGAATCAGTTCTTTTAGCTCCTAATTTTGGAAAAGAATTTAAGCTTGCAGTAGATGCTAGTGATACTAGTGCAGGTGGTATTTACCTCAAGAACATTGTAATGGTGTAGATCATCCAGTTAGTTATTTTTCTTAAAAGTTAACAAACATCAGAAAAACTACTCAACAATGGAAAAACTTTATCTCTTATTCTTACACTTCAGCATTTTGAAATTTATTTGTCATCTTCTCCTGCACCCATCATTGTGTATACTGATCATAATCCTCTGATTTTTATCAATAAAATGAAAAACAAAAATCAACGTTTACTCCGGTGGAGTCTGTTTTTACAAAAATATAACATGGATATCAAACACATAAAAGGTAGAGATAATATTATCCCTGATGCTTTATCTAGTGTCGAGCTTGTTAATAGTTAACATTTTTCTTCATGTATAATGTTTTAATTGGTATTTCGTTAACATTTGTCCTTATAAATTTTCATGTACATTATCTGTAATGATAGTTTATACCTACAGACAAAAGAAGGTTTTACTTCTTAAAACTTTCTTTTCCTTTAGGAGGGGAAGTTTTATATAGATATGATATTCAGTGACCTGTTTTCAGAATAATCTTGAACCATGAAGAACGGGTATTGGTTTTTTCCATTGTAGCTATTTTTAGAATCAGGCTGTTTACTAATCAGTGATGTCATCTTTCTAGAAAAGACTAATCTAGAATTTTAGACTAGTCTAGAATTTTCCAAGCCGATATAGATAGGAGCGACTTACTTGACCATTTTGGATTTGAAGTTAGACTTGTGGCTTAAAGGATGCAGAATTAGTGAAACGTGTTGGATTTAACTTGGGATATACATCAGTAAGTTGGAATAATTTTAACTTTGATACAGTTGCTCATATCTACTTGCAATTTGAAACTATTGTTAATTTAGATGTTAGGAACCAGAAATTTCATTCTTTTGTAGTCCTAATATTATTCTTAATTTTGAGGGACTTATTTTAACATTCTAAGATTAGAATTGACAAAATTTCATTCAACCTTAATTCCTGTTGTACTCTTTTGTCTTTGTTCATTAATAAATATTGTTAATTGTTAAATGCTTGTTGCTGGTTTTCATTCTCGTTACGCTTGTCTCGTAAAAGAATTCAAATATACGTTAGACATTCTGATAATGAAGAGGGCATGATTTTCCAAGCAATGATCATACAATAATTTTGCCATATTCGGTCATCTATAAAAGCGTTTTTGTCATATTTTTTTTCAGGTGAATATAGGCTTGGATGTCATCATTTTCTTCTTCTCAAGCAATGTTTTCTACTCGTCGAAAGATATAGCTTATGTTTTGAGAAGATTTATTTTGTAATCTGAAAATGCTTTCAGTTTCGAAAACTATTAAATGTTCTCGTTTGTAAAGTGTCAAATCACAAAACTATTGGATGAAAAGGTTAAGCAAGGACATTTATTTCTAATTATCTTGCCAAGTTGTTTGGCGCAAGTAAAGATAGGTGCATTAAAAAAAAAACAGTAGATACATTAGACGAAAAACAGGACTATGGAATGTAAAGACTGAAGTACAGATTTCAAAATAACAGCAGGGGATTTCATTCTGGTAAACCGATAGCAATCCTCTATAACCTTTTTATCGATCTCGTGTTTTAATGACTCCGAAGCTAAAACTTTGAAAACAGTGGTGGGAAATGGGGAAAAAAAGGTCGGGTAAAAGTATTTTTTCCTCTTTCACACAATGTATTCGACCCTGTCAAAGACAACTTTCATCTTTTAAATTCGTCGTACGTAAATGGTTTTAGGTTAGAGAAGTCTAATATTTTGTCGTTTGGTAAAGGTTTAAAACTAATTTAACTTTTTATGCGCAATCCCTTCTTTAACCTTTTACCAAAAGGTCAAAATTTTAGACTGGTCCAAATCGAAAGCACTTGCAGACGACAAAATTAATCTTACTAAAAATTGAAATTTGTTTCCAGCAGGGTAGAAAACATCGCGGGAAAAGGAGAAAATGCTGGTTACCAGCATTTTCTCCTTTTCCCACATTGTTTTCATAGGGCTACTATTTGAGGGTCGTCAAAACCAGAGATTGTTTGGTAAAGGGTTAAACGACCCTGAAAAACCATCTTTGAAAACATTGTTGGAAATGGAGAAAAGCTGGTATACAGCATTTTCTCCATTCCTCACAATTTTTTCTACCATTTTAAAAAATCCCAATTTGTGAGCCACGCTTGATATGTGGTATAAAATGATTGAATCTTTAAGTCTTACAAATGATTAACCCAACCTTTAACCGGATAATCCTGTTATGTACATACCCAGTTATTCCTAGCTTTGTTCATGTGTGTATCTATTTTGAATGGTTTTCCCCTGTTGCTATTTTTAGAACTGGATTCTCTCTTGTGGAATATTGTGCTGGAAGTTTCCAGGCCTTGTTACAATCTGATTACTAAGAATTATGCAACTGATTTTAACATGAATTTTCTGGAAGTTTCCCTGTTATTATAAAAGGAAAAGCTTTTTACATCTCGGTGTTCACTAGTTAATACATGATTGCCAGACTACAGTGGGAATTATTTTGTGTTTGTGTCTTATAAATAGTGCTTGGATTACATTCAGTTGGATTAGGATCAGACTAGACTAAAGTGAGGATTATTTCATGTGCTTGGATTACATTCAGTTTGGATCAGGATCAGATTGGAATTAAGACTGGAATAGTTTGTCGTCTGAATTTAACGTCTAAGGTATTGTTTTGTACTATTGTACTATTGTAACTGTTTATTTGATATTTTTGTTAATAAATTCTGTTAATTGTTATCGTTTGTTGCTGGCTTCTTCTTTCTAGTTACGCCTGACTCGTAACAGAAATTGGGGGCTCGTCCGGGATTGAAAAATAAGACTAACGCATTCGTCTACTAATCAGTAATTATAATACAATTTTGTACTTGAATCCAGCAACAAACAAACATGTCTTTTGACTTAGATAAATTTACGGCTGAACCATCTGTGGAGTTATTGAATTTGGGTAAAAAGACTGATTTGCTTAATCTTGCTAAGCACTATAAATTGTCTGAAATAAAATCTTCAATGCGTAAACATGAAATTAAGAACATTTTGGTACAATATTTTGTTGATGAGGAAATTTTTAATGAAAATGCTCTTTCCCTGATAGTTGACGTTCAGTCAGTTTCAAGTTCGAAAGAACTTGAATTAAAACTTCAGATCAGACAATTAGAAATTCAGGAAAGAGAGAAAGAAAGAGAATGGGAAGAGAGAGAGAAGGAAAGAGAAAGGGAAAGAGAAAGGGAGAGAGAAGAAAGAGAAAGGGAAAGAGAAAGGGAGAGAGAAGAAAGAGAAAGGGAAGAGAGAGAGAAGGAAAGAGAAAGGGAAAGGGAAGAGAGAGAGAAGGAGAGAGAATTTCAATTAAGAATGAGGGAAATTGAAATGCAAGAAAGAGCAAATCAGCCGAAGCAAAAGATTGAATACAATTTTGATGTTACAAAACATATTAGGCTTGTTCCTCCATTTCAAGAAAAAGAAGTTGATAAATACTTCCTACACTTTGAAAAAGTTGCAGAAAACTTAAATTGGCCAAAAGAGCACTGGACTTTGCTTCTGCAAAGTGTTTTGATAGGCAAAGCTCGTGAAATTTATACACAACTAGGTGTTGAACAATGTCATCATTATGAGACTGTTAAAGAACTTATTCTCAAAGGTTATGAGCTGGTCCCAGAAGCATATAGACAAAAATTTAGAAATTGTAAAAAAGATTCTAACCAGACTCATGCTGAATTTGCTAGAAACAAAGAACAGTTATTTGATAGATGGTGCTGTTCTAAGAAAATAGACCAAAATTTTGATAAACTCAGACAACTTATGTTAGTTGAAGAATTCAAACGTTGTATTCAATTTGATGTTAAGACATTCTTAGACGAAAAACAAGTTGAAACTTTAGAAGAAGCAGCTCGTCTGGCTGATAATTACTACCTTACACATAAAGTTTCTTTTATTGCTAAACCAAAACCTACTTCCTCACATCCCCAAAATAAATCAATGTCTGGTAATTCATCTGGCATGCCCAGTCAATCCAATACACCCAAACCCAATTCTACTAGTGAAACCAAAAGTCAATATCCCTTATCTCGACCCACTTGTAACTATTGTAAGAAACCTGGTCACCTTGTTTCTGAATGTTTGAAATTAAAAAGGAAGTTAGAAAGTGATGAAGCCAAACCAACAGGGCTCACCACTCTTAGACCAAGGCCACAGTCTTCTATTAAAACCAATACAATTGACATAGTCACAAAACCCAAGTCTGATTCTACTATGGAGATTTTTGAACCATTTATGTTGAATGGTTTTGTATCACTTTCCGGTGATAATTGCCCACCTACCCCTATTAAAATTTTAAGAGACATAGGAGCTTCTCAATCTCTTATTTTAGCAGATATACTGCCTTTTTCTGAGAAGACTTCTTCCGGTACTAGTGTCCTTATTCAGGGTGTAGAGTGTGGAACTGTTAATATCCCTCTCCATCACGTTAATTTGTCATCAGATTTGGTTACTGGGCCTGTGGTTATTGGTATTAAACCTTCCTTACCATTTAAAGGTGTCCATTTATTGCTAGGCAATGACTTAGCTGGAGATAAGGTTGTGGTAAATCCACTTGTAACTGACACACCAAATATAGGTCAAACAGATGACCCTATCGAGCAGGAAATTCCTGACTTGTATCCTTCTTGTGCAGTTACCCGAGCTATGGCTAAAAAGGCCATTTTGAAAAACTCAAACTCTGACATTGACTTGACGGATACTTTTATCGGTCAATATTTCAATAATGAGATTAAAAAGTCTCTTGATCCCAGTTTGTCTGATACTCAGACAGACTCGTCAATGTCTTGTCATTCACCGCCACGGTCTATTGACCAAAGTCATGACACGCTGTCAAAGTCACAGCTTATCCAGGAACAGCAAACTGATCCTGAGATTTCAAAATTGATTTTTAGGGCTTTACCTGAAGATGAAATTTCACAGGTCCCAATGTGTTACTATATAAAGAATGGGATTCTTATGAGAAAATGGCGACCATTTGATGTCCCAGCTGATGATGAATGGGCTGTTTACCACCAAATTGTGGTTCCAAAGTCATATCGCCATGAAATACTAAGTATAGCCCATGAAAGTCCTATGTCAGGTCATCTAGGTATAAACAAGACCTATCACAAAATTATTAATCATTTTTATTGGCCTGGTCTCAAATCAGATGTCTCTAAATATTGTAAAACTTGCCATACATGTCAAATGGTAGGTAAACCCAACCAAACCATTCCCAAAGCTCAATTACAACCTATTCCTGCTTTTGATGAACCTTTCAGTAGGATACTTATAGATTGTGTTGGTCCTTTACCTCGAACCAAGTTAGGAAATGAGTATCTCTTAACAATTATGTGTACTTCTACACGTTTTCCTGAAGCTATTCCTTTAAGGAACATCAAAACAAAGTCCATAGTCAAAGCTCTTTTAAAATTTTTCACATTTGTTGGTCTTCCAAAATCAGTTCAGTCTGATCAAGGGTCAAATTTTATGTCTGGTATATTCCAACAGGTTATGCATGAATTAGGAATCAAGCAATATGGGTCATCCGCCTATCACCCTGAAAGTCAAGGTGCTTTAGAAAGATTTCACCAGACATTAAAAAATATGATAAGATCATATTGCTTTGACACTGAAAAAGATTGGGATGAGGGCATCCATTTGTTACTATTTGCAGCCAGAGAATCTGTACAAGAATCTCTTGGTTTCAGTCCTTTTGAATTAGTTTTTGGCCATTCTGTTCGTGGACCTTTAAAACTTTTGAAAGAGAAATTTCTCTCAAATGATGAAACACCTTTGAATTTACTACAGTATGTTTCTGACTTCAGAAATAGACTGTCTAGGGCATGTGAGGTTACTAGGTCCAATCTTAAAATGTCTCAGGGCAAAATGAAAGCAAAATATGACAACCATGTTATAGATAGAAAATTTAAACCAGGTGACAAAGTCCTTGCTCTTTTGCCAATACCTGGCAGACCTTTACAGGCAAGATATTTTGGACCCTACACTATTGACAAGAAAACAAGTGATTTAAACTATATAATTAATACTCCAGGAAGGCGTAAAAACAAACAAATGTGTCATATAAATATGTTAAAGGAATACTTTGACAGAGATAGCTCTATTTCAAAACCAATTACAGTTGTAAACACTGTCCCACAAGAATCAAATGTATCTGATCTTGAACTAAATTCGGACGTCATTGATAAATCTGATCCTGGTCCATCTGAACTTGAGAATTCTGATATTTTGAGAAATCTTAACAACAAACTATTTCACTTGGAACCATCACAGCAGGAAGAGCTGAAACAGTTGATACATGAATATGAACATTTATTTCCTGATATCCCCACAAGAACAGATAAAATCTATCATGATGTCATTGTGGAAGATTCTAAACCAATAAAGCAAAATCCATATAGGATGAATCCTTTGAAACAGAAATACCTCCAGGATGAAGTAAAATACTTACTGGAAAATGACTGTATTGAACCTAGCCAGAGTAATTACAGTTCACCATGTATATTAGTACCTAAATCAAATGGAACTTTTAGAATGTGTACTGACTATCGTAAAGTGAACTCTGTGACAAAAACAGACTCTTTTCCAATACCAAGAATTGATGACTGTATTGACAAAGTTGGAAATTCTAAATATGTCACCAAATTTGACCTGCTAAAAGGATTCTGGCAAGTTCCACTGACTGATAGAGCAAAAGAAGTATCGGCCTTTGCTACTCCAAACGGTCTGTACCAATACAAAGTTATGCCGTTTGGGATGAAAAATTCTCCTGCAACGTTTCAGCGGCTTATAAACAATGTTATATGTGGGTTAGATGGCTGTGATGCATATATTGACGACGTCATCATCTACTCAGACAGTTGGAGTGACCACCTTCAAAGAATCAGGAAGTTCTTCGACAGACTCAGTAAAGCGAAACTGACTGTGAATCTTGCAAAAACTGAATTTTGTCATGCTACTGTAACATTTCTAGGACATCTTGTGGGACAGGGTCAAGTTAAACCTTTAGAAGCTAAAGTCAGTGCTATCTCTGAGTTTCCTGTACCTAAATGTAAAAGACAGCTGATGCGATTTCTTGGTATGGCTGGCTACTATAGGAAATTCTGTAAAAATTTCTCAGGTATTGCTGAACCTTTAACAAATCTACTTAAGAAAAGCACAAAGTTCAAATGGAGTGACAAATGTCAAGATGCATTTGATCGTCTGAAAGCCATACTAAAGAGCGCACCAGTTCTCTTGGCACCTGATTTTGACAAATGTTTCAAATTAGCTGTTGATGCAAGTGATGTTGGTATTGGTGCTGTTCTTTTACAAGAAGATAATAATGGTATTGATCACCCAGTTTGTTACTTTTCTAAGAAATTTAACAAACATCAGAAAAATTACTCTACCATAGAAAAAGAGTGTCTTGCTTTAATTCTGGCAATACAGCAGTTCGAAGTTTATTTAACCTCTTCAACTTCACCAATTGTTGTATTCAGTGATCATAACCCTTTAAGTTTTCTACACAAACTTAAGAATAAGAATCAAAGATTACTGAGGTGGAGTTTATTGCTTCAAGAGTTTAATCTTGACATAAGACACATAAAAGGGAAAGATAACATTATACCAGATGCTCTTTCAAGAGTTTGAAATTCCAATAGTCATTTTCCCTAAATCATGTTCAAACTGAATTTTTAAATTGTACTTTCATTACCTTGATTATTTTCATTAGTCTGAAATAATTAATATTTGAGTTTGTCATTTGCTATGTATACTTCAGTTAAAGTATCATATACATGTATAGAAATAATATTGCAAAAAAGAAAGATTTATTTCATAAACCTTTCTTTTTCTTTTCAAGGGGGGAAGTGTTATGTACATACCCAGTTATTCCTAGCTTTGTTCATGTGTGTATCTATTTTGAATGGTTTTCCCCTGTTGCTATTTTTAGAACTGGATTCTCTCTTGTGGAATATTGTGCTGGAAGTTTCCAGGCCTTGTTACAATCTGATTACTAAGAATTATGCAACTGATTTTAACATGAATTTTCTGGAAGTTTCCCTGTTATTATAAAAGGAAAAGCTTTTTACATCTCGGTGTTCACTAGTTAATACATGATTGCCAGACTACCGTGGGAATTATTTTGTGTTTGTGTCTTATAATTAGTGCTTGGATTACATTCAGTTGGATTAGGATCAGACTAGACTAAAGTGAGGATTATTTCATGTGCTTGGATTACATTCAGTTTGGATCAGGATCAGATTGGAATTAAGACTGGAATAGTTTGTCGTCTGAATTTAACGTCTAAGGTATTGTTTTGTACTATTGTAATATTGTCACTGTTTATTTGATATTTTTTGTTAATAAATTCTGTTAATTGTTATCGTTTGTTGCTGGCTTCTTCTTTCTAGTTACGCCTGACTCGTAACAATCCAAATAACAATCCTGACAAAGAAGACACTTTGAAACATTGTGGTCAAAGGGAAGAATGCTGGAAACCACTGCTTATTTTGAAAGCTCAAAATCAGCCTCATTTAAGTCCGATCTTCATCTCCTCTATTCCAAGAGGAGTAATTTAGCAGCACATTACAGTCTGATCTTTGTCCGAGCTACTTCAAATGGATAATTTTTAGCATTACAGTATCTATCCAGAACAACTTCTGAACAATGCTCATCTCTGCCAATTGAATAAGTTCAGCATCTTGCCCTAGTAGCCTTTTTAGCTTTTGTGATTGCCCAATGTCCGTCGTCCGTCGTGCGTCATGCGTCGTCCACAATTTCTTTAAACATCTTCTCCTCCTAAACCACTAGGCCAATCTTGATGAAACTTGTCAGAGATGTTTCTTGGGTGAAGGTTTACCAAAATTGTTTAAGAGATTGAATTCCACCCACAACTCTGGTTGCCATGGTAACCAAAAGGAAAAAAATGCAAAATCTTTGAAAATCTTCTTCTCTGAAACTAGAAGGCGTAGAGATTTGAAATTTGGTATGTAGCAACTCCTAGTGGACTTCTACCAAGACTGTTGATATGATGCCCCTGGGGTCATAACTGGCCCCGCCCCGAGGATCACAAGTTTGAAACATAGGGACAAAGACGGAAAACTTTAAAATTCTTCTTCTCTGAAACCAGAAGGTGCAAAGCTTTGATATTTGGTATGAAGCATCTCCTAGTGGACTTCTACCAACATTATTTACATGATGTCCCTGGGGTCAAAACTGGCCCAGCCCGAGGGGTCACAAGTTTAAAACATAGGAACAAAGAAGGAAAACTTTAAAATTCTTTTTCTCTGAAAGTAGAAGGCGTTGAGCTTTGATATTTGATATGTAGCATTTCCTAGTAGACCTCTACCACGATTGTTCATTTGATGCCCCTGGGGTCAAAACTGGCCCTGTCCCGGGGGTCACAAGTTTGAAACATTGGAACAAAGAAGGAAAATTTTAAAATTCTTCTTCTTTGAATGTAGAAGGTACAGAGCTTTGATATTTTGTATGTAGCATCTCCTGGTAAACCTCTATCAAGATTTTTCATTTGATGCCCCTGGGGTCAAAACTGGCCCAGTCCCGGGGGTCACAAGTTTGAAATATTGGAACAAAGAAGGAAAACTTTAAAATTCTTCTTCTCTGAAACTAGAAGATGTAGAACTCTAATATTTGGTAAGTAGGATCTCCTGGTGCTCTTCTACTATGTTTGTTTATATGATGTCCCTGGGGTCAAAACTGGCCCTGCCCCGGGGGTCAGAATTTTAAAACATAGAAATAAAGACGGGAAATTTAAAATTCCACTTTTCTGAAACTAGATGTAGAACTTTAATATTTGGTAAGTAGGATTTCCTGGTGGACTTCTACTATGTTTGTTCATATGATTCCCTGGGGTCAAAACTTGCCTGCCCCCTGGGTCCCAAGTTCCCAAGGAAAACTTTAGATTTCTTCTTCTCTGAACCTAAAAGGTACAGAGCTTTGATATTTGGTATGTAGCATCTCCTAGTGGACCTCTACCAAGATTGTTTATATGATGCCCCTGTGGTCAAAACTTGCCTGCCCCCAGGGTCACAAGTTTGAAAAATAGGAACAAAGAAGGAAAACTTTAAAGTTCTTCTTCTCTGAAACTAGAAGGTGCAAAGCTTTGATATTTGGTATGAAGCATCTCCTAGTAGACCTTTACCAAGATTTTTCATATGATGTCCCTGGGGTCAAAACTGGCCCAGCTCCGGGGGTCACAAGTTTAAAACATAGGAAAAAAGAAGGAAAACTTTAAAATTCTTTTTCTCTGAAACTAGAAGGCGTTGGAGCTTTGATATTTGGTATGAAGCATCTCCTAATGGACCTCTACCAAGATTGTTCATTTGATGTCCCTGGGGTCAAAACTGGCCCCGTCCCGGGGGTCACAATTTTGAAACATAGGAACAAAGAGGGAAAACTTAAAATTTCTTCTTCTCTGAAAGTAGAGGGTACAGAGCTTTAATATTTGGTATGTAGCATCTCCTAGTGGACCTCTACCAAGATTGTTCATATGATGCCCCTGGGGTCAAAACTGGCCCAGCCTCGGGGGTCACAAGTTTGAAACATTGGAACAAAGAAGGAAAACTTTAAAATTATTCTTCTCTGAAACTAGAGGGTTCAGAGCTTTGATATTTGGTATGTAGCATCTCTTAGTGGACCTCTACCAAGATTGTTTTATGGTGCTCTTCTACTATGTTTGTTTATATGATGTCCCTGGGGTCAAAACTGGCCCTGCCCAGGGGGTCACAAATTTAAAACATAGAAATAAAGAAGGGAAAATTAAAATTCCACTTCTCTGAAGCTAGAAGATGTAGAACTTTGATATTTGGTCGGTAGGATCTCCTAGTGGACTTCTGCAATGTTTGTTCATATGATGTCCCTGGTGTCAAAACTTGATATTGATAGACTTTGCATTATGCTTGGTACACACATATTATTCATTCAGATCTGTTAATTTGAATACTAGGAATGTTGTTAAGCATTGAATATGAACTATTTCTATTTCAATCTGTAAATGTTAAAATCTATACATGCTAGCTTTTTCAGTGCAAAGTATATAAACTCATTTTTTTCTAAAACCAAATATCATGTATATATTCCACTGAAAATCCACTTAGTTTCAGTTGTGTTGGCATGATTAGAAAATGCGGATGGTATAGATGCAAGTTCAGACTGCATGTTTTGATTACCATGCATTTAAGCAGTAAAGCCTTATTGGATTTTTATTATGTACTTTATTAGTTGTACGGTCAGCCGGCAGGGGACTTGGAAACTTGTTCAAGGCTGTGGTTAATCATGTCGCCCCGAGCCGAAGGCGAGGTGGCGACATGATTCACCACAGCCGTGATCAAGTTTTCAAGTCCCCTGCCACCTGACCGTACAACGAATTTATTATACTGCAAAGTTTTACCCTTTCAAAGCGTGTTAAGCAAACTTTTCCTGTTTTATAATTTCACAAATCGAGTATGCTGACGAAATAGAAATTCACTTCTGAGTGCCCCAATTCAATAAAAACTGACGTCACTGGACATTGACGTCACTAAAACGTGTAATTTGGTGCATAAATGTGCAGTCTGGTGATCAATCGACGCCGCCATTTTGGATGTTGTGTTGCACGTGTAGTGATGTTTACGGGGCACTTAAAAGGGAAACTTCTTTTACGTGGTTTTTGCAAGGGAACATGATATTATGTTCCTGGTATGATAACCAATCAGATCACGATAAATTTCTTTGCAGTATAATAAGTTATTGTGTACTATTTGTGCAAGCTTTATAAGCAGCCACATGTATTTATGCCTATATGCTTTAAAGTTGGTATACAAGGTGTAGGATGTTGAATATTTATTTATATTTGTTACGTAAGCTTGTAAGCCATATAAATTTGCATAAATCAGCACTTTCCGGTTATTATGTACATATACTTGTACACGTCTTATAAGTAAAGTTCTGTGTATGCTCGAGTGCTTTCAAGTTTGTATGCAAATTGTAGACTGTTGAACATACATAGGACATGTTATGTAAAGAAGCTTTCTTATTCTGTATCAGTATCCAGCGTTGTCCTTTGTTTCATCCAAACAATATTTTCTTCCTCGTGGTTCTGGAAATATGCTATGGTTTGATAATGTGACAAAATATGTGGAAAAAGAAACAATATTTACATGAGCAATGCCTTGTGAAAATCGGTTTTGAGTCATCTGCAGAAATTATAGACACAAGTCAGCCTGTGCAGTCTGCATAGGCTGACCTGGGTCGAAACATTTTGCAATTTGTTGATTTTGTGCCTGTCAAAGGAACAGACTACCTCATAATTTTGTGATGATTTGCTTGGTATGATGTATTATGGAGACACATTGAATCTAATTCTACCAAAGCTTAAATCACATACACTATACACCCAACATAAGGTCTCAACAAAATGTAACTTCTAATTTATTAATTATGACCGGGATATTGCATGAAAACATTTTGTAATGTTTGATTGTCCTTTTCTCTGTTTACCATTTATATGAATTAAGTTATTTGATCATTTTGAAGTCCTTTCCCTTGTTTGCTGTTGTTAATTTTCACATATTTCCTCCCTTTGTCAGAGTTATATATAGTAGTTGTATATGATTTTGTTATATTTTCACCAAATTGTAACGTTTTATAGGGTTAATTCACGTTTTTGAGGTTGTTAACATTCGCAGAGGCCCGAAAAGTACTTTAACGCCCGAGTGCGAAGCACGAGGGTGTTTAAATATTTTGAGGGCCTCTGCGAATTTTAACGACCGAAAAAAACGCGAATTAACGCTATTATTGCATAAAGTATAGGTATTCTAACAATAATTTGCACAGATAGCAAAAATATTTCCATAGAAATTCAAATAAGCGAATTTCAAATGTACTGTACGCAAATGGGTCAAAACCGGAAGTCGGCGAAGAAGTTTTTGTTACGATTGGGAAAGGGCCGTTAGTCCTGTATGCCAGTTTTGATTCTCTCGCTGTAAATACACTTTTATTGATTTTTAATACACACTGGACTTATGTGGAATAAACTTGCACACATTTGGACGATTACAACTAGGATGAATGCGTGGATATAAATTTCTGTAACTGAAGGCGATAGAGGGTTCGAAATACATCAAGCGAGGCGGACCGATCACGTTAAAAAGTGGGTGGGATGTAGCTGGTTTAGAGTACATTTCACGGGTGAATGTTTGTTCAGATCTCGATTAAACTGAGATTCTGTGCATAGGTTTGTTTGTGGTGTACTGATATCATCAAAGACATGCCATGGAAAGGATCGAATATGGTACGAATTCCTACAGTTTGATGGTCGGAGACTAGGGAAAATCTGACGAGGACAAACGTTGTTTACAAGGTAGGCCCGAATCGAGGATATTGATAGTACAAACCCGGGCGTTAACGGCGCGTGAATTTACTGATTAATACACGTTTTCTCCCGTTAACCGTCCGATTTTTACCCGTTAATACATGCTTATAACGGCCCGAAAAGGCACGTTTTATCCAATAATCACTGATTAAAAATTACAAGTAGTGAAGTAAACCTCTGTTGTGTGATTTTATGTCCTATATTCTGTTGAAAGATGATCTTACAGCCTGTTGGCAATCTAATTATATATGTCAAATGGATGGTTACGGAAGATACAATGGGTACCAGTTTAATTAAAGGAAATTTTAACATCCAAATAGAAAAAAGGCCTACTCACTACCAGTTCTCTTAGCGAAGACTATTTGAAGATGACAGATCAGGATCGACGAGTACTCTTACTAGAAACATACAATACAGAGACATACAATACAGAGACATGCAATACAGAAATATGCAATACCTATGGCCCTGCTCTTACAAATGAAATTTTGTTACAGTGATGTGTATGTTGAAAAGCAGCCAGTGACTTTGGAAGAATGTTGTACGAATTAATTCTATACCAAACGACAATTTTAGACTAGTCCAAATTGGAAGTATTTTCCCAGCATGTTCCCAGCATTTTCTTCTTTTCCCACAATGTTTTCTGGAAGCTTCTTTCTCAGGGTCGTGAAAATCAGGGATCGTTTGGGAAAGGGTTAATGGTAAAAGAAACGGACAGAAAGATGCACTGGTCGTGGAGATACTATGTTAAAAGTGGCATTAAACACCAACCAATTAATACGGAATTAAGGTATTTAATGCGTTTTTGAAATTCCTAAGTTTATCGCCTGTTTGACCAATATAAAACTCTTGGCAGCCATTGCATACTAAAAGATACAAACAGTTAGGAACTTTACAATCCATATCTTCTTTGACAGTAAATGTTTTATCCTTGAATTTGAATTCATTTCCTTCGATAATATGTTTACAGAGTCCACAGCGGAACTCATTGCATTTTTTCACAGAAGATTTTGAAGTTGTGTCTTTGAATTCAGATTTAATAAAAATCTGTTTAAGATTTAGAAGTTGTCTCTTACATTTAATTAATTTGGTATTCCTTACTATTTGTGACATTGTTTGATCATTTTCCAAAATTTCAAAATTATTCTTAATAATTCCAAATAACTTTCTGTTTTTAGGACTAAATGTCGAAATATATGTCATGATATTGTCATCATTTTTAACCTTTACCTGTAAAAGATTATGTCTTGGAATATTTAGAGCTTTATTTATACCTGCTAAGATTACTGCTTTAGGGTATTTTCTTTCCATTAAAATGTTTTCAAGTTCACGTAATCTTAACTGTAGAATTTTTCTGTCTGATACTATTGTGCAGATCCGTCGCGGTAGGGAGAACAGAATATTGACCTTGTTATGTTTTGGGTGACATGACTTGAAATTCAAATATTGCTTAGAATCTGTAGTTTTGAAATAAATATCAGTGACTACTACAGTGTACACCCAATTTTTATCAGTAACTCGTCCAGAAAAGGCATTTTGTTTAAGTTTATATCCATTTTAAATTTTATATCTTTATGTAATGCGTTAAGTATGTCATTAAAAACTGATAAATCATTAATTGGGTATGTCCAAAAAATAAAACAATCATCAAGATATCTTTTCCATTTTTTATATATATAATCTGAAAAGTTTTCGTCTTTGAATTGTTTTATTTTTTTATATAGTATATCTTCTAAAAATCCTAAAACTAATGTTGCATATGTTGGGGCAACTTTGGTTCCCATGGCCGTTCCCTAACACTGATTGAAAAATACGGAATTAAAGGAGAAATTTTTATAATCCAGTTTAGTTTTAGTTTATTTATTTGTTTGTACATAAAGGCCTCCGGCCCATCATACAAAAACTTATATACATCAATACATCTTGACAGAGTTACCAATTAAAATATGTATGTAAAGATTCGTGGGAACACGTGTACAAATGCACTTACAAGAACAAACAGCAATGAATCTGAAAAAATATAGGTAGTAGCTTATTAAATATTAAACACCTTAGCGCTACACCGTTTCATATCGTCGGTTCGCTTCAAAACCCAACAACCGCAGCTTACTAAGCGTGATTACGAGGTTTTGTAAGGAAAACGAGGTTTGTGTGCAGATTCGAAAGAAGGTTTGTATTAGTCGAATTTGTGACAAAATTTCAATAACAAATCGGATTTACGAAAAAAAGAGTACCATAGTATTGATCTCACCTCTACTAGATATAGCATGTCGATTACAAAAATAGACTCAAAGTACTTTGGTATTAACTCAGTAAATACTGATGGTTTAATGTAAAAACTAAACTTCAGACATTTCAAGTTGTAGAACTTTGTGGATAAAACTAGCAACTTTTCTTATGACAAAACTATTCGTGCTAGACAGTAGATGGTAAAGGTCATGTCTTGTAGAATTTCCATTAAACCAGTTATATAAATATTTTGTCTGAAGCTCAGAGAATCGCGGACATTGGAAGAAAACATGGAATTCGTCCTCAATACAATTAATATGATATATATCCAAGCAAAATGTACAGATTCTATCATCTCTATCACTACCCAGATGCCGACCTACTTCTATGTTTAAGGTATGACTACTACATCGAAAATGAGCAAGTGCTTTTCTTAGCTGATATGATAAACCCATAGTTAAATATTTTTCGGGCGTGAGTAATGACTTGAAATTTTTATAGAAGGAACAGCGATTAGAATTGTTTATCATATCTCTCCAGTTTTGTGTTGCACAGTCTTTGAGACGCTGAGAGAAAACAGAAAGAAATAAGTCCGTATCTCCAATTTCCTGTGTCATCCAAACAATTCCGAAACCATATAGATATAGCAATTGCTTGACTGACGATGCCCAAGTTTCACGGCCAATATTATCTAAATTTTTAATCATTTTATAACAGTTGCCGGGATATCGATGTATTGGCATATGTATAAGTTTTGTCCAGTATTTTACAGCTTTATAGTGATATTCTACATATAGAGGTAGTCTACCACATTCACCGAGAACCATACAGTCATTTACTGACTTATTAATGCCTAAAATTTCTTTACAATATGAAATTTGTACTTTTTCTAGTTGTTCCGAAATTTCGGTTCCAAAAATCTCTGATCCGTATAAAAGAATAGGTTTAACCATAGTGTCGAACAGTTTGAAATAATCATGGTAATCAAAACTTCCAAATCTATGTTTCTCAGTACTATTTTCAAACCTTTCAATATGAAAGTTTGGTCAAATATGTTTTGAATAAGATTTGGATATCTATTAATCCGGTAAGAAATTGCTTCATGTCCTAAGCTGTGTGGAATAGTTGTATACAAACTTACTACATCAAATGATACTAAAAGGGTGTTAATGGGAACTGTTTCTGGAAGAAAATTAAGGAAATCTATGTCATCTCTAAGATAGCTTTGGATCTTAGTTACAAAAGGTTTTAAAAGTTTATCTAAAAAGCAACCTAATCGACTTTTTTCACAGTTAGGCCCTGCCACAATTGGTCTTAATTGAAGATCAATTGGATCTAAAGTTTCAATATACTCTTCATTAATAACGTCACAAATATTTTGAATTATTTTGCTTTTATGAATTTTTGGAAGACCACAAAAAGTACTGGTCTTGTAATCAAACTTTAATAAAAAATCTGCTTCTTGTTTAGTGATTCTTTTATTTCTGTAAATTAACCTTTTAGTAGAGTCAAATATCTGTGTTGTATTAGCATGTGGAATAGGTATATAATAGGACATATCAGAGAGCATTTCTGTGATTTTGTTTTTATAAAGATATTTATTCATAATTACTATTCCACAGCCTTTGTCAGCCTCTTCGATAATAATAGAAGAATCATCTGCTAGTGATTTTATATATTTTCTTTGATTCAGAGATATGTTATATTTTAGAGAGTTGGTATATTTCAAAACATTAAAACATAATGACTTGGTTGTTGAAATATATTCATCTAGATTCTTATTTCTCCCTGAAGGAGGATTAAAATAAGATCTGTTTCTCATTAAACTATTATTACCTTCTGCACTTTGTGAAAAGTATTCTTGTTATCTAAGCTTTCTAAAGAAATCATTTAAATCAATTCCAAATTCACAGAGATTATTTTATAAAGGTGTGGATGTGAATTTTAGACCCATCAACAAGACATTCTTTTCGTTGTTTGTTAATTTCCGATTTGAAAGATTGTAAATTTTTGTAGATTTTTTAATAGTTTCAGCTAGATTTTCGTTTTTTAAAACTGGTTGTAAAAGTTGTGGTCTGTCTCCAGAAAAGACGAAGACTGCTTATCGACCACCTCCATATCATTATTAATGTTTGAAATATTGTTCCACCGTCGGTTGATGTTGAATTTGTTATTTCTGCTATAATTGTGAGTATCTGTCCTTCTATTGTTATTGTATCTCCGTCTAGTATTCCTATAACTATTTTCTGGATGCCGTGATTCAGTTTTCAGATGTGCCAAAAGTTGGTGTAATAATGATTCCATTGTATTTCCTGATTTTCCTTCTTGATTTGTACCCCTGGGAAAGGTTTTTACTGCATCTGCATAAGTATATGGCTACTTTCTCGTGGTTGTTGCGGAATCATTTTTGCCTTTTTTTTGAAAAATGAATTTAAACCATTGTAATTTCTGACAAAGTTGTCGTCGTATTCCCGGAGCCATTTTGCATTATTTTCCCATCTTTTGTGTGATACTTCTTCATTTCTTTTGACGTGTTTTCGCCAAAGATCCACTAAGAAGGTTGAACATTTTGATTGTATTAAACCAATCATTTCTTGATCTAATCTTCTTGCTTGATCTTCAAATTTTCTTCAGATTTTAACTTCCCCATCTCAATTTCCATTCTAAAATCGTGAATGACAGCTCTTTCTCTGAGAACTCTTTGATCTTATAGATCTGTTTCATTTCTAATTTTAAACTTTTGGAATTTTCTTGGTATAATGACATGGGATGCATCTATCCATTTTTCATAGAAACAAAGTTTCCACTATTTCTAACTTTTCGCCAATAAGCATCTTTTCTTGAATTCATCTTCTTTCCCCAATGGCTACAATTCTTGACTTAGATTCAGCTTCAAAGAATCTATTCTCATTTTCTTGGTGTAATTGACCAGTATTGTGTTCGTGGTTACTGTCTAAATTTTTTTTGTCTATGTCCTTAATAACCTTTTTAAGTTCTGAAACAGCCGTACTTGTTTGTGCTGGAGATAAACGTGAATTTGTTTCTTTAACAGCTTTAGTTAAATCCTGTATTGCTGAAAGAATTAATGATAACTAAGCACTTATCTCAGATAATTGTCCATTCTCCGTTTCCATCTGAATCGATTCTGTTGATACCGACGGGGAAGACTCCGAACTGCTATTTTCAATTTTTGCCCGTTTATATACATGTATATATCAGCACTAATTTAAGATTAACTTTACATATAAATCGGTTTAAAATACAATCTAAAAGACCATTTTTTTCAATTTTGGTCTTATAAATCATTTGCATTGGCTCCAGCTTTAGTCAAAATAACTCATCCAATATTAAATGATTTTATAGTAGTTCTTGAATGTTGTAAATTTACATGACGTTACATGGCAGAAAACTTAACCCTTTTTTTGCCAATCGGGCGATTGAATTAACGGATAGCTCTCCGTTTTATACATAGTAATTGTAGAAAATATTTTACGGGATGTAGTAGCCTTACATTGCCATTGTTTTATGGAAAAAAAACATTTCAGTTGTCATCACACAGAGGTAATTTCTTTTAGAAACACAGTCTATCTTAAATTCTAGCATGACATGTGAATTCGGCTTATGAACACAGTGCAACGAAAGCATGGTAAAATCTACGCTGTATAGATAAAATCTACGCTGTATAGAATGACGTCATTCTGTGCAAAATGAAAGTCAGTTATTCAATGGAATAAAATCTGCATCCGCGTTTTCACTCTTAGTATGAACTTGTTTTACTTTAAGTGTTGGTTATGTTAGAATCGAAATAAAATTCTTTCTATTGTGGTTTATCGTTCAATAAACCACGTTGTGAGTTGTGAGCCGCAATGAATAAACCACTCGGGCTATCGCCCTCCTAGATTATTTGTTATGCCTCATAACTCACAACTGTGGTTTATTGAACAATCAATCACAATAAAAAGAAGCCTATTTCTTAAATAAGCCATATTGTGGTGACTAATACAGCTGCAACAGGTACATGTACCTACAAATTTACAATTCATTCGGTTTTTAGAAAAAATGTGACCCATCATGCAAAAAGAGACCTTCTGGGAACTGCGAAAAGTGCCAACCCTGGTCAGACTGCGAGAACAGTCTTACGAACGAAGTCCGTAACAAAGAAACAAATGAATAAATGCATGGCAGAAATAAGGATCGGAGCGGGATTCGAACTCCGAACTCCCGGACGCAAAGCCAATACCCTAACCACTGAGCCAAAGAGATATCTCCCTGACGCAGTAGCCAGGTATTGTATTTAAATCGGGAGTATGCCATGCAGGAAGGAATGGTCTCCCGTAACACACCCCCTCTTAAAGTCATCATTTATTGATGACTCAAAGCCTTATTAGGCAGGAAGTCCGATTTTGGACAACAAATGGGACTAATGGCTCAATGGCCAATCCCGGACGAGCCCCCATCTTACGAACGAAGTCCGTAACAAAGAAACAAATGAATAAATGCATGGCAGAAATAAGGATCGGAGCGGGATTCGAACTCCGAACTCCCGGACGCAAAGCCAATACCCTAACCACTGAGCCAAAGAGATATCTCCCTGACGCAGTAGCCAGGTATTGTATTTAAATCGGGAGTATGCCATGCAGGAAGGAATGGTCTCCCGTAACAACAGTCTGACCAAATTTCAAGCCGCTTTGCAGTATAATAAATTTGTTGTACGGTCAGGCATCCTCGGAAACCAGGTTTAAGCATAACGTTACTGTCCATGCATTACCCTCGGGAAAATTGACTAGCAATTCTTCGTTTTCTATGAATATTCATATGGTCGGTAAGTGCCCTAACAGCTAATCGAAAGATCGATAACATATTCATTCTCTCTTGTAGGGAGAGCAATTTCATTTCGTCAGTTACTAAAAATAGAAATGATGGAATATTTGTGATAAAAATAGTTTAATTTTCTCAAAGAAAAACTGAGATTACCAATCAAAATGCTTCAAGAATAATCCATGAGAACGAGGAAACGCCAGCCAAAAGCCCAGGGTCGATTACAACTGAATCGAAACTGGGTCCACGAGGATGGATGGCAGGGGACTTGGAAAATGGTTCATGGCTGTGTTGAATCATGTCGTCACCTCGCCTTCGGCTCGGGGCGACAAGATTCACCACAGCTTTGAACAAAGTTTCCAAGTCCCATGCAAAAATATCTATGTAGTTCCTCAGATCATGATGTTTTGGAAGTTTGAATCATAAAACAATAGCGCTGATGATCAGTGCTTTGATTTGCATTAAATGTACTTTTTACCAATCAAAATGCTTCATGGATAATCCATGAGAACGAGGAAACGCCAGCCAAAAAACCCAGAGTCGATTACAACTGAATCGAAACTGGGTCAACGAGGATGGGTGACAGGGGACTTGTAAACTGGTTCACGGCTGTGTTGAATCATGTCGCCACCTCGCCTTCGGCTTGGGGCGACAAGATTCACTACAGCCTTGAGCAAGTTTCCAAGTCCCCTGCAAAATCAGTGCTTTGATTTACATTAAATGTATTTTTTTTTATTTTGATAGAAATGCATAGTATTATCTAAATATAAGCTTATTACATCACTTGAGGTCATTCACAAGGTATGAAATTTCCAAAAAATGTCGATGATCAACTATAACGTTAGGGCTAGAGGTGCACTTGATGAACTTTGACCGCTATAACTTCCAAAAGCCCCACCGGCCAGGTGGTAAACTTTCGGGATTTGCTCAGTAGACCTTGGGGCTCAAGAAAATCATAGTCCCGAAAGTTCCCTACCCCCCCCCCCGAAAAAAAAAAAAAAAAAAAAAATCACTGCTGGCTCATACATGTAGTCTAATACTGATTTTGTGCATGAGCCGCGTAAATGCTCGATAAGTCCTGCACCCCACTTGATTTTTTTGTTCATAAAAACGCATCCTCGGAGCATGCGATTCACCTAAGCTTTCAAGTTTCAGTAAGAAACGAAAGAAGACAGTTGAAAACTTTCGTGTAGATTTGCATTTGACTGCAGAGACGGGCTGATCTTAATCTTTACAAGTATTTTGAGCTTTTTCCAAGTTTAGAGAAAAATGTCATAATTTTATAAGTGTTTTGAAAATTTCATGTTTTTTTTTTTCTGTTATGCAGAGTGAAAATATAGAAAAATTTAAAAGTTTGCATAGAAATTATTAACTTTAGTTAATATTAGTTTAATATTAACTTTAGTTTAATATTAAGTATGATATGAGCATTATTGCTGAGTATAGGTATTTAAAGTTAAGAAGTCTGTTTGAGCTTCAGCAGTATCTGATTGCATTAATTTTCTTTGGAAACATAGTTTAAAAAAAATATGCGTTAGACTCCATAACAGAGCCAAGTATGTTAATATAGAAGAGTTTCCTATGAATGTATTTGGTTTTGTTATGGAATGTGGTATCACAAATATCAGTTTACAGTAAGAAGCTGTTTTTTGTACAGCACTTGGTATCATTTGCTATATTATGGCAATAGTTCATTTTTACATGTATCAAGTTAGGAGAAAATTATATTTTCTTTGTATTGAAGTTTTGAGAAGTGAATGGTTTGATCAAATTGCACAAGTGACTATTTTCTATGTATACATGAAGGTCAAAATAGAGATCTATCTGTTTAAAAGCTATATAGAGCAAAAGATGGTATTGGTTTTTAAACTGCATAGATTATAATTGTATAATAGTACAGTCATATAGTCGGAAAAGACGGTTGCTTGTGTGTTTTGATTAAATTTAAATTGTAAACATTGTTGGAATAAGTTGAAAATTGTATTTTCAAGAAAGGGGGGGGGTATGTTCTGAAGAAAGAAAGGTTTAGATGTTTTCAAAAGTTACCTCCCTTAGTAGATGATAGAAAAAATTAAATTTTTCAAGGTTACGTTCCTTAAATACAGATTCTCCATTAGATAGAAAAACAAGTGAAATGTTTAAAGAGAGAAAATTAAAGAAATCGATGAAAATTGGAGCGAATTGTTGTCATCTACCGCCCAAAGATGATAAAAAAAATTCAGAAGCATTATGGCTAAAAAAATTCCATGAGCTTTATAGTTAAAAGTAACTTGCACTGGAACTCTCATTTTATATCTACTGGCGCCATTGTTATGTAAGTGATACCGAAACCTCTCCGTGTCATACATGTCTATTTACTTGACCGTGTGTTTCATGCATTTTTCCACTGTGGTGAATATGAACTGATAAATAAGAAATGTTTCACAACTAAATGATTTTTATAAATTAAAGAACACAATATTATGATCCATAAAAGACACATAAATGTATCTTTCTATATCCCATGTTTTATGTATGATTTTATAGTGAAACAGTATCAGATTAATCCGTCTACTTAGCTCTCCCGTATTTTTAGAACGCCTTGATAAGACGCCTTGGACAGTGTTGTGGTGAAGGGAGAAACTACTAGTAACTGGGGCTTTCTCTTTTTAGCTCACCTGAGCACGAAATGCTCAGGGTGAACTATTGTGATAGTGCTGTGTCCGTCGTCCGTCCTCAGTCGTCCGTCGCTAACTTTTACCTTGTGTACGTTATAGAGGCTACATTTTCAGTACAATACTCATGAAAGTTAGTCAGGATGTTTGCCTCGATGAAATCTCGGACGAGTTCGAAAATAGGTCATGTCGGGTCAAAACTAGGTCACTAGGTAAATTTTAGAAAAACCTTGTGTACGCTCTAGAGGTCACATTTTCAATCTGATACTCATGAAACTTGGTCAGAATGTTTGTCTTATTGATATCTCAAAAGTGTTTGATGATGGGTAATGTCTGATAAAAAACTAGGTCACTGGGAAACTAGATGGTTCATGTTTGGTCAATAGACTCAGGTGAGCGATTTCAGGGTCATCATGGCCCTCTTGTTTATCATACGTTTTCATTCAGGTCGATCTCAGTTGGCTACCTGGTAGTGCGATATATATTTCTTTAAGGATTTTATCCGAGAACTTTTCTTCTTTTAAGACTGAGAGGTACTTTGTAAAGGTTTGATTACGAAGTGAACCCAATATGTATTTGTTCTTTAATACTTGTCAAAGATATGCACCGAGTTGAAACAGTTTGATCCTGTTAATATTTAGAAGACTTGCTCAGTTATGCTGCTATTCTAGAAGCATGAGTTGAACAAACCTATATAATTAAAATAATATACACTTCACTTTTATTTGTCTGTTACATCTGCTATATGATTCATATTTTAACAAAAGGTCGACTGTGAAGAACATTTAGATTTATCATTCAAAATATTACCTCGTTTGGGCCGGAGGCCATTAATATTTTTTCAAAGGAAAGATTGCTGTACTATAAAGAAGTATTGTGTTGAGGAAAGTAAAACCAGATAGATAAAGGTTGGATCATTAAGTTGTAATCTGTATATATATAGGCCACTTCACGCCTTGTCTAACAATAATGAATATAAAGACACAAAATTTAGTTTCAGACAAAAGCTCATTGTACTACAGTTGGTTTTCTATACAAACCTAATTACGTTAATCAGACCAAAGTTTGAAACTAAATAATTATCTGAATAACTTTTCATTAGGAATAAATATATGAAACGGTACATTTGATAAATGCCTTAAGTGTTCTACAACAAATCTGTTCGTACTGGTTTGACCTTTTGCATATCGGCTCTCTACCAAAGGAAAAGCTTGTGGAAGGACATGTGTTATTAAAACTTGTTATTGTTACCAACTTCATCTAAACCGTTTTGCTGACAATTCACCTCATCTCCTTCTCTAACATTTCTTTTCTTATTTCTCTCTTACCTTGAAAAGGAAAGCCAACAGAATGAGTGTTTATTAATCTCTCCGAAACTCCACAGTCTTAATCTTTCCTTTACACCGTAAAATCAACAAAACATTATCGAGTACTTCCTATTTAACTTTAACATGTAAGAGGTAATGTTTTGATATTTAGAGGATAATGAAAAAGTTTTGTGGGAAAAGGGTCACAAAGAACATGCAAAAAAAGCATCCTCGGATACCCCGGGGTTTCCCTATTTGCTACGCTACATCGACCCCTGGGACAATTGACTAATAAAACTTTGAATCAGCCGCCGAAAATCGATACGAAACGTCATAGCGTACAGTCCACTCGCCCATCACAAAATGATGATGGAACCAATGAAAAGCCAGCATTCGGCCAGCGGTAAAGCGAGGGAAATTCAATTAATTGTCCCAGGGGTCGATGTAGCGTAGCAAATAGGGAGACCCCTGGGTATCCGAGGATGCAAAAAAAAGTGAATAAAACGGGATCAAATAAGCTTCTTAACCATTTATCAGACGCCTTCAAATTTTAGACCTGTCTAGATTGAAAGCATTTCCAGACGACAATTTCAGTATGGCCCAATAATGCGATTTTTGATTGATCGGACAGAAAACATTGTGGGAAAAAGAGAAAACGCTGATGACCAGTATTTTCTCTTTTTCCCACAATGTTTTCAAAAGGCCTCTTCTTCAGGGTCGTTAAAAGTCTGCATTGTGTAGTAAAGGGTTGAGCTCATTTTGCGACAATACTCCTCTAGACTTTATATGTAGTCATAGACTAATATTAACCAAAGCATTGGTGGCTTATAGAATCATTACCGATTTGAATTTTTTATTGTCTTTAATTTCAGATTAGCAAAGTACCTAACCTGTGTTCCAGTCCGTACGTGTTTTTCTTTTCTTTTTATTCGGACATTACATCTTAAAAAAAGACGACGTGGGGACATTGAAAACCGAGCTCTGCGATCGTATCAGGACAATTGTCCCCCCTGAGGACAATTGCCCCCTGAGGATTATTCCCCTCCGGACCATTGCCCCCCGAGGACAATCCCCCCAGACTATTGCCCCCCTCCCCCCCCCGAGGACTAGGAATTGTCCTCGGGAGGCAACAATAGTCCGGGGGGGAAATTGTCCTCGGGGGGCAATAGTTCAGGGGGAATTGCCCTCGGAGGGCAATGGTCCGGGGGGAATTGTCCTCAGGGGGCAATAGTCCGGGGGGCAACAGTCCAGGGGTATTTGTCCGGGGGCAATTGTCCTAGAATCCCCTGCGATATCTAATTATCCCCCGCCGTAGGCGGAGGGATATAGTTTTAGCGTTGTCCGTCCGTCCGTCCGTCTGTCAGTGTGTCCGTCCCGGCAAATATCTCCAATACCAATGGACGGAATTTTGTGAAAATTTATACACATGTACAGTGACCCATTCCCCCGAGAAAGATTTTTTGTTTTTTTTTTATTTGATGCAAAATGGCCGACTGAGAGCGATTTTAAGTTTCACTTAAGTTACACTTAAGTACACTTTTGATGTTTGGAGTCTTGCCTTAAATACTATACAAAGTTTTTACATTGTACTTGTCACATCTGTCAACCTCCATTAGGAAATGCAGGGAAAAAAGTTTCACCTACATTGAGCGTGCAACACCATAGTTATTTGCCCTTGTTTTTGTAATAAGGTGTCATGGAAAAAGGGGGTTTCATGTTATATTTCATTCCATTTATTGTGAAGGCAACTCCTTCAACATTTCTTGACGGAATTGAATAGAATTTTGACAGAATATTTCTTGTCATGTGACCTATTCCATATTGTCAACATTTTGCGATTTGTAGCTGCGTCATGAAAAAGGGTGGATTCATGTTTTATTTCATTTTATTTCTTGTGAATGCAACTCGTCCCATATTTCTTGACATAATTGAAAAAAAAAATCACAGAATGTTTCTGATCATCTGACCTATCGCACATTCTCAAGGTTTTGCGATTTATAGCTGCGTCATGAAAAAAGGGGGCTTCATGTTTTATTTCATTCTATTTCTTGTGAAGGCAACTCCTCCCACATTTCTTTGCAGATTTGAATGGAATTTTCACATTATCATGTGACCTAACACAACGCCCCCCACATTTCTTATCAGATGTGGATGGAATTTTGACATGATCATGTGACCTACGGCATATTGTCAAGGTTTTGGGATTTGAAGCTGTATCATTGAATAAGGGGGCTTCATCTTATAATTTCATTTTTCACCTGTATCTCTTCAATTACTGGACATATCTCAAAAGATTTGAATGAGATTTTCACAGATCATGCGACCTAGCACATGTTGTCAGGGTTTTGCAATTTATCACTGTATCATGGAAAAAGGGGACTTCATGTCAAATTTAATTCTTTTATCAGTGTATCTCCAATTTTTGCATATATTTTCATAGAACTTCATATTTTTATTGCTTGATCAAAGCCAGTGACCAATGAGTCGATTGTGCATTCGTCTCTCCTTGCATCAGTCTGTTCATAAACCTTTTAGATCACAAGTAATACCATATACCCATTCATCTACCCAGGCAGGTGCTACAAATTTCAACACTTTAGTCTCTAGCTACCTGCTTGAAATGGCAGCAGTGTGGCGGCTTATATTATGATAGGGATATCTTCTAAAGTCCTTGACAAAAATTGATGAAATTCCATGCATGTTTTCCATTGGATAGTCCGTTGATACATTTTTCCCCCACATATATGAAATCCTAAAATGGGTACTTAATGTATAACCCTGTTATGGACCACTTTTTTTATTTTTTTATGTAATGAAATCCTGTGCCATGGAACAAGGGAGCTTAATGTATAATTTCATCATGGACAAATAACAAAAAGGCCACATGTACATGCAAAACACAATACCTCTTATACATTTGTATCAAAAAAGGTCTTTTTCGGCGGGGGATATCATTTCAACGAAATTGCTTGTTTATTCTATCTCATAGTGGGATAGAAGTAGATGTCGCGGCAATCGTTTTTCGAACGTAAATGTCCACAAATAGATACCGGAATTCCAAGAACCTCGGCTTGATCACTTCTTGTTTTTGAGCCGTCTTGAAAGATATTCACAACAAATTCTAAATGAGTTATTCACAATGACTTTGGCGGATGGTTTAAATGTAACAAGGGTTGTTTAGGGTCTCCATGTATTTTTGATGGCATCAACCGGTTCCGGAAAGTAACTGGTGTATGATATTACCCCCGGTGAATTTGAATTGGTATACGAATCCATCGTTTTCAACATTATCACGTCATTCGATCAACAAGTCTATAATTAGATTATCGGCACAATAAGGTTTGTAAGTCTCTTTAAGTGACCGCGAGAGTTCATCACTTCCGGTATGTACGGTAAATTTATCTCCTATCCATCGCAGCATCTGATCTTGTTGAAGAAGGGCGTACTGTACCAGCCTTCTCCTTCTTCTGTCAGGTAATGATGTGATGACTTGTTCTTATACACGAGAATCATCGGGATGAAACTCATCTTAAGTTACGCCATGTTCTTTTACGTGCTCGGTGTATAGCACCGTTACACGGGACCTCGGTTTTATCTTCTCGTCCGAATACTATTAGTAATTTTAGATGGCCAGCCGTGGGGATCGAACCCACATCTTAAGGAACACGAAGCATCGTGTTCACTAGTCCTGCGATCTACCAGTTCAGCTATGGGGGATTGTCTTTTTGAATATAACCATGGCTACTAGTATATATACCCGCGGAAAAAAATACCGATGTTGGAATTTTTTTGGTTGGTTGGTTGGTTGTGTTGGGGTTTAACGCCATTTTAACAGCTAAGGTCATATCATGGCGGTCGGTGACGCACATGTGTTTTCTGGTGGAATTTTGTTGCCAGCTATTCAATGATACGTCGTGGAGTAATCAGTGGGTATTGTGAAAGCGATCAATGATTAGTCGATGGGAACTCGCCGATATGCATGCCATCGGCCGGGACCTAGCCGGGCGCCTGCATCGCAGCGTAAAAAGCCCGGCGAGATGTCAACGACAAGTCTCCGATAATTGACGGCGAAAAAACAGTCGGAAAAAAGGTCAGAAACGACGGCGATGTGTACAAAGTTGGCCGAAGTCCGTCAGATTGTCGGCAGTGTCCCGGCCGATCGCCGTCAATTAGTCACCGAGGTTTTACAGACTTCTCCAAAACCCGAAAATTCCACCGATTGATAGAGAGATTGGAGGTAAATTTGGCAGACACCTCGCCGATCATAACAAAAAAACTGTTTTTGTCGCCCGAGGCGCCGATCAATCGATGACGTATCTCCGATTAATCTCCGAAATTATTCCCGATACTACCAGAAAACCGTCGCTACCCTATCGCCGGCGCATCGGGGCAGTTGTGTGACTTTTGCTGTTGCAGACGGCTATATTCTATGACAGTAAAAAGGGATTCGTTGTGATAGTAAAAAAAAAAACCGAGGAAAAATTGGAAGGTAGACGATAGTCTGTTCTCTGACAAAGTCGATAATACACAGGGTGGGAAAAGTCCTTCTGTCAAGCAACCAAATCTCTTTACCGAGAACTATACTGGAAAAGGTAAATTTAATTTTTAGCCGCAGAGCTAAAAAAAAGCGAAAGCCTATAAGGGTCAAAATGAACAAAAAGAAAAAAAAAGAGAAAAAAATGAAAAGACGTTATGACGCGAAAAAAGTCGCACTTACGCGAAAATTCTCGTTATAATGTTATAACACGAAAAAAGTCGCACTAACTCGAAAATTCGCGTTATGACGTGAATATAAACCCGTTATAACGCGAAAGTTCTCTTAGTAACGCGAAAATTTCTCGTAATGTCGTGAATTCAAAACACGTTACAATGTAAAAAAAAAAAAGTCTCACTAACACGAAAATTCTAGTAATAACGCGAAAATTCGCGTAATAACGTAAATTCAAAACACATTATAACGCGAAAAAAGTCGCACTAACGCGAAAATTCTCGTTATAACGTAAAAAATAAAACACGTTATAACTCGAAAAAAAGTTGCACGAACGCAAATATTCTCGTTATTACGCGAATATAAAACACGTTATAACGCGAAAAAAGTCGCACTAACTCAAATTCATGAAACTATATTAGTGTTTCATCAGTACACTGGTAGAGCTCTGAGGCTCTAAGGTCAATCACACGAAAGACCTAGTTCGTCATGCCGGGGCCTTTACTTTACCAATTGGTCTTTTCGCCGGTAAATTGGAATTAATTGCAAAGTCGCAATGGTCCTTTTGGTGCACCATAGATATGGAGAAGTCAACCTTGGTGCGATACGAGACGAACACCATTATTACAGGGCTATTAATCTAATATTTTTGAGTGCTGCCCGGTAGTTCAATAGTTAGATAGTTAGTTTATCTGACTCGTGACCTGAAGTTTGTGGGTTCATAGCCGGTTGTGGCGAACTTCCTTTTCGGTGATATTTAACCTCTAATCTGTGATGCATGTGAGAAAGTAGTAAGTGGCTTGAGGAAAAATGTGTCAGTACTGGTGTGAGAATACAAACACATACGTCGGTGCATTGGGCGCCATGATGTGACCTAAGCTGTCTAAGTGGGGTAAAACTCCAACACTCATGAACAAACAAAATCAAATGAGCCGTGCTCTAGAAAAAGGGGGCTTATTACATCCCCGTGATGTATGATACCAAGTTAGTTATCACATGATTATAGGTCTTGCGAGAATTTTCGCGTCACTTCGACTTTTTTTTGTGTTATTACGCGTTTTAAAATACGTTTTTACGAGAATTTTCGCGTTAGTGCGACTTTTGTTTTGCGTTATTACCGGTTAAAAAAAAAACAAGAAAACATTTTACCTTCATTCTGACACTTGTAGGCTATCGTAAAAAAAAAGGCTCGACATTGGAAATGATAGTATTTGAGCAGACGAATTCTAGATATTCATTGTGTAAAAAACATTGTGGAAAAGAGATATTTGGGTAACAAACGATAACGTATTCTCAAAGACAGTTGGTACTATTCAGACGACACATCTTTACATGACGGGCAAAGAAAAAAAGAAAATCTATTCTCTGTAGGATAAGCAAGCAGATAAATCTGTTTCCTACAACAGTACGCTCGAGAGGAATATAATCGAGAAAGTCTATCTCGCTCTCTAGCAAAGTAATTTTTTGAAATCCACTTTTAGCCGTAGGGTTTAAGACACTGTAACATAGGTAATTGTAGTATTTGGAGCAGACGATAATATTCGGTAGCAGTGAAATTCGATTTCTGTACTGAGACATTGTGGGGTAAAAAGAAATTGTTGATTCATTTCTTCAACAAGGTCAAAAGTACACAGGCGTCTTTAATAACGGGGTGGGAAAAATTCTATTCTCTGTTGGAAAGCAAGCCATTTAAATCTCTTTGCTACAACTGGGAAATATACAGGAAGGGACAGATGTATTTCAACTACGGAGTTCAAGAATGCGTGACAGGTAATTACTCATCGTGTCTCGGTCTGACAAATTCTACGGATTAACCTGGGAAAAAACACTGTGAGCAGAAAAGGTATTGAGAGAAAAATTTAATCTATTCTTCAACAGGGCTCGGTTGTGGTACAGAAGTTTTCAAAAACTGGGTGTAAAAAGTGTTATACTCTTTTTTGGACGCACAAGCAATCAAAACACTTTTCTACGTTATCATAGTTCTTTGTCCAGCATGCTGCTAAGTTAGCTATCATCACTTGGAGCTGACTTATTTCCTTTTGAGATACCAAACACCATTTGAAAACTGCATTAACATTCAGAGTTTTAGCAAAGATTACGCCGCTAGGTCTCTTCACCTCTGTATTTGTTGCGACCAAATGTCTTGGTAAAATTGCATTGCTCTAAATTCCATTTGAACACCCATGAGTGTTATTATATTCTTCTAAGTTTAGCTGACACTTCATGATTGGGACATTACGTAAAATTTTAAAGGATAAACGACTTAGTTCTGGACAGAAAATAAAAACATGCCCTTTTAATGTATGCAGGTTTTACTGAGTGTATGTGTTCGGTTTAATTCGTTTGTGCATGTCAATAGACAAGGAAAAGGTTAACGATTTTTGGAAAATACACAAAACTTGCTTGCAAAAAATAAAATGAATTGCGTAGTTCTTTTTGGCTTTGTGCCATAGGCTGTTGCTAGGGACAATAAGCCCGGGCGTTATTTGTTCATTCTCAATTGGGACCTCATTGCGAAGACATCTATTTATTACAATCTTCGCATTTCAGAAGGGTTTAGAGGCTTTACAGACTAAGAAAAAGAATCAAAACAACAATTTTCGGAAGACTAATAAGTTCTTGTCAAACTTGTGACTTAAATCTTAGAGCAATTGTTACACAGGTATATACTGACATTTGTATACCTTTTATTTAGAGCTATGAGACGGGGAAAAACTGACAATACCTCCCGACAAAACGTTTGTCGAAACCATAGGCTAGTTGATTGAATTTACTCAATATTAATTTTACTTCAGTGATGTGTAAATTAATTGTTACAGGAAAAAAATCGTGTTTTGTGCAGACTTGAAATTCCCACTTTTGCTTTGATATTCTAAAAGGGCAGGTGTACCTGCTATAGCTTTTTTGTTGCTCAATATTCATCTACAGAAGGTCATAGTGACATACAGAATGAGAACTGTTATTTCCTCAATTTTGCAATAAGAAGATTTAAAATGTCTAAAAATATACGATCTTCTTGTTTTTATGTTTGCATAATTTCAGGGCTATGTATTTACTTAGTCATTGCCTGACTGGATAGTTCTTTGCTTAACGTGTCTGACTTGTGGCCTAGTGGTTGTGGGTTCGATACCCGGTTGAGGCAAACAATCTCTCTGGCGATTTTGTCTCTCACCTTTAGTGCACAGTCAATGACGTAGAAGGAAATTTCTAATCATCGTAAGCAACTCAAATTCAGAATTTGACTGTTTCAGGACAGTCCATTTTGTTTCAATTACTGAAAAATATTCTAAATCAAAGATTTCTTCGTGTGAATTTTTACATGCAAAACGGGGACTTTGTGTATACCAACCGGGGGACATTGTGTGTACCAAACGGGGACTTTGTGTATACCAAATGGGGACATTGTGTACAAAGAATGGGAAATCGAGTATACTAAACGGGAAGCAAAGTACCGATTTTAAGGATTTATCTGATATTCCATTTTTAAAGGGAAATTACCATATACAGATCTACTGTCAAGTAAAATCACAACGTCATGCTGTTTAAACTTGATCTACTAACTGCTTAATGAGTTAAACCATCGGTGCTTGTATTTCCGTTCAAGAACTAGACGAGTTATTTACATGTCCGTCATTTAAGTCGTACTAAATCGTTGCAATGTCAATGATAAGTCCGCCGATCGTAAACTTTTTTTAGCAAAATCTCAATGGGGATGGTTTGCAGGCAAAGTATTGCATAGCTTCATAAATCTTTTCAAGAAGGAAGAAATGAAAGGCAGTAATAAATGTGCATGTATGTGTTGGTCATACACGTTATTATAAAGGCCGATGATATTTACCCGACAGTCCTGTACACACTGAAGAAAATTCATACTGCGAGGCCGACTGTCGTGTATTCAATGAAGGAAAACTCGTTGGGTGCCCGACGGTCGTGCCCGGACTGATGAAATATCGTCTTGGAGGCACGATTACGTGCGCGCTATTTCCGATTTCTTCATTCAGTACACGATGCGGTCGTGTCCGGTCTGAAGAATCGGATTCTTACGTACACGTGTAAATGGATTGGGCCAAAACGCAGACTGTTATGTGAACCGGCACGGCGTAGACATTCTCATTGGAGTACACGGCAATAGTCATTTATACAGGGTGTTACTGAACAAATGCACAAGCGTAGCTGGCATCCTTTTTATACCTCCGAAGGCTCGTATTACCTTATACTGTACACCCGGCCGTCCGTCCGTCCGTTTGCAATTTCTTGTGTGCGCAACTCCTCCTTCAGTTTCCATCGGAATTAGATCAATTTGAAATTTGCCACAATGGTATCCAGTCGTTTCGGCCCCCGGTCATTTCTGCACCCAGTCAGTTCGACACTTCATGGTCGTTTCGACCCATATTTTGGCCAATTCGACCCACAGTTTTTTTTTTTCAACAAATGGTCGTTTCGACCCCGTTCTTTTTCCCCGTCCCAAACATTGAGCAAAAAAATATGAGTTTATGCACAGTATGTTGTAAATATTTCGATATTATTATTCTTTTGTGTATATAATAAAAAAATACCTCTTTGCCGATGTTTATGTTTACTTTTTTTGTTCTACTATTGCAGATATATTATCATCTTGATACACACAGCGGAGGAATTGTATTTGCGAATATTGGTAATTGAAGAAGATAGAAATGTGTTATTATGTGTTCTATGAACAGAATCTCTATGTACTTTTCTCTGTTTTTTTCATGTTGCTTGAATAAATGCTAATTATGAAACAAAATGTTTGTTAATTGGAGTTAATAGTTTCTTTTGATTTGTTTGAATTTGATAATTGTATTTCGCAAATTATACCCACTGATAGATTGTTTGCTTCAAATTGTATACCGTTGTCAACAGTTTGTTTTAAAAAATGTAATTTATTTGGAAACAGATAAAAAGTATTGGTAATTAGTTTGAGTACATGTATTCAAAGAGTTATCTAGATAGGGGTATCCCAAAAAAGTATTTAAAGCAGATGGAATTGTAATTCAGCTACATACATGTATACTATATGTGCTGTTGGAAATAACTATATAGACTACTTAAATTTGCAGTGAAAAGAATATGTTAATAGTTGTGACACAGGTCGATCAAATTCAAGTTCCTGCCAATAGAGTAATTTCAGACCCTCAGGGGCCTCTAGTTGGGTAAATGGACTGAGGGGTGGGGATGTATGAATTTATGGTATTTAACCCTGTCTTTAACATAGTTTCAATAACACCAGTAATTTTACGAGAAACTCGAATGTTTTCTGCAGAAGTTTTCAGTTTAGAAGAGAGCAGAATATATCGTTTGGAAGAGTGCCACTGCCAGCTAAAATTTGCTGGGCATTGTCAACAATATCTGCACAGAATTGTTGTTGTACGGATTATGATAGAATATATCCGAGGGGAAAAAATCCTTTTCGCCTGTTTCTATAATTTGCCTATTTCCATATTATCTTCAACGTTTGTACTAGATTACCTTTGAAAGCTGAGTAATGGTGAAAATGCCTAACTCATCACCCACCAAGCCACCCTCAGGACTATCATTCCTTTGATTTTGATAGCTTGGAAGTTATGGCCTACACATGCACAGAAATTCAAGGTGAAAAGTTGGCTATTTCAGAAGTCAAGGGTAGATAATTTCAGAATACAAAAAGCGATCCAAATTTTGGGTGTCACATGCCCAACTAGACATCATGGAGATTCATTGTGGAAAGTTTTAAGTAGATCTAATTCCCATGGAAATTGTAGGAGGAGTCGCGCACACATATAATTTCTAACGGACGGACGGACGAACGACCGGGTGTATAACATAATACGACCCTTCGGGCATGACACTCTGTATAAAAGATTATTGCTCCACTTGGACGGTCTACGCCGTGCCGGTTCACATACCAGTCTGCGTTTTGGTCCAACCCATTAACTAAGTGTACGCAAGATCCCGTTTCTTCAGTGCGGACACGACCGTATCGTGTACTGAATGAAGAAATCGGAATTGCGTGCATGTAAGTCGTGCCGACAAGACGATATTTCATCAGTCCGGGTACGACAGTCGGGCACCCAAGAAGTTTTCCTTCATTGAGTACACGACAGTCGTCCTCGCAGTATGAATTTTCTTCAGTGCGTACACGACAGTCGGGTAAATAGTCACTTTGTGTTATAAATCGTATCTGCATGAGAGAGCTTCTAGGTTCGTTTTCAACCGACCCTTCTAGGTAGAATTTCTTGGTCTTATTCTAGTTCAGCCAACTAGAAAGCATTCTAATTTTTACTTTTCTTTTTTCCCAACAAAGTTTCGAACACAATCAAGTTGGCACGAAGAGATTAACTAATAGTCAATACTAGCTAAGATTATCTGTCGCATGATTTATCAAGTAGTGTTGTATATTTTAAAAGAATATATAGAACGAGGTATAACATTAATTGATTGATTGTTTTTTATGTCGCTCTGAATAAAACTTCCATCTTATTATGGCGACAGGTCATAATAATTCATATTCATATACGGGCATATCTCCGGAACCAGGCTGGGGCCGAAAGTTTCTTGACATAGGAAAATGATGAGTGTGTTCAATGAGAGATCTGTTCACATGGCACTAAAAGTGGTTTCTGATGTTATAATTTTTAAAACTAAAAGAGAAGTTTATGTGTATGTTGAAATCTTTATATTTTTACATACATGCATGTCAATGTTCATCAGAATAAAAATATATTACTCAAAAAATATCTATCAGAAGTTCAAGTTGCCTAATATTAGAATAATGACTAGTGCCGGATCTCATTTGTTAAGTACCTTCTTCGGTATCATAGTAGTATAATTACGGAAGCACAAACTTTGCAAACATTTCAAATGCATCGTCAAATCACATGGGACGCAGAAAATTCATCAAATCGTGCGATTTACACACCATTGCCTGCATTTCCAACCATCTAATGCTATTCGAAGGAAGATTTTGGTATTTAGATATTTGTGAAGTATAGAATAAATCCCAGAGTAGCAGTTTGAACAACATTGCTTCCTAGAGAAAGGAAACGGTAAAAGTGATTTGCCAAAAAGGACTCTGTGTACATCAATATCTGTTTGATATGCGTAATCAAGCCTTGCGTTCAGTTAAAGCGAACGTTTGAGGCGAACTGTTCGCGTCGCGAACAGTTAACTGAACGACTTGTTCGCGTTAAATAAAATGGCTCCCATTATAGATTTGTTTACATGGTTACTGTCGGTTGCTAATGGCACGTGTTTTTGCAGAAGACTTTGATTAGTATGGCAACTTTCGTCTTAAAGTTTATACTCAATCGGCAAAAAATGATGATAATCTATTCGACAGGTTGATTTTAAGCATTTTGCTATAAGTATAGTCAATTGCTGATATTTCAAGGATATTTCAATTTTAAAATTTCAACTTGGATCGAAAAATATATCGATTCTGTCTACCTTAGTCTATGAAAATGTGATGTCGCCATGACAAATTCCCATTTTAAAGGCCCATGATTTTTACCAATAAAACAATCAATTACCATAAAATGTAAACTATTTACAAGATGTATGATCTCATATCAAATGTTAAAGTAAAATATATTGACTAGGATTTGCGTTGTGATTTTTGATGTTGCTTTTTGAACTGTCTCCAAATCGGACATAATCTACGAGTCCATATTTTATACAAAAATTGATGTCACAAAATATCATTAAAATCTAGTAATATTAGACTTAAATGTTCAAAAGTAATCATTCTTCTATGAAAAGTATCACTTTGAGCTCAACTTATCGTGGATACGAGCATGAAGAGAAGCTAAAACTTGAAAACTTCAACGGAAAAATGAATTCCTAATCTACGAGTCCTGAGAACATGTATGAATATAAATTGGTGGGTCTATAATAGCATAGGTTTATCTACAACCATGCATTGATTAGGTATTAAAAAGTATATCGGTACCGTTCAAAGTATGCCACTTTTTAATTGCATGCCAAACCAACAATTTGCATTTTCAGATAATTTTATTTCATAATTTACGAGACCTAATCTACGAGACCCTATCCCCATTGAAGGTAACTGTTCTGTGCTCTTTTTTCAACCACTGCGACCCTAAATATTCATTTGAAGTCACTAGCACTCAACCAGACGTAAAATTTTCACCACATGGACAGAGACAAGCAGAAAATTTCTTAAGGGGCGAAATTTGTTTGCTCATAAATATTTCAGTTTTCCACATTTTTAATTCTATATAGGCTCAGTTTTCATAGCCAACTTTCACGGACATGCCTTATCAGCAGTCTCGCATATCAACAAATCGATGAAAATAATCGATATCATACGTAAAGGTCCGGGAGTTTCCGGAGTTTGGCGAACTTACACCATGTATATAAGTAATCGCCTGCAGCGATAAAAGATAAGAGAAACGTAACATTACGTAACAGTAGCCAGCTTCAAATTCACAATCCTTGCCTAGACGGTGTATCTGCCCTGGCATTTTTTTCTGATTTTAACCTAAACCCTTTGTCTGGTACAGCCAGTGTGGCTCTTGAATATCAGTATCAGACTGCACATAATGCACACCCTCATTAGACTCGACAGCATATTGGAATTTCACCTTCAGATAAAGCGAGATTTTTCTTGAGAAAAGAGCGTTGAAATTGTTATATTTTAGCTGTATTTGTCGGTTTGTAATTCATTTATCCTCGGATTAAGGGTTAAGTTTTGATTCTCTGCAACATAAACTGATCGGTCCTGAAACTGCTCTCGACAAATGCACTTTTTGTAGTCTGATCCTGAAATCTAGTCCACCCAAATGCACTTTTGGTCTTTCTTTCTCAGGGTTGGATTGGTAATGTAACTGCCACATAAAGCAAATTTCCTCATCAAAAAACCGAATGACGAAATTTCGGACACCACCAAGTTAAAAACATTTGCAGACAACAAATTAAATGCAATTCAAATGATACTGTCTGTCTTTGAAAAGGTAGTCTGATCCTGAAATCTAATCCGTCCAAATGCACTTTTGCTGACATTTTAGATTTATAACAGGCTGCACAAACCAAGCTGTCTGATCTTGGACCTGCTTGATTCTATATGTCGAAAATTATTTTGGTTGAGAAAAAAATCTTTGATAATTATGGCAAAATCAACATGTTGAATTCGGCAGAAAATTCGGCGTTTTGAGAGTTTCCAGTTTAACACTACAGCAGTCATACCCTCCCGAGTCTAACGGACCTGAGAGAAAAGGCTTTTGTAAACTTTGCTGGAAAGGGAGAACATTTTCTCCAGTTCCTAAAATGTTTTCTACTTTAGATGTACATGATTTTATGCACACGAAAAGTTACAGGAATAATAAGTATATAAGAAAGCATTCATTCAAAGTTGGTTTTCATCGAACAAATAAAAGAAAATGGTTCGTTCCGAATACTCCATGTGCTGTATGGCGCCGATATGTATTTTGCCTTAATGAGCGATGTTGCATTTGCTTACAATGCCTACTAACGTACTATCAATAGTTGTTTTTAAAGTGTTTAAATTTTGAGCGAGTCTAAAGGCTGTTTAAGTATAAGTTTTTCGGAACAACTTAGGTCTACCTATGCACTAAACTATATCTTTATACTTAACAGTAGGTCCAAGCTATTATTATCACACAAGTTTAAAAACGCTGCCGATGCAATATATATACTTAAGATTCTTTTTATTGCATCAGAAATGGGAAAAAAATGTGCTCGAGACGCAACTGAAAGTTATAAAAAAGGTTCGTGTTGAAAGTATCATAACAGATCAGCTCTTGTGAACTGATCCGATGCGACACTCTAGCGCCGCTTACAAGCATGACAAAGATAAAAAGGTATTTCTTTCTCGAAAAAAGTTATGTATGATGCAGACAGTGTCATTTCAACTAATCATCAGTAGAATTCACCAGCAAGCAGTGTTAAAACCGGTTTCAAACCAAAATACATGTACATGTAGATCATTAATATGGAAGGTTGATCAAATACTATCTCTTGAAATAATAAATAATGATTACGCAGCAGGTAACTTTTTCAGTCACTGGTAAAGGAGAAGTACCTTGTATTATTCCCTTTTCCATGTACATACATGGTCTATGTCAATTTTTTTTCATCTTTTATTTACTCTTAGCGGTTATGCTTATTGCAGGTTGCGCCGTTTTAAAAATGGAAAAACCATCCTTCACTGTTTAGGCTAATTCTTCCAATGAACAATTAAAATATTAAAGATGTTAAAGGGGGACATTTGAAAAAAAAAAGTTGTTTCGAAATGCTGGAAATCAACTGCACGGTCGTCAGAAGTCCTATTTGCACAACAATAGGTTAAATTTGTTCTACTTAACCCTTTACCAAACGACAATATTTTAGACTTGTCCAAATTTTTATCATTTTCGTAACTTAAACGACGAAATTTGTCTCAAAAAGGTTTAAGCTCAGGTTACCAACATTTTCTCCTTTTCTCACAATGTTTTCAAAAGCCCTCTACCTCAGAATCGTTAAATCTCAGGAATTTTGTGGTTTAAGGTTCAATATTACCTTTCCCCACAGAGCAATTTCAAAACGATGCCATTTCTTCGGATATTTCATGAATCTGTACAGGGGCTTATGATAATTACTAGTAAGCAGCAGCTAAATCAAAGTCGCCGATAAAGAAGAATTCGCATTTTTTTTTAACCTTTTTCCCCTATATTCATAATCTGTGTCAATTTTGATCTAGTGTTGTCATTCTTTGAACGGTAAATACTCCTCGCAGGAGAAACTGATTGAGTGATGTAGAAAATAATTTGTTTGAAAAGTAAAAGATAATTTGTAAAAAGATAATGCACTTGTATCCCAAACAATCAACAGCAGGGTCCTTAGTTGTCGTATTTCTACAGTAACAGGTTAAGCCTGTTATTTGAATCTTTACCAAAAGACAAAATTTCAGACTTGTTCAAAATGAAGTTATTTTCCTAAGACAAATATTAAAACATTAAAGAAAATGGAACTTATCTTTTGTAGAATTAAAGATATTGCAAGAAAATGAGAAAATGTTGAAATCTTTTTCTTCAGTGTTTTCAAAGTCCTTCTATATGAAATGACAGATCAAAGATCGATTTGAAATCAAAGTACTGATAGTACTGAAGGCCAGGAAATTGAGGATACGAAACAACACATGAGGTCAATTTTAATTAATACAAACAGGTAGACGGACAGGGATACAAGCGGATTCCACTAAGCCCCTGGAATTCTTGGTTTTATCAGGAAATTTTGAACTGATACAAGAAAGCACCAGCAAGAAACTAATTAAGCCAGAGCTAGGCATGTGCTCACAGTTATGGGGTGCTTGATAATGGCTTAGAATACTTAGTAATTTGTCGTGCTTGTAAACAATCCCAAGTCAAAATTGAACCGTATTCAATCGGCGCAATACCAACTTTGGTTATCTAAATTTTCTGAGACATGTGATGTCTTGTAGTCCTGAATGACGTTATTTTTTACATTTATGACGCAAGAACATTTATTTTTATTGATTTCAATGAAAATACATGTAAGGTAGATATCAAGGTAAAATGAAATGAATAATAAAGATTGGAGCGATATGGCAGTTGGTCATGTTGTCTCTACCTTCCACAAGTCGACGAAATTTTGAACTGGTCATATTTGAAGGAAGTTGTAGATGAAAATCCAAAGTAGTTCTTCGTGTATATTGAAAAGTAAGATTTTGGGGAAATTGGGAGGAATTGCTTGTTACAAGCAAATTCTCTTTTAGCCATAATATTTTCTCAATAAAAAACTGTGAAAAGGTTAGATTGTTTTAGGAAAACGATTAGGCTCGGTTTTCCTATTTTACTTGCCTATTTTACGGACAAGTCACAGTGACTTGAGCTTCGATACTTATATCTACATAAAATAAAAAGACGTTAATCCTAATTCATAATCGTTGTCCAAGGACAACTTGTGTCAAGCCCGCGAACACTTGACTCTCAAGCTTGACCTAGACCCTGGACCTGAATAAATGTTTCAAAGGGAACTTCTGCTCATGATGGAGACCCATGCATTTTGCTAATTTATATCGGAATCTATCCAAAAATGTAGGATTTATGGTTCGGACGAAAAATTGGCCTTCAATGTGGCCTTAATCTTGAACCTACTTGAACAGATGTTTCAAATGGCACATCTAACCGTGATGGAAGTCAATTGTGCCAAATTATTTTGAAATCCATCCACAATTGTAGAAGTTATGGACCGGAAATAACTCTTGGATAAAGGTAACTAATATACAAAATGTACATACTAAAGACAACGAAATTTCAAAAATATTTTTATAGACAACTTGATTAACGATATGGATGAAATTTGATGGTGGGGTCGATTTTTCTAAAATTTTATTTGGGGACGATTTCACCAAAGAAATTTTCTCCAGGGGACGATTTCTCCGGAGTGATAAACATAACACGGGCCAAGCAGTTTGGGGACGATTTCTCCAGGGGCCGATTTCTCCAGCATTCCGCAGAAGTACCCTAGATTTAGTCGATATACATAAGAAAAAGTGATAAACATAACACGGGCCAATATTCTGTATGTAGTTTGCTTTATTTACAATCGCATTTTAGCGGAGACTTGTTTTGTGACACACATGTTCAAATGTCAACACAACGTTATAGACAAACTCCGAGCAGAGTCGTCGTTCGTTAATCTCACCATACCTGAATGTGAATGATCCGGAGTGCAAGGGAGAGCGTAATAGATATTAACCGTATATAGCGCGTAAGAATACACAACTGTCGGATAAAGCCAAGTTCATTAGGTTACGCCTTTATTAGGTCAGTGTTAATGACAAAAACGGGATAAAAAACACACACTCGTCAGTTATTAAAGGATTGTAATACCCTTGCAATTCCATGGCATTTTGCAGATGAAAGCTTTGAGGAAAGGAAAGCATTCACACCGTGTGATAAGCAATCTCTGTATATACTTGGCAAACTAGTTGTTTTGGCGGACTCAGCGTTATAAAGTGGACACACCGTCCAACATTTTTGTCTGAGTAGGCAGCTTACGATCCCTATAGGCAAGGGAATCCCTTGAGAAGGATTCCCTGGCCTAAAAAGCAAGGAAACATGAGTTTGTGAGCTATCAGCAGAAAAAAAAAAAAAAAACTGATACGGCATGAATTTCAAAAAGTTGAAAAGTTGAGAAAAAAAATCATCAAACGTGCATTTTCTTATTTCAGATCTTAATCTTAATGATTATAAAAGGAAATAATCTCATGAGTATTAAATTCTGGTTTTTTAGGTAAAAAAGATACATAATAAAATATCGTAGGGATACTGACATGATCAAAGAACCCGGGTATAAATTCCAGTTTATATTCATGTGGATACATATATCATAAACATAGCAGGGGGTCCGTTGGTCAATAAAACATTACGTAACACGATAAAGATACCCGGCAGGGTTATCTAACAGTGAGACTCGGCCAATATCGGCAAAGTACGGCATACTCCGGACGTTCACGGAAAAAGAAAAAAAAAATAGGATAGTGGCGTTAAAAAACTGTAAAAAGGACCAAAAATTTATTTTTTTAAATGACTCAAACTTATACCATTTGAAAGAGAAATGAATAAACTAACTGACTCCACTTGAGATAATTTTGACTTTTCAAGTCAAAGAAAGAAAATTAAACAAATATTACAGTTTTTGACTTCTGAAAATACGTTTTTCCTCTTTATTCTATATAAACCATACCTACAATTTTTAAGTTAAAAAAGGACCAAAAGTTTCTTTTCTGGAATTTTTACAACTAAGTTCATTTGAAAGAGAATAAATTGAATTTTCTTAACTCACTTGAGATAATTTTCAATTCTGAAAATTGATGAAGTTATAAGCGTTTATTTACCTAGGCCCTTCATAATTCTATATAAAAAATACAGGTAAAATTGGCCAATATCGATTTTTCCATGTCCGCGAAAGTTGGCTATGGTAAAAAGGTATTTATATCTAATAAATTTCAGGTTATTTAGTTGGTAGTTTGCTTCATTTTTTTTATAAAAGAAATAATAAAGACGATCAATGTTTGCTTTTTTATTCATGTATTTTAATCCATTACAAATCAAGTAAAAACAAAAGAAAACACTTTTCAGCAATGTTATCTGCCAATCTGATGGTTTTGAAAATAGATGGTACTATTCTAAGAAATTTCAATTTTTGCAGCACATGCATATTTGAGACTCAAAAACAATGTCCTTTTACCAAGATTTCAAAAGAATATTTTCTTTTATATGACCCAAGAAGATGTAACCTGAAGTAAAGGAATGACAAAAATCACAATCCGTGACAGTTGAAAACTTGAGTTTTTACTAGCGAATTGGCAATTCTTCATGAGACTGAGTCCATAACCCTTAACTCTTAATCCAACAACAAATTCTTAGACTTCTCCCGAATCCAAAGTATTTGCTGCATGCAAGTAAAATATTGCAAAAAACGGTGACCATCGTCTGTGGAAGAGGAGAATACATTTTAACGAAAAAGGAAAATGCCTGTAACTGGCATTTGTTCCTTCTTCCAGAACGTTTGTCAAGACCTTCTTAATCGCTATCGTTTAACCTCGAGATGGTGGGGTAAAAGGTTAAACTGCACAATAGATTTAAAAAATATTCTCCCCTAAACATGTTTCAGTGATTTAGGATGAAAAGTAAACAGTGGTGGAAATGGAGGGAATACTTGTTGCAAGCAAACATTTATTTTCTGGCTGACTTCCAAAGCTGTTAACTGCTGAGTATAAAAAGGTTGCATTTGTGAAGTACATGCCTAATATGTATTTGATGATGGCACATATCAGACAACGAAAATTTAGACTCATTCATACTTTTTCAAGCACTGCAATTGACGAATTAAAAACAATGCTGAAACGGTGTAAGTCGTCTCCGAAAAGAAAGAAAAGAAAGAAACGTTATGGGAAAAGAAGAAATATTGGTTATCAGCCTTTTCTGTATCTTCCTTAAGGTAAGACCTGTGTAATGCACTTCCGGTGAACATTTGGCAAATATTCTAATTGGTTGTTAAATAAGGATAAATAAAGATTTATGCCGAAATAATATTTCTGCACATTTCTAACGGATCAGAAATTCCGTTTATGTCTATCTTGAAACTTTTTTTGATACTTTTGATTGCTTTTTAAAAAGGGAGGTAATTATTATCTTTTTTTCAATTGAGAATATAGCGGTTTTAGATTTATAAATGATAATTCAAAAAAGGAAAAAATGGAAAAAGTGAAAAGGTGAAAGTAGTTAAATAATACTCATTTTTAATTACAGCTAAGTTTGCTGGATGATATTTTAGTGGAAATAGCTGTTTTCCGTTACACAGGTCTTACCTTAATGTTGTCATATTCTTTTTTTTTTTTTCTTTTTGGTCATTAAAACTCGAAATTATTTCGTACAGGCCTTCTTAATCAATGTCGTTTAAACTCGTAATTGTATGGTAAAAGGTTAAAATGCACAACAAATATAAAATCTATTCCCAACCAAGTATAATTTAATGATTTCAAAGTTCTATCCTGCAAGAAATACTATCGTGCAGATTGAAAATTATCCCGCAGGATTTGAAAAGTCTCATCGTAGTCTGCACTGTCTTTCAGAGGAGCACTGAGTCTCACTAAAATGTGGCCTATATATTCACAAGTGCGGGATCATGCTATCAAAGTGCAATTTGGAATACAATTTTCGTTTTACAACCATTACCACACAATCCCTAATTTTGACGACCCTGAGAAAGAAATCGTTAGAAAACACTGTGGGTAACTTGCATTTTCTCCTCTTCCCACAATGTTTTCTACCCTTCACAATTTTTTTTTTAATTTTAGACACTTTTATTTTGTCGTATGCAAATGCTTTCGATTTGGACCAGGCTTAAATATTGTCGTTTAGTAATGTGTTAATTACATAATTCTTGTTTTATAAATAACGCCAAAACAGAGTTTATTGCTTACATTTATGGCTGCTGTTGTTGAATAAGGGGATGGTATTTAACTTGATCAAACAGACGCGAATGCAGTTTGTTTCTTTCATAAATTGCCGACACGTGTTTTATCAAATTTCGGTTACGACTGATGAAAGCCATACATATGTGATCGTCAATTGACCGGGCCATAAAATAACAAATCGCTGCCGATTAGGAAATCCCTTTGGCCCTACTTAACCCTTAGGCTGCTGATCGCGACTTGCTTCTTAATGCGGACAGTGTAGATTAAGATCAGACTGCACAGAATGTGCAGCCTGATCTTGGATCTATACCGTCTCATGAGGAGATACCGGTATTTTTCTTCAATGAATGCATTTGAAATAGAACCATTTAGGTTTTTCTATGACCTCGAAAAGTTGCATTCCATTTATTCCGCAGGAGAAGGGTTAAATATCCGTCAACCGTTTGATCTCCTTGTTCCAATGTTTTTCAGAAAATCATATTTGGTTCGCCTTAATAGTGGAACGTGTGCTGTAAAAGCTGTGTCACATTTATCAACTCTTGACCAGACTATAAATTTTAGAATTCTCCTTCAAGAAAGTCAATATTTTATCACTTTCAGTAATATTTTAACAATGCTTTCCATTGGTGAAGTCTAAAACTTCGCAGTCTGGTAAAGAGGCAATTTTACTGAAGTGATAGCTATAAGGACAGGTAACATTGTGAGAAACGAAGAAATTGCTAATTGCAGGCATTTTTCTCCAACGTTTTCCATGGTTTCAAAGGTTTTACCTGGCAGGATCGTAAAAATTATTTGGTTGTTTGATTATAAGTTAACCTGTGGACATATGGGGCACTGAATATCATATGCAAGTTTTGGATGTACAAAAAAGTGATTAATAAAACAATAGGTCGGAGGTATTTCAAAGAATTAAATCACTAATAGGATTTACATTAAGAATGAACAGTGGTGGAAAAGGAGCGATTACTTGTTAGAAGGAAATATTTATTTTCTGACGGATTTCTAAAGCTGTTAACTGCTGGGTGTAAAAAGTGTATTTGTGAAGTAGGTGGTTAACTTGTATTTAAAAGCATTTTAACTCTGTATCAGACAACGAAAATTTAGACTTAAAGGGCAAATCCTAAGATTTTTTGACCATACTGTTTTTTTGCTCCAATCAGCTGCAAATGATGTTAGTAAACACGTGTCAATCAATTTTCATAAATAACACCCTGTAACATGCCATAAATCACGCTCGAATTGTCACGCTGACGTACGGCCCCAAAAATGGTGCATGGCTGACTTCCCCTGATTCGCTTATCTCCCGTACCTGTGTGACGTCATAGTCGCGTAAGCCTGTGTTTACAGTCAGTAGAAATTAGTAGGAACGCTGATGATTATACGCAGATATCTGAGTATTAACAAAGAATTCAGCCGAAAAAATGGTAAATTGTGCAGCCTATGGCTGCAACGTCGAATCGGGAACACATAGAATTAGTATGTTCAAATTTCCGAAGGAATTAAAAAGGAGGAAACTATGGATTCAACGTTTAAACCGGGGCCGGACAGTAACGACGGATTTTGTGCCATCGGTTCATTCCAAATTGTGTTTGAAACACTTCGAGGACAGTCAGTTCTTAATAAGTCCAAAATTCGCAAAAGAAGTTGGTTACAAGAATTTTAGGCTGCGGTTAAAACCTGATGCTGTGCCGACATTGTTCGAAACTCCGGGTCGAAAGAAGATCGGCCATAAACCAAAAGACAGACATTCCGCAATGACAATCTCCAAAAAGAAAATCAAACATGAGGTAAGTAATCCCTTTAATTGTTTTTCGTAATATTTCATCCCTTTCTAGAACTACATTCCGGACAAAGGATAAATTGGTGCCGTTTTCTCCCTTTTTTTCCCAAATGTTTTCAACATTTAACCTTTTACCAAAAGACAAAATTTTAGACTGGTCCAAATTAAAAGCACTTGCAGGCAACAAAGTAGATTCTAAACCTAGCTTACCAAAATCGAAATGTGTTTCCACCAGGATAGAAAGCATTGTAGAATAAGGAGAAAATGTTGGTTACCATCACTTTCTCCTTTTCCCTCAATGTTTTGAAAAGGCTTCCATCTCAGGGTTGTAAAAACCAGGGATTGTTTGGTAAAGGGTTAATTAACCCTTCAGGAAACGCCAAAATTTTGTGCCAGTCCAAATTGAAAGCATAAATTTGCAGATGACAAAAAAAAAAAATGGGAATCAAAAAATTGAAATGAAATTTGATTTGGAAAGGATGAAAAAAATTTTGGGAAAAGAAGAAAATCTTGGCATTTTTTCTTTTTCTCACTATGTTTTCAAAGGCAAAAAACATCACATTCATCCAATTTCATAACATAAATTTTGCAAATAACTAAGTCTGGATTGTTCAAATGATGTTAACTTTCAAGCGTTTCAGCATTTTCTTCCTTTTCCACAATGTTTTCAAAAGGCTTCTAACTCAGGGTTGTAAAAAACGGAGGGTCAGCTGACTCTTCACCAAACACAAACATTTTAGGCTAGTCCAAATTGAAAGCATTTGCAGACAAAAGAATTGTGAACCAAAAATTGAAATGAAACTTGATTTGGAAAGGATGGAAAACATTGTGGGAAAAGGAGAAATTGCTAACATTTTCTCCTTTTCCCACAATGTTTCAAAGGCAACAAATTTACATGTTCATTCAAATTCATAACATAAATTTTGCAAGTTACAAAGTCTGGATTGTTCAAATGATGTTAACTTATATAAGTGTTTATATTCATTCTTTGAATAGCAAACATCATTTTCAATCACTATTTCTTTTGGTATGGGAACCTAGATCTAGGCTTTATATGGTTAAGGGAGAGGTCAGTATCTGGCTACCCCTAGTCATGGTCATAAATGTTAATCCATCACTGACCATTTGAAACAATACAGGAAATGGTTACATAACAATTGCATATCTCACCCCTTTACACTGTAATGTTTGTTTGTGACAGTAAACCAGTGTAAAGCTTTTTATGCCATACACTACCTCTCTTTGACAATTCACTCTTTGACAACTTGCATGCATTTTGACCAAATTCTGATTTATATCAGTTCTGTACAATTTTGATTTGTGGGCATTTCTTTCTTCCATATCATAATATCTTATAAACAGGCAACTAAGAAAAACCCTTTGAACATGTTAACTCTTTAACACACAATCCTGACTTTTAACAATCCAGAGAAAATAACCTTTTGAAAACATTGCAGGAAAAGGAGAAAAACCTTTTCTTCTTTTCCCACAATGTTTTCTACCCTTCCCGAAACTATTTTCATTTTTTGAGCCAATAATCTTTTGTTTCATCTGCAAATTCTTTCCATTTGGACAAGTCTGTAACGTTGACATTTGGTACAGAATTTTGCATCGATTGAGAAACAAGTTCATTCACGTCATACTAATTTCTTTGGATACTGCTTCCTGGAAACTACACCAGAACTCAACATTGTAGGAAAAGGAGAAACTGCTGGTAACCAGCATCTCCTTTACCACAATGTTTTCTAGTGTGCTGGAAACAAATTTCAGTTTTTGAAATATGTAACTTTTTTTTGTTGTCTGCAAGACAGTGTTCTCAGGTTGGTCCTGTCTAAAATTTTGAAGTTTTGTAAACATGCAGTTAAAAATAAAACATTTTTTGGATAAAGGATCAATTGATACCAGCTCTCTTTATGTTTTTACAATGGTTCTAAAGTCGTCTTTACTTCAGTTTGATCTGAATTTCAGTATTAACCTCTCATTCCTTGTGAGACTAATTTCAGACTTGCCCAAATTGAAAAAAAATTGCAGAAGACAAACAAGAACTAACAAATTTACATGACACAAAATTTAGAGTTTATGACTTTCACAGAGGTCTATAAATTCAATTTAGATGAAGGTAAAAATGCTGGTACATGTATTTTGTCCTCTTGCCAAAATATTACAAAGTCTTTCAGTAAAATATTCCATCTTTTGACTCCAATTTCCTTTTGGTATTCAAGTTTTACCACTTGGAAATTTTGTCCCATGTTTGACTCCTTACCAAACAACAAAATTACAGACAAGTCCAAATTGAAAGTATTTGAAGATGACAAAATGAATGTCATTAAAAAATCGAAATTTGATTTTGGAAGGGCAGAAAACATTGTGGGAAATTCTCCGATTCTATAAAAGTCAGTATTGTGTATTAAAGAGTTAACCCTTTCCCAAACAAGCCCTGGTTTTTACGTGTCTGTAGTAAAAGTCTTTGAAAACACTGTGGGAAAAGGAGAAATTGCTCGTAATGAGCAATTTCTCCTTTTCCTACAATGTTTTCTACCCTTTTGGAGAACCCTCTGCAATTTTCTCCAAATCTAAGATTGTCGTCTGCAAACTCTTTCGGTTTGGAAGGGTCCAAAATTTGTTGTTTGGGAAAGGGTTAACCTTTTACCACACAGTCCCTACTCTGAACACCCGCTGTGAAAGAAGCCTTTTGAAAACATTCTAGGAACCAACATTTTCTCCATTTCCCACAATGTTTTTTTTCCCTCCCTAAAACAAATTTCAATTCTTTGATCACATTCATTTTATTGTCTGCAAATGCTTTCAATTTCGACCAGTCTAAAGTTTTGTCATTTGGTAAAGAGTTAACACTTTACCAAATGACAAACGCCAAACACTACTGCTGCTACTCCTCAGCTAAACCGGATAACATTTCAAGAATAAACCCTTATGTATTTTTTGCCCATATGGATAACATGCAAGTTCGATTTCAATGTTTTGCCATTGATTTTTTAGATAAACTCAACTTTGATGCTCAGACAAAAAGAAAGGAATCCATGTTTAGCAGAGACAAACACAGACCATTTTGGAGAAGTTTACACAGCAGTTCCACTTTTCTCGTGTGTGACTGCTTGCCCCTCAATAGCTGCTACAACCACTTCCATCATCACAACTACAGCAGTGTCATCTACAATGAATCGTCGGACTTGCCAAAGTCTTACCCTTGTTCATTGACGTGGTTTGCAGATTTAACAAGTTCTTTACCTAAGCTTTCTACATTTTCATCTGAATCCAAGTTCCAACAGAGACAACTTGAACAAAACCACTTCCAAACTGTCAACGAATCAACAGGCACACAGTTATCTACAACACACCAGATCAACCCAATAGGCTCCGATAAAAATGTACTGCCAAGCCAAACTCTCACCAGTCAACGAACATTTTCAACAGCCACACAGACAGCTTACAACCTTGTCGTAAGTTTCACTTTGTTCATGTATGAAATTTTTGCCACACAGTTTCAAGTTTTAATGACCCTGAGGAACAAACTTTTTCAAAACAATGTGGAAGAAGGAGAAAATACTGGTAACCAGCATACGGTAGTCTCCATTTCACATCATGCTTTCAAAAGCATGTACCATGTAATTGCAAATGCACTCATTGAGGGGAGTTGAAAATTTTGTCATTTGATAAAGAGTTAAAGCTAAGAGAATGGTTGTAGATTAGGCAATAAAAAGTAAATGACATCTCAAAAGTGCATACTCCTTTCCTCGAAGTAAGTTTCAATTACTGAACTGGATATATCTATTATGAGCTATGCTCTTTGATAACCAAACTTAATGCAATGTCAGCTACTGACAGCTGAAAACATTGTGACCTCTACCCTGCTGGGAACAAATTTTCAATCCTCCAGTTGCGTTTTATTTGTCGTCTGCATATGCTTTCAGTATAGACCATCTAACTTTTCTCATTTGGTAAAGAGTTAAAAACCCAAAATTGCTATTCAAGTTTAGATTTTGTGGAAGAAAGCTGTCTCCCTCTTGGACAGTGTAGGTCTAAGATCAGACTGCACATTTTTCTATTCTGATATTCATCTACACATGTCCACTAAAGGAGCCTGAGTCGTCCTTAGCAGCTTTAGTGTTATAGTATTAATTTTATGTGTTTTTTCTTCAACAGAAAAGAAGGAGTGTTTTGATCCAATGCCCAGTTGTGCAGACAGAAAATAAAGGCACCCAAACAACCTCCATTCCCCCGAGGAAAGAACATGATATACAGCCTATGAAGGGTATGAATATGAATGAAAGTTTGAATGAATCCCTGTTGTCATTAGTATCAGACAACGCTAGAGATCCTGAGTGGCATCCAATTGAAGACAGTGATAATGAAATCGAGGATTGTGATACAAATGTTGCCAAAGAAAGAAAGTACATTGTGTTTGAATCATGTCTCGACAGTTTATTGAACAAGTGTTCTGTCTGTGGATCTATCACTTGTGTGAACAAGAAGACTGTAGGAACATGTCTGGTATGTGATATTAAGTGCTTCAACTGTGAGCAGGAGACAACATGGCGAAGTCAGCCACTATGCGGTAACATGCCATTGGGAAACTTAATTTTGAGTGCAGCAGTCATGTTTTGTGGTGTGAGTCCAGTGAAAGTACTGAGAGCACTAGACTTTGCTTCAATACAAAATATAAGCAACAGTACTTTTAATTTGATACAGTCGGCTTATCTAACACCAACGGTAATGTCAGTTTGGAAAAAGCACCAACAGTCTATGGTCAGGGAGATAAGGAGCCATGGTAAATCACTGAAGCTGGCTGGAGATATGAGATGTTGCACCCCAGGTCATACAGCAAAATATGGCTCTTACACGATGATAGACCTAGAAGCAAACCAAGTTTTGGATTTTCAGCTGGTTCAGGTATGTTTGTGAAAATTCTAATGTTTTCATAATTCATATTAGCACATGAGCCCTTTACCACCATTTTTGAATTTCATCAGCATGAAGGAGAGGGTTTTTAAAACCAGCATTTTCTCTCTTTACTACAATGTTGACTACTAACGCATGAGAAGAATCTGATAATTTGACCCATGTTTAAAATGCTAAATAATAGGCTATGAATTTTGAATGGACCAGAGTTTGCTATTTTTTCAGTCCAATCCAACCTAATTTCTTGCAATGCATATGAAATACATACATATTCACATGCAAAGCATCTCTAATACATGTAGATTACAGCATCTGTAACTGAACTTCCTTGAAGTTCAGAAAGGAGTATATTTACACATTACTGCTAATGTTTTCAGAGCAATGAAGTCCGAAACTCGCATGCCATGGAAATAGAGGGGTTAAAGAGAGGACTTGGATGGCTCATAGAGATACAAGACCTAACCGTGTCAGACCTAGTAACAGACCGTCACAGCTCCATAAAGAAGCACTTGCGTGAAGAAAGGCCCTGTATTCAGCACTGGTTTGATGTTTGGCATGTTGCAAAAGGTAATGGTTTGTAAACTTTCAACATCAGAGAGGGGTTTTGAAAGTGAGTGTCGTCTGTATGAACATTTTCATGTGAATTTGTGAGAAATGTAAGATTGACTTTTGGCTTAGGATCTTTGAGATTTCAAATTTTAAAAATTTCCAACACAATCACGACTTTTACAGACCCTGGGAAAGAGGCCTTTTGAAAAATATGTTGGAAAAGGAGAAAATGCTGGTAAACAGCATTTTCTTCTTTTCCCACAATGTTTTCTACCCATCCTAATACAAATTTCAATTTTCAAGTCATATTTACTTTGTTGGCTGCAAAATCTTTCAATTTCAATGGACAAGTCTAAAGTTTTCTTGTTTGGTAAAGAGTTAACTGAAATGACTTTTTTGTTTTTCTTTTTTTCACAGGTGTCTACAAGAAACTTGAAGCGGCTGGCAAGAAAAAAGGATGCCAAAAAGTGAAGGACTGGGCAAGGTCCATAAGTAACCATATGTACTGGTGTGCTGCAAGTAGTGGTGGTGATGGTGAGCTTGTGCAACAGAAGTGGCTATCAATTCTCAACCATGTGGCAAATATTCACAGTGGACATGGAGAGAAGTTTCCACATTGTGAACATGGGCAGCTAGATGACAGAGACTGGATGAAAAAAGGTACATAAATACTCAATTTGGTTCTTATTTTCCGTTTTATCTTTGATCTGCTAAACAAAAGCTCTTCCATAGGAAAAAATACAACTCAAAATACATAGAAGAGTGTACTTCAATTTTTATTTTCATCCTCCCGTAAGACATTATGATTTCTACTCTTTTTCCATACAAATTCTGTGTTTTTCAAAATTGTTTTTGCCACTAAAGTACAACACTTTTAAAAGTCAATTTAACTGAATATCTGATTGAAACCTCTATTCTGGGGACCAAATGAAATGAGATGGTTTACAGGTAGTCACACTATTTCACAAGGAAATATTCCAATTTGATCTGAGCAGATTTTCAGTCTGCGTAACCAAACTGGAATTCGAATTTGGTCTTGACAGATCTGAAATCTTTTATCTGTAATTGTATTTTGTTTTTGGCAGGTTTTAAACCATATGTTGAAATGGAAAAAATTGTCACAGGAAGACTGCTTGTGCAAGATGTAAAAAAGCTGTCACCAACTGAACAGACATCTACACTTGAGTCTTTTCATAATGTTGTTTGCCAGTTTGCTTCGAAGTCCGTACATTACTTTTATGCACAGATGGAAGCAAGGTAACTTGTGTTGTAATTGTCCAAGTTTTTGCCCAGACTCTCAGTAATGTAGATGGTTGACTCTTTGCAAAATTTTAGGTTTGTCCAAATCAGAAGCATTTGCAGACAACAAAAGTAAAGTGACTGGAAATTAGAAAGTTTTGTGAAGGGTAGAAAACATTGTGGGAAAATGAGAAAATGCTGGTAACCAGCATTTTCTCCTTTTCCCACATTGTTTCCTAAAGGCTTTTTTTCTCAGGGTCATCAAAAGTAGGTATTGTGTGGTAATGGGTTAATAATTTGTGTTAGAATAAAATCGTTAGACAATTGAATACTAAACTTAGAAAAACATTTGTACCTTACACCTATCAGTCCTGTGCATTTCATCAAACTGTTGAATGAAAATCATATTCAACCCTTTTTCTGACTACATATAAAAAGACGCAGCATCCTAAATTGAAAGACTTTGCTGCTTACAGATCATTCCTGAAATTGGTACGTAGTGCTCCAATATTGTAGGAAACATGGTGTGAATTAGCAATTGTTTGTCATGGGCAACTGTTCCTTTTCCCATGATATTGTTTGGACTTCTACTGCAGATATGTTTATAAAACACTGAATTGGTAATAGTTTTAAATTGGTGACTTGTAAGGAAAACATATATACTTCTTTTCAGACTTGCTCTAGCTGCACTTCATTTTAATGAAAATTCCTCACGAACTCAAGCAGTGACAAAAGACGGGAATTTACAATGGAGAATATCATTTCCGAAATCAAGGAAAGGTGCAGCAATTGCTAAAGAAGTGAAAAAAGAAGCAACATTTGGTAAGTTAGTTGGTAATGTAACATACTGATGTTTTTTCAAAACATGAAATTTCTATCTCAAACAGTAATATACATTGTGCAAATGGAAAATGAGCTGCTTACAAACATTTTCTCATGTTCACATGTTTTCAAAAGCATTCTTTCTCTGGATAGTTTGAAGATGGCATTGGTTGGTGTAAGGTATTCAACTGTATTCATGTTGCACACGCAAAGGGACGGATTGACAGACAGACAGATACACAACCAGGGCCATCACATAGTAAGACCCTTTGGGCATATCACAAGTACTGTGGTTATGAACTCCCTCTATGGTATTCTTGTTAAAAGGAAGCATTAAGACTGGATAGCATGATCAAGAATGAACAGTTGGTCGCATCAGCAAGACCTTGAATTAACAAAATTGTTTGCCATTGTATAACTAGAGTAATACCCAAGATGGAAATAAACATTCAGCTCCTTTTTTTTTTTTTTTTTTTCAGGTTATGTTGATGAACTCATGGACTATCTGCTTGAAAATCGCAAAGAGAATAACAGCTATTTGAGGGCTCGAAAAGCAAATGATGAGCAGGTGTCAGAAAAACCAAAACCAATAGCCTGCAGTACACCAAGACCCAAAAAAGATGAAATTGTTAAAGCTCACAGGGCAAGATTCGCAAGATGATAACTGGCTGATTTGAGTTTATAGTTTTGTTTCTTTTACAAGGCCATTTTGATAGATTTCTCTATTGTAACATTCTGTTGATGTAAAGGTTCTATTACACAAAAGCAATATTAGTTGTACAATCAGGTGGCAGGGGACTTGGAAACTTGTTCACAGCTGTGGTGAATCATGTCATCCGGAACCGAAGGCGAGGTGGCAACATGATTCGATACAAAAATGAACAAGTTTTCAAGTGCCCTGCCCGTACAAGGAATTTATTATACTGCAAAGTTTTACCCTTTCAAAGTGTGTTAAGCAAAATTTTCCTGTATTATAATCTCACGAATGGAGTATGCTGACGAAATAGAAATCCCCTTCTGAGTGCCCCAACTCAATGAAAACTGACGTCACTGGAAACTGGTTTGGTGCATAGATGTGTAGTCTGGTGATGGATCGATGCAGCCGCTTTGGATGTTGTGTTGCATGCGCAGTGATGTGGTTTTTGCCAGGGAACATGATATATATGTTTCTGGTATGTTAACCAATCATATGACGAGAAATTTCTTTGCAGTATAATAAAATTATTTATTATTCTGCAAAGAAATTTCTTTTGATCTGATTGGTTAACAGGCTGGGAACATATATATCATGTATCCTGGCAAAAACCAAATAAAGCCAGTTTCCCTTTTGAGTGCCCTATTCAACTACTTGATTCGTGAAATTACAAAACAGGAAAAATCTACTTAATGAGCTTTGAAAGGGTAAACTTTGCAGTATAATAAATTTGTTATACGGTCAGGTGGCAGGGGACTTTGAAATTTGTTCACGGCTGTGGTGAATTATGTCGCCCTGAGCCTTCAGCCACATGATTCACCACAGCCGTGCACTGCCACAATGTTTCCAAAAGGCTTCCCTGCACGAGTCAAAAAATGATGTGATTTTTTTTTGGTAAAGATTTTAGAGCATTACAATCGTATAAATGGTATGGTAAAAACTTACATATAAATACTTGTTTCAAAAAAACAAACTGCAAACATTCATTTTTTCTTCATGTAATTTATAAACATTCTCTATTTTTTATGTTTCACTATTTCAACCCTGTGCCAAACAATCCCTGTTTTTTACGACCCTTCGATGGAAGCCTTTTGAAAACATTGTGGGAAAAAGAGGAAATGCTGGTAACCAGTATGTTCTTCCTTTCACCCAAAGTTTTCTACTCCACTGGAAACAAATTTCTATTTTTTAGTTAAGTTTATTTTATTGTCAGTAAGTTCTTTCAAATTGCACCAGTCTAAAAATCATTTGTGTGGTACAGAGTTAACTCAAAACCTGACAACAAAATTAAAGACTTGTTCACATTATAAGCAACACTGCCTCAAAAAAAATTTCTACTGAGCATAGAAGACAATGTGGGGAATGGAGAAAATGCAGGTTACCTGCTTTTTACACTTTTCCTTCAAGGTTTTTATATGCCTTAATCCTACAGGTCCTCAAAAGTTCGGACTGAATGTGTGGATGACCATTCTATTCCTAGTTCTTAAAAGTTGCACTTTGTTGCCAATATATAAAATAGTGCCGAAAAAGAAGAAATTGTTCATTACAAGCAATTTCTTCTAACTCTGTACCAGAACAAAATTTCAGACTTGTCCAAATTTATAGCATTTGTAGACAACCATCAAAGTTGGTTCAAATAGTGACACTTTCCTTTGAATAGAAAACATGGTGGGAAAAGGAATAAATGCTGGTTACTAGCATCGCCACTTTTCCCATAATGTTTTCAAAATTTTTCTCAGGGCCATTAAAACTCAGAATTGTATGGCAATTGGTTGATAAATGTATTGTGAAGTATTCACTGCTGATCATCTGTTTGTTTTAGTAAAGGGCCAAAAATTTATGTAGACTCTACTTTTTGTCACATAACTCCCCTTGTTTCCCATATAATACAGAAATTACAAATGTTCTTGTCTCACACATGTATAAGATAAAAAAATATTGTTATATTTCTAAAACAATGCTGACACAGATTTTTTAGTGTAATTAAGTGTTAAAATTTGTAATCATGATCAACTTAACTGTTCACCACAGGATCCTAACTTTAAACGACCTTTTAAAAGAAGCCTATCGAAAACTGTATTTGAAAAGGTATCCAGCATTTTCTGTCTGCTTTTCTCGCAATGTTTTCGACCCTTCCCAAAACAAATTTCTAATTTTCAGTCATTTGTCCTGTGGTAAAGAGTTGATGAAGAACATATTAATTCATTACAAGACTACAAAATCTTAAATTTATCCAAATTGAAGGTCATTGCATATGAAATAAGGATAGTTTGTGAAAGGGTATAAATTACTGTAGGAAATTAAGGAACACACGAACTCCCTTGATAACTTATATTTCACCAAGTTACTGTGGGTATTTAAAACCGCAGTAATTTTCTGAAGGAAAGGCATTTCTAATAGCTGTCACTGCACAGGAAGGTATAACTTTCCTCACTCCTTTTCCCAGCAGTCCATATACCCATCTTACGAATCTTCTGTAGGCAAGGTGTCTATACAGTCTGAAATATAAAACAATGTAACAAGGATGAAGTGAAGAAAACTGTCACTTATAGAATAACCAATCTTTCACATGTAAAGATTTCTGATCAATTTTGGATATAAAAGGTTTAACACTTTAACCCATTACCACACGAAAAAATTTCAGACTGGTCCAAATTGAAAGCATTTGCAGACGACAACATAAAAGTGATTGGAAAATTGAAATTTGTTCTGGGAAGGGTAGAAAACACTGTGGGAAAAGGAGAAAATGCTGGTTACCAGCATTTCCTCCTTTTCTTACAGTGTTTTCAAAAGGCTTCTTTCTCAGGGGCGTCAAAAGTAGGGATTGAGTGGTAATGGGTTAACGCATTACTAAATGACAAAATTTTGTGGTTTGTTCACATCAAAAGCATTTGCAGATGACTACATGAAAGAGACTTAAAATTTGAAATTGGTTTGTGAAGGGCAGAAAACATTATGGGAGAAAGAGAAAATGCTCTTTGCTGCTACCAGCATTTTCTCCTTTTCCCACAATGTTTTTCTAAAGGCTTGTTTCTCAGGGTCATCAAAAGTAGGGATGGTATGTTAATGGGTTAACTAAACAATCATTGGTTTTTATGACTCTGTCATAGTAGCTTTTTGTAAACACTGGAAAGCAGTATTTTCTGCTGTTCCCTCAATTTTTTCTACCCTGCTGGGAACATGTTTCTATTATAGTGTTACATTTCTATTGTTATCTGCAAAGGTTTGTAATTTATTCAAGTCTAAAATGTTTTCATTCAGTAAAGAGTTAAAAAACAATTTTCAAAATTTATATTTTCCTCAATCAGAAGCACTTGTGGTTTTAACTCTATTGCAATGCAGCACCAGTTTCCTATATAAGAATGTTGCAACTATGTTTGTGAAAATACCTTCACCATTCATCTGAATATAGTAGTTGTACTAATTTTCATGCACCTATCAAGACGGAGGAAATTTTTCTCTGTGCTATTGAATAAACTGCCTCAGGATTGAACCTGCAACCTGCAGTGCACAAGGCAAACACTCTTTCATGTTGCTGAAAATAATGGCTATGTAGCAAGGCAAGGATGACTTTCACACTACATTTTGACTACATTTACAGAAAAAGCAGAAGTTGGCACAATGTGAATGAATATAGCATTAAAAATGAGATTTCAAGCTTGCATTTTTTTCTTAATTTACTTACTCATGAATTATTTGGTCTTCCTCAGGTGGACCTAACTGCTGTACATGGTCGTAATATGCCACTTCCAACACATGGATATTCAGACAATTCACCCTAAATCCTTCGTGTTCTATAATACAGTTCAGACCCTCAACTTCTACCTTCCCATCTACTACATTTGTGGTTCTGCAGCACTTTGCTTCTGTGGCGGTATCCATATTAGCACAGTTGTTACACTGGCACCTGTTAAAAAAAAAATAAGGAGAATGAGGACTGAAGTTTCAGTGTACTGCTTAAGCCTTAGAATTATTATAGGAAATATACAAAGCCTCTTTTACTTTTATGTAAAAGGATAGGTTCAAAGCAGCCCACTTAGAAAATGGCCCAGACCAAGACCTTGAATGCCAACTTGTGCAAAATCTATATTCTGAGCCTGGTTTTTACGACCCTGAGAAAGAAGCCTTTTTGAAAACATCGTGGGAAAATGAGAAAATGCTGTTAACCACCATTTTCTCCTTTTCCCATGACGTTTTCTACCTTGCTGGAAACCAATTTCAATTTTTGAGTTACAGTTCTTTTGTCATCTGTAAGTGCTTTTAATTTGGACCAGTCTAAAATTTTGTCATTCGGTAAAGAGCTAATGCACTACACTAGCCCTAGTCATCACATAATTTTGGATCCATAATAGCCAATTCTTCAAACACACAAGTTAACCCATTACCTCACAATCCCTACTTTTGACGCCCCTGAGAAAGAAGCCTTTAGAAAACATTGTAGGAAAAGGAGAAAATGTTGGTAACCAGCATTTTCTCCTTTTCCCACAATGTTTTCTACCCTTTACAAAACAAATTTCAAATTTTGTCATCTGCAAATGCTTTCGATTTGGACAAACTTAAAATTTTGTTGTTAATCATGTGGTAGGTTGTTCCCTTGACATACAGAAAACTGACCAACGGCAAAAAGCCTTAGCCCAGGATAGCCTGGTCGATATTTTTCAAAGATGCATTAAGCCCACTTGTTACATAGCATGGCTCATATGAATATAGATTAGTAAAACTGAATTGTCCAAATGACAGTATTTTTAAAGTACTCAGAATGGTTTTAAGTAATGGCAAAATAAAAGGCCTGTTACAGTAATTTTCAGTTTTGGCACTGGGACATTTCGGTAATTGGCCATTTTTGGAGCGGGCTGTTTTGATCCCAATCTAAAAGAATCCTTTAATACCAGTAAATTTCAACCAGAATGACATGAACACTACATGTATTTAAGTTGCCAGTTACTTTATGCAGTGTGACAGTATCTTATTAGACACATTTGCATTACAATTTCAATAAAATATATAGCTATATTCCTTCAACCCTCTCCTAGTCTTATAACACTAAAACTCTGACAGGAAGGAATCTTCATTTAAATATCAAATCTCCTTAGATCTATAGTACAATTCGATTAAAACCATAAGAAAAACAAACAACAAAATGTGAAACTAACTAATTTGGGAACAAGACGATATCACAACAATACATTGTACATTTCCATGTCACAAGTTTTTGAGATAGTTCCATGACAGATTTGGAGACCAACGCATTTGTAGATACTTTCTCAATACTTTGGTTCAGTGTCAAAAGGCAAATAACTCGGCTTTATTTGACGGAATAGTTTGATGGCCTTCCATTGCAACATACCAAACAAAGAAATACCATATGATACATGTACATTTTGAATGATACGTATGATGAATTTTTGCATTAACTGAATCATGTGTACATGGTAAACAGCAAAAAAGTATTTCACAAACGTAGATCCCTTCTATCTGTCCCTGATGTAAACCTACATGTAGGCCTAGATCTACATATTATATTGTTTTATTTCTGAAATAGTAAGTACTGTACAAAATAAAATCAAAATAATTTTAAGAATTAACTCTAAATTGTCTCGAAAAAATTTCTTTTATCAAATTTCATGTTGGTAAACATAATTTCAAATATCATGTACATGTATTACGAATATCGTGTTATATTGTGTAACCAATGAGAGAATACAGAGAAGAACTTCTGTCAATGTTTACCGAATTACCGAATTCTCTACAAGGTACAAATATCAACAAGGACCAATGTTTACAGAATTCTTTACAAGGTAGAAATATCAACATTGACCTATCAACAAACAGTTAGAATTGACATCTCACGATTATCAATAAAGAGGCTAGACTATTTGACATTCATGAATCTAATATGTGTCTGGGAAATGTCTTCATAAGTGTCGGGGGGAATCGTGTCGGGAACTGTCTCGTGGAACCGTCTTGAACCATCTTTCTTTTTTGTTTAATTCGTCCGTTAATCCACTGAAACTGCTCCACGTGAAACAAAGTTTAGGCTATACACTTAAGTTTATCATGTACAGTAAAATATTTCTGTAAGCGACGTTCGCCCGAAATGGACTTATTTCAAAAGCGCGCGATACAGAAAGGCCTACTCACCATGTTGAAACGTCTGGCACAACATCGTTATATTCGTCATCCGTGGGCGAAAAGCTGCTTTCATCCTCATCCTCAGAGACTTGGTTAGTTTCTTTAAAAATTGGCTCGTACATGTACGGCCTTACCGGACCAGAATCGTCAATTTCTTCGTCTTCAATATCACTCAATTCACTATCGTAAACAACGTCCATATTGAAAGTCACGCTCCTATGACGTCACAGGTCAAGGAACACAACAATAAGTAAGGGAGATAAGCGATGCAATAAAATTTGAAAAGCAGAAATATAAATTAAAAAAAAAGTACTTTTAATATTTTTTTTTCAATTTTCAACATTAACAGGTTACTATTTGATAGATGCAGATTTGAAAATTAACCATATCTGAAACTTGTTGATTTGCCCTTTAAACATAAATCTTTAGCATTGTAAACCACATAAAAAGTAAAGCTGAAAGGTTATAAGTCGCCTGTGAAAAGGAAGAAACGTTGTGGGAAAGGAGAATTACTGGTTGTCAACCTTTTCTCCTTCTTCCACATGTTTTTTATATTTTCCTTTCTTCTTTGTGTTCATTAAAACTAGGAATTGTTTGGTAAAAGGTGTTAAGGACATCAACATTTATTTTCACTTTTCCTGATCCAAGACATCGTTAGATGTAATTTTAAATAAACTGGGACACAGTGAATCGTATAACAAGAAAGACCTTTGCCGTTCTGTTTCGGGGAAAACGAACATTTATACAGGCTATTTATTAGTAGGGAATGGATTATATCAAGCGTAAATCAACTCAAGAAATAAACTTTTTTTGGCCCGTGAAGGTAAGTGATTGGATTTATGATTTGCAATATATGAACAATTGAAATATGCAATAATCCGTATACTAGGTCCGTCCGGATAGCTATTTTCTCATTTCAATCGGCCGTTATTGGCCACTTTTATTATCATAACGTCCGAAAAGGGTATAAATTAAACCTTCAGATCACATTTCAAGAGTAGTATAATCGATACAATTTCGCACATGTATAGATAATTCATTAAAATGTCAGAAATACAAGAATTTTCATTTTTTATATTTCGGCTTTAGGATAACGATCATTCGTCAGCCATCTTTGTTAGCTCGGCGTACCACCATGAAAAAGCGTTTGCGATTGTTTGCAAACGTAAGCGGCGAACGGACTGTTCAATAGCGAACGTTTGCAAACGTTACAAAACATTTTGTACCGTTCGCTTTAACTGAACGCAGGGAAGGTATATAGGGAGGGTAAGTTATTTCCGAACGTCAAAAAAGTATGTGTTTGCATAGGGAAAAATATAAAACTCGTGAGTAAAAAATAGTTTTTTAGATTGTGAGTATAACTAATGAACTTATGTATGTATAAAAAAAATGAATTATACTGAAAGCTATATTTCAAACTTGCACGAGTGTATCATTAAGGACAAGAGCGGATATTAAACTTATCAGAACGAACTTGATTGCCATATCAGAGGTCGTTTGTTTACTTGATTTCTTTTTGATATCAACGAAACTCCAGAACAAAAAAAAATGTTTTGATATGTACAATAATCAAAATTAGACTTATCAGGTACAGGTACATGATCAAGCAAAAGCTATTTGATTAAGATATTCTTTACTAAACACAATCTGTTTAAATTACCGATTTCACGATTTACATATGTTAAGAAAAGAAATTTAACAAGAAAAGAGAAGGTACCGCTTATACTAGCAAAGCTTATCTCTTTTCAGCACACCTACACACACTAATTGTTAAAAATAATGAACAAAGAAAACAAAAAAAGAACACTAAATACAATATATTCCTCTAAAGCTACATGTATTTTTAGTTATTTTGAGTTGGGTGTTTATTCTTTCGTAAGCTGCATTTCATTGTCAATATATGGTTAGGTGTAGGTATGACAGGCTATTCACCTATTCTTCGAAAGTATTTCTATTCTTTACAAAGATTTTGAGATAACCTTTTAAGTTTCGCCTCTTCAGTGTTTTTTCTTCTTCTGTTATAATCTGTAATTTTCATCTTTGAAATTCCTCCAACCCCACGTCGGTCGAAAAAATTATGGTCTGTACAAAAAATAGACATATGCAACGAATAGTGCTTAGATAATGTTGCAAACATAGAGTATGTTATTACGCCACGTTGTACCTCGTTTGTACCTGGGTGAATAAAAGGATTGTTCTGTTCTGTTATGTTCTAGCCGACAAGCTGCATAATTGCGCTTCTTTCGGAAAAGAATCAGACATCGATATCTCATTTTTAATGCATTGAAGTAGATCAGACTTGGAATGTAAATATATTTTTTAAGTGTGCGCAATGCAGTAGATAAAATTTCATCTGACCAGTTGATGTCAAAATGGTGTGGAAAGAGTTTCCGCTCTAGATTTGAGGTCTTTATTGTAATTCTCTTTAGCCTTGATAATACGTATATATTTGGACATATTTTTGTTACGCCATTCATACCTCCAGTGCTAGAGTTAGCGTCTGATATGTATTAGTGGTGCTAGGATCTAAACAGCATTGTTATAAATTCAAATTTCTATTGATAAGTCAAAAGACTTTCATAACGTGTTACGAGTCCGTCAGATGCTCTAACCTCTTGAAGTAAATTCTATATTTCAAGTGCATTGTTTGTTTTCGCATGATACAGGTGCGTTTTCTACGTTGTGACCCTGTCACAAATAAAAAAATCTTTACGATATGCCTATGTGGTCGAATCTCCTTTTCCAATCCATCTTACCGCGACAATGGAGCTTCGAGCTTCCCATTTAATTTTTTTGTGTATCGGTGTAACGGTTTGTGGGGTGGGAGTGGGATGAAGCATCCGACAGGAGATTGTTTATACTTCTTGGACGTAGCTGTATAGGCTGGCTATTGATTGCTAGCAATATTTATTGCTAGTATATAAAATATTTTTGTGTGTGTGCGTTATGGTTTGTGGGGACGGGGGTGGGGTTGAAGCAGCATAAGTTGAAGATTGCATAATTCTTGGGTAGAACAGATAACTGTCCCCAAAAGACGATGTTACTTTTTGAATGGTCGCCTCTGGGTACAGAGACGATGAAGACAAAATCAGCCGAAAGTTCCGGACAGATTTCAATTTAGATGCTTAACATAAAAATAACGTGCATTTCATCTGTTATTTGAGTTATATTCATTCCCAAAACCATTCAAAATGACCGTCATGCACGATAAATTTTGTCAGTGTATTTTCCCGAGATTTACATGTTATAAACGACTTCTACAAGCTTTTTAGGTAATGAAAGATTCAATAATTTCTCTTTGGTCATGTTAGCTACTTAAATTTGATTGCATTTCGCTGCAATATAAATTAAACCGACGAACATAGAATAGCATTATAGCGCTTTATCTTTGTTGCTGGAAAATCTACGATGGACTTGAGACGGTACGGCACATAATAAATTTCCAAATATGAAAACAAATCACCGTAGCGTCTCATTAATGACACTAACTTCTTGGGGATAGCTGTATAAGCTGGCCATTGACTAGCTCCTTAATATTTTGCCAATGTATAAAAAGTAATTGTGATTGTGTAAAAATATTCTGATGTATGTTTTGTGGATATTCGTTTGCGCGCCCATTTATTACACCAATTTACCATGGTTGCTACAGTTTATCGATACCCTGCGGCTGCTTATTCATACCTAAGCAAAGAAGTAGGAAAGGTGATAACCCATTTTCTCCCACAAAACAATTTATTTCTTTTATTTGTGCATTATAATTTTACTTTATTAATCATGATGGTCAACCTATGGATATTACCAGACACATCCTACCTCGCAGTCACAGCTTCTTTCCAATCACATGGTAACATACTATTTTTTTCGTGATTGATAACCTCTATCTTCTGTTTCGTCTTTTTCTAAAGGAATAAATAAAAGTTTTTTCAATGATAATGTCCCTATTTTCCTGCATGATAGCAAAAATCAGATGCAGATTTCTTCGGCAATGTTCCTTTCTTTTCTCTCTCTCTCTCTCTCTCTCTCTCTCTCTCTCTATATATATATATATATATATATATATATATATATATATATTAGGGATGGCAACGGTTAGTAAATTTAACCGAACGACCATGTAAAAACATTTAAGATGAAGGTACCTGCTTGATATGTCAACATTGACAACCGGTGCGTGAGTAATGCATTCCCGTGATGTTTACTATTTCTATACTTTAGCACAAAAGACGGCCAATCTATCGACGATCTCTCTCCCTCTCGGCAATAAAATCAATTTTCCACAATGTTTTCTATAGAGGACTAGAAATTACCAGGGCATTTCAGTGTTTCCACTACGCAAATTATTGCGTAAATCACCTAATAGAAATGAAATTCACGTAAAAAAGTTTGGTTTCACGCGAGACCTCACGTTGGAAAGAAAAAAAAAAAAAAAAAACATATCTGCTTAACTTGTGTGAAATACCAGGATTTGAAGTTACTTGCTACCCCGTTTGATATACTATTGTCAAATCAGATGGAAATACCTATCCATAAATTAAAACACATGAAAAAATGCTCGATGCAAGAAACACGGAAACCCATGACAGAACAAAATGTTCCTTTCGACATTGTCCGTTCAGAGTCACTTCAGATCGTTTTTTCAGCTTTTTAATGATTTTAAGCAATAATTTCCATAGATATATAAAAAACAGACTTTAGTGCTGCATCGAAAGAAAAAACTAGTGGGATCATTGCTATTTACAACTTCAAAAAATCTACAAACAGAATCATACAGATGACAGTATGGTTATTGATCGTCAAACGAAGCGGCCATCGCTAAGTGATCGGGTGTTAACTAGCCATCACCCAAACGACAGGTTTAAATTTTAGACTCTCCCAAATTCAAAGCCTATGCACTATACTATGATTTTCGAAGATACTTATCGATGTGATAATGAACGAACGAAGAGAAACCGCTATGCCTGCTTGAACACAGATTGATTGACTTATAAATTTAAATCCGTCTTACGCTGATTGGTCAATCCATGCATGTATTTGATTGGGGGCGGGTACTAAATGAAATAATCCAAGCAAATCAATTACGATAAGCCAATGTCTTTGATCCAAAGAGGACACGTGTTCGATTGTTTATTATCGGAGACTGGGGACTAATTAGCAAATTAACAATGTTTAATATTGCACAGACATGTCAAACTGTATATCACACCTTCGCCGCGTCTCAAGTGGCGATACTGGATGTGCGTATGATGCAGTTTTGGTTGTCAGAACCGGCAAAGTTAACTTTGTATTTTTTTTTTTTATTATAATGATTATTTTGGTAAACTTTTGATATTATAGGCAAATATTTGTTTCTGGTTAACCGGTTGCCAATTTCCTAACCGGTTAATCGGTCATTCGATCGGTTAACCGGTTAACCGGTTAACCGTTGCCATCCCTAATATATATCCAAATGACTAGTATTTCTTTACTTGTTAAATAAGTCAAAAGAATCCTCAACCTGATGGTAAAAACCAAAATGTTGCCGTTTCAAAGTTATTATCTGGGGAAATTATCGCCTTATCGGACAGTGTGGATACATGATCAACACCTACAGTGCAATCTGATCTTGATCTACACTATCTGCTAAAGGTTTTTGAGTCAGACTTGGCAGGAAATGATGTATCATTGTTCTTCGATTTTTATGTGGAGAAACAGCCGATGCACTATTTTCAAGAAAAAATCTGTTATGAATTTATTTTCAGAAAGGGCTTATGGGCTACATAGCTATGACCTATCTTGTACTCATATTTTCTTTAATTTCTTTGTTTAGGTGATCGCTACTTTTCGCATAACTTTGACCAAAGTCGTTAAATAGAAATCATTCGATTTTTAACATGACGGTGTTTCACTATAAAATTGCAAAACCGTTTCATTCAAAACAACGAAAAACCTAGGGTCTCTTCATATTGCTTACCTGTAATACTTTTTGTTCATTAACCCACTGGAAATGGCGGTAAAGTGTATGATTTTTTAACAGCACAAATGGGGACCTGCATTGACAAAGTGTATGAATTTTTTACAGCACAAACAGGGACCTGCATTCCAACTGATACACACAAACTCGCATCATATCAGAATATGTGTATAACGTGTGTGTGCTGAGCACTAACAGTCCAATCGGGGACCGCGTCAGATTACTGATTAAATTTGACAGGTTGATAATGAGAGGGTCTGGAATGCGTATTTGAACTAAAAACCAAACGGGGACTTCCCCGTTTGGTAGGTGGTCCCCAGTAGTATGAATCAAAGGACTGATAGTCCTGAGAGTCGCCTGTAGGGTAATGGGTTAGAAGTTTTCACCCTTTTTTGTTGAAATCTATTAAAAGCATTCAAGATACAAAATAACTTAACCACAAGACAGTATTATATGCAAGCATATTTCTGAGTTGTCATCCTAAAATTCAAAATATCTGTATCAAAATTTACATTTAAAAAAATGTGGTGGAAGTTAAAATTTAGGCACCAGGACCAACTTTAGTAAGTTCAACGTTTTTTATTCACAGACAACAACCCTTTACAAATAAAGACCAGATTATCTTCTGGTATAGGATCTAGTTACATACTTTTAGACAAAAAATGCCCTTTTGCAACTCGCTCATATCTAATCTTAGCAGTCTGACAAAGTTTCATAAGTATTACACTGAACATAAATGGATTCTACAGCTCTATTACGGTTTCGTCTGATTTGACCTAATGACAACCTTAAGGCTTTTTCTTATAACCCCAGGTGACCTATATTCAGTTTTGTCAAAGAAATTACTGAGACAAACAGCTGGGCAATTTCATGATCATTGGACTGAACTGTAGCCTTTGGAGCACAAAAAAAATATTTGACTCAGTGATCTACCTGTCCTCTGGAAATAATTTGTATTTGTTGTTGTCAAGGTTGAGGTTTTGACCAGCAATGGACTCTATGAATGTGGCTACTACAACTCAATAAAATCTATAACCCAACAGCATGATCATCAGCCTTTAATATTTGTCTGCGTTTTATAACGTCCCATGGATTATAGTGCTTCTACACCAATCGAAAATTGTCTACATGTATATTGCTTTGGTGTAAATTAAATGTTTGCGATTCGCTTTATTACCCTTTACAAAAACCCTTCACAAGATTACAAACACTCCAATAAAGAACTTGTTGTTCGAGCGGGTAAACACTGATCTGTTCTATTATATTTGAATTATAGCGGAGTAAAAAGTCAATTTCTCAGATTGCTGGTTGTTAGAACTGGGTAGTGTAAATTTTGGATTTTGGCAGTTACACAAGCACCTTTGCGTTCTAACACCCACACTAATAAATTGTTGTTTAATAAATACTAGATCTAAGTTAATCGCTCATTGAAAAAAAAAAAAAAAAACAGCAGACTTTACCAAATTTGGCCGTCTTTATGAACGAAAACCAATTAAATATAGTAAATTTCCAACCCTCTCTCTACATAGGTCGGTGCACGCTGAAAGAAAAGGCCGGTTCAGCGACTGATTCATAAATATGTAAATTCATAAAGATTTCCGTGGTGCAAATGACGTTTATACGTCACGTATTTACAAGATCTATATTTGTCGCAAAGCTACATTCCAGAAAACACCTGCAAAGCGATAACTTGGTACAGCATAGAACCGTGTATATTGCATACGCTATGTACGATCTCTGGTGCACCTAGAATATGGGTGTGAAAAGTATCTAAAGTCTAGATTAAAAAGCTGGGAAGAAGCAACGTGTAAGAATGTCTAAGAAGGCAATGCAACCATTCCATGTCGTTAAAAATTCGTTTAAAAAATTAGCCTACTGTTGACATGTTAACTCGGCATCGCCTTTCTCTGTCCAATCATAGGTTGAGCGCTGAATTGAAATAAGGCTTGCAGTTAGGTTTGTAAGATTGTAAGAGTTAGAGTGTACTTCTAATAGGTAATTATCAAATAATTTTCACTGAGAATTGTCCTCAAACAGAAGCAGAAAAGATGCTTGTAGTTGAAGATTTCTCAGCGTGTCCGCAGACTTGTTTAGTTCACGGCAGCTATTTTTACATATATACGTAATGCGCTATTTTTAGAGATGATGTCTTACACAGACATCAGGCTAATGAGTACCCTTGTGGACGAAATGATTGTTTCAAAGGTTTGAACCGTTAAACAGCTCAGTCTTTATAGACATATTCATTGTCACAAAGGCACAATTGTAAATTCTTTACAACAGAAAAAGACTGGGTTGTTCACCGAATTATTAGAAAACTGTTTTATCTCGTAAACCGGAACTTGGGACAGGAAGCAGTACAAGGCCGGAGGTATGCTTACGTCACCCCATAGATCAAGACGATAACAATGAGAGCCTGTTTGCTACGCAAACAGGCGACTCAAAAATGCTGAAACTGGGCCAATCGCTTCATCAACGCATCAATGCCTCCCCTAATCGCTCAATCGCTTCATCAACGCATCAATGTGTCCCCTAATCGCTTAGCCCACTGCTCTATTGCGCAGCCTAGGTGGCCTCAGTCTACTAACTACTTTCACCCATCAACACAGATGCTCATTGATACAATTCATTGATGACTCGATGCATGAATGATGGCACACATCGCTTTACCAATTTGATGTGAGAGTGAGTAAATGATTGAATGATTTGCTAAGTAAATGATTTGGTGTGTCAGTGAGTGACTGAGTGACTTGACTAAATGGCTAACCAATTAACCCGTAACAAAATATTATAAACAAATTTTTGATATTTACGTTAAGAAAAAAATATTAATATAAAAAAATGAGTGTGTTAAATAATTTGTATTATAAAGATTATCATAAACTACTAGCAACTGTAGAAAATAAACATTGTATGCCAGCCAATTATATTCCATTTAAAAAATTATATCAAATAAAATTCCAACACTTGGAAGAACCACAGAACCATGATGCACTTTACCAACTTAATAAATTAATACCATTTAGTTATTACTTACATAGTAAACAAAAATTAAATGAATCTAGGTTTACCACAACTGTTTTTATGTCTTGGCCATATCGAAATCGTTTTACCGGAAATCCCTTTCGTTCCCAAGGTAGCACTATTTTTACTGTCATTCAAATACCATTTTGCCAAAGTGATAATTTCATGGTGATTATAAAAAAGGCTTTGTTAGAATAAATTGCTGATGAAGATAGAGAACCAGCACCAGTTAATTGTGAATTATATCCAATCATAACATTTAAAAACGATATTTAAAAACGATATTCACCCTGATTATGATTCAGTCGAAGTAAATACAAAAACTGTTGGTTTTGTAGATTTTGAAGGCCCATATTGGTTTGGATTAAAAGATCTTATAACAATAGACTTTATAACTAATTTAGGTTATGAAGAGGAAGGCACTAACGTGTTAGATACTAACACGACAAATATTTACGAATTCAACATCAATACCACAGAATCATTTTATGAAGAAAAATGTGTTATCTGTCTCGATGAGAAACCAAATGTAATGTTTTGTAGTTGTGGTCACATATGCATTTGTGGAGGTTGTAACCAACTTTCAACGTTAAATGCTTGTCCTGTGTGCAAGATAATTACATCCATAAAACGTAAACTTTGATATTCCTCATGTTGAAAAACGTTAAAACTGAATCGTAACCCCTCTTTCTATATCCCTCCACTACAACGAAAAAGGAGGTATAAATGTTAACGATTACGCTGTAATCTTCAATGATTGTGTATAATACAACCCGGTTGGTTGGTGTGTATTCTCCCCGTTTGGTAGGTTTTACAAACTCACACACCCACACACCCACACACCCACATACATATATATAATAAAGAGAAATGACACTACAAATAGTTTTTTAACGTGCCAACTGGTTTCGCTTTCGCTCATCAGGGAACGCTTTAATGAAACATCGTAACTAACGTTTAAAAAATGGAAAAATTGAAAATTTTGGATCTGTTTTACAACAACTGTCTAAATGAGAACTCAATGGTGTTTGTCTTGTTGAAGGGTCCCTAATCTGTTGATTAGTCGCCGCGCAGAAGCTATATTTTTAATAGTTTTTCGAGTTAGGACATGGACAATGGGAATTTGATTTTTATAGGGGTGTTAAGGTTAACAAGGAATCTTTCTACTTCGCCTTTAACTGGCTTTTTAATTCGTAAACTTCGAACGTATATACAAGACGAGACTATTTTTGCTCTGTTAATACTTACAGCATATAAAAAAAAAACGCCCAAGTATTACTTTTATTTTCGCTATTCGTGAGAAATGGACTCATCCAAATAAATGCCTTGATTACATTGGTCAAGGTTGTATAGGTTTCAAGTCATTTCGTAATTAGTTAATTTCTATTTAAGTAATTGGTGACTCTTAACGAAGGGATATGGTCTAAGTACGCATGCGCAGTAAATCTAGATAAACCGCGACATTTTTTAAATGGATTGATGATCAAAATAAACCTGTGTTGAGTCGTTTATAGAGAATAGACGGTCAAAATTTTTCCAATAGACTGTGAACCTTCTGAATGGATAGAAAAATAGAACAAAGACTTTATTAGTATTTACACACAATGCATGAACATATGGAGTGCAGCACGCGAAAAGAGTCATTCGGACATTTGCGTAAAGTGTCGTCTCTGATCAGCGTGTGCACTCTGCGCAGGCTAATCCAAAACGACACTTTCCGATTTTATGTGATTTTCTGTTTTATGCAAGTCTACAGTAACACAAAATCTAATGTAGTCGTAAAGTGCCGTCTCGGATTAGCCTGCACGAACTGCGCAGGCTAATCCGGGACGACACTTTACGCAAATGTCCGAAAGCACCTCTTCGCGTGTTGCACTCCAATTATGATAAAACAAGAGGACCGTGATGATCCTATATCGCTCACCTGATTACTAAGCAGTAAAGGTCTACAATGAAGATAAATACCAAATATTGAGGTTCAAGGCCAAATGATTATGAAACAAGAGTGGCAAATTGTCGCAGCATATGCCCATCCCACCGACAGTTTTCAAGGAGGTATGATAGTTGCAAAGGGCAGGCAATACAACAAACATGTTCACCAAGTCTGTAGTCAATATGACTTGAGACTTCAAAGTCCCAGTCTGGACAAGAAGAAATACTGTAAAAATAAATATAAAAGTGGAAATACTCAAAATCCGTGCTAGGTAGAGTTACTGTTCTTGCACATAGTACTCATTAATATTGCAAAAAACATGCATACCAAGTATGAAGTCGTTATGACTTGAGATGACAAAGTTATATTCCAGACAAGCACAAAATGCAGTCTTCATGTGAGATTTTAAGACAAACATTCTGACCAATTTTCAAGTCAGCTGAGCAAGAAAATGTGGCCTCTACAGAGCCCACAAGGTATTTCTTTGATTTAAAATAGTGACCTAGTTTACGACCCAAGGTAACTCAATTTTGACCTCACTGAACATGTTGTGCTAGAGAGGGCTAACAAATTTAGAACAGGTTTACTACATACCAAACATCAAATCTCTCCGAAGACTTTTAAAGTTTTCCTTTTTTGTTCTTATGTTTAGAACTTGTGACCCCCGGGGCGGGGCCAGTTTTGATCCCTGGGGTATCTTATGAACAAAGGTTTACTAGGAGATGCTTCATACAAAATATCAAAGCTCTAAGCCTTCCAGTTTCAGAGAAGAAGAATTTAAAATTTTCCTTCTTGTTCCTAGGTTCAAAATTGTGATCTCCGGGGCGGGGCCAGTTTTGACCCCTGGGGCATCATATGAATAAACTTGGTAGAGGTCCACTAGGAGATGCTACGTACCAAATATCAAAGCTCTACTCCTTCCAGTTTCAGAGAAGAAGATTTTTAAAGTTTTCCTTCTTTGTTCCTATGTTTCGAACTTGTGACCCACGGGGCAGGGCAAGTTTTGACCCCTGGGACATCACATGAACAAACATTGTAGAAGTCCACCAGGAAATCCTACTTACCAAATACCAAAGCTGTACATCTTCTAGTTTTAGAGAAGAAGAATTTTAAAGTTTTCCTTCTTTTTTTCTATGTTTCAAACTTGTGAACCCTGGGGCGGGGCCAGTTTTGACCCCAGGGACATCATACGAAGAAATTTGGTAGAGGTGCACTAGGAGATGCTACATACCAAATATCAAAGCCCTGTCCTTCTAGTTTCAGAAAAGAAGAAGTTTAAAGTTTTCCTTCTTTGTTCCTATATTTCAAACTTGTGACCCCCGGATCGGGGCCAGTTTTGCTCAGGTGAGCTGAAAAAAGTGGAATGTTTAAAAACTAGATCGAAGGTATACTTAGACAAAGCATTCCTTTAGAACAAAAGACAATATTTAAGGTATCCATCCAGAATGACCTTAACTTCGCTCAATGTTTCCAAATAAATATCGGCATTGATTACAAGAGCTATAAGCTTTGCAAACATACCGATCATTCAGCAGAGAAAACTCGAACTAGGCAGACTACAAACGTTAGAGTACTGTCCTACTGAACCCTTACTAAATTGAAAGGTCCATCTAAACTCATCTATACTCGTTTTCAGCTAGTTTGTAATCCAATTCATTCTTATTTTTTAAGATATAATAGTTCTTGTTACGTCATACCAAATGTTTCCAGACTGCAAATATGACAACAGATAGAAAATGCATTTCATGTTTAGAGTCCTTAATGGTAGGTATTTAGATTTTTCACATCTCATCACATTAAGAAATATATATATCACTGAAATATGTATGAAAAAAAAATTAAATTATCAATAACTAAGAATCATAAAATTACAAAAAAATAATGGTATTCCCTTAAAAGGCTACGTAGCTTTTTAATGTATTTTTAGATTTCGCGCAAAAAAGCATTGTGAGAATATCAAGTGACTGGCACGTGACTAATGACGCTTAAATTCCATAACATAGCAAATTAGCAAATATGTAATCATTTTCCATAATGTCTTCTTCCGATGCCATGTTTGAAGCTTCGTCTGTGTATTTCCGGTATGTACATGGGCAAGATGCTCATGTAAAAAGAGAACGTGTTTCCCGTCGTTGTCGACCTGAGCCGTAGTAAATCTCTAATTTTTCTTGTTGTCGGATGTTTTAGATTACTGGGGTTTTATGAATGAAAATTAAAAAGCTTTGGGAGTATAAGGATGATTTTTTCTTATTTTTGTAAAATTTTCGTGCCCAAATCTGAAAGGCCACCTTTAAATTTTATCACTCGTGACGCTTCCGGTTTTAAGGTAGTAGACCCCTAATACCTCTAGTGCTGAATTGCATAAAGTTTTCCTGATAGTTGATAAATATGGATTTATACAGCTATGATACTTTTGCACATTTTTAACGGACCAGAAATTTCTTTATGCCTGTCTTGAAATTATTTCTAGATACTTTTGTCAGTTTTCAGAAAAGGGAGGTAATTACTATCTCTCTTTGTAATGAAAAATAGTGGTTTTAGATTTCTAAATGATAATTCTAGAAAAGACAAAAAGGGAAAAGTGGATTGGTTAAAGCAGTACAATAACAATCTTTTTTAATCTTAGCAAATTTTGTGGGATAATATTATTGTGGAAATAGCTGTTTTCTATTTGGGGTCTACTACGTTAACTGAGGACAAATCCTTTCAGTTTTATCGGTAATTTATCTTCGTTTTAGTGTTAAGATAAGAGATTTTTAATGGTCTTTAGGAACTGGAGACAAAATTACAACTTGTTTTATCTAGTAGGTCGCTGTACTAAGCCGGATGTATTCTGTTCCCTTCCTAAATCATTAAATCTCTCAAACAAAAAAAAAAGTCGACCCTATTTAGAGGACAACTGAGGAGTTAACCCTGTGGATCGAAGTGCACAATCCCGTGTAAACATCCTAAAAACACTTAAAAAAAAAAATGTAAAAAAAGGAAGAAATCTGCTATACTGCATATATTCTTTTCCTACAACATTTTCTACCCTTTCAAAAGCTAAATGAATCCTATGTTTAAGCCTTTTCGTTAAATCAGGGATCGTATATATTTACCCTTTATCCGCTGGCTACATGTATAAGAGGACAATATATAGGAGGTTGGCCTATTTGAACCAACCTCTGCATGATTTAGATATCTATTTTTGGAAGTTTAAAAAAGAAACAGCGAATGTATTTTCTGAAAATTTGAGAGTCCATTTACGTGGAACTATTCTTTTGCGAATACCTCCGCCAACCTAGGATGATTTTGCACAATACCTCTTTTGAAAAGACTATTTTTAAATTCTAATTGCCAATTTTCTTTTTAAATCTAATATCGGAAATCAATATTCAAAAAAATAAATGCAAAGTAATCATACGTGAAGATTTTAGTCATCTTGCTTAATACGTTTTGTAACAATAAACAACTTAAATTGATCTCAAAATAAAAACAGAGTTTTCCCCCGACGAATTTCAACGTCTGACAGAAATCTTGCAGGGAAAATAGTCACTGCGCCAGTTAGTGTTTCGCAACACAGACGACAGGAACCAGAGTTGTACAAAATTTACAAGGCATTTTTTTCTTCTTTGTTTATTCTCTAGCAAAGCTGTGAAGTTATTTAGATTTCAGGTAACCTTTATTCTTGTAGGCTTATTTATTTAACGATGAATGATAAAGCGGAAGTTTTTAGTTATGAAAAAAACACGAAATATTAGAATCTACGTCTTTTTTTTTATTAATTCTTTCCGTATCATAGACGATACCTAATGCTTTTATTAGCAACCACCACCCTTTTTCTGATAGGAGTCTAATCTGTATAAACTATACTTTTTCTGAAAGATGTCAACAATACAAATCAGGAAATATATAGTTTATATTGGTTGTACTATTTCTTTACGTCAAAAATACCTTGAAAAAAGGCAAGAAATCATGTTACTAAAAACGCAAATTTTAATTTTTCAGGAAAAAATGGCCACACTCCGTAACTATAAAAGTCTGCTTGATATGCAGTTAATGAAGTGTCTACATGGTGGGCAGAACATCAATGATTAATCATAATACTATAGCTTAGCTGTTAGGTGTTTTTATTGTGTCTTTTTCTGATGTGATATCTGTCGGACTGAAACCCATTTTGATACTTAAAAAGAGAAAAAGAGCACACTCTCTACAATATGTAAGGTTTTTGAGCTTAGTTAAAGTCATCTAGATGACATCTAATAGTCTGTAAATTATGAAATGATATTTAATTCAGTTTTGAAAGATTTATTCACACAAAAAATAAATCGCTTTATATGATATATAAAGGCAATAACGTTATCCCACCCACCCATTTTACAATGGGGAAATTATAGGTAAATGGAACTCATTTAAGGAATGAATAGAATTTTTTGTTTTCCTGGAGGTATGAAAAAAAAATCTACTTTTAGCCGTAGGGTTCAAGAAAGCGTATCATAGGTAATTGTATAGCAGACGATAACATTCGGTGGCAGTGAAATTCCATTCTCTGTATTGAAACATGCCGGGGGGGGGGGGGGGTGGGGAGAAATTGTTCATTTTGTTCTTCAACAAGGTCAATAGTACACAGGCGTCTTCGATAATGGGGTGGGAAAAATTCTACTCTCTTTTGGAAAGCAAGCAATCAAATCTCTTTCCTACAACTGGGAAATATACAGGAAGGTGCAAATCTATTTCAATAGGGGAGTTCAAGAATCCGTGACTTTTGGTAATTAGTCATCGTGTCTCGGTCAGACGAATTCTACGGATTCACCGCGGAAGAAACACTGTGAGCAGAAAAGGTATTTAGGACCAAAATGTAATCTATTCTTTAACAGGGCACAGTTGTGGTAGAGAAGCTTTGAAAAACTTGGTGTAAAAAGTGCTTCTCTCTATTGGACGCGCAAGCCATCAAAACTCTTTCCTACGTGAACATAGTTCTTGTCCTGCATGCTGCTAAGTGAGCTACCATCGCTTGGAGCTGACTTATTTCCTTTTGAGATACCAAACACCATTTGAAAACTGCACCTGTCTTCAGAGCTTTAGCAAATATTGCGCGGCTAGGTCCCTTCACCTCTGTATTTGTTGCGATCAATTGTCCTGGTAAAATTGCGCTGCTCTAAATTGCAGTTGAACGCCCATGAGTGTTATTAGATTCTTCTCACTTTAGCTGACACTTCATAATTGGGACATTACGAGCGCACGTAAAATTTTAATGGATAAACGATTTAGCTCTGGACAGAAAATAAAAACATGCCCTTTTTATGTTACTAGGGTTTACTGAGTGTATGTGTTAAATTTAACTCGTTTGTGCATGTCAATATACACGTAACAGGTTAACGATTTTTGGAAAATACACATGACTCATTTGCAAAAAATAAAATGAATTGCGTAGTTCTTTTTGGATTTGTGCCATAGGCTGTTGCTAAGGACAACAAGCCCGGGCGTTATTTGTTCATTCTCAATTGGGAACTCATTGCAAAGACATCTACATATTACAATCTTCGCATTTCAGAGGCGTTTAGAGGCTTTACAGACTAAGAAAAAGAATCAAAACAACAATTTTCGGAAGACTTATAAGTTCTTGTCAAACTTGTGACTTAAACCTTAGAACAATTGTTACACAGGTATGTACTGACATTTGTATACCTTTTATTTAGAAACCATAGCCTAGTTGATTGAATTTACTCAATATTAATTTTACTTCAGTGATGTGTAAATTAATTGTTACAGGAAAAAAATCGTGTTTTGTCCAGACTTGAAATTCCCACTTTTGCTTTGATATTCTAAAAGGGCAGGTGTACCTGCTATAGCTTTTTTGTTGCTCAATATTCATCTACAGAAGGTCATAGTGACATACAGAATGAGAACTGTTATTTCCTCAATTTTTGCAATAAGAAGATTTAAAATGTCTGAAAATATACGATCTTCTTGTTTTTATGTTTGCATAATTTCAGGGCTATGTATTTATTTAGTCATTGCCTGACTCGGATAGTTCTTTGGTTAACGTATCTGACTTGTGGCCAAGTGGTTGTGGGTTCAATACCCGGTTGAGGCAAACAGTCTCTCTGGCGATTTTGTCTCTCACCTCTAGTGCATAGTCAATGACGTAGGAGGAAATTTCTAATCATCGTAAGCAACTCAAATTCAGAATTTGACTGTTTATGGACAGTCCATTTTGTTTCAAGTATTGAAAAATATCCTAAATCAAAGATTTCTTCGTGTGATTTTTTACATGCAAAACGGGGACGTTTGTGTATACCAAACGGGGACTTTGTGTATACCAACCGGGGACATTGTGTGTACCAAACGGAGACATTGTATATACCAAACGGAGACATTGTGTACAAAGAATGGGAAATCGAGTATACTAAACGGGAAGCAAAGCACCGAGTTAAAAGGTTTATATGAGATTCCATTTTTAAAGGGAAATTACCAGATACAGATCTACCTTCCAAAAGCAAACTTGGGAGTAACTATTACAATCACTTGCAAAAAGGATCCTTACTGCATACATGTGCACGCAACCATACATGTTTACCAGACCAACAGTCATACAAACTTAATTGGTTTCAGAACGTTCGGTAAAATTACGACGTAGATCTATAAGGATACTACTGTAAGTAAAATCACAACGTCATACTGTTTAAACTTGATCTACTAACTGCTTAATGAGTTAAATCATAGGTGCTTGTATTTCCGTTCAAGAACTAGACAAGTTATTTACATGTCCGTCATTTAAGTCGTACTAAATCGTTGCAATGTCAATGATAAGTCCACCGATCGTAAACTTTTTTTAGCAAAGTCTCAATGGGGATGGTTTGCAGGCAAAGTATTGCATAGCTTCATAAATCTTTTCAAGAAGGAAGAAATGAAAGGCAGTAATAAATGTGCATGTATGTGTTGGTCATACACGTTATTATAAAGGCCGATGATATTTACCCGACAGTCCTGTACACACTGAAGAAAATTCATACTGCGAGGCCGACTGTCGTGTATTCAATGAAGGAAAACTCGTTGGGTGCCCGACGGTCGTGCCCGGACTGATGAAATATCGTCTTGGAGGCACGATTACGTGCGCGCTATTTCCGATTTCTTCATTCAAAGTTTAAGTTTAAACATATTTTATTGTATATATAAACATTCAAATGGATTGGGACGAAAGCTGATAAGAGCTTATAGAGTCCCTTTCCAAAGCAACAACATCCACATGACAGAAATAAAGAAAATGAGAAAAAGAAAAAAAAAACAAACATATACATACAAAAATTGGTGAGCAAGCTGGAGAAAGAGAGACAAAAAGAGAGAAAGAGAGACAGAGAGAGGTAGAGGTGGACCTTTTTGAAAATCATTCGTTAAAACGCTTACTTTCCCTTATATACGACTGAACTTTCAAAAAGATTTCTTCATTTTCCTGAAAAGTAAGAAAATCATTTCCAAAGAGGAGTGTTTGAAGGTCTATAGTAATTTCATAGTACGATATGGAGCGAATGAACTTATTTCTTATAGTTTCATAAAGTGGACATTCAAAGAAATAGTGTGCATTTGTCTCTATAGCACCACATACACAGTTAGGAGAGTCAACTACATTTCTTAAGTACAGATGGTGCTTTAGGGAACTGCAATTATTTCGTAACCTAGTATGCAAAATTTGAAGGCGTCTTTGTCCTATAAAAAACAATTTATTTGGATATGGCCTATTATTGTCCAGATACCTTTTGAAACAAGGCAAGGAATTCAAATTCCTAATATCTTGAGGAATTGAGTTCCATTCTTCCACAACGGATGGAAGAAAGGATTTTTTATAGAGATTTGTCCTACAAGCAATGGTTCAAATATTATTAGAATTGCGCAAGTTGTAATTGTTAAGGTTGCTATTCAGATCAGGGACAAGATTACTCAGGTAGGAAGGAACAAGGCTTTTAGTCATTTTAAAGAACAATACAAGTTTGTGTTTACGCCTGCGGTCGCCAAGTGACTCCCAACCACATTCATTTTTTAGTTCATCCAAGGAAACCAGTTTGCTACAACCTGTTACTATTCTGGCAGCTTCATTTTGGATTTTGTCTAGATCATTTTTCAGGTATTGAGGGATATTGTCCCAAACGACGTCTCCGTATTCTATAATAGGTCTAATGAACGTAAAATATATAACTTGCAAAGATTTCCTATCAAGACATATCTTAAGACGACGCATTATATTTATCCTTTTCCATGCTTTCTCAATAGAATTTTTAATATGAAGATCCCATGATCCGTCGTTTGAGAAGTGAAAACCTAAATGTTTATGTGACTGGACATTTTCAATATTTATATTTGACATACAGAGATCGGGGTGAGAATTTTGAGCATTTTTACGTGTGATGATAAGTGATTCAGATTTTGAAGGATTAAATTTAACCAGCCAGGTTTCTGCCCATTTATTAATTTTTTCTATATCTCTCTGAAGAATTCGTCCCGCATCGTTTGGGTTACGGATAATTAATGATAGACTAGTGTCGTCTGCAAATAGGTTGATACCCGATTCTATGTTTTCGACAATATCGTTAATAAATACCAGAAAAAGAAGCGGGCCGAGTATCGATCCTTGTGGGACACCAGCATTTATGTATTGGGCATTAGACTGGCCACCAGGCAGGATAACTTTTTGACGCCTGTTAGAGAGGTAATTAGAAAGCCAATCAAGTAGTTTACCATTTATTCCTGCGCGTCTTAGTTTGAATATCAGACCCTTATGCCATACTTTATCGAAAGCCTTACTTATATCAAAAAATTATTCTCGCAATTTATTGATCATGTGACTACTATTGTTGAATATTCCATGTGTATATGTCGATTTAAATTGTTGCATAACCCTTTACCACAGAATTACGACTTTTAACGTTGTCGAAATAGAAGACTTTTGAAGCATTGTGGCAAAAGGGAGAAAATGCTGGATATCAGTGTTTTCTGCTATTTCCACAATGTTTTCTAACCAGTCCTAAAAAAAAAAAACAATTTGTTGTGAGCCACATTAAAACTGTCATCTGTAAATGCATTCAATTTACACAAGTCTAAAATTTTGTCGGGTGGTAAAGGGTTAAAAAAATTTTTGTGGGTAATAAGTCCGGGTTGGTGATTTTTTTTTTTTGTTTTCCTTCACAAGATTAAGCTGGTATGCTGTAAGCTAATAGCGTCATTCCTTAAGAAGTGAAACGGACGGTTTGAGTTTTCTGGAAGTTAACAACGATTTTTTCTAGCAGGATATAACCGTCATCGATGTTAATGGTATGTCTTTAAGTACATGTCAAAACTTAATATTCGGCTTAATACTATTGCCTGCCTCTTGACCGTATTTACTATTTACTATTCACCATAAACCAAATTTAGACTAATCAACTTTATTTCATCTCTGTATAACTCACCCTATCACCTCGACTAAGAAATGTGCCCAAACTGATGATTCCTTCTTCATCATCATCATTAGTTATGAGATATGCATTTGTAAATATCATTTTCTTCAATCTTCATTTACTTGATCCATTTTCCTATTATGACTACAGTGTTCCTCAACAAGCTATTCTGACTGAATATTTTGTAAACTGTTATACATGTACATATTCCCATAATTGTTATACCTCAAATATCCTTCTTCTTCATCTTCTTCTTCTTCGTCTTCTTCCCCAGACTATCCATACTCAGAGTGACAAGTATGTAATCCGATATCAAGTCATTGAACCAATGGGAATCTCAATGCGTTATTTATTTTTGTTTATGTTGTTGCCTAATGGGTAATGATTTAATACTGTGGAGATTCTCTATTGGTGATTTCAACTGTCGGTGCTTTTCGTATAAGAAAACTACTAAAGTGAAAACTAGTCTTGGTCACTTTTCATTTATGTTGTCACTGTTGAAGATACTCCTGGGTTGTATCAGTATCAGTCCAGGAGTATATTCAACAAACTGGCCGATTTACTTGATATAAGCATACTGTCGTATGATCTGACTTTTTCTTTTGACTATAGTGAGCAAATGGACAAAATCTCTGTCTGTCTGTCTGTTTGTATGTTTGTCTGTCTGTCGTTCTGACTCTCTGTCTGTCTGTTTATCTGTCTGTCTATCTGTCTGTCTCTCCTTCTCTCTATATCTCTTTCTTGTGTATTATAATTAGTTGTGGAACACTTGTAAATTCATTATATTGTAGGGGGAGGGTCGATTTCTAAGTTGTTATAACTTGTGACCCAACCCCATTTCCATGTAAATTTGAGGGAAAATAAATATGTTTAAACTAAACTATATCAAAAAATATAAATCTAATTTCAAGGCCTTCGTCTAAAGCATTGCATATTTTATTATAAAGGAATGTTACTTGGTTAACTGTAGAGTCGCCAGGCAAAAACCCTGATTGATACGGTGTAAAAAAACTATTTTCATTTAAATAATTAAAAATATGTTTATAAAGTATCCTTTCAAAAACCTTTTCCATGGTATTAAGAAGAGAGATCGGTCTATAGTTGGACGGCAGGGAAGGATCACCATTCTTAAAAACTGGACAGACATTAGACATCTTCCATGAAAGGGGTAGTTTACAAGTCTCCAAGCTGAAGTTAAAGAACTGACATAAGGGATTAGCCAACTGGTTCGCTGACTCGCGTAAAATGATGTTACTGATACCGTCAGGTCCTGGAGCTTTTCCAACATTTAGATTTATAAGCACGTTCCTGACTTCCAAAGAATCGATGAATACTGAAGTTAAAGAATACTGATCATTTCCTAAGAGTTCAGTTGGTAAGGCATGATCGTTTTCATTTAGTCTAGTTTGAGTAACAAAGAATGAATTGAGTAAACTTGCTTTGGCATTAACATCAGTGACCATTGTATCGTTGTCAGTATCATAGAGTGGTGGTAAGCATTCAGAAGAAGAAGGTTTGATAAAACTTTTAAGCACTTTCCACCAATCGCGTGATGATAATGAACCATTACATAATTTATTTGACAAACGATCAATATAATCATGTTTACTTTTGCGTATTAAGTCAATTACTTCGTTTCTGACCTTTTTAAATTTAAGCCATTTACTTGGATTATTTGACTTTCTTGCTTTTTTATATAACCGCTTGCGTTGTCTGATTTTACGTTTTATCAAACTAGTAATCCAGGGAGGTTCATGAGCTTTTACATTAACTGTTTTATGTGGAATAGTATTGTCTCTTCCCCTTTTAATAACATCAGTTATATTTTGAGCATAAATGTTAATGTCATTCGATTTAAGTTCATCCCAATTGATATTGTTGAAATAATTTCTTAATGCATTATAGTCCCCAAGATCATATTTCCAAATAATGCGTCTATACGAGTTATGTTTTGGTTTTAGAAAATTTAAAACACTGAATATGGGACAATGATAGCGGATACTATTTTCTAGAACAGGTATGCCAACACCAGAAATTATTATGGATTCTTTGTTTGTGACAAACATAAGATCAATCAAAGAATGTGAACATTCTGTAAAATGTGTTGGTTCCTCAATAAGCTGAGACATGTTATACTGATTACAGAGTACGTTAATCTTTCTATATGATGCAGCATTAAGATAGTTTAAGTTAAAGTCACCAGTAATAACTACATCAGTAATATTTGAGTCGATAGCGAGACTAATTGAATCTTCTAGTAGGGAAGTGTAGTGCAAGTTGGAATTTGGTGGTCGATAAAATGTTCCATGTAAGATATTTTTATTATTACACAATTTTATTTGGATCCAAATACATTCAACTTCTTTCATTTCTAGATCATTTCTTCGGACATAAGATAGTGAATCTTTGACATAGACAAGAACACCTCCATATGGATTCGAAATTCGATCTTTCCTTTCTGGTGGGTAAAAAGATTTAAAAAGTAATTCGCTGGAAGGAAACGTTTCCTCTAACCACGTCTCAGTAAAGGAAATAATATCAAATTGAGAAAATTCAGCGAATAATAGATCAATTTTATGCCTGATACTTTGAACATTATAGTGAACAACTGATAAATGGTTTGGGAGGTTAAGAAAATTATATATGTCGTTGGAGTATGTAGACATTGACGAGGTATCGGGACTTTCTTCGTATTCGGTGGGACCAGGGTTGGGATGCACATCTCCTGATAGGATTATAACAAATATCATCCCAATAACTATACTTAAAGTTAATGTAAAAAAAGATAATAAGGAAAAGTAGGTAAATACTATATTAGACTGGTGATTTTTACCGGCTTTAAATTTACGTTTTTGGTTGGAAGTTATTGAGAATCTATTTTTCCTAGACACTAAGTACAATGAGAATGAAAAAGAATTTGAACCTTTCAGGAAGCATAAAAATAATAATATTAAAAGGAAACGAAAGCGGAATTTCATAATCATGTTATATTTTGGCTCTATTTCAAAGAACATTTTCAAACCTTTTGCCATTTATACAGGAACCACAATAAAAGATGGCCTTTGAAATAGAGCCAAGTAACATTTGAATAAATCTGCAACCAGAGATCATTAAAAAATATACATCCAAGATTGTCAAAAAGGTCCATAAGAGAATAGAGAGAGAAAGAAGAAAAGAGACATTTGGTGAATAGTATTATCATACAAACAAATACAACATTTTTGACAACATTCATTTTTGAGTAAAGATCAGTCATTTGTGGTGCGAGGTTAAAATGAAAAACCCGGTTGCTAAATATCTTTATAAGGAAAAAAAACAGAAAGGAGAATCTTAATGACTATGTAGCTGCTCTAAATACCCTAATTTATCAAAGGATATCAATGCACGACATCTGCTTTAGAATATCAAGCTTTACAAATCTGTATTGTCTCACATATATATATATAGAAACCATTAACACAAGACCAATGACATGAAGATAATGAAATATTACTGCCAAGATTTCATGAAGTTATATTAAACATTATGTATAATTTGTGGTTTGGGGGGATCGGCATCAGACATCACGTAATGTAATGTCTGATACCGACCCACACAAGTCACTATCTTAATAACTATACTGTTTATTCAAGTTTTGAAATTTCAGATTTGTGATTTGGGGGGGATCGGCATCAGACATCACGTAATGTAATGTCTGATACCGACCCACACAAATCACTATCTTAATAACGGTACTATTTATTCAAGGTTTGAAATTTCAAGAGCGGCTTTGACATAAGACCAAAGATATGACGATAGTGAAATATTACTGCAAATATTTTGTTAAATAAGATCACAATCTGTAATGCATTCCTGCACAATTGATATTGTGCGGGAATTTGATTTGAGAGGACCAAAATCAAACAGCACACCACGCGCTGCAGATGACAAGTGTAAAATTGTTTCGAACTAGCTTAACTCTTTACCAAACAACAAAATTGTAGGTTTGTCCAAATTAAAAGCATTTGCAGACGATAAAATAAATATGGCTCAAAAATTGAAATTTGTTTTGGGAAGGGTAGAAAACATTGTGGGAAAAGGAGAAAATGCTGGTTACCAGCATTTTCTCCCTTTTCCATCATGTCCTCAAATGCTTCCTTTCTCGGGGTCATTAAAAGTCGGGATTGTGTGGCAAAGGGTTAATTTTACAACAGGATAGAAAAAAAAAAACAGGATTGGAAAAAAAAAAAAACACACACACACACAAAAGAAACAAAACATTGTGTGAAAAGGAGAAAACGCTGGGTATCAGCATTTTCTCCCTTTCCTACATTGTTTACAAGGCCTTTGACCTCCGGGTTGCCAAAACATGGGATTGACTGGCAAGGGGTTGATAGACATATAAACAATAAAATCAGTCATAGACCACATCAAACACAAAGAGATACAAGCAGTATAAGATCACAAACTATATAAACACAAGAAACATTTTTTGGAAATGTGATTTTGGAGGACCAGGATCAAACAGCACACAATGTGCTGTCCGATCCAGGCTCGCCCTCATCACCACCCATTCATTTAATAAACATGGCATGTTTAAAAAAATACAAAAAAAAAATAAATATTGGTAAACAACCCATTAAACACAAAAGCAGTACAAACATGTAAGGTAACAAACTATATCAACACAAGAAAGAGACATTTTTTTACTTGTCATTTGGGAAGACTAGGATCAAACAGCACACAACGTGTTGTCCGTTCCAGGTTCACCCCTATCACCAACAAAATAAGATCACAAACTACATGTACATCAACACACAAAATTAACACGCATGGAGATGTGATTTGATTTTGGAAGACCAGGATCAGACAGCGCAAAATGCGTTGTCCGATCCAGATCCACCCACATCACTACCCGTTGGCTCAATGAACTTGACTTGCAAACATTGTATGTTCTTGGGAGATTTGGGAGGACCAGGATCAAACAGCACACAACACGCTGTCCGATCGAGACTCACCCCTATCACCATCCGTCCACCCAATAAACATGGCATGTTCAAAATAACAATAGATACTGATCACCAACCCATTAATCACAAAACAGTACAAAACAATGTAAGATCACAAACTATATCAACACAAGAAAGAGACCTTTTTATGTCATTTGGGAGGACTAGGATCAAACAAACTAAATGTACATCAACACATAAGATTAACACGCATGGAGATGTGATTTTGAGGGATCAGGATCAGACAGCGCAAAATGCGTTGTCTGATCCAGATCCATCCACATCACTACCCGTAGGCTCAATGAACACGACTTGCAAGCATTGTATGTTCTTGCACCATATAACTCAGCAAGACATTTATTCAACTCCCATCACACTGGAAAATTTTTGACTGGTCCAAATTGAAAGCTTTTGCAGACGACAAAATAGGGTGAATAAAAAGTAGAAATATGTTCTGAAAAGGGTAGAAAACACTGAGGGAAAGGAACAAAAAGCTGGTTACCACCATTTTCTCCTAGGTTTATCAAAAGCAGGGACTGCATAATAATGGATTAACTCTTTACCAAACAACACAATATCAGACTTCTGATTTTTAAAGGCAATCACAAACTTGATCAATATCAAATAAAAGACATACTTCTTTGCAAAAATATTTTTGTTGTAGCTCCAATAGTTTTAAAATTTGGCTCAATTTCTTCAAAGCCTGCAGTGCCTGCATTACTAAGAAAGAGACCCTTTTGGAAATGTGACTCGGGTGAACCAGGATCGGACAGCACACTACATGCTGTCCGATCCAGACTCATCCCATCACAAACTATTCATTCAATAAACATGACATGTTCAAAAAAATACAAACAAATATAAACAAATATCGATCACTGACCCTTTAAACACAAAAAGTACAAACAATATAAAATCACAAACTATATCAACACAAGAAATAAACCTGTTTGGAAATGCGATTTGGGAGGGGCTAGGATCAAAAGGCAATCAATGAGCCGTCCGATCCAGGCTCACCCCTATTACTACCCGTCCAATTAATGAACATGAACATGAAAATAACATGTTCAAAAAGACAAATAAATATCGATCAGTGACCCATTAACTCTTTACCACATGACAAAATTTTAGACTGGTTTGAATTCAAAGCATTTGCAAACGACAAAATAAAGGTGACTGAAAAATTGAAATTTGTTTTGGGAAGAGTAGAAAACACTTTGGGAAAAGGAGAAAACGCTTGTTGCCAACATTTTCTCCTTTTCCCACAGTGCCTTTGAAAGGCCTCTTTCTCAGGGGCGTAAAAAGTAGGGATTGTGTGGTAAACACAAAAATGCAAGAAATATTAGATCACGAACTACATGTATGTCAACACATGAAATTAACCTGCATAGAGATGTGATTTTGGAGAAACAGAATCAGACTACGCACAATGCGTTGTCCGATTCAGATCCATCCATACAACTGCCCGTTGACTTAACAAACATGTACGTACACATTATATGTTCTTGAACCATATAACTCAATAAGGCATATATTTAACCCTTTACCAACCAACAAAATATCAACCTTGTGAATTTAAGAGGATTTTGTGAATTTAAAAGGATTTTGCAGACTAGATACATGCAAATGTGACATAACAATTGTGTCTGTAGAATAGGACATGTTTGGAAAACCGAGAAAATGCCAGCTACTGGCACCTTCTCAGTTCCCCAACATTTCCTCCATTTTATTTTCTGGGCTGTTAGCAACAGGGAAATATGGATTGTGCTGGAAAAGCCTATGGGCTTGAGATATCCAATTGAGATGTTATATCTTTTAACTGGAACAAACGAACTGGGTTGTTGTTTTCATGTTTCTTTGCAAAAACATTTCCGTTGTGGCTCCAATAACTGAAGATTTTGCCCGATTTCTTCAAAGCCTGCAGCGCCTTCATTATAGAGTAATTGGTACGTGTAAGGTCTTCACTAACAAAAATATGATCTGGGTTACCACGAAGGTTGGCTTTAGATGAGAATACCTTACGTTTAGTATGGTAATTGTGAAATTTTATCAATATCTGGCACCGTCCATCTGATTTCAGGCGATTAACTGGGTGGCATCGTTCAACATCAGACACAGAGATTGAGTCTTCATTTTTTAGAATTTTAGTGTTAATAAAATCAGTCATTTGGTCAATCAAATTTGACTCACCAGTTTTCACATCTAATTTCATATTGGTGAAACGAAGCGAATTTCGGCGCCCATACTGCTCAATACTGTTTGTTGATGACTTCAAAGAGTCCAGCTCAGACGACAGTGTCTTTACTTTGTTGACAAGATCATCCACAACCTTGTTATTTTCTGCTAGCCTACAAGTTTGATCCTCTAATCTTGACTTTAGATCTGAGATAGTGTTGAGTTGTTTTTCTGCTATCACTTGCAACTTTGAGTTAGATTCAATAATTTGGTTTATCACCTCTGACTGGAATTTCTCAACAGCTTTATTAGCAGCGATGTCAATGGAAGACTGAATAGTAGGCGCAAGAATTGATTGAATAAGTGGAGTGAAGGCACTAATGAAGGCTGGATCACTCATTGCTCCAAGTAGCGACTCACCTATGGACTGGGTGTTCTTGCTCCTCCGTGTTGGGGTTGGGCGTTTCACAGCAGTCTTGAAAAGTGGCGATGCCTTGCGTTTAGCACCATCCGGAAACTGATTTCTCAAACAACTTTGGCTTTGGCTATCTTGACTATCTTGGCTAAGTTGAGATAAAAATACAGCGTTTGCATCATCACTGTTAGCAGAATCAACAGGATTTAAGTCCACACAAGATACACTGGAAGATACATTGGAAGCCATTATGTACGTCTTGTAAGTTTTAATCGCTAACCTTCTCGAATAAGTACAGACAAATGTGTTCTTTGTACACGCTATACTTGATAAAGTAACTATATCAGCAGATAAGACGTCCCGCACGTGGTAAACCGTGATAAATAGCTGATGTGAACAAAAGTACCCTACACACAAAGAAATACAGTATAAATACAATGTAAACACGAAGGGTGGGGTACGCGTCATCTGCACAAACAAGTCTACAACACCTCAAACCTTCTCGCTGCAACCAAAGTATCTAAAGTTCCAATTCAGAATAACCAGATATTAATAGACATCTAAACTCAAAAGTTCTCCACGTATACAGACATAATATGAACAGCAATCAAGTTTTTCATCAGAACCACACCTAGACAACTCACACATCCGCCATGTTGGATTAGTTCTTCATTCAGTACACGATGCGGTCGTGTCCGGTCTGAAGAATCGGACTCTTACGTACACGTGTAAATGGATTGGGCCAAAACGCAGACTGTTATGTGAACCGGCACGGCGTAGACATTGGAGTACACGGCAACAGTCATTTATACAGGGTGTTACAGAACAAATGCACAAGCGTAGCTGGTATCCTTTTTATACCTCCGAAGGCTCGTATTACCTTATACTGTACACCCGGCCGTCCGTCCGTTTGTAATTTCTTGTGTGCGCAACTCCTCCTACAGTTTCCATCGGAATTAGATCAATTTGAAATTTGCCACAATGGTATCCAGTCGTTTCGGCTCCCGGTCATTTCTACTCCCAGTCAGTTCGACACTTTATGGTCGTTTCGACCCATTTTTTGGCCAATTCGACCCACAGTTTTGTTTTTTTTTTTCAACAAATGGTCGTTTCGACCCTGTTCTTTTTCCCCGTCCCGAACATTGAGCAAAAACATATGTGTTTTTGTTTGCACATTATGTTGTAAATATTTCGATATTATTATTCTTTTGTGTTTATAATGAAAAATACCTCGATGTTTATGTTTACTTTTTTTGTTCTACTATTGCAGATACATACATGGATCCGTGGTGAAAAGATAAACCGACTACCTTAGTTACTGTTGCCAAGGTCTCACAAACAAACGTATTCAATACATATACAGTATAGCAGATAGGCTACTTAAATCGTGCTGTCATGACTGTTTCTCTCAATAAAATTCCGGAAAAAAGATTTTTAATCATATATTTCTATCGATGATAAATTCTCAGTAAGCAATTTAAAGAAGCTTAACTAATTAACACAAGGAGATGTATTAAAAGGGCGAATTACGGGGGCGACGTACAATGTAACAGATTTACATCTTTAAACAAAAATTTGAATTCCAATTGGAACCAAATAAAAAACATCAACAAATCTCCGTTTTGCCTCAGAATAATAGAATTAACGATACTTATTGCTTTCGTTGGGCTAGTAAAGTCATCTCAGCATCATACCAAATTTAATAACACTGAATTACAAACCTTTTGAAAAGTTTATAGAATGTCTGAATGTACAGAGAGGTTTAAGTTAATGAAAAATTTTAATATCAGGTTAAGGGGAAAAGGGTTTCTGATAGATTATAAAATGCGTTAAGTGTGTTGTCAATTAAGAAAATTGTTAATATCATCGACGGTAGTACATGATATACTGATGACAACGGGTGGTCAAGTTGATTAGAGCGGCAAATTGCTTTGCAATCAAACACACTTCCTATCAAATTAACAGTTTACCAACACACCCTTTGTGCTAATGTGCAGATGTGCTAATCCATTTAAACTCGTCATCAAATGACAACATTTTTAGAGCAATCAAAACTCAAATATTTGCAGGCAACAAAATAAATGATTCAAAACTTGAAATTTGTTTTTGAAAGAGCGCAAAACACAGTGAGAAAAGGATAAAATGAATGTTATAAACATTTTCTCCTTTCTCCGCAATGCTTTTAAAAGCTTTCTACGGGTCGTTAAAACCCATTATGTGGTAAACGGTTAAAACAGATAAGTCAAGAGAAAAATTTCCAAGTTCCACCAGATCAGAATTTAGACTTTTTTTTGAAATTGAAATATACTCCTGGTGAGGAAGAAGTACACGTCAAAGTGCTTATTGTAATCAACAGTACTTTAAATCCAAGACTAGTCATCCTGTAATTTGCAATCTGATCTATATCTACACATCAGAGATCGTATATATGATCCCAGTACGCATTCAGCATGTTCTTCATGCACCATGGGTTAAGATTAATGTCAAATTGAAACATTGGTGACAAGTTACGCGGCCACTTTTTGGATGTGCATAGGTTATTGAACAAGATTAGAAATTCGAGTAAAAGTATTTTCTTTTTATTTTATATAATACTTCATATAGGTCTATTTTTACCTTTGTTTCCCAGTTTTCTCTTTCAGAGGGGAAAAATTATAGAATACTTCAATTTAATCCATTATCCAGCGCTGATCAGCTCAATGCATAAGTTCAAATTTTCAATAATCATCACAATTTAAACTTGTCTATAGCCTCTGCGTGATCTCGGTACACGTTCGCAAAGCACATTTTTTAAGCTTTTTTTTTTTTAATTTTTTAAATTCAAACGTTAAAAACACAAGATAAATAAAACTGAATTGCATTCTTTCAACGTATACAGTCATTTATTTGTGAGCCGAAATAGCAGAAACCAAGGTAGGACATCGGGTAGAATAAATGCGATGTCCTGATTGGTCAAATATCGATTTCCACGGATCCATGTATTATCATCTTGATACACACAGTGGTGGAATTGTATTTGCGAATATTGGTAATTGAAGCAGATAGAAATGTGTTATTATGTGTTCTATGAACAGAATCTCTATCTACTTTTCTCTGTTTTTTCACGTTGCTTGAATAAATGCTAATTATGAAACAAAATGTTTGTTAATTGGATTTAATTGTTTCTTTTGATTTGTTTGAATTTGATAATTGTATTTCGCAAATTATACCCACTGATAGATTGTTTGCTTCAAATTGTATGCCGTTGTCAACAGTTTGTTTTAAAAAATGTAATTTATTTGAAAACAGATAAAAAGTATTGGTAATTAGTTTGAGTACATGTATTCAAAGAGTTATCTAGATAGGGTTATCCCAAAAAAGTATTTAAAGCAGATGGAATTGTAATTCAGCTACATACATGTATACTATATGTGCTGTTGGAAATAATTATATAGACTACTTAAATTTGCAGTGACAAGAATATGTGAATAGTTGTGACGCAGGTCGATCAAATTCAAGTTCCTGCCAATAGAGTAATTTCAGACCCTCAGGGGCCTCCAGTTGGATAAATGGACTGAGGGGTGGGGATGTATGAATTTATGGTATTTAACACTGTCTTTACCATAGTTTCAATTACACTAGTAATTTTACGAGTAACTCGAATTTTTTCTGCAGAAGTTTTCAGTTTAGAAGAGAGCAGAATATATCGTTTGGAAGAGTGCCACTGCCAGCTAAAATTTGCCGGGCATTGTCAAATAAACATATCTGCAGAGATTTGTTGTTGTACGGATTATGATAGAATATATCTGAGGGGAAAAAATCCTTTTCGCCTGTTTCTATAATTTGCCTATTTCCATATCATCTTCAACGTTTGTACTAGATTACCTTTGAAAGCTGAGTAGTGGTAAAATGACTAACACATCACCCACCACGCCACTCTCAGGACTATCAGTCCTTTGATTTTGATAGCTTGGAAGTTATGGCCCGCACAGAAATTCAAAGTGAAGAGTTGGCTATTTCAGAAGTCAAGCGTAGATAATTTCAGAATACAAATAGCGATCCAAATTTTGGGTGTCACATGCCCAACTAGACATCATGGAGATTCATTGTGGCAAGTTTTAAGTAGATCTCATTCCCATGGAAATTGTAGGAGGAGTTGCGCACACAAATAATTGCCAACGTACGGACGGACGACTGGGTGTATAACATAATACGACCCTTCAGGCATGACACCCTGTATAAATGATTATTGCTCCACTGAGACGGTCTACGCCGTGCCGGTTCACATACCAGTCTGGTTTTGGTCCAACCCATTAACACAGTGTACGCAAGATCCCGTTTCTTCAGTGCAGACACGACCGCATCGTGTACTGAATGAAGAAATCGGAATTGCGCGCACGTAAGTCGTGCCGACAAGACGATATTTCATCAGTCCGGGTACGACAGTCGGGCACCCAAGAAGTTTTCCTTCATTGAGTACACGACAATCGGGCACCCAAGAAGTTTTCCTTCATTGAGTACACGACAGTCGTCCTCGCAGTATGAATTTTCTTCAGTGCGTACACGACAGTCGGGTAAATAGTCACTTTGTGTTATAAATCGTATCTGCATGAGAGAGCTTCTAGGGTCGTTTTCAACCAACCCCTCTAGGTAGAATTTCTTTTATTCTAGTTCAGCCAACTAGAAAGCATTCTAGTTTTGACTTTTCTTTTTTCCTGACAAGTTTTCGAACACATTCAAGTTGGCACGAAGAGATTAACTAATAGTCAATACTAGCTAAGATTATCTGTCGCATGATTTATCAAGTAGTGTTGTATATTTTAAAAGAACTTAGTGTACATATAGAACGAGGAATAAGATTAATTGATTGAGTGTTTTTTTATGTCGCTCTGAATACCAACTTCCATCTTATTACGGCGACAGGTCATAATAATTCATATTCATATACCGGTATGTCTCCGGAACCAGGCTGGGGCCGAAAGTTTCTTGACAGAGGAAAATTATGAGTATGTTCAATGAGAAATCTGTACACATGGCACTAAAAGTGGTTTCTGATGTTATAATTTTTAAAACTAAACAAGAAGTATATGTGTTTGTTGAAATCTTTATATTTTTACATACATGCATGTCAATGTTCATCAGAAAAAAAATATATTACTCAAAAAATGTTTATCAGAAGTTCAAGTTGCCTAATATTAGAATAATGACTAGTGCCGGATCTCATTTGTTAAGTACTTTCTTCAGTATCATAGTTGTATAATTACGGAAGCACAAACTTTGCAAACATTTGAAATGCATTGTCAAATCACACGGGACGCAGACAATTCATCAAATCGTACTATTTACACATCATTGCCTGCATTTCCAACCATCTAATGCTATTCGAAGGAAGATTTTGGTATTTAGATATTTGTTAAGTATAGAATAAATCCAAAAGTAGCAGTTTGAACAACATTGTTTCCTAGAATAAGGAAACGGTAAAAGTGATTTACCAAAAAGGACTCTGTGTACATCAATATCTGTTTGATATACATAATCAAGGTATATATGGAGGGTAAGTTATTTCCGAACGTCAAAAAATTATGTGTTTGCATAGGGAAAAACATATAAAACTAGTGTGTAAAAAATACTTTTTTAGACTGTGAGTATAAATAATGAACGTTTGTATGATAAAACAAAAGAAAAAATCAATTATACTGAAAGCTATATTTCAAACTTGCACGAGTACGAGTGTATCATTAAGGACAACAGTGGATATTAAACTTATCAGAACGAACTTGATTGCCAGGTCGTTTGTTTACTTGACTTCTTTTTGATATCAACGAAACTCCAGAACAAAAAAAATGTTTTGATATGTACAATAATCAAAATTAGACTTATCAGGTACAGGTACATGATCAAGCAACAGCTATTTGATTAAGATATTCTTTACTAAGCACACTCTGTTTAAGTTACTGATTTAACGATTTACATGTGTTAAGAAAAGAAATTTAACAAGAAAAGAGAAGGTACCGCTTATACTAGCAAAGCTTATCTCTTTTCAGCACACCTACACACGCTAATTGTTAAAAATAATGAACAAAGATAACAAAAGAAAGAACACTAAATACAATATATTCCTCTAAAGCTACATGTATTTATAGTTACTTTGAGTTGGGTTTATATTTTTTCGTAAGCTGCATTTCATTGTCAATATATGGTAAGGTGTAGATAATGACAGGCTATTCACCTATGCTTTGAAAGTATTTCTATTCTTTACAAAGATTTTCAGATAACCTTTTAAGTTTCGCCTCTTCAGTGTTTTTTCTTCTTCTTTTATAATCTTCAATTTTCATCTTTGAAATTCCTCCAGCCCCACGTCGGTCGAAAAAATTATGGTCTGTACAAAAAAAGGACATATGGAACGAAAAGTGCTTAAATGATGTTGGAAACGTAGAGTATGTTATTACCCCACGTTGTACCTCGTTTGTACCTGGGTGAATAAAAGGATTGCTCTGTTCTGTTATGTTCTAGCCGACAAGCTGCATAATTGCGCTTCTTTCGGAAAATAATCAGACATCGATCTCTCATTTTTAATGCATTGAAGTAGATCAGACTTGGAATGTAAATATATATTTTTTAAGTGTGCGCAATGCAGTAGATAGAATTTCACCTGACCAGTTGAAGTCGTGGAAATAGTTTCCGCTCTAGATTTGAGGTCTTTATTGTAATTCTCTTTAGCCTTGATTATACGTATATATTTGGACATATTTTTGTTACGCCATTCATACCTCCAGTGCTAGAGTTAGCGTCTGATATGTATTAGTGGTGCTAGGATCTAAACAGCATTGTTATAAATTGAAATTTCTATTGATAAGTCAAAAGACTTTTCATAACGTGGCACGAGTCCGTCAGATGCTCTAACCTCTTGAAGTAAATTCTATATTTCAAGTGCATTGTTTGTTTTCGCATGATATAGGTGCGTTTTCTGCGTTGTGACCCTGTCACAAATAAAAAATCTTTACGATATGCCTGTGTGGTCGAATCTCCTTTTCCAATCCATCTTACCGCGACCATGGAGCTTCGAGCTTACCATTTAATTTTTTTGTGTATCGGTGTAACGGTTTGTGGGGTGGGGGTGGGCTGAAGCAGCCGACAGGAGATTGCTTATACTTCTTGGATGTAGCTGTATAGGCTGGCTATTGATTGCTAGCAATATTTATTGCTAGTATATAAATATTTTTGTGTGTGTGTGTTATGGTTTGTGGGGACGGGGGTGGGGTTGAAGCAGCATAAGTTGAAGATTGCATAATTCTTGGGTGGAACAGATAACTGTCCCCAAAAGACGATGTTACTTTTTAAATGGTCGCCTCTGGTTACAGAGACGATGAAGACAAAATCAGTCGAAAGTTCCGGACAGATATCAATTTAAATGCTTAACATAAGAGAAAACCGTGCATTTCATCTGTTACTTGAGTTATATACATTCCCCAAAACATTCAAAATGGCCGCCATGCACGATAAATTTTGTCAGCGTTTTTTCCCGAGATTTACATGTTATAAACGACTTCTACAAGCTTTTTAGGTTATAAAAGATTCAATAATTTCTCTTTGGTCATGTTAGTTACTTATATATAATTGCATTTCGCTGCAATATAGATTAAACCGACGAACATAGAATAGCATTATAGCGCTTTATCGTTGCTGCTGGAAAATCTACGATGGACTTGAGACGGTAAGGTGCATAATAAATTTCCAAATATGAAAAAAAAATCACCGTAGCGTCTCATTAATGAGACTAACTTCTTGGGGATAGCTGTATAAGCTGGCCATTGACTAGCTCCTTAATATTTGTTGCCAATGTATAAAAAATAAATGGGATCCGTAAAAATATTCTGATGTATGTTTTGTGGATATTCTTTTACGCGCTCATTTATTACACCAATTTACCATGGTTGCTACAATTTATCGATACCCTGCGGCTGCTTATTCATACCTAAGCAAAGAAGTAGGAAAGGTGATAACCCATTTTCTCCCACAAAACAATTTATTTCTTCTGTGTATTATAATTTTACTATATAAATCATAATGTTCAGCCTAAGGATATTACCAGACACATCCTACCTTGCAGTCACAGCTTCTTTCCAATCACATGGTAACATACTGTTTTTTTCGTGATTGATAACCTCTATCTTCTGTTTCGTCTGTTTTTAAAGGAATAAATAAAAGTTTTTTCAATGATAATGTCCCTATTTTCCTGCATGATAGCAAAAATCAGATGGAGATTTCTTCGACAATGTTCCTTTCCTTTATATATATATATATATATATATATATATATATATATATATATATATATATTGCAGTCTATGCTTATACATGCCTAATGGCATAACTTCAATGGAAAAGTCTTCCAAGTCAATGCAGACATGAACTGTGATGTCAAAAATGTGATCCATGTTATCACGTGCAACGGGTGTGGAGAATATTACATTGGCCAAATAGGTGACAAACTAAGAACTCGCAGAACAATATACGCACAACAAATACGAGACCCAACAACTAAAAAAATTCCCCTAAGCCAACATTAAGACTTATGTAGCAAAGACAACTTAAAATTTAAAATATTTCCATTCTATAAAGTAAATTCCGAAAATATTTCAGTCAGGTTAGCAAAAGAGACATATTTTATTAACTGCTTTAAACCCAAATTAAACCGTCTTCGTTGAGACGTTTAATTATCTCCCCTGAATCCTCGTCGATAACGTTGCTAACGTTATGTAATTATCTCCCTTCCGATTACATGACGTTACTCCATAGTGACCACTGATGAGGCGTTAGCCGAAACATGTTTGGTTGTATATACAGTTTATTAAACTAATACATAAAAAGGCGTGTGACGTTTTATTAAATCCGTTTATCCACTTAACCTTGTGTCGGACCGGCATTTGCCGATTTTTTTTTTTATTTTTTGTTTCCGTCTATATATATAGATATCCAAATGACTGGTATTTCTTAACTTGCTAAATAAGTCAAAAGAAATCCTCAACCTGATGGTAAAAACCAAAATGTTGCCGTTTCCAAGTTAATATCTGGGGAAATTATCGCCTTATCGGACAGTGTGGATACATGATCAACACCTACAGTGCAACCTGATCTTGATCTACACTATCTGCTAAAGGTTTTTGAGTCAGACTTGGCAGGAAATGATGTATCATTGTTCTTCGATTTTTATGTGGAGAAACAGCCGATACACTATTTTCATGAAAAAATCTGTTATGAATTTATTTTCAGAAAGGGCTTATGGGCTACATAGCTATGAACTATCTTCATATGGTCATATTTTCTTTAATTTCTTTGTTTAGGTGATCGCTGCTTTTCGCATAACTTTGACCAAAGTCGTTAAATAGAAATCATGCGATTTTTAACATGACGTTGTTTCACTATAAAATTGCAAACTGTTTCATTCAAAACTACGAAAGACCTAGGGTCTCTTCATATTGCTTACTTGTAATACTTTTTGTTCATTAACCCACTGGAAATGGCGGTAAAGTGTATGATTTTTTAACAGCACAAACGGGGACCTGCATTGACAAAGTGTATAAATTTTTTACAGCACAAACGGGGACCTGCATTTCAGCTGATACACACAAACTCGCATCATATCAGAATATGTGTATAATGTGTGTTTGCTGCAAACAGTCCAATCGGGGACCGCGTCAGATTACTAATTAAAATTGACAGGTTGATAATGAGAGGGTCTGGAATGCGAATTTGAACTAAACGGAGACGTCCCCGTTTGGTAGGTGGTCCCCGGTCCCCCGTTGGTTGGTGTGTATTCTTACAAAGTTCCCCGTTTGGAAGGTTTTACACACCCACACACCCACACACATATATATAATAAACAGAAATGACACTACAAATAGTTTTTTAACGTGCCAACTGGTTTCGATTTCGCTCATCAGGGCAACGCTTTAATGAAACATCGTAACTAACGTCATTTTGACGTCATAGAACAACGGTTAAATACAGTTCAATTTTGGACGAAAAATGTTTATGATATATTTTTCCTTTGTCAGTCCAGCTGAAACGTCGGGTGATTTGCATTTAAAAAATGGAAAAATTGAAAATTTTGGATCTGTTTTACAACAACTGTCTAAATGAGAACTCAATGGTGTTTGTCTTGTTGAAGGGTCCCTAAGTTTTTTGAGTTAGGACATGGACAATGGGAATTTATTTTTCATAGGGGTGTTATGGTTAACAAGGAATCTTTCTACTTCGCTTTTAACTCGCTTTTTAATTCATTCGTAAACTACGAACATATATACAATACGATACTATTTTTGCTCTGTTAATACTTACAGCATAAAAAAAAAAATCCGCCCAAGTATTACTTTTATTTTCGGTATTCGTGAGAAATGGACTCATCCAAATAAATGCCTTGATTTCATTGGTCAAGGTTGTACTGGTTTCCAGTCATTTCGTAATTAGTTAATTTCGTACCTAGGTCATTTCGTACGATTTTGATCATTTCGTACCTACTTATACTTTCTATTTAAGTAATTGGTGACTCTTAATGAAGGGATAGGGTCTACGTACGCATGCGCAGTAAATCTAGATAAACCGCGACATTTTTTAAATGGATTGATGATCAAAATAAACCTGTGTTGAGTCGTTTATAGACCGTCAAAATTTTTCCAATAGACTATGAACCTTCTGAATGGATAGAAAAGTAGAACAAAGACTAAAATAATGTATTTACACACAATGCATGAACACTTGATAAAACAGGAGGACCGTGATGATCCTATATCGCTCACCTGATTACTAAGCAGTAAAGGTCTACAATGAAGATAAATACCAAATATTTAGGTTCAAGGCCAAATGATTATGAAACAAGAGTGGCAAATTGTCGCAGCATATGCCCATCCCACCGGCAGTTATAAAAAGGAGGTATAATAGTTGCAAAGGGCAGGCAATACAACAAACATGTTCACCAAGTCTCAAGTTAATTTGACATGAGACTTCAAAGTCCCACTCTGGACAAGAAAGAAATACTGTAAAAATAAATATAAAAGTGGAAATACTCAAAATCCGTGCTAGGTAGAGTTACTGTTCTTGCACATAGTACTCATTAATATTGCAACAAACATGCATACCAAGTATGAAGTCGTTATGACTTGAGATGACAAAGTTATATTCCAGACAAGCACGAAATGCAGTCTTCATGTGAGATTTTAAGACATACATTCTGACCAATTTTCAAGTCAGCTGAGCAAGAAAATGTGGCCTCTACAGAGCCCACAAGGTATTTCTTTGATTTAACATAGTGACAAGTTTATTACCCAAGGTAACTAAATTTGGACGTCACTGAACATGTTGTGCTGGAGAGGGCTAACAAACTTAGAACAGGTTTACTACATACCAAATATCAAATCTCTCCGAAGACTTTTAAAGTTTTCCTTTTTTGGTTCTTATGTTTAGAACTTGTGACCCCCGGGGCGGGGCCAGTTTTGATCCCTGGGGTATCTTATGAACAAGGATTTACTAGGAGATGCTTCATACAAAATATCAAAGCTCTAAGCCTTCCAGTTTCAGAGAAGAATTTAAAACTTTTCCTTCTTGTTCCTATGTTCAAAATTGTGATCTCCGGGGTGGGGCCAGTTTTTGCCCCTGGGGCATTATAAGAACAAACTTGGTAGAGGTCCACTAGGAGATGCTACGTACCAAATATCAAAGCTCTTGTCCTTCCAGTTTCAGAGAAGAAGATTTTTAAAGTTTTCCTTCTTTGTTCCTATGTTTCGAACTTGTGACCCACGGGGCAGGGCAAGTTTTGACCCCTGGGACATCACATGGACAAACATTGTAGAAGTTTTCCTTTTTTGTTCCTATGTTTAGAACTTGTGACCCCTGGGGCGGGCCCAGTTTTGATCCCTGGGGTATCTTATGAACAAATTTGGAAGAGGTTTACTAGGAGATGCTTAATACAAAATTTCAAAGCTCTAAGCCTTCCAGTTTCAGAGAAGAAGAATTTAAAATTTTCCTTCTTTAATCCTATGTTCAAACTTGTGACCCCCGGATCGGGGCCAGTTTTGACCCCTGGGGCATCATATGAATAAACTTGGTAGAGGTCCACTAGGAGATGCTACGTACCAAATATCAAAGCTCTTGTCCTTCCAGTTTCAGAGAAGAAGATTTTTAAAGTTTTCCTTCTTTGTTCCTATGTTTCGAACTTGTGACCCACGGGGCAGGGCAAGTTTTGACCCCTGGGACATCACATGAACAAACATTGTAGAAGTTTTCCTTTTTTGTTCCTATGTTTAGAACTTGTGACCCCTGGGGCGGGCCCAGTTTTGATCCCTGGGGTATCTTATGAACAAATTTGGAAGAGGTTTACTAGGAGATGCTTAATACAAAATTTCAAAGCTCTAAGCCTTCCAGTTTCAGAGAAGAAGAATTTAAAATTTTCCTTCTTTAATCCTATGTTCAAACTTGTGACCCCCGGATCGGGGCCAGTTTTGACCCCTGGGGCATCATATGAATAAACTTGGTAGAGGTCCACTAGGAGATGCTACGTACCAAATATCAAAACTCTTGTCCTTCCAGTTTCAGAGAAGAAGATTTTTAAAGTTTTCCTTCTTTGTTCCTATGTTTCGAACTTTTGACCCAAGGGGCAAGGCAAGTTTTGACCCCTGGGACATCACATGAACAAACATTGTAGAAGTCCACCAGGAAATTCTACTCACCAAATACCAAAGATCTACATCTTCTAGTTTTAGAGAAGAAGAATTTTAAAGTTTTCCTTCTTTATTTCTATGTTTCAAACTTGTGACCCCCGGGGCGGGGCCAGTTTTGACATCATACAAAGAAATTTGGGACATCATACAAAGAAATTTGGTAGAGGTGCACTAGGAGATGCTACATACCAAATATCAAAGCCCTGTCCTTCTAGTTTCAGAGAAGAAGAATTTTAAAGTTTTCCTTCTTTGTTCCTATATTTCAAACTTGTGACCCCCGGATCGGGGCCAGTTTTGACCCCAGGGGCATCATGTGTACAGTCCTAGGTCTACTAGGAGATGCTACATATCAAATATCAAAGCTCTACGCCTTCTAGTTTTAGAGTAGAAGATTTTCAAAGATTTTGCAATTTTTTTGGTTGCCATGGTGACCAGAAATATGAATGGAATTTAATCTCTTGAACACCTTTGGTAGAACTTTACCCAAGGAACATCGCTGCCAACTTTCATCAAGACTGACCCAGTGGTTTAGGAGGAGAAGATGTTTAAAGAAATTGTGGAAGACGCACGACGGACGACGGACATTGGGCAATCACAAAAGCTTACCATGAGCAGTTTGTGCTCAGGTGACCTAAAAAAAGTGGAATGTTTAAGAACTAGATCGAAGGTATATTTAGACAAAGCATCCCTTTAGAACAAAAGACAATATTTAAGGTATCCATCCAGAATGACCTTAACTTCGCTCAATGTTTCCAAATAAAGATCGGCATTGATTACAAGAGCTATAAGCTTTGCAAACATTCCGATCATTCAGCAGAGAAAACTCGAACTAGGCAGACTACAAACGTTAGAGCACTGTCCTACTGAACCCTTACTAAATTGAAAGGTCCATCTAAACTCATCTATACTCGTTTTCAGCTAGTTTGTAATCCAATTCATTCTTATTTTTTAAGATATAATAGTTCTTGTAACAGCATACCAAATGTTTCCAGACTGCAAATATGACAACAGATACAAAATGCATTTTATGTTTAGAGTCCTTAATGGTGGGTATTTAGATTTTTCACATCTCATCACATTAAGAAATATATATATCACTGAAATATATATGAAAACAAAAATACAAATTATCAATAACTAAGATCATAAAATTACAAAAAAAAAATGGTATTCCCTTAAAAGGCTACGTAGATTTCGCGCAAAAAAAATCATTGTGGGAATATCAAGTGACTGGCACGTGACTAATGACGCTTAAATTCCATAACATAGCAAATTAGCAAACATGTAATCATTTTCCATAATACCTTCTTCCGATGCCATATTTGAAGCTTCGTCTGTGTATTTCCGGTATGTACATGGGCAAGATGCTCATGTAAAATAGAACGTGTTTCCCGTCGTTGTCGACCTAGGCCGTAGTAAATCTCTAATTTCTCTTGTTGTCGGATGTTTTAGATTACTGGGGTTTTATGAATGAAAATTAAAAAGCTTTGGGAGTATAAGGATGATTTTTTCTTATTTTTGTAAAATTTTCGTGCCCAAATCTGAAAGGCCACCTTTAAATTTTATCACTCGTGACGCTTCCGGTTTTAAGGTAATAGACCACTAATACCTCTAGTGCTGAATTGCATAAAGTTTTCCTGATAGTTGATAAATATGGATTTATACAGCTATGATACTTTTGCACATTTTTAACGGACCAGAAATTTCTTTATGCCTATCTTGAAATTATTTCTAGATACGTTTGTCAGTTTTCATAAAAGGGAGGTAATTACTATCTCTCTTTGTAATGAAAAATAGTGGTTTTAGATTTCTAAATGATAATTCTAGAAAAGACAAAAAGGGAAAAGTGGATTGGTTAAAGCAGTACAATAACAATCTTTTTTAATCTTAGCAAATTTTGTGGGATAATATTATTGTGGAAATAGCTGTTTTCTATTTGGGGTCTACTACGCTAACTGAGGACAAATCCTTTCAGTTTTATCGGTAATTTATCTTCGTTTTAGTGTTAAGATAAGAGATTTTTAATGGTCTTTAGGAACTGGAGACAAATATACAACTTGTTTTATCTAGTAGGTCGCTGTACTAAGCCGGATGTATTCTGTTCCCTTCCTAAATCATTAACTCTTTGCCAAACGACAAAATTCTGACTGGTCCAAGTTGATATCACTTGCAGACGACAAAATAATCGTAACTCAAAAATTGAAACTTGTTTCCAGTATGATAGATAATTTAAAAGATTGTGGGAAAGAAACATTGTTTCAATCAGGATAGAAAACAATGTGGAATAAGGAGAAAAATTAATGCTGGTTACCAGAATTTTCTCCTTTTCCAACAATGTTTTCAAAATGCTTCTATCCCAAGGATTTTTTGGCAAAGGGTTAAACACAGTGAAAGTCTAATGTTGAAATCTCTGAAACAAAGAAAAAAACCCGACCCTATTTTGAGGACAACTGAGGAGTTAACCCTGTGGATCGAAGTGCACAATCTCGAGCTGTAAACACCCTAAAACACTTAAAAAAATGTAGAAAAAGGAAGAAATCTGCTAAACTGCATATATCTTTTTCCTACAACATTTTCTATCCTTTCAAAAGCTAAATTAATCCCGTGTTTAAGCCTTTTCGTTAAATCAGGGATCGTATATATTTACCTTTTATCCGCTGATCACATGTACAAGGGGACAATATATAGGAGGTTGGCCTATTTGAACCAACCTCTGCATGATCTAGATATCTATTTTTGGATTTTCAAAAAGAAACAGCGAATGTATTTTCTGAAAATTTGAGAGTCCATTTACGTGGAACTATTCTTTTGCGAATACCTCCGCCAACCTAGGATGATTTTGCACAATACCTCTTTTGAAAGACCATTTTTAAATTCTAATTGCCCATTTTCTTTTTAAATCTAATATCGGAAATCAATATTTAAAAAAATAAATGCAAAGTAATCATACGTGAAGATTTTAATCATCTTGCTCAACACGTTTTGCAACAATAATCAACTTAAATTGATCTCAAAATAGCAACAGAGTTTTCCCTCGACGAATTTCAACGTCTGACAGAAATCTTGCAGGGAAAATAGTCACTGCGCCAGTTAGTGTTTCGCAACACAGACGACAGGAACCAGAGTTGTACAAAATTTACAAGGCATTTTTTTCTTCTTTGTTTATTCTCTAGCAAAGCTGTGAAGTTATTTAGATTCCAGGTAACCTTTATTCTTGTAGGCTTATTTATTTAACGATGAATGATAAAGCGGAAGATTTTAGTTATGAAAAAAAAACAAAAAAAAACGAAATATTAGAATCTACGTCTTTTTTATTAATTCTTTCCGTATCATAGACGATACCTGGTGCTTTTATTAGCAACCACCACCCTTTTTCTGATAGGAGTCTAATCTGTAAAAACTATACATTTTCTGAGAGATCTCATCAATACAAATCAGGAAATATATTCATTAGTTTATATGGGTTGTACTATTTCTTTACGTCAAAAATACCTTGAAAAAAGGCAAGAAATCATGTTACTAAAAACGCAAATTTCAATTTTTCAGGAAAAAATGGCCACACTCCGTAACTATAAGAGTCTGCTTGATATGCAGTTAATGAAGTGTCTACATGGTGGGCAGAACATCAATGATTAATCATAATACTATAGCTTAGCTGTTAGGTGTTTTTATTGTGTCTTTTTCTGATGTGATATCTGTCGGACTGAAACCCATTTTGATACTTAAAAAGAGAAAAAGAGCACACTCTCTACAATATGTAAGGTTTTTGAGCTTAGTTAAAGTCATCTAGATGACATCTAATAGTCTGTAAATTATAAAATGATATTTAATTCAGTTTTGAAAGATTTATTCACACAAAAAATCGCTTTATATGATATATAAAGGCAATAACGTTATCCCACCCACCCATTTTACAATGGGGAAATTATAGGTAAATGGAACTCATTTAAGGAATGAATAGATTTTTTTTGTGTTCCTGGAGGTATGAAAAAAAAAAGAAATAATCACACTGTGTGATTAGTGTGATTAGTTTTTTTTGTTTTTTTTTCATACCTCTATGAAAACAACAAAAAGAAATTCTCTTCATTCCTTATAATTCAATATCACAGACAACAAATATACACTTGAAAATACTAACTGCTTTTTTCATTGAAAATCTAACATTGCGTATTTATATAATGTCCATTTCATTCATAATTCATAGCGCGATAAAACTGCTGGTTTATGACGTAACAATGAGGTATACGTGACGTCACTATAGTATTGAGCATTTGCAGGTTCATTCGGAACACCTCGGTCAATTTTACGAATCAAGCCTCGGATGTATGCCGACAGACTACTTCCGGAAGGAACAACAACACCCCCATAACAAGAAATACAATGACGTCATTATCGCGCAAACATTCAGAAATTCTCGGCCAATCTTTCGATCCAGCCAAACTTTTCAAGTGCGTAATCAATGAAAGTCCTAAATTCAGCCATATATGCTGCTATAGTTAGACTTACGGTCATTCTACAGGTTTGTTATCATTCGAAATGGTTACTAGCTGACATCATTTGGAACATCCCAAGAACTATGTGCTGGGGAGTATCTGTCGAATTACCGCTTCCGGCGATGCATGTCAATTTTTTTAACATATTATTCCGTCGGCATACATCCGAGGCTGGATCGAAAGATTGGCCGAGGTGTTCCGAATGTTGCAGGTTCAGTAGCTTTATTACAAGAAGTTCATTACGCTAGAACTAAGCTGAAAGTAAGATTGTTAGAACCCAGCAAAGTGACAATGAGTTTTTAGCTCTCTCTTTGAATTTGCTGTTGGATATTTTTATCAATATTTAGAGAAAATAAATTCAGAAAGCAAGTTGAACTTCGGACTCGATAAAGATCAGAAAGAAGACCATTATGAAATCTCGTATACATGTTTGTTTACATTACTTTGCAAAAGTAGTCCCGGCACTGCTGAAATTTTGTTTTCATGGAGCTATGAAAAATTCTTTCAGCCAATCAGAACTCGCCATTGTCCATGAAAACAACTAATATTGAATTATTTGAAAATGTATGAACCAGTTATGACGTTGTCTGCGCATATCTTCGAAGATTCTTCGGCATTCTAGACGCCGCCAGGACGCCGCTCTCCAGCATCCGGCCTGCTACCTCCATGCTACCGATAGGCCACTGTGCGATTTCAAAATATCTGCCGGCGGCAGGGCGAATATTGAAAAGCAGATGGAAGGCGACTGGCGGTATTAGTAGGTGGCAGGATGGCGATCTGCCGAGTGCAGACTCCTGGACCCCAGAATATAAATCCGAGGCTATTCACAATAAAAAATTGTCGTCGTGGCGATTCTAACAGCACCATAGCGACTCAGAGACTTGCATATTGCTGGGTTGGGCTTTGGTCTCTTGCGCTTCGATGCTGGTGCTTTGTCCCGCCCCTTGCCTTTAGGGGGCAACTTGTTGGAAGGAAAAAAATTCTTAAGAATTAGATTTATTTATCTTGTGGTTGATAATAATAATGAACACTTTGTAGAGATACGAGAGCAATCTAGCTTTATATATCCCCCGTAAACCAGCCTGCCGCCGCCAGATTATCGGGAGGGCGCCTGGCGGTGGCAGTTCGAACGCCCGATCGCCGGCCGGTATCTGCCAGGTCGCCAGGCGGTGGCAGGTAAATTCTGACGGCTGCCGGCCTGTCGCCTAACTGCCACCGGCCGACACCCTGATGACGCCCCATACCCCTCGAACTTAAGAAACTGCCTGGCGTCGCCCGGAACCCGCCAGGCTGCCTTTAACTGGCAGTTATTTATGACCACTCTCACTGATTTGTAAAAAATCGGCCGGCGGCATGTAATTTTAAGAATCTACCTACATGTATGTCTAAAAATCGGCAGGCGGCAGTTTCACATTGTGACCATAGTGTTAGTCTGCAAATACAAAGTTTTACATTTTCAAATGCATACTTATGCATATTTACTTAGTTAAGTACCATAATTATAAATGTTCAATCATCCTAAAATAAGACTGAAATTGGAAGATTAACTGGCTAAAAACTAGTTCTGTTAGACTGAAAGAAGATTTCTGGTACTACTTTGTACCTTGTTATAAGATAGTAAACGGAATATTTTTTAAACCATTTGAACTTGAATAAATAGAAAATATAGGTACTACTTTGTACCTTGTCTGTCCTCACAGTGAAATAAAAAATTTAGAAAAGTTCTAGTACTGCATTTACCTTGCAATAAACTAGATTGAAAGTTAAAATTGAGGAAATATTTGGAGGTTGCCAATACTTTAAAGTGTAACAATAGATCTAACATAATACCGGTATTCCAGTGGATATTACAATATTACTTATTAATGCAAAGAAATTGATATATCTGACACAAGGATTTGTGTGAGAACTCAAAAAATTATGAATTAGAAAACAATAATGATGCGCAGTACTCTTATGTTATTGGCATACGACATATACATAGATACTGGTGACGAAACAGTGCTTTGAAGTTTGAGTGCGAATCCCTGCTATAAAACGAACGCAACTTTAAGGCCCGTTCACACCGCCCGAACTTTGCTGGAGCGTTCCTTGAACGTTAGGGAGTGGGGCCGAATTTTGACAACGCTCGTCACCGCGCACAAAATGGGAAGAAAATCGAAAACACGGGCATTGGCTTAGCGGTGCACCGCTGAAGCCGGCGTTGCTTTAGCGTTGGTTTAGCGGTAGCGAGCGTTGGTTTAGCGTTGACGGGAGCGTTGGTATAACTGCGTTCTGCGCATGCAGGCTTTGGCTTGGCGGGGATATAAAGTTGGTTTAGCGGCATACCGCTTGTGACTAAGGAGCTGAACGGATCAATTTCAGTATCCACTGTCTGACCTACATAACTCTGTCTCTCTTTCTTCTCTCCCTTCTCCTTCTGTCAACAGCTTGTTGCAATCTGAGGAGGTTCTGATTCTGCTGCTGGACTAGTGCACCAATCATAGCAAGTCTCTCAGCATCCATGGTGATACAGTTTTACTGTAACTTTGAGCAATTTCGATATAGATGAGGTCTGAAACTAACGGCAGCTCAATTCCAAATTAGCTCCTGGTCCATTTCTCCCCGAATTTATATCCAAATTCTGGTCCCATTCCGACACCTCTATACCAACGCCAAACCAAAGTTCATCGCCGCCAATGTCTCGCTGCTTCAATGCCCGACACCGTTCCAGCAACCCCGTTTCCGCTCGTAGAACGCTCACAACCGCTCCACCGAAGTTTGTGCAACGTTTAATCGCCGCCCGAGCAACGCTGGCGAAGCAGCGGTGGTTCAGCGTTCAAGATTTCTGCGTTGGCCTAGCGGACCCAAGCGTCCACGAACTTGCGTCTAGCGGTGCCAAACTTTGAATGGGCGTTGGCTGAGCGGGGATGAACTTTGCCGGGGCGGAAAATTGTCCCCTCCTCACCGCTCGCAATATTTGGTGCAGCTCAAAACTTTTGGGGCGGTAGGAGGGCCCATCGAGAAACAGCAGCGGTGGCTGAGCGTATACGGCGTTGCTTTAACGGGAACCAACTTTTGTTCAACGGTTACGAGCGGTGATGATTTTTTTTCACCGCTCCAGGAACGCTCCAGCAAAGTTCGAGCGGTGTGATCGGGTCTTTAAGAAGTTTATTCGTAAATCTAACCAGAAAATACAATGTTCATATTCAGTTATTTGTAATTTATCAAACTCGGCCGTTATATGACCATCTAGAGTGTAAATAGTGGTTAAATTTCGCCACAAATCGTCTCGTAAAGGGTTATTTTTTAACTGTATCTCACTTCCGGTTTCGATTTATCTCCCCAACCGTAATATACTAAGTGGGAAAAATGCTTAAAAACAATTATCCACGTGCGATTTTTGTGTTTCAAATCACTTTTTTGGTATAAATGGATTATCGAACTACAAAAAAATACCAGTTTAAAAAGTGAAATCGCCTTTTTTTTCAAAAAAATATCGATCAGTGATATTTTCTCTCGGCTCCCGTTTGGGGTTCTCAGATCGTTTCGCGCGAGAGGCAAGCCATTTCACAAACTCCTATCTTTAGACTTTAGTTTCCAATGATATGCGACGTCAAGAAAAGCCGTAGTTTTCCATAATTGGCACGTATCTATCTGACCCTTAGTGAGGCCATTCTTCATTGGCTTAAGATGTCTATATCTGGATATATTCCTGAATATGCAGGATTTTCAATTGTACAATGCTTAAAAGTTTGTCAGAATGTAAGGTGTAGAATCTTGGCGTATGGATATGTACAGTGCTTTGACATGTACATCTATTGAAGCACATGTAGGTTAGGTTATCTTAACCTTTAGCCTGAAAATACCTGGGTTTTTTATCACTGAGATAGAAGCCTTTTGAAAATATTGTGGGAAAAGGAGAAAATGCTGGTAACCAGCATTTTCTCCTTTTCCTACAATGTTTTTTACTTTGCTGTAAACAAATTTCAATTTTTGTGTTGCGTTAATTTTGTTGTCTGCAAGTGCTTCTAGTTTAAAACAGTCTAAAATTTTGTCGTTGGTAAAAAGTTAATATAGTGTGTAAAAAGGTAAGTGAAACTATTGGATTCTTATCACTGAAAGGAGCGTCACGCATTCGGCTTTTTAGCTCACCTGAGCACGTTGTTCTCAGGTGAGATAAAGGATGACTTTCTGGAGGAAAGGAACACATTTGTTTTTCTTCCTGTAAAAACACTGTCTGACCGGTCATCGTCCGTCGTCCGTCCGTCCGTCCGTCCGTTAACAATTTCTTTAAAAATCTTCTCCTACAAAACCAGATGGCCAATCTTGATAAAACATGGCAGGAATGTTCCTTGGGTGAAGCTCTACAAAAACTGTTAATAGAATTTGATTTCATGAAAAACTCTGGTTGCCATGGCAACAAAATTGCTGACAAACCCTAAGGCCAGGAGCATTCATTTTTTTTTTGTGAAGCATCATTGGGTGACCCTTTACCAAAACTGTTAAAATTATTCCCCTTGGGTCATATTTGGGCTTTGCTCGGGCGCACCCTATTTTACATAGAAACAAAGAAGGAAATCTTTGAAAAATCTTCTTCTGACAAACCATAATGGCTAGAGTATTCATATTTGGTATGTAGCATTATCTGATGATCCTCTACCAAAATTGTTAAAATTATTCCTCTGAGGTCATATTTGGGCTCTGCCCGGGTGCACCCTATTTTAAAATCTTTAAAAATCTTCTTGTGACAAAACGTATGGCTGGGAGCATTCATATTTTGTTTGAAACATCACTGGGTGACCCCTTACCAAAATTGTTAAAATCATTCCCATAGGGTCATATTTGGGCTTTGCCCGGGCGCACTCTATTTTATATAGAAACAAATAAGGAAATCTTTAAAACTTCTTCTGATGACAAATCATAATGGCTAGAACATTCCTATTTAGTGTGTAGCATTAACTGATGATCTCCTACCAAAATTGTTAAAAGTATCCTTCTGCGGTCATATTTGGGCTCTGCCCGGGAACACCCTATTTTAAAATCTTTAAAAATCTTCTTGTGACAAAACATGAGGCCGGGACTATTCATATTTTGTTTGAAACATCACTGGTTGACCCTTTACCAAAATTATTAAAAATCATTCCCCTGGGGTCATATTAGGGCTTCGCCCGGGCGCACCCTATTATACATAGAAACAAAGAAGGAAGTCTTTAAAAATCTTCTTCTGACAAGTTATAATGGCTAGGGCATTTCTATTTAGTCTGTAGCATTATCTGATTGTCCTCTACCAAAACTATTAAAATTATTCCTGTGCGGTCATATTTTGTCTCTGTCCAGGTGCACCCTATTTTAAAATCTTTAAAAATCTTCTTGTGACAAACCATAATGCCAAGAGCATTCATATTTTGTTTGAAGCATCATTTGGTGACCCCTTACCAAAATTGTTAAAATTATTCCCCTTGGGTCATATTTGGGCTTTGCTCCGGCACACCCTATTTTACACAGAAACAAAGAAGGAAACCTTTAACAAATCTTTTTTCTGATAAACCGTAATGGCTAGAGCATTCATATTTGCTTTTTAGCATAATCTGATAATCTTCTACCAAAATTGCTAGAATTCTCCCTCTGTGGTCATATTTGGGCTCTGCCCGGGCGCACCCTATTTTACATAGAAACAAAGAAGGAAATCTTTTAAAATCTACTTGTGACAAACCGTAAGGGCTAGAGCATTCATATTTTGCATGTAGCATCATCTAGTGACCCTTTATAAAAATAATTAAAATTATCCCCTTGGGGTCATATTTGGGCTCTGTGCCCTGGTGCACACTATTTCACATAGAATCATAGAAGGAAATCTTTTAAATTCAATTCCATCTAAAATGATTGTGAGAAAGGAGAAATTGCTTGTTACAAACAATTTCTCCTTTCTCACAATCCTTTCTGCCATATAGATCACTTATATTTCATTTTAAATACATTTAAAAATGTCGTCTGCAATTTGTTTCAGTTTGGAACTGTCTAAAATTTTGTCGTCTGGTAATGGCTTAAACTACAAGTCAAAAAGGGAACAAGACACTGTGAAGAGAAAAATTGATGATAAGCAGGAGTTTTTAGCTCCACTGGCCAAAGACAAAGAAGAAAATCTGTAAACATCTTTTTGTGACAAACCCCAGGGTATGCCTTATTTGAAAAGAATTAATAGCCTGCCCTTGATAAACCATATACATGTAAGTTACAAATATACTCAGGTGAGCGATATACGACCATCATGGTCCTCTTGTTTAGCAGAAACAAACAATTCACATTTGCTTTTTTTACATTTTTGCAGATTATTTTTCAGGATTTCCCTTTCCTTGTAAAGTGCAGCAAGTGTGAAAAAACGGAATGAAGTATGGAGGGTCAGCTTCGAAATAGATACAGGTACTGTTTCCCTGCTTTTTTTTAAGTAGATTGATTGAATTTGCATTTATTTATTGTTGCCAGTAAGAAATGTTGTAAATGCATAATTGTTATGTTTTAACATACCTTTCACAACTATAGTTGCAATGTGGCTAGTGGTGAAGATCAAGATCAGACTTCATGAAACATACTAGCTAATCTTTGATCTACACTGTCTGCCCTGCACAGACCCTCTAGCCGAGAGCATCCTTAACCCTTTACCAGACGATAAAGTTTTAGCCGTGTCCAAATTGAAAGCATTTGCAGACGAAAATTACATTGTGGTTCAAATAATGCAATCTTCCGTTGATCACATAGAAAACATTATGGAAAAAGGAGAAAATGCTGGTAACCAGCATTTTCTCCTTTTCCCACATTGTTTTCAAAAGGTTTATTTCCAAGGGTCGTTAAAAGTCGACTGCATGCGGTAGAAAGGTTAAAATTGCAATTATTGGTCTTATTTCTAGATTTCTATACATGTCCCTATGGTTCACTTAGAGAGCTAAAGTTAATGATACTATCATTTAACCTTTTAAAGGTGGCCCTTCAGATTCGGGGACAAAAATTTTGCAAAAATACAAAAAGATAATCTTTATACTCCCAAAGTCTTCTAATTTTCATTCATAAAACCCCAGTAGTCGAAAACCATCCAAGAACCAGAGAAATCAGAGATTTATACAGCCCAGGTCGACACAGATGGGAAACATAGTCTATTTTTATATGAGCAACTTGCTCATTTACATAATGGAAATACACAGACAAAGCTTCAAACATAGCGTCTTAAGAAGACTTTTTGGGAAATAATTACATACAGTATTTGTTATTTAATGGAATTTAAGCGTCATTATAGTCACATGCCAGTCACTTAACATTCCCACTATGCTTGTTTTGATTTTTGATGCAAAATCTTAAAATAGCTTAAGGGGCTACGTAGCCTTTTAAACGAATACCACCAAAACGATTTTTTTTAAATATTATGATTCTTAATCATTGGTGATTTTTATTGTTTTTTCATATAAATTTCAGTGATATATATATTATTTTAAGTCGGTGTGATGTGAAAAACTGAAATACCCACCTTTAACACACAATCCTTACTTTTAATGACCCGGGGAAAGAAGCCTTTCGAAAAAAAGGTTGACAAGCAAAAATTTCATTGTGTGGTAAAAGGTTAACTCATTACCAAACCACAAAATTTTGGTTTTGTCCAAATCAAAGGCATTTGCAGACAACAAAATAAAATAGACTGAAAATTTGATATTTGTTTTGTGAAGGGTAGAAAACGTTGTGGGAAAAGGAGAAAATGGTGGTTACCAGCATTTTCTCCTTTTGGCCACTGTTTTCTAAAGGCTTCTTTACCAGGGTCGTCAAAAGTAGGGATTGTGTGGTAATAGGTTAAATGACAATATTAATTATAATTATCTAAATTTCAGGCCATCAGACGGGCAGTGTTCTTCTACTATAGAAGAGCTTGAAGCACCTGTAATAAATGGATCTGACATAGTAAGATTTGGCAAAGGTAAGAAATATTACTAGCCCGGCTTTCTTTGAAGAATTCGTTGACATAAATAGGATCCGCCATCTAGGTCTGTTATTGGCTTTGTTGTGCCAAATATTTAGGAACTTTTAATAACCGTATTATGCCAATTGTTTGTTATCAAAAAAGGGAACGCATTTCGGCAATGCAGATAACCCACAAAATATTGCTGTCACAGTTTTTTTCCATGTTTGACTTGGATCTTTTTTTCACTGAAAAAACAGCCTGGCCGGATAGGTCAGTGGTTAGAATATCTGACTTGTGATCTGGAGTTGCAGGTTAGATACTCTTTTGTGATGAACTTTTTTTCCAGTGATCTTTTACCTCTCACCCCTGATTCATGTGATTGATTGATTATATGGTATTTGATGCCATTTCATGTAACAACATTATTTCATTTACATCGCGGCGGCTAGTGCACCTATCCAAGCGTTCCTGCAGTTTCTTTTACCAGTACTTCACACAATTTTCTTTCCAAGCTACCGGCTGCTTTCCCACATGATCATCGTCGAAACAATGGTCAGTGGTGGGAGAGGAATGAATCCTGTCGCAGTGACTTTCATCAATGCTCGGATAGAAATTAACATAGCCAGGGGTCGTAGCCAGGGATCGAACACTGGACCTGGTGTTATCAAGTCCTGCACACGACTGACTGAGCTACTACCAGGACTCAGCTGATGCAAAGTGGTCAGTAGCCTGAAAATAAATTTGACATATCAGTACATATATTAGTGTCAGAAAGCCAGGAAACACACGGGTGTGTTACTGACCGCCATGATATAACCTAAGCTGTCAAAATGGTGTTAAAACTCTTTACCAAACAACAGAATTGTGGACTGGCCAAAATTGAAACTATTTGCAGACAACAAAATAAATGTAACTGAAGAAATAAAACTTTGTTTGGGAAGGGTAAAAAACATTGTGGGAGAAAAAACTGGTTTTCAAAAGGTTTCTCTCTCAGGGTAGTCAGAAGTCGAGATTGTGTGGTAATGGGTTAACTCTAACACAAACAACACAAAATGGCAAATCACTTGAAAAGCTGCTGATGCAGAAAGTTTGGTACTCACATAGGTACTGTACACTTGTGATTTTTCTTTGAAATTTGTATGTGGATTGTTAAGGGAGATAACTCCTTCATTACTGCATACCTTCTTCCAGCATTAAATCAATACCTAAGTGTTAGGGAGAATTCTCTTCAGTTCAGTGGTTAAGTTGTTGGTCTTTTTAAACTTAAGAAAGAAATGAGTATCTTTTCGGCACAGGTTCAGATCTTGCCAGGTGTGTTGCACACTTTCATTTTCATCAGAAAATTCAGTCCTATGGTGACCATTATCAGTTGAAAAAATGTATTCGTTTTACACACTCATTTTGATTACAGTTCTAATAGTGAAAGGGGCATTAATTATCCCGTTACCACACGGAAGAATTTTGGACCTATCCAAATAGAAAGCAGTAGCAAATGACAATTTTAAAGTGACTCAAATGGTGCAATTTTGCTTTGACAGAGAGGAAATATTGTGGAAAAAAGAAGAAAATGTTGGTTACCATATTTTCTCCTTTTCCCACTATGTTTTCAAAAGCTTCTCCCTAAGGGGACGCTTTGCCCAGTGAGTAGCCTCCCTTGATGGGGAGTAGGTTAAAATGGCAGGGACTAGAACAGCAAACTATACCAAACCAGCGATCCTTTCTGAATACCAGAGTAGGAAATTTAGACTTTTCTTGACAAATATAAACTGTCTTTGTTTTCCTAATATCATGATTCTTACAAAAAAAAGCAATAGAGTAAACAGAAATGAGTATATACCAGGAAGTTTCTTTAACCCTATACATTACAGTCCAAAGTTTTTAACCACACTGAAGTAGAAAGCTTTGGAAAACATTGTGGAAAAACCAGTATTTTCTCCCACAATGCTGGTAACCAGCATTTTCTCCTATTTTCCCACAATATTATCTATTTATTAAAAAAATAAATATATGTTCTATGATTTGAAAAAAAAAATGAATTGTCATCATTCTGTAAATTCCTCATTTTCGGCGAGTCTAAAATTATGCCATTTGGTAAAGGGTTAACCCTTTGCCAAATGGACCATGCTTTAACCCATCACCATACAGTCCGGACTTTTAAGGACCCTATGAAAGAAGCCTTTTGGAAACATTGTGGGAAAAGGAGAAAATGCTGGTAACCAGCATTTTCTTCTTTTTCCACAATGTTTTCTTCCCTTCCAAACCCAAGTTTAATTTTTTCAGTCACATTTATTTTGTTGTCTGCAAATGCTTTCAATTTGGTCCAGTCTAAAATTTTGTTGTATGGTAAAGAGTTAATAACACTAATGAGGGAGGCTTTTAAAAATGCTGTGGAGAAAGTAGAATGATTTATGTCTGTTTGTGAAAACATGGGATTGTATGGTAATGGTTGGGTAATATTGCATAAACATAGACATATTTTCTTACATTACAGAAGAGAATGTTTTGGAGAAATATAGAGAGGTATGTGTATTGCTTGTAAATATTTGATTCATTTTACCTTTTACCTCACAATGTCAACTTTTATCAACCATGAGAAAAAGGCCTACTGAAAACATTATGGGAAAAGGAGAAAATGATGGTGTTCTACTCTGTCAACGACCAATGCCATCATTTGAGAATTTAGATTCATGTCTGCAAATGCCTTCTGATGGGTTTGTGCTGAATAAATTTTAGACCTGAAAGGTATTTTTTTAGCTTTAACCCATTACCTCACAATCCCTACTTTTGACGACCCTGAGAAAGAAACCAGAATTTTCTCCTTTTCTCACAATGTTTTAACTCTTCGGAAAACAATTTCAAATTTTCAGTCACTTTTATTTTGTTGTCTGCAAATGCTTTCGATTTGGACAAGCCTAGAATGTTGTCCTTTGGTAAAGAGTTAAGGCAAGGTCAGGTGAATACACGGGGTTGGGGAAACACAACTTTTTCCTGCTTCAGAAAGTCTTGCACTTTAGATGTAATAAAAACTCTTGAACCATTCTATTTTACATCCAGGCATCTTGTGATAATGCATGTTTTTTGTCTGTATGGAGAGCATTCAACTTTTTGCTGTCTACCCTTTTCTAGTGTGAAATGATAGGTTTTGAAACCACTTGTTACACTTATTAACAATTTTTTGTCATGCAAAAAAAAAACTTATGAAAAAATAAAAAATGTATTGACATGAAATATAGATCGCTGCAAAAAAGGGTGAAAACCCACAAACTTTGACATTATCAAATCAGAGTCGCATTAGACTGCCTTTTTAGCCTTTTTTTAATGACCTTAACTCTTTAGCACACAATCCTGACTTTTAGCGACACTGAGAAAGAAGCTCACATTTGAAAAGTTTGCAAACATATTTGTTTGTGTGTTTTAACACAACTATACCAACAAATAACAAGTGTCCTGAATTTGCAAACATTTCCGTACACAAATATCTGTAATCAGTGTTTCTAGCACAACATGCTCAAGGGGAGCTTTTAGGATCACCCGGTGTCCGTCGTGCTTCAGTGCGTCGTGCGTAGTCAACAATGCTTTAAACAAACTTGGCTGGAATGTTCATTGGGAGGTCCTCCTTAAAAACTGATCACAGAATTTGATTGCCATGGCAACCAAATGGAATTTTCTAGGAAATTCTTTAAAAATCTTCTCCTCTGAAACTGCTGGTCAGAGTTTTGACCTTTTTCAAAAAGTGTTCGTGGAATTTTGATCTGTCAAGAAACGTGGCTCTGGTGAATGGGGTCTACTTGCACTATACAGAAATGAAGGAATTCTTAAAAATTCTTCTTCTCTGACACAGCTGGTCAGATTTCAAAATAATTTCACAGAGATGTTGCTTTGGTGACCCTTTCCAAAAAGTGTGCGCGAAATTTTGATCCGTCAAGAATCACGGCTCTGGTGAAGGGGGCTACTTGCACTATACGGAAATGAAGAAATGTTTAAAACTTCTTCTTCTCTGAAACAGCTGGTCAGATTTTGAAATAAATTCACAGCAATGTTCCTTGGGTGACCCTTTTCAAAAATTGTTCACGAAATTTGTCAGTAAACACGGCTCTGGTGAATGGGGGCTACCTGCAGTATATAGCCATGAAAAAAATCTTGAAATTTCTTCTTCTCTGAAACGGCTGATCAGATTTTGAAATAATTTCACAGAAATGTTCCTTAGCTGACCCTTTTCAGAAATGCTCGAGAAATTTTGACCCGTCTAGTAACATGGCTGTGACGGCTGTGGGCTAATTACACTAAACAGACATAAAGAAATTCTTAAAAATTCTTCTTCTCTGAAATGGCCAATTACATTTTGAAAAAAAATGGCTATGGTCCTCTCAAAAATTTAGGTGAGCGATCTAGGGCCATCTTGGCCCTCTTGGTTAAGTTTTTGACATGCATTTACATCCATGAGTACAGTAGTCCAGTATGTTTATCTCTTTTGCAATAAGATCTCTCTTGCCTTAACCTCAGTTTGAATGCCTCGAAATCAAGACGCCAAGGATTTTCCACGAGACAAAGAAAGCAGCCAAAGAAATGAATGATGCCCTGAACTGCCTAGCCAATCAGATTGATGTGATTAATAAAAAAGGAAATAAAGAGAAAGTGGGAGGATCGGCTTTGTCATTTACTGGAAGTATGTATGAGAAAAATTCTAAGTTCTAGGTGTCTTTACTGTTAACCACACAAACATCTTAAGACTTGTTATCCCCCGTCATAGGTGAAGGGATATAGTTTTAGCGTTGTCCGTCCGTCCGTCCTTCCGTCCGTCCGTGTGTCCGTCCCAGCAAATATCTCCAATACCATTGCACGGAATTTCGTGAAACTTTATACACATGTACAATACCCATTCTCCCAAGACACCTTTTTTGTGTTTGTTTGTTTTTTTATTCGATGCAAAATGTCTGACTGAGAGCGATTTTAAGTTTCACTTAAGGTACACTTAAATTCACTTTTGATATTGGAGTCTTGTCTTCAAAAGTATACAAAGTTTTTACATTGAACTTGTCACATATGTCAACCTCCATTAGGATATGCAGTAAGAAAAGTTTCACCTACATTGACCGTGCAACACCACAGTTATTTGCCCTTGTTTTTGCAATAAGGTGTCATGGAAAAGGGGGTTTCATGTTATCTTTCATTCCATTTCTTGTGAAGGCAACTCCTTCCACATTTCTTGACGGAATTGAATATAATATTGACAGAATATATCTTATCATGTGACCCATTGCATATTGTCAACATTTTGCAATTTGTAACTGCGTCATGAAAAAATGGGGCTTCGTGTTCTATTTCATTTTATTGCTTGTGAATGCAACTCGTCCAATATTTTTTGATAAAATTCAATAGAATTTTCACAGAACGTTTCTCATCATCTGACCTATCGCATATTCTCAAGGTTTTGTGATTTGTAGCTGCGTCATGAAAAAAGGGGGCTTCATGTTTTTTTCCATTCTATTTCTTGTGAAGGCAACTCCTCCCACATTTCTTGGCATATTTGAATGGAATTTTCACATTATCACATGACCTAACGCAACGCCTCCCACATTTCTTGGCAGATTTGGATGGAATTTTCACATGATCATGTGACCTATGGCACATTTTCAAGGGTTTGGGATTTGTAGCTGTATCATGGAATAAGGGGGCTTCATGCTATAATTTCATTTTTCACCAGTATCTCCTTAATTAATGGACATTTCTCAACAGATTTGGATGAGATTTTCACAGATCATGCGACCAAGCACAAATTGTCAAGGTTTTGCAATTTTTCACTGTATCATGGAAAAAGGGGGCTTCATGTCAAATTTAATTTTTTATCAATGTATCTCCAACTTTTGCACATATTTTCATAGAACTTCATATTTTTATTGGTTTATCATAGCCAGTGACCAATGAATCCATTGTGCATCCGTCTCTCCATGCATCAGTCTGTCCGTAAACTTTTTATCACAAGTAATATCATAAATTCATTCAGCTACCCAGGCTACAAATTTCAACATTTTAGTCTCTACCTACCTGCTTGAAATGGCAGCAGTGTGGCGGCCTACATTGTGAGAGGGATATCTTCTAAAGTCTTCCACAAAAAATGATGAAATTTCATGCATGTTTTCTATTAGATACTCTGTTGATACATTTTTTTTTTCACACACACACATATATATAATGACATGTCTTGGAAAAAAGGGGTTTTATGTAAATTTCCTTTATTTGTTTCCATTTTATGAAATGCAAAATTCTGAAAAAAGGGTACTTAATATATAATCCTTTTATTGATCTCTTATATATCTTTTTATTTAATGACATCCTGTGCCATGGAGCAAGAGAGCTTAATGTATAATTTCATCATGGACCAATAACAAAAAGCCACATGGACATGCAAAACACAATACCTCTTAAATACGTTTGTATCAAAAAAGTTCTTTTTCGGCGGGGGGTATCATTTCAACGAAATTGCTTGTTCAGATTAAAAGTATTGGAAGTCAACAAATGAAAGAGGTAGAAAACATTGTTGCAAAAGGAGATGGGACTTTTAAAGGGTGGTTGCTGAAGTCAGGTAGCTGTTTACAAGGCCAGTTGGAAAACCAGATTATTTTTGTTTAATCTTAGATCATTTTTTATGTGTTTGTATGTGTGTATGGGGAGATACATGTATTTTGTCCAGAAATATCAGATGGACATGGTATTGTTACAATTGGCTGCTGAAGAACAAGGAAAACATGCTGATAAAAGAGTTTATAGTGGGACTCAAACTTAGAACCTTCAAAACTGAAGTTAGCAATTATACAAATAAAGCAATTGAGTTAAATTTCTGAGTTAAGAATTATAACGCTTTCCCACACAATCCCGAGTTTTAATGACTCGGAGGAAGAGGCCCTTTGAAAATATTGTAAGAAAAGGAGAAAATGCTGGTAACCAGCATTTTCTCCTTTTCCCACAATGTTTTCTACCCTTCACAAAACAAATTGCAGGTTTTCAAAAACTTTTATTTTGTTGTCTGCAGATGCTTTCTACTTGGACAAACTTAAGATTTTGTTGTTTGGTTATGAGATAAGTAATACAATAACGGCTACACCATAATTAAAGGAATAAAAATTCTTTGTACAGTTTATATGCAGAGATCTTTTTAATTCCTCCTGTTTTCTACATTTACATATATTTCTATCCAGGGTCCGCATTCACCAACCATTCTTAAGAATATTCTTTGTCTCATTCTACAAGATTTTCTACATTTGAAAGTAACACAACTTCTGATTGGTTTAGCCGAATGATTTAGCTTATCAGAAGTCTTGTTATTTTCAAATGTAGAAAATTCTGGAGAATAAGACTGAGACTGTTCTTAAGAATGGTTGGTGAATACGGACCCAGGTTTCATTCTTAACGCTGTCACACCTCGCTTGAAATAATAGTGTCTTTCAAAACTTTTTATATACTAGTAAATTGCAAAACAAAACTTTGTTAAATGTCTCCTCAAGACCTGTATCATTTAGCAGATTAGAAAAAGATTGTGATTTTTGAAAGATGTTTAAGAGAAGTTTTGGTAATACCACATTAACACAGTAGGAGGCTTTTTTTACATCTTAAGTTTTTGTGTTCATTGAGAGTAGGAGACCCGACTCTGTTTACCTGTGGTGGGTTGTTGGTCTTAAACTCTTCATCAATGAATAAAACTTTTGTTTTCCAATATACAAGAGAATGGAACGGAAACGACGGACAATATTACCAGCAATTTCTCCTCCTCTCACCATGTTTTCAAAGCCTCTTAACTCGTGGTCAAAGAAACACAATAATTGCTTGGTAAAGAGTTAGGCTCTTTTACATTAAAGCCACAGTTTTGGTGTTATATCAACTTAGATTTTCACAACTAAATTACAGGTTTGATGGGAATTGGAGGTACTGTCTTAGCTCCTGTCACTTTCGGTGGTTCATTGGTTCTTACAGCAACAAGTGTTGTAATGTCTGTTACAGGGACAGTTGTTTCATCGAATGCTGAAAATGAAATAACAACACAAACCGAAAAGAAAATAGATCACTCTAGAGTTTTGTTGGGTGTTTTTAATGAACACGTGAGTGAATGGAATAAAGCTGCCGAACTTTTGAATGAAATTGTGGAAGAACTTCGTGATTTATTTTCTGATCTGGAATTCACGTTTTGTAATATGTTAGGGTCCATTGAAAATTGTACAAACAAGGAGGAATCGTTCTATAAGGTAGAGTGTTTGTTTAAATGTGTCGGCATTTTCTGCGCATTTGCACAATCTTCCACTCATGTTGTCCGAAATGTTGAGAAAATAACACTACTTGCAATGAGGATAAAACATATAAGAACAATAGTGTTGACTGGCAAGAAAGTTGGGGATGTAGCAAAAGCTGCTAAAGGCGTTGTGGTCCAAATTGCTTTAGGGAAACCAAACGTTTTCCTCTCTACTACAAAGCAAGTTTTGAATACTGGAAGGCAGGTTGTTACAGCTGTAAAACGATCGGAAACAGTCACGAAAACTGCCAAAGTTGTATCTCTGGCTGCAGATAGTTCTGGTAAAGTCGTCCAAACAGAAAAAGCTGTCCAGTTAGTTGGCAACACGGTCACAAAAGAAACTGTGACAGTTACAAAGACAGTAAGTAAGATTGGTCTTGGGTTCGGTGTTGTCTTTGCTGCTGCTGACTTGTACCAGCTTGGTTTAGCAATTAATGCGTCAGGGTCAACATCTGATGCAGAAAAAGAACTGCGATCCTATATCAAAAACATCAAAGAATTTACTGATCAGGTTACGAGCCAACTCGATGTGTACAAAGAAGTGATGAGAATCAAAATGTTCTTTGAAAGTTTGTTACAATATGGCAGAGAGATGTGTTTCGGCAATACAAATTTGCCACATGAAAGGGTTAGGTCTTGCATTGACAAGATAAATGACCTGCACAATATTATGAACTAGATACCTAACAAGGAAATGACACTCGTCATTCTTACTCTATCATTCCAAGTGATGTTTTTGCAACTCCATGTCATGATTTGGTTTACTGGTTTGGATTGAATAACGAAATGCCTAGCTACTTTTATGTCTTCGATTTTAATGTACAGAATTTTGTATCATCTTTCGGGAATGCAAAATCCTAAATTAGGGTATCGTTCCACAATTCAAGATACCGTGATGATAGTGAAATTGACATTTGTTTTCATTGCAGAGAAATATAGGATAAAACAACCAATAAATCAAATTTTATTGGACGTACATAGTTCTTTCATTTGACAAAAGCAGAGGAAAGGAATACCAAGATTACAATAGACAGGATTTTCAAAATAACTGACCAGAAGAAATCTTGAAATAAATGCATCTTGAGAATACCTATTTTCATGATAATTTGCGCAGCCATTTAGGCTATTACTACTTGTACTACTGGAACAGTGTAAAATCACCCTGTTGCGTCTTAAAGAATGTGTTAGCTGTAGGTTTCTCATTCAACACAATGGTAATTATATAATCAACTTTGTTTTCTTCACATGTAATTGAACTCATTGTGTCCTGGTAAAAGAGTTTTGTTTTGCTGCAGGCTGCCTTTGAAAACATTGCTTTCCAGACACAATGCTTTCACGATAGTCATGTGTTGACGCTGGTGTTTAAATGCCAGTAATTTCCCATAACTATATGTATTTACCTTAAAGCAACTTTTGATGATTTTTTATGATTTAAGAAAAAATTAAAGTGTGAGCTGCTAGTTTGGTCCATATCGTAATGAGATAAAAAACTGAAACCTTACACACAAACTCAAATTTCTGAATACAAAGTCTATCTATGAAATATATTGATAGACTTTGCATTATGTTTGGTACACACATATTATTCATTCAGATCTGTTAATGTGAATACTAGGAATGTTTTTAAGCATTGAATATGAACTATTTCTATTTCAATCTGTAAATGTTAAACTCTATACATGCTAGCTTATTCAGTGCAAAATGTATAAACTCATTTTTTTCTAAAACCAAATATCATGTATATATTCCACTGAAAATCGAGTTATTTTCAATTGTGTCGGCATGATTAAAAATGCGGACGGTATAGATGCAAGATCAGACTTCATGTTTAGATTATCATGCATTTAAGCAGTAAAGCCTTATTGGATTTTTATTATGTACTTGTTAATATGTACTACTTGTGCAAGCTTTATAAGCAGCTACAAGTTTTTATGCTTGTATGCCTTTAAGTTGTTATGCAAGGTGTAGGATCTTGAATATTTATTTATATATGTTACGTTATTATGCACATGTACTTGTTGTACACGTCTTATAAGTAAAGTTCTATGTATGCTAGGGTGCTTTCAAGTTTGTACATACATAGGACATATTATGTAAAGAAGCTTTCTAATTTTGTATCTGTATCCAGCATTGTCCCTTTTTTCATCGAAACAATACTTTCTTCCTCATGGTTCTGGAAATAGGCTATGGTTTGATAATGTGACAAAATATGTGGAAAAAGAAACAATATTTATATGAGCAATGCCTTGTGAAAATCGGTTTTGAGTCATCTGCAAAAGGTGTTGACACAGGTAAGCCTGTGCAGTCTGCATAGGCTGACCTGGGTGGACACTTTTTTGCTATTTGTTGATTTTTTGCAAGTCAAAGGAACAGACTACCTCATTATTTTGTGATGACTCACTTGGTATAATGCATCATGGACACACATTGAATCTACTAGTCTGCCAAAGCTTAACTCTTTACCGCATGAAAAATTTTTAGACTGGTTCAAATTGAAAGCATTTGCAGATGACAAAATAAAGCTGACTGAAAAAGTGAAATTTGTTATGGGAAGGGTATAAAACACTGTGGGAAAAGGAGAAAATGCTGGTTACCAGCATTTTCTCCTTTTCCTACAGTGTTTTCAAAAGGCTTCTTTCTCAGAGGCATCAAAAGTAGGGATTGTGTGGTAATGGGTTAACTCATATACACTATACACCCAAAATAAGGTCTCAACAAAATGTAACTTTTTATTTATTAGTTATTACAGGGATATTGTATGAAAACAGTTTGTAATGTTTGATTTTCCTTTTCTCGATTTCCCGTTTATATGCATTGAGTTATTTGATCATTTTGAAGTTCTTTCGCTTGTTCGCTGTTGTTAATTTTCACATACATGTACATGTATTTCCTTCTTTTGTCTGAGTTATACGTAGTAGTTGTATATGATTCTGTTATATTTTCACCAAATTGTTACCTTTTCACTGATTAAAAATTACAAGTAGTAAAGTAAACCTCTGTTGTGTGGTTTTACGTCCAATATTCCGTATATTCTGTCGAAAGATAAACTTGCAGCCTAGCTGTTTTCACTTGAAGTATGTCAAGTGGATGGTTACGGAAGATACAATAGGTACCATTTAATTAAAGGAAATTTTAATATCCAAATAGAAAAAAAGGCCGAGTCACTACCAGTTCTCTTAGCGAAAACTATTTCAAGGCGAGTGATCGGGATCGACGTACTCTCCTACCAATGAAATTTTGTTACAATGACGTGTAAGTTGAAAAGTGGCCAGTGGCTTTGGAAGGTTGTTGTGCGAATTAATGGTAAAAGAAATGGATGGAAAGGTGCACTGGTGAGGCAGAAATTAGGGTGTGGGCTGGATATAGACATATCTGTGTCGCCGTAAAAAAATGATGAGATATTTCTTAAAAATGGTAGAAACCTTTGTGACAAAATGGGAAAGTGCTGGTTCTAAATATTTTCTCATTTTCAAGCAAAGTTTTCGATGGGCAAAAAATCTCAGGGTCATTGTTGTGTGTTGTGTTGGAAAGGGTTAAACAGTATTCGTGATAATCTCCTGATAGGAAGAATCCCACTTTATCTAAGGGTATCTGTTCTTTGCGCTTGTACTTTTCGCTTTGTTCTTTGTAATAATTCTTAAAGTTCTTGTTTACCTGTCCTAAAAGGTAAAAGTTATGCAGTTTTCTTGTTTGTCCATTTACTTAAGTTAAATTTCAGTTAAATGCGGTTCTTTACCGAGGTTGGATTTGGGTAAACCGTAGGCGTTTTTCAGCAGCGTGGTATTTCATACCGAGGTTTTCAATAGCCAGCAAAGCCTGTCCTCGAACAGGCGGTTTTATCTCGGCATCGTGTAGCTAAACTATCTCGGTAGCACGACGAAAATACTACTAAAACCAGAAACACAGTGGCTTATTTTAGAATAATCAAAATTATGTAAGTTTATTTAAAGGACACATATTTGTCCCGGGAAAAAATTAAGTAGAACTACACCATGAAATAAACGAGTGATTGCTTGTAAGTCAATTGTTGCCTTTTCCATAATGTTTTTCTCGAAACTGAAATCGGAAGGAGCTTAAAAACTGATAGTAAACTAAAAACTTGACGGCATTAATTATACTGTGAAAATACATTGAATTACATGGTCAGATCTTTCCAACTAGTATTGTGAAGAGTATGGTTGAACGAATAACTTGACTCAGGTTTTCCTAAATATTGAAAGTTTAGATTTCTTCAAATGGAAAGTAGTGGCAAATTGGAAATTAAATGTGGCTCACGGGATGGGAATGGTCTTAGACGGGTAGAAAACATGGGTTGTAAAGGCCGTTTTCTACGTTGTCGTCACAACATATGATTGTGTAGTGTATGATCAGAATTCGCAGATCGAGAAGTGAAATATAAAGTTTCATCTAATCTTTCGTCATATTTCACAGTCGTATTTTATAGATAGATATGCTCATTTACATTCACCATGAAGTGCTTTCAGTTGATTGTACATGCATAGCTGATTTAATGGTCGTTTTTTTCTTAATTCGGACTAGTATAAGGTACCTTAATAGATCATGCTTTCATAGTATCTACTGCGTAAAAGGATATTAAACTTCTCCGAGAATCAAATTTTGCTCTTTAGAAAAATGGATCCGATAAAAAAAAAACTACAAGAAATTTAAAAGGTCACAACAATTGCAACGTTTGTGTGATTTACACGAGGACAAAAGCCCTTCAATGGATAGATAATAGGCCCAATTCATGATAATATCGCTTTTAAGGTGTTACCATCCTGGGTAACGGTTCTACTATTCAGTCACCACTGAATGCACTGCTCTTTTTACATTACCGCCAGTCTGAGAGCAATTACTAATAAAATTCACGCTTGCAAGCATGACACAGTGACCCTAAATAAGCGAGCTCATACAAGTTTCAGTCGTTCAGATTTTTTGAAAAAAGACTGCAGGAGGAGCCAATAATTAATGCCGTTTAATTAGTAGATTTATGTCCTCTGAAACGATTCTGAAATATTTACAAACCGGTCCTCATGTCTTGAGTAATAAATAATCACCCAAAAGGTCAACAGATGTTGACCAGTAATTCCAACATGACACGTGAATTTGGCTCTATAAACACAGTGCAAGGAAAGCGTGGTAAAATCTGCGACAATCTATGTAGAGTGACGTCATCCTATATCGAGTGACGTCATTCAATGAGTGGGTTTATTCAATGGAACACAATCTTCATCCGCGTTTTTACTTTAAGTTTGATCTTGTTTTCCGTTCATTAAGAATTGGCCATGTTAGAATCGAAATAATCTTCTTTCTATCGTGGTATATCGTTCAATAAACCACAGTTGTTAGTTATGAGGCACAATAAATAATCCACAAGGGCGATAGCCCGAGTGGGTTATTATTGCGTCTCATAACTCACAACGTGGTTTATTTAAGAAATAATCTTCTTTCTATCGTGGTATATCGTTCAATAAACCACAGTTGTGAGTTATGCGGCACAATAAATAATCCACGAGGGCGATAGCCCGAGTGGGTTATTCATTGCGCCGCATAACTCACAACGTGGTTTATTGAACGATATACCACGATAGAAAGAAGATTATTTCGATTCTAACATGGCCAATTCTTAATGAAAGGAAAACAAGTTCAAACTGAGAGTAAAAACGCGGATGAAGATTATGTTCCATTGAATAACTCACTCATTGAATGACGTCACTCGCTATAGGATGACGTCACTCTACATGGATTGTCGCAGATTTTACCACGTTTTCCTTGCACTGTGTTTATGGAGCCAAAGTCGCGTGTCATGTTAGAATGAACGATATACCACGATAGAAAGAAGATTATTTCTTAAATCTTCCTCATTATAGTGAGTGCTGACTTCAGCGGTTTCGTTTGAAAAGACTTTCGTCGACATAAAACGAGAATTCCAGATGTCAAATAAGTCTTATTCTGCCCTCCATAACTCACTGAGCTGAAATTTTGATATGCATGCATTGTTGGTATTTATGTCGTTAAGGATTCATTTTTCTCATGTAGGCTAACGATGAAGCCATTTCACCATCCTGGAATTTCCAAGCATAGCCTATCTCAAACTTTTATTTGATGCTCGGACTTAATTTGTATTTATTCCCGGTTTCCCTTTTATTAATGGATTGAATGTTGTAGTCGTTCCAGTGTGGAGTGTGTGGGGAAATGGTGAAATATATGTATATTTGTGATGGCTGAAACAGATCTGGTAGCAGACGGCTATATTCTATGATAGTATAAAGGGATTCGCTGTGAGAAATAAACGGCGTTAAATTGGTAGGCAGACGATAGTATTTTCTCTCAGAAAAGTCGATAATATGCAAAAACAGGGTGGGAAAGCCTTTCTGTAAAGAAACAAAATCTCTTTCCTGTAATCGAGAGATACGCTGGAGAAGGTAAATCTATATTTTAGCCGCAGAGCTTGAAAAAGCTCAGTTTTGGTAATGATCGTGTCTGAGCAGACGAATTCTAGGGATTCATTGTGTAAAAACATTGTGAAAAAACATTGTGAAAAAAAGATATTTGGGTAACATATGATAATGTATTCTCAAAGACATATCTCTACATGACGGGCAAAATATTCTTTTCTCTGTAGGATAAGCAAGCAGATAAATTTGTGTCCTACAACAGTACGCTCGAGAGGAATATTATCGAGAAAGTCTCTCTGTATCTATCCCTCTCTCTCTGTCCCCCTCCTCTCTGTCTCTATTAATAGTCCGGTCTGTTAACTCGATTTTTTAGCAAAATGTTTACACTCCGGACGAAAGCAACAAATTTTGCATACAGTTAATAGACATCATTCCGAACCATTTGCGCCCGGTGTGCCCGATTTTAGTGGCCTAGTTCATTAATTACTGCCTATTATATATTCGGATAGATGTAGTGTCCGAATACTCTTCCTTTGTATTTTATCAGAACACATATATTTGTATCTCACAATGATTTCATCACTGAGGGTCGATCAAAACGCTTTCAAATTTAAGAGAACTTCATTTTTTTTTCTTTTTTTAATCGATTTTTTTTTTTAATTTACTTTGTAGGTGGATTTTGGTTTATTTTCAGCAATATAGATCTATGAATAAATCCGAAATGATACCCAGAATGGGCATTTTCAGTATTTGTTTCACTTTTATATTAAGTTCCGATATTTTTGAAAGGTCCAAAAACCTTAAACGGCTGTGCCGGTACTTTTGTTAATCATCTTTTTCGAAGACACACACAAAAAAAGAAATGTTTTATCAATTTTTCGGTAGACTTCAGAGAGTAAAGCAGTATAATATAAGCGCTGTCTTCTGTCGGGCGTGTTGATAGAACTATTTGTATGCAGACGCATTAACCCTTAAGCTGCCAAGCGCGACTTAATGATCTTTTGCAGACAATATAGACTAAGATCAGACTACAAAAACGTGCAGTCTGATCCTAGATCATCTACACTGTCCGATACAGAGATATTTTTTCTCCAGATAATCCTCTGAAATAACATTTGGGATTTTACGATCGGCTTTAAAGTGTCATTTAATTAGTAGGATAAGGTTTAATAACTTGAAAAACAAATCCCCCAGCCCATTCCGAAAGAATTAAGTGCAAATATACAGTTAAACTGGGATCGGTAAAATCAGGTTACATAACAATGCATTTGAAAACAAAAAAAAAATATTCAGGCAGAAAAATGCAGGCTTTTAGGGCCAGTAATTAGAACAGACTTATCCTCTGTAACAGATTTTGTTATTTCGATAGTTAATTTATAAGGTAGTTCAAACAGGAACATGACAAAAAAGCAACTAAAGAGATTCTGAATATTATTTCAAAGTCAGGATTTCCTCTGTAAATTGAAAATGTATAGTATCCCAGTTTTTGGTAAATATGTCTATTTGCAGATACTGGAACGATTTTGTTTTTAAAACAAAAATTATTACTTTAATAGTTTAAATAAATCAAACCAACGATACCTGGATTTCGAGCCCGTACGTTAAAAAACTTAGCTACGGAATTCGGCAAACATTAGTTGGTCAATCAGACATAAAAATAGGAAAGATCTATTGCAATTATAGTAATGTTATTTTTCTCCCTTTTCCCCAATTTCTTACAATACTGAATCTTCATTAACTCTTTACCAAACGAAAATGTGAGACTTGCCCAAATTGCAAGCCTTTGCAGACGACAATTTGAATGTGACTTGAAAGAAAAGGATAAAATTGTTTGTAAGGAGGAAAGCAAATGGAAAAAGGTGGTTACCAGAACTTTATCACTTTTCTACAACATTTTTAAAAACTATATTTCTCAGGGTCGTGAAAACCTTGTGTTACGCGGGATAGGGTTTTAAATAGTTACGGTGAATGTTTTCACCCGACGACGTCCATATCCTTAAAGCATATGGGGGACGGACAAAAGTCGACTGGACAAAAGCCCACCGGGCAAAAGCTCACTGCTAATTTTGACAGGGAGGACAAATGCCCACTGCTTATAAAAAAAAGTGTATAAAAAAATAATTTCTTATTCATTTTTGTAGAAAAAAAACAGAGAGATTTAATGATCAGAATGATCAAATTGCTTTTCTTTCTTCTGAATGTTTAATTCTCTGCAACATTTCCCATTCTTATAACAACCATGTGAAAGAAGAAGAAAATGCTGCTTATCGGCATTTTCTGCTTTTAACATAATGTTTTCTACTTTTTGTAGAGACAAGTCACATAATATATACGAAACTTATTAATTCCATACATGATTAGAACTAAAAGTTCTATTGGGCTATTATTGTCCCAGTGGGCTTTTGTCCTAGTGAGCTTTTGTCCAGTGGGCTTTTGTCCCATTGGGTTTTTGTCCTACACCCAGCATATGGAGACGATAGAATAAAGGTGGTTCAAATGGTTGTAATTGTCCTTGAAAAAGTAAAACATTGTTGAAGCTGGAGAAAGATTCCTTTTTTCCCCAATATTTTCTCTCACACTTTGAAAAATAATTTTTCACAGATGTTTTAGAACTATATCTTGATTCCTTTTTTTTTTTGCTGAGGTGGGGCTGTGTTGAGGTTGAAGATGCGAGACAAAAACAGGAAGTGGACAAATCAGCACGTCTGCCCCCTTTTTTCCGGGTCGCCAAAACACGAAATACTTTGGTAAAAGGTAAAATAGCGGTCCAGTGTCTTCAGAGAGACAGGGACAGTCCATTTGCTGATATTACAGCACTACTATCAAACCGTCTTTGTTGCGTTTTCAGGCATGTTCCTATTGACGAATAACTTCATGTTATAGATAATGAACAAAAGAAACGTGGCTTCAGATCAAATTTCAAACGTTCCATATCGTTTTCACAAAATATCTATTCAAACTTCATTTTGAGCATTTTAAAGATGTGAAAAATGGGTGGAGGATTAACTCAGTGTTCCTTTGATCTCGGTATCGCACTGCAGGGTGAGTGACCTTTAGAAGAGTTGTAATGTACTGTCTTCTTACAGATTTACAAACATGTGTCATATTAAACTCACTCTTCGTATCTTTTGTTTCATATTAATTTACCCGTGTGGTGATCATTAATGGACGGGATTTTGAATTATACACAGGTTACAGAGGGTTCCTTCTTAGTCTCTATATGCTCTTTATTTCAATACGATCTCATAAAATGCATACTTTGTCTGTTAATAATTATTTATTTCCAAAGCAATATCATGAAATATTACTAAATTGTGTTAGAATTGATTTCCTCTAGATTCTTTGCTGTGTCATTTTCTTTTCACTTGTGAATTTGTCCAAATTTAAAGGGTTTGAGAACGGGACATACAGCATTTGTCCTTGAAAAAAATGCTTTGGATAAAAAGAAAATATGCGTTATATCAAATGTAATCGGTAAATCGTCTATTGCATTGTATGCGGAAATCTGAACGCAATTTGATTTGTCCTGCCGATCGACCAAATTCAAAGCAATCCTATACGCGAAATTCAAAGTCAGTTCTTTTTAAGTATGTAAAGTGCAAGCAAATGACAGGCAAATGGACGGACAGATAAACACACAGATACGAAAGACACATAGAATATTCATAAAATCAATCCCTAGATCCAGCAGTGCCTTTAAAATGGCAAAATACTTCTGAAACACCATTTTTGTCGATCATACATTGTGACTAAACGGAAAACAACCAAATTACTGTACTACAGAGGAAGAGTATTCGGACAGTATAGTTATCCGAATTTCAAATCGCAATAAAAATTGATCTAGGGCCTTACAATCGGGCACACCCCTTTTTTTAGTTGTAGAAACGTATTGTTTACGTCATATAAAATTTTCACACTTTCGTCCGGCAGGTAAACATTTTTGAGCTAACAGACCGGACTATAAGTCAATTTTTTGAAATCTACTTTTAGCCGTAGGGTTCAAGAAAGCGTAACATAGGTAATTGTATAGCAGACGATAATATTCGGTGGCAGTGAAATTCGATTCTCTGTATTGAAACATGCGGGGGGGGGGGCAAGAAATTGTTGATTTTATCCTTCAACAAAGTCAATAGTACACAGGCGTCTTCGATAACGGGGTGGGAAAAATTTTACTCTCTTTTGGAAAGCAAGCAATAAAATCTCTTTCCTACAACTGGGAAATATACAGGAAGGTGCAAATCTATTTCAATAGGGGAGTTCAAGAATCCGTGACTTTGGTAATTAGTCATCGTGTCTTGGTCAGACGAATTTACGGATTCACCGCGGAAGAAACACTGTGAGCAGAAAAGGTATTTAGGAGCAAAATGTAATCTATTCTTTGACAGGGCACAGTTGTGGTAGAGAAGCTTTCAAAAACTGGTTGTAAAAAGTGCTTCTCTCTATTGGACGCGCAAGCAATCAAAACTCTTTCCTACGTGATCATAGTTCTTGTCCTGCATGCTGCTAAGTGAGCTGCCATAGCTTGGAATTGACTTATTTCCTTTTGAGATACCAAACACCATTTGAAAACTGCATCTATATTCAGTGTTTTAGCAAAGATTACGCGGCTAGGTCTCTTCACCTCTGTATTTGTTGCTATCACTTGTCCTGGTAAAATTGCACTTCGCTAAATTGCAATTGAACACCCATGAGTGTTATTAGATTCTTCTCACTATAGCTGACACTTCATGATTGGGACATTACGTAAAATTTTAAAGGATAAACGATTTAGCTCTGGACAGAAAATCAAAACATGCCCTTTTAATGTACCCAGGGTGTACTGAGTGTATGTGTTAAATTTAACTTGTTAGTGCATGTCAATATACAAGGAATAGCTTAACGATTTTTGGAAAATACACATAACTTATTTGCAAAAAATAAAATGAATTGCGTAGTTCTTTTTGGCTGTGTGCCACAGGCTGTTGCTAGGGACAGTAAGCCCGGGCGTTATTTGTTCATTTTCAATTGGGACCTCGTTGTAAAGACATCTATTTATTACAATCTTCTCATTTCAGAGGCGTTTAAGGCTTTACAGACTGAAAAAAATAATCAAAACAACGATTTTGGAAGACTTAAAAGTTTTTGTCAAACGAGATTGACTTGTGACTTAACCCGTAAACCAAATGTTACACAGGTATGTACTGACATTTTTATACCTTTTATTGACGGCTATGAGACTGAACAAAAATGCTGACAATATCTCCAGACAAAATATTCTGTCCAAACCATAGGCTTGTCGATTGAATCTTTAATCCATATCAATTGTATTTCAATTATGTGCAAATTCGTTGTTGCAGGAAAAGAATCGTGCATTTCTCTCGGTCATATCGTATTTTTATAGCTATAAACTCGGTGTTTCAAAAAAGATGACTACATGAGACCTTTTTGTGTATGTAATTGAATTTAGCTCACAGTGTTCAGTATGTAGATATGATACTCAATGACCTGTTTTCTGAATAATCTAGAACCATGAAGAACGTGTATTGGTTTTTCCATTGTGGTTATTTTTTAGAATCAGGCTCTTTACTAATCAATGATGTATTTTTCTAGAAAAGACTAATCTAGAATTATAGACTAGTCTAGAATTTTCCAAGCTGATATAAATAGGAGTGACTTACTGGGCGATTTTGGATTTTGGAGTTAGACTTGTGGCTTGGAGGATACAGAATTAGTGAAAAGTGTTAGATTTAACTCGGGATATAAATCTGTAAGTTGGAATTATCTTTTTATTAGTCAGAATGCTCATACTTTGTTACTTTAGGTTTTAGGATCCAGAAATGCCTTTCTTTTGTAGTCTAGACATTATTCTTAATTTTGAGGGACTTATTTTATTTCAACATTCTAATATTAGAAATTGACAAAATCTCATTCAAACTTAACTCCTATTGTACTCTTTTGTCTTTGTTCATTGATAAATATTGTTAATTGTTGAAGGCTTGTTGCTGGTTTTCTTTCTCGTTACGTCTGTTTCTTAATAATAAAAGTAACGAAACCCTTAACACACACACATATAGAGAAAATCTCGTCCAATGGGCTTTTAAGCAGTTTGGGTTGAGGTCTACAAGATGCTACGTAACAAGTATATAGCCTATGACTTTAACCTGGGCGACTTTCGAAAATTTTCCTGAAAGTCTAAGCTCTGACACTAATTAAGACCATAAATCTATTTATTGAACGATAGTGGTGAAAGTCTATGCGTAAATGTTATGTACCTTGTATTACAGGGGTAGATCTTGTGCCTTGAAAAATGAAGATATTTGAAACACTGTGAAAAATGCTCGACCCCTACCTCGCCGAAGTTGGGCCAAAGTAGATTTGAATAGTTGGGCCTTTGAACAGTTCTTGCGGAAAAAGCCACATACCCAATATTACATTTTATGTTATATCTGTAGACATCGTATTTTTGGAACAAGGCAATGTTTATGGTGTACAATCGTCTACAAAAGCTCATATATCGTGTTGCGTATCCGCAAGTCTTTGCAAAACTAGATTGCACGAAATCTAAAGATACATTAAGAGGCTTTACTAACAGAGACTAATTGTCTTTACTTTTCTATTTCTACCTTAACTTTGATTTGCCATGCTTGGTCTACATCCTTATCGGCTATAGATTTTTCAAAAATTCACCAAATTTTAAGAATGATTTATCACCGAATTACGTAAGCCCTTAGCCAACAAACTATCACTAAGAAAAAAGGATAAAAGTAAGGAATATATGTTTTTATTGTATTTCCTTAATGGGCTACGTAGCTTCTCGTAGTTTCTTTTTCATATTTTTTTAGATTTCAAGCCAGAGTTTCACAGACACTTGTAATCATCTCACATAACTAATTACATGTACATGGGCCGATGACAAAGATTCATAATTAAATTATATTTGACGTAAAAAAAAGACGAAGTCTTGCTTTCATTTTATATCGAGTTTTCTCTAAATGATTAAGAATTTTGCGATAGGTTTTATTGAAACCTATATGACTTGACATAACTAGTACATGAGCTAAGCTTACTATTTCTATTGACAGCCAACTCATCATCAACAGAGATTTCAAAAGGGCGCCACTTTCTTATTAATATTCCATTTCTTCATATAAAAACCGACAGGTTCCTGCGAAAGATCAGATTCACTAACTACTTTTTGAAATAAAGGTGCTATTTCTGGATCATTGTGTTGGTCGTCACTTAGTTTTGACCTTGACCTTGTATCATTGCCTTCTTTAATTAAAGGTGAAGATTTGTAATCCAATTCTGAGGAATTTCGTTAAGAATTCGTCTGACTTTCAGACGGGTTTTGTGAAATAGACATCTTAATTCAAGTTTTAAATAAATGACCCAACAAAGAATCAGATAAGTCAGTATCAGACTGATTTTCAGTCAAAATGGCTTTCTTTGCCATAGCTCTAGTAACTGCACATGAAAGGTAAAGGTCAGGAATTTCTTCCCCAGTCGGATCGGGTGATTGATCCATGCAAGGTGTGTCGGTTACAAATGCATTAACAATTACTTTATCTCCGGTTAAATCATTGCCTAAAAACAAATGAACACCGTTAAACGGTAATTAATTACAAATCCACATTCTACACCCTAAATAAGGACTCTTGTCCCAGAAGAAGTCTTCTCAGAAAAAGGCAGGACATCTGCTAAAATAAGAGATTGAGAAACTCCAGTGTCGCGTAAAATTTTAATAAGGGTAGACTGGGCAAAGTCACTTTTTAGAGACACAAAACCATCTGATCTTGCCAGGTTATATATATTGGCCAGCGACAGAAAAATAGTTTTAGAAATTGTCTTCGTAAGGCTCGATAGAATGGACACGCTAACAAGAAATGATATTCACTGTCAGTTACATTCATGTTACAGACCTTACAAACTCTTTCTGCTCCAGGAATATTTTGATATCTGTCCGTTTCTATTTCTAAGTTATGAGACGCCGTTCGGAATTTGCATAGGGCGATTCGTAAATTTTTGTCCGAGATAAAATTGAGATATTGTTCTTGCGTAAATGAATGCTTAAAAATCCCGTAATAATGAAAACGTGGAGAGTTGTTTATATTTGATTACTAAGATTGATAATATTGATCATATATGCGTTGTTTCATGAGCTGAAAGTTTATTGATTCAATTTCTTGATTTATCCATAAGTTATTGAATCTGAGTAAGTGGAGAAGTTTTTTTAACACGATAGGCCCGATTAAGTTTATTTTACGTAAAATTAGAGTCAGCGTCTTTTTTTAACATATTGTAGACTTGTCTAACAACACTGTTTTGTGACAACTTTAAAATTCTTAACCAATAGCGTATCATATAGCACTTTCTAATAACGCTTAGAGAGACTCTTCTGAGTTCTCCGTAGACGCTTGCTAAATTTGTTGACTTTTTTACATAGAGAACTTTTCTACAAAACTTATTATATTCCATCCTCGGATACCCCGGGGTCTCCCTATTTGCTACGCTACATCGACCCCTGGGACAATTAGTTGAATTTCCTTCGCTTTACCGCTGGCCGAATGCTGGCTTTTCATTGGTTCCATCATCATTTTGTGATGGGCGAGTGTACTGTACGCTATGACGTTTCGTATCGATTTTCGGCGGCTCGCTTTACCGCTGGCCGAATGCTGGCTTTTCATTGGTTCTATCATCATTTTGTGATGGGCGAGTGGACTGTACGGTATGACGTTTCGTATCGATTTTCGGCGGCTGATTCAAAGTTTTATTAGTCAATTGTCCCAGGGTCGATGTAGCGTAGCAAATAGGGAGACCCTGGGGTATCCGAGGATGATTATATTCTACCTTTAGGCCTGTCTACGCTAGCAAACATTCGTTTTCAAACACCACAAAATTTTGTTTGTTGATGTTTGAAAACAAAACTTTGCTAGTGTAGACCGTCACAATCAGTGTTTGGTACAGCTTGGACATGTTAATTTTTGTTTGATCTGTTTTGTAATGTTTGGTGGTGTCTTAGTATATTGACCAGTCAGAAACTGTCTTTTAATCATCCCCAAATCCCTTCTTTATCCCCAAATATGGCATGGTAGTTTTTGTTTTAGTGTAGACACCCCACGGTCAAAGAAGACCAAACTTCACCAAACAAAGAGAGAATACTTGTTGAGATAATGTTATCCTTTTGCTGCAACCTTTAGTTTTCTCGAATATTTTTGGATGTATGGTCTGATTATTGCTCACAATCAGTACAAAACAGAGACTAAGTCGCTGCATTTACATGGGTGTATGAATTAAGTGTTGTGATCGAACACAGTGCTTTGACTTGCTAATCTAAATGTCGGTTACATATCACTGTAAGGAGAGTTATAATGTAACCGGGTTTCTTTCAGCCTCTGGGAAAAGACTAAGGCCGTAGAGCTGTTTTCGCAGGGTAGAAGTAACTTCAAGTCAGAAAACATACGTTTTGATGATGGTTCAGGTTTACAACATATTACTCTAATGAACTCAACTGAATCTAACTGAACTGAACTGACAATCTGTGAATTACAGAAAGAATAAAAAACATGTTTAGAAAACGATAAAAAAAACCCCAGAATAAATGGATATTTTCAAATAGATACAACTCGATGAAAAGTGTCAATCGAGCTAACGTAAACCAGTCACACTTACAATTCATGAAACCGTATTAAGTATCTTATCTACATGTTTAAACATTTAACACTCCTTCTCGCTTACTAGTAAATCCTAGAAAACTGTAGAAATTGAGTAAGTTTAAAAACTGAGAGCCATTTAGCATATTTGTGGGCAAGGAAGACGATACCCTAATTTCGTGAATGTGCATGATAATTCCAAAGGAATGACAAGAAGTACAAACAGATGAAAAAACGAGGAAATTCAACAACCAGAAAGAGTTGGGGATATTCTTACTTTTGACATATTGACAAATCAGTAAAGACAAAAATCATAGACGGCAAGCTTCACTACCACGTCTTCTCTCGTCTGCGTCAGTTTACCTCGTGATGAAATGCGGGCGCAAGGATCACGTAAACATCATTTGCCCAAAAATAGTATGGACAAATTGAAAACTTACAACTGACAACCTGATCATAATTAAATTGATCTTTCTTGCCGAAATGAAAAATTTAAACCTAATTATCTTTGCATTCTTGCACATTATTTATTTTTCAAGATTACCTCCTTGAAGTCAACTACGCTGAGTGTGAGGGGACAGAATAATTGATATGGAATTTCAGCCTCGAAATCAACACAGGTAGGCCATTCCCTTGAACGACAGAAGTCAAAGCATTTTCTTTGTTGATTAAAAGCCCAAATGCGACCAAGAGTAAACAATGAACATTTCAAATGCATTTTAAGGCACAATCGGGGCCGGTCAAATGTAAACCGTGCCGTTGATAAATTTACACTTAGATAAAACAATTTATTGTATGTGAATAATTGTGAAGATAATAACTTGTAATTGTATAGTCGGTTCATATGTTAGCAGCTTGTCGAAAAAAAGAAGAAACTAAAGTTAACAATTGCAAGGTCACTCTATCTTTTGTTTATTTTTTACCGGATTTTAATTTAATGCAAGAGTCTTACACTTGAAAAGTACACAAAATAACAGATTTTTATCTTCACAATATTTTGCATACTTCTGAGTGGTATGGCTTAAATTTAAATGCATTTTAATCAACAAACACACTGTTTACTTTTGGCTGCTACTAGGCAACAACTATCTAAATGAGAACTGTTGAAGGGTCCCTAATCTGTCGATTATGTATTGTGATTCTATTCCTATTTTTTAATATCCTGTTTGATCAATATAAAACACTTGGCAGCCATTGCATAGTAACAGATACAAACAGTTAGAAAAGTTATAATCCATATATTCTTTGACAGTAAATGATTTATCCTTGATTTTGAATTCATTTCCTTCGATAATATGTTTACAGAGTCCACAGAGACACAATGCATTTTTTCACAGAAGATTCTGAAGTTATGTCTTTGAATTCTGTTTTAATCAAAATTGGTTTAAGACTTAAAAGTTGTCTCTTACTTTTAATTATTTTGGTATTTCGTAGTATCTGTGTTGATAATTTTTCAAAATTTCAAAATTATTCTTGACAATTCCAAATATCTCTCTGTTTTTAGGATTAAATGTCGAAATATATGTTATAATATTGTCATCATTTTTAACTTTTACCTATAAAAGAGTACGTCTTGGAATGTTAAGACCTTTACATATTCCTGCTAAGATTACTGCTTTGGGGTATTTTCCTTCAACTAACATGTTTTTAAGTTCACGTAATCTTAACAGCAGATTTTTTTGTCAGATACTGTTGTGCAGATCCTTTGAGCTAGGGAGAACAGAAAATTGGCCTCGTTATATTTTGGATGGTATGACCTGTAATTCATATATTGCTCAGAATCTGTAATTTTAAAATAATACCGGTGACTATTGTACAACCATTCTTTTATCACTTTCACGTCAAGAAAAGGCATTTTGTTTAAGACTATATCCACCTTAAATTTTATATCTTTATGTAATGAGTTAAGTATGTCATTAAAAGCAGATACATACAGTGAGTATGTCCAGAAAATAAAACAATCATCAAGATATCTTTTCAATTGTTTGTATATATAATCTGAGAAGTTTTCGTCTTTGAGTTGTCTTATTTTCTCATATAGTATCTCTTCTAAAATACTAAAACTAATGTTGCATATATTGGGGCAACATTGTTTCCCATGGCTGTTCCTTTACATTGATTGAAAAATATGGAATTAAAGGAGAAATTGTTATTTTCCAGTACTTTTTTCAAACCTTCCAAATAAAAGTTTGGTCAAATCTGTTATGCCCTGGTGATGGACTGGTATTTGCTGATTTTTTTGTTTCCTTATATATACACGTATATAATTCAAATGGTAGCTCATACAACTTCAATGGAAAAGTCTTTCAAGTTAATGCAGACATGACCTGTGATCTACACAATTTGATCAATGTTATCACGTGCAATGGTTGTGGAGAATACTACAATAGCCAAACAGGTGGCAAACTAAGAACCTGTAGAACAATCCATGCACAACAAATAAGACATCCCACAACCAGACAAATTATAATTTTTAAATTTTGGAGAATGATCAAACAATGTCTCAAATACTAAGAAATGCCAAATTAATCAAATGTAAGAGACAACTTCCAAATCTAAAACGATTTTTGATTAAATCAGAATTCAGAGATACAACTTCAAAAACGTCTGTGAAAAAAAAATGTAATGAGTCCCGCTGTCGACTCTGTCAACATATTCAAAATCAAGGATAACACATTTACTCTCAAAGAAGATGTGCGTTGTAAAGTCTCTAACTGTCTGTATCTTTTCGTAGGCAATAGCTGCCAATAGTTTCAAACAGGAGATAAACTTGGGAATAGGATTACAAAACATAATCTATAGATTAAGGACCCTTCAACAAGACAAATACCATTGAGTTGTCATTTAGGTAGTTATTGTAAAAAAATCCAATATTTTCATTTTTTTTTGTTTCATTTTTTAAACGCAAATCACCGGACGATTCAGCTTGAGTATCATAGGAAAAATATTTCTTAAATATTTTTTGTCCAATATTGAACTGTATTTAACCGTTGTTCTATGACGTCAAAATCACATTAGTTACGATCTTTCATTAAAGCGTTGACCTAATATAGAGTTAATTCACGTTTTTGAGGTCGTTAACATTCGCAGAGGCCCGAAAAATGCTTTAACGCCCGAGTGCGAAGCACGAGGGTGTTTAAGTATTTTGAGGGCCTCTGCGAATGTTAACGACCGAAAAAAACGTGAATTAACGCTATTATTGCATAAATTAAAGGTATTCTAACAAAAATTTGCACAGATAGCATAAATATTTCCATAGAAATGCAAATAAGCGAATTTCAAATGTACTGTACGCAAATGGGTCAAAACCGGAAGTCGGCGAAGAAGTTTTTGTTACGATTAGGAAAGGGCCGTTAGTCCTGTATGCCAGTTTTGATTCTCTCGCAGTAAATACACTTTTATTGATTTTTAATACACACTGGACTTATGTGGAGTAAACTTGCACACATTTGGACGATTACAACTAGGATGAATGCGTGGATATAAATTTCTGTAACTGAAGGCGACAGAGGCTTCGATATACATTAAGCGAGGCGGACCGATCACGTTAAAAAGTGGGTGGGATGTAGCTGGTTTAGAGTACATTTCACGGGTGAATTTTTGTTCAGATCTCGATTAGACTGAGATTCTATGCAAAGGTTTGTTCGTGGTGTACTAATATCATCAAAGACATGCCATGAAAATGATCGAATATGGTACGAATTCCTACAGTTTGATGGTCGGAGTCTAGGGAAAATCTGACAAGGACAAACGTTGTTTACAAGGTAGGCCCGAATCGAGGATAATGATAGTACAAACCCGGGCGATAACGGCGCGGAAGTCGGCGAAGAAGTTTTTGTTATAATTAGGAAAGGGCCGTTAGTCCTGTATGCCAGTTTTGATTCTCTCGCAGTAAATACACTTTTATTGATTTTTAATACACACTGGACTTATGTGGAGTAAACTTACACACATTTGGACGATTACAACTAGGATGAATGCGTGGATATAAATTTCTGTAACTGAAGGCGACAGAGGCTTCGATATACATGTACATTAAGCGAGGCGGACCGATCACGTTAAAAAGTGGGTGGGATGTAGCTGGTTTAGAGTACATTTCACGGGTGAATTTTTGTTCAGATCGCGATTAGACTGAGATTCTGTGCAAAGGTTTGTTCGTGGTGTACTAATATCATCAAAGACATGCCATGAAAATGATCGAATATGGTACGAATTCCTACAGTTTGATGGTCGGAGTCTAGGGAAAATCTGACAAGGACAAACGTTGTTTACAAGGTAGGCCCGAATCGAGGATATTGATAGTACAAACCTGGGCGATAACGGCGCGTGAATTTACTGATTAATACACGTTTTCTCCTTAACCGCCCGATTTTTACCCGTTAATACATGCTTAAAACGGCCCGAAAAGGCACGTTTTATGCAATAATAAGCAAAAACGAAACCGGTTGGCACGTTGAAAATACTATTTTTAGTGTCATTTTTCTTCTATATTTATATATGTATCGTGTATACCGGATTTATAATGACAAGCCTATGATTTTTTATAACCAGCTTCAAAAAAATCGTCAGGAGAATAATATAGTATGAATTTAATAGTTATGAACGTAATATGTTACCCTCCTGACGATTTTTTGAAACCGGTTGAGGATGAATCAAGTTATTATAATCATAGGCTTGTCATTATGAATACTTAACACTTTATCTCCCGTCGTGTGGGATATTCGCAGCGTAATTTATACGTATAAGCATTTATAAATCTCAGAGAGTCAATTAAGGGTATGTACCTTTAATGAATACATACTTTCTAAAAGACAGATTTTTCTTGCTTTTTTTTCCACAGTTATAGTATTTATAATTCTGAAAAATAATTAAAATTAAATTATACTTATCCATACTTATTTCGTCAGATAACTGGGATGAAGGAAAAAGTAGCATGAAAGCTCATTAGGAGCAATTCATAATTTTATCAGAATAATGTTCAATGAGGAAACAGCTATACTTCCACAGCTTTAAATTTCTTGCTTTTGTTTGCGTGTTTGATGTGTGATGCCGTGTCAACAGTATTTTAATAATTCCACAGTGACAGTTCAAAATTCATTTTTCTATTTTACTCATACTACCCATACTCATACTCATACAAGAAAGTCCTTGTTTTAGTGCATCAATAATGTTATTATATGTGCAAAAAAAGGTGCACTTTTCATTCATTATTCTTGACAAAAAGCATGCGCAGTAGGATGGACGTAAACATTTGCCCATAAAAAGGAATCTCGATTTCCAAAAATTAGAAGGATTTTGAATCAGTCATGGAAATAAAGTGCCGAGTTTGTGATTGGGGCCATACCTGTCCTTTAGTGGCTGTAAATACTTGCAAAGGTGCTAATTTCGGTATTTCTGCACATGGACGTCCACACAGTAAATGGTCAGGTGAAAGAGTGAACAAGGCGAAACACTTGTTCCCTGTATCAATTTTACCCGCCACTATGGTTTCCAGCGTCACTACACTCCCCCATCCCCCCCCCCCCCCCCCCGCGACTTACTCCAAGAAGGCTTCGGCGGTATCTGACGGATTCCTAATTTGGGGGTTTATTTTCAAAGTGGGGTTGAAACCATTTCCTAGATCACAACTAAAATACCCGGGACTAGAAGCCGCTGAAAATTGCCCCTTAAGTGGGCTAGAAGCCGCACAAGAACTTTTAAGCCAAAAGCTTTTGGGGAAGTAGGCTAGAAGCCGCACAAGGCCCTTAAAGCTAGAAGCTTTTGAATAAGTGGGCTAGAAGCCGCACTAAGGCTGGAAAACAACAAGCTAGACTAAAACTAGTACAGGAGAAAGGAGCTAGAAGCTCTATTTCACTGGGGTAGAAGCCACAGAGAACACCCGATCAATCTCCCTAGTTTCCTTGGTGAATTATACGACAACACACTAACTTATCCTGGGTAACAGACCAGTACTTTAATAAGTATAAGAGAATATTCCTCCACCAGAATGCAATTGGCTAAAAGCCAAACCGAGAAGACAGCATCCGGCCCAGCCAAAGGGAGACAATAATAGCTTCTTGCAGCCGGTCTTCCCTTGGCACTCCAAGGCCTCAACCTGATCTAGACTAAAAGCCCTGATCACGTTGGCGAAGCCAAAGAAGGAATTGGGAAACTCCTTCAGCCATCCAACTACCACACACTGGATCCCAGTGAAGCAGTGTAGATGGATCCTTTGGAGAGGCTAAAGAAGCTGAAGAAAAGCCTCAATTCCGCAGTCCTCATCCACTTTTGTGCAATGCAACGTCAGAAGTTGCCACTTTGAGCAAGGGCAATATCCTCTCCAGCAACACTAGCTAACCTGACGTGGAGATGTCTAAGTCAACCGATGAAACTGAGTGCGTTGCAGTTACACCAAGTCAGCGTGCTCTTAGGGGAATTAGAAGCCTTAGCATAGAGGCCGACTTACTTGCAAACACCTGAAGTTTGCGGGCTCTTTGGGGAGCTAGAAGCCCAGCCTTAGAGGCTGTCTTATAACTTCTGATTTTTAGCTTGTTTTCTTCTTCCCCTCTCTCCTCTGCCCTTTCCCTTGAGCCGCCTCTCCGGGGGCTCTCCCGGGGCTGGAGGCAGTGGGACTAAACCAGACTGGAGTGAAAGCTAAAAAGTTCCGTCGAAACGGGCTAATCTGTTGGCAAGGCTTTACTTGACTGCAGGATAGGCTAGAAGCAACATCCTTGGACACACCTACAAAGAAAGACAGGCTAGAAGCCACATGTTCCTATCCAGGAGGTTACCATTGAGTCGGAGATAATTTGCTGATGATCCATGCTGGTAAACATTCAGAATGCGACATCCACAGTTCATCCGCTCTTGCAGGCCTTACACTTATATTTGTCAATAGCCAGTGCATCTGACAAGGTGGTATTGAAACATCAACCATGGAACCACTCACCACAAAAATCGCACTGAATCATGAAGCGACCATTCCAGGGCTGGCGACACAAGCAATACTTGGTGCCCTCCTCACTGTCAGGAATGATTGCTTAATCCTGCGGTAAGGATTTGTGCTTTGTGATCCAACATGGGAGAGTCCTATCCCTACAGGGCATTAGCCTGTCATGGTTCACTACGAACACAGACTTACGGAGCTTCACACATAGGTATGAAGTCAGTTTCTTTATGATTACAGCTGGTCCCTTCCAAGGAGATGCCAGTTTTCTGGACTGTCCTTTACTAATTGCTGTATCAGGTAGATACACAACATCTCCTTCCGCATATGGCCTTAAAAGAATTTCTAAATCGAAACTTTTTTTCATACGCTTCAGCAAAGTTTTCAGATTCCGGCGAGCAGTGTCACGAGCTGATTGCATGTTTTTAACCATGTCATTGACATACTCGCCATAATCCACTGACTGACTTTTGGGACAAGGGAATATCAAATTTGCTGGTGTATTGATCTCCCGTCCCAACATCAGTCTGTTTGGAGTAAAACCCATACTTCTGTTTACTTAAGCCCTTATTGCCATAGCTATCTGCTGAAAGTACTTGTCCCATAGATCCTGTTTCTTACCTAAAAAGCACCGGACAGCACCTATTAAAGTACGATTAAATCGTTCTACCTGTCCGTTTGCTGCAGGTCGATAGGGAGTGGTTCTAGCCTTATGGATCTGTAAAGCTTTGCATAAAGCTTCAAAAAGTTTTCCGTCAACGTTCCTGCTTTGATTGGAGAAAATCTGTAGTGGTAGACCAAAACGCGAAAAAAATATCAATAGCCGCCTGAGCCTTTTCCTCCGCGCGCTGAGAAGGCATAGGAACAAATTCAACCCATTTCGTAAACTGGTCCACCATCATTAGGCAGTGAACATTACCAAGCTTTGATTTAGGTAAAGGACCAATAAAATCTATATGTACACGCTCCATAGGTATTCCAGCTTGAAATTCTGTTAATGGGACCTTTCCACAAGCCTTGTTATTAGGCCAGGGAATCCCTCTCAAGGGATTCCCTTGCCTATAGCGATCGTAAGCTGCCTTTTCAGACAAAAATGTTGGACGGTGTGTCCACTCTGTATCGCTGAGTCCGCCAAAACAACTAGTTTCCCAAGTATATACAAAGATTGCTTATCACACGGTGCGTATGCTTTCCTATCCTCAAAGCTTTCATCTGCAAAATGCCATGGAATTGCAAGGGTATTACGACCCTTTAATAACTGACGAGTATGTGTTTTTTATTCCCTTTTTGTCATTAACACTGATCTAATAAAGGCGTAACCTAATAAACTTAGCTTTATCCGGCAGTTGTGTATTCCTACGCGCTATATACGGTTAATATCTATAACGCTCTGTCTTGCACTCCGGATCATTCACATTCGTGTATGGTGAGAGTAAAGAACGACAATTCTGCTCGGAGATTGTCTATAACATTGTGTTCACATTTGAACATATGTGTCACAAAACGCGTCTCCGCTAAAATGAGATTGTAAATAAAGCAAACTACATATAGAATATTGGCCCGTATTATGTTTATCAGTTTTTCTTGTGTATATCGACTAAATCAAGGGTACTTCAGCGGAATGCTGGAGAAATCGTCCTCTGGAGAAATCGTCCCCAAACTGCTTGGCCCGTGTTATTTTTATCACTCCGGAGAAATCGTCCCCTGGAGACGATTTCTTTGGTGAAATCGTCCCCAAATAAAATTTTAGAAAAATCGATCCCAACATCAAATTTCATCCATATCGTTAATCAAGTTGTCTATAAAAATATTTTTGAAAGTTCGTTGTCTTAAGTATGTACATTATGTGTATTAGTTACCTTTATCCAAGAGTTATTTGGTAGTTTTGTCATTGTTTATTCTGCCTATTTCACACTGATGGGATGTATTTCACACCTTTTACACCTGTCACAAATAGATTACACCTGTGTGATTCTTAAAAATATGTCTTTGATTGACTTTGATTTGAAACCAAATAAATACTTATAATTTTTTCTGTAGTCGTTCGCTTGTCATTTAATGTTTATTTTTTATCTCTCTCTCTACTAGTGTCATATGACATACCTGTGACCGATACCATTTAGCAGGGACATCAGTGTCTCTGACACACCTATTTCTAGTGTTCACTAGGGCTTGTGTGCATTCGAATATTTCCGGTCCATAACTTTTACAATTGTGGATGGATTTCAAAATAATTTGGCAAAATTGACCTCCATCACGAATAGATGTGCCATTTGAAACATCTGTTCGAGTAGGTTCAAGATCAATGCCACATTGAAGGACAATTTTTCGTCCGAACCATAACTCCTACATTTTTTGATAGATTCCGATATAAATTAGCAGAATGCATTGTTATCCATCATGAGTAGAAGTTCCCTTTGAAACATTTATTCAGGTCCAGGGTCTAGATCAAGCTCGAGAGTAAAGTGTTCGCGGGCTTGACACAAGTTGTCCTTGGACAACGATTATGAATTAGGATTAACGTCTTTTTATATTATGTAGATATAAGTATCGAAGCTCAAGTCACTGTGACTTGTCCGTAAAATAGGCAAGTAAAATAGGTAAACCGAACCTAATCGTTTTCCCAAAACAATCCAACTTTTTCACAGTATTTTATTGAGAAAATATTTTGGCTAAAAGAGAATTTGCTTGTAACAAGCAATTCCTCCCACTTTCTCCAAAATCTTACTTTTCAATATACACAAAGAACTACTTTGGATTTTCATCTACAACTTCCGTCAAATATGACCAGTTCAATTTCGTCGACTTGTGGAAGGTAGAGACAACATGACCAACTGCCATATCACTCCAATCTTTATTATTCATTGCATTTTACATTGATATCTATCTTACACGTATTTTCATTGAAATCAATAAAAATAAATATGTTCTTGCGCCATAAATGTAAAAAATAACGTCATTCAGGACAGGGATCATACATAACATATAGAATCCATGTTCAGGACTACAAGAAATCACATGTCTCAGAAAATTTAGATAACCAAAGTTGGTATTGCACCGATTGAATAGTTCAATTTTGACTTGGGATTGTTTACAAGCACGACAAATTACTAAGTATTCTAAGCCATTATCAAGCACCCAATAACTGTGAGCACATGCCTAGCTCTGGCTTAATTAGTTTCTGGTTGGTGCTTTCTAGTATCAGTTCAAAATTTCCTGTTAAAACCAAGAATTCCAGGGGTTTAGTGGAATCTGCTTGTATCCCTGTCCGTCTACCTGTTTGTATTAATTAAAATTGACCTCTTGTGTTGTTTCGTATCCTCAATTTCCTGGCCTTCAGTACTATCAGTACTTTGATTTTTGTTCTGGTTGCAGACATTGCAAGATAGCACATAGGACTTCATCTCCTTTGAAAACAAACAAAAAACTTTTTTTTTGAGTTTTGCCTTAGTCCTAGCGATACCTTGATGCCCCACTGAGGGTATCTCATGGTGCAAGGTCAAGACATACTCTTTCAGACTTTCGGGTTTAAGGACCTCAGTCCTAGCCCGTTTAAATTCTGCTAGTTTTCTTTGTTTTTCTTTTGTAACCAGGCCTTGTAACTTTCACAATCTTTCTTGTAATGGTCGGCCTTTTTACAAAAGAAACAAAGATCACCTGGTTTGGCCTTTCTTTTTCATTTTCAGATTTAATTGCATCAGCAGTGGCCTTCTTAACCTTATCCACGGTGTCCTGATTGACGGACACCTGTTCTGTAGTTTTCCTACTTTTATTTTTCTGTCCGTCAACAGCCCTGGTTATGCACTGGTGGTGTTTCACCAGATTTAAGGCCTGCTGAATGTTTTTTTTTTATTTTCAAGGCAAGCAGCCTCCTTGTCCAAACAACCCTGATTAAATCTGGCAACAACCCCCTAAATTCTTGATTTTCAGGCTAGTCTTTGTAGGCTGTTGTTGCAAGGGTCTTGACCCTATCTGCCTAGTCTTCTAAAGTTTCCTCTAGTCTCTGAGAGGCAATTTCAACGGAACCAAACCTACTGTAATGGTGAAGAAATCTAAGGCCTTTCCTTCTAGACTCCAAGTCAAATAGTCCTTACATTTCAGCTCTCCCCAGTATAAAACCGACCTATAGCTCTCGAACATTTTTTCTGAACGAGAATCAACTCGTTTTGCAATTAAAATGTAACTTTTTTTGGGCAGCAGAGCCGGGTTCCCTCTTTTCAAAATGGCGGGTCAGGAGACGCCTGTCTGTACAAGTTTAGGACAACCTGAACTGGAATCTGAGGAAGACTCGTCCGGATAGAATCCAGTCTGTCTTCTGGCAACCCTCAATTTCCTAGACTTTTTGCTTGTGCTAGTGAGTCTGGGAATAGGCGACTGATCTAATTGTTCTTTAATGGTAGTACTTGTTTTAGGAACTTGTTCCTCCAGATTCTCATACTCCTGTGTGAAGGGTTTGAATCCCGGAGGGACACGTGGAGTTGCAGTGTGTACAGATGATTGTCTAGAAGTCATATCCACAGCAGTCCCTTCACTAGAAGACAAGTCAAAAGTAGCCGGCTGCTGTGCCAGCGATTGCTGCAACTCCAACTGGGTCCTTTCAATCTTTGCAAGTCTTGAATTTGTTTGGCAGTTTGTTGTTGGAGGACTTGGAAAGTTACCATATCCATCCGTGTTTTCAATGGACTTTGCCTGAATGCAGACAAACGTGATTTGGGTGGTTTCAAATGGAGATTTAGTTAAGGTGGAGAAACCAACCTATTTAATTGCTCAGTCTGTACAGAGTGCGTAATTGGCTTTTCTATTTTTAGCACAGAAGGTCTAGTAAGTGTGGTGGGGTTTGCAAAGTACAAGCAGTCTTCGGAACAGGTGGTTATTCCGAAAACAATTGCTCGAAACCCTGGCTTTTCTTAGTAGGTCTTTTCACTCTGTGACAAAAGCCTACGTAGCTGATCCTCAGTCTCACTTGTCTGAGACTCAAGCTCAGCTCTCTCTGCCTCTAGCAAAATCTTATCTGCCCTTTCTCTCTTAAGTTGTTTTCTAGAAGGAACACTGAAATCTAATTGATTCCAGAATTCTTCTTCGACTGCCCCCATCATCATCATGGAAAACGCCATTTTAATCACCTGACCATACAAATCTCTATGCTAGACAATGGCCATTGCTCTTTTTTGGCCAATGCCTTTAATGCTGAAGAGTTGCTCAACAGTTGCTATGTTGATGTTCATTCTGCTCATTTTTTTCCAAAGAGAAATGAATACAGGCAGTTTTGTGTGTGTGTGTGTTTAATAAAAAAAAATAAATAAACAAAATGCAGAACCTGCAAGGAAAAAGCATGCAATATTAAACAAAGAAAGCAATGACTGGCTGTTAAATTCAAGTGCTTAGAAAGCGTACTTAAAAAAAATCCAGAAACTGTCTAATTGTAAAACAGGTGGATGGGGTAAGTACTGGCTTTACAGTAAGTTGGGTGCTTAGATTAACAGGCATACCCTAACCTGAATTGAATTAGTCTTTCTTTCTTCTGTGTAAACCAAATTTATAACTGCCATGTGAAACCATCTCGGCTTGAAGCCAATTTAGGTATCACAAGGAGACTGGGACAAAACAAATAGAACTCGCTTTAGTCTCGAAGTCAAAAGCTGTATTGAATGAATAGAACTCAATTCGATACCCTTAATCCACTACAGTTGCCTTGTTTTCAAACTGTTTTTTAAGCTAGAAACCTGAAGGGGTCTTTCTGGAATTTATGGAAGGCTCACAAAAACACAATACCAAAAACCAAAAAAACCGGAAACAATCGAAAACTTTCCTGTTTTTAATTCTCGTTGCCAATAAAGTAAATCAAGGGAGAAAAGTGTGCCCAACGTGGGACTCGAACCCATGACCCCAGAACACTAGTAACGCAGCTCTACCAAATGAGCTAGCCGGGCATCTGGTCGTGAGTCTACCCAACGTCACGTCAAATATCACAACACTCCTCCCCTTCCTGATTTTTTGGGAGTAACCAATTCCCCCTTCAGTCCCCATGGACCGCCGGTGCCGCATCCCACGTTCACCAATTTACCTCGTCGCCAATGAAGTGTGCCGAGTTAGTGTTTGGAGTGATACCTGTCCTTTAGTGGCTGTAAATATTTGCAAAGGTGCTAACTTCAGTATTTCTTTATCTTCTTACTTCACAGACGTCCACACAGTAGAAGGTCAGGTGAGAGAGTGAACAAAGCAAAACACTGATTCACTCTATTAATTTTACACAGACTGGTAGCCAGCGTCACTAAAGAAAGGAGTTATCTACTTTGAAACATTTTGATTCAAGAAAGTGTCTAAATTTTGAAGTGGAAATTATTCATTTTGCCTAAGGAATGTGACCATTGACAAACATGTCACTATAATAGTTGCATTGTTGGCCATGCTTTTCCAAGATGGAATTTAATGCATGGACACAGTGCATTATACCAAATCAGTCATCGATTCGTTAATCGATTTTTTGATTAACTTAAGAAAAAAAAAATTAATATACTCTTTTAGAAATACAGAGCGTAAAAGTATTGTAATCATAAGGATCTTATTGTCCCCAGGGTTTATTCGTCGCTTGAAGGATTATTGCTAATATCATTTGAATTTCAGGCCTACGGAAGACTTTGAAGATGGATCTGATTCAGTAAGATTTGAAACCGGTGAGTATCATTATCAGTTTGGCTATTTTTGACAACAATCTTTGACATATAGTTTGTTATACGCTCTGTTGTTGGCTTTGACGTGCAAAACTTTGATATTTTTTGATATCGAAGTTATGCTAATTGTTTATTATCCAAACGGGAACCCAAGCAGATAACCCTCGAAATATTGATAACACAGTTTTGCTCCATTTTTTAAAATAGATTTTTTACTGGAAAAGCTACTGCTGCTGACTGTTTCGTACCCACATGACTACTTCACATTTGTGATTTTTCTGTAAAATTCTATGTAAATACAGTTACACGAATTGTTCTCTTTTTTCATTCTAATTTATTGAACCTCACTAAGAAAGTGCAATATGTCCTTTGAAGGAAAGGAAACGTTGTTGGGAAAGACAACGTCTGTTACCTCTATTTTCTCCTTTTCCCACTACGTTTCCTAGAGCCTGTGTGGCCAGCGTCACCAAAAGCTCGGGGTTGTGTGGGTAAGGGTACTTGAAAAATTGGACAAAATATCAGACTAATATTCTTGTGTGAACCCTCACTAAACAATGCAGTGGTTTAATGGCTCGGATGATTAATTCCGTTGAAAATATTGTGGATAAAGAAGAAAATACTTGTAATCAGCAGAATATTCTTTCCATGCCACTAGGTGCTTTCCCTCATAAGCATCGTAAAAAAAAAACAATCAGCGGTGAGAGAGGAATGAATCCTGTCGCTATGCCTATCATCAGTCCCCGGAAAGAATTTGGCCGTGCCGGGGATTGAACCCTCGACCCCCTGTTTTCAAGTCCTGTACGTTACCGACTGAGTTACCGGGGCTCGGCTAACTCAATTTGGACAAATCGGAAGTTTTATTGTTTAGTATAGAGTTACGACTCCTACGTCACAAACTGTAGTGGCACAATGCTCTGAGACATTCTTTCATAATTTTACGGTCTCCCAAGGTCATAATTTTACGGTCTCCCAAGGCTGTTGGTTAGAGTCCCTGTGAGGAGACGCAGTGTTTAGTGGTATTATTTTTTTTTGTGTTTTAGGGAACAATTACTTGTAAATCCTTTTTTTTTTAGCTCACCTGAGCACAACATGCTCAAGGGGAGCTATTGTGATCGGTCATCGTCCGTCTGTCCGGCCGTCCGTCCATCCGTCCGTGCGTCCGTCCGTTAACAATTTCTTTAAAAATCTTCTCCTCCAAAACCAGATGGCCAATCTTGATAAAACTTGGAAGGAATGCTCATTGGGTGAAGCTCTTTTTAAGATTGTTAAAAGAATTTAATTCCATCCAAAACTCTGGTTGCCATGGCAACAAAATGGCTTAAATTGAAAAATCTTTCAAAATCTTCTTGTGACAAACCATAAGGCCGGGAGCATTCATATTGTGTATGAAGCATCATTGGGTAACCCTTTACCAAAATTGTTAAAATTATTCCGCTGGGGTCATGTTTGGGCTTTGCCCGGGCGCACCCTATTTTACATAGAAACAAAGAAGGAAATCTTTAAAAAATCTTCTTCTGACAAACCATAATGGCTAAAGCATTCATATTTGGTATGTAGCATTATCTGATGATCCTCTACAAAAATTGTTGAAATTATTCCTCTGCGGTCATATTTGGGCTCTGCCTGGGCCCACCCTATTTTAAAAATCTTTCAAAATCTTCTTGTGACAAAACATAAGGTCGAGAGCATTCATATTTTGTTTGAAGCATTATTGGGTGACCCCTTACCAAAATTGTTAAAATTCTTCCCTTTGGGTCAGATTTGGGCTTTGCCCGGGCGCACCCTATTTTAAAAATATTTCAAAATCTTCTTGTGACAAACCATAAGGCGGAGTGCATTCATATTTTGTTTGAAGCATCACTGGTTGACCCCTTACCAGAATTGTTAAAATTATTCCCCTGGGGTCATATTTGGGCTTTGCCCGGGCGCACCCTATTTTACAAAGAAACAAAGAAGGAAATCTTTAAAAATTCTTCTTCTGACAAACCATAACGGCTAGAGCATTTATATTTGGTCTGTAGCATCATCTGATGATCCTCTACCAAACTTGTTTAAATTATCCCTCTGCGGTCATATTTGGGCTCTGTCTGGGTGCACCCGATTTTAAAATCTTTAAAAATCTTCTTGTGGCAAACCATAAGGCCGAGAGCATACATATTTTGTTTGAAGCATCATTGGTTGACCCCTTACCAAAATTCTTCCCCATGGGTCATATTTGGGCTTTGCCTGGGAACACCTATTTTCACATAGAAATAAAGAAGGAAACCTTTAAAAAATCTTTATCTGACAAACTGTAATGGCTAGAGCATTCATATTTCGTATGTATCATTATCTGATGATCCTCTACCAAAATTCTTAGAATTATCCCTCTGCGGTCATATTTGGGCTCTGCCCAGGCGCACCCTATTTTACATAGAAACAAAGAAGGAAATCTTTTAAAATCTACTTGTGACAAACCATAAGGGCTAGAGCATTCATATTTCGCATGTAGCATCATCTAGTGACCCTTTATAAAAATAATTAAAATTGTCTCCTTGGGGTCATATTTGGGCTCTGTGCCCTGGTACACACTATTTTACATAGAATCATAGAAGGAAATCTTTTAAAATAAATTCCATCTAAAACTCTGGTTGCCAAGTCAACAAAATGACTGAAAATAGAAAAAATCTTTAAAAATCTTCTTGTGACAAACCATTAGGCCGAGAGTGCAATATTTAGTGACCTACCTTCTAGGTCAAAGTCACTGTATGTTGTAGTTGTACTGGCGTGAGAAACAACAGGAAGCCATAATAAGGTGCACCAGCCGCACGGATATACATGTAACTGAAATACTGTTGAAACTCCATACAAACAAAGTAAAATATAACACTATGTACAGATGGGATCTAACCAGTGTGTTCCATGTGTAGATTTCTTGGCTTCTAATTTGTTTATATGGAAGAAGGCCAGTTGTGGGGGATTTGGCTGTGTACAACAGAATCTTATCAGGGTAACAATGAGATGGAATCGACTTCATGTGTCACGTTAAGTCTAGAAACCGTAATTATAATGACCATTCATTAAAATACAAGGTAAAGAATACCATATTAATCAATTGACAAACCACAGAATTTTAGACTGGTCAAAATTGAAAGATATTGCAGGCGAAAAATTTAATGTTACTTAACTCATTACCACACAATGCCCCATTTTGACGCACTAACGATATATAGCTCTGAAAAACATTGTGAGAAATGGAGAAATTGTTTGTAACAAGCAATTTCTCCTTTGTCACAATCTTTTCTACCATATATGGCACTTATTTTTCATTTTAAATACACTTTAAAATGTCATCTGCAATTTGTTTCACTTTGGACCAGTCTAAAATTTTGTCGTCCGGTAAAGGATTAAACTACAAGTCAAAAAGGGAACAAGACACTGTGAAGAGAAAAAAATGATGATAAGCAGCAGGTTTTAGCTCCACTGGCCAAAGACAAAGAAGAAAATCTGTAAACATCTTCTAATGACAAACCCCAGGGTATGACTTATTTAAAAAGAATTAATAGCATGCCCTTGATAAACCATATAAGTTACAAATATACTCAGGTGAGCGATATAGGACCATCATGGTCCTCTTGTTTTTTTGTAAGCGTAGCTCAATGTGCTGGTTTTAACCTGCTTTCTAAGGGACCCTACCTATTTGTTAGCAAATTTATGTTGTGTATCTTTTTTAAAAAAAAATTCTTATTAACTACGAATTTTCTTTGTTTTTCAAATACCCTGGTTCTCAATAATAACAATAATTATAGCAATTTGATATTTGCCTGGAAATTGCGTTAACCTTTTTACCAAAATCAAAATTCAATGCCGCAGAATGCTTTTGAGAACGCTGTGGGAAAAGGAGGAAAATCCTGGTTGACAAAACACGGGACTGTATGGTAAAGTGTGGTACCATTGTATAACTATAGACACATTTTTTATGTTACAGAAGAGGATGTTTCGGAGAAATACAGTAAGGTAAGATGGTTGCTTGAAGCTCTGTCATTCATTTAAAATTTACGCTGCTTAGCACAGTTCAACACCCTCCTACACAGAGTGTGGGGTAAGACCAGACTTTACAGAATGTGCAGTGACAGCCTTATTTTATTTATACTGCCTGATACGGTGAAGACTTTTCACATGACCGATATCTGATACCACTAAGTTTGATTTTTCTCAAAATTTTCATTAATTGATTTGATTCGCCAATCTGAACTTTACCAAACAGTCCCTTACTATAACAACCGAGCGAACGAAAGCTTTTAAAAGCATTAATGGAAAAGGGAGAATGCTTAAACTGCTGTAAACTTTGTCCAGTGTAAAATATTGTTGAAATGAAAAAAAACTTAAGGTTAAGATACGTTTTATACATGTCCTAGCCTTTCCCTCCTGCGGCTAGAAGAGCTCATGACAGACCTGATGGTGGAGGCTTTAAAAAGCATTGTGGAAAAATATGAAAATGTTGGTTACCAAATATTTTTCTGGTTAGCTAGGTTTGCCACTGCATAGAAATCAAAGTGCTGAAAGCGCTGAAGGCCTGGGCATCAGAAGAGATGAAGAAATAGGAAGAGTTCAACCTTGAACTTGCAATCATATTTGTAGAAGCTTTAAATCTTGAAACTGCTTTGAAATTTGTACGAACTGATGAAATTTTTACATAGTCTGTCTCTAGCAACTGAGAAGTTGACCACAGAAAGGAAAAACAAAAATGTATACAGGCTGATATAATGATTATTCTTGTACAGTCTTGATTTCATTATGTTTTTGGAGATAATTACAGAAGGAATTTCAGTTTTGTTCTTTGGGTTGCGGTGGCAAAATATCAAATTGCCGTGTTGAAAAATGTATGGTCCATAGAGTGCAACTGAGGAAAAAAAAGTGAAACACAAGAATCTCTAATGTCTTAGCAATGAACCCCATCTTTCTTTTTTTCCCATTGTAAAAGTTTCCATATCAGCCATATATGCTCTTTGATCAATTACAAGGAAAAAAAGTCCGTGAAGGCTTATTATCATAATTTTTATAATGAATAATTACATAAAGTCTCAGCCTCACAGAACATATGGTTTTCCGAGAAGGAAATTTTCTAGGTAGTTTTTCTACTTTTGCATTTTAGTTTCTATGGCAAGAAAAAAATCACCACATACGGGTGCTGCAGAAAGCATATTTGGGAGCTTCGGGAGCGCATTTGGGAGCTCCCGGAGCTAATCTGGTGGTGGCGGTGGCGAGGGCGAGGGCGAGGGCGATGGAGTGAACAATTTAAACAGCATCAGATACAAGCCAATAATATAAAAAAAACTGCAGTTTATGGTCTCTAAATACGGGTCAACTGAAATAAACCTGTCCAGTCTCTTGTTCATAATGTTTCATAATGTTTCAAATAAAGCAAAGACGAGTCTCAAGCCCTATAAATTACGCTAGAGTACGTATATTCTATTGTCACACACAGGGGCCATTGTTCCCCATATATTCCTTGAATAAGACGTTAAGCTCATCATCCATAAGCTGGATACGTTTTTATCGACATTAAATCAGACTCTTAAATATTACATTTTTGCCCGATGAGAGAGAGGCGGAGAGAGAGAAGGGAAAGGACAGAAAAATCGTCAGCTCAATTTTCGCATTGATTCCACTATCGTAAGATGATGGTGCCCGTTGCATACATACATACGGTAATCATCAGTGGTACAGGTGATTGACTTGTAATTAGAAAAGTTTGGTCTGTTTCAACTGACGTTAGATCTGATGACACGAAAGTTGTCCTCGTGAAACTGTGCAGCCTTAGTTCGATTTATAAAGGAATGAGCGATCACAGAGAGGATGAGGGGGAGAGAGATACAGAGAGAGGGAGAGAGGTGAAAGAAAGAAAAGATAGGAGGAAAATTGAAGAAGAGAGGGAAAAGGCACATGAGAGAGAGAGAAAGAGAGAGACAGAGAGAGTTTTTTTCTCCGTCTAGCTCACAGTATTGGAAACAGATTTTCTACTTGCCAGTCTCTCAGTGAATAGGATTTTTTCCACCATACAATAATGTGACATCTGTATACAACCCACTCTGTTGAAAAATTGATTATCTTCAGGCTTCAAATTACTTTTTCCACTATGTTTTTACAGAGTGATTGGTAAACAGCTATGTGTCATAGGGTAAAAATTGTTTGAAATAAATTTTTGAAAAAGACAGCGAATTTGTTTTATATCTATACCAATTACTATGACCCTTATATGCTCTACACCGTAATCAATTAGTTTTTGGAAGGCGAGAACCTTCATATCTCAGTGCACGGCAGTTTGCTGCAAATGCCTCTGAATAGCATTATCAAAACGCCTTTCAAATACTTCGACTTCTCGAGTACATAAGAACAAAATACTGTCGAGACCATTGTAAATTTAATCAAAACAACAAGAAAAAACTTCAAAATTTCTATCGAATTCATGAAAAAACATCGTTTTTGACAAATACAAAATACTTTGGATCAGTTGATTGTTATGATGTTGTTGCTACAGCAACACATAAACTATAGCTGTAATCAGTCAATCGAAACCTTCTGAAATGACGTCGTTTGGACCTAATTCCACACCACAACGCATTAACAAGTAACCAGAGGGATCATATTTGTAAATTTACGACTCTTGAACTAACCAATCGGATAGCATGTTGCATTACGAATCGCTGATAGACCTGTTTTCTCTGTTGAGAACATTATTCTGTGAATATGAGAAGAAAAAAACTCAATGAAATAAACTCTTTTGAATTATAAAGTGTGTATATAAAATATTCTCTCTCATGAAATATCTTTTTATTCTATAAAAGTTATAGAGGATATTTGTTTTTTTCGGTGAAAGATCGAAATTTACTTCATCGAGTGAACACCATCGGTAATGTTTTCACGAGTGCCGCAGCGTCACGGTGCTCAATTAATCATAACTATTTAACCCTTTACCACCCAATGCCGATTTGCAAAGACCCTTAAGGAGCAAGCTTTTAAAAACATCGAGGGAAGAGGGGAATTTGCTGGAAACCGGCATTTTTTTCCTTTTGCCACAATCCTATCCTACCAAGAACAAATTTCGTCCCTCATTTGGGCCACCCTGAGTTTGTCATCTGCGAATGCCTTCAATGTTAACTTAGTCGAAAATTTCATCGACAGGTAAAGGATAAAAACGCTTATCGTAATGAAATGTTATACCAATCACTTACCTCCATCATTATTAGAATTGAGATCTTTATGTAATATAATCCATTGTTTTTCCTCGTAAAAATTTCCTTCAATTTCACTTTTTCCTAAGAGCACAGACCAAGAGCCTATATCTGTGTAACTCTGCACGATATGTTATTGTCGCAAAAGGGAATAGGGTGTATCTCAATTGACTGTTAGGCAATCATTTTACTTTCATGTTTCCCGACAAGCTGAAAATAGATTCCGGTTAAGTGGCATAAATGAAACACAAGCGTTTATGTCAATGAATGCATAGATCGCTTAGAACGTCAGTCTCTTTAGCAGACAAGGGAGATGAATCCAATGGTCTGCACAAAATACGTAATCTTATGTTCTTTCTACAGTGTGACCTATCTTGTAATAATCCGACCAAAACAACCCTGGGTGGAATTGCAATAATTAAGCATTTTCCCGAAATCGAAAATGCCAGTTTCATCAATCTATCACTCTAAGGGTTGACCGAGTCATAGATTATAAGAATCATATAAACAAAGAACATCCTCGATAGTCCCTTATAGGACCTATGAAGTCAACCGACAAATGATGTTTGTTACCCTTAATTGGATGGTAAGCACTGTGCGAAAAGTAGAAAATGTTCGCTGCCAGTATTTTCTGATTTTCCGGCAAGGTTTCAAAATATCCTTCCTTTTTTTTAAAAGCCCCATTCTTTAGTAATTAAAACTCAGCACATGTATTGCAATTTAAAAGTTAAATTTGTGATTTTGAACATTGAAGATTACTTGCCTGTCAAATAGAGAGTAGTACTAACAAGTAGGTAAAAAACCAGCCTATGTGGCCACGACAAAGAAAGCAAACATCTTTAACCCATTAGCAAAACATGGATTTGGCCTGGGCTAGACTTGGCTTGCCAAAGTGGAAGCTTTAGTAAGTAGTAGACAGGAAAATGTAACTTGCGACTGGTAAAAATGTGGATATGTTGACATATTTCTTTTGCGGGCCTATCTGGCCGCCAATTCATGACACCAATATACAGGGTTGCTACAGTAAATCTGTACCTATCACCAACAAATGAATATGCCAATGGATTATCTTTCCGTTGTACTCCCTGGTAATTTAATATCTTTACTTTCCATACCATATAAATGCATTGCTGTACAGTCTATCTGTATTTTTAGACACGCTTTTTTTAAAGTGGCAACCACATATTTTCTAGCTGGATCGATCTTGAAAAGGATATCTAGATAAATATTTCGCCTTTCAAAAATAATTTTATACAATGAGAGAAAACAGAGAGGATTGGCGGCTACGTTACGTTTCATTTCTTCTCTTGACATTGAGCCAGAATAGAGTTCATTATGAATATTTCAGTATGTTTTATTTATTTTTCAGCTTGACTGAAAAATATGCTCAAGGGGGGAGGGGGGCTTTTAGGATCACGCTGTGTCCGTCATGCGTCGTCCATAGTGCGGCGTCAGTAATTCTTTAAACATCTTCTCCTCCTAAACTGCTTGGCCAATTTGGACCAAACTTAGCTGGAATGTTCTTTTGGAGGTTCTCTTTAAAAACTGCTCACAGAATTTGATTCTATCAAAAACTCTGTTTGCCATGGCAACCAAATTAAATTTTCCAAGAAATCCTTTAAAAATCATCTCCGCTGAGACCGCTGGTTTTCAACGATTTTCAAATAATTTCACAGATATGTTTCCTGTGTGACCCTTTTCAAAAACTTTTCGCCAAACTTTGATGCGTCAAAAAAAAAAAAAAAAAAAGCCATGGTGGAGGGGCTTTTTGCGCCAAGCGGTTTCAAAAACTCTTGAAACATCTTTTCCTGCTAAATCTCTTGGCCTATTTGGGAAAAAACTTAGCTGGAATGTTCCTTTGGAAGTCCTCTATAAAATAGTTCACAGAATTTGATTTCATAAAAAAAAAACCTGTTGTTGCCATGGCAACCAATTGGAATTTTCCATGAAATTCTTTATAAGTCTTATCCTCTGAAACCGCTGGTCAGATTTTGAAATAATTTCACAGATATGTTCCTTGGGTGATCCTTTTCAAAAACTGCTCGCGAAATTTTGATCCGTCGAAAAACATGACCGTGGTGGAAAGGGGGGGGGGGACTCTTTCCGTCCAGCGGTGTGAACAATTCTTTTCTCCTCCTAGACTGCTGTACCGATTTGGACCAAACTTGGTTTGAATGTTCCTTTAGGGGTCCTCTTTAAAAATTGGTTCACAGAATATGATTTCATAAAAGAAACTCTGGTTGCCATCGCGACCAAATGGAATTTTCCTAGAAATTCTTTAAAAATCTTCTTCTCTGAGACAGTTGGTCAGATTTTGAAATAATTTCACAAATTTCTTCCTTATGTGACCCTTTTCAAAAACTGTTTGCCAAATTTTGATCCGTACAGAAACATGGCCGTGGTGGTGGGCGGGGCTCTTTATGTCCAGTGGTGTCAACAATTCTTTGGACATCTTCTCTTCCTAAACTGCTTTACCGATTTGGACCAAGCTTGGCTGGAATGTGTCTTGGGAGGTCTTCTTCAAAAATTGTTCACAGAATTTGACTCCATCAAAAATTCTAGTTGCCGTGGCAACCAAATGGAATTTCCAAGAAATTCTTTAAAGAACATCTCCTCTGAAACCACTGGTCAGATTTTGAAATAATTTCAAATATATGTTCCTTAGGTGACCCTTTTTAAAGTTTGTTTGTTAACTTTTTATCCGTCGAAAAACATGGCCAAGGTGGGGATGGGCATCCATGCACTGTATTGACTTAAAGAAATTCTTTGAAATTCTTTTTTCTAAAATCACATGTCAGATTTTGAAATAATTTCACGGAAATATTCCTTGGGAGCCCCTTTTGAAAATTTGTTAGCAAAATTTTGATCCGCCAAGAAACATGGCTGTGGTGGGTAGAAGTTATTTACACTATACGGACATGAAGAAATTCTTTAAAAAAAAAGTTTTCGTCTGAAATCACTGGTTAGATATTTAAGTTATTTACAGAAATGATCCTTATACTATACCCCTTATTTAGCATAGCTGTTTTCAAAGAAAACATCGAGGTATTGACATAGCCCTAATGTTGTTATCTGCGTTGTTGTTGTTTGTGCAAAAACTTGACATTTTGTTATAAATCTGCTTCCACTTAATACATGTACTTGAAACTCGGAATAATTGTTCACTAGTAAAAAAGCAATCTATACAGCAAGGGCAGGTTACTCAAAAATAGTTTTGTCCAAATTATGCCTTTTTTGCGACTTGGAATTATAACTTACTATCCAGCAACTAACAGCCAATCATTGCACTCTCATGAGGTGCTCTTGTTCAAATTAATATTTTTAGGCACTATCGGGCATGTGCTCTTGTTCAAGAAATGGTCTTTGGTTGACCTGTCCTAAAAGTTATTTGCAGAATTCTGATTCGTCAAAAGCATGGCTATGGTACGGAGCCCGGTAGGTGTCATGCTCTACACATTTTTTATTTCGAAATAACGAAATACTAAATCGTTAAAACGAAATGCTATTTCGAGAAAACGAAATAGGTTTGTTCGGAACACTTGGTTGTCATCGTATACAGATTGTGAAGTCACGGGCTTTTCGTCCTTGAGCTTGTTCATCCCAAGTTATGTACCTGCCAAGCAAAGATTTAATACTATATACTTCACTGATTTTGACGGGTTTATATAAATAGATGTTGACTGCACATAATACCCGATCATTTTACTCGTCATAAGATATAAATCTGTGCAAAAAATAATTTTCCCCATCATTATGCTTAGAGATGAAATCAAAGTACAGAAAAATGTCTATGGATATGGACATGAATTTTTAATCTATAGGGTATTGTAGGACGATTAGTCGTAGAAAGAGGCTGTTTAGTACAGAATACCGCGATACAACTGCAATATTGTTGAAAACGGCTTTGAGCAACACGATCTAACGAACAAACTCTGTATTCCTTAGCATAGTACTTCTTACGAAAAACATGTTACAACGAACCCATGGTAAACGCCATTTTGCAAACAAAAGGCAATAAACGTGTCAGTGTGTCTTGAGGAAGAGAGGGTAGTTCCAGTCCCGTAGGAAGCATTTTCAAGGGGTGGGTACTAACTTTTTTTTGGGGGGAGGGGGGTATCATTTTTTTAAGAAGGGGGTATATTTGCTTCAACGGTTCGTAAAAAGTGAAACTGTACACATTTATCGAAAGAATGCAAAGAGTCCCCTTAAAGTGGCGTTAAATCCCAATACAACCAACCAACAAACCAACCACCACCACGGCCATGTTTTGCGACGGATCAAAATTTCACAAACTTTTTTTCTAAAGGGGCATCCAAGGAACATTCATATGAATTTACTTTAAATTCTGAGGAGAAGGTATTTAAAGAATGTGAACAGCCCTCCTCACCGCGGGCATGTTTTATGATGGATCAAAATTTCGCGAACAATGTTTGAAAAGGGTCACCCAAGGAACATTTCAAGGCTGTGAAATTATTTCAAAATCTGACCAGCGTTTTCAACGGAGAAGATCTTTATAGAATTTCTTAGAAAATTCTCTTTGGTTGCCATGGCAACCACAGTTTTTGATAGAATCAAATTCTGTGAACCATTTTAAAAGAGGACCTCCCAAAAGAACATTCCAGCCAAATTTGGTCCAAATTGACCCAGCGGTTTAGGAGGAGAATATGTTTAAAGAATTGTTGACGACGGACGAAGCACAACGGACACACGGTGATCCTAAAAGCTCCCCTTAAGCACGCTATTTAAATATTTTAAATTTGCTTTTTAACAAAATGTTTAAGGGGCTGAGTCCCCGCTAGCCCCTCCCTTTCCCGTTCCTACGGGCCTGGGGTAATACAATAAACGACCAAGAGAAAGTTTTATTTAAAGTATTTTTATATGTAAATAACAACTCATTTTAGAAGGCAAATAGCACTATACATTCAAACACGATCGATAATGAAGTGTAGGACGAACAAGCTCGGGCAAAAAAGCCCAGCGGACGAAGAAGCCCAGGGACGGCTTGGTTTTGGGACGAAAAAGCCCGGTGCCACTGATTTCACATGACCGTGGCGGACAATGACAACCAAGTGTTCCGAACTTACCTATTTCGTTTTATCGAAATAGCATTTCGTTTTCACGATTTAGTATTTCGTTTTAACGATTTAACATTTAGTTTTCTCGAAATAGTCTTTCGTTATAACGATTTAGTATTTCGTTTTCTCGAAATAGTATTTCGTTTTAACTATTTAGGATTTCGTTATTTCGAAATAAAAAATGTGTAGAGCATGACACCTACCGGGCTCCGTACTATGGTATTGATTGTAGAGGTGGTGACAGGTTTTGAAGTGGTTTTTACTACTGACATTTTCATAGTTGCTTGGCAAAATACTGATCTTGTTTCCAAAATTTCAATACTTTAAGAAAGTTGATTATGGTCCTCTCAAAAATTCAGTTGAGCGATCCAGGGCCATCTTGGCCCTCTTGTTATATCTCTCTCGCTTTATCTGCAGTTTGAATGCCGCACAATCAAGACACCGAAGATTTTCCATGATACAAAAGAGGCAGCCGATGAAATTAAAGATGCCCTGGATTCCCTTGCCAAAAAGATTGCAAATATTAATGAAAGTGGAAACAAGGAAAAAGCTTCGGGATGTTTTTTGTCGTTAAATGGAAGTAGGTATTTCCTGCCAACAAACATGTTTAGAATTGTTCAAATAAAAAAAAAAAGAAAAAATTAAAAAAGAACAAATTCAAAAGGGTAAAAGACATGGAGGGAAAGGAGAAAATGCTCGATATTACGGAATCTTGTTTCCGCCATCCACTTTTCGACCTACGAGGAACCTGAAAACTAAAAATTAGGCACACTAACTTCCACTTTTCTAGCAAAAAAGATACCTGACCTGACAATTGTTATAAAACTTTCCACTTTTCGACCTCACGTTTGTCTAGAAAAGTAGAAATTAGGAAGCACGAACTTTTTGCGTTAAAATGCTAGGTCGAAAAGTAGAAAAGTGGAAGTTTTTCACATGACAATTGTCAATAAAACTTCCACTTTTTGACCTAGAAAAGACAAAGTCGAAAAATCGAAAAGTCGAAAAGTTGAAAAGTCGAAGTTGGCCGATTAAAACTTCCACTTTTCTAGTTAGGACTAATTTTTCGTAGGATAAATTGGCCGCATTATTATTTCAAATGTACACCGGACAAAGGAAGATGGCGGAAGCGAATGGTAGAGGTTAAATGTACACCGAATAAGTCTGATGTCAGCCATAATACGGCAACGCCCTAATTTTCATTTTACTGAAACTCTGCCCAATTCTGCCCTGTAAACCCGCCCTTATCGCATTGCTATGTTCTTCAGAGAACAGACTTTAACGGTGTACACATTATTAAATGTATTGAAATCATATGGCCTGCAACACGCGAAAAGGGGCATTCGGATATTTGCGTAAAGTTTCGTATCAGCCCGCGTAGTTCGACACTTTCCGTTTTATGTAATTTTCAATTTAGCACAAGTCTACAGTGGCACAAAATCTAATGTGGTCTTAAAGTGCCGTGTCGGATCAGCTTGCACGATCTGCGCAGGCTGGTCCGTGGGGATACATTATGAAAATGTCCGAATGCCTTTTTTTTTCATATTGCAAGCCATATATAGTAGATACTTTCAACACTGATTAGTCTTTAATGGACCCATTTCACCGAAAAATCTGCCCTGAAGATTGAGTTGCGATCTCAAAATGTGGCTTGATCGCCGCTGATCGCAAGTAATCGGTGGTTGAACGCACCTTGGTCTTCTGTAGTCGCACAAAGTCGAGGGAAAGTATCCCCAAACATACTTTGAGAAAACCTGCTATAGACGAAAAGTTTCAACATCGTTAGCCTACACAATTCCTGCAGTCTGACCAGATCGAGATGGTCCCTTTTCATGTGACCAGTTGCATATCATGAAATGATACTACGAGACATTACTCTACCGAAATACCAACGCAGCAGATTCGTGGAGGTCATATTGATGTTAACGTAACAATGGGGGAAATATCGAGTTTCGAGGACAGAAATCCGTAATCGAGTTCCGAGCACATAAATCCGTAATCGACTCCGATCAGCATCACAGATAGGCCTACATCGACATTTTTATTAACCTCGCAAAGATTATGAAGGATCCCGGTGCCCACGCCAAGCCAGTGTTCGAATCAGCGACCCAGATGTTGACAAGTCACACATTTTAACCCATTACCACACGATTCCTGGTTTTGACACCTTTGCAAAATATTGTTTAGGAAAACATTGTTAGAAAAGGAGAAATAGCTTTTTACAAACTATTTCTCTCACAATGTTGTTTACTCAATATTACACTTAGTTTTAAGTACACACTTTGAGATGTCGTCAGCCGTTTCTTTAAATTTGGACAGTCTTTTATTTTTTGTCATTTCGTAATGGGTTAAACGTGGTTTGAAAATGTCAAATTGGGCGCCCGCTTAATGCACAGTTCCTGACTAGATTTGTGTAACTATAAACTCGGCCCATAGGCGGTATCGGATAAAGATAGACATCAGACTTAAAGGGCAAGTCAACAAGTTTCTGATATGATAAATTTTCAAATCTACATTTATCAAATGGTAACCTGGTAATGTTGTAATTTGAAAAAAGAATTAGTAAAAGTACTTTCTTTCAATTCATATTTTTGCTTATTAGTTTTTCTTGCATGGCTTACCACCCTTACTTATTGTAGCGCACCTTGATTTGTGACGTCATAGGAGCGTTTGTTTTAATATGGACCTTGTTTAAGATAGTGAAATGAGCGATATTTAAGACGAAGAAATACACGATTCTAGGCCGGTAAGGCCGTACATGTACCACCAAATTTTTAATGAAACTTAATAAGTTTCTGATGATGAGGATAAAAATAATGTTTCGCCCACTAATGGCGAAAATGACGATATTGTGCCGGACTTTTGAACAGCGTGTTGAGTATCACGCCTATTAGGCTACGGGGTGAATGTCGCTTACAGAAATATTATTCTATACGTAATAAAATTTAATGTATGGCATAAGCTTTGTTTCACGTGAAGCATTTTCAGTAGATTAACGGGAAGAATTAATAATAATAATAAAAAGGACGGTTTCAAGACAGTTCCACGACTAGACAGTTCCCTGACACTTTTAAAGACATTTCTCCGACACTTTAGTTTCATGTCAAATAACCTTTTTTCTTGACTTTTACGATTGATAATCGTGAGATGTTAGTTCTAACTATTTGTTGATTGATCCTATATTTGTACCTTGTAAAGAAGTCTGTAAACATTGACAGGTACAAATGTGTTCTCTTATGGGTGAAGGGTTACTCAATAAATCGCGATTTTCATGAGATTGAGAAAAGTTTGAAATGTTGTTAACAAGCGTGAAATTTGATAAAAGAATATGTTCCGAGATTATTAAGACAATTCTCAAAATCATTTTGAAAACTATTTTAGTCGAATTTCTTACCATGATACAGAAATACATGAACATCAGAAAGAGGTAGAAGGGATCTACCTGTGTGAAATACTTTTTCGCTGTTTACCTTTTGCATATTTTCCATTCCATGTAAAAAATTATCATACATATTATTAAATGTTCCATAAAGAGCTTCTCTGTGAAAGTCTCAAACTCTGAATAGTATGCCGTGGGAAAGGAAAGTGTAAATTTGCTCAGTTCTTGTTTGTCTTCTGTATAATGTTTCAATTTGGGTAAGTCTCAAATCGGTCTATTTGGGAATGAACGGTTAATACTGACATTCCGGTCAACTTGCAGTACAGACGATTTCAGATTCATTGTAAAAACATAGAGCTGGTAACTATCAATTGATCCTTTATCCACAATATTTTCTATTTTTAACTCTTTACCATACGACAAAGTATTAAACAGGTCCAAACTGAAATCGCTTGTAGCCGACAAAATAAAGTTATGTATTTCAAAAATTGAAATTTGTTTCCAGCAGAGTGAAACACTGTGTTAAAAGGAGAATATGCTGGTCATTAGCATTATCTCTTTTCCTTACAATGTTTTCAAAAGTCTTCTGTGTTCGGGGTCGTAAAAGCTAGGGATTGATAAGAGTTTAAATATAAATCCCACACGTTGGGCACGAGTTCTGGTTTAGCTCACAGGAAGCAGTATCCGAAGAGATTAGTACGAGGTGTATGGACTTGTTTCTCAAGAGATGTAAAATACATGTTTAAATTGTAACCAAACATCTTTATTGACTCAGCCGAATTGAAAGCAATTGGAGTCAACAAATCAATTTTAACTTACATGTTTGGACTTGTTTTTGATGGGGTAAAAAACGGTAATCGGAAAGAAAGTGTCAGGAAAAAAAAAGTATCAGGAAAAAAAAGAATCAGTTTCTTCAAAGTTGTGATACTTTTATCAATAGTTTTTTTTAAATTATATATTTATGAATTTGATACTTTATGTAATTAATTTATGGCATTTTAGCACACTAAAACTGCTACTTTGAAAAAAAAATGAATAATTTGAAACAATGTTTTCACAGGTTTATAAAATGTTTGCACCATAATATTTTTCATGCAGATTTATGTCAAATTCTGTTTTAATGTTAAACTTGTGGAAACAGAATAGAAATTTGTTTTGGGAAGGGGAAAAACTGTGGGAAAAGGAGACATGAGCAATTTATGATAAAATTATAATTGGAAACATTTTCTCTCTTTCCTTTACTTTTTTCAAATACTTCTACACCAGGACCTGAAAACTTTGGCTTATTTTGTAAAATTTAAAGCTTGGATATGAAAACTGATGGACGCGTGTTTACTAACATCATTTGAAGCTGATTGGAGTAAAAAAAACAGTATGGTCAAAATATTTTAGGATTTGCCCTTTAACCCATTACCACTCAATCCCTACTTTTGACGCCCCTGAGAAAGAAGCCTTTTGAAAACACTGTGGGAAAAGGAGAAAATGCTGGTAACCAGCATTTTCTCCTTTTCCCACAGTGCTTTCTACCCTTCCCAGAACAAATTTTAATTTTTCAGTCACCTTTATTTTGTCGTCTGCAAATGCTTTCAATTTGGACCAGTCTAATTTTTTCTCGTGTGGTAATGGGTTAAACAGTGGACATACTTATTCGGCGGACGTTTAACCTTTACTGGGTCCAAATAGAGATTTGCGGCCAAGAACGAAGGTGGGGAACGGACGTCGAGGTTCGAAGTTTAAGAAGGGGTTGTCTCAAACGTATTGAAAAGTGATCAGATAAGTCAGGTTCGCGAAATTCACGTGGAGTTGCTCCATTTTTATTGAGGCTACCTTAAACACTGTGTTACTGGTGCATTTTTTTTTAATTGAAAAAGACCCACTTTAGGCAATTGGAAGTTCATAGGGAGCCCCTTAATTTTGATTTAACTCGAAAAATTCGGACCAATTTTTATGAAAATTTTCAAACTCTTTTAAAATGACCTTACCTACTCTCACAAAGATAGTTACAATTTTTCTTCGGCAAGGAAGACCATATAACCAATTTCATTTGTGTTAAATTTTCATTCAGGAGTTACACCATCTCTAAGGGTTTCGTACAGTGACCAGAACAGCAAATATAACTGATCAGATGCACGATTTGAGTACTCACTTTAGTTCAGTATAAGGTCCCAATTCTTTTTTGAGGCCCAACAAATAATATATGGTTCTATGTATACCTTACACAAATGTTAATTTGGTCACTTTCATATAAATCTTTGAAGACTAAAATTGTTTGTCGAGTGTTTTCTTACATGGTGTTCTTCAAGATTTGGCCTTAATTTTATTTTCGACATGACTTCATGTTTTATATCACTACTGTTGAAATATGTGTACGGAACCACCTGACGCTTAGACTCGAAAGTCTTCTTCCATGGTTTGTTTTGAATTGTTTTTGCAATGAATTTTGTTTGCCCAAACGTAGCTCGAATGCATTTTGTCACTTTCATAGGGTTGTAATCTTAAAGATACTGTGTCCCTTTGACAGAAAATAATAGTCTACAACAATACTTTGGATCTTCTTAGTTTTGTATGCTATATTACTCTTACTCGATGAACCTGTTTTATTATTTTTTTTTTAAATAAAGAATGTATAAATGTCTTTGATTTGTTTGTAATCTTCAATTATGGAGGAAATAAAGAATCAATTAATCGAGGGAGACTGATACCACATGATGTGAGCCAACTTTTGACTAGGTTTCCTGGTTTGACAAGGAAAAGAAAACGTGTAAACAAGTGCGTGCAAGTCTTTGAACCTTTAAAATAAAGCAAAACAAAAAACGGTAAAAAAATGAGATACAGTCCTCAAAAATGATGTTTTTACTGTAAAAAGAGTAGACGAACACAAATACTGTACTTGCGTGAGAATTGTTTTCACAAACAGGTAAACCCTTTACAAGGAATAGAGCCCAACTCTTTTAACCTCACCCTACCTATACTTGTAAGATGGACTTTGCAGGTAATTGAAAACTACGATGAAAATTAAATACTTGAGTGCATTTTCATGTATTTGTTTTAATTCAGTAAGCGCACGTGTCTCTTGATGTAGGCCAGTGAAAATGCAAGTACTGGGCGAACGTCACGCCTGTAACTCGTTCGGGTTTACCGTTCGTGAAAAGAAGCAGGGACCATATTCACCAACCATTCTTAAGAGCGTTCTTTGTCATGATCTTCAAAATTTTCTGATTGTGAATGTAACGGAACCTCTGATTGGCTAAACCAAATGGTTTAGAAGTTCTGTTACTTTCACATTGACAAAATTCTGAAGAATAAGACTAACAATGTTCTTAAGAATGATTGGTGAATACGAGCCCAGGTCTTTTTCTGTAGACCAACATTTGCAGAGCCTCCATCTATATCGGAATCGGCCATAAGACAACGAAGGAGTGCTGGGATAAAATATTGTAATGTATCTTTCGATGGTGATGTTTCTTGTCAGTCAGAGCTCGTCAAAGAAACAAACCTTTATCTAAGTTACTTAGAAATAACCAGGTAAGAATCGTACAATAATTTCATCACAAAACGATTCTTAAATTGATATAAATTCTCGGAATAAGTTAAAAATCCGCTGGTAAAAAATGCACTGAAAATGAACATTTAATCGATAAGTTATTTGAGTTGTAAGACAGAGAACCATTTTATTTTACTTGGCCTTGCATATAAAATACTTGACAGCTTTGAGACAAGCCCTCATTGTACACCGAACCCCGACGTCAGTTCTCCGTCTTCGTTCTTGACCGCAAATCTCTAATACGAGGGACCGGTGACACAGGAATTTTTACCCCTACACTGGCTCCATCATTATTCGGTGCTGATAAACAAACATCCCGTGATAATCAGTCCTAACTAGAAAAGTGGAAATTTTATTCGGCTAAGTTCCACTTTTCGACTTTTCAACTTTTCGACTTTTCTACTTTTCGACTTTGTCTTTTCTAGGTCGAAAAGTGGAAGTTTTATTGACAACGGTCATGTGAAAACTACCACGTTTCTACTTTTCGACCTAGCATTTTAACGCGAAAAGTTGAAATTAGTGCTTCCTAATTTCTACTTTTCTAGATAAACGTAAGGTCGAAAAGTGGAAAGTTTTTTAACAATTTTCAGGTCAAAAACTTCAACTTATCGACTTTTCGAGGTAACTTTCTTGCTAGAAAAGTGAAAGTTTGTGTTCCTAATTTCTACTTTTCTAGTTCCTCGTAGGTCGAAAAGTGGATGGCGGAAACAAGATTCCTTACGATATGGCACTTTGAAAGGATGGGACCCTCAACAAAATTTGAAACTGATATTTTTCTCTGTGTGTGTGTGTGTGGGTGTGTGTTTGTTTGTGTGTGATACATGAATGTTGTCTAGAAAATATCAGAAGGATGTGATAAATATCCACCCTTAGTTGTGGAATCAGAAGGAAAATATGCTGAAAAGATCATGTCGCCTGAGCCAACGGCGAGTTGGCAACATGAATCGCCACAGTCCTAAACAAGTTTCCCAGTCTCCGGCCACTGACCGTGCAAGGCCAATTTGTCATACTGCAAAGTTTTACTATTCCATTAGTATTTAGCGAAATTTCTCCGTTTTGTGTACTCACGAGAGTAAGTAAGTAAGTAGTAGTACGCTTTCGACATAGAATGTCCCTGAGTGACCAGGTTCGATGGAAACTGACGTCACTGAGAACTAACGTCACTGTAACCAAGGTAATCGTACAGTTGGATGGAAGAACTTGAGGTCACTGCGATAGACAGTCGTCATATTTCTTTCTGAACATGGATTTAAACAACCGCAAGGAAAGTAACTATGCATTTAAAAGACTTTTAGTAAAAAAGTAAAGCATATTAATTACCACAAACAACAATTAGATTATCCTTTAACGTTACATTGAATTTGTTTAGCCATAATGTTCTTTACTGACGAGGGGATGGCTCGTTTTAACACCGTGTGTTTGTTTTAGAATGACAACAAACAGTAATATATATATAAAAAAAAACATGTATATTTATTTATTCTGAAAAAATAATTCATTCTTTCCGCTTTTATGACAGCCAATAAGGGAAACCAGAAAAAATATGGCGCAGGCTACTCAGTGTGTTTGTCTTGTGGATGGCATTTTGGTTGTTGTGTTGAAACTGTAGTCTGCATACGTGGCTCCCAAAAGGGAAAATTGTTTTAGTGGAATATGCCAGTGTACATGACTTTTATGTATGGGACATATTGTCCCATCAGATCACGAGAAATTTCTTGGCAGTATGATAAGAACCTTTGACCTTCGAACTGAAGTTAGCAACTATACCAGCTGAACCAGTAACTTCTGAGTTAAAATCCCAAGTAATGCAATTACATCTCTTTCATTATTGAAAGCTTTTAAAAGAAGTTTTACAGTTGAAATATAATGATCTCGGTAATTAAGGCTCCTTTTACTACATGTAGTTATATCCATGTTTTAATTTCTACAGCCACTGTTGCTCCTTCATTTCTAGTCGTGTTTTAATTGTTACATTTTTCATTTCTTGTAAGACTTTCCATGAAAATGTGAAACGAGACAGTTAAAATGCCCCAGTAAGACCTGCATCAAATAACGGCTTTAAAAAATGCGATATTTCTATCTTTAACGAGAGATATTTATTATAATACCACATAAACACTATCGAAGATTATTTTTATAACCAAGTATGCATGTTTGATCAAAATAGGATACCTAAACTCTCCTTACCGTACGTGGTTTGTTGATCGCAAACTCTTCATCAATGACTCACAATGTCTACAAAGCCTCCTAACTCGAGGTCGAAAAAGCACAAGCGTGTTTGGTAAAGATTTAGGCACTTTTAGATTAGATACACAGCATTTATGTTGCATTAACATGGATTTTCACTACTTGCAGGTTTATTGGGAATTGGAAGTGTTCTCTTAGCCCCATTAAGTGGTGGTGCGTCATTGGCTGTGCTAGCAGCAGGTGCTGGTTTGTCTGTTACAGGGGCAGTTTATTCTTCGACGGCCGAAAGTAAAATTGCTGCACAAATCAACGAGACACTAGACTCTTCCAAACATTTGTTCGATGATTTTATTAAAAAGATGGATAAATGGAACAAAGTTGCTGAACTTTTGAGCGAAATTGTGAAAGAGCTTCGTGATTTATTTTCTGAACTGGAAGTCAGATTTTGCAATATGCTAGTGTCCATTGAAAATTGCACATACAAGGACGAATCGTCCTATAAGGTAGAGTGTTTCATAAAATGTATAAGCAATTTTTATGGAACTGCAGCAGTCTCTACTCATGTTGTACGAAATATTGAAAAAATTACAGTACTTGCAAGAAGGGTAAAATCTGTAGAAACAATATTAAAAGTAGGCAAAAACGCTGGGGGTGTAGCAAAATCTGCAAAAGTCTTTGCACTCGATGTTGCTATTGGCAAACCAATCGGAGTCTTTTCTTCCTCAAAAACAGTTGTGAATACTGGTAGGCAGCTTATTACATCAGTTCAAAAATCGGGAACCTTCTCACAAACCACTAAATTTGCATCTCTTGCTGCAGATGGTTCTGGTAAATTTGTAAAAACAAAGGGAGCTGTCGAGGTAGTTGGCAAAACAGTCTCAAAAGAAACTACGATAGTTACAAAATTAGCAAGTCAGCTAGGTCTGATATGTAGTGTTGCCTCTGCTACTGTTGACTTCTTCGAGCTACGTTCAGCACTTAATGCTGCAAAGTCAACATGTGATGTCGAAAAGGAATTGCGAGCTTCTATCCAAAACATTGAGAAAACTACAGATCAGACTTTGAGTCAAGTCAATGTTTACAAGGAAGTAATGAGAATTAAGATGTTCTTTGAAAGCCTTCTACAACATGGAAGAGAGATGGTTTTTGGTAAATCAAAATTACCACATGAAAAGCTTAAGTCTTGCGTTGACAAGATGGATTGCATATATAACATTATGAACTAACTACGTAATAGTAAAATAACACCGGTACAATTGACGTTTTTGCTACTCCATGCTTTTGGGGGTTTTTTTTATTTGGGTTAAATAATGAAATGAATGACTAACTGCGCCCCATGTCTTTTCTATATATGAAACCTTTAAACATCTGTCGGGATCCAGGAGGTACGATCCCATACTGTCGAAATAGTGAATTGTCATTTCATTTCATTATAGAGAAACTAGAATAAGATAACTAATACAACAAAATTAGTTGCATGTTTACAGTGACTTCTTTCATCAGACTAAAGCAGGGAAAGAGAATACATAGATTATAAATAGAAAGGATTTTCAAAAGAATTGTACAGAGGAATTCTTGAAATACATGTATCTTGAGAATATCTATTTTCATGAAATTTTATGCTAATATTCAGGTTAGTGCTATCAGTAATACCGGCGCAGTATAGAAATCAACATGTTATGAGTTATATATGTTATGTGTAGGTTCCTAGATCATGATGAAGCAAAGTCTAGTTTCTACACGTATAAATGGACTCATTATGTCCTTATTAGAGTTATATAGCGGACTGCCTTTGAAAACATTGCTCTTCAGCCAAAGTGTTGTCACCTGTAGTCATGTACTGACCCTGCAGTTTTTGCCACTATCCCATATCTATTTATGTATTTATCTAAAAGTAATGATTTTCCATATTTAGAAAAAAAATCTAAAAAAGGACGGAAAGTTTGTTATGTAATGTAAAAGCCTAAAAAAGCTGAGGCTTACATTAAATATAATTTATTTAATTATGTAAATTCAAAGTCTGTTGATAATACATATACTGATAAATTCTGCAGTATGCCTGTTATATATTTATTGTTTCAATTCTGTAAAGATAAACTCTATTAAGTTTTGTTCATTGTTAACTATAAGTTATTACAAACTGTAGTCCAACTCTTTCAACGCAAACACATGAATTCGGTCTCTTTTAGAACTAGGACTGAATATCATAAATATATCCCACTCAAACTCAAATGATCTTTATTCTTATTGGCTTGATTAGACAAGCTGAAGGTAAAGATGTAAGACCAGACTTTCTGTTTTGATTATCATGCATTGAGAAGAAAAGCCTATCACAAAAAAATCACCTAATTGAATGATTATTATGTTCTTTTAATTACATGTATATCCGTATAATTCACCAGTGATTGTTATAGCTTTTATAATTTACATACCACAAATATTTAGAAAGCATGAAATCATTTTTAGCGATTAATTTTACTTTTTATGACGTGGTCAACATCACTGATGACGTCATTATTACAGTTAGTCCATATCCAACCAGATCAAATAGATTTATTTCGTTTAAAAAAACGCACATATTTTTCACTAAGAGAAAAAGTAGAAGTGAAAAAAAGAAGTTAAAGTGAAGAGCATAAAAGATATAGGATAATTGCTTGTTGAAACAGGCAATTATCTTCTTTGTTGCAAGTGTAATACTGTTGTTTATTTCACGCTTTTCGGTGGTTTTCCGTAAAATATAAATGGTGAATTTTAAGGTTTGGTTATTCATGTTTACGACATCTGGCACAAAGCTTATCGATGAAAAATTTTCTTCGATGTATCACAGCAAACTCGACCAAAATGCATTTGCCAAAGTATCTCCTTGTTTAAGAACACTACATATGTACTCGTATCTAAATATCCTAAAGGTTCGAGTAGATGTAATTATGTTTGCATCGACTTTTAGTAATATATGTACATTTATAGTAGACAATTTCTTATTTATGAAAACCTATCTCCAGGTGAACTTACCTATAGATTTTGTTGAATTTACATTAATTTTTGACACTGGTCTTGTCAAGTAAAGAGGCGGTCAGCATTAGAGTGAGTTGTAGTGTAAGCTCATGTAATCATATTAGTGACTTTTTGTCAATTTTGTTCGATTAAAGTTTTGTTAACTAGATTGTCACAGTACTAAAAAAAGCAGCGAGCTGGCGATTAATTATTCGGTGACAGGTTTCCAGCAATAATTTATAAAGGAAAGAGTGTATTTAAGCATTCATCATAAAATCTATATTCCTCTGGTCCAAGGGAGACAGCTTTAAAAGATTAGAGGCCCTGAAGGACCTGAAATCACTCTACTGGCAATGATTTTGCCCTTATGCTAGCAAACATTATGAATTCATGATGCAAAAAGAAAAAAAAATTGACAAAAATCCCCACAAAAATGTGTTCTTGCAACTGGGCTTTAAGACATCATATGAAGGCATGATGAATTGCATAAACACTGAAAATTATTAAAGTAAAATTTCTCAAAACCAAATGTTTGGAATCCAGGCAAATTTGATAGCAGTACGCCTTGTATTAAACATTCCTAGAAAAAATTCAAAGAAATTTGACTAATAATGTGGACTTCGTTGAGAAAAAGATACTAAGTCATCAAATGGCTACTTTTCCTAAATAGTTTACCAGATTTTCTTCACTTTTAATAGAGTTCAATCCCTTGATGAATCTTTGCAAGTTTCAAAAGAATTTAATCAACACTAAGAACTTCATTGCCTAAACAAGAAATGGAAACTTTCAAATTTGAATTGCTGCTTTTACCTTACTGATTGTCAGATGTTTTTCAAAATCAGTAAGGTTCTAGCTGTTAATGAGACAAAACTGTGCAAACTTCACGAAAATCCTACCACAAATGCTGACTTTATCATGTACGAGTAAATGGGAAACTTGAAATGGCTACTTTTTCAATAATGTTAGTTGGATTTTTTTTCAAAATCAACAGGGTTAAAGCTATTGATGAAAACAAACTGTTGAAAAGTTCATGACAAGAGGGCCATAATGGCCCTGAAATCGCTCAGTCGGTATGTTGACCAAACATGACCCATTTTCAATCTCTTTCGAGATATTATGACAAACATTCTACCAAGATTTTCAAGAGTTATTGACCCGAAATGACCCCCTTGCAAACTGATGCAAGACCAACATTCTGACCAATTTTCATTTGTATTGCATTTTAAATGAGGCCTCTAGTAAGTTAACATGGTTTTCGAAGAGTTGACCTAATAACCTAGTTTTTGATCTGACATTACCAACTTTCAAACTGTTTCAAAATGATATCAAGAAGAAACATTCTGACCAGCTTTCAAGAGCTTTGGGCTAAAATGTGGCTTCTATAGCATACACAAGTTTTTTTTTTTTTTTTTTTTTTAAAGGTTTGACCTAGTGACCTAGTTTTTGAGCAAACATAACACACTATCGAACACTTTTGAGATATTACTAAGACAAACATTCTGACCAAGTTTCATGAGTATTTCACTGAAAATATGGCCTGTAGAACGTACAAAGGGTTTTTCTAAGTTTTGACCAAGAGACCTAGCTTTTGACCCCATATGACCCATTTTCAAACTCATTCAAGGTATCACCAACACAAGCACTCTGAACAAGTTTCCGGAGTATTGAACTGAAAATGTGTCCGCTAGAGCCTACACAAGATTTTTATAAGATTTGACCTATTGCCCTAGTTTTTGACCTGACATGATTCGTTTACAAAATCCTTTGAGATATCATCACAAACATTCTGAGCAACTTTCAGGAGTTTTGGATCGTAAATGTGGCCTCTGCAGCGTGCACAAGGTTTTTCTAAGATTTAACCTGGTGACCTATTTTTTGACCCGACATGACCTATTTTTCAACTTGTTCAAGACATCATTCAAGCATTCTGACCAAGTTTCAAGAGTTTTGGACTGAAAATGTGGCCTTGAGAGCATACTCAAGGTTTTTCTAGGATGCGATCTGGTGACCTAGTTTTTTACTAAACATGATCCGTTTTTTAACCGATCCAAGATATTGTCTAGGCAAACATTCTGACCAATTTTCAAGAGTGTTGGACTGAAAATGTGGCCTCCAGATCATACACAATGTTTTTCGAAGATTTAACCTAGTGACATAGTTTTTGACCTGACATGACCCATATTCAATCTCATCGGAGATATCATTATTGTCAAGAGTTTTGGACTGAAAATGTGGCTTCTGGAGTGTGCATAAGGTTTTTCTAAGATTTGACCTGCTGACCTATTTTTTGACCCCCACATGACCCATTTTCAAACTCATCCGATATATCACCAAGGCAAACATTCTAACCAATTTTCAGGATTATTGGACAGAAATTGTGGACTCTAGTGCGTACACAAGGTTGTTCTAAGATTTGACTTAGTGACCTAGTTTTTAACCCAACATGACCTACTTTCGAACTCGTCCGAGATTTTATTGAGACAAACATTCTTACCAAGTTTCATGAGTATCGGACCGAAAATGTGGCCTCTAGAGCGTGCACAAGATAAAAAGTTGCCGACGGACAATGCAAGACGGACTACTTTTCCCATACTGTTAGTTGGATTTTTTTTCCAAAATCAATAGGGTTGAAGCTATTGATAGGATAAACAAATTTTTCAAGTTTCACGAAAATCTAACAATAACTGTAGACTTAATCGCGTAAACAAGAATTGGAAACTTTCAACTTGAAATGGCTACTTTTCCCATACTGTTTCAAAATCAATAGGATTCAAGCTATTGATTAAATAAACAAACTGTAAGAGTTTCACAAAAATCTGATCTCAAAATTGATGCAGACCTCATCATGTAAACAAGAATCGGAAATTTTCAACTCAAAATGGCTACTTTTCCCTTATTGTTTATTGTACTTTTTAAAAAATAATAGGATTGAAGCTATTGATGAGATAAACAACCTGTGCAAGATTCACAAAAAAATAGTTGACAACAAAATGCAAAACTTATGGCGTAAACAAAAATTGGAAATTTTCAACTTTAAATGACTACTTTTCCGAAACTGTTAGTTGGATTTTTTCAAATCAATAGGGTTCAAGCTATTGATGAGATGAACAAACTGTGAGAGTTCGAAAAAAAAAAATCTGATTACAAATGCAGACTTGATCATGTAAACAAGAAATGGAAATTTTCAACTTGGAATGGCTACTTTTCACATATTGTGTATTGGATTTTTTTCAAATCATAGGAATGAAGCTCCTGATGAGATAGACAAACTATGCAAGTTGCACGCAAATCTGTTAACAAATGCAGACTTTACTAACAGACTGGCGGACGGACAGTCAGACAACAGAAACCCCACCATCACATAATACTAACTGGCTTTCAGCATGTACAAAGAGACACTCTGTGATACAGTTTCCAAGATTTAATAAATGTAGACATGAATGTACATGTATGGTATATGTCGTTATTTAACTCTTTACCAAAGGACAAAATTTTACACTGATCCAAATTGAAAGCATTTGCAGACAAGAAATTAAACGTTGAAATGGCCATTTCTTTTTTCCATGGGTAGAAAATGTTGTGGAAAAGGGAAAAATATCTCCTTTTTGCACAATGTTTTCAAAAGGTCTCTTTCCTAGGGTCGCTGAAAGTCAGGATTGGGTGGTAAAGGCTTAAAGATGATTAATTCTTTAAGATGTGACAAAAATGTAGACTTTCCAAATTGTAAGCACTTGTTGATGACACTTACATGTAATTTACTGTCTAAATCATGAAAATTGTCTTTGCGAGGGTAAAAAATATAATGGAAAAACCAAAAACAGCTGTTTACCAAGATTTTCTTCTTTTCCTACATTTATTTTAAAAAGCAGTCTTCCTCAGTGTCATTAAAACTAAGGTTTGTGTGGTAAAGGGTTAAAATAGAATAGATAAACCATCTCTTCATTTGACAACAATATTTCAAGAACTCCATTTTGAAAGCATATACAAGAATTAAAGGCCCTATAGTACCCAAAATATCAATGCAGGTGACGAGATGCATTCAAATTTAAACCACATCATTAACAAGTATGGAAAATATGGTGAAGATGACACTCTTTTATTATGTTGTAGGTCCAAGTGTAATCCGCTGGCAGAAAAATGAATTTCAAAATCGAGCAAATAGTAAACAAAAGAAAGAGTGACTTGGCAGGTTTGCACATAGGTTTCTTTTTATTGATTTCTCTGCCAGCGTCTTACAATGGCACATACATGTACCATACAACGACAGATCGTCATTGTCAGAATAATTACCATACTTTTAAATAGTATTATTCAAATTCAAATGCATCACCAAGGCCAGAAAACATTGCAGTAAACAGAGGAAAGACTGGTAGAACACTGTGGGAAAAGAAGAAAATCCTGGAAATCAGCATTTTTCTCCTCTTCTCACAATTTCAATGTTCATAATTTGCACCACATTAAAAAGGTGGCCCTTCTGATTTTGGGACAAAAATTTTACAAAAATAAAAAAAAACAATCTTTATACTGCCAAAGCCTTATGATTTTCATTCATAAAACCCCAGTAGTCGAAAACCATCCGACAACAAGAGAAATTAGAGATTTACTATAGCCCAGGTCGACACCGACGGTATTTCTACATGAGCAACTGGCTCATTTACACACGGGAAATACACAGACGAAGCTTCAAACACAGCGTCCGAAGAAAACATTATGGAAAATAATTACATGTTTGTTATACATATTATGGATTTTATGCTTCATTAGTCACGTGCCAGTCACTTAACATACCCACAATGCTTTTTTGATTTTGGCGCAAAATCTAAAAATAGCTTAAGGGGCTATGTAGCCTTTTAAGGGACCCCCCCCCCAATTTTTCTTTTTGTAATATTATGATTCTTAATTATTGATGATTTGTAATGTTTTTCATATAAATTTCAGTGATATATATAGATATTTTTTAATTTGGTGTGATGTGAAAAACCTAAATACCCACCTTTAAAATGTTGCCTGAAATGCTTTCAATATGGAGTGGCAGCTTAACTTGTTGTCTAGTTCTTAATAGCTATAATTTTATATATGAACATATGAGTTTTCAATAGTTTAGATTCAGTTACATGTATTTCGTACATGTATTAAAATGTTTATTAGTTCTGCTTGTAAATGTACGCTTGAAATCTTTTGTAATAAATTTATGGACAAACACAAGTGTTTGAAGCAAAATCGTGTTTTTAATAAACCCAGATTTGCCAGTCAATGGTTATCAGGGTCCGTATTCACCAACTATTCTTGAAAACGTTCTTCGTCTTATTTCCCAAAATCTTCTACATTTGGAAGTGACACAACTTCTGATTGGCTAGACCTAATGGTTTAGCCAAATCGGTTTAGCAAATCAGAATTTGTGTTACTTTCATAGTCGTAAAATTCTGGAGAGTAAGACTAAGAACTTTCTCAAGAATGGTTGGCAAATACAGACATAGGAGTACACAGGATTCAATTTCCTTACATAATGTCACCTTGTCCATGAATATTTACAAAACTCTCTAACTTACTGTTATGTGTGAGAAACACGCTGAAATAGCATTTCATTTTACAAAGGAGCGAATCTTAAATGTGGTGAATCAGAATTTCCTCCTTTTTGCACAATTTGTTTCACCCTTTTATAAAATTTGAGCTGATTTGTACATATAATGTAGCCTACAGATATTTCAAGTCTGGACGAATCTATAGTTTTTTGTTTTGGGAAAGGATTAAGCAAATCTCTTATGCCTTAACCCTGTACCACAGTCTCGACTTTTAACAACCCCGAGAAAAATGCTTATAGAAAACATCGTGGGAGGAGATAATGCTGGTTACCAGCATTTTATAATGCTGGTAACCAGCATTTTCTCCTTTTCCCACAATATTTTCAACCATATCAAAGTAAAAAATAATCACATTAACAAGATTTAATTTGTTGTCTGCTTTGAATTTGACCCAGTCCAAAAATTTGTCACTTGGTAAAGAGTTAATCCAAACGAAAGAAGCCTTTGGTACCCTGAATTTTCTCCTTTTACCACAACGTTCCTACCCTTCACAGAGCCAATTTCAATTTTTTGGGGACATTTATTTTGTTGTCTGCAAACGCTTTCAGTTTGGATAACTCTAACCCATTACCATATAAACCCGAATTTGAAAGACCCTGACAAATAAGGGTTTTGGAAACACAGTTGGAAAAGGAATATATGCTAGTAACCAGCATTTTCTCCTTATTTCACATTGTTTTGTACCCTTTCCAAAACACATTTCAATTTTTCAGTTACATTTACAATTTCCATTTGGACCAGAAACAGACATTTGTCATTGTCCCAACAATGGTTTCTACCCTTTGAGCTGTATTTGCCTTCCACAATTTTACATCTATGATGTTGAGAAATAAAATATTTTAGAGTCTGGCACATGTAAAAAGTTAAACCCTTCAACAAACAATCCTAGTTTTTCCTGACCCTTGAAAAAGTTAAAACTGTTGTTTTTCTTGAAATCATTGTGGGTAAAGAATTTAACACGCATTTCTTCCTTTTACGACAATGTACTCTACCCTTTCAAAAATAATTCACATCACTTGAGTCGCATGTTATTTGGCATCTTTATACTAAAACTAAAAAAAACTCTTCTTCAGAAGAAAATTTTCTGTGTCTGCCTTTTGATGTTTCAGAGCTTGAAACGTTGGTTGAGTTTTCATGCCAATTCTGTAGCTTAAACAAAACACACAACTTTCCAGAGGGCGAACAAGCCCAAGGACGAGCACACTGTCCTGTTCCCAATATTTACAGTATGTCTAAGACTCATACATTTTATACGTCCCATTCATTCGTTACGTCGTATATCTATAGAATTTTCTCGCGCACCCGACTTTCTTTCCATCTGAGTATCGGTAAAGTTTTTGCCAAATGATGAAATCTGTATTCACATTGAAGAAAAAAACTGAAATGCGTAAAAATAGATGAATTGTGTTTTTGAAGTCTTGCCTCGTGTCAGTATTTCTCGTTTTTATTTAGAAGCACGCTATCATAATTCTTATGATAAAATAGATTATTTGCTAAGACGAAAACATGACATAACCATTTTAGATGCTTTCATCCTCATTATTTTGCACAAGTGCCAAAGATACTGAAATAAAATAGGGTTAAGTTAACCAGTGTTGGTCCACCACGCCGCAAATCAATCTTGCGAGTGTACCTCTGATTGACATTCCATTTTACCCTTGCCTTATATTAAAGGTGGGTATTTAGAATTTTTACATCTCAACAAATTAAAAAGATATATATTTCACTGAAATTTGTATGAAAAAAAATACAAATCATCAATAATTAAGATTCATAAAATTACAAAAACATTTTTTTTATTGTGTTCCCTTAAAAGGCTACGTAGCCTCTTAAGATATTTTTAGATTTCGCGCCGAAAATCAATAAAGCACTAAAGGAATGTCAAGTGACTGGCACGTGACTAATACCGCTTTAATTCCCTTGCATATCAAACATGTAATAATTCTTTTCCATAATCTTTTCTTCGGACGCGAAGTTTTTAACTTCGTCTGTGTATTCCTATATATAAATGAGCGAATTGATCATCTAAAAATAGAACGTGTCTCTAGTTGGTGTTAACCTAGGCCGTAGTAAATCACTAATTTCTCGTGTTGTCGGATGGTTTTAGACTACTGGGATTTTATGAACGCACATTAAAAGGCTTAGGGAGTATAAGGATGATTTTTTTTTTGCATTTTTGTAAAATTTTGTCCCAAAATCTGAAGAGCAACCTTTAAGTATCTTTGAAGTAATCAACCCTGCCTATTTTTCTTACCACTTCGGATAAACAGTATAGATAAAAGTTACCCTCAGTCTGAAGGTTTGTTCAAATGCTAGTTTTGTTACTTGTCTCTGCATGAGAAAGCCTTCAGACTGAAAGTAGAATAAAAGTATGCCAAGATTGCATCTACTTTGTCAGTTGGATGTAAAGGTGGAATGCATTTAAATGAACCTAACTGTGTCGTGAAAGTTTACAAGGGGAATGACGTCTGTTTGATGTTGTAGTCTGACCAATTACAGAGAACGAATGTATGGGTCCTGCGCTCGAGTGATTCAGATCAAAACATACACAAGTAAACACAAAGTTGAAGTTGTTGTTACATTGTTTTTATCAGACTTTTTTAGAGTCAAAATCAAATTTTGCCACATTTTGGATCTTCAAAATCAGAATTTTTGAACCTAGTAAATGGTCCTAATTTTTCTTTTCTCATATGATTTAAACATTCTAATTGCTGAATCAATACAAATTGACCCTTAATTCCCCTTAAAACCAGATAAAATATCCTGGCTAAGAAGAGTATCAATGGCAAGTTCCATGATGTAACATTTTGTACTTATGTTTTATATACGTAACTTTTTGAAAGAAAGCGAAAAAGGACCCTTTGTCTGCTAGGGACATTTTCCATCTTTTCAATGAAAAGAATTAAAATTAAAGATTTAAACTTGAAATCTATTCAACAGGAATGTACCCAACCGTTGCCAAAAAACAGGATTCTATTGACCTAAAATATTCTGTTTTGTACATTTAGGGATAAATGCACTTGCTACAATGTGTTCTAAACTTGGGGCTGAATTTTAAGTTTTCTTTTGATATTTTAATATGTTAGAAAATGTCTTGCTCATCGAAATATTTCATGTTGAGTGGCATGTTACATGAAGGATTTTGTGTTACAGAATTGATACATTTTGTTACGGGACAGAAAAGTAAACAATATATTCCATAGTTTTGAACTTATTTACTGTGGAAACAAATATAAGAATCTTGACAGCTACAATACAATATCAAAGGAAATATAAACAATGGATATAAGAATCACTAAAGCCCCTAGTTTTGAATATTTGTTCTTTAATGTAGATGTTTGTTACACAAAGGAATGGTCTTGTTACATGACAGAAAGTAAAGCAGCAAATTAGATGCCAAATTTACAATAAACATTAAAATACCCGAAGATGGAACTATTTCAAACTTTTACCATTTGGGACTTGACATTATATTCAAAATGGAAATTTCTATACGTTTTTGAAGTAGGAAGTTGCAGTTGTTACAGCTAGGATTAAAAGTTGTTACATCAAAAGAAATAAAGTTGCAATCAAAAGTGACAGCAATTTTTTTTTTCCTTCAAAAAGCACTCACTTTTTCAAATCTACATGTGAAATAGCTTTTTGAAAACACCCAGTGTTGATTCATAAAACCCGTTTTGGGAGATAAGCAAAGGGCCATTCCTACAATTGCGGAAAGTGCCGTCTCGAATCAGCCTGCACAGTCCGTGAGAGCTAATCTGAAACAACACTTTCCGTTTTATGTAATTTTCTGTTTTGCGCAAGTCTACTGTTGCGCAAAATCTAATGTAGTCGTAAAACACTGTCTCGGATTAGCCTGCGCAGACTGCGCAGGCTGATCCGAGATGACAATTTTTCAAAATGTCCGAATGTCCATTTTTGCGTGTTACATGCTATATGTTTGTTTTGTCTCTTAACTTTGATAATGTAAAAAATTAACAATTTCCATGCCATAATTTCCCTTATAGTATGAAAATCTTCACCTTTTTTGGAATTTAAGATACAAAATGAGCACGTTGACCCCCTTTGAGATATAGTATATGATCAAATTAGTTGGCCACTAATGAGTATCATTTGAAAAATACGTGAAGAAGTGAAATAGAAGTTAGGGTAACGGCTCCTTTCCCACTTTGTTTCTGAAACACAAGTCACTTACTATCAGAGTACCTTTTTTTCCCCAATTTTAAACTTTTCTGAATTGGGAGAAAACGACAAAATTTTAAAGAATTAAATTAAAATTGAAGCAAATGTTTCTCATGGAGAAAACAAAACATTGAGCGCTGGAAGAACAGGAAAATGGCTCGATACGAGTATTTCTCCTTTTCATAATGTTTTCAAATATCTTGTTTCAGCCATAACAAATGTGGTCTGTACTGGGAAAAGTAAGTTCTTAGCTGTGTGGTGTGCGTGGTTGTAAGGTAGAGCGTCTGCCTCATAACCATAAGGTCCTGAGTTGGAGCAGGTGTCAACTTTGGGATTTTTCATTAGCCCACAACTTCGGCACGAGTGTACTAGACAGTGTAGATCGCAGGAAGCAGAATAGAGAGAACTTGTTTTTCAATCGATTTAAAATGAGTATGTTTAACCCTTTACCACACAATCCCGACTTTTAACACCCCATGAAAGAAGCCATTTGAAAACATTGTGGGAAAAGGAGAAAATGATGGTAATAGCTTTAATAGTTCGGAATAGAAGCTGATACTAAGTTTCTATACTACTTCCAAGACACCATCAATCATGAATTTGGCTTATTCTCTGTCCACTTCACATTGTTTTTTACTACAATATGTTCTGGGTTGTTCCACATTTTTTCTATTCTTTTCTTCAACCAGTAAAGAAATCGTTTTTCCAATTAATCTCATTTAACTTCATCCGCAAATCAAATTTCATTTTTTTTTTTTTTCTTTGCAACTGCTACCACATGACTTTATCATTTTCATAACTTGGGACCTTTATGAATTTGTTGCCATTGCAGGATATTATCAATACAAAAAGTTTCTACGTGCAGAGTTGTAAACCCTATTCTTAATTATTTCTCCTGATGAGTATTCTAGACCAGTCTACCTTAAGGAACAGTTCTGTGTTTTGATACAATTCTCAAAGACAGGTATCTTTTTGCCACTTTCTGCCATCACACAATCTAAAATGGCCTTAATCTGACGAAGGAAGAGTTATTTGTCATTTGTTTATGCAAGAAATTGAAAAAAAAAACAGTCTTGCTTTATTTCTCGCCTGGCCTCTATATATTTCATTCTAATTTGTTTGATTACTAAATTTGTCACGAAAACAAGCTCTGTCAGTGCTGGTCTTGAAAAAATGTATCACATCCTTCTTTCCTTTGATCTGATGATTATTCTTCTGTAACAAGTTTTCTCTTTTTCCTATACATCTCTGCCTTTTTTATTTTAATTTCATCAGTTTCAGGTCACAGTAGCATTTCGCTCTTAAACAGACTTATCTTTTCATCTATTGCTGCTTTTGTTGGCTTTCTTTTTTTCCTTTTGGTAAGTTTGGTTTTGTTGGCATGGTGGGGTCCTGTTTTGCTTCTTCTTAATTTTGCTTTCTAACCTGTTGTTTCCTTCATATGTCTCTTTTCCCTTTTAATCATGAATTGATACTTTTCCTTTTCCATTCAATATTGCCCCCTCTCATATTTTTCTTTACCTACAGGCATTTATGTCACCTTGCATCACTTGCATCTGACCTCTTGCAAAAATCTTTGCTGTCTCTCACCATTTGCCATAGGCATTCCTGAAAGCAACGAACTGTATTTCACAAAGGGGTTTCACACTTTTTTTAACTTTCTCTAAATATTTATTCTGTGACTGACTATAATTTGATTTTGAATCTGGGGGGTATAGGAACATTGTTTGCTAGGTATAAGAGAAAGTGACTGATTACTCATAAAAAACAGCTACTCCTTTTTTCACAATGTTATCATCTTTTTAGAATCAGTGCACGCATTCCGTTTTGCAGCAGGCCTTTATATTCTATTTCCTTGCCTCGAAAAAAATCATTATCTCGTGCAACCAATGGATGAAGTTGGAAGGATGGAAAACATTGTGGAAATAAGAGAAAATACTGAGGGCAATACCAAACAGGGCTTATCATATAAAGAGTTTCTTTGTGGGGTAAATCTGAAAAACCTTATCAATCTAACAGTTTCCTGTCATGTAACAAAGATCATTCATTATGCAACTATTACATTTCATTTGTAACTGAAGACACACTTAAGACAATGTTTGGGCTGACGAGGCTACGATAACTGATATTATATTGTGGTTTAACAATACTAACACTAAGCTATTTAATTTCTTTTTGGACTTTCCCTGTACATATTCAATGATTTTAATTTGTATACTCCTTCGTGTAACAGCACATCCTTAAAAAATACACAATTACCATATAAACCATTACACTGCACTTATCATGTGATCTGTGTTAAGAACTAGTTTTTCTGTAATAAAGACATACATATGAAGGTTCAATTTCCCTTTTGTTTTAGAAATGAAAAGCCACGAACGAGCTGTTTTTCCTTGATGTAACAAAATCATTCCATCCTGTAACATAAAAACGTGTTACAGTACTGAGTGTTACATCATGGATGTATTTGATCTCTATTGGTATTTATGACACCATCATGCCATAAACCGTTCAAGAAAGACTATTTTCGCCTTGATCATTCATATACACAGCAGCTCAATGATTTGCATCAACCTGTAAATGCAGCTTAATGGTATACATAATGTTACATCAAAGAATATTAAAAAATATACGGGCTTACCTTGATTTTTGTCAATTCAATATCTGTATTTAAAATTAATGCGGCTAAGAGTAACTGTCTGCCATGTTGCTCCCTGAATGCTGTGCTTCCAAGGGTAAGTCACTCTAAAATGATTTGGTTCCTGTAAAAGCTTGAATTATCTAATTCTGCATTTTTGTTACATAAAGGATTTGAGTGAAAGGTACAGAATGTAAACAGATTTATTTGTATTTTAAGATAAATGTAACCATTGTCTGATATGTGGTATGTTATGTATAAAGGTGGAATAATTTAAAGATACAGTAATTATAGCTATACATACAGAAAAAAACTTTAAAAAATCCCACATAACGTTTAACTTTCAAAATTGGGACATGACAAAAAGGTACTTTTGGACGATTAGTCGCTTCATTTGTCATAGTTAACGGACTAGTAGGCATTTGATATTTCCCACATACATAGAACCAATCCTGAAGTTTCATACCAAAGATACTTTAAACTGGAGTAATCACTAGCAATTGAGAAATTGTGCACGGACAGAAAATGTGGCAAAATTTGATTTTGACTCTTTAGCGTTTGGGATCTATAAAAATGTCCAATGTCTTATTTTTCTAAAGTTTTATCAAATCATCTACCAAGCGGTAACTTGCATGCGCAAAAATATGGTGTTAGAGTAACGAATGTATGGGTCCACATCGATTTTGTTGACGTGCAAATTTTAGGAGTTAACTCATTAACAAATGACAAAGTTTATGGCTTGTCCAAATCAAAAGCATTTGCAGACGACAAAATCTAAGTGACTGAAAATTTGAAATTTGTTTTGTGAAGGATAAAAAACATTGCGCGAAAAGGAGAAAATGCTGGTTACCAGCATTTTTTCCTTTTCCAACAATGTTTTCTAAAGGCTTCTTTCGCAGGGTCGTCAAAAGTAGGGATTGTGTGGTAATGGGTTAAAAGAAACGTGTAATTGCCTCCAGTGAAATGTTCAGAACAAACGCTGGACCATTTATTAAGGACCAATGGAGTTTCGATCATTCTTGCTTTTGGAGTCTCCTCAGCGTTACTTGGCCGCTGCTGCAACCAGTTGGGTTCTCAAATTTCGCCTGATGTTTTGTTGACCAAAGCACTTTGGTATTAAATGATCAATTCTTATAAGATGTACCTATAGAAATAATTATTATTTATTTGTCTAAAAATTTGCATTTTGGACCGTTCAAATTCAATACCCTGTCGTAAATTGTATTTTACTGTTGAATGTTTTTTATATGATCCTTTGTGCTCAGTCTAATTAATGTACAGATGTTATATTTTAAGAAAATGGGTGGGAATGTGTTTTACTGTACTTCGATACTTATTATAAATATGGGGTAATTACATAAGGGAGTTCACTTTAGAAGTTGTTTCCAGAGGATTCGAATGTTATGTAGGTCAAGATTTTTGCTATTGCTCCTGTTTTAAAGAAATAATTTGTCGTGTAATGAATAAACCGGGGAGAAAGATTGCGTTAAAATACCAATGCAGGTAAAAAGGTAATAAATGAAAAAAAAAACTCTATCTTGTTATCTTGTATCCAATATTCGATCGACTCTATTGTTTGCAATTTTGCCTTATCCGGGTTGACAACAATAGTTGTTTGCTAACTATTGTTAAACTGAGTTCAAACTGGGTATTCATATTTTGTTGACTGTAGTCTGTATTCATCCGATTTTGGTACTAAATGTGGCTTTTGACAGGATGAACTTCTGTTATATGGCGACGACATGGATCAGCTGTCAAGAACTGAATGTCATTTGATCTTATTGAAACTAAGTAAAGGCTGCTGGTGGGACTGTGAACAGCGCGTAGGGCATCACATTTTTCTTCTACATTTCTTTCAGCAATAAAAAAATTTACATTCCCACTTTTTAAGGCCAGTGTAGAATTATATAAATTCCTTGCATACTGGAAGTCAATAGTAACATAAAAAGGCCTTATATCCGCCACAAAGATGACGTAATAGCAGTGCCCATTTCATCGCCAGTTTTCTAACTCATCCGCATTGAAGTTGATTGATAAACAGTAGATGTTAATGAATGGTACTCAGTTTTTTGCGGTCGTTTTAGATAATCTTATTTGGTCTCATCTTTGTTTGGGACAATCCAGCCCTTCTACTAGGGTCCACCGTTTTCTATGAAGGACTGAACGACTTTTGAAAATATTGATCAAATGGGCTGTGATCAGTTATTTTGGAAAATCCAAATTAATACGTTAGCCAGTCATACTGTTGCTCCATATCCTCATTTAGGAATTTGCAGACTAAGTTTACTTTCAAGTTTATTACTTGAAACATAATTATTAAAGTTAACAAATACATGTATATTACAGGAAACATATTAGCCACATTTTACACTTTGGCAGTTTTGGTGTCATTAAAAAAACTCATGTTTTGGGCTCAAACTATAGAACAATTATCACTTTAAATCTTAGCTCATTTTAGACCTACTAATGACGTACCAAATGAAAGCTTATAAATCCCTTCTTTATTTGACATTATTTCATGAAAGTTCATTTGTTTGAATCTTCATTAATACGAATGACATCCTGCAAGAATTCAGATTTTTTTGTAAAAATCAAAAAGTTGCACACCGTGACCCGTTTTGCATGTTTATCTGGTCAGAAAAGCTTCTTTTGGGGCGTCATGTCATTCCGTCTCTCCGTATATTTACTAGTTGACATCATGCCAAATGATTTAGTCATCATATGTAATAAGAGTATCGTGTCACGTGTTCGGCCTTTTACATTGTCGAGATATCTTGTATTTAAAGTGATAGTTTTGAAAAGCATAATATCTATTACATTATGATAGATAACAAGAGGACTATATCTCGGAAACGTCATCCGGGTTTGATAAAGAGGAAGGTGTTGTGGTTTTGATGATGTTGATATCAAACGAAAATATTCTAGACTTGTCGAAATTGAAAGCATAATCAAATGGCAAATGAAATATTGCTAAAAATATAAGAAGCTGTCTTTGACAGGAAAGAAAGACTTTTGGTAGAGAGAAAATGTTGGGTTCCTTGATTTCTCCTTTTTACACTCTGAGGGTCGATAACCCTGTACAATAGCATCCCGACTTTAAACGACGATAGATCACAAAACTTTTGAAAATACGTGGAAGAAAGGAAAATATGCAGTTAAGCATTATTTTTCCCAACAACGTATTTTACCCATCCATTGCAAAATTCTTAAGGGTTTCTTATGTCGTCTGTAAATGCTTCAGTTTGGACAAGTGCAACATTTTGTCGTTCGGTGAAGTGTCAAAAAACCGGGATTGTATGGTATGGGTTTAGCAGTTGTTTAGTTTACCCGTTACCGAATGACCAAACGTTTTAATGACCCTGAATTTGTAGACCATAGTATTCACTCTGACCCGCACCCTTGCGGCCAACCAGCATCTTTCCATTTACCAAGGTTATCTTTTTTACCAATTCAAATAGAACTGATCCTAACAGCTTCCTTGACATAAACCCTTTTCGTTTGGTCCATTCCAAAATTTAGTCGTATGGTAAAGATTGTACTTTGATTTCATTCCGGAACTTTGTAATGATTCATGGAATGACAATATGATCAATAGCTGACGTCGAGAAATATATGTATGATGGTATCTTAATAGGAACAATGACGTAATGTCCGGTCTTATAAAAGGTGTCTCACCTCTTTGCCTTATTGAAAATAGTGTAGGAATCGTTCTCTACGACTTGCTGCTGTTGATTCACTGACAAAGCCGGAACTACTTTGAAAAGCATTCTTAGTCTTAAGTCTCAAAGATTTTCTAAATAAGAAAGTAACACAACTTCTGATTGGCTAAACCACATGGTTACTTTCAAATTAATAAAATTTTTGAAAATAAGACTAAGAAAATTCTATAGAATGGTTGGTGACGACAGATGCTGATCTTGATCTATATTGATGGCAAAATCTGGTTGAAATTTATAAGAGTCAACATCCTGATCTATATTTATTGGACATTTTTACCCTTTACCGCTTAATGCCGACTTTTAACGACCATGGGAAAGAAGCCTGTTGAAAACATTCAGAGAAAACTAAAATGCTGAAAATCGATCATGTTTTCTACCCTATCAAAGAAACATTACACCATTTGAGGTATAATGAAATTGCTGTCTTCAAACACTTTCACTGTAGACAAGGCTTAAAGGGCAAATCAACAAGTTTCTGATATGATTAATTTTCAAATCTACATCTATCAAATGGCAACCTGGTAATGTTGTAATTTGAAAAAAAAAATTAGTAAAAGTACTTTTTTTCAATTCATATTTTTGCTTATTAGTTTTTCTTGCATCGCTTACCTCCCTTACTTATTGTAGCGCACCTTGATCTGTGACGTCATAGGAGCGTTTGTTTCAATATGGACCTTGTTTAAGATAGTGAAATGAGCGATATTTAAGACGAAGAAAATACACGATTCTAGGCCGGTAAGGCCGTACATGTACCACCAAATTTTTAATGAAACTTAATAGTTTTTGATGATGAGGATAAAAGTAAAATTTCGCCCACTAATGGCGAAAATAGCGATGTTATGTCGGACTTTTGAACAGCGTGTTGAGTATCACGCCTACATGTATTAGGCTACGGGGCGAACGTCGCTTACGGAAATATTATTCTATACATGATGAAATTCAGTGTACGGCATAAGCTTTGTTTCACGTGAAGTATTTTCAGTAGATTAACGGGCGGAATTAATAATTATAATAAAAAAGACGGTTTCAAGATAGTTCCACGACTAGACAGTTCCCCGACACTTTTAAAGACATTTCTCTGACACTTTAGTTTCATGTCAAATAACCTTTTTCTTGACTTTTACGATTGATAGTCGTGAGATGTTAGTTCTAACTATTTGTTGATGGATCCTATATTTGTACCTTGTAAAGAATTCTGTAAACATTGACAGGTACAAAATTTGTTCTCTCGTGGGTGAAGGGTTACACAATAAATCGCGATTATCATGGGAATAAGAATAGTTTGAAATGCTGTTAACAAGCGTGAAATTTGATAAAAGAATATGTTCCGAGATCATTAAGACAATTCTCAAAATTATTTTATATTCTGGGTAACTATCAATTGATCCTTTATCCACAATATTTTCTATTTTTAACTCTTTACCATACAACCAAGTATTAAACAGGTCCAAACTGAAATGCTGGCAGACGACAAAATAAAGTTATACATTTCAAAAATTGATTTTTTTTTCCAGCTGAGTAAAACACTGTGTTAAAAGGAGAATATGCTGGGTTACTTTCTACTAGGTAGCTGGTTACTTTCTTACAATGTTTTTAAAAGTCTTCTGTCTTCGGGGTCGTAAAAATTAGGGAATGATTGGTAAAGGGTTAAATATAAATCCCACACATTGGGCACGAGTTCTGGTTAAGTTCACAGGGAGCAGTATCCGAAGAGATTAGTACGAGTTGTATGGACTTGTTTCTCAAGAGATGTAAAATACATGTTTAACCCTTTCCCAAACAATCCCTGGATTTTACGGGAAAGGAATAGAAGCTTTTTGGAAATATTGTGGGAAAAGGAGAAAATGCTGGTAACCAGCATTTTCTCCTTTTCCCACAATGTTTTCTACCCTATCATATAGAAAAATCATCATTTAAGCATCGGCAAAATGCTTTGAATTTGGTCTGGTCCAAAATTTGCGATCTGGGAAAGGGTTAAATTGTTACCAAACATCAAATTTATTGACTCAACCGAATTGAAAGCAATTAGAGTCAACAAATTAAATTTAACTTGCATGTTTGGACTTGTTTTTGATGGGGTAAAAAACATTGTAGAAAAAGGAGAAAATGCTGGTCAGCAGCATTTATCTTTTACCTACAATGTTTTCGAAAGTTTTTTCTATCTTCACAAGGGTCGTAAAAACAAAAGATTTCTCTCAGTAGCCTGTGTAGAAGACATAATATGGAGAGGAACAGGGAAATATCCACAAATCAGAAATGTAAAGATACAATTCAAAATTTGTTCAAAATGATTGTAAGTTGTCAAATCATTTTTAAGAGTGAAATGTCGAAGAGAAGAAGTGTATGGGATAAAAGCTGTAACATGGGTTTACTGTCACAAACAAACATTACAGTGTAAAGGGGTGAGATATGCAAATGTTATGTAACCATTTCCTGTATTGTTTCAACTGGCCGGTGATGGATTAACATTTATGACCATGACTAGGGTAGGCAGATACTGACTTCACCCTTTACCATACAAACCCTATGTCTAGTTTCCAATACCCAGAGAGTGTTTGAAAAACAGTGTGGGAAGAAAAAGATGTATACTGTTTAAAGGGCAAATCTAAAATATTTTGACCATACTGTTTTTTGCTCCAATCAGCTGCAAATGTTTTTGGTTCACAATTCTTTTGTTGTCTGCAAATGCTTTCAATTTGAACCAGTCTAAAATTTTTGTGTTTGGTGAATGGTCAGTTGACCCTCTGTTTTTTTCAACCCTGAGATAGAAGCCTTTTGAAAACATTGTGGAAAAGGAAGAAAAAGCTGAAACACTTGAAAGTTAACATCATTTGAACAATCCAGACTTTGGTAGTTGCAAAATCTATGTTATGAATTTGGATGAATATGTTATGTTGTTGCCTTTGAAAACATTGTGAGGAAAAGAGAAAATGCCAAGATTTTCTCCTTTTCCCATAATGTTTTCATCCTTTCCAAATCAAACTTCATTTCAATTTTTTGATTACCATTTTTTTGTCATGTGCAACAACCATTTACCAAACAATCCCTCGTTTTTACAACCCTGAGATGGAAGCCTTTTTAAAACATTGTGGGAAAAGGAGAAAATGCTGGTAACCAACATTTTCTTCTTATCCTGCAATGTGGAAACAAATTTCAATTTTTCAGTTAAGTTTACTTTGTTCCCTGCAAGTGCTTTTAATTTGGACCAGTCTAAAATTTTGTCTCTTGGTAAAGGGTTAAATGTTGAAAACATTTGGGAAAAAAAGGGAGAAAACGGCACCAATTTCTCCTTTGTCCAGAATGTAGATCTAGAAAAGGATAAAATATTACGAAAAACAATTAAAGGAATAACTGACCTTATGTTTGTTTTTCTTTTTGGAGATTGCCGTTGCGGAATGTCTGTCTTATGGCCTATCTTATTTCGACTCGGAATTTCGAACAATGTCGGCACAGCATCAGGTTTTAACCGCAGCCTAATATTCCTATAATCAACTTCTTTTACGAATTTTGGACTTATTAAGAACTGACTGACCTCGAAGTGTTTCAGACACAATTTGGAATGAACTGATGGCACAATATCCGCCGTTACTGTCCGGCCCCGGTTTAAACGTTGAATCCATAGTTTCCTCCTTTTTAATTCCTTCGGAAATTTGAACATACTAATTCTGTGTGTTTCTGATTCGACGTTGAAGCCATAGGCTGCACAATTCACCATTTTTTCGGCTGAATTCTTTGTTAAACTCAGATATCTGCGTATAATCATCAGCGTTCCTACTAATTTCTATTGACTGTAAACACAGGCTTACGCTCCTATGACGTCACACAGGTACGGAAGATAAGCGAATCAGGGGAAGTAAGCCATGTACCATTTTTGGGGCCGTATATCAGCGTGATAATTCGAGCGTGATTTATGGCATGTTACAGGGTGGTATTTATGAAAACTGATGGACACGTGTTTACTAACATCATTTGCAGCTGATTGGAGCAAAAAAACAGTATGGTCAAAATATCTTAGGATTTGCCCTATAAATTTCGTCTTCCGGTAAAGAGTTCAAGAGATATAAAGTTTTTAAAACCAATGATGGGCCGAAATATTTCAAAATATAGTCTGATCTTGATCTATAATGTGAGCAAAAACTGACGGAATCGCACTAAACACTTTAAGGGTCAACACGACAATCTATACTAATGGGACATTTTAACCCTTTTATACGTAATTCGTACTTTTAACGATCCTGAGAAAAACTGTGTGATTGATATATGATGTTTAACGCCGTTTCAACATTATTTCACTTATTGGCGGCGGAGATTGCACCTATCCATGCTTTCCTGGGGTCTCTTTTACCAGTACTCCACACGATTTTCTTTCCAAGCCACTGGCTGCTTTCCCACATAACCTTTGTTGAAACAATGGTCAGCGACGGGGGAAGAGGAACGAATCCTGTTGCAATGACTATCGTCAATCCTCGGAAAGAAATTGGCTGAGCCAGGGATCGAACACACGACCCCCTGTTCTCAAGTCTTGTACGCTACCGACTGAGGTACCCTTTGAAAGAAGCCTGCTGAATATATTGTGGGAAAAGGAAAAAATGTTGGAAATCAACAATGTTTTCTACCCTATCAAAGAAACATTTCATTATTTGAGCTATAATGAAATCGTCGTCTACAACTATTTCAATTCAGACTAGGCTAAACTTTCGTCTTTCGGTAAAGAGTTTAAAGGTGACCCTTCAGATTTTAGGAAGAAAAGTTTACAAAAAGACCAAAAAATCATCCTTATACCCCCAAAGCCATTTTATTTTCTTTCATAAAACCCCAGTAGTAGAAAACCATCCGATAACAAGAGAAATTAGAGATTTACAATGGCACAGGTCGACACCGACGGGGAACACGGTCTAGTTTTACATGAGCAACTCGCTCATTTACAAACTGGACATACACAGACAAAGCTTAAAACATAGCATCCGAAGAAGACATTATGGAAAAAAAATACATGTTTGTTATGTAATGAAATTTAAGCGTCATTAGTCACGTGCCAGTCATTTTGCATTCCCACAATGTTTTTTTGATTTTTGTCGCGAAATCTAAAAGTTCCTGAAGAGGCTACGTAGCTTTTTATTGGAATTCCATAAACATGTTTTGTAATTTTATAACACTTAATTATTGTTAACTTTTATTGTTTTACCATATAAATTAAAGTGACATATATATTTTCTTTTTAATTTGGTGAGATATGAAAAATCTAAATACCCACCTTTAAAAAAAATAAAGTTGTTGAAATCAATGATGGGCAGAAATATTCCAAAATGTAGTCTGATCTTGATCTACCTTGTGAGCAAAATCTGATTTAATCGCACTAAAGACTGTAAGGGTCAACAATCCAACCTATAGTTTTTTAACAGTTTAACCCTTTACTGCGTAATGTCGGCTTTAAACGACCCTTTGAAAGAAGCCTGCTGAAAACATTGTGAGAAAAGGAGAAAATGCTGGTTACCAGCATTTTCTCCTTTCCCACAACGTTTTCTACCCTGTCACAGAAATATTGCACGATTTGAGCAACAATGAAATTGTCTGCAAATGCTTTCAATTTAGACAAGGCTAAAATTTCGTTGTTTGGTAAAGAGTTAAAGAAATGTGAAGAACCTTTGTTCTTTGTACTGTTACATATTTTTGTTAGGAAGAACAAAGGCATCTAAAATCCCCTCGCATACCATGTGTCACACGGGTAATCGAACTTTGAACCTTTGAACCTAGACACCTGCTATGTATGTCTCATCTTACCTCAGTTCGTGCAAGAATGTATGTTTTTTTGTGTGTATGGATCTAATATATTTGATTGTTAAGCACTGAACAATATTTTACGTCGACTTCAACGTTTCAGCCATATCAAGGTGACAACATCCATATTTACGGCTAGTGTCCAAGAACACTCCCTCGAAAGGCTCTGTGGATCGAATGAGGATTGACCTGTAAGAATACATCTGTAAGACTTGCCCATGTTTACAGCATTTGTTGGCAACAAATTTAAAAAAATGGTTGAAAGATATTTGTTTTTAAATAACCCTATACCAAACAATTTTGCGCTCTAACGAACTTCCAACGAAAAACTCTGTTGAAAACAAATTTGCCAAAAGGAGAAAATTCTGGCTACCAGCATTTTCTCCTTTTATCCACATTTTTCTACCCTTTAAACAAAAAAAGAAAAAAATTCATTAGATCAAAACAAATCAAAAAGTATCGACCTTGGTCGATACTTTTTGCAGATTTATTAAGCCCCCTTTTCATAGAGCATGACTCAAATATGATAAATCAAGTAATTATACCACGACGGGAAGTGACGCATACAGACTGTTTCTTAATTTGGTATTATAAGTCATTTCCTTCCGTTCCGAACTTTGACTATCACTGAAAAGCAATTTACACATCTGTTTTGTCAGCATTACTTACCAAATATGAAGAAACTGGATAACAAAACAGTCGAACTGATACAGGCAGAGAGAGAGAGAGAGAGAGAGAGAGAGAGAAAGCGAAAGAGGAAGGGAGAGAGAGACGTAGATGTAGGTCTAAATTCAGATGATTTTATTTTATGTCATCTAACTTTTAAGCAAACGACCTAAATTAAACTGGGTCGAGTCAAAATGAAACAAGATGACCATGATGGTCTTGTATCACTCACATGAGTACTAAGCAGTAGAGGTCTATAATGAAGATAATTACCAAATATTGAGGTTCAAGGCCAAATGATAATAAAAAAAAAAAAAATGTATACCAAGTTTGAAGTCGTCCTGACTTGAGATAACAAATTGTATATTTCGGACAAGCACTAAATGCAGACTCATGTGAAATTTTATCAAGACAAACATTCTGAGCAAGAAATGAGGCCTCTAGAGTACCCACAAGGTATTTCTTTATAATTTAACAAAGTGACATAGTTTATGTCCCAAAGTGACCACATTTTTATGTCACTGAACATGTTGTGCTCGAGTGGGCTAACAAATTAAGTACAAGTGCACTACATACCAAATGTCAAAGCTCTTCGAAAAATTTTAAAGTATTCCTTTTTTGAGGAGAAACCAGTTTTGACCCCTGGGGCATCATATGAGCAAACTTGGAAGAGCTACAATAGTAGATGATACAAACCAAATATCAAAGCTTTACACCTTCTAGTTTTAGAGAAAAATAACTTTAAGTTTTCCATGTTTAAATTTGTGACCCCGGGGCCGGGCCAGTTATCACCCCAGGGGCATCTTATGAACATACTCGGTAGAAGTCCACTAGGAGATGCTACATACTGAATATCAAAGCTCCACTCTTTCCAGTTACAGGGAAGAGAAATTTAAAGTCTTTCTTCTTTGTTTCCAACTTGTGAACCCCGGGGCATGGCCAGTGTTGTCAACAGGGCATCATATGAATAAACTTAGTAGGGTCCACTAGGAGATGCTACATGCCAAATACCAAAGCTCTACACCTTCTAGTTTCAGAGAAGAAAAAAAATAAGTGTTTCCTTTTTTGTTGCCATGTTCAAACTTGTGACCCACAAGGTGGGGCCAGTTTGGACACCAGGGGCATCATATGAACAAAATTGGAAGAGATCTACAAGGAGATGCTACACCAGATATCAAAGCTTTACTATTTCCAGTTTCAGAAAAGAAGATTTTTAAAGATTTCATTCTTTGGTCGTATGTTTCGAACTTGTGACCCCATGGACATCATATGAAAACACTTTGTGCAAGTCCACGAGGAGATCCTACATACATGTACCAAATATAAAAACTCTACGCCTTCTAGTTTCAGAGAACAAGAATTTTCAGGTTTTCCTTTTTTGTTCCCATGTTCAAACTTGCGAACCTCGGGGCGGGACCAGTTTGAACCCCAGGGGCATGATATGAACAAACTTGGTATAGGTCCACCTGGAGATGCTTCATACAAAATATCAAAGCTGTACACGTTCCAGTTTCAGAGAAGAAGAATTTTAAAGTTTTCATTTTTCTTTTTTTTTTCAGATTTTTCTTAGCCAGGTCCATATGTTTCAAAATTGTGACCCCTGAAGTGGGGCCAGTTTTGAGCCAAGAGGTATCATATAAACAATTTTGTGAAGGTCTATAAGTAGATGCTACATACCAGATATCAAAGCTCTACACGTTCTTGTTTAAGAGAAGAAGACTATTAAAGTTTTCCTTTTTTGTTCCCATGTTCATACTTGTGACCCCCGGGGCGAGTCCAGTTTAGACCCCTGGGGCATCATGTGAACAAAGTTGGTACAGGTCTTCTCGGAAATGCTACATACAAGATATCAAAGCTCTAACCCTTCTAGTTTCAGAGTAGATGAATTTTAAAGTTTTCCTTTTTTGTTCCTATGTTTCGACTTTGTAACCCCCTGGGCAGGGTCAGTTTTGACCCCGGGGGCATCATATGAAAAGACTTAGTCGAGGCATACTAGGAGATGCTACATACCAAATATCAAAGCTCTGCGCATTCTATTTTAGAGAAGAAGAATTTTAAAGTTTTCATCTTTTGTTCCCATGTTCCCAACTTGTGACCCCCGTGGGCCAGTTATGACCCAGGGGCATCGTATGAAAACACCTAGTACAAGTTCATTAGGAGATGCTTCATACAAAATGTAAAAGCTCTACGCCTTCTAGGTTCAGTGATTACGAATTTTAGGTTTTCCTTTTTTGTTCCCATATTTAAACTTCTGAACCCCGACGCGGCGCCAGTTTGGATCCCAGGTACATGATATGAGCAAACTTGGTAGAGGTACACTTGCAGATACAAAATATCAAAGCTCTACGCCCTTCCAGTTTCAGAGAAGAAGAATTTTAAAGTTTTCATTCTTTGTTCATAATTATATTTCGAAATCGTGACCCCTGAAGCGGGGCCAGTTATGACCCAACGGGTATCATATGAAAATCTTTTTAAAGGTCTATAAGGAGAGGCTACAAACCAAATATCAAAGCTCTAGTTTAAGAGACGAAGAATTTTAAAGTTTTCTTTTTTTGTTCCCATGTTTCGAACTTTTGACCCCTGGGGCAGGGCCAGATTTGCCCCATTGGACATCATACGAATATACTTGGTACATGTCCACTAGAAGATGCTACTAACCAAATATCAAAGCTCTACACCGTCTAGTTTCAGAGAAGAAGAAATTTAAAGTGTTCCTTTTTTGTTCCTTTGTTTCGAACTTGTGACTCCTTAGGCAGAAGCAGCTTGGACCCCAGGGGCATCGTATGAACAAACTTGGCAGAGGTCTACTAGGAGATTCTACAATCCAAATATCAAAGATCTACGCCTTCCAGTTTTAGAGCTCACCCAAGGAACATCCCTGCCAAGTTTTATCAAGAGTGGCTCATTGATTTAGGAGAAGGTGTTTAAAGAAATTGTGGACGACAGACGACGCACGAAGGACGACGGACAATGGGCGATCACAAAAGCTCACCTTGAGTTCTTAGTTCTGATGTGAGCTAAAAAAATCAAGTTTTAGAAACCGACCAAACAATTGTCATAGATGTTCAAATGTCTGTAAAAGGTTAGAAATCGTACGGTTTATATATTATAAGTAGTGATGAAGTTGAGGTTGAGGTTGAGGACAAATGACCTTGACGACCGCCATTTTGGATGTCCATCAGGTCATCAGGTGATGTCATGACAAAAAATAAAGCTAAGAAATCAGGTCAAAGCGTGTTTTCGTCGTGTCATTACTAAATATAGGTCTAGATAGAAACAGGCAATGCGTTCGAAAACATTATGGCAAAAGGAGAAAATACTGGCTACCTTGGAATGGGGTCATGCGCGATTGGGTTGACACGTGTCAGTGTTAAACGTCTTTTCATTTCAAATTTAGTGCTCATTATATAGGTTATGTACAAGCCCATATTGTGTGTACCATACCGTGACGCCTACCCACCAACCCTTTACCCGATGTTAAACATTCCAAATGCTGGTGACATGATAAAAGATGATCAAACTAAGGAACGTTGAAACGATGGGTTGTTAGATAACATTATGGTAAAAGGACAGAAAAAAATAGTGGGTTACTACTTGTAAACTAACGCCCATTTTCCCGAAAGAAAACATTGAGGCAAAACCAGAAAAAATGACTCTTTTTTTCCCCTTTGTGTCTTTCTGACTGTTCCACCTCCTCTCCCGAATGACAAAACTTAGGACTATACCAATAGCGTCTGCAGATGTTTGTGCGTAGAAAAAAAACGATTGCAGACAAACATTGTGGCAAAAGACTAAAGTGATGGTGACATAGACGATCACACTAACGAACGACAAATTGTTTCTTGAAAACATTGTGACAAAACGTCAAAATTCTAGACTGACAATCTGATCTGGTGGTCTCGTGGGAGTGTCCTTGGGCAGGACACTTCTAAGCCCTACGCAATTACAGGTTAGTCTCAAACTATCTTTTGTGTGAACACAACACAACAAATGGATCTGTTGTTGATACATTACTCTGTCTGTCTGTCTGTCTGTCTGTCTGATTGTCCCTCTCTTTCTCTCTCCTGAGTTACGATAAAAAAGGGGAGGTTGGCGGAGTGCATGTCAATAGTGTAAGAGTTGCAAGGAGGTACGGGAGAACTGAGAGGAGTCATACAGTAGGTGACGATCAGCTTGAGCCTTATTAGTCAGTACAAAAGGTTGTGTTTATTATTGTATGTACGCATGTCAGTGTTAAAACAACTGTTCTTGAAGCAAACCAAAGGAATGAAGACCTATGTACCCGATCCTTTGAAATGGGAGAGGTATTTCGAAAAGGTTATGAACGGATAGATTCCACCTCGATTGTCATATAAAGCAAGCATTATACCCATCGAAGAAAATCATCAGAGATCTGAAAAAAGCGAGTTGGTTACTATAAAGGCTGTGACCTCTGTGGAGAGAACTGTTGAACAAGCCAAGAGTGAACTGCGCAGGCAAGGTTTCGTTTTTGAGAATAGCAGTAAAACACAGGCTCGAAAGAGAAAACGGGAAGAAGAAGAAGATGACTTACCGGTTATAGTTGAACTACACACTAATTCAGCGAGTGAGCAAGTTGATATCGAAAATTCACCATTTTCCCAAAAGTGTCACATCTCACAAATAGACAAATCTGGATTTTAGAGACTCCTCCCCCTTCTCATCAGTGTCACACAGACCGTTGACATGAACGCATGCGATATATGCGCTAAACAGTTTAAAAGGAGAGATAATATGCTGCGTCACAAAAGGAGTATTTACAACCAGGACCAAGATTCTGACATGGAACATTCCGAGAATATGGAGCAACAGACTTACGAAAGCAAGTGGCAAAAGCCACCCATGGGATAGTTTCATACAACTGAGCAATGTCAAGAGAAATTTGAAGAGACAGTTTCTAAACTTACTCGACACAATAGATTAGGAATAACGGAGGCACGGCACAGGGTGTACGAAGATTTACGAAGATTTACGGTCAACTTACAGGAAAGAACTTCTTAATGTTTTAACAAGCAGGATGACGTGGTTTAACGCGTTGAGGAAGGATCCTGTATACAAGAGTATGCACAAAACAGCTAGCGGCCTGATGGACATGGAGGATTTTACTAGAGACGAAGCTTAGAAATATGCCATCAGCAAACGCAAATATCTCCTGGATTCCATCCTCGATGACTTTGACCCACCGACAGTAGAAACATTTGACAATAACCATGAAAAGTGATCAAGTGGTCATAACGGAATGTTACTATAATAATGTAATTTATTTCAATGGGTCAAACCAATGGCATTGTTTTCGAGTCTTTTACTATGTTTCAATTTAAATCATAATAAAACAAGAGGGCCGTGATGGCCCTGTATCGCTCCACTGGCTAATAAGTAGAAACACTACAAGCCAAACATTACAATATTTGGCCAATTGGTTCCGAACTTGAGGAAATACAATATTTTTCCATAAAATCCTATGAGAAAGTTGTGACCCCCGAGCAAAGTCAATTTTGAACGGAAGGCTATAATTACTAGAATCCTTGTGGAGGTCCACAAAATAAAGCCCCATGTCTGGAATGTGTGGTTATAAACAAGTAGATTTTCAAAGTTTTCTCAATAACAGGTCGTGTAAAACATGAAACCCATGAGACAGGGCTAAATTTAGTAGCCATAGTCTTTATCATGGTTAGTAACAAGATGACTTAAAAAGTCTTCACCACAAAAGCCCATGTAAAACTTGTGACTTCTGGTGTGGCGACAAACTTGACCCCCAAGCCTATAATTTGTGCCCACCTGGCCCACTAGAAAGAGCTACATGCAAAATTTGGTAGCCCTTGGCCTAATGGCTAGGTACAAGCAGAATTTTAAAAAAATCCCATAATGAGCCCATGTAAAATTTGTGACCCCCAGGATGGGGCCATATTTAATCCCAGGGCTATAATTTGGGCACCTTTGGTAGAAAACCACTTTATAAAGCTAGATGCAAAATTGAGTAGTCCTAGGCCTTATGGCTTGGTACGAGAAGATTTTCAAAGCTTTCCCCATATAAGCCCATATAAAACTTGTGACCCCCTGGGCGGGGGCCAAATTTGACCCCTGGGCTATCATTTGGGCACCCTTGGTAGACAACCACTTGATAAAGATACATGCCAAAATTTGGTAGCCCTAGGCCCTCTGGCTAGGTACCAGATGGGTTTTAAAGTTTTCCATAAATAAGCCCATATAAAACTTGTGACGTCGGGTGCTAAATTCATGTATATTGCAATTGGATATAAAATATATCTTCACTGTGGGTTGTTTCAGTAATACATTCAAGGCATCTTTAGGAAAGAAAATGTGCTTTATCCCAAAAATATTTCTGTGGTTCCCAAGATTTATGATATTTAGAAGCTTAAAACGTAAAACTTCACTGTTTTCAGCGCTAAAGATTGCACTTTATCTCCCTGTACTTTAAAAAAGAGGAGTGTATTACACTATTTAAAATAAGTTTATAACATTACCTGGGATTATTTTGGACTTACACAATAACTAGAATTACCAAAATTACCCACCAAAATATCAAATTACTGAATAAATGATAGGGTGTATTCAAAAGTGCGCTTGATGACCCATACTTCTTTAACTAATAAAATCCCCTCCTTCCTCGCCAGGTGGAGACTTCGGATCCATGTTAAGGAGACATTTGGGTTCAAAAAAATATTCGTCCCGAAAATTTCTTCAGAGACTGAAAGGGGAGCTAACATCCTACTTAATCCTAGATTATTGCTTACAGTCGATGATTTGCTAAATCTGACAACTGACAGGACGCAGTTTCAAACATTGTTAACACTTTCCCAAACAAACCCTGGTTTTTACGTGTCTGCAGTAAAAGTCTTTGAAAACACTGTGCGAAAAGGAGAAATTGCTCGTGACGAGCAATTTCTCCTTATCCCACAGTGTTTTCTGCCATTTTCTCAAATTCTAAAATTGTCGTCTGCAAACTCTTTGAGTTTGGAAGAGTCCAAAATTTGTAGTTTGGGAAAGGGTTGAAAAAGGAAAATTTCCAGCAAGTCATTTTCTATCTCCCTGTCCCTTTATAAGCGACGCTTTGTGCAAAATTCCTGATGCGTTTTACCAATCAAGTCTTCACATAATTGTGAACCCGTATGTTCCATTTTGTCGAACAGTCGACTTAACCCATTACCACACAATCCCTACTTCTGACGACCCTGAGAAAGAAGCCTTTAGAAAACATTGTGGGAAAAGGAGAAAATGCTGGACACCAGCATTTTCTCCTTTTCCCACAATGTTTTCTACCACTCAGAAAACATGTCAAACTTTCAGTCACTTTTATTTTGTTGTCTGTAAATGCTTTCGATTTGGACAATCCTAAAATTTTGTCGTTTGGTAATGAGTTATGATCATGAGGTAGAATGGTCCTTGGAACACGCGAAAAAGCACATTCGGACATTTGCGTAAAGTGTCGTCTCGAATCAGCCTGCCCAGTCCGGGCAGGCTGATTCGAGACGGCATTTTACGACTATATTAGATTTTGTGCTAGAGCAGACTTGCGCAAAATAGAAAATTACGTAAAAACGGAAAGCGTCATTTCGGATTAGCCTGCGCAAACGGCGCAGGCTGATCCGAGACAGCACTTTACGTAAATGTCCGAATGCCCCTTTTCGCGTGTTGCAAGCCATAATATATAGAAAATTTACACATGTCAAAATCTTTCAACAGATATAAGCAGGGTAGGCTAAATCGGTACTTTTAAGACATGTACGAGGGGAGGTCAATAAGTTCGTATAACTCGGTATTTTTCTATAGAATTCAAAATCTCTTCTTTCATTTTTTGGCAGTATAAACCTTTGTCAGTTGAATCATAACAGCCATTTAGTCAGCTCTTACTCTTTTTTGCTCTTACTTTTTGTTGGAAAACCTATACCCATCGGCAAAAATGGAAAGTCAGAAGCCACCCTTTATCAGGCTTGAGCTCATTATCGTCCTGAAATCTCGCTCCAGGCAAGTGGGATATCAAATTTTAGAACAGACAATAATCACTTGGGGCCAGGTCTGGACTGTATGGTGGGTGATTAAACTGCTCGAGCTTGCACTCATGAATAGCCGCTTGTGCAACTCTGGACTTGTGCTCTGAACTCAATATCCTGACTTTTCATTTTTGTCTATGGGTATAGGTTTTCCAACAAAAAGTAAGATCAAAAACTGTAAAGTGTTGACTGAATGGCTTCTATCATTCAACTGGCAAAAGTTTATACTGCACAAAAATAAAAGAAAAACATTTGAATTTGTAAAGAAATATACCGAGTTCTACGAACTTATCGACTTCCCCTCGTACTACGCCAACTTTCCATAAAATATGACTCATATATAGAGACCTTCCTTATTTCTTTTTTATATATAAATATGAATAAAAAGAATGTGAAAATACCCATACCATTTAAAACACTTATTTGATTGCTTACAAATCTCGGGTGACCAAATAAGTAAGTAAATTTATTATTTTGCAATGTTTGCAGTGGCAAGACGGGTTTTTGTTAAAGGGTAATAACTACGTGGTACGATAATTACACATCTATGTATGACTCAAAGAAAAAAAAAAACTAATAAAAAGCTTGCCTTAAAAGTCGATTTTCAGTTTATAATCTGCGCGCCTAATACACATCTGGAGTTGATAAAGGTATGTACAAATGTCAGAGAACGCCTGTTTGTCTGTCTGTCTGTCTGTCTGCCTCTCGCCTACAAACTAAACAAAAGAATGTCAGATTAAACGCTTAAAAACACGTCTTTCTCCTCACAAAATTTCGAAGAGAAAAATCTTTAAAAAACCTTGTGGAAAAAAGAGAAAATGCCAGTAACTAGCATTTTCTCCCATTCCCACACTGTTTTATAACCAAACAAAGACATACATCGCATGAGGACTCTTTCAATAGGTCGTCTTCAACTATTTTGGATTTAAACATGTATTAACCCTTTACCCCATAAGGCATTTCTATGGTGTCTCTAATTGACCCTAAATAACAGCAAGACCCTAAATAACAGCAAGGATGAAGCCATTTCTTATGTGTATATGACACCTTTTGATAGCATAGAAAACATTGTGACAAAAGCTGAAATTGCTCGTCACGAGCAATTTCACCTTTTGCCACAATGCTTTTCAAAGGCTCCTAAAAGCAATGCGTAGAAATGAGTATCTATGGAGTAAAGGGTTAATATTGTGTCGTAAGTTTAAAATGTTTATCCTTACCCTATAATGTAAGTTTCATTCTGTACAAGGTCAGCAGCATCCAAAAACACTATGGGAAAAATAGCAATCGCCGAGGCATTTCAATTCACATATATGGAGGATTTTTTGTGTGTCTGAAAGATCGAAATTGTTTCATCGAGTGAACACCATTTGTAATATTTTCACTAGTGGCACAGCCATGAACAAAAATATTACCGATGGTGTTCACGAGATGAAATAAAATTCTATCTTTTAACGAAAAAAAGATTCTATTTATTTCATGCTTTTAACCCTTTCTGGGAGGAGCATTATCAAAATCCAATATAGTTCTTTTCAGTTATTGCTCGTGGCGTACCCCCCTCCGCATAGCAACGCATTACAATATTACGTAAAGCGCGAGAAATGTAAGGTAAATGACGTCATATTTCCGTATGATTGTGAGTCATGCACAATTTACCTGGGTAACTAGAATATAAAAAAAATCGATCTTTCACCTGTCGTACCCGCGGAATATCGAAAAATATTTTCACTGCTATTTCTCGATATCCTACCGGAAAGTTTGAAATAAACTGTACATGTATTATCTGTTTCACTCGATTCACTTTTCATTTGAAATGGATTTCCATTGTTTTATTTGTTAGAGGTTTTTACTGCCCTATAATGGCTAAAAATAGAAAACCCATAATTTCAAACACAATTTTGTAAAACCTTACAGAGGTTCAAATCAAGGAAGTAAATTAATTTACGAGCATTTAAACCGTGAATACTTTACTTTAATCCCTGGGCTGCTAAAGGCGACTCACTGACCTTTTGCGAACAATGTTGATCGAGATCAGACTGCACAGAACGTGATTGTCGCTAAATCTAAAAATTACGTAGCCTTTAAAAAAAGGGAACACCATCTATTTTTTTTTGTAATTTCATGATTCTTGATTATTGATATTTTTTTTTTCATATAAATTTCAGTGATATATTTATATTTAATTTAGTGATATGTGAAAAATCTAAATACCCATCTTTAATAACTTTGAATGTTGAATGTATCAATAAATTTAACTTGAGCACTTTTTGCAGACAATATAGCTCTACGTCAGGCTTCATAGAACGTGCGGTCTAATGTTGATTCTATCCTGACCTATATAGCGAGATGTTTGCGTGGAAAAGGAAGTAAAAGTCACAGTATTTGAGTATTCGGGGATTTTGCTGTTGGCTGAGAGTTTTCTTTTCATACAAAACAGCTGTTGAAAATTCTTTACAAAACACTAACGGATTTTAAAGACCCAGGGGATAGATCCTTTCGAAAACAATGAGGAAAAGGGAGAAAATGCTGGTAACCAACAATTTCTCCTTTCTTCACAGCACTTTCTACCCTCTCAATCACAAATTCAATCATTTAAGCTTCTTTGAATATATCTGTTCATTCTTTCAATTTTGACAGCCCAAAAGTTTGTTATCTGGTGAAGAGTTAGGTGTTTAACAATGTAGTCGGGAAGTAATTTAGCCAATGGTAGAACATGCATACGTGGCAAGCTTACAAAGAATTATCAATTGATAATGGGCTGATTTTGTTGGCCGATTTCTTTGCAGTTTAAAAGCGACACGTTGGCACTCGTCGAAGTCTTCACATAACGAACTGTGCAAAAATCTCAAACTTTTATCTAAAAACGGGGATATCAAAAGGCACTTAAGATTGTCAATTGTCAGGTATTCTTTTTAAGTAAAATTATCTTGTTCTTTCTTTCTTTCTTTCTTTCTTTCTTTCTTTGTCTGTCTGTCTGTCTGTCTCCCGCCCACCCGCCTGCCTGTCCATCTGTCCATCCGATTGTTCGTCTGCGTGAATTTTTCGAGTCAGAGGATCGATCGGTCGGTTGCCGATCAGTTGATCAGTTGGCTGGTCGGTTTCACTCAAAAGTAAAGAAAAAAATGGCGTCCATGGCAGTGAGGTAGAGTGCCGGTGTAATGTAGAAAAATGACCCCCATTACAAAATGACCCCCTGGGTCATTTCTCGACGTAGAGGAATGACCTATGGGTCATTTTTCGAGGTAGAAAAATGACCCGGGTCATTATTCTACGTCGAGAAATGACCCGGGGTCATTTTGTAATGGGGGGCATTTTTTTGCATTTCACCGGCCTCGTAACCATGAGGTCCTGAGTTCGATACCCGGGAGCGGGTGTCAACTTAGAAATTTTTTATTGGCCCACACATTCGGCGCGAGTAGTGGTGTAGTTCCCAAGAAGCAGAATCGAGAGAGATTAGTATAAGTTGTAAAAATTTGTCTCTCAATCGATGTAAAATAAATATATTTAAACTAAAGAAAAAAAATATTTGTAAGCCTGATTAGATCAATTTTTTCTAAAATTATCTCCTGTCAGAAGGCATTCTGGTAGGTAAGTGCATGATAATCAAGCGTGGGGTATACATTTGGATCCGGGTGATTTGGAAATGATGCATTTGACCGAAAAACATTGATTTTTCCGGGATAAATATAATTACGAAGTGTTTTCTATGACAAATACTTCGAATATTGTATAGTAAGCATTTCTGTTATCCCATTGATCCACACTTTTAAGGTAGTTGGTGTAACATTAAAAAAGATACCGAAAATAATGGAAAAATACATATCCACTATCGCGCGATTTCAAAGTTCCGTCCCTGTTTATCGTTAGCACCCCTGCTATCTCATTATCGGGTTTATCGGTGGACGTGATTCACCACGGCCATGAACAAATTTCAAAGTCCCCAGCCACCTGTATGTACAACTAATATTGTCCAATAAATACCATGCCTGCTATATATTTCTAATATTTAGTGTTTAGAAATACTAAAAATTCTGTATTTAGGATAAGTTTTAACCTTATCCTAAATTCGGAAGCGTAAGAGGTTATAACAGTGATTGATTTTACGGAAAAATGCATAAGGAATAAATGCCAGAAAGTGCGAGAATTAAGCTTAATTCTCGCACTTTCTGGCATTTGTTCCTTATGTATTTTTCCGTAAACTCAATCTCTGTGATCTATTATGCAAAGAAAGTCATCAAAACTGTAAACGTATACAAACCTCCGTTTTTATTATACTACAAAGAAATTCCTCGTGATTTGATTGGTTAACATGCCGGGAACATAATATCATGTTCTCTGGCAAAAACCACGTATAACCAGATTCCCTTTTAAGTGCCCCGTAAACATCACTATACATGATATACATCATACAAAATGGCGGAATCGATCGATCACCAGACTGCACATTTATGCACCGAACTGCACGTTTTAGTGACGTCAGTTTAAAATGACGTTAGTTTTCATTGAATTGGGGCACTCAGAAGGGAATTACTATCTCGTCAGCATACTCGATTTGTGAAATTATAAAACATGAAAATTTCGCTTAACGCACTTTGAAAGGGTAAAGCTTTGCAGTATAATAAATTCGTTGTACGGTCAGGTGGCAGGGGACTTGAAAACTTGTTCACGGCTGTGGTTAATCATGTGGCCCCGAGCCGAAGGCGAGGTGGCGACATGATTCACCACAGCCATGAGCAAGTTTCCAAGTCCCCTGCGAAAAGGGAGGTGGCGACATGATTAACCACAGCCGTGAACAAGTTTCCAAGTCCCCTCCCACCTGACCGTACAACTAATATTGTCTCACCAAATCCTTGGTAGATTTGTCCTTGGACATACAGAAAATTTACCAAAAGCAAACAGATTCAACACTTGCAGCCTGCCCGGACTACACAGGATGACGTGGGTTGATACTCTTTACAGATGAGCTGAACCGTTTTCACAAGCATGCCGGTGTAATGCAGAAAAATAAACCCAGAGGGTTATGTCTCGACGTACAATTATGACCCGAGTCATTCCTCTACGTAGAGAAATGACCCATAGGTCACTTTGTAGGGGAGGGTCATTTCTCTACATTACACCAGCACCTGAATATCTCTATAGTGATTGTTTTCCTTTGTTTTTAGTATAAATCTGTTTGTTGAGTTTGTGAATAGTTTGGATTGTGTGGGAAAGGATCAGGTGTTAACTTTTATCCAGATTAAAAAATCGTATGAAATCATATCCATGGGCTTGTATGTACAATTTGGGAATTTGAAAAAAAAAATCAGTTTCTATTTTTTACATGTATACTGTTTTCTTCTATGTGTATCGCTGTTAAATTTTTATATTTTTCACAATTTCTGTTTCTTCCATATCGACAGAAAATGCAAATAATTGCAAAGGTATTGAGCAAAACGATAAACATTTCCATTGTGTCATAAGATCCTAAGTTGCACCTGCCTAAACCCGCGCTTTTTAACAAAGGACTTTTGTTTCCAGTTTATTTTCTATCCCAGACGGAAATTTCAGATCTCAGTATCACAGGTAATGCATGTGAAAAGTTAAATGCTACCAAAAAAACATAATTTTATTTTGGCGAACAAAAGAGCAGAAAATAATGTGGGAAAAGGAGAAAATGCTGGTTACCAGCATTTTCTCATTTTCCCGCAATGTTTTCAAAAGACCTCTTCCTCCACACGAGGTTGTTTGATTCCCGGTTAAGGATAGCGCACCCTCATGGGATTCGTGTAACATCGCCTTTCATCGATAAAAATACGGACGGTTTCGGCTAAGACTCGGATAATCCGTAATCGATCGGCCGATAGCCGCTGATTCCCTGCCACGACTACGGATTACTCGAGTCTTAGCCGAATTTATACGATGAAAGGTCATGTAACACGAACCATACGAGAGTGCCCGATCCTTGTATAGATTTTTTCCCTTTGTTTTAGAAACGGGTCGCCAGAGTGTTATGCGGATAAGTTTGAAAGACCGATGGAGATTGAAACATTCATATAGGGAAGAAAAGTTCACGGATACATAAGCTAGACCTATCAGGTATGTCATTTATAAGCGACCCTTCACACCCTCCTCCCCCCTGCTGTCCCCTGGAATTCTACGTCAAACTTTAACACATACCTCTTTTTGTGCTTAACTCTTTTCCAAACGACAAAATTTCAGATTTGTCCGAATCGACAGGATTTTGCCGACAACAAAATAAAACTATATGAGATCGAAAAATCGATTTTTTTAAGAGAAGAAAACATTATGGGAAAAGGAGAAAATGCTGGTTACAAGTATCTCCTCCTTTTCCAACATTGATTTCAAAAGGATTCTTTCCCAGGGTCATTAAATCGGGATTGTGTGATAAAGAGTAAAATTGGCAGATAGTCATAGTTTCTCTACAATGTTTTCTTTACAAGAAACGGTATTAGCTCCATTGAGCTAAATAACATTCTCGAAGACAGGTTTGATCAAATTCTATCTCAAAAGTCACCGAATGTGAAATTTTCTTTCATCACAAACGTACACATACGTGTATTATAAAGATTCATCGGTAAAAACATTCAAAACAATACATACACACATGGTTGGACTTCCATAATTACATACCGGCTCCTTTGTTCGGACCAGGTCTTTATTTTTCAGAACGACCCGTTTTAACAATAGAATGCACGAGAGCAGGTCTATCTCTGCACGTGCGCAGGTTGTTCCGTAGATAGAAAACCTGCCCACGTGCTGGAAAGACCTGCTCCCGTGCAAGAAAGACCTGTCCACGTGCAATTGATGGATCTTGAGTCTTGCATGCAGACAGGTTCGTGAAGGACATTCGTACTCGCGCGATCGATACTGGTTTTTATGAATTTGTAAATAACAGGAAAAATCTTGTAAATATATTTCTTTCTGGTAAGACAGGTTTTAATCTATTTTTTATTGGTGACCAACTCATCAATTCTTTGATAATTTTTTTGAAAGCGAACATTAAGAAACCTATCCCCCATTAATTACAAAATTTGCGGTAACATTAATGCCAACATTTAAAACATTGTAGATAAAGTGCCTTATCTTTTGGTTGTTGTTACATACATGTCAATCTCTCATATATGAACCCAACTTATTTTTTTTTCTAGTTTTCATCTAAGTTAAATAGCAAAAGTGGCGAAAAGTTAATGACGGACGCATGTTCTAAAACATGTCTACAATATTGTTGTATTTTGGTTCTGATACACCCTACTTCCTGTGAGACCGTTGATTTGTCCGTATTAGCGCAGTTTAGTCTCTGGATCGAAAAAGCCCCATGTGTTATTTTTCTTATTGTGAGAAAGCAAAACTGACATAGGAGCACAGTCCGCCTATGCTTCAAGAAAGCAATTTAAGGGGCCCGATCACTCCCATAGTCGAATGATCAGGATCACTTAGGGACCAGCTGTCCTAGAAGCCCTCGGTCCCAGGCTTGAGCCTCTTTAGAAGTGACTTTGTATGACTGAAAGTGATGTAAAACGCCATTCATTCATTCAATCAATCAATGAATATTGACCTATTGCCCTACAGAACTGGATGAATTAGTGCAAACGGACAGACAGTAGAAATAAAAACACAAGTGTTACCGGCAAAGGCTGAAATCCATAACTATTTCAATCAATTCGAACCTAAACTGAGAAATGAACACACTCGTGCAACATCAACAAACCTACTTAAAAAATTAAGGTTGATGTTCACGACGTGTCAGTTTCAAGCCAACGATTCATTAATGTTCAAGCGAGAAAATAAAACTGATAAATAAATGAAAAAGAAATACCAAAAAGTTAAAGTTAAAAAAAAAAAACATTTAACATGTTTTATGCTTCCTTTTGTCATCAAACGTATCTGTTCTTTTCGAAATGGCTGTCAAGTCGTCTGCTCAATACTGATGGTGGCCGGTATGTAAGTCGGATATCGACCTCGTACATCGGTCTTTCCGTATAAGAACGACCAGGGCACGAGCTTCACAAAACACCTCGAGCGCTTCGCGCTCTCGGTGTTTCGTGAAGCTCGTGCCCAGGTCGTTCTTATACGGAAAGACCTCGTACTCAGTCAATATCCTATACATAAAGCCGGTGTAATGTAGATAAATGACCCTGCCTACAAAATGACCCATGGGTCATTTTTTATACATAGACGAATGAACCATGGGTCATTTTTTCCACGTAGACGAATGACCCATGGGTCATTTTTTCCACGTAGACGAATGAACCATGGGTCATTTTTTCCACGTAGACGAATGACCCATGGGTCATTTTTTCCACGTAGACGAATGACCCATGGGTCATTTTTCTACGTAGAGGAATGACCCTGCCTTAGAGCGATATGAATATATTTGGAGACACCAAACATAAGATATGAGATTTGATCAGTCCATAGAGCTGCTGAACCATGACCCATAGGCCCTGTATCCCTTCCCCCCGCCTCTTAAGCAGTTTGTTGCAATTTTCTAACCCTTTGCCTTGCAATCCAGAATGTTAACGATCCCGATTACAGCTTTTAAAACATTGTGAAAAAGGTAGAAAACACTGCATAATAACATTTTTCGGCCTTTCCTGATTTGTTTTCTACCATTTCGGTGACGATTTCATAATTTAGGTCATAATAAGTGTGTCGTTTGCAGCTGCTTCGCTTTGCACAAGTCACTTTTCTTTCTTTCGGTGTATGCGTTAAAGAGTTAATACGTTCATTCTAATATGGTACATGAATTCGGCTCTATACACACAGTGCAAGGAAAGCGTGGTAAAATCTACGCCATTCAATATTGTGACGTTATTCTGTATAGAGTGACGTCATTCTGTATAGAGTACATAAGTTATTCAATTGAATATAATCTGCATCCGAGAAGAGTTGACCTGTTTAGAAGTATCGTTATGAGGCAAAATAAATAAACCGCTTAATTAATAAACCACTCGGGCTATATAGCCCTCGTGAATTATTTATTGTGCCTCATAACTCACAACGGTAAACCACGATAGAAAGAAGATTATTTCTGAAATGAGTAGACTGTAACTCAATTGGTTTCTAGGCAAGAAAGACCTTTTCGACTCCAGAAAGTAACTGTATTAACACAACCACGGCGGGAACTCATGAATCCGGTATGCAATGGTTACGGAGACTTCCGTGATTTCAATGGGGTCGCAGAGGTCCACAGCAAGGACCCGATAGAGGCGATACGAGCTCAAAGGAAGTCTAAGAACACCTACCAGGTTCGACATCCGGAGTATCAAGATAAGATCGACAGATTTATCTCCTTCACGCGCTGGCGACATTCACACCTTCAAGATTCTACTCATTTGGTGAATTATGGCTTCTTTTATACAGGTAAATAGCATTGCAGACATAGATGGTCTTACAGTACTGAGAGTTCACTGCACTTTAACTGTATAGGTGTAAGTTCAACCCTATAATTCTTAATCTCGTCAGTTAAGGACTCTGAGGATGAAAAATTCTAAAAACATTTTGAAAAAAAGAGAAACAAAAAAAAAGCAACATTCAGAATATCATATGGGGTCAGATTCACAATATCCCGTAGCAGAAAAACAACACCTGTTTAAGAATTTAGACATTTAGAATTCTCTGTAACAATAACTGCATCTGGTGACAGACTAACGACATATGATGACGGATTAACGACATCTGATGACAGAATAACGAAATCTGGTGACAGAATAACCATATCTGATGACAGAATTACAACATCTGATGTCAGAATGACGACATCTGGTGACAAAATAATGATATCTGATGACAGAACAACAACGTATGGTAACAGAATTACGACATCTTGTGACAAAATTACGACATCATGTGACAGAATAACTACATCTAGTGACAGAATAGCGATATCCAGCGACAGAATTTTAATATATGGATCAGAATAATGTTTCTGATAATCTAATGGGAGAAGGACGCCCAAAAAATCGGTTAGATACAAGCAAATAACTGGTACAAGGTTGACATGGAAATCCTTTTACGAGAAGGCTACATACAGTTTTATATTGGACATCATTTTTTGAACAAGAAAAACGATCTTAAAGGTGTCAATACTTATTTCTTTTTGGGAAGACTTATTTTAACAATGACTTTCCTACTAAAGTTCAATTTAATGTTTCTTTTTTTTTTAAATATATAAACATGTGCTGTATGTGTTCACAGGCGAAGCTGATCTCGTTCGATGCTATTTCTGTGGTTTGGGTCTTAGAGATTTTGAGACAAGCGATGACCCGCTTCATGAGCACATCAGGTACTCCGGAGATTGTGGCTTCTTGGTGCAATTACTGGGACCCGGCAGGTTGAGAGAGTTGAAGGTAAAATATAAAATATCCAAAGTGGATATAGATTATAATGGTTAAAATGTATTTAAGATAGTTTATCTTTTGTTTGATTATGTATAAGTATGACTTATGCAGTTATATTTTTCCAGGAAAATTTAGAACTTAACCAGTCATCGAATAACGACACTGAAATAAATCAAACCCCGAGACTCTGCAGTAATAAATCTCCGGGTAAGAATATGTTCTGTATGGCTTGCAAGACGCGAAAAGGTGCATTCGGTCATTTGCGTAAAGTGTCGTCTCGGATCAGCCTGCGAAGTCCGTGCAGGCTAATCTGTCATGGCACTTTACGACTGACTACATTAGATTTTGTGCTACAGTAGCGTTGCGCAAAACAAAATTATATAGAAACGGAAATTGCCGTTTCGGATTAGCCTGCGGGACCGTGCAGGTTGATCCGAGACTATACTTTATGCAAATGTCTGGATGTCCCTTTTCGCGTGTTGCAGGCCATATAATTGTAACTTTTTACCAAACGACCAAAAGTTAACCATTGGAACGCAGAACAACCCAAACGGGCATTTTCAAGCTTACTATTATCCAGAATGTCTCAGAAAAGCACACAGCTTAGGTCAAAGATAGAACAGCTCATGCTGTGCAGTCTGATGGTGATCCATGCCAACAGCTGGGTCTCAGAAATGCTTTCGGGGTTAATTTTGTTCAAAAGCACTCGAAGGCAGCAGATCAAATGTAATTTGGTTAGGAGTTGGAAAGGCAGATTATACCGTGAAAATGAGAAAAATGCTATTTTTATATATAAATAATGTTTGAAAAAAAAATCTTTCAGTCTCTTGATCGTGAGAACACGTGGTCGTTTGGTAAAAGTTTCATTGCTTCGACTGCTAGACCTATGACTAGGATATGTCTAGTTATTAAATACAGCCAAAATGTTGCGATTAAACAGTCGTTTAGGCCAACATTTTTCAAAGAATGTCTAATATCAGACAGAACGTTTTGATAAACACAATCCAAAAGCACACATATCTAATCTCTAAGGCTTAAGAATGACAAAAGAAATCATATCATCACATCATTATTACTGATTAGAATAATACTTGACTGTTAAAAGAAAAACAGGGAAAATAAAACCCTGACTATCTTGGTTAGCTAGCTCTAATTATGAACACGTAGATACATAGAATTATTACAATAAATACATTAAAAATATTTATTCACTTCCTTATCTATTTTATTCATTTATCGATATCTTCATCGCAATTTATTTATTCATATAAAGAAACAGGTACCTCAGATGATTTATGATTATTTATATCGCTGCCATAGACAACTATTAAACAAGTTTGTGCGAGTGGAGGTATAATAGCTTGTTCACAATGCCACCTTGTTGCACTATGTTTCATATTTCATTCAATCCTATGCATCGAGTTTTGATTACTTGAGGAAAAAAATCTTTGGAAACATTTTAGTGTTATTGATTCTTTAAAAAAAGCATGAATTGAGCCACGTTTACATTGTCGCCTGAATATACTTTCAATTGGGACCAGTTCCAAATTTTGTTGTTTGTACTCGTTAACAAAAATATGAGTGATCTTTGATTAAGTAGGGGATAACAGTAGATTCCTAAATTTTCAAAATATGATTTTTCTCATTATATCACTATTACAGCGGAATTCTATAGCCACTATTCATGTCTTTAAATTTCAGTCATTATTATTTCTTTTTCGATGAAAGCTTTACATTACTCTTCATTCTTAGAAAGATTGCTTGCTCATTCACTTCACCATTGTTTTACTGATTATGCAACTTGAAATCTGTCTATTTGATTTAACATTTAACTTCACATAAATTATAAAAATACCAGATTTAACAAAGACAGAGGCATATAACAAACCAGAGAATCACCAGTATCGTCACCCAAAATACAGATTAGTGGCTATTCGTGTTGCATCATTCAATGGTTGGCCTGGCCATCTCCTTCAAACACCACAGAAAGTCGCGGAGGCAGGATTTTATTACACGGGTAAGTTTATTGACATACTTATGTATCATTTACTCTATATTCTGCAGGCGATCACCATACATTTGAGCTATTTTCTGTATAAGGGGGGAAGGAGGGGGAATTACATCTGCAAAAAGTATTGACCTATGATTGGGCTTCTTCACAAACCGTCAAAACTGTTGAAAGTACGATGTTAGCGTTTTCATTGGATCCTTAACTACCCTAATTTGCTCTGAGTGTCACATTGACGCACTGGTCTGCCCTATGCGTAAATTGATCAGTTTTACGAGGGGACGTCGATAAGTTTGTAGAACTCGGTATTTTTCTTTACAAGTCAAATGTATTTCTTTTATTTTTGTGCAGTATAAACCTTTGCCAGTTAAATGATAAAAGCCATTCAGTCAACACTTTACAGGTTTTGCTCTCACTTTTTGTTGGAAAACCTATACCCATAGACAAAAATGAAAAGTCAGAATATTGATTTCAGAGCACAAGTCCAGAGTTGCACAAGCGGCTATTCATGAGTGCAAGCTCGAGCAGTTAAATCACCCACCATACAGTCCAGACCTGGCCCCAAGTGATTATTGTCTGTTCTGAAATTTGATATCCCACTTGCTTGGAGCGAGATTTCCAGACAGTAAAGAGCTCAAGTCCGCTACAGAGTGGCTTCTGGCTTTCCATTTTACCTATTGGTATAGGTTTTCCAACAAAAAGTAAGAGCCAAAAAAAGTAAGAGCTGACTAAATGGCTGTTATAATTCAACTGACAAAGGTTTATACTGCCGAAAAATGAAAGAAAAAAATTTGAATTGTATAGAAAAATACCGAGTTCTACGGACTTATTGACCTCCCCTCGTACTTCTAGATGTTGTTGTCAGTAATTTGTTGGCGTTACTTTGACCTTTTGTAGGCGTCCGTGACGTTGTCCGTTGCTTTTCCTGCGACGGAGGGCTACAAAAATGGGACCCGAGTGATGACCCTTGGATAGAACACTGTGTAAACTTTCCATACTGCAAATTTCTGAAGGAAACCAAGGGAGACGATTACATTGCCCTAGCTCTGGCTCACCGTCATCCTCAGGTATAGCGAATCCTTTGGATGCTTAGTGGTACTAGATATACTTTTTGTCTGCAAAGATAGGCCTATATCATTCTACACAGACTGTGAAGTCTGAGCTTGCATTAACCCTGCCCTATATTTTCATACACATGTACCTAGGAAGCAAAGAAACAAGAGATCAATCAACCAACCAATAAAACAATCAGAACATATAGAAATGTTTTAGATATACAGCACAGGTACATTAGCTGGCTAGGTTACACTCAAGATTCTAAAAGAAAAAGCCTATTAAAAGTCTTTGTACAAAGTTATTACACACAACATGAGTAGGAACAAAACTGTGTTTTAAAGGTATCAGCTGCTTGTCACAAAAATAGGGACTCTTGGAAAGAGAATTAAAAATCCCATGTAGTGGACAAACCTAAATGTAACATTACAAAACAAGTGCTTTTGAAAGATTCTTCAGTTGCAAGTAAATCGAATAATATAAAATAAAGCAGTACCACCTAAAAGGTGCCAGCTGTTCGTCCTGAAAAAGAGAGTATTTCATTTCTTGTTAATAGGAGATAGTTTTACTATAATATTATCCTACAAAATTTGCTATTATCAGAAAAAGAGTATTTAACCGAGCCTTTTTTTCCTTCTTAAAACTTTTATTAAATTTCATGAATCTAAAACCACTATATTCTCGTTACAGAGGGAAATAATAATTGCCTCTCTTTTCAAAAAACTTACAAAATTATCATCAAAGGAATTTCTTGTCAGTTAAAAATGTGGTACTATATCTGTGTAAAGCCGTATATATCAACTATCAAGAAATTTTATTCCATGCTGCATTAGAAGTGTTACGGGTCTACTACCTCTACCTTAATGCAAATGAGATGGACTTTGGTCAAAGGATGAGGTGATTTTGAAGAAATGAGGTTTAAGTATTTCTTTTGAAATGATGTATACCCTATTCTTTTTGTCTGCATTTAAATGCCCATCGAGACTCATTGGGCGTATTATTCTGGCTTTTGCCATTTACTCTAAGTTGCAAAGATGCTGGTCTAAACAGTAAGTTAAGCTTTGTAATTGTTGTCGTCATTTGTTGGAAGAATTATAGCGTATATATCTGCAATAAATTTCGACTCAGGTATGCCTTTGCAGTCCACGCAGGCTTACCTGTCTCGAAACATTTTGTTTTACCCTTACCCTGCTATATAACCAAAATTAAATCTTTAATACGATATTAATAACTTAAACATTACTGTTTTAAAATTATGTTTTAAGGAATAGCATCTCCTTATCGGACAATGTAGACTGATTGATCTGTGCAGTCTGATCTTGATCTACACTGTCCGCAATAGGTCAGCCAGTCGCATAAGAATTAGCAGTCAAAGGGTTAATGGTCTTTTTTTTCTGTTTGTGGAAGGAATTTTCTGTTTGTGGAAGGAATTTTCTGTTTGTGGAAGGAATTTTCTATCTCAGGATTGACATGGTTGTTAGACAAAATAGATACTATAGATTCATAGTCACGTGATGACTAGCTTCGTTTAACCCTTTTCTCCATAGATACTCATTTCTACGCATTGCTTGTATGAGCCTTTTGAAAACATTGTGGCAGAAGGTGAAATTGCTCGTAACGAGCAATTTCATCTTTTGTCACAATATTTTCTATGCCGTCAAAAGGTGTCATATACACATAAGAATCAGCTTCATCCTTGCTGTTATTTAGGGTCAATTTGAGATACCTTAGAAATGCCTTATGGGGTAAAGGGTAAATGCATGACAGAGATATATTACGCCCTGTTTTACCAAAGTAGTGCTCATGTGTAACTTCTTTTAGCCAAAACAGCTACAACCGAAACAAGAAACTGTCAACGAAGCTTTTGAAAAACTAGATATACAGTATGACAGGAGGGAAGAGCAGTTCGCCTCTAGCCGTTTCCGAAAGGTCAAAGTCCAGGTCACTGGTATGGGATACTCGGAAAGCGAGGTGGATAGAGCTGTGGATATTTTGGTGAAAGGTGAGAACGTATAATATTTTTATTTTGTGAGTGAGAGATAGAAATGTATTTCATGCTTTCCATTACTTTATCAAGAAGTAACGATGAAATGTTTTTCGATATTTCATGGTTACCTCCACTGAAAAGGTACCGATTTTGTATTCTAACGCTTCAATTGCAGGCAGAAACAGTAGAACATTCCAGCGCACTATTTACCTAGGTAAAATTCCCACACCTCTCAACCAGATGAAAATATAATGTAATTTACCTTACATTTGTCGCACTTTACGTAATATTGTAATGCGTTGCTATGATGAAGGGGTAACTGAAAAGCACTGTACTGGATTTTGAATCAAGTCCCCCCACCCCCGCAGAAAAAGGGGCTAACAGCATTATGAAATAAATAGAATATTTATTTTTTTCTGGTGAAAGATCGAAATTTATCTCATTGAATGATCATCATCGGTAGTATTTTCATGTGTGCCATTCGTGAAAATATTACCCAATGATGTTCACTGGATGACATAAATTTCGATCTTACAGCGAAAAACAATCTATTTAGTTCATGCCCCTTATCCTTTTTTTGGCAGGACTTCCATTAAAATTCAATATAGTTCTTTTCCTTAATTCCCCGTGGCGTATCCCCTTCGCATAACAACCTATTACAATATAACGTCAAGTGGGAGAAATGTAGGGTAAAATACGTCTAATTTTCAACTGGTTGAGTGGCACGTGTTGTTTACCTAGGTAAATAGTGCGCAGGAACTACTGTTTCTGCCTTCATATGGAGAGTTATAAAATAAATTGGTATTTTTCACCGGTTGTAACCATGAAATATCAATTAATAATCCACCGTGATTTCTCCATAAACTACTAAAATATGAAATAATAATTGCTGTATACAAGAGGCCGTCAAATGAGCTACATGATATGTGTAGTGTTTTATTATTTTGCCAATTCAAGGTTCATATTCAACAATTATTCTAAAAACTTATTTCCATTAGTGGAACTTTTCAAGTTAAAGGCGTGTTTAGCCCTACTTTTTGGACCACGTGAAAAAAAATAATGTATTGTTACCAGCCAAGAGTGACTAGAAAGAAAACCAGCAACAAGCCTTTAACAATTAACAATAATTATTAATAAATAAAGACAAAAGAGTACAAATAAAAGTTCAGATTTATCGAAATTTGACCATTTTTAATATTAGAACAAGAAAAAGAATAATTCCCTCAAAATTATTAAATGATTGATTATTTGATTGTATGGTGTTAAGCGCCGTTTTCAACCCCTCAAAATTAAAAAAATAGGTTTAAATTACGAAAAGAATGAAATTTCTGGTTCCTTAAACCTAAATTAACAATAATCAAATTGCAAGTAGACATGAACAACCTGTTTGCAAAAAAAGTAATTCCAACTTACAGATCTAAAATCTAAGTTAAATCCAACACTTTTCACAAATTCTTTATCCTCCAAGCTACAATTTTAAGTTAAAGTCCAAAATCTTCAAGTTAGTCACTGATATCAGCTTGGAAAATTCTAGATTAGTCTTTTGTAGAAAGATGACATCAATGATTACTAAACAGCCTGTTTACTAACAAACTGTTTCTGAAAATAACCACAATGGAAAAACCATTAAAGTTCCTCGGGTTTGTAGAATATTCTGAAAACAGGTCACTGTATATCCTATCTACATAACACTTCCCCTCCTAAAGAAAAAGAAAGATTTTATAAAGTAAAACCTTCTCTTGTTTGAAGATAGAAAAAGGCATTACAAATAAAATGTACATGAAAAGATATTTTAAATTAAGACAAATATTAAGAGTTAAACTCTAGGCAAAATTCACTTTTAAGAAGATAAATTGTTAATTTAGCTTTGGTTAGTTTGTCAAAAGAAATTCTCTAAAAGTCGTTAGATGTTTGTCCCAATCATCGCTGTGAATGATGATGTCATCATTGTAGGCCCTACAGTCAGCTAATTCAGATATAATCGTGTTGGTAAGACATTGAAATGCGATCAGTAAGTTTTTCATCCAAAACAGCATAACCATGTTCTTGTAAAGTCCATCAGGGGTGACAAACGCAGAAATCTCTTTAGATCTTTCAGTGAGAGGAATTTTCTATAATCCTTTTACAGGATCAAATTTGGTAACATGTTTTGCATGACCAATATTGTCAATGCAGTCATCTTCTCTTTGCGCTGGAAACGAATCAGTCTTGGTCACGGTATTAACTTTTCTACAATCAATGCACTTACAAAGTGTTCCATCTGGCTTTGGCACAAGAATACAGAAGAACTCCATTCACTTTGACTAGGTTCAATAAGGTCATTGTCCGATAGATACTTGGTTTCCTCTCTAAGATGCTCCACTTTCTTGGGATTCATTCGATATAGGTGTTTTTTCAATGGTTTTGAATTGTCAAAATCAACATCATGGTATATTGTATCTGTGCTTGTTGGATTACCAGGGAACAGGAGCTCACATTCAGAAATTAACTTTTTCAAGTCATCTTTTTATATTATTATCAAAATTTCTAAAAATATCAGAATTCTGATTTTTTTTTAAAAATCTGGTTGGATATGTCAAAGCTCATTTCATGATTGAGAATTTTGCGATAGCTTTTATTGATACGTAAATGATCTGAGATAGCAGGTGCATGACCTAAGTTTAATATTTCTTATCTACAAGATTTATTAACGGCGACTTGATGATTGAAAGCCCACTCATCATGAACAGAGACTTCATGTGGGCGCTACTTTCTCATTAATATTCCATTTTTTTTCATATAAAAAACAGACAGGTTCCTGTGAAAGATCAGTTTAACTAATAGCATTCTGAAATAAATGGCCTATTTCTGGATCATTGTGTCGGTCTTCACTTAGTTTTGACCTTGACCTTGTATCTTGGCCTATAGTAACAAGAAGTGAAGATATGTAGTCCAATTCTGGTGAACTATTTTTAGAATTTGTCTGACTTTCAGACGGGTTTTGTGAAACATACCTCTTAATTTTATTTTTGAATAAATGACCAAACAAAAAATCAGATAAGTCAATATCAGACTGATTTTCAGTCAAAATGGCTTATTTTGCCATAGAGCTTGTAACTGCACATGCAGTGTAAAGGTCAGGAATTTCTTCATCAATTACGGGTGACTGGTCCATGCAAGGTGTGTCAGTTACAAATGGATTAACAATTACCTTATCTCCGGCTATCATTGCCCAATAAGAAATGACCACCTTTAAAATTTTTTTTTCTAATACTAACAATCACTAGATCATTAATTAAATCCGAAGATTTATAGATTTTATGGAGGAAAACATTAACAAATGCACATTCTACACCCTCAATAAGGAAACTTGTCCAAGAAGAAGTCTTCTCAGAAAAAAACGAGACATCTGCTAAAATAAGAGATTGAGAAGCTCCAGTATCATGTACAATTTCATTAATGGCTGATAGGGCAAAATCACTTTTGACACAAAACCATCTGTTAAGAATGGTTCATATCCTCTATTAGAGTGTCAGTCTCAGAAACTTTGGCCTGGACATGGGTTTGGTTCTTGAAACCTGAGTGAGGTGTAGACTTCAATGAAGTAAAGCCTGTAGGTTTAAAACTGTCTTGATTTTTTTCTTTTTGAAATAGGACATTCAGAAATAATATGACCTGATTCTTTGCAATAATTACAATTGGGTCGACATAAGTGATTTTGACCTTTGGCTTCATAAGGAGACTTGGGTTTGGGAGTATTCTGATTGGAATTCTTATTAGATTGATTTTAATTTGGTTTAGAACCAGTCGATGAACAAAAAAGGATTTCGAGGGTTTGATTTGTTCATGAAAGAGACCTTATGCGTCAGGACAAAGTTGTCTGCTATGCAAGCAGGTTCTCCTAAAGTTTCAACTTCTTTCTCAAAAGTTTTTACATCTAACTTAATGCACCTTTCAAATTCTTCAACTAACAGAAGTTGTCGAAAGTTTCCATGATCTGAACCTATTTTCTTTGAATGGCACCACCTATCAGAGAATTGCTCTTTAGCTCTAGCACATTTAACATGGGTTTAACCATTTCCTTTCCTGCAATTCGTAAAGTTTTGTCTATATGTTCTTTAGCATTTAGAATCAGTTCCTTAACATTATCATAAATAGAGAGCTGTTCATTACTTAGCTGAAAAAGAATATCACGAGCCTTTCCAGTTACAACACTTTGTAAGAGTAAGGTCCAGTGCTCGTTTGGCCACTTCAAATTTTTGGCAAATCTTTCAAAATGTCAAAAGTATTTATTAACTTTCTGTTCTTGAAATGGCGGAACAAGTCTGAGGTGTTTTGTTATGTAAGAATCATTAATCATATGCAAAGATGTTTTCTCTTTATTTTATAATTCTTTCATTCTCATCTGAAACTGCCTTTCCTTCTCTCTTTCATCTAATTCAGTGTGCATCTTTTTAATCTCTAATTTTGATTCTAATTCTTTTTCTTTCATCCTTCCTTCTTGCTCTTTTTTTCAATCTCTATTCTTTTTCCATTTGTAGTTTTAATTTTTCTAACTCAGTATTACTTTTAATGTCCGTCTGAGACACAAATATAAGAGACAGACGAGTTCAAGCAGTTCTTCATCAACTAAAAACTAAACGATAGAATTCTTATTTTCATGCTTTAACATAGTACATTTAATGGCAGTCAGTCTATAATGAGAAACAAGCTCTGACAAATCAGACTTTTTTGCCAAATTTAACTGTGACGGCTCATTTTTTTTTTTTTTTTTAAGATCAAAATACATAATTATTCTTTGCTGATTCAGTAGAATAAAATTAAAAGTCTTCAGTAGAATAAAATTAAAAGTCTATTTAGTATTATTATCTAATAAACTTAAACACAGTAAAAAGTTCAAAATAATTTCAAAGTATATCCAAAATTACCAGATGATCTATCCAAGGCCAATCCCCAATTTCTGTTGAGAGCGAAGCGTAACAAGAAAGAAAACCAGCAACAAGCCTTTAACAATTAACGATATTAATGAAAAAAGACAAAAGAGTTCAATAAGAGTTAAGATTAAACGAATTTTGACAATTTTTAGAACAAGAAATAGAATAAGTCTCTAAAAATTCTGTTTCCTAAAACCTAAATTAACAATAATTTATCTTGCAAGTAGATATGTGCAACCTGTTTAAAAATAAAGTAATTCCAACTCATAGATCTAAAATCTGATTTTTTCACTATTTCTGCATCCTATAAGCCACTAGTCTAAGAGTAAGCCCAAACAACTCCTAAAAAAGTCACTCCTATTTATATCAGCTTGGAAAATTCTAGATTAGTCTTTTTTAGAAAGATGACATCGTGGATTATTAAACAGCTTCTTTACTAACAAACCGTTTCTAAACATAACAAAAATGGAAAGAACAATAAATGCTCCTCAAGTTTCTAAAATATTCAGAAAACAGGTCACTGTATATGTCCTATCTACATAACAATAAGGTGTTACAGTCAAACACAGTCATTTGTACTAAAGAACGCACATTTTATTTCCATGCACCGTCTTATAAGTATATTAACCGTGCTCCTGATAAATAAACAAACTTAAATTTTTATTTAGATTTTTATAATCCAAATAGTGCGGTGTCAAAGTTGTGTATATCTCCTTATCGAGCAGTGTAGATTAAAGATCAGACTGCAAGTTCTGTGCAGTCTGATCGTGATCTACACTGTCTGCAAAAGGTCAGCTAGTCACTCTTAGCAGCCAAAGGATTAAGGCTTTTGTGTCTCGTTTTCTTTTTTCCTTTATCGCTTAGTTAACGACTTGACCACTTTACGGGCAACAAGTTAGTTTCCATAATATGGCGCTGTCTCGCAAAAAATATAATAATTTTCTTAAGGTAGGAGACCCTAGGTAGGGCTTTTAGTGCAACAAAGAATAAAATTTCTTGTTGGTTGATAAAGAAGGATTTATACTGAAATAATATTTTTGTACATTTTTAACCAACCAGGAATTCCTTTTGATGTCTATCTTGAAATTGGTCGTTGATACTTTTGTTAGTTATCTGAGAAGGGAGGTTATTATCTCTCTTTGTAAAGAGCTGTTTAAGATATATAAGTGATAATTCTAAGAAACAAACAGGAAAAGTCGCTCGGTTAAAGTAGTGCAATAATACTCATATTTAATCGTAGCAAATTTTATAGGACAATATTATAGTGGAAATAGTTGTTTATCGTTAGGGGTTACTACCTTAATTCTTCACCAAACGACAAAATTTAGACTGTTTCAACTTAAAATCAGTGGCAGACGACAAAATTAAAGTGACTCAAAAACTGAAATTCGTTCCAAGAAGAGTGGAATACATTGTGGGAAAAGGAGAAAATGCATAATAAATATTGGCAGCCTATATTTGACAACCATTCTACATTTCTAATACTATATATGAAAAGTAAAGTTCTATGTTTCCTATTGGACATGTGATTTTGTTCATTCAAGCAGGATTCTTTTTTTCTTTGCAATGTAAGAAATTCTCGAAACGAAATTTGAACCTTTGGCTATTCAAACAACCACTATTGTTACAGAACATGCGGAAGCCTCAGTTGAGAACATTATTGATAAAATCGAAAAACTTCGAGAAGAAAAAGAACTTAAGCCTTTTGGTAAGTTACACAGTTTTTTTTCCATGTTCTTGTCTAGGAAAGTTCGGAGTATTCTTTCTAGTAAAAATAACTGAAAAAAAAAATTCATGCTTTCCGTTAGGATTTCGAGAGATAGCAGTGAAAATATTTTTCGATCTTACACTGGTGCTACCAGTGAAAATATCGATTTTCATGTTCTTGTTGCCTGGGTGAATTGCGCGTGCCTCACAACCAGATGGAAATATGACATCATTTACCTTACATTTCTCGCGCTTGCAATCCGGGAGGGGTATGCCACAGGGAATAATGGAAAAGAACTGTGCTGGATTTTAATAAAGCTCCTCCCAGAAAGGGTTAAAAGCATGAAATAAATAGATTTTTTGGGGGTGAAAGATCGAAATTTATTTCATCTCGTGAACACCATCGGTAAGAATTTCACTCATGGCGGCAGCCAGGAGTGAAAATATTACCGATGGTGTCTACTCTATGAAATAAATTTCGATCTTTAACCGAAAAAAAACAAATATCCTCTATCTATTTCCTTTAGTAAATAAACAAATATAAAGCAGTTACATGTGAGCTATGCTGTGGCAAAAATGGGTTTAACTTTAAGGCTGCTATGCGTGACTTTTTGCCGACAGTGCAGATCAAGATCAGACTGCACAGAACATGCAGTCTGATCTTATATCTAGAATATCCGATAAGAAGAAAACATTCACCCCTAACATACTTTTGAAATCGGAAAATAGAAGCTTTATTCATCGTTTCGAAACTTTCTTCTTTTTATTCAGCAGGATCAGGGTACTTATTATACTGCAAAGAAATTTCTCGCGATCTCATTGGATGATATGCCCCGAACATATATATCATGTACATTTGGAAAACCGACGTAAAAGCAGTTCCCCTTTCGGGAGCCCAATATACATGACTACACTATCAACACAGCATCCAAAATTGCGGCGTCAATCAAGATTAACGTCAAGATTATGCGCCAAGTTGCACGTTTTAGCACGTTTACCCAAGATTTCGGTAACGTCAGGTTTCATTGAATTGGGGCATTCAGACGGGAAATTCTACTTTGTCAGCTTACTCAATTGTTTTAAACCAAAAACGATGTAAAATTTGATTAACAAAGGTTGAAATAGTAAAACTTTGTATTATAATAAATTCGTTAAAGGTTAGGTGGCAGGGGACTTGGAAACTTGTTCACGGCTGTGGTGAAACATGTCGCCCCGAGCCGCAGGCAGGGGACTTGGTAATTTGTTCATGGCTGTAGTAAATCATGCCGTACTAAGCAAAGGCCGTGAACAAGGTTCCAAGTTCCCTGCCATCTGACCGTACTACCATTATTATTATACTGCAAAGAAATCTCTCGTGATCTGATTGGTTAACATGCCGGGAACATAATATCATGTTCCCTGGCAAAAACCATGTAAAACCAGTTTTCCTTTTGAGTGGCCCGTAAACATCACTACACATGCAATACATCATCCAAAATGGTGGCGTCGATCGATCACCAGACTGCACATTTATACACCAAACTGCACATTTTAGTGACGTCAGTTTCCAGTGACGTCAGTTTTCATTGAATTGGGGCACACAGAGGGGAATTTCTATTTCGTCAGCATACTCATTTCGTGAAATTATAAAACAGGAAAAAATCGCTTAAACGCGCTTTGAAAGGGTAAAAGTTTGCAGTTTAATAAATTCGTTGTACGGTCAGGTGGCAGGGGACTTGGAAACTTGTTCACGGCTGTGGTGAATCATGTCGCCACCTCGCGTTCGGCTCGGGGCGACATGATTAACCACAGCCGTGAACAAGTTTCCAAGTCCCCTGCCACCTGACCGTACAACTATTAATGTTTATTTCATGCTTTCCGGTGGAATATCGAGAAGTAGCAGTGAAAATATTTTTCGATCTTACACCAGTGAAAATACCGATTTTCACGTTCTGGTTGCCTAGGTAAATTGCGCGTGCCTAACAACCAGATGGGAAATATGACGTCATATACCTTACATTTCTCGCGCTTGACGTCACGTTGCTATGCGAGAGGGGTACACCACGGGGAAAGATGGAAAAGAATTGTACTGAATTTTGATAAAGCTCCTCCCAGAAAGGGTTAAAAGCATAAAATAAATAGAATATTTGTTTTTTTTCGGTGAAAGATCGAAATTTATTTCATCTCGTGAACACCATCGGTAATATTTTCACTCGTGGCGCCACTCGTGAAAATATTACCGATGGTGTTCACGAGATGAAATAAATTTCGATCTTACACCGAAAAAAACAAATATCCTCTATATCTCTGTATTATACCTAGCATGTCATTATAAGGTAAGGGGATTCTTAAAACCCACTTTGTCGAACAACTTACTACATCATGAGGTAAGAAATTAAAAAAAGAAAAAAAAAAACCCAAAAACCAAAGGTTCAACTCAAGTGACCCTTGCAGATTTCGTAGACTGACCTGGGTTTATATTGTTCACAGATGCTTTAACCCATTACCACACAATCCCTACTTTTGACGCCCCTGAGAAAGAAGCCTTTTGAAAACACTGTGGGAAAAGGAGAAAATGCTGGTAACCAGCATTTTCTCCTTTTCCCACAGTGTTTTCTACCCTTCCCAGAACAAGTTTCAATGTTTCAGTCACCTTTCTTTTATAATCTGCAAATGCTTTCAATTTGGACCAGTCTAATTTTTTCTTGTGTGGTAATGGGTTAAATCCCTTATACAGAGCGTGGCTCATGTTTGTTTATTAGCAGGGGCAGTTAACCCTTTCCCAAACAAGCCCTGGTTTTTACGCGTCTGCAGTAAAAGTCTTTGAAAACACTATGGGAAAAGGAGAAATTGCTCGTAACGAGCAATTTTTCCTTTTCCCACAGTGTTTTCTACCTTTTTTGAGAACTTTCTGCAATTTTCTCTAAATCTTAAATTTTCGTCTGCAAACTCTTTCGGTTTGGAAGGGTCCAAAATTTGTTGTTTGGGAAAGGGTTAAGACACGAGATCTTGAAAAATCTCACCCTAAATGATAGTAAAGATTCAAAATAAGACTGTACACTCTGTATACCGATCTAGTATTTTAAAAAAAAGTATTGAATCTTCCAAAGGAATCTAGCGGTTAAAATAATATGAGTCTTTGGGTAAAGGGAGATTACTGCGTATTGAGGAACCGGTACTTATAAAAAGGACTGGACTGCGTTCTTTCTTTGAGAAAAAAATAATACAAGATGGATAAATACTTACTAGATGCAGTCATACTTTAAGAAGCACCCAAAGCAGCAGATACGTCATCATCATCATCATCATCATCATTATCATTACCCTTTCTCTTTATCCTTAAAATTTCATTTCAGATGTGGTCAAAGAACATGAACGACTGCGGGCCCAACTATTCTGTATGCAATGTAAAACAGAAGAAATCAACTCCTTATTCCTACCCTGTCAACATCATAAGTTTTGCTCCACCTGTTCCAATAACCTTACAATATGTCCACTGTGTGGACGAAACATTGTGCACAAAGTCAAGACATACAGGCCATAATATAACCCAGTACCAAACGACAACTTTTAGGTTTCTCTAACTTGAAAATATTTTGACTAATTGATTTTTGACTGATTGATTGATTTATTGATTGTGTGTTGTAACGCCGTTTTTAACGTTATTTCAGTATATGTCGCAATTTTTCAGTTTTATTGCACCTATCCATGCATTCCTGGAGTTTCTTTTACCGGTACTCTATACAATATTCTTTCCGAACCACTGACTGGTTCCCCACATAACCATGGTTGAAAACATGGTTTAACGGTGAGAGAGGAATATACGTATCCTGTCGCAATGACTATCATAAATATTTGGAAAGAAGTTCGCCGAGACAGCGACCCCTGATCTCAAGTCATGCATCACCATTTTCTTCTTTTCTCACCATATCTTTGAACAGATCTCTTTCTCTAAGTCATTAAAACTCCGGATTGTTTTTATAAACGGTCAAAGGATGGCTTGATCAAAGCAATTTATTCCTCTGTCATCAATATTTACATCCCGAATAAGAAATAGACACGAATAGTTTTCTTTAGAATAAAAAAAATTTAAAAAAGCAAAAAATAAAGAGTATATTCAATGGCTGTTTTGCATTTCATTTTTAAATGTAAAAAATACAGTATTTTAAAACATGCCTTCCAATTTGTCGCACATTTTAACTGACTAACCAGTATGGGTAAGGGATGACGTCAGGGTAAGCCAGTAAAGTCTGAACCAAACATTTATTTGGGAAGCTGTGGTTTTCCCCCATGATCAAATTAAAGAAAATATCTCTTTTCATGCAAACCTTTTTTTTAAATATTTATCAATGTGTGTGTGTGAGTGTGTGTGCTTTTTTTCTTTTTTTTTTTTCTTCAAAACCTTAGACAATAAACAAAATCATAATAGGTATGTTTTATAAATGAATAAAGAAATAAAATTTTTAAAAAATACTTTCTTTCGAAAATAATTTGCGTGTAACTACTTTAACTACTAGTATTGATATAGACTGTATTATTAGGAGACAGTCATAACGAGAAAGATAAACAGCAACAAACCTTTAACAATTAACAATATTTATTAATGAATAAAGACAAAAGAGTACAGTAAGAGTTAGGTTTTATTGAAATTTGAGATTTTTTTTTTATCTTAGAACAAGAAATGGAGTAAGTCCCTCAAAATTAGGAATTATGTTTAGACTACAAAAGTGTGGAATTTCTGTTTCCTGAAACTAAATTAACAATAGCTTTAACTTACAAATCGATATGGGCAACCTGTTGATAAATAAAGTAATTCCAACTTACAGATCCATAATTATTCCAAGTTAAAACCAACACTTTTCACTAATTCTGTATCCTTAAACCAACCAATCTTCCTTCAAAATCCAAAATCACCTAGTAAGTAATTCCTATTTAGAAGCTTGGAAAAGTCTAGATTATTATTTTTTCTAGAAAGATGACCACATGGATTGGTAATCAACTTGTTTTCTAACAACTTGTTTCTAAAAATAGCCACAATGGAGAAACCAATTACTGTTCCTTGTGTTTCTAGAATATTCTGTATAAATAGTGAGAGTAAACAGGTTACATGTATATCTTATTTACACAACACATTCCCTCTAAAAGGAAAAACAAGTTTTAGAATTTAAAACTTTCTTTTGTTAGAATATTAAACATACTATTTTACTTAACTGTACTTAACTCTACATGAAACTATGTTATTTATAGAGACAAGTGTTAACTAATTACAAATTAAGCTCTAGACAAAGGATCAGGGATAATATTATCCCTGCCTTTTATGTGTCTGATATCCATGTTATATTCTTGTGAAAAAAAGACTCCAAGTGAGTAAACGTTGATTCTTAATTTTCATTTTATCAATAGAAATCAGAGAATTATGATCACTATATACAATGATTGGTGCAGGAGAATACGACAAATATAGTTCGAAATGCTGTAGAGCAAGACCGGGAGATAAACACTCTTTTCCTGCTGTTGAGACGTTGAAATGTTACCGGCGAGTATTTCACCCCAAAAGATATAACTTTGTACTGATAAAGTCAATCAAGAGTTACAAATGCAGAGCTCTTAGGAATTTTCCAATATCCTTTTAGAATATCAAATTTGGTTACATATTTTGCATGACTAAAGTTTTCAATAAAGTCATCTACTCTTAGCGCTAGAAATGAATCAGTTTTGGTCACAATTTTAATTTTTCTATAGTCAGTCTGCTTATATGAAAAGTTCCATCTGGCTTTGGTACAATAAAAACAGGGAGGACTCTATTCATTTTGACTATGTTCAATAAATTCATTGTCCAATAGATACTTGATTTCTACTCTAAAATGCTCCATTTTCTTGGGATTCATTCGATATGGATGTTGTTTCGCTGGTTTTCAATTTTCAACATCCACATCATGGTATATTGTATCTGTCCATGTTGGGATAACAGGGAACATGTGCTCATTGATTTGTTAATTCCTTTTCAAATAAATGAGGAAACAAAGAATCTGATAAGTCAATATCAGACAGATTTCCGTCGAAATGGCTTTCTTTGCCATAGCTCTAGTAATTGCACATGACGGGTAAAGGTCAGGAATTTATCCTCAACCGGATAGGATGATTGTTCCATGCAAGGTATGTCACTTGCAAGTAGATTAACAATTACCTTATCTCCGCTTAAATCATTGCTTTATCACAAATGTACAAACAATAAAAGTCACCATCAGTCACTGGACCAATAATTAAGCCTGAAGACAATAAACATAATGAAGCGGAAAATTAACAAATCCACATTCTATACCTTGAATAAGAAAACTTGTCCCAGAAGAAGACTTCTCAGACAAAGGCAGGACATCTGCTAAAATAACAAATTTAGAAGCTTCTGTATCACCTAATATCTTAATAGGTGTAGACTGGACAAAATCACTTGAAATCTAGAGACGCAAAATTATCTGATAAGTATGGTTAAAAAATCTCCATTAGAGCATCAGTTTCAGGTACTTAGGCCTGGACAAAAGTTTGGTCTTTAAAACATGTCTGAGGTGAGGACTTTAATGAAGTAAAGCCTGTAGACTTAAAAATGTCTTGTTTTTATTCCCAGTTTTCTTTTTAAAACATGAAATTTAGAAATAATATGACCTGATTCTTTGCAATAATTACAAATGGGCTGACATAAGGGATTTGGCTTCATAAGGAGACTTGGGTTTTGGGACTATTCTGATTGGAATTGGCATTATGTTGATTAAAATTTGATTTGGGATCAGTCAATGAATAAAAAGGTTTTCGAGGGATTGATTTTTTCATGAATGAGACTTTCTACGTCAAGGCAAAGATGTCTACTGAGCAAGCACTTTCTTACGAGACAAGGTTATTGAAAAAGAAAGTCGACAACAAGCCATTAACATTTAACAATATTCATTACTGAATAAAGGCAAAAGAGTACAAAAAGAGTTAAGTTTGAATGAAATTTGAGATTTTCTAATCTTAGAACACGAAGTATGATAAGTCCCTCAAGAAGTATGTCTAATATACAAAAGTATGGAATTTCTGATTCCTAAAACCTAAATTAACAATAGTTTTAACTTGTAAGAGCAACCTGTTTAAAAATAAAGTACATAGAAAATAGGGAAACGAAAAGACGACCGGCCGAATGAACGAAAAATAAAAAGAGGAAGGAAAAAAAGTAAGGAACGAATGAAAGAAGTGCTGTAGTCAGGTATAAGCCTTTTAGGAAGATTACGAAATATATTGCACAACAAGATAAAACATCATTTTTCTTTTTTTCGTGTAAGCACTGTGCTAGTCAAGACTGTGCTAGTCAAGACGTGCCCTTGTAGATATCATCGATCAAAATCCTTGAAATTTAAAAACTTGTTTATTCACTAGGTTTGACAAGGAATTTAGGGTAAATGCATTTTTTCCTTTTTTTACCAATTTATTTCTTTCCAAAACAACAAAATTTGAGATTATTAAAAATTGAAGGCATTTGCAATCAACAACAACTCAAAAACTAAAATATTAATAAATATTCAATTAGATATCATTCAGTTAGTAAAGAAAATGTCGTTTGTTGTTATTTTAAAACAAAACGAGCCATCAAATCGTCAAGTAAGCAAAATTTTGAAGTGTCGAATTTCATGAATCGTAACTTTTAACAAATAACTAAAATTGTTGTTTATGGTAATTAAAAGTCTTTTACTTTTTGCAAACATATGAAAGTGCAGAGTAACTTAGCTTAAAGTTGTTTAAATCCATGTTAAATAAAAATATGACGAATTTCTACCGTAGTGACACCATCAAGTTCATGCACTAAACTGCACGTTTTCCCAAGGTGTCAGTGACGTCAGTTTTCACTGACGTCAATTTGATTTATTGAATAAGTGCACTCAGAAGATTTGTACTCAGTGTATTTATTTCATGAAGACATAACATGGAGAAACTTCGCTTGGTTCACATTTGATAGGTTAAATTTTGCAGTATAATAAATTCTTTTTACAGCGAGGTCTGCTCGGGCAATATGATTCAGTACAGCCGTGAACATGTTTTCAAAGTTCCCTGCAACGTACTATACTACTATTTTTTTTTAGAAAAGGAAAATATGCTGCTGACCAACATTTTCTCCTTTTCCAACATTCATTTTTTTGTCAAAAATCCTTTTTATACGCCTGTCGAAGCCGGGACGTATTATGGGATCACCCGTGGCGGGCGGGCGGGCGGGTGGGCGGCATTCAGTTCTTTGTCTGGAGCATATCTCCAAAACTATACTAGCTAGGGTTATGAAATTTCATGGGTGGATAGATCTCATCGAGGGGGGGTGCAGTGCACAGAAATCATAACTCTTGCTTGCTTATTTTTTTAGTTATTACCCTTTGTTTTTTTTTCATACTTGAATTTTGTCCGGAGCATATCTCCAAAACTATACTAGCTAGGGTTATGAAATTTCATGAGTGGATAGATCTCATTAAGGGGGAGTGTATTGTAAAACTACAGTCAAGGAAAATGATCTGAGTTCAGAAAATGGTAATACATGTATCTAAAAAAAAAAAAAACGGATGATAGACGAAGACCGCTCGGGGCGACATGATTCACCACAGCCGAAGGCGAGGTGGCAACATGATTAACCATAGCCGTGAACAAGTTTCCAGGTCCCCTGCCACCTGACCGTACAACTAATAATGTCAACTAGCATGTACATTTGTTACGAATCATGTATGAATCTAACCCCTTTAAGATTGAGAAATAACCCCCGCTATAAGCCCTCTTGTCTATTTTAGAAGCTGTTTGCAAATAATATATGAGCAGCTTAAAAAAAAAAATGAAAAGAAAAGAAAGGGACGGGAGAGACAGGGAAACGAAAGAACGACGAACCGAACAAACGAAAGAACGAAAGAAGGAAAAAAGTAAGAAACAAACAAATGAAGGGTTAGGGTTTAGGGTTAGGGTTAGGGTTTAGGGTTAGGGCTATAATCAGGTATAATCCTTTTTTTGAAGATTACAAAACATATTGCACAACGAGACAAAATATCAATAAGAATATGACATACAAATAAGCCTAACCAATTTATCTGACATTTATTTATGTAATCATGCTTTTGGGAATGATATCGGACGGTGTAGATCCAAGATCAGACTGCACTCTCTGTGCAGTATGATCTTGATTTACACTGTCCGCAAAAGATCAGTAAATCATGCTTAGCAGCCTGAAAGTTAAATTCGATCTTTTTCCACCAGACTGATTCCGTCCAAAACGACGAAATTTAAATCTTGTCAAAATTGAATGCATTAGCATTGAACAACAACTGTAGCTCAAAAAGTGAAATATTAAAGGTGGGTATTTAGAACTTTTACATCTCACCAAATTAAAATATATATATATCACTGAAATTTATATGAAAAACTCATACAAATCATTTATAATAAAGACTCATGAAATTGCAAAAAAAAAATGTTGATGGTGTTCCCTTAAAAGGCTACGTAGCCTCTTAAGGTATTTTTAGATTTCGCACCAAAAATCAATAAAGCATTCTGGGAATGTCAAGTGACTGGCAAGTGACTAATAACGCTTAAATTCCATAACATAACAAACATGTAATAATTATTTTCCATAATATCTTTTTCGGACGCTATGTTGGAAACATCGTTTGTGTATTCCTGTATGTAAATGAGCGAATTGATTATCTAAAAATAGAATGTGTCTCCTGTTGGTGTCAACCTCGGCCGTAGTAAATCGCTAATTTCTTGTGTTGTCGGATGGTTTTCGACTACTGGGGTCTTATGAATGCAAATTAAAAGGCTTTGGGATTGTAAGGATGATCTTTTTGCATTTTTGTAAAATTTTCATCCCAAAATCTGAAGGACCACCTTTAATGAATATTTAGTTAGATATAAATTTATAAGTTACTAAACTGAAAGCATTTGTAGATATTGCAAGGTCTTGCATCGTAAAATGATGCGTAAATGCAAAAACTACAGACCCTTATCAGCCTGTGTTGTTTGCGTAGACTGACCTGAATCGAACTTTTTGCCATGAACACATTTTCTGAATATCAAAGAACCATTCTGACTCAGAGTGAAGCCTTCAGAGTTTCGTCAGTGTGAAAGTAACAAAACTTCCGATTGGCTAGGATAGTGGATACGACCAGTGAAATTTACTGATTTGTTTTTCATGTATCTATTTTGTTACGAGTCAGGCGTAACTAGAAAGAAGAAGCCAGCAACAAACGATAACAATTAACAGAATTTATTAACAAAAATATCAAATAAACAGTGACAATATTACAATAGTACAAAACAATACCTTAGACGTTAAATTCAGAAGACAAACTATTCCAGTCTTAATTCCAATCTGATCCTGATCCAAACTGAATGTAATCCAAGCACACGAAGTAATCCTCACTTTAGTCTAGTCTGATCCGAATCCAAACTGAATGTAATCCAAGCACTAATTATGACACAAACACAAAATAATCCCCACTGTAGTCTGGCAATCATGTATTAACTAGTGAACACTGAGATGTAAAAAGCTTTTCCTTTTATAATAACAGAGAAACTTCCAGAAAATTCATGTTAAAATCAGTTGCATAATTTCTAGTAAACAGATTGTAAAAAGGCCTGGAAACTTCCAGAACAGTATTCCACAATCCAGTAATCCAGTTCTAAAAATAGCAACAGGGGAAAACCATTCAAAAATAGATACACAAAGCTAATAATAACTGGGCATGTACATAACACTTCCCCCCTTGAAAAGAAAAAGAAAGGTTTATGAAATAAATCTTTCTTTTTTGCAATATTATTTATATACACGTATATGACACTTTAACTGAAGTATTACAAAGGAAATAACAAACACAAATATTAATTATTTAAGACTAATGAAAATAATCAAGGTAATGAAAGTACAATTTAAAAATTGAGTTTGAACATGATTTAGGGAAAATGACTATTTGAATTTCAAACTCTTGAAAGAGCATCTGGTATAATGTTATCTTTCCCTTTTATGTGTCTTATGTCAAGATTAAACTCTTGAAGCAATAAACTCCACCTCAGTAATCTTTGATTCTTATTCTTAAGTTTGTGTAGAAAACTTAAAGGGTTATGATCACTGAATACAACAATTGGTGAAGTTGAAGAGGTTAAATAAACTTCAAACTGCTGGATTGCCAGAATTAAGGCAAGACACTCTTTTTCTATGGTAGAGTAATTTTTCTGATGTTTGTTAAATTTCTTAGAAAAGTAACAAACTGGGTGATCAATACCATTATTATCTTCTTGTAAAAGAACAGCACCAATACCAACATCACTTGCATCAACAGCTAATTTGAAACATTTGTCAAAATCAGGTGCCAAGAGAACTGGTGCGCTCTTTAGTATGGCTTTCAGACGATCAAATGCATCTTGACATTTGTCATTCCATTTGAACTTTGTGCTTTTCTTAAGTAAATTTGTTAAAGGTTCAGCAATACCCGAGAAATTTTTACAGAATTTCCTGTAGTAGCCAGCCATACCAAGAAATCGCATCAGCTGTCTTTTACATTTAGGCACAGGAAACTCAGAGATAGCACTGACTTTAGCTTCTAAAGGTTTAACTTGACCCTGTCCCACAAGATGTCCTAGAAATGTTACAGTAGCATGACAAAATTCAGTTTTTGCAAGATTCACAGTCAGTTTCGCTTTACTGAGTCTGTCGAAGAACTTCCTGATTCTTTGAAGGTGGTCACTCCAACTGTCTGAGTAGATGATGACGTCGTCAATATATGCATCACAGCCATCTAATCCACATATAACATTGTTTATAAGCCGCTGAAACGTTGCAGGAGAATTTTTCATCCCAAACGGCATAACTTTGTATTGGTACAGACCGTTTGGAGTAGCAAAGGCTGATACTTCTTTTGCTCTATCAGTCAGTGGAACTTGCCAGAATCCTTTTAGCAGGTCAAATTTGGTGACATATTTAGAATTTCCAACTTTGTCAATACAGTCATCAATTCTTGGTATTGGAAAAGAGTCTGTTTTTGTCACAGAGTTCACTTTACGATAGTCAGTACACATTCTATAAGTTCCATTTGATTTAGGTACTAATATACATGGTGAACTGTAATTACTCTGGCTAGGTTCAATAAAGTCATTTTCCAGTAAGTATTTTATTTCATCTTGGAGGTATTTCTGTTTCAAAGGATTCATTCTATATGGATGTTGCTTTATTGGTTTAGAATCTTCCACAATGACATCATGATAGATTTTATCTGTTCTTGTGGGGATATCAGGAAATAAATGTTCATATTCATGTATCAACTGTTTCAGCTCTTCCTGCTGCGATGGTTCCAAGTGAGATAGTTTGTTGTTAAGATTTCTCAAAATATCAGAATTCTCAAGTTTAGATGGACCAGGATCAGATTTATCAATGAAGTCCGAATTTACTTCAAGATCAGATACATTTGATTCTTGTGGGACAGTGTTTACAACTGTAATTGGTTTTGAAATAGAGCTATCTCTGTCAAAGTATTCCTTTAACATATTTATATGACACATTTGTTTGTTTTTACGCCTTCCTGGAGTATTAATTATATAGTTTAAATCACTTGTTTTCTTGTCAATAGTGTAGGGTCCAAAATATCTTGCCTGTAGAGGTCTGCCAGGTATTGGCAAAAGAGCAAGGACTTTGTCACCTGGTTTAAATTTTCTATCTATAACATGGTTGTCATATTTTGCTTTCATTTTGCCCTGAGACATTTTAAGATTGGACCTAGCAACCTCACATGCCCTAGACAGTCTATTTCTGAAGTCAGAAACATACTGTAGTAAATTCAAAGGTGTTTCATCATTTGAGAGAAATTTCTCTTTCAAAAGTTTTAAAGGTCCACGAACAGAATGGCCAAAAACTAATTCAAAAGGACTGAAACCAAGAGATTCTTGTACAGATTCTCTGGCTGCAAATAGTAACAAATGGATGCCCTCATCCCAATCTTTTTCAGTGTCAAAGCAATATGATCTTATCATATTTTTTAATGTCTGATGAAATCTTTCTAAAGCACCTTGACTTTCAGGGTGATAGGCGGATGACCTGTATTGCTTGATCCCTAATTCATGCATAACCTGTTGGAATATACCAGACATAAAATTTGACCCTTGATCAGACTGAACTGATTTTGGAAGACCAACAAATGTGAAAAACTTTATAAGAGCTTTGACTATTGACTTTGTTTTGATGTTCCTTAAAGGAATAGCTTCAGGAAAACGTGTAGAAGTACACATAATTGTTAAGAGATACTCATTTCCTGACTTGGTTCGAGGTAAAGGACCAACACAATCTATAAGTATCCTACTGAAAGGTTCATCAAAAGCAGGAATAGGTTGTAATTGAGCTTTGGGAATGGTTTGGTTGGGTTTACCTACCATTTGACATGTATGGCAAGTTTTACAATATTTAGAGACATCTGATTTGAGACCAGGCCAATAAAAATGATTAATAATTTTGTGATAGGTCTTGTTTATACCTAGATGACCTGACATAGGACTTTCATGGGCTATACTTAGTATTTCATGACGATATGACTTTGGAACCACAATTTGGTGGTAAACAGCCCATTCATCATCAGCTGGGACATCAAATTGCCGCCATTTTCTCATAAGAATCCCATTCTTTATATAGTAACACATTGGGACTTGGGAAATTTCATCTTCAGGTAAAGCCCTAAAAATTAATTTTGAAATCTCAGGATCAGTTTGCTGTTCCTGGATAAGCTGTGACTTTGACAGCGTGTCGTGACCTTGGTCAATAGACCTTGGTGGAGAATGACGAGACATTGACGAGTCTGTCTGAGTATCAGACAAACTGGGATCAAGAGACTTTTTAATCTCATTATTGAAATATTGACCGATAAAAGTATCCGTCAAGTCAATGTCAGAGTTTGAGTTTTCCAAAATGGCCTTTTTAGCCATAGCTCGGGTAACTGCACAAGAAGGATACAAGTCAGGAATTTCCTGCTCGATAGGGTCATCTGTTTGACCTATATTTGGTGTGTCAGTTACAAGTGGATTAACCACAACCTTATCTCCAGCTAAGTCATTGCCTAGCAGTAAATGGACACCTTTAAATGGTAAGGAAGGTTTAATACCAATAACCACAGGCCCAGTAACCAAATCTGATGACAAATTAACATGATGGAGAGGGATATTAACAGTTCCACACTCTACACCCTGAATAAGGACACTAGTACCGGAAGAAGTCTTCTCAGAAAAAGGCAGTATATCTGCCAAAATAAGAGATTGAGAAGCTCCTGTGTCTCTTAAAATTTTAATAGGGGTAGGTGGGCAATTATCACCTGAAAGTGATACAAAACCATTCAACATAAATGGTTCAAAAATCTCCATAGTAGAATCAGACTTGGGTTTTGTGACTTTGTCAATCGTATTGGTTTTAATAGAAGACTGTGGCCTTGGTCTAAGAGTGGTGAGCCCTGTTGGTTTGGTTTCATCTCTTTCTAACTTCCTTTTTAATTTCAAACATTCAGAAACAAGGTGACCAGGTTTCTTACAATAGTTACAAGTGGGTCGAGATAAGGGATATTGACTTTTGGTTTCACTAGTAGAATTGGGTTTGGGTGTATTGGATTGACTGGGCATGCCAGATGAATTACCAGACATAAATTTATTTTGGGGATGTGAGGAAGTAGGTTTGGGTTTATTAATAAAAGAAACTTTATGTGTAAGGTAGTAATCATCAGCCAGACGAGCTGCTTCTTCTAAAGTTTCAACTTGTTTTTCGTCTAAGAATGTCTTAACATCAAATTGAATACAACGTTTGAATTCTTCAACTAACATAAGTTGTCTGAGTTTATCAAAATTTTGGTCTATTTTCTTAGAACAGCACCATCTATCAAATAACTGTTCTTTGTTTCTAGCAAATTCAACATGGGTCTGGTTAGAATCTTTTTTACAATTTCTAAATTTTTGTCTATATGCTTCTGGGACCAGCTCATAACCTTTGAGAATAAGTTCTTTAACAGTCTCATAATGATGACATTGTTCAACACCTAGTTGTGTATAAATTTCACGAGCTTTGCCTATCAAAACACTTTGCAGAAGCAAAGTCCAGTGCTTTCTTGGCCAATTTAAGTTTTCTGCAACTTTTTCAAAGTGTAGGAAGTATTTATCAACTTCTTTTTCTTGAAATGGAGGAACAAGCCTAATATGTTTTGTAACATCAAAATTGTATTCAATCTTTTGCTTCGGCTGATTTGCTCTTTCTTGCATTTCTATTTCCCTCATTCTTAATTGAAATTCTCTCTCCTTCTCTCTCTCTTCCCTTTCTCTTTCCTTCTCTCTCTCTTCCCTTTCTCTTTCTTCTCTCTCCCTTTCTCTTTCCCTTTCTCTTTCTTCTCTCTCCCTTTCTCTTTCCCTTTCTCTTTCCTTCTCTCTCTCTTTCCATTCTCTTTCTTTCTCTCTTTCCTGAATTTCTAATTGTCTGATCTGAAGTTTTAATTCAAGTTCTTTCGAACTTGAAACTGACTGAACGTCAACTATCAGGGAAAGAGCATTTTCATTAAAAATTTCCTCATCAACAAAATATTGTACCAAAATGTTCTTAATTTCATGTTTACGCATTGAAGATTTTATTTCAGACAATTTATAGTGCTTAGCAAGATTAAGCAAATCAGTCTTTTTACCCAAATTCAATAACTCCACAGATGGTTCAGCCGTAAATTTATCTAAGTCAAAAGACATGTTTGTTTGCTGCTGGATTCAAGTTCAAAATTGTATTATAATTACTGATTAGTAATTTTGACTAACAGGATGTATTAGATTTTTTTTTATTGTGAAAAACAAACGTCTATGTCTTATTTTCCAATCGATGGTTAATCCCAAAAGGAAAACGAATACGTTAGTCTAGTTTCCAATCGATGGATAGTCCAAAATGGAAAACAAATACGTTAGTCTATTTTCCAATCCCGGACGAGCCCCCAATTTCTGTTACGAGTCAGGCGTAACTAGAAAGAAGAAGCCAGCAACAAACGATAACAATTAACAGAATTTATTAACAAAAATATCAAATAAACAGTGACAATATTACAATAGTACAAAACAATACCTTAGACGTTAAATTCAGAAGACAAACTATTCCAGTCTTAATTCCAATCTGATCCTGATCCAAACTGAATGTAATCCAAGCACACGAAGTAATCCTCACTTTAGTCTAGTCTGATCCGAATCCAAACTGAATGTAATCCAAGCACTAATTATGACACAAACACAAAATAATCCCCACTGTAGTCTGGCAATCATGTATTAACTAGTGAACACTGAGATGTAAAAAGCTTTTCCTTTTATAATAACAGAGAAACTTCCAGAAAATTCATGTTAAAATCAGTTGCATAATTTCTAGTAAACAGATTGTAAAAAGGCCTGGAAACTTCCAGAACAGTATTCCACAATCCAGTAATCCAGTTCTAAAAATAGCAACAGGGGAAAACCATTCAAAAATAGATACACAAAGCTAATAATAACTGGGCATGTACATAACAATTTAGTTAAAGGCGGAAGCAGAAGTTCCCGCGCATTAGTTACGTAGGTATACAGTGCGTTGCGAGGTTACGAGGTTTTGGAAGTAAACCGACGATATGTGCATTTATCCTTCATTCCTTCATTTTTCTCCCTCTACGTATTAATCCTACGTTTTCCGTAAAACATTCCTGGGGACCGATTGGGCAGTATTGACTCAACAGAATTGAAAGAAAAAGTGAAAGTATTCACGGCTGTCAAGGTTAAAGCAATCAAAAAGCAGACTAATCGATTTTATAATTAACAGAATTGAAAATGTTTCTTCATTTGTCTTAGTTTCATGTAAAATAAAGAGAGAGAATGAGCGATTGTGGCTAACAAGAACTTCTCTCCAAAAGTGTTTTCAATCAGCAGTCTACAGCAGTGACGGAAAAAGTAGTTCTTACAGTTAAATACGTAAATTTCGAATCATTTCCAAGTTTTTACTTTCATTTCTTGGCTGCTTATCTGCAAACGAGGTTCACCTGGTTGAACAGGCTTTTTTTTCGAAATCCTGACATTCTGCGTAAAAAAGGAGTGCCGAGAATGACTACAGGGATTGTTATCTTAAGAAAGAAACGGAAATAAGGCGGCTAACTTATAAGTAGATATACTTGACGTATGTAGTAATGGGAGATTGGGTTCTTTAAAGTGAATTTTAGAATCACAGGTTGGTTTAAAAGGTAAGTACGGTTGAAAATGGATTTGATATTAATTACCACATTACCAGATGCAAACGCATTTATTCGTGATTTGAGAGTCCGACCAGCCGATGGACTAACTGACTGGCTATTCGACCGACCGACTTACCGATCGACCGATCGACACGACTGATTTACGTGACTTGCTAAATGGCCGACCGACCGACCCAACATAGGACTAAGTCATTTGCTTACTGACCGTCAGACGGACTAAGTGGCTGGCTTAGTGACCGTATGACAGTGACAGGCTAACTGATCGACCAACCGACTATGTTACTAACTAACCGACTGACCCACCCGACTGACGCATCTATCGTCCGACCGATCATCTGACTTGTAGACTGACTGACCGATTCACCGACCGTCTGAACATTTTCCTTTTTTTGTTTTTCATTTTTCTCTCTCATATATGAAACATATGGGTGTTGCGAATCCGGTCTTCTTTGATATACATGTAAATATAGAAGAAACAAGCTTAGTTAATGTTTTTTACTCAGGGTAAATGACAACTATATGTCTTTTTAAATGAGTGTAAAAACTATATATATTTGATATACTGACGTATTTGTCCTTTATTTTCAGTTTCAGCTTATTCAGCATAAAATTACGCAAATTTATAGCTTATAACATGTCCGTACAAATATTTGCACATGAATACCAAAAATATATACAGAAAAAACATTATTTAACCCATTACCAGTCAATCCCTACTTTTGACGACCCTGAGAAAGGATCTTTAGAAAACATTTTGGGAAAAAGGAGAAAATGCTGGTAACCAGCATTTTCTCCTTTTCCCACAATGTTTCTATACCCTTCACAAAACAAATTTCAAATTTTCAATTACTTTTATTTTGTCTTCTGCAAATGCTTTTGATTTGGACAAGCATAAAATATTGTCGTTTGGTAATGAGTTAAAATGTGAAATTGACAATCAAATAATGGCTACACAAGGTATTTTAGCTGATCAAAGTAATTTGGAATATTTCTTTTATATCATTTTGTCCGAGAAATTGTTAGGAAAAAAGTATAACTTCTGACATTAACTGGTTAAAAGTAGAAACACAGAAGTAATGAACAATATTTTGTGGAAAATTCATGGTAAAAAAAAGACTTCCCCGGCAGTTGCAATTCTTGTAAACATTGTGGGAAAAGGAGAAAATGCTGGTAACCATCATTTCCTTCTTTCCTCACAATTTATTCTGCCCTTTTAAAGAGAAAAAAATGATCATTTGAGGAACAGTGAAATCGTCGTCTGCACTTGCTTTCAATTTGGTCCGGTCCAAAATTTTGTCGTTTGATAAAGAGTTGTAGGAATTCTTGAATTTTTAAGACGGCACCTTACGGAAATGTCCGAAAGCCCCTTTTCGCGTGCTGCAGACAATTAATTCAAGATCAAACTGCACATTCTGTGCAGTCTGATCTTGATCTATTGCGGTCGTTAGTATTGTTACAGGGTATAGTGCATGCAGATACAGAACGAAACCCATCCTAAGTTTCTCCTGGTTCTTTAACGTGCTCGGTGTAGCCTATGGCACCGTCATATGGGACCTCGGTTTAATGTCTTATACGAAATTAGTAATTTTAGATAACCACCTGTAAGGATCGAACTCATACCTTTATGATAACGAGTCTTATGCTCTACCAACTGAGCTTTGCAGGCTGGGCATACATGGACGTTGCCTGCGCATGTCGCATACATTGAAAAAATTCCACCTGGTGGAAGACAAGGACAGCACAAAGTCCGTACCGTTCGGCAAACTTCGGGTGATGCGTCAATCAAGTATAGGTACAGAATCGGACGAATTGCAACGAACAAGACCATACAAGTCGATATCTTGTCAGTACTAAAGTCTTTTCTCCGTCATATGCCTCAAAGGAACAAACATCCACAATTTTTCAACGTCTAGATTTTCCATTGTCGTAAAATAGATTTTACACACCCTGATATTGCACCAAATGAGAAAATACCATTAAAGTCTAAAAATAGACGTGACGTCATCAATTCTTTTTTAGATTCACACCCACTGCCTCTAAACTCACCCATTTTGCCTTTGGACAAAAAGTGGCTGTGTGGATCAAGATAAAACTGCAAGAATGTAAAATCTGATCTTGTTGATACACTTCAAGACGAAGTGAAAGAGATTTTCGACACAACAATTTTGTTTTTAAGTTTGAACATTTAGATCTAGATAGATCTACATGTAGTTTGTAAAAATATTCATCATTTCGTCGGTTTACTTCGAAAACCTTGTAACTACAGCTTGTTACAAGTAAATCGATGATTTGAGAATAAGGCTCCATTCATATAGAGATATACGGGTAGGGATTAACCCTTACAGCGATAAGTAAAATGGACAATATCTAGTCGGGTAGAATAAGAAGAAAAAAAAGAGATTTAAAAAGATAGTGGATAGGGTAGATCCAACATAAGACTGAGCGTTCTAGACATTCTGATCTTTGTCTATATTGTCCGCAAGATGTTGGGCTACTCTCTTTCAGCTATATCTTTATTATAAACAACTACCGCACTTGGTTAGTTACCCGGTCTAAGGGTAAAGCCACCGCGTTTATTCGGGTTAATTTACGATTTACGTAATAGCCTACGTCTTTTTACAGCGCTTCAATGGTCTCTTATTTAGGATGTTTTTTAGAAAGAGGGAATAATACCTATTGACAGAGACAATTTTAAGTAATTTTGAAATGCGTCACAGTATTTTCTGAAAGGCTCTAATAATGGACAACAGGATATTTATCAAAAGTGAGGGTATTGTTTCCAAAATAAACAGAACATAAATCAGGACGAATCCTTTAACTTTTTACTCGGTCGTTCAAGACTATATCTATTTCGTGCAGAGAGTGTAGAACAAGATCAGACTGCACATACGTGCAGTCTGATCTTGTTCTACACTCTCTGCTGATCGTACAATAGTAATATAACCCCCTCGTTCAATGTCAATAAACTTAATGAAACTTTATTTTGTAAGAGTCAGCAATTTAAATTCAGCATGATAAGGGTATAAATTATGACTAATTTCTAGGCTGGAGGTAGTGTCAATAATGAGACGCCCCGGTGATCTTTTTCATATTTGGATATTTACTGCACACCGTACCATGCCTTTGGGTACAGTTATCTGTACTAGGGCTGGAAGGTGTTACGCAAGAATCCGTGGGTTTATATCATGTACGGGTACAAGAGCTATAAAGTCGGGTTGCTTGTGTCACTCTTGCTCAAGTCACTCTTCTGAAGAGACAAACAAATCGAGAAGTTGTTTTGTAAGAAACCTGTAATAACCATTTTGTTTTACTGAAAAAAAAAGCTAAGACATCATTTTGAAGAAAGTCTATCTTCAGAGATAAAAGGTGAGGACAGAGGTAAATTGATTGAATTTGCTTTTATTTATCGTCGACACCTGTTGCCCATATGGGCTACGCCCCCCTTAAGACCTGGTTTCGTTACGAGGATAGAGCAAGATAAAGGACGAAACCAGTCTTCAGTTACGCCCGGTTTTTTAACTCATTACCAAACGACAAAATTTTAGACTGGTCCAAATTGAAAGCATTTGCAGACGACAAAATAAAAGTGACTGAAAATTCGAAATTTGTTCTGTGAAGGGTGGAAAACATTGTGGGAAAAGGAGAAAATGCTGGTTACCAGCATTTTCTCCTTTTCCCACAATGTTTTCTAAATGCTTCTTTCTTAGGGGCGTCAAAAGTAGGGATTGTGTGGTAATGGGTTAATATGCTGGGTGTTTAGCACTGTCACATGAGACCTCGGTTTAACCCTTTACCTGCTATGCCAGTTTGAGACTCTTCCATTTCAGCAGCAAATAAAGATATGATGTCAAAAATATGGATAAATGAGGATTCAAGTATCTGATTGAGTGGAAAACATTGTGGGAAAAGGAGAAATTGCTCGATATGAGCAATTTCTCCTTTTCCCACAATGTTTTGAAAAGCTGGCTGTTGTTGGTACGTCAACTGAATGAGTATCTATGGAGTAAAGGGTTAATGTCTCATCCGAAAGACTATTAATTTTAAAAATCTAGCCATTGGGTCCTAACCCACACCCTACAGTGAAACAAGACTTGAATGCACAATGGCTAGCACTATAACGGACAGCTAGTCAGGCTGATCCCAGAATAGCCTGGGTCCTGCCTGGCTCAGTGGTTAAGGGTAGCACCTGTTACTTAGTGGCTCCGGGTTTGAGATTTACTTGAATCAAGCACTAAGGGGTAAATAAGAACTGGAGTTGAACCAGGCTACCCCATGACATCTGTATCTTCAATTTCATATAGATCTAACATTCGCTAGTTGTTATACAGTCGTAATACTTGTAGTACTTGTAATAATGAAGTGCATAATATAGGCCGACGGTATGTTTAAGAAGTTCATTTAAAACACGCTGCTCGATGTAAATTCTATGGGCGTTTGTAGACATTTAAGGTCAAGATCAGACTGCAGATAAAAATCCAGTCTGATCCTTGATTGGATGGAATAAGACTTGGCAAAATGTGACTTGAAAAAGTCTATCACGTGACGACTGAAGTTATTTCAGAGTTTGTCGAGCATTGCAAGACTTAGAGGTGGATAAGTAGAACGTATCAAATTAAGTTCGCGATCTTTCTAAATTACAGTGTTCTATTTTTAGATCTGGTAATTCAATATCTCAACATGGCGTCTCGAAAGTAAATTTGTGTGGTTTTTGTTTCACAATTTAGCAATAATTGGTATTTCTTCAAGCAACCGAAAGCGTTTTCAGTGGATATTCATTGTCGGAGTTGGTACACTAAAACATCATCGACGATTTGTCATGAAATTTAAGCTTTAGAAAATCATTTCGTGAAGTTTCCGGAATTTTCTATACCCACGTGGCCTTCCAGTGGAATATATATATAATTATGGACAATTTTAAAATGGAAAATTCCGAAAGTGCTTGTTATAATACAAGAAAAGAAGCCGAAGATTACATACATTTAAAAGATCTACTTTGGTGTGTGGATATTATAAAGTAATCATAATTAAACAACTACAAAGGTTTTACTTTCTTCTACTTAGGTCACTGTAATGTCACTGTGTAGAAATTTATACCAAACAGGTAAATAATGCTATCATAATGTTTAGAACTCTTCTTTTCTGTCAATGCTTTAACTTTTGAGCACACGGCAAAAATCTAGACTTTTTTGAATTGTAAATAATTCAAATTTGCAGACAATAATTTCAGTATGACTTAATCGATGGAACCTGTCTTTGATAGAGTAGAAAACATTGTGGTAAAAGGAGAAAATGCCAGCATTTTCTCCTTTTCCCACAATGTTTTCAAGAGTCGTGTTCCTTTATGATAGTTAAAACTCGGAATTGTTTGATAAAAGTTGAAATTCAACAAGCTATGAGAAAGAACTGTTGTATACAATCACATTACCTAACAAGAGTTCTCGGTCCTTTCTCGATTGCATCGTTCTATTTTCAGAACATGACGAATCGCGAAATGACAGGGATTTCTAGAATGGTCACGGAAATATTTCGCACGGTACGTGCGAATAAACTTGTCCATCCGTGCATTGTCGTGTATGCTATAATTATATAACTGGCCAGAATAAGAGTCGGAGTTCTATTTATATGCCTACTTATATATTTAACATACAGGTCATGATCAGGTTAATTAAATGAAGTTAACAATTTTACGTTAGATCTACATGTATACATCAGTTTTACTTCCTTTAATAAAATCAGAATAGGCAGATCAATTTCTTCAGGAAAACGAAAGGTTTGGAAATTCCCGATATTCGGGGTTGTCCAACCGAGTAAATTACAACCTTACTGGCTGATTAAAGTAAGAGAAAACCTCTTTGGGAAAGGACTGGAATTTCGTAAGAATTGTTAATATGACATCCATGTGAATTTGGACATGTGCTCACAAAGGGTAAAATAACAAATGATCCAATAGAAAAATTCTGAAAGAGTTAGTGGTATTTTAAAGACTCTCGACATAAATTTAGTGTTTGGATATTGTAACGTGATCACACTTAGTAACTAATTATTGGTAGAGCTATTACTTAAGGAAAATGCAAGCTTTGTCATCTTGGGGGTTTACCAATTGAACTGCTAACTGTTTTATTGGTAGATTAAAGCAATGAAAAACCTCTTATTGAAAGGTTTACAGTCCCGTAAGAATTGTACACATGACATCCACGTGAGTTTTGGACACGTACATCTTAGAGTAACATTTAGGCCTATATATAACGATATCGAAATGGAAAACTTTGAACGTGCTAGTGATGTTATAATAATTTTCAACACAAAGTACTTAATAGTGCTAATAGAGTGGTGTGTGGATATCATAAAGTGATCGTATTCAATAACAAATATGGATTTTATTTACATAAACAAACGCTGTTGTAAAGGGATTTGAACCAAAAAATCAGGTAAATAATACTGTCAAAATTTTTCACTCGTCTTTTCTGTTGGTGGGTTAAAGAAAAAATGTAGACGTGTCCAAATTTTAAACATTTGTCGACATTTTAAATGTGACACAAATGACGGAACTTGTCCGAAATAGAGCGGAAAATATTCTGGGAAATTTGTGTTGTGCAAATGCTTCGAATTTAAACAAACCGTAATGTAGAACGTTGTCGTTTGGTAGAGTTAAAGTGCGATTTGTTTAAATACGTCAAATTTTATCTCTAATTTGGCCTTGACCTTATATAGTATGTTTGTAAACAACAGCTTTATCAGTACTGTCTCAACCTTTCTTCGCAAAAACAAGGGAGTTTGATCAAAAAAAGATCTACCGCATTTGAAAACACTGTGACAAATTCAGTTTTTCTTGCCCTGAAACGGTTCTCCACGTGCCATACTGTTTACGCAACACAGCTGAGGTGTGTTGACTCAGTCTGATATATACAAGTAACTCTAACAATAAGATTCTGACTTTTTAATCGCATGTACATCTAGCAATGGGTTTCTATGCAGCTTTAAAGGACCAAAAAAAAAATACAGATTCGTATTACAAAAAAAAAAATACTCAATACCTTTTTTATGTTATTCAGACTGTCTTATTACAGAATAGTCAATAACTTGTTTATGTTATTCAGACTGTCTTATAGACCCGTTTTTGAAGCCATTATTCCTTTGGCTGTTAACACGACTCACTGCCTATTTGCGGACATCGTAGATCAACATCAAACTGCACAGAACATGCTGTCTGATCTTGGACCTACAATGTATGATAAGGAGTTTTTTTTTCTCCAAAGAGTATGTTTGAAACAGCTGTATTCGGATTTTCTTTTACTGACGACTTAAAAGTTTTATTTTACTTATTCAGTTGGACAAGGGTTATATTGTATACATGACTTTGTGCAGACAACACGTCTACATAAAGGACAAGGTTAAGAAAAACAAGATTTAACTAGATCTAGTTTTCTACCAGAGGAACTGCATTAAACTAGTATTTCAAATAAAGTATATAAAGGTCTATTTACTGAATTATGCGACTTATTCATAAAAAAACTTCTCCGTTGGATTTTATTTCAACTTTTCAGGTACTATTATTTACGATTTACGATTTAAAAAAAATAACTATTGTTTTCTTCGCGGTAGTTTGTTATCGTTTATCTCCCTTGATTGTTATAATGGCGCCGCGGTGGCACTATATTTTTATTCGCCTTTGAAAAGTACCTGTCTAGGTAGTCATGTTGTTGACTATGTGGACTAGTTTAGTGTTCTTTTCAACATACATGTAAAAATATGATACCTTCATTACCAGATCGAGGCTTTATCAACTTCGTTTTTCTATTTGGACTGATTTTTAGTTCGCCTGAGCATGAAGTGCTCATTCCCACTGTGATCGCTTAATGTCCGTGGTGCGTCGTCTGTCGTCCACAATTCATTTAAACATCTCCTCCTAAATCACTGGGGCAATCTTGATGGAATTTGGCAGGTATGTTCCTTGGGTGAAGTTCATATTTGGTATCTAGTAATTCCTAGTAGACCTCTACCAAGTTTGTTCATATGATGTCCCTGGAGTCAAAACTGGCCCCGCCCCGGGAGTCACAAGTTCGAACGTAGAAACAATGAAGGAAGACTTTAAAGTTCTTCTTCTCTGAAACTAGAAGAAGTAGAACTTTCATATTTAGTATCTTGCATCTCCTAGTAGAAACTGAATTGATATGTTTGAATTATAAATGCATTAAAACCCCATTTCAAATACTCATTCAAATGGACATTTTTAGCCAACAGTGTAACTATACTATCTTACACCAGAGCCACAGTTAGTCAACCAGTTTAATCTATATCAACATGGTAAAAACTGAAAAGTACAAAATGTCTATTGTTTATGACTACACATCCTCAGAACTTACTGATAAACCCTTTATAAACATTGTAGAAAAAGCAGCAATCTGTTTCTTAACAAAGTTGCTCCTTTTACCTGAATGCTTTAGGCATAATGCTTAAACTTAAGTGTACTTAATTTAATGTTTGATGTCCATGTCTTTGCATTTAGAATCTTCGACATAAAGATACATTTCCACATGAATTACCCACAAATACATATATATGTACCGTATATGTATAGGGAAAAGTTTTCAATCCTTGAATACTGTGGCAAAACAAAACAATATTGCAGACAACTATTTAGACACAACAGAGTAAGTCCAGGCTGCATATGCTTACATTCCAATCTAGAAATATTTCCCTTCACTACACAATTACCAGTTATACAGCTCCACAGTGATATTGGCCGGTGTAATGCAGAAAAATGACTCCCATTACAAAATGACCCCCGGGTCATTTCTCGACATAGAGGAATGACCCATGGGTCATTTATCGACGTAGAAAAATGACCCGGGTCATTATTCTATGTCGAGAAATGACCCATGAACTTTAATTAATTAAAAGATATAAGTATATGGCAAGAGCTGTGTGTATTTGTGTGCTTAAAATAGATCCAGGCAAGATCCGTTACGAACATAGTTTGTTACGAGAGGCATAGTAACGACAGATCATTATCAAAGATGGACTGTTCGTATTCTTTGTTTGACAACACTGTCGTGGTGACAACAGATCGTTATAAAAGACAAGTTGTCTCTATGGAAGTTTATTATTCCTCTAATGGATCATCGTATACACAAACATTTTAACTTCAATTCTAGATCACTTTTTCGTGAAGAAATGATTCGATGTTCAAGAAGGGTTTGTTTGCTTTTTTTTATTGTTTTTCCAGTTTAAATGGTTTAGAAGCTTCTGATCATTTGTCTAGGCATTTCCATAGTTTCACTTGCACACTCTATCACCTATTTGTCTGTCTGTGACTCTGTCTGTCTCTTAAGTTGATCTCGCACAAAACACACAGTCTTAACTTAGTTTAAACTGTCCATTCCATAATTTAAACTGTCAATTAATCGTTACTCAAGGTATATAACTTATTCCCTTCAAATCAAACATTTGAATGCATGCATATTCTCGACTGTCTTTACCGTTTTAAAACATTTCTCTTTTTTGGATTCATAGAAATAGCATGGAGCAAAAACGTTGTTGGAAAAACGAGAAAATGCTGCTTACAAGAATTCATTTAGGCTGCAGTGTCGCTTTCTGACATGTAAAAATCTTCTCATCGGACAGCGTTGATCCAGGATCAGACTGCACGTTCTGAGTAGTCTGATCTACTTTCATGTTTTCAATCAGGCCTGATTTTTCCTAAAACGCATTGATAAAAGCTATTTTCTCCTTTGCTACATTAGCGCGTATTACTATAATCTCCCCAATATCGGGGCGAATGATGTGTCATATAAAGCCTGTCTCACACAGAACACACGGCTTATACGGTTGGCCACCCGTGTAAACCGTACATGTAACCGAACCAACCGTGGCCTTATCCGAGTTACACTCGGGCCATTCGAGTGTATCCGTGAAAGCCGTGTATGATTTTTAAAACTTTTAAAAAACTGGCACGGGTGCCATGTCCGTGTATGATCGTATTAGCGATCGTACAAGACCGTGAGAGACCTTGTGAGATCGTGCGAGACCGTATATACAACCGCACATGAAGTCCACTCCACGAGTGAGCTCAACCGTGTCAATATCGTATATAAATCGTATGGAATCGTGTGAAACCGTTCCCAAGTCCTACATCCAACACCCGGATTAACACTCGAATGTCACACGATCACCGTACGATTCACACGAGTTTACACACGGTTTCATACGATCGCCATACGACCAATACGGTTCAAGTACGAATTATACATGGTCAAGTACGACCAGACACGGTCTCTACGTCTGTACAAAGCTCGTGTATGATCATACTGCACTGGAACACAACAGAAAACACAACTACCTGCTGCCACCTTGAAACAACAGAGTACTTGCTACATAATGCCTCCAAAGAAGAAGAAGGTCCCCAAAAGAATCCCCACCATGGAAGATTCTCCCAGCGAGAATACAAAAAGGGCCACCAAGGCCCTCCAACCAAACAGGACCCTTCTGTTGAGCCATTCTCTTGTCGAAACTTGCCTCCTTCTTCTTCTCCTTCTGTTGGCTTGTTCTTGTCTCCCCTCACGCCTTCTGGCCAAAATAATCTCAATGTCTATCAGTCTTATCAAGATTTCTAATTCCCTTATTCTGTCATCTGCCATTTTTATAACTTCTCTGTTGAAAATTCGAAAATTTATGAAGCCAAGCCATGAAAACGAGTCAATTTATATCAAAACATACACGAATGTGTGGTAATTCCAGCATAACTCGAACAAAAGTCGGTGGGACCGTATGTAAACCCTGTAAATGTCCAGCTAATCGAGTAAAAGTCGTGTTTAATCGTACTGGGCCGTAACAGACCGTACTAGACCGTACTTGGAACTGTACAATAATCGTATGAAAATCGTTTGCAAATCGTGTTCAAACCGTGACAAACCTTGCTTGACCGAGTATATCCGTGCTTTGTTCGTACATACTCGTGCTACATTCGAGTCTAAATCGTACCAACTCATCCCCAGGCACGGTTGGAGCTCAATACTCGTACCAGTCAACCCGTGTATAACCGAGTATACCGTATTGGAACCGTGTGCCCAACCGTGTTCTGTGTGAGACAGGCTTAAGACAGGTCAAATCTTCGTAGAATATGACATGCGCAGCCAACGGTTACAAAAACGTCTGAATTTAAAAGTTTGTGTATTTTTGTTTATAATTGAACACGCCGGCGAAGTCTTTCAGCCAATGAAATTCAACGCGGAACAAGAATGTGCATCCAATTGTGACCGTTTAATGTATAACCGCCAAATTTGAATTGAAAAACAGAAAAAGGGGTTGTTATTTTATTGCCTAGATTAAGAAAATTGCTGTTGTTCTATTGATATTTTCTTCTCTTTTTAAAGTAAGTTATTTATCATTTATTCAGTATCAAGCTGGTCGGAGCTACGAGTCTAAAAATCTATTAAACCATAAGGTTAGTGTTTTCTTTTTGCATTTAGGGTAGAGATAAAGATTGATCAGACAAGTTCCTCGCCATCTGATCTTCGATGGTAAACGTCTTGTAAGATTATGTGAAATATTATAAACAAATTGGAACTGACATAGGACAGGTTTCAATCAAACGAGCCAAGCCAATATAGCTCAGTCGGAAGCTTACAGGACCTGATAACGGGGTCGCTGGTTCGATCCCCGGCTCGGTCAATTTCTTTCCAATGATTGATGAAAGTCATTGCAGCAGGATTCATTCCTCTCCCACCGCTGACCACAGATTCGACAATGATTATGTGGAAAAGCAGCCAGTGACTTGGATAGATAATTGTACGAGGCACTGGTAAAAGAAACTCCGGGAAGACATAGACAGATGCACTGACCGCAGCGATATAACTCAAATAATGTTCAAACGGCTTTAAACACAGCGCAATCAATCAATCAATCAATCAAATGAATACCTCTGAGCCCCCCCCCCCCCTTTTCAGGCTGGCAGTCTTCAATTTTAGGGGAAATTTCCTCACTTTTTAGGGTAATGTTCTCCATCTATAGGACTATGTCCTCAATTTGACTGCCGTAGTCCTAGACATTTAGGGTGAATTACCTGAAATTTAACGATGAATATGTTCAATTTTAAGGGGGAAAGCGCTCTTTATTTAGGAGCAATGTCCTCAAGTTCAAGAGGAAAATGTTACCTTTAAACCATTTTCTAAGTAAACTGGTCTTCTAAGTATCATATTTCTTCCCCTAGCCCCCACCCCCCACTCCCGATAAGGGATGACTTTTATCAAATGCCTTTCAAACAAGTAAGTACAACACCCCCCCCCCCCCCAAAAAAAAAAAAAATGGAGGAGGAAGATCCTTTTGTATTATCATTGATTCTACGCAGTAGGGGAAACTTTTCAAGGCATAAATGTTAAAAAATGAACGATGGTGAATCAACATTTATATGGGATTATATAATAGTTTGACACCAACTTGACACGAAAATAAACAAGGGCGCCTTTCCTAACTTGTCAGTTTTGCACATTTTGAGAAAACCAGATACGTTACCATACACATACCCTGTTAACATCATATCAGCATGGTAATACAATGTTCTTATCGCAAATGCTATACGCGAACCTGACAGTGAGATACTGTAGTGCCATTTAGGACAATTTGATAATGGCAAAGCAGAACAGACCCGTCATACAAGGATGGGAACTAAATCGCTGCAATTGACATCTAGAAAAATCTATTATAACCAAAAGTATTTTTCTAAATTGTATAAAGGAAAGCCATCATGTGCGGCACCTCTGTTCCTTTCGTGACAACATTTAATTATCCTTTCCACAAAAATGAAGTGTTTTATCAAAATATACATGTGCAACAGTGTCAAATTGACATGTAAATTGACTGAGTAACGTATCTGGTCAAAAAATCATGGATCAGATTTCTGGTAAGTATTGCATATTTGAGCTATCTACTATCATACATATTCATGTACTTTTACTATAATGTAAAGCGTATCAAAAACAGTAAAATATGGAGTAACTGAGATGGTTGCTTTATTGAAATATTAAAAAAAAACAGTACATTAAAACAGTTTGAACTGGATTTTATGGCCAGATCCCCCCCTCTTTTCCTGTGTTATTTTAACTATGCAAGGCAAAATTGAATGCTGGTAAACTTTAAAACATTTCATAACAGTCTTTATATGTAACGAATACCATTTTCGAACTAAAACAGTGGGCCTTTGGAATTTCCGACCTTGTTTTTCCCATTCCCTGCAAACATCATGGAAGTGTAATAGTCAAATGTATTAGACATTATATAATATGCATTTGTAGTACTCTTACACATGTAGTATGCTTAACCATTAGGCATGAAAGCTAATCACATGCTTGGTACAATGCAGTTGTAACTAGATCTGTATATAATATGGAGATCTCGTCACAAATGTATTGCATGAACCTGCCGAATTACTGCGGCATACATGTACATTTAGACATGCATAATGTGTAATTACCAATCATACACCACAATACTATTTCATGCCGATGTAATATAAAGTGTGCTTGACAAACGTGTGAAAGGGTCCATGGAGTAGGTTTGTACTGTGGTTTACACTGTTTGCATACACCTTTTGGAAAAATGAGATCATACAACGGGATCAGATACGTTACCATACGTGACCAGATACGTTACCATTGTTTCTAGAGGAAAGTATACAGACTGATATGTGAAAAATATTACTGAATTTGTATTTTCTGACAAGCTAAATATAATCAATTACTGAAGTCAACAGAAAACTTGACTAAATGCGTCGATGATTGGTAAAACTGACAAAATTACAGCATACCTTTTATGTAAAGGGTGATTGCACTGGATTATACTTGATTACATGACAAAGAAAATGGCGAGAACATTGGATTCATTTCCAGGAGAGAAAACGAGGCATATGACGTAGTTTGAGTACAATGACGTTAATAAGAAAGTGCAAAAAGCGGTCCTAACATCAGAGTTAAAATGTTACAGTAACGTATCTGGTTGGGTCACGTATCTGGTTCCAAAAACGGTTTTCAGTGCATATTTTCTTAATATTGAACATCAGTCAACCCAATTGCAATTAATAGTTACACTTTTCAGGCTAAGTTATAAGGCATACGTTTAAGTTGTTACATTGATTTCATATCGTTCGAAATAAGAACTAATGTTGGTAACGTATCTGGTTATTTTTAGCGTAACATGTCAGCACAGAGGATTCATGACCATGGGGAATTTTTGTTATAGATCCAGCTTATCCAGATTTTATATGTTGATACAAGCATATATAATTGTTTAAAATTACTGACATATTACTTCCCCATTCCATCTGTATCGATCTGTTTTCCTTGCACCTTTTGACTGTAACGTATCTTGTCTGATTTTGGCGACATCCCCTTTGCGAAAATGGCCAAGGCATTCGACCATTGTTGGTGTAATTTTACTCTTCTTATGTTTATACAATGTTTGTAGAAACAAAACAATGTGTAAATTGTGTTGCCATATGTGAAAATAAAATAATGTGCATACTCGAAACAGCAATGGTGCGCTGGCGACAGGTAAAATCACCAGGGATAGAGGTATATTAGGTGATACAGCTTGGGTATTACATTGTTTCCAATAATTTTTAAGGTTTTATGTGATGACTTGAATGATGTCTTATTTGGAAAATATGTTTAAACATGATTTTACCCTACCACTTTTATGCATTTGGCTGGCGACATCGTATTCGTAAATATTGCCCCTACTGCGTAGAATCAATGTTATACACTATTCTAACATGACACTCGAATTCGGCCCTATAAACACAGTGTAAAGAAAGCATGGTAAAATCTGTAACAATCTATGTAGAGTGACGTCATTCTATATCGAGTGACGTCAATCAATGAGTGAGTTATTCATTGGGGTATTATCTTCATCCGCGTTTTTACTCTAAGTTTGAACTTGTTTTTCTTTCATTAAGAATTGGCCACGTTAGAATCTAAATAATCTTCTTTCTATCGTGGTTTATCGTTCAATAAACCACGTTGTGAGTTATAAGTCGCAATGAATAAACCACTCGGGCTATCACCCTCGTGGATTATATATTGTGCCTCATAACTCAAAACTGTTATTTAGTTAAGAAATAATCTTCTTCCTATGATGGTTTATCGTTCAGTAAACCACAATGGTAAGTTATGAGGCTCTGCGAAAAGGATGTTTTAATGCACCTGCAGATAGTAGTGACACTGGTCAGCCTAAACAGTCCACGGAGGATGATCTGGGTCTAAATCTTGTGGCATGGGTCAATTTTTCTGCATGTCAAAGGACCATTCTATGCATTAACCCCTAGGCTGCCAACCTCGACATACTGACTTTTTGCAGACAGTGTAGATGAAGATCAAACTGCACAGAATGGCGGGTCAAATCTTGGATCTACACTCTCCGAAAAGAATATATCCCCCCTCCACGAAAAAAAGAAAAAAAAAAAAAAAACGTTTGAAATACATGTAGTCAAAATATTGTTGTAAATTTCAACTTTAAGATTTCATTTTACTTATTATACAGGATGAAGTTAAAACCTCCATTGTCGCAGCGCCTATTGTAATTCTATGAGTCACGATCTGGCAAAAGAGGGCTTTTTGCATCTCCGTGATCCACGGTACCCAACAATGGATCCATAACATCCACTTTTCTTTATATACCTAGTCCTCTACTACAAAGTGCAGATGTACTTGGACAAACAAAAAATTGACCAATAGCGAAAAGTTTCGATTCAGGTCAGCCTGCGCGGACCGCGCAGGCTGACCTGGGTCGATGCTTTTCGCAGATGCATCAAGTCCTGTTTTCACAGAGAACGGCTCTTGCATGTATTTACGCACAACGCTATCCACTACCGTCATTATCATACTTGATAATGATAGTACATCCGTATATTACACTTGATATATCTACGATAGAACTTGAGATAATAATTTATATACGAACAAGTAAAGCAGTAGGTATTGTATGAAATCGGGGATTTTATTTTCACGGTTTATTCCCCGAACGCCTACTCCTATAAAATAACATAGGGTGTGAAATGGTGATTAGAGGGGTCTATTTGGGGAATAGTTATGATGATAATCTACAGGTAAATAACATCTATTTAAAACTGAAAAATTGATTCATTTAATTTCATTTAACTTTAATCACAAGAAGATTTTTTTTTTTTTAAAATGGTTTTAGGTAATTATCACATGATCATTACATCTTGAATTTGAGAAAGAATTACCACTTAGATTCCAGCAATTATTTAGGACACTTAGAGAAGTAAACAGTGGGATAAAGGCAGTCACTGCTCAATATAAGCAACGACTACATCATCATACCGATTTCTTCTTATTGAAAATTAATTATTTATAACTGTATATTTTTTTTTTCAAATTGATTGAGATATATATTTTATAATATAGGGATAGCATTGTAAGAAAACAGTGTGACAAGGAAGTCATTGCTGTTATAAGCAATAATTACTCATTATACAGTTTAAATTTCATTTCATTCATGATTGAATTTATTCTTCTTTCAACAAAATGAAACATACAAAAGTAAGGAAAAAAAACCAATATGACAAAAAAAAAAAAATCATTGCTCTTATGAGTAATAGTTACTACCAGGCTGTTTCCTTTTTAACTCTTTACGAAACGGTATGATTTAAGGTTTGTTCAAAGGAGTTTAAAAAGTAACAATGTGACAAATGAGAACATATCTCAGTTTGAGCAATGAGTTTTGTATCATGCAGATTTTCATTCAAGGGAAATTTGTATATTTAAACAATGTGACAAAGAAAGTAATTTGGCAGACTTGATGCAAATTCAAATCATTTGCAGACTTGATGCTAATTCAAATGATGATTTTTGTTTTCTCTTTTTCCCACAATGTTATCAAAAGGTTTTCTCTTCAGAAAATTCAAGTCTGTGGTACATGTGTAGTGACACAGTTAATCAAACATATCAAAGCTCATAAAGGTTTAGAAAACAGTGTGGAACCAGGAGAAAACAGTTAATCTCCTTTTCCCATGATGTTTTCAAAAGGCTTTTAAGACAATTATAATTATCAGTGCCCCTCAGTAGGCCCCCTAATCCCCCCTCCTAGATAGGTGTTAATTAAATCTGGTAGGCGTTCAGAGAACACACCTATTTTCACTGTGTGTGTGTAACAATTTTTTTAAACTAGTTCAATACTAATACATACGAGTGCAGTTATGACTCTTGAGAAAGAAGCCTTTTTTTTTTAAAACATTGAGGGAAAAAGGACAAAATGATAGTAACAATCATTTTGTTAATTTACTAAAACGTCTTTAAATTTTTTCAAAGACGCTTAATTTGTCATGAGCAAATGAACATGTCTATAATTTTGTTGTGTAGTAAAGAAATAGTACTTATTGAATAAGTTTAGGTTCACTGTTAAGAATAAGGTAATTCATCATGATCATGACCATCATTATCATCATGACCATCATCATCATTATCTTGACCTTCAGCATCATTATCATGACCATCATCATTATCATGACCATCATTATCATCATGACCTTCATCATCATTATCATGACCATCTTCATTATCGTGACCATCATCATCATCGTGACCATCATCATCATCATCATCCTCAACCACAACAACATCATCCTCATCCTCTTCACCGTCTGCCTCATGACAAAATATCAGCATGGTTATTAATTTTTTTATTGTTGCTTTTTTTTCAGAAAATCACATGAAACCTGCCTCGCATCCAAGTTTACATGCCATAGCTCCGAACTCTTCCAGGGATTATGCTTACCCCCCAGCCTACACCCAAGAGCCACGATTGTCAGCACCCGCCAGCAGCCAGCCTACAACACCTGTAGCCTACAGACGTGCTCGATACCCTGAATATACAGACAAAAACGACCGTCTTATTTCGTTTACGCGCTGGACTTTCTCGCATGTTCAGGATCCCACAAAACTGGTTAATTACGGATTCTTCTACACCGGTAGGTTCCTTTCTTTAACCTCGTTTCTACTGTGTTGTGTGGGAAAGCAGTCAGTAGCTTAGACAGTGTTGTGAAAAGTCATGTCTGTGTATTATTTTAAGGTGTCTGTCCGTGTAGCGTTTTAGATGCCTGGCCGTGAATCTTTTTCAGTGTCTGACTGTTTTTCTTCTGTGGGTGTCAGTAGTTTTTAGGTGTCTACGTATCCTTTTGACATGTATCTTTTCAGGTTAGGTTTTGGGTTGGCGTTAGTCTATGTATCTTTCTAGATGTCTGTCTTTGTGTCTGTCTGTGCGTCCGTCTATCCGTCCGTCCGCCCGTCTCGATCAATCAATTAATTCAGTCACTCAATTCTGTCAATGAATCAATTTATCGATCAATTTATCGATCAATTCATTCGATCAATTCATTCAATCTTTCTAGGTACGGGTGATCTCATACGTTGCTACTTCTGTGGTCTTGGCCTGAAGGACATCATATCAAGTGACGACCCCCTTCTAGAACACGTCCGATATTCCGAAGATTGTGAATTTCTAATTCAATTGCTGGGCCCTAGCAGACTCCGGGAAATAAAGGTAAGAGTTTCAAACTTTACGCTTATAAGGCGCATTCAATGTGCTTCAACGATCAGTGCTGATCAAGATCAGACTGCACAGAACATGCAGTCTGATCTTGGATAAGCACATCTTGATAAACTAATTTTAGAATTTTTCCTTTGGAAATTATTTTGAAATTGCGAATTTTTTGTTTCAGCTATTGGCTAAGAATTACCATTTCTTTGATTGCAAATCTTAGAATTTATAAACATGACTGCACTGTAGACTGATCGGTCAAATAGACGACTAATCTGAAAGTTAACCCTTTCCCAAACAATCCCTGGTTTTTACGACTCTGGGATATGAACCTTTTTGAAAACATTGTAGGAAAAGGAGAAAATGCAGGTAATCAGCATTTTCTCCTTTTCCAACAATGTTTTCTACACTGCTGGAAAAAAATTCAATTTTTGACTTACATCTATTTTGTCAACCGCTAGTGCTTTCAATTTGGACAAGTCTAAAAGTTTGTCGTTTGGTAAAGAGTTAAGCGTTGAGCCATACTCAAAGAAAAGGAGGCTAAATGCATCTGCACACAAAAAAAAGCTAACCCTAATCCCTAACCCTAACCCTAAACCCTAATCCTAAACCCTAACTTGCTTTTTTGGTGAAGGTCATTGTTTTCTGCAAGTTGAAGAACCACCAGTTTACGACAATCAGCTATTATGCAAAATAGGTTTGTCCTTTTACCTTTTAAAATCGTTTCCTAAGCATCATATTTCTTCCCCAATCCCCCACCACCACTCCCGATAAGGGATGGCCTTTACCACATGCCTTTCAAAGAAATCAGTACAAAAATTCCGAAAAGTGGAGAAGGAAGAACCTTATGTATTATACACTAATATAAATATAGGCAACGTGCTCTGTGAAAAGGACTAGAAAGTGTCTATAGAAAGTATGTGATTAAAAGTTGACTTGCCTGGTTGTTTGCTATAATGGATCGCAGCGATGCAATAAACCCCCCTTTTGCCAGAATATAGTGCATTTTGATTAGCCAATCAGAGACTGCGTTTCTTTGATATTTACAACATCATTGGGATCTGGGATCACATGTTAACCCATTACCACACAATCCCTACTTTTGACGCCCCTGAGAAAGAAGCCTTTTGAAAACACTTTAGGAAAAGGAGAAAATGCTGGTAACCAGCATTTTCTCCTTTTCCCACAGTATTTTCTACCCTTCCCAGATCAAATTTCAATTTTTCAATCACCTTTATTTTATCTTCTGCAAATGCATTCAATTTGAACAAGTCTAAAATTTTGTTGTGTGGTAAAGAGTTAAAGAGTTTGGTTTAGCTTTTGCCGTCCGGGTACCTCAGTAGTTAGCGTATCTGATGCGTGACCTGGTGGATGCAAGTTCAATATCAAGTTGCGGCGAACTTTCTATCTGGCGATAACCGCCTCTCACTTCTGATGCATTTGAGAAAATAGCCCACTAGTAATCAGTGGCTCTAGAAATAAAGTTGTGTGAGCACTAGTGTGAGAAAGCCAAGAAACACATGGGTACGTCACTGACCTAAGCTCTTAAAATGGTGTTAAACTTCAATACAACCCAAAGCAAAGAGTTAGATTTCACTTTGAAAAGATTATATAAGGGAGCTTTTGAAATGTTTCAGGAAAGCTTACAGTCGGAGACAAGATCCCTATATAATAACGCAACAAGTCGCCGAAGATCGGAAAACACAGCATCAACTAATTTAGGTAAGGTTCAAACTTTACTTTTTATATATCAAGACTAAATAACCAGCTTTTTCTCCTTTCGTACCTTCCACTGGCAAATTCTAACTTTTGAGCTTCATGTTTTTTTTTTGTCGGCCGAAAATGCTTATGATATGGGCTAGGGTAAAATCGTGTCGTCTTATCCAAAATGTAAGTTTTACGGCACTTGAGTTTGTGATATTTCTGTAACTTTGATGTTAAAACTTGCACTTTACCCTACGTTATGGATAACCATTAGTATCGTCTCATCGAGACGATTCTAATGAGGTTTTGGAAGAGAAATAACGGATTTTGAATGCCATCGCTCCCTCTTATCTGGAGCTCTGATGTAACCCCTCTTTTTTACCTTTTCCATCTTTCTTATTCAGGTCAAGTTCAGAGTCAAACTCAGTCGTCTACAGCCCAGCAGGCAGAGAGGGCCCAACAATATCGCAATCCAAAATACAGTAAATATGCAATCCGGCTTGGATCCTACGGCGGATGGCCGAGACACCTGGTTCAAAGACCGGAACAGCTGGCTGAGGCGGGGTTTTACTATACAGGTAGGCTTATGAGCTGTCAAACTTTGACCATTTTACCATACTATATCTAGTTTCAATGTCCATGAGCAAGCTTACTAATGAATGCATCTTTAGGGAGAAGGGAGAAAATACTGGCAACCATACGTTTAGCAAAAGGACGTTCTGAGGAGTCTCATTGATGTACAAAGGTGGATCTACATCAGTCATCATTGGCAGTTTAAAAAAGTAACTAAGGAATTAAATTAACCCCAGGCTGCTAAGCCGACTCACTGACCTTTTGCGGAAAGTGTAGTTCAATATCAGACTGCAAGTCACGTGTCCGATAAGGAGAAATTTTTCTTCAAAAATTAGCTTTCCTAGATCATCTATTTAGTGTTTTTACTGCTGACTTTAAAGTTTTATTTAACTTACCTAGTAGGAGAAGGGTTAATAATCTGTAATAACCATTTCCAAGACTATAGTTCCTTTTTCGGTCAGTGTAGATCAAGACCGGACTGCACAAAACAGTTTGCTCATTTATTTACACTGTCAGCTTTGTTAAAACACTACAGACAAAAACAACTATAAAAAAAGCAATTATCTGTTGTTTTTTATACTAGACTTACAATGTTGGCTGTGCAAATTCGGAACTTTAAGGGTTAACTTTTTCTATTTGTTTATGTTTTCAATCTGGACCATTGTAAAGTTTTATTGTCTGGTACAAGCAAAAAGAAATATGTAAGATTTATTTTCCGCAATTCGCAAACAATACGCTGAGGTAAGCAATGATACGTTATATGCTGAACTCTAAACCAGCTAAATATAGTGCTTTCTTGAAAGCCGGTAGTAAATTTTAGAAGATGGTTATAAAATGTAAACTCACGCACAAATACAAAAATGCACGTTTCGAAGATAAGGACAAAGTGGGGCAATATTTTACGTTTTAATATTACGCAATAACACAGAAAAGGGATTGTGGGACAAAACCTTACAGGGGTTGGCTTAATTACATAAGCATATACTAACGACGCAATTCTCAAAAAAAAAAAAATCGACGGACTATAACTAAAACAAATGTACTTTAGTTCTTTACTGACTGAAAGCCACAACAACGTCATGGCATGGTATTCGTCGTCCGTCAGTCCGTTTGTTAGTGTAACGTTTTTTTTTTTTCTTGTTTTTAGCTCTACTGGTTTTTTTTCTTGTTTACGCGATAAAGTCTGCTTTTCCGGTCGGATTTTCTTGAAACTTGCAGTTTGTTTATATATCATCAATGGTTAAGCCTTACTGATTTTGGAGAAAAAATATGACAATCAGAAAGCGAAAAGTAGCCATTTAGAGTTGAAGATTTGGATTTGCATTTCTTGTTAACATGATAAAGTCCACGTTTGTGGTTTGATTTGATGAAACTTGCACTGTTGCTTTATATCACCAATTGCTTGAATGGTGTTGATATGGAGGAAATCCATCAAGTAGTTAGGGATGGGTAGCAATTTAAAGGTGAAAATTTACATTTCTTGTTTATCTGATTTGTCCGCATTTTTATTTGCTTTTTATGAAACCAGGACAGATGGGGTTTTTTATTATCAATAGCTTGAAACCTATCAATTTTGGAGAAAAAAAAGGAGAATTAGTCAGGGAAAATTAGTCAAGTTGAAAATATACATTCCTTCTGAATGCGATTAAGTTTGCATTTTGATATAGTTCTTTTGAAACTTGCAGAGAGTTCATTTGTATCAAGGGATTGGGTCTTATCTAAAATAAAGAAAATCCAGCTCTTACTTCAGGAAAAACAGCCATTTAATGACCTAGTCCTACTTGCTAAATACACAGCATATCATTAGTCACATTTGTTTGAAATTTTGCTGGCATTTGTATACAATGAATACTGAAATCCTATCTAATTTGGCAGGAATCCAAGCTATTTTTGGGATTTGCAATTCACTAATTTCAATATTTGTTTAATTCACACCGTGCCAACTTACTATGCAGTGGGTTCAAGCCTAAGTGCAACAAACTGCGCGTTTTCTTGTGTGTCAGTGTATATGTTTTCTTTTTCCCTTTTGGTATCTTAAACTAATGATATATGCTAGAAAATAAGCGAATATCTGCCAGTAGAACAATTCAGTTCTTTGAAGGCTTCCAGTTTTTCACCCATTCATTCCCATATTTTAACAACCCTAAGAAGTAACGCTTTCTCCTTTTCTTACATTGTTAGTAAAAGCGTCTCCTTTCTCTCTAGGTTCGATGAGCTTGGTAGCATAGCAAACATACAGGAAATGAGACCACTTACTCACTCACTCATTCAATCAATCAATCAATAAATCAACCAATCAATCAATCAATCAATAAGGGTCGTTTAATGAAGTCGGGATTGTTTGGTATTTCAAGGGTTAAGGCTCCAATCCATGTGCATGTATCATGTTTAGGGATGGAGGGGTGTCCTTGATGACTGTGGTTAGAGCTATTCACTTGTAATCAGGATATCCTATTTTGCCCGCATGCTGGCGCCAATCAGTTTGGAGTGTCCTTTGGCAAACACCGCAAGACCGCAGTGGCTAACCCATGAACAACCTCAAAATGACATCTTGTAATAAGATAACTTCTCTTGTGGGGTATTTTATATCATATAGATTCCCCTCTATGTAGTTATCAGTTAAAAGTCCCCCTTACTGATCTGAACATCCGGCAAGTTGGCTGGCCTAGATTGCATACTTCCCCTGGTACATCTAAGCGGATTGGTATTAGTATTTGTACAGCAGGCAGCAGTTGAACGCAGGCTTTTGACATACTCTGTGATCACAAAGGAGAATAACGTGGATCTACACTGTCCGCAAAATGGTCTTTTAGTTTCGCATTGCAGCTTAAGGATTCATAGTATTTGTCCCTTGCTTTAAAAGAGATGGGTTATACGTGCAGGGGGAAAAACATGCAAAAAGAATGAGATAATCGTCATATTTTTCTTAAGTCAACATAAGAAAAAAATATATATTGTTTTTTCAATCTTTAGATTTTCCCAAAATACCTGCGAACCAAAAATATAATGCATGCCATTTGGAATAGGATATACGATATAGGATATCGCACTTTACAATTTCTTTGGCGACTGTCTGCCTACCTATTTGTTACTTGAAACTTTTCAGTGATCGAAATAAGTAGGAGTATTTTACTGCGTCATATGAAATTATGAAATGATTTGTATATCGTCGGTTTACTTCATAAACCTCGTAACTACAGCTTCTTTCAAGCTGTAGTTACGAGGGTTTTGAAGTAAACCAAAAAAGCAGTAGTTACGGGGTTTTCGAAGTAGACCGACGGTATATACTCAACAAAGAATTTGTGGAAAATGTGTTTGAGAGGATTTGTCAAAAGATCTAAAACTGTGTAAGAGTTTTGAGTTTCCCAGTATTATCAAGCATTCATTTGTCTTCAAAGTAGTCTTTGTTTCAGTTTATAGCACCAGCGGTGGCTTAAATACTCACCGTCAAAGTTTCCATGGCTTCCCGCCATTTTTGCTCAAAATTGCAATATTTATTAGTATGAATAGATCTACATATTGTCACTGTAGAATCTCACTAAAAAAAAACTTTTTTAACTTTAACTTTTTACTTATCTCAAATAATTTTAGCAAAACTATCCAGAGAGATTCAATATTTCAATTTTCAAATCGGTCCAAGGTCTTCATTCACTGCTATCGTCCAGAAGCGTTTGAGATTCTTTCGCCAGCACAATGTTGTGCTCATTGACTTTGCCAGCGCGTTCACCTGACATGTCTCCCGTAGAACATGTGTGGGACATTCTGTGACTGCAGGTTAGACGCAGAATAATGGCACCTCCGTACAATGAATATTGCCCAAGACTTTAAAAGCTACTTTGTCCATTATGCACTTGAAAAGTGTCCCTTGAAGACCCAGGGGTTTTAAATCTTATTTTGCACTTACCGGTAATGCTTAATGTAATGTCTGTTTCTCCAAGGTGTTCGAGACGTGGTACGCTGTTTCGCCTGTGACGGAGGGCTCCAGAAATGGGAGCCGACCGACGACCCGTGGATAGAGCACTGTATCAACTTTCCATTTTGTATATATCTAAAACAGACCAAAGGAGAAAATTATATCCAACTTGCGCTGGCACACCGTAAAGTATGTTAGATTTTCCGTCTTATATTAGATTTATTATTTGCAACATTGTGATAAGTTTTCTTTCTGTAATAATTAAGAAATGCTCTTTGAAAAGTGGGCTTAATGTATATACGATGAGTATCGATTCAGATCAATTTCAATAACATTAATTTGTCATTTTACATTCTGTATCTATATCAGACAGACCAATTGAGAGGTATATTAAATATGATATAGTACACAGTCATGAAGTTAGGTTGGGTTTTTTTATCCTCAACGAAATTTCAATAACATTGTGTCAATTTTACATTCTGTATCAGTCAGACAGACCAATGGCGAGGCTTATATCAAAGCTGGTATGGTATAATGAAGCAAGATTTTTCTCCCTTACCACAAAGTTTGTGATATTGTGTCAGTTTGTCATACTTTCGGTAATTCATACAGACAAAAAAAGAAGTCTGTATCAAAATTGCATTTGCACTGGTCATCAAATTTTGACGTTAATGTGTCAAAAATGCCCTCACTTTCGACGAAGTCCGAATATATTAAAGAAAAAAAATGGTCGGCTGGAACCCAGGTTAACCTCAAAGTAATATACTCCACAATGAGTAACTGATGAACTTACAGGGCCCGTCTTTCTTTTCGATGAATCGTTAATGTCTTAATTTCAAACTATCGAGCCATCTCAGGCATTTTCGATGCTTAAAAGTTTAGGACAAACTTAGCTCCTTGTAATTTACGGGTGTCATATTTATCTTGAAGCAACCACAGCCCGTTTCGATCGTCCAAACAACAGAAAATACTCCTCAAGGCATCGCAGACGAATTAACAGAACTACACATCAAAGAAGAGGCGGAGACTGTTCCAAATCATGATGTTTTGATCCAACAAGTCAGTGATATGGGATTCAAAATGTCGGAAATAAGTGACGCCATAACAGTGCTTCAAAAAAGTGAGTAACTTGTCCTTAATGTGTTGAAGGTCGTCAAGGAGGCATTGCTGATAGGGTAGATCAAGATCAGACTGCATGCTTGTGCAGTCCGATTTCTGATCTAGATCGTCCGCTGTTTTGGCCAAAACAAGCTTTACATTGAACAAAGTCCTCTGACTTAAAATCGCCTTTGATGTTCGTATTATATTGGGCACTCTATAGGCTGAATTGCATTATGGTACCTTTAGAGTAATTACGTTTTAATTATACCATAATTCCTTACCAGACATTGAATACTTAGGTTGAATCAAATAGAAAGCATACCTCTCCTTGCTTTTTGAGACTGCGTTGGGGTATTTAAAAGCTTTATTTGTTACTAAATCATAAAAAAGCACTAACGAAGATTCGTAAAACGTGTGTGACGTACAACAGCTAGTCAAGAGGGCTTTTCCCGATTCATTCTGTAAATGCAAGTAAATGGTGCACGTGAATATAATTGGAAATACTCAAGTTCTCGTGTACAGGATGTACTCCCTTTGAAACAAGTACAACAAAAGTGCAACTCACAGTCAGTGTCCGCATACACAGACTACAATAGATAATACAAATAATGGTAGTTATGTGTATATAATCATAAGACTCGATTAGGGTGTTTGACGCCACTTCCAACATTATATAAGATACATGTATATCAGGCGGCCAGTGCACATATCTAGCTTTTCTGTACTATTTTTGTACCGGTACTTTGCATTGCATCGTTCAACTCAACTTGCTGCTTTCCCATATAAACATCTTCGAAGCAATGTTTAGGGATCAGATAGGATTGAATCCGGTTGCAATGAATACATGTGTCCTCAGGAAAGAAGCTTAGCTGTTTTCTTGATTTAATTAGTACCTTTTAATCAATTACCACTTTGACCCTTAAGTTGCCAGATAAGTTAGATAAAACTTTGAAGCCGATAGTAAACACCTTAATGTTACTATTTCAAAGTTATTTGATTGAGAAAAGAATATCTTGGAGTTTTCGTTGACATTTTTCATTTTTCCACGAGTACCGGTGTAGTTCCAAGGAAGCAGAATAGACAGAGATTAGTATAAGTTGTAAGAACTTGTTTCTCAATCGATGTAAAAATAAATATGTTTAAACTAAAGTACATAATATACCATGAATTATGCCAGGTAAAGACGAAATATCTGTAGAAAAGGTCATCGACGAAATACAGCGGTCAGAGACAGCCAAGGAAAAACAGAAAGAAAAAGTTCAAGAAGCAGTTAAACCGAGTCCAAGAGGTAAGTTTTGTAGCCATTATAATTACATACATGTACACATACACTGTTATTTCGCAATTTACCTGTTAACACATATTTTTAGCTCATTTACCACCATGACCACTTACATTGCATTTGCAGATGGTGTAGATCAAGATCAGACTCCACAGAACGTGCAGTCTGATAATGATCTACGCAATCGGCCTGCTTGTCCTAGGACATGTCCTAAGTGATCTTCAATAGCCGTGAAAATCTTTGTTTAGACAATGAAAAAAAGCTCAAACAATTGAGTTGGAAGTACTCGTAAAAGAATTTGAACCATCGCGTACATTGTAATATCAGGTTTGATGCTATGGTGAATAAAGAAAATACTGTGCTGAAAGAAGTAAATAAAAGTGTGAAAGAGTGGTTGCTTTTCGAAAGCACAATATCTCGAGATCTCTCTTATCTTGTTTAACGCAGAGCCCTAGACTGGTACTCTGCCAATATCCACCAACCGTTCTAATTAGCATTCTTAGTGTTTGTCTAGGTTTAGATAGTAACGCATATTATGATTGTCTAATCCATTTGCTCAAGCCAATCAGATCATGTGTTACTTTGAAACTTATAAAAAATCATGAAAATTATACCAAGAATGATATCAAGAATGATTTTTGAATACAATGTAGGGACCCCCGGTCCGTGTTCACCAACCATTCGTAAGAACGTTAGATGTCTTAATATTATATTTCATGTGTCTATTTTTTTAGTTTGGGTTACTTATTAATTATCGTATGAGTACTATTTCCTTTTTTTCTCAATGTTTTTGTAAAACGATAGAAATTGGCTTTTGTCATATTCTATGAGGTTGTTATTGTACACATCACATGACCTCAGGTATGGTAAAATCATATATAATATTACAAGATACATGTATATGTATACGTAATAAAGTATGTCTATGTCTATTTTTTAGAAATTTTATGGGTAAAGAAATGACAGAATTTAAGCTGGGGGGGAATTATTTCCCCGTCAAAGTGAATAATTTCCTCCTACCGAAAATCTGGTTTATTGACTTGAGATCACTAGTTTTAAAAGTGGCATTCGTTGACAAAATAATCAGATGAAATATAATATATAATTATTTCATCAGCTTGTGGTTTATATGGGGAAATATTTGCCTCAAAAGGGAAAGGTATGCGAAAATAACTCGTACTTTAAGGCACTCGTTATTTTCACATAACTTTCCCTTTTTTTGACAAATATTTCCCAATATCAACCACAAGTTGATGAAATAAACTCAATTTCTCCTGAATTTTTTAAATTAGAAGCATGAAATCAATAGACTTTGTTTTCTCGATGGAAAATCGAAATTTATTTCATCTAGTGAACATTTTCGGTAATATTTCATAAGTGGTGCAATTCAACTCTATAATTTTCAACGTCTTCTTACTTGCAGAACTCTTCGAAGAAAGACAAAGGCTTCTGGAACAGTTGTACTGTAACATGTGTAAAACTGCAGATATCAACTCGCTATTTTTGCCGTGCCAACATCACCGCTTTTGTACCGCATGCTCGGACAGCCTAACACAGTGCCCCATATGTAACTGCCACATACAACACAAGATCAAGACATATCGGCCTTGAATTTTCTGCAAGACATATAAAAACTGATGATATCACGCCCAATTTCCTCTGTGCCAACGAAAATGTTTTGTATCACATATTCAATGATTTGTCTAATAGGTTATAAATACATATAAGAAAAATAGTCTTTCTAAACTTGTTTTGCAAACTGACCTTTGACATTCGGTTCACTATTTACCAGACAAGTAGATTTTAAATATGTCCACAATGAGCGTGGGTCAAAAAACTGGATTTTTTTTTTTTTCGAAAATTTTTAAAACAATATGTGAAATGGAGAAAATGCTGGTTATCAGCAGTTTCTCCTTTTCCAATTACGTTTTCAAATGCATGTACCTCCATTCTCGAGGATGTTGAAACTCGGAAATTTTTGATAAAGAGTTAACTAGCTCATGGTTGACGGTAGCCACAATCAGCAAAATGTTAAAATCATTACCAGACAACCATACTTTTGATGACCCTGAGAAAGAAGCCTTTAGAAAACATTGTGGGAAAAGGTGAAAATGCTAGTAAACAGTATTTTCTCCTTTTCCCACAATCCCACATTGTTTTCTACCCTTCACTAAACAAATTTTAAATTTTCAGTCTCTTTTCTTTGGTCGTCTGCAAATGCTTTCGATTTGGACAAACCTAAAGTTTTACCGTTTGGTAATGAGTTAAACTACATGTATGTTTATGATATACTATTATATTTTTTAAGAATTTTCAAAATAAAGCTATGGAAAGTGAAAAAAATGTTGGTGATTTATTTACGATTTTTGTTAATATTTTTTCTGTTTATGGTGCTTTTGTTTTCAATATAAGTTTTATTTCTCTTATTGGTTCTAATCATAAAAGGATATAATTAGATTTTTAGTCAGAACTTGAAATTAGATGTTCTAGTTTCTTTCTATTCCTCTTTATGTCTTTACCCTTTACCATACGACAAGATTATAGTCTTGTCCAAATTGAAAGCATTTGCAGACGACAATTTCATTGTGGCTCAAATGATGTAATTTTTCTCTGATAGAGTAGAAAACATTGTGGGAAAAGAAGAAAACGCTGGTTACCAGAATTTTCTTTTTTTCCTACAATGTTTTCAAAGGCTTCTTTTACAGGAGCTTCAAAAGTCGGCATTGTGTTGTAAAGGGTTAAAGTATTTACTATAATGACAGAATTTTAAATCTGTCCAGTTTAAAAAAAATGACTGATGACAAATTAATGAGAATCAAGTGTTCCGTTTTTTTATGAGAATTTTGTGGAAAAAATGTGGGACAAGGAGCTAACTTGTTACCAGCATTTTCTCCCTTTCCCACATTTTTGAAAAAAAAAAAAACCTCCTTTTCTCGGATTGTTTAAACTCTAAAGAGTTTCGTAAGGGTAAGCTAAGCTTATGCTTGACGTTATTGACTACCAGGAAAAATATCTTTATATATTACTTTACATCATAATTGTTCTTTGGCCCGCTGATCTTCGGACAGCGGGTAATGTCATGCTTTTGTGTCCGTCGAGCTTGTGTGCGTGTGACAGTCCGTGCGTCCCTGCGTGAACTTTTATTTCAAGCATCTTCTTCACCAACTACCGGACCGATTTTGATGAAAATTTCTTGAAATGATCCTGCATTGGTTCTCTTCAAATTTCCTTTATTTAATTTTATTCTATTAAACGCTCTGGTTTCCATGGTAACAAAACTGAAAAATATTTAAAATCTTTGTAGATCTTCTTGTTTGAATCCACAGGGCTCACCTAATTTGCCATGCAGATTCATCTAACAGACTTCTACCGAATACTTGAAATTATATCAGAGGGGTAAAAATTTGCCCCATCCCAGGAATCGGAAGTTTGATATGGGCTGTATCGTCCTCCTATATTTAATTACGTGATTAAGGGAAATGACTGCTTCAAGAGATGTAAAGTTTATTACCATTTACCTCCCTTGATTATCAAATTGCGCTTTTACATGACTGGTGATCTTTCAATTTTGGCATAAACTTTACCTTTCATGCCCTTGTATGATTGAAAAACCTTGCATTTATTCATTGACATTAACTTTGCATTTTAAAAAGATAGAACTTTATTTTTTTTCTTTTTAGATTCTTTCCGGAGCGGGTTCCAACTAAGTTTATTGCCATTCAGATTTTTCATGCTGTATGTCTTTGTCAATGCCAGTTAAGTACGTGATACTCGTATGGCCTTACAAAACAATTTAAATTGACCAAATTAAAAACTATTGTAGACAGCAAACTGCAAACTTGTTGCCTTTGAAAGGACAAAAAACATTTTGTGAAAGGGAGAAAATACTGTTTGACAAAATTTACTACTCTTTCCCCACACTCTTTAAAAAAAAACTCCTCTTGTAGAGCCATTCAAAAGGTATGTATCTTTTATAGGGTTAAAAGCCAGTTGAGCTATACAAGGCCATGATGGCCACCTGATTTTATTTTTTAACTCTTTACCACACGACAAAATTTTAGACTGGTTCAAATTGAAAGCATTTGCAGACGACAAAATAAAGGTGACTGAAAAATTGAAATTTGTTCTTGGAAGGGTACAGAAACACTGAGGGAAAAGGAGAAAATGCTAGTTACCAGCATTTTCTCCTTTTCCTACAGTGTTTTCAAAAGGCTTCTTTCTCAGGAGCGTCAAAAGTAGGGATTGTGTGGTAATGGGTTAAAGAATAACGGTAAAACAAGGGAGACCTTAACAACCATATTTTTAATTGTTGAAGATTTATTTTTTACGAGTTTAGTTATCAACTTTTTGTTAATGATGCTTTTTTTTTTTATTCCAGTTTTATGTTGCAAATGGCGTTGTTGTAATCTTTGAGAAAGATAATTTACTTTTTTGTCAGCTCTTAAGGTTGTGGACCCGTACTAGAAAACAGCTATTTCCACTATAATATTACCCTACAACATTTGCTTTTTATTAAAAATGAGTAGTATTGCACTATTTTAACCAAACCACGATTTCGTTTTTTAACTTTTTAGCATTATCGTTTATAAATCTAAATTCTAATCTGGTAACCAGCATTTTCTCCTTTTTCCCACAATTTTATCTACCCTTCACAAAACAAATTTCAAATTTTAAGTCACTTTTGTTTTGTCGTCTGCAAATTTGGACAAGCGTAAAATTTTGTCGTTTGGTATGAGTTAATTAAGCAGGACATGGATTTTTTATGAAATTAAATACATGAAAATTTTAACCCTTATCCATATGCTGAATAAGTCAAATAAAACTTTCAAACCAGTTGTATAGATCCAAATGGTGATGTGTCAAACATGTTTTGGAGGAAAACACCCCCCTATTGGACAGCGTAGATCCAAGGTGAGACTGCACGTTATGTGCAGTCTGATTTTAGAACATAGAGAAACAAGAAATCATATTTCTGACAAACAAATCTGAATTACCTTACTTTATGAAAAGTATGTTAAAATGTTATGTATTGATTTTATAAAACTATAAAATACGGGTATAAAAGTATGTTCAATTTAACTCTTATTCAATAAAATAATAATAATTATGATGTGCTCGGCTGAGAGACGTGATTTAGTTAGAATTAGTGTTCGAAACCCTTGTTTTGTGTGTGTGTGTGGGTGTGTGTAAAAAAAATAGTTAACTCTTTACCACACAATGACTATTTTTAACGCCCCCCTCTCCTTTTCTCACAATGTTTTCTACCCTATCAAAAAAACCTTTATACCTCTGTTTTGCTAAGTTACATTTCGTTTAATCTGTCATTTTTAAGAGTTTTGTTTTCATATTATAACAGAATTACACTTATATATTCTTTAATGGTTCTATTGCTTTCATTATACAATATCTTCAATATCTTTTGCTCTCATTATACAATATCTACAGTATCTTCAAAATGATACAAATTATATGGAATCGTTGTCTTGACGCCATTTCACAACGAGTTTTCTTTCCCGTCACTTATAATAACAATGTAATACGAACAGTTTTTAGGGGGTAAAGTTATGTCAAAAATGACAAATGAGGGACAAGAGCCTGTAGACACCTTTGAGAATTACCATACAAACCCTACTTTTGACGACCCTGAGAAAGAAGCTTTTAGAAAACATTGTGGAAAAAGGAGAAGATGCTGGTAACAAGCATTTTCTCCTTTTGACACAATCCTACATTGAGAGAGAAGCCTTTAGAAAACATTGTGGGAAAAGGAGAAAATGCTGGTAACCAGCATTTTCTCCTTTTCCCACAATGTTTTCTATCCTTCACTAAACAAATTTTAAATTTTCAGTCTCTTTTCTTTGGTCGTCTGCAAATGCTTTCGATTTGGACAAACCTAAAATTTTGTCGTTTGGTAATGAGTTGAATTATGTTTATGATATACTATGATATTTTTAAAAAAAAAAATTCAATAAAGCAATGGAGAGTGAAAGAATTGTTGCTGGTGATTTATCAGTTACGATTTTTGTTTTCATTTTTTCTGTTTATGGTGCTTTTGCTTTCTATTTTAGTTTTATTTTTTTTAATGGTTCTAATCATGAAGGGATATAATTAGATTTTTAGTCAGAATTTGAAATTAGATGTTCTAGTTTCTTCTATTCCTCTTTATGTTTTAAAGTATTTACTGTAATAACTGAATTTTAAATCTGTCCAGATAAAAAAAGTAACTACTGACAAATTAATGAGAATCAAAAGTTCGGTTTTTCTATGAGAATTTTGTGGAAAAACGTAGGGCAAGGAGCTAACTTGTTACCAGCATTTTCTCCCGTTCCCACATTTTTTTAAAACTCTCCTTTTCTCGGATTGTTTAAACTCAAAATGGTTTCGTAAGGGTAAGCTAAGCTCATGCTTAACGTTATTGACTACCGGGAAAAATATTTTTATACATTACTTTACATCATAATTGTTTTTAGGCCCACTGGTCTTCGGACAGTGTCAAGGTCCGGTGTCCGTCGTGCTTGTGTGCGTGCGACAGTCCGAGCATCCGTGCATGAACTTTTAATTCAAGCATCTTCTTCACCAACTAGCGGACCGATTTTGATGAAAATTCCCTGAAATGATCCTGCATTGGTCCTCTTCAAAGTTCTTTATCTAATTTTATTCTATTAAACGCTCTGGTTTCCATGGTAACAAAACTGAAAAATGTTTAAAATCTATGTAGATCTTCTTGTTTGAATCTACAGGGCTCACCTAATTTGCCATGCAGCTTCATCTAACAGACTTCTACCGAATACTTGAAATTATATCCCAGGGGTCAAAATTTGCCCCATCCCAGGGATCTGAAGTGAAATATGGGCTGTATCGCCCTCCTATATTTATTAAGTGATAAAAGGAAATAACTGCTTCAAGAGATGTAAAATTTATTACAATTTACCTCCCTTGATTATCGAATTGCGCTTTTACATGACTGGTGTTAGTAATTTTGGCATAAACTTTACCTTTCATGCCTTGGTATGATTGAAAAACCTTGCATTTATTCATTGACATTAACTTTGCATTTTAAAAAGATAGAACCTTTATTTTTTATTTCTTTTTAGATTCTTTCCGGAGCGGGTTCCAGCTAAATTTATTGCCATTCAGATTTTTTATGCTGTATGTCTTTGTCAATGCCATTTAAGTACGTGATACTCGTATGGCCTTACAAAACAATTTGAGTTGACCAAATTAAAAACAATTGTAGACAACAAACAATAAACTTGTTGTCTTTGAAAGGACAAAAACCATTTTGTGAAAAGGAGAAAATACTGTTTGACAAAACTTACTACTCTTTGCCCACAATGTTTTAAAAAAAACTCCTCTTGTAGAGTCATTAAAAAGGTATTTATCTTTTATAGGGTTAAAAGCCAGTTGAGCTATACAGGGCCATGATGGCCAACTGTTTTCTTTTAAGAATAACAATAAACCAAGGGAGACCTTAACAACCATATTTTTGATTGTTGAAGATTTATTTTTTACGAGTTTAGTTATCAACTTTTTGTTAATGATGCACTTTTTAGCTCACCTGAGCACAACGTGCTCAAGGGGAGCTTTTAGGATAACCTGGTGTCGGTCGTCCGTCGTGCGTCGTCCGTCGTGCGTCGTCAACAATTCTTTAAACATCAACTCCTCCTAAACCGCTGGGCCAATTTGGACCAAACTTGGCTAGATTGTTCCTTGGGAGGTCCTCTTTAAAAAGTGTTCACAGAATTTGATTCCGTCAAAAACTCTGGTTGCCATGGCAACCAAATGGATTTTTTTAAGAAATTCTTTAAAAATCTTCTTCTCTGAAACCGCGGGTCAGTTTTTGAAATAATTTTACAGAGATGTTCCTTGGGTGACCCTTTTCAAAAACTGCTAGCCAAATTTTGATTCCTCGAGAAACAAGGCTCTGGTGAATGGGGGCTACTTGCAATAGGGAAATGAAGAAATTCTTAAAAATTCTTCTTCTCTGAAACCGCCAGTCATATTTTGAAATAATTTCACAGAGATGTTCCTTGGGTGAACTTTTTTAAAAATTGTTGGCGAAATTTTTATTCGTCGAAAACATGGCTCTGGTGAATGGGGGCTACTTGTACTATAGGGAAATGAAGAGATTCTTAAAAAATTTTCTTCTCTCGAATGATTTTGAAATAATTTCAAAGATGTTCCTTGGGTGACCCTTTTCAAAAACTGTTCATGAAATTTTGATTCTTCAAGAAACATGGCTCTGGTGAATGGAGGCTACTTGCACTATATAGAAATGAATAAATTCTTTAAAATTCTTCTTCTCTAAAACCTGACGTCAGATTTTGAAATAATTTCACAGAGATGTTCCTTGGGTGACCCTTTTCAAAAACTGTTCGCAAAATTTTGATCCATCGAGAAACATGGCTCTGGTGAATGGGGGCTACTTGCACTATACGGAAATGAAGAAATTTCGAAAGTTCTTCTTCTCTGAAAAGGCTGGTCAGATTTTAAAATAATTTCACTGAAATGTTCCTTGAATGGCCCTTTTCAAAATATGTTCGCGACATTTTGATAGGTCAAGAAACATGGCTCTAGTGAATGGGAGCTACTTGCACTATAGGGAAAACAGGAAACTCCTAAAAATTCTTCTTTTCTGAAACCGCAGGTCAGATTGTGAAAGGACTTTTACAGGTGACCTTTTGAAAGTTGCCTGGCAAAATAAGGATATTGTGTCCAGTGTTTCAATACCTAAAAAAAACAATGGCTATGATCTCAAAAATTCAGAAAAGCGATCCAGGGCCATCTTGGCCCTCTTGTTTTTATTTATAGTTTTATGTTGCAAATGGCGTAATTCTAGTCTTTGATGAAAGATAGTTTACTTTTTTTGTCAGCTTTATACGTTTCATCTCACCTATTCGGCAGGATAAGTACTTTCCTCAAATTAAATACATAAAAATTTAAACATCATCCTGTTAAAAAAGTGAAATAAAACTTTCAAACGGATTGTATAGATCCAAACGGTGATAAGTCATTATTTCATGCTTTCCGGTGGGATATCGAAAAATAGCAATGAAAATATTTTTTGATCTTACACTGGTACGACCAGTGAAAATACCGGTTTTCACGTCCTTGTTGTCAACGTAAATTGCGCGTGTCTCACAACCAGATGGGAAATATGACGTCATATAGGGTTAATTCACGTTTTTGAGGTCGTTAACATTCGCAGAGGCCCGAAAAATGCTTTAACGCCCGAGTGCGAAGCACGAGGGTGTTTAAGTATTTTGAGGGCCTCTGCGAATGTTAACGACCGAAAAAAACGTGAATTAACGCTATTATTGCATAAAATAAAGGTATTCTAACAATCATTTGCACAGATAGCAAAAATATTTCCATAGAAATGCAAATAAGCGAATTTCAAATGTACTGTACGCAAATGGGTCAAAACCGGAAGTCGGCGAAGAAGTTTTTGTTACGATTAGGAAAGGGCCGTTAGTCCTGTATGCCAGTTTTGATTCTCTCGCTTTAAATACACTTTTATTGATTTTTAATACACAGTGGACTTTTGTGGAATAAACTTGCACACATTTGGACGATTACAACTAGGATGAATTCGTGGATATAAATGTCTGTAACTGAAGGCGACAGAGGGTTCGATATACATCAAGCGAGGCGGACCGATCACGTTAAAAAGTGGGTGGGATGTAGCTGGTTTAGAGTACATTTCACTGGTGAATTTTTGTTCAGATCTCCATTAAACTGAGATTCTGTGCAAAGGTTTGTTTGTGGTGTACTAATATCATCAAAGACATGCCATGGAAAGGATCGAATATGGTACGAATTCCTACAGTTTGATGGTCGGAGTCTAGGGAAAATCTGACAAGGACAAACGTTGTTTACAAGGTAGGCCCGAATCCAGGATATTGATAGTACAAACCCGGGCGTTAACGGCGCGTGAATTTACTGATTAATACACGTTTTCTCCCGATAACCGCCCGGTTTTTACACGTTAATACATGCTTATAACCGCCCGAAAAGGCACGTTTTATGCAATAATATACCTTAAATTTCCTGCGTTTGACGTAATATTGTAATGCGTTGCTATGCAGGAGGGGTACGCCACGGGGAATAACGGAAAGGAACTGTAGTGGATTTTGATAAAGCTCCTCCCAGAAAGATTAAATGCATGAAATAAATAGACTATTTGTATTTTTCGATGAAAGATCGAAATTTATTTCATCTCGTGAACACCATCGGTAATATTTCACTCGTGGCTAAGCCACTCGTGAAAATATTACCGATGGTGTTCACTGGATGAACTAAATTTCGATCTTTCATCGGTAAAAAACAAATATCCTCTATAACATGTTTTTGGAGGAAAATATCTCCCTATCGGACAGTGTAGGTCCAAGATCAGACTGCACGTTATGTGCAGTCTGATCTAAGGTCTACACTGTCCGCCAAAAGTCTGTGAGTCCCGCATATCAGCCTAGGAGTTAATAACTACATACTTACTTAATACCTGCAGTCATAGATACTATGATTTTTTAAAGTCAGATTCTAACTAAAAACATTGACAAACAAGAAATTATAGTTCTGACAAATCTGAATTGCCTCCCTTTATGAAAAGTATGTTAAAATGTTATGTATTGAATGTATAAAACTATAAGATACGGGTATAAAAGTACATGTATGTTCAATTTAACTCTTATTCAATATAATAATAATGATTATGTGCTCGGCTGAGAGACGTGACTTAGTTAGAATTAGTGTTCGAAACCCTTGTTGCACACGTTTTGTTTTGAAAACATTGTGGGAATAGGAGAAAATGCTAGTTACCAGCATTGTCTCCTTTTCTCACAATGTTTTCTACCCTATCACAAAAAGGCTTTACACCTCTGTTTTGCTAAATTACCTTAGGTTTAATCTGTCATTTTTCAGAGTTTTGTTTTCATATTATAACAGTATTACACTTATATATTCTTTAATGGTTCTTTTGCTCTTGTTATACAATATCTTCAATAGAATAAATGATACAAAATATATGGAGTCGTTGTCTTGACGCCATTTCACAACAAGTTTTTTTTTCCCGTTGCTTATAATAACAATGTAATACGAACAATTTTTAGGGGGTAAAGTCATGTCAAAAATGACAAATGAGGGACAGGAGCCTGTACAAACCTTTCAGAATGGTAACTGGAGACGCAATGCAGTGTCGTAGTTTGATCATACGAGTTAAACATAAAGAACAAAGGTACTTTTCGGTAACCTGCATTGTTACAACGCATTTTATAATAAACCTGCAAAATGTAATAAGTATTAAAGAATATATTTAAACTACAATCAAGCTTAACAAAGAGTGGACTTAAACTAGATTCAAGCTTAACAAAGAGCGGATTTCAAGAAGAGTCAAGCTTAACAAAGACCGGATCCAAATTAGAGTGAAGCTTAAACAAAGAGTGGATTTAAACTAGAGTCGAGCTGAACAAAGAGCGGATTTAAACTAGAGTCAAGCTGAACAAAGAGCGGATTTAAAGTACGGTCAAGCTGAAACTAGACTCAAGCTTAACAAAGAACAGATTTAAACAAGAGTCAAGCTTAACAAAGACCAGATCCAAATAAGAGTGATGCTTAAACGAAGAATGGATTTAAACTAGAGTCAAGCTGAACAAAGAGAAGATTTAAAATAGAGTCAAGCTCAACAAAGAGCAGATTTAAAAGTTCAACAAAGACCGAATCCAAATTAAAGTGAAGCTTGAACAAAGAGTGGATTTAAACTGGAGTCAAGTTGAAAAAAGAGCGGATTTCAAACAAGAGTCAAGCTTAACAAAGAGTGCATTTAAACTACAATCAAGCTGAACAAAGAGTGTTTTTTAACTAGAGTCCAGCTGAACAAAATGCAGATTTCAACTAGAGTCAAGCTGAAGAAAGACAGGATTTAAACTAGAGTCAAGCTGAACAAATACCGCATCAAAATTAGAGTCAAGCTTAAACAAAGATTGCATTTAAACTAGAGTCAAGCTGAACAAAGAGTGGATTTAAACTGGAGTCAAGCTAAACAAAGACTGGATTTAAACTACAATCAAGCTGAACAAAGAGTGGATTTTAAACTGGAGTCAAGCTAAACAAAGACTGGATTTAAACTACAATCAAGCTTAAGAAAGACCGGATCCAAATTAGAGTCAAGCTTAACAAACAGCGGATTTAAACTAGAGTCAAGCTTAACAAACAGCGGATTCAAACTGGGGTCAAGCTTAACAAAGAGCGGATTTAAAGTAGAGTCAAGCGTAACAGGGGGCAGATCCAAATAAGAGTCAAGCTAAACAAAGAATGGATTTTAAACTACAATCAAGCTTAAGAAAGACCGGATCCAAATTGGAGTCAAGCTAAACAAAGAGCTGATTTCAAAGAGTCAAACTTAACAAAGAGCGGATCCAAATAAGAGTCAAGCTAAACAAAGAATGGATGTTAAACAACAATCAAGCTTAAAGGGCAAATCAACAAGTTTCTGATATGATTAATTTTGAAATCTACATCTATCAAATGGCAACCTGGTAATATTGTAATTTGAAAAAAAAAATTAGTAAAAGTACTTTTTTTCAATTTATATTTTTGCTTATTAGTTTTTCTTGCATCGCTTACCTCCCTTACTTATTGTAGAGCACCTTGATCTGTGACATCATAGGAGCGTTTGTTTCAATATGGACCTTGTTTCAGATAGTGAAATGAGCGATATTTAAGATGAAGGAATACACGATCCTACGCCGGTAAGGCCGTATATGTACCACCAAGTTTTTAATGAAACTTAATAGTTTCTGATGATGAGGATAAAAGTAAAAATTCGCCCACCAATGGCGAAAATAACGATGTTATATATGCCGGACTTTTGAACAGCGTGATGAGTATCACGCCTACATGTATTAGGCTACGGGGCGAACGTCGCTTACAGAAATATTATTCGATACATGATAAAATTAAGTGTACGGCATAAGCTTTGTTTCACTTGAAGTATTTTCAGTAGATTTACGGGTGGCATTAATAATAATAATATTAATAATAAAAATAATAAAAAAGACGGTTTCAAGACAGTTCCACGACTACACAGTTCCCCGACACTTTTAAAGACATTTCTCCTACACTTTAGTTTCATGTCAAAAAACCGATTTCTTGACTTTTACGATTGATAATCGTGAGATGTTAGTTCTAACTATTTGTTGATGGATTCTATATTTGTACCTTGTAAAGAATTCTGTAAACATTGACAGGTACAAAATTTGTTCTCTCATGGGTGAAGCGTTACACAATAAATCGCGATTTTCGTGAGAATAAGAATAGTTTGAAAAGCTGTTAACGAGCGTGAAATTTGAGAAAATAATATATTCCGAGATTATTAAGACAATCATCAAAATTATTTTATATTCTGGGTAACCACGTTTGTATCAATTTATCCTTTATCCACAATATTTTCTACTTTTAACTCTTTACCATACGACAAAATGTTAAACAGGTCCAAACTGAAATAGCTTGCAGACGACAAAATAAAGTTATATATGTTAAAAATTGAATTTTTTTTCCAGCAGAGTAAAACACTGTGTTAACAGGAGAATATGCTGGTTACTATGTTACTTTCTACTAGGTAGCTGGTTACTTTCTTACAATGTTTTTAAAAGTCTGCTGTCTTCGGGGTCGTAAAAATTATGGATTGATTGGTAAAGGGTTAAATATAAATCCCACACATTAGGCACAAGTTCTTGTTAAGTCCACAGGGAGCAGTATCCGAATTTGAATTTTGCTTTGAATTTGGTCTGGTCCAAAATTTGCCGTCTGGGAAAGGGTTAAATTGTTACCAAACATCAAATTTATTGACTCAACCGAATTGAAAGCAATTAGAGTCAACAAATTAAATTTAACTTGCATGTTTGGACTTGTATTTGATGGGTAAAAAAACATTGCAGAAAAAGGAAAAATGCTGGTCAGCAACATTTCTCTTTTACCTATAATGTTTTCGAAAGTTTTTTCTATCTTTACAAGGGTCGTAAAAACAAAAGATTTCTCTCAGTAGCCTGTCTAGAAGACAGAGTATGGAGAGGAACAGGGAAATATCCACAAATCAGAAATGTAAAGATACAATTCAAAATTTGTTCAAAATGATAGTAAGTTGTCAAATCATTTTTAAGAGTGAAATGTCTAAGAGAAGAAGTGTACGGGATAAAAGCTGTAACATGGGTTTACTGTCACAAACAAACATTACAGAGTAAAGGGGTGAGATATGCAAATGTTATGTAACCATTTCCTGTATTGTTTCAACTGGCCGGTGATGGATTAACATTTATGACCATGACTAGGGGTAGCCAGATACTGACTTCACCCTTTACCATGCAAACCCTAGGTATAGTTTCCATTACCCAAAGAAAGAGTGTTTGAAAAACAATGTGGGAAGAAAAAGATGTCTACTGTGTAAGGGCAAATCCTAATATATTTTGACCACACTGTTTTTTACTCCAATCAGCTGCAAATATTTTTGGTTCACAATTCTTTGTTGTCTGCAAATGCTTTCAATTTGAACCAGTCTAAAATTTTTGTGTTTGGTGAATGGTCACTTGACCCTTTGTTTTTTACAACCCTGAGACAGAAGTCTTTTGAAAACATTGTGGAAAAGGAAGAAAAAGCTGAAACACTTGAAAGTTAACATCATTTGAACAATCCAGACTTTGGTACTTCCAAAATCTATGTTATGAATTTGGATGAATATGTTATGTTGTTGCCTTTGAAAAAATTGTGAGGAAAAGAGAAAACGCTAAGATTTTCTCCTTTTCCCATAATGTTTTCCATCCTTTCCAAATCAAATTTCATTTCAACTTTTTGATTACCATTTTTTGTCATGTGCAAATTAACCCTTTACCAAACAATCCCTGGTTTTTACAACCCTGAGATGGAAGCCTTTTTAAAACATTGTGGGAAAAGGAAAGAATGCTGGTAACAAACATTTTCTTCTTATCCTACAATGTTTTCTATCCTGGTGGAAACAAATTTCAATATTTCAGTTAGGTTTACTTTGTTTGCAAGTACTTTTAATTTGGACCATTCTAAAATGTTGTCTTTTGGTAAAGGGTTAAATGTTGAAAACATTTGGGGAAAAAAAGGGAGAAAACGGCACCAATTTCTACTTTGTCCAGAATGTAGATCTAGAAAAGGATAAAATATTACGAAAAACAATTAAAGGAATTACCGACCTTATGTTTGTTTTTCTTTTTGGAGATTGCCATTGCGGAATGTCTGTCTTATGGCCTATCTTATTTCGACTCGGAATTTCGAACAATGTCGGCACAGCATCAGGTTTTAATCGCAGCCTAATATTCCTATAACCAACTTCTTTTACGAGTTTTGGACTTATTAAAAACTGACCGTCCTCGAAGTTTTTCAAACACAATTTGGAATGAACTGATGGCACAAAATCCTCCGTTACTGCCCGGCCCCGGTTTAAACGTTGAATCCATAGTTTCCTCCTTTTTAATTCCTTCGGAAATTTGAACATACTAATTCTATGTGTTCCTGATTCGACGTTGAAGCCATAGGCTGCACAATTTACCATTTTTTCGGCTGAATTCTATGTTAATACTCCGATATCTGCGTATAATCATCAGCGTTCCTACTTATTTCTACTGACTGTAAACACAGGCTTACGCGACTATGACGTCACACAGGTAGGGAAGATAAGCGAATCAGGGGAAGTAAGCCATGCACCATTTTTGGGGCCGTATATCAGCGTGACAATTCGAGGGTGATATATGGCATGTTACAGAGTGGTATTTATGAAAACTGGTGGACACGTGTTTATTAACATCATTTGCAGCTGATTGGAGCAAAAAAACAGTATGGTCAAAAAATCTTAGGATTTGCCCTTTAAGAAAGACCTGATTCATATTAGAGTCAAGCTTAACAAAGAGCGGATTTAAACTAGAGTCAAGCTAAACAAGAAGGGATCCGATAAAGAGTTAAGCTTAAAATTAACCAGATCCAAAGTAGAATCAAGCTAAACATTGAGCGGATCCAAATTAGAGTCAAGCTTAGAAATGAGCGAATCCAAACTAGAATCAAGCTTAACAAGGAGCAGATCCAAATAAGAGTCAAGCTAAACAAAGAATGGATTTTAACCTACAATTAAGCTTATTAAAGACCGGATCCAAATTAGAGTCAAGCTTAACAAAGAGCGGATTCAAACTAGAGTCAAGCTGAACAAGAAGGGATCCGATAAAGAGTCGGGCCAAAAAAAGAGTGGATCCAACCTTGAGTCAAAGAGCGGGTTCAAACTAGTCAAACTAGCTTGACTTTAGAGCGGACAATTTATCCAATCCGCTCCATGATAGGGTTACCTTGACTCTAGTTTGGATCCGCTCAATGTTTAGCTTGATTCGAGTTTAGATCCGCTAAATTCTAAGCTTGACTCGAATTTGGATCCGCTCAATGTTAAGCTTTATTCTACTTTGGATCCGGTTAATTTTAAGCTTGACTCTAATTTGGATCCACTCCATGTAAGGCTTGACTCTTGATTCGCTCTATGTTGAGCTTGACTCTTTATCGGATCCGCTCTTTGTTAAGCGTGACCCTAGTTTGGATCCGCCCTATGTTATGCTTGACTCTAGTTTCGATCAGCTCAATGTTAAGCTAATTTGGATCCGCTCAATGTTAAGCTTGACTCTAGTTTGGATAAGTTAAGCTGGACTCTATTTTGGATCCACTCTATGCTGAGCTTGACTCTTTATCGGATCCATTCTATGTTAAGCTAGACTCAAGTGTGATCTGCTCTATGTTAAGCTTGACTCTAGTTTGGATCCGCTCTTTGTTGAGCTTGACTCTAGTTTGGATCCGCTCATGTTAAGCTTAACTCTCATTTGGATCTGCTCTATGTTAAGCTTGACTCTAGTTTGGATAAGTTAAGGTTGACTTTAATTTGGATCCGCTCTATGTTGAGCTTGACTCTTTATCGGATCCATTCTATGTAAAGCTTGACTCAAGTGTGGATCCGCTCTATGTTAGCTTGACTCTAGTTTTGATCCGCTCTTTGTTGAGCTTGACTCTTTATCGATCCGCTCTTTGTTAAGCTTGACTCTAGTTTGGATCTGCTTTATTTAGAAATATTACAAAATACATTGCAATTATATGAATTATTATAAATGGTTTCACGACGCATATTGTAATAAATTTGCAATTTGTAATAATCTTTTATCCCGGAACCATACTTCTAAATTTCTTTTTATCATTCAGTTTTTTTTTTTTTTTTCTTTCTTTCAGAAATTTTAGAACTGGGGTCCTGGGATAAAAGATTATTACAAATTGCAGGTTTATTATAAAATGCGTCGTGAAATAATTTATAACAATTCATGCAATTACAACGCATTTTGTAATAATTCTTAATCATGACTGATAGTAGATTGTCTTGTTTTGATCATACATGCAACTACTTAATATGATAATGAAAAAAATCAGTGTGTGTTAATGTGATCGAAGTTTATAAGTTTATGACAAATCCCTAATCGATCAAAGTCTCTGTCTTTCAATAAAAAAAAAATTAGAAATTAAAGTTAAAGGAAGTCTGTCCTTCTATTCAACAACTTAGAACTAGGGCTCAGGGAACAAAGATTATAACATTTTGCAAGTTTACTACAAAACGCGTTGCATAACTTTCTATTACATTTCATGTAATCACAATGGCATTTCCAAAGAAACTACTGGCCTATGCCCGTTTGATTTGTGACTGCTTGAGCAAAATGTCTTAAAATCGAACGGCACCCGGACGATGACTCAAGTCTTTGAATCGGCGAAGTTGGAAGAAATCGTCCGGCGTACGTTTTATTTGTGACCTAGGCAATAGAAGTAACCAGAGCCCTACCAATCCATCTGTACCTCGACGAGTCGTGTTTATGGCGCGCCACAGTTTGGGTATATATCAACCTTTAACCTGCTAAGCGCGACTTACTGATCTTTTGCGGACAGTGTAGATCCAAGATCAGACTGCACAGAATGTGCAGTCTGATCTTGGATCTACACTCTCCGATAGGGTGATTTTTATTCCCTTAAACATTACAAACAGATCTAACAGATCATATCTACATCAAGTTTATCGCAAAAACATAGTACAAATAGTAATGAAGATTAACCTTAAATTCTAACATGAAACGTAAATAAATGCGGCTCTATAAACACAGTCACCCTGCTCTGGTATTTCACAATAGAAATGAAACATCTTGTATAAATGTTCATGTAAATGTCGTCAAAACTCGAATTTTATTGAGTTGAACACACTTTCATGATTTGAAACGGATAACGGAATATTCCGACTATTCACGAAAGTTAACGAGCGAAGTCAGTTCTGTTGTGTAATTCAAACACATGTAGATTATCTGGATACACGGATGATAATCTGTACATATCTATACTCGATTGAATGTAAAAGGTATGTACAATGTTTTTTTTTTTTCTATGTTATTCCTTCAGAAGATGTACAATGTCGACTCATCTACACTGTGTAAGCAGACGATAAATCAAACAGCAGGATTTGTCGAAAGCATGTCAGAAAACATTAGGGGCACAGAAGACTATCTTGTTAGTTGTTACCAGTTATATTTACAACTTCGGTATTATATAAATTCGAATCACAAACCTGCTCACGAAGTAGTAGATATCGAGCACTTAGTGCGTTGACTGTCCTCGATCTCTAAATGTACTGGGATGACCTGTGATTGTTCGCCCCTTGAATCAAGACACCTGGATTGGTCCTCGGTGTAAGTACGGTACATATGGCGTCGCACCACTGCAAACTTTGTCCGTGTCGTAGAATTCTAAGGCAGTTCCCTACAGATTTTGACAGCAAGTACACATACTGCTTTGTGTTTTCGGAGAAAATAGAAGGACAGGTCTAAGCAATTTTCTTGAGCTTATTATATGTAACGGACAATGTAGATCCAAGATCAGACTGCACGTTCTGTGCAGTCTGATCTTGATCTACAGTGTTCGCAGAAGTTCGGTAACTCGCACTTTGCAACCTCATGGTTAATCCATGCTTTTTCCTTGTGAATGACCTTTGATCTCAGAAGAAATTTCATAGTATAAATGTTCATTATCTCCCTCTAGATGGCATTCTATAAATACTCATCTATCTAATTTGGGCATCCTGGGTACGGAACCGAACCACTTTCCTACGCGACAACTGTTACTTTGAATTTCAAACTAAAATAAATGTAAACTCAATAAAACGCTACCTCGTGTAATTCACTCAGCTGTGATCAGCAGTTTAGAGAAATCTGGATCTAAAACAGGTCTCATTTCTCCCCAAACGTATTGATAAAAGCTATTTTCTACATTGCTACTTTATAGAGCGTAATACTACAGTTTCCCGACATCGGGGCTAGTGATGCGTCATATAAAACAGGTCGAATCTTCGAAGAATGTGACATGCGCAGACAACGTAGTTATACTACCATTTACACTGTAGTACCACTCTTTCATTCTATATGCATGTAACATGGTCTTTGTTCAAGATACTGACAGCATACGGAGAAAACTTTTGAACATGCTATTAGAATTTTACATTTCATTTTATGTAGTAATTCAAGAGTTTCAAGATGGCGGAGATCACGACACACGCAGAGACGAACTTTGACCCAGAAGTATATATAGACACGCTTTATTCCAAGTTTACGGGAGATAAACCTGATGACCTATTCATTAAGTTCATCCTTGATTCTCTACATGAAGTGTTTAAAGATGGTAAGTACGGCGACTTTTAAGAGACATGTGAACGAGACAGCTGTCTAAGATCACGAATGAAATCACGCTATACAAGAGACATGTGAACGAGACAGCTGTCTAAGATCACGAATGAAATCACGCTATACAATGCGATCATTAAGACGTGATTACAAGATAACACGGTATTTCGCATGGTCATAGATTTTGATGGACAAATTATGTATACTTGGCCATTAATGTACACATAATTTGAATATCAAAGCATTATCTTCCGTTAGATGGCATTCGTCAAATGTGCATCTATCTTTTTCCAATTGATCTTTCATCCCTTAAGAAGAATTGTCCCATATAACATCACCATATTCGAGAATAGGCCTTATGAAAGAGAAGTAAATTATTTGAAGTGAAAGGCGATCGAGACGGGTTTTCAGAAGTCGCAAGACTGCGATTCTTTTCCATGCCTTTTCGAAAGTTTTACCAGTGTGAAAGTCCCAAGATCCGTCGTTAGAAAGAATTAGACCTAAATGTTTATGACTGGTGACAGAAGGAATTTCAATATTTGACATAGACAGACCCGGATGATTTGTGCTATTACTTTTAGGAGATATACTCGTAACTAGGGATCCAGATTTTGTTGGATTGAACTTGACCAACCATTTCTGCGCCCAACGAGTAATTCTATGGATATCTGTATGTAATAAGTTCCAGCCGCAGCTGGATCAGGTACAACCATTTATAGACTGGTATCATCTGCAAAGAGATTAATGTTTGTCCGTGAATGTCATCAACAATATCGATCATTAATACATATCAATAACAAAAGAGGTCCTAATATAGATCCTTGGGGCACACCTGCCTGCACGTGACATAAGTTTGAGATACCACCTGGTATAATAAGTCGTTGAAAACGATTACAAAGATAATCAGAAAACCAGGACAATAATTTACCTCTAATACCTGCTCTGCGCAACTTGAACAACAAACCGTTATGCCAGACTTTGTCAAATGTTTTGCTTATATAAAAGAATGCAGCTCTAAATTCAAAACCATCATCTAAAGCTTTACATATATTATTATAAAGTAATGTTTCTTGACTAACAGTGGAATCACCTGGCATAAAACCTGACTTTTCTCCTTTTCCCACAATTTTTTTCAAAAGGCTTCTCCAGCAAGGTCGCTGAAACTCGGAATTGTGTGGAAAAGGGTTTAGAGTTTGTTAAAAAACTGACTTCGTACAGGTACAATTAGAGGAGAACGACTTCTAGATATTGGAACGGGACCGGTTTGTCACGGTGTTTACCCAGCCTCGAAATGGTTCAAAGAAATTATCCTCAGTGACGTAGCGGAGGAAAACCTCGCCATTTTAAGAAAATGGAAAGCTGGTGATATTCGACATCAAGAATCGGTGTTCCGGTACATGATGAGCCTCGAGGGAGAACAGTAAGTATGTTGCTATTAGGCATAGTCCATACTCCCCCTTCTGTTGCTCTTTCTCTGACAAAGCGAAAGATTTAGTTTTTTGCTTATTATTTCACTGCAGTTTATGTGTATTGGCCTTCTCGAAGGGTAGAAAATGTAGCATCTTAAGCGGTGAAACTTATGTTATTCCTCTTCAAATAATAGCTACACTGAAAATTCACAATTGAAAAGTTATTATTGGTTGTAGACCGTGTTTCTCGATTATTATGATGAAAGGCGCAAACTATTCCGATCGCCATAGCAAAATTGTGCTTAATCATTTCAATAGAAATCATCAAATCAACACCCAAAACAAATTTTGAGCATGTTATTTCATTTTTCTAAAAAAATGGTAGCAGAGGCACATGGTATCAAAAGTATTATATATCAAATAAATCGAAATTAGTGTGCCAACGACAACCTAAAAACACTCACTACTGGTAGGAACCGATAGCAATGTGCACCATATGTACATACGCATTTATCACTTAATGTTTTTGCTAAGTTCCATTTTTATTCATTCATTTTTTTTTACAAATTTAAGCATTTATAACTAACTCTATATTGGTTTACATCGATAGATCTACCATCTATTTTTTTAAATCTATGTATAGATAGTTTTTTCACATCATATATGTCAATATTTAGTTACAACTTAACCGTCCACACAAACTTTGCAGAGCGAAGACTGGGGTGATAAGCATGTTTGTTCGTATTATGTAATGTCAGCATATCTAGTTGGCTTCAGTTCAAGATGCAAAATGTATATTAGATCTACATGATTTTGAAAGCATACAGCAAACAAAAATGTCCGTATACATGTATACAGTCATGCTCTTTGAAAAGTGGGTAAAATGTATCTGCAAAAGGTTTCGATCCAGGTCGGCCTGCGCGAACTGTGCATTAAACCCACATTTGTTATGGCAACGCTCACTTATATTCATCACATTTTTTAAGACGTGACTGGATCAAGTGCAACCAAGACTTGGCCGAAAAGGTATGCGCAATCGTACACAGTGATTTACACAAAGCCAATCCTGTTTCCGGTACAGCGGTAGAGAACCGGAAGTTTGACGCCATCAGTTTAGTACTGTGTCAGAATGCTGCCTCGCCCACGGAAACCCAGTATAAACAATGTGTCAGCAATTACAGGTGTGTTTGCCTTTTACAGAGTAATGTCATGACAAGTTTTGGAAAACATTGTAGGAAAAAGAGAATATGCTTGTAGCTGGGGTATGTTCTTTACCGATTTTCCCTACTCTTGAAACTCCGATTATTTAGGCCACATTTGATATGCCATATGTTATAACTTTCAAAATAGTCTAAAATCTTGTTACCTTGTAAAATGCTAAGGTTAATTTTTATTTTCAAACGCAGGAATACGTAAGCCTCTTTGTCTAATAATAGTCATTTTCATTAAGGCGTAATTTATAGATTTTTTTTTTCCTCTGAAAGATTGTTATCCAGCATAGTTTTCTAATGTTTTCTTAATATGCTTTTGAACTGTATACGCCAAAACTAAAATTATCGGCGAGTATCTATAGTCGATATGCTGCGGAAAACTGTGAACGATAGTGATATTTCTGGTACAGCCAGCTATTGCAGTGATATCTGTATTACCACAAATCAGTCCAGTGACAAAATATATCAAGTTGATATGAATGTGGCATTGCATATTTCAGCAAGCTATGGCAGAAATGGGTTATTTCAGAAGGCAATGAAATTAATTTGAATTGCAGCGTGGCTTTCAAAGTGATATTTGTATTGCATGACGCTCTTGAAGTGGTATTTGTATTGCAGAGTTATTGAAGCGATATTTGCGTTGCTTCAAGATCTTGAAAAGGCATTTTTCTTGCATCGAATTCTTTAAGTCACATTTGTTTTACAGCCAATTATTGAAACCAGGCGGCTACCTGATTGTTGTCGACTTGTTGGATGAAGATTACTACACAGTTGGGAGCCACAAGTTTAAAGTGCTAAATGCCACTAAAGATGTGATACGGCGTATTTACACTGAGGCTGGGTACCAGATAGTCAAGTGGAAACAGGCAATGCAGGGAGCCTTCTTAGACTATCCGCCATTTTTAATGGTAGCTAGGAAAATGTAATGGTGGTAGTTGGCATTTAACGCTTTACTTAAAGTAAAGACAAAATTTTAGGTTTGTCCAAGTCGAAAGCATTTGCGGACGACAAAATAAAAGTGACTGAAAATTTGAAATTTGTTTGTGAAGGGTAGAAAGCATGGTGGGAAAAGGAGAAAATGCTGGTTACCAGCATTTTCTCCTTTTCCCACAATGTTTTTTAAAGGCCTCTTTCTCATGATCGTCAAAAAAGGGATTGTGTGGTAATGGGTTAAAATAAAGGAATGGGTGCAATAGTGAATACTATAGGGACTAAAGAGAGGTATCTTGACCACAACTTCATGAATATTCATGAATGCATTCAAGTAAAAAATGGGTTCTCATATAAAAAAAAATCTGCCTTCTTACAAACCTACTTGAAGCAGTAAATGCTACTGCGAAGCTTTTGTTAAGTTGGACAAATCCGTTGAAAGAGAAACGTGCTAATGTGTTCAATATCTTCTACAAAGAACCATTAGTTGCAAGTTGCTATTCTGACAAACCTGAAAGATGATGATTGTAGCAATTAAACCTTTGTTGCTACTCACATTCCAGTTAACACAAACCCCACAGTTATGTACTAAAAACATTACCTTCCTTTGGAAACACACTGGAGTACTTACCAATTATTTGACATTGGTGTTATCGCAATTTTCAACCCAGAAGTATCAACCCAGGTCAGCCTAGCCTGCATAGGCTGACCTGGACCAAAGCTTTTCACTATTGGTCAATTTTCTGTTTGTCAAAGGTCCAGTCTACCTCATGATTGTGTCAGTATTGAAAAAAGTGTCTCCCATGGATCCATAATTATGTGATGACTTGGGCTGGTATCGTGTATAATGGGAGATTCATAAACCCTTTACCCCATAAGGCATTTCTATGGTATCTCTCATTGACCCTAAATAACAGCAAGGATGAAGCTGTTTCTTATGTGTATATAACACCTTTTGATAGCATAGAAAACATTGTGGCAAAAGGTGAAATTGCTCGTCAAGAGCAATTTCACCTTTTGCCACAAAGTTTTCCAAAGGCTCCTACAAACAATACATAGAAATGAGTATCTGTGGATTAAAGGGTTAAGCCCCATTTTGTCAGAGCACAGCTCATCTGTATATCAGATAATAAACAAAACGCTGTATGCATGTCACTGTAAACAAGCTAGACTTCTCTATGGAGCAAACTAAAGAGTAAGGAATCAATGAAAACAACACTTTATCAACTTTTCCTTGTTCGATTATTTTCATTCATGAAAGTTTATATTTAAACAACCCTTGTCCGACAAAAACAGCAATGTTCACGATGGAGGGAAAGAAAGAAGCAGAAAGCTTGGACAAAGAAAATAAGATTGACCGATACCTAGCCCTCTAAAACCTGGAGTGTAGCAAGAAAACTGTGATAAATACAAAAATTGCTTAGAATGAGTTAAATTCCAATTCCATCACAATGTTTTCATGTATTTTCTGTGATATTTAGGCCATATTCACCAACCACTCTCAACTGCAAATTCCTTCTAACTTTACTCATTACCAAACGACAATATAATAGGCTTGTCCAAATTGAAAGCATTTACTGACGACAAAATAAGTGACTGAAAATTTGAAATTTGTTTTGTGAAGGGTAGAAAAACATTGTGGGAAAAGGAGAAAATGCTGGTAATGCTGGTAACCAGTATTTTCTCCTTTTCCCTTTGCCCACAACGTTTTTTAAAGGCTTCTTTCTCAGGGGCGTCAAAAGTAGGGATTGTGTGGTAATGGGTTCAGACTTTTTCCACTATAAAAAGACTATATAGAACACACTGTCTGACTGGCTGAACTGAAAAGAGAAGAGATCTTTTAGGTCAATCCAACCAAAAAATTGTGTTTCTTATCAAATTTTACTGCTGTATAGAAAGTTTGTTGAGGAGTGACCCTGGAAATCTTTTAGTTCGTTGTACTGGGGTTTAATGCCACTTTAACAGCAATGGTCATATCATGGTGGTCGGTGATGCACATGTTTCCTGGCTTTCTCAAACCAGTACTAACACAACTTTCTTTCCAAAGCCACCGACTACTTTTCTCACATGCTTCAGCAGAGGTCAGAGGTGAAAATAAAAAGAAAATTCGCCTCAACTGGGTATCAAACTCACAACCACCAAGTCAAGAGTCCGACACGCTTGCCACTGAGCCACCCTGAAAACCTAAAAACAAAAAGACTCAAACAGTGTCACATGGAGAACCTAGATCAGACATGGATTTTTTTGGAATTGAATATTCGTACACAAGAGGGCCATGAATGCCAGGTATCGCTCACCTGGCACTTTGTTATCTTTGAGAGAATGAAAATGAAGAAGATATGAACAGGACAGAAACTCTAACCATGCTTCAAGAGCTAGATAAGACATGGATTTTAGATTCAGATAAACAGGGTGTCCAAAAGGTCATGCACCATCCTAAAAATCTGCTTCTCTGTTTCAAGGCTCTCTTGACGAATGGAGACATGCAATCACAACTGATTGTCACAACATCCCACCGGATACCCTACTGAATGTTCAAAACAGCTTTTTGTGGTGAGTACAGCATTGTATTACTGAAAATGGTGCTCAGTTTGAGCATCTGTAACAATGAATGTGTTTTCAGGATGGTGCAGGACTTTTTGGACACCCTGTACATGAAAAACGAGTTTTTCACTTTCAATACAGCTTTCATTTCTACTTACTCCATTAACTCGTTACCAAACAACAAAATTTTAGGCTTGTCCAAATCAAAAGCATTTGCAGACAACAAAATAAAAGTGACTGAAAATTTTAAATTCGTTTTGCGAAGGTAGAAAATATTGTGCGAAAAAGAGAAAATGCTGGTTACCATCATTTTCTCCTTTTCACACACAGTTTTCTAACGGCTTATTCCTCAGGGAGGAAGATAAAGGATCTACTCTTTCAAAGGCAAATTTCAGTTTTTCTTTTATGTTTAATAAGTCACCAGCAAATGCTTTCAAATTTGAATTGGCCTAATATTGTTTTTGTTTGGTAAAGAGTTATACTGCTATATCCTTGGCCATTTTCTTATTACTTTCCATCAATACCCACTAATTCTGGAAGCCTCGAATGCAAAAAAAAAAATTTTGAGAAAAAATAATTTGTCAATCCTTGGAGCACTAAAAAAAAAGGTAGATTAATCAAATGGCGTTTTATCTGCTTTGAAAATTGTTCTGTCATATAATGGTGACAGATATCAGGGCAACAGTTCACATATTTATGTATTTCCTGGGTCTCACAAGTACCAAGCTAGGGCTCTGACATGCTCTGACGTGTCTTGCCCAATGACACTCATCAGAAAAAACCTATTAGATCCAGTGGAGATCAAACCTGAGGTCTCCACTTAAAGATTCCTATCCTTACCAATAAACCATGCAGGATCCTACAAAATGGACCTTTTCAATCAGGAGAAACAGCCTGAATACTGTGACTTCAAGGTTTCTTTGGTAAAAAAAAATATGTCACAAATAACGAAATGTGTCCATAAAAAGTTTCAGTTTGAACAGTCTTTCAGCCAGAAAAAGATTTCATCGTAGTGGCACTGAAGATCTAAATTCAGACTGCATTTTCTGTGCAGTCTGATCTTGAACTGCCATGTCCACATGGGAAATAACAAGTTGTATTAAGCACTCCATTGGTTAAAGGTTAAGTTTGTCGTTCTGTCAGTCTTCCAAATCCAAAGTTTCTAAATCTTCTTCTACAATATCTAGATCTTCTCCATCGAACAATTCCTCATCAATTTCAATGTTCGTGTCACCATTTTTGGTAGCCGCCATTGCCATGGCGATGGCTGCATCACTCTCAGACATATCACCAGCACCAACTGCCGGAGGTAGAGCACCAGCTTCGCTCATCTTTCCATCTTCCTCTTCTGTAAAAACAGTGACAATTTTTTCTAAGCATTATCTCTAGAAAGGTTCAATTGAAAACACCATTCCTGATGACCAGTTAACATTTTAACCCTTTACCACACAATCCTGACTTTTAACGACCCTGGGGAAGAGGCCTTTTGAAAATATTTGAGTTAACTCATTACCAAATGACAATATTTTAGACTGGTCCAAATTGAAAGCATTTGCAGACGACAAAATAAAAGTGGCTGAAAATTTAAAATTTGTTTTGTGAAGGGTAGAAAATATTGTGGGAAAAGGAGAAAATGCTGGTTACCAGCATTTTCTCCTTTTCCCACAATGTTTTCTAAAGGCTTCTTTCTCAGGGGCGTCAAAAGTAGGGATTGTGTGGTAATGGGTCAAAGTAATAGGCAGAATATGGAGAAGGCGAAAGTGTTCATTACAAGCATTTTCACCATTTTTCCCTTCTGTGTGCCCACAAATAATTGTATTGTAAATACAAATTTAAAAATAACGTAAAATACAAATCATAGCAGCTTGTGCACCAGACAGTGCACCTATCCATGCTTTCCTGGAGTTTATCGTTTATTTTTACCTGTACTCCGAACAATATTCCTCCCAAGCCAATAGCTGGTTTTCCACAAAACCATTCTTGAAACAATCCTCAGAGGAGACAGAGGAATATATCTTATCACAATGACTATCATCAATCCTTGGAAAGAAATTGGCCATGCTGAGAATTGAACCTGTGACCTTCTTTTCCCAAGTCCTAACTGCTACCGACTTGGAATTGAATGATCATTCAAAGTAGCAACTTCGTATTAACATGAAATTTAGCACTAAATGCATAGCCCAAACAGAAACCACCCCTGTCTTACCATGAAAATGCGAAACAAATGCATAGAGGATATTTGGGTTTTTTTTCCGTGTGAGATCAAAATTTATTTCATCGAGTGAACACCATCGGTACTATTTTCACTGAAATAAATTTCGATCTTTCACCGAAAAAAACAAATACTCTATTTATTTCATGCTTTTGACCCATTCTGGGAGGAGCTTTATCAAAATCCAGTTCAGTTCTTTTCCGTTATTCCGCATGGTGTTCCCCTCCTGCATAGCAACACATTACAATATTACGTCAAGCGCGAGAAATATAAGGTATATGACATCATATTTCCCATCTGCTTGTCAGGCACGCACAATTTACCTAGGCAACAAGAACGTGAAAAACGGTATTTTCACTGGTGGTACCAGTGTAAGATCGAAAAATATTTTCACTGCTATTTCTCGATGTACTACCAGAAAGCATGAAATAAATACCTCGAACACAAACCGACCCAGGCCGGGATTCAAGCCCAGGCGGCAAAGATCGCCTTTTATTGAGGCTGAACCCACTACCAAACAACAAAATCTTAGATTGTCCAAATCGAAAAGCATTTGCAGACAACAAAATAAAATGACTGAAAATTTAAAATTTGTTTTGTTAAGGGTAGAAAACATTGTGGAAAAAGGGGAAAATGCTGGTTACCAGCATTTTCTCCTTTTCCCACGATGTTCTCTAAAGGCGTCTTTCTCAGGAGTCGTCAAAAGTAGAGATTGTGTGGTAACGAGTTAAAAGACCAACACGTTAATCACGGTGCTAAAGAGAATTCTCCCTAACACAGCTCCCAAGTATTGATGCTATACAGGAAGAAGCTTTGTGATAAGGAAGAAGTGATATACGTAACAACCTACCATCTCGTATATCTCCGTTACAAGCCCCTGGTGGTTCCTCATTTGTTTTACCAGTTGGTTTGGATTTAGTACCCGAGTTATCTACGTCCGTTGGTACGAACATGTCCAGGTTGATATCTTGTACCTTCATCGCCTTCTCCTCTTCACCTTCCTCTTCTGTCTCCCGCTCCAGAGCTCCTTCTGAGGCCTCTGCGTCATCACCTTGCACAAGGTCAGGGTTGAACTCGAACATTTCTCGTCCACTTATCTAAAAATTGAGAAAGTAAACATTTAACATGCCATATAAAAAATAACACTCTATCTAACTACAAGTTTAAATCTTTTAATAGGATTAAAATGCATTAGAGGAAAAAGTAGAAAATACTGGTAACCATCATGACTTGTCTTCTTTGTGACATTTTCCGTGAACAGCATAGACTTGTAATGTGTTCTTTTATATACCAAAAGTCCTAAAACATATGCCATTAAATACAGAGAACCCATCCAAAACTTTGACTGGGCCCATATTTATGACACATGTCCAATATACTGATCTTATTCTATTAATAAATTACTGGAAAAACACTTTCATCTATAATAAACCCTGTAGTTAAAAAAAAAGAATGGTGTTACTCTGATACTGAAGCAAGAACAGACTTGGATTTATGATGCTTTACTCAACTTCGTACGTGATTTAGATTTTGGAAAGTTGCGTTACCAATAACTCACTGTCTGCCATCTATTTTGGGGTTAATTTGAATTGACCCTTTCCCAAACAATCCCTGGTTTTTACGGGTCAGGAATAGAAGCATTTTGAAAACATTGTGCGAAAAGGAGAAAATGCTGGTAACCAGCATTTTCTCCTTTTCCCACAATGTTTTCTATCCTATCATATAGAAAATCATCTTTTTAGCAACTGTTAATTTGTCATCTGCAAAATGCTTTCAATTTGGTCTGGTCCAAAAGTTGCCATTTGGGAAAGGGTTAAAATAGCGTCTATGAGAAAACTCTGGCCCTGAAGTACATGCATTGTGTGTACAAACTGAGTTCCCAGGCTCCTTTCAAAGTTTCTAGGGTATTTATCCACCGAACTTTTTTAAGAACTTTCTTTGTCTTATTCTCTAAGATTTTCTACATTTGAAAGCAGCACAATTTCTGATTGGCTAAACCATTTAGCCAATCAGAGGTTGTGTTACTTTTAAATTGAGATAACTTACAAAGATCATCTCTAAAATCTGTCTTTCTCTGTATCTTAAAAAAGACAAGTTTTGTTCAGGGTTCAACTCTTTTCAAGGCATACCTCTGATAAATGCCCTACCTGAGCTTCATCCTTACAAGCTTGACTGCCTGTAGTGCCTTGCCCAAAGACACTCCTGTGTGACCTCTACAGGTTGTGACAATGTTTTCTGTTACTTTTTCTGTCCGACAATTGTTAACCCGTTTACAGCTGAAACAACGAAATGGACTTTTTCGACAAGGAAAACCTGCCACGTTGTTCTTGTGATGGGTGCTTTGGGGATTAATGTTGTTTTTGAATACAGAGCCCAAGATAGAGCGAGTAATTTCGATTTCAAAATTGAAAAAACTAGTTATTTTCAACTAAACCCTATGTTATGGGTACTCATTAGAATCGTCTCATTGAGACGATTCTAATGAGTACCCACAACATAGGGTTTGAAATAGAAATTATGGATTTAGAATACCATCACTCCTGCTTATCTGTAGCTCTGAGAATGCATTACAAAGGGGCAGATACTATAAGAGTCTATGCAGTCTGATCTTAATCTACAATGTCTGCAAATATAAAATACCACTCTACACCCTGACTTTGGGAAGTAGTAAATATCCAGAAAGAAATGGGCACTGCATCTGGGTGCCAACGCTTGGTTGCAGTTGTAAAATACTACTCTACACACTGTCGTTGGGAAGTTAAAAATCTAAAAAAGGGTCAAACCTGTGTCAAAAATATTTCCTTAGTTACCTGCCCCTGTTGTATAAGATCCACATTTGATAGTAAACATCATGTTCAAGTATGAAGTCATCTTTGAGAGCCAAGGTTACAATCACTACATGGATCTTACCTTGGCGGATCGAGCCCGATTTCGAGATTCACGTGAAGCTCCCCCATTGGATGCAGATTATTGTCCTCCTTTAACTTACATTTCTGATATATTAATTTACAAAGCACTTACGAATGCAATAATTCAACAATAAGCTATAACCACAAACGTACTTTGATATTCCATTGTCAGGCGCTGGAATATAGCCTAAAACCTCCAATAATTGATAAGTCAAACTGAAACTTTCTGTAAATATTGTTTGTCTATGTTTTTTCGATAATAAATCATTCCAGATCCTGCACATATCCATGGAAATTTTCATGTTTACCTTCTATTTTCATTCGAAAGGTCGCAACTTTGTTCTATTTTCATCAAAGATGAAATACTACAAGCGATTAGAGCTAGCTGCAACCAATGAAAATGCATATCACAGGAATGTCGAAATCACGCTTGATCTGCCGAGGGTAGAGTAACATAGTGGATCGTCACCCTTGGCTTGCAAAGATTGTATGAAGTCAATATCTTCAGTAATTACAGCGAAAAAAGCCAAGCTAAATTCAGAAATCATGATACTTACACCGAACATCTTGCCTTGAGTAAAGTCCTGTTTCTTCTTTGTTTGGGAATCTTTCAGAGCTTTTAGCTTTTCTTGTTTCTGAAATCAACACAGAAAACAGTTAATCCTTCACCACACAATCCCAAGTTTTAATGGCCACGAGGTAAAGAGGCCTTTTGAAAACATTGTGGGAAAAGGAGAAAATGCTGGTAACCAGCATTTTCTCCTTTTCCCACAATATTTTCTACCCTTCTACATATTTCAACATATGATGAATCACAATCTTTTTGTTGTAAATGCTTTCAATTCTGACATGTCTAAAAATTGTTGTTTGGTGAAATATGACAATGTTGCAAACAACAACGACAAAATCCTTAACACTTTACCAAATGACAAAATTACATTTTATCAAACTCACCAAGGAAAATACATTTATTTGTTTCTTTGTTACAGACTTTATTCGTAAGAGTATAGCCATCATAGATCATGATAAAAGAGTTCAGCCAGCCAAGAACCTGTGTGCTACGGACAAAATTACAAGGCTTGGCTTAAAATTGTCTCTTACCTTTCTCTCTTTCCATTTCAAAAATGTTTCTAAAGTTACTTTGGTGGTATTTGGACCCAGTGCTGCTCTCTGAAATATAAAACATAATTATACACGTACAGCTTCAAAATAAGAGGATAGCATCGGGATGCCAATGCTAGACTGTGGTTGCTCGATCTTTAATCAAAATTTGAAGTCAAAAATGGAGCGAAATTGTGTCAAAAATTCTTTGAGATTTACCTGCCTTTGTCGTGTAGGTTTTCCTTCTGACAATAGAAAACTTGTCCAATTTTGAAGTAAAAATCTTCAGTAATAAGAGTAACATCATAAAAAATAAGTTTTTGTATTAACCCTTTACCACACAATGACGAATTTTAACACCCCTGAAAGTGAAGGCTTTTGAAAACATTGTCGGAAAAGGAGAAAATGCTGGTTACCAGCATTTTCTCCTTTTTCCACAATGTTTTCTACCTTATCAAAGAAAAATCATTTCATATGAGCCACACTGAAACTGTCATTAGCAAAATACTTTCAATTCGGACAGGTCTAAAATCTTGTTGTGTGGTTAAGGGTAAAGGTGAGAGAGAAGAGTGTTTATTTCTACCTCTATATACAGGTCAGTTGTTAGACAAACCTGATGACAAGGATCTATAATATTGTGATCTATCACTTGGTTTTACGTAGATGCATCCCTTTTTTGCAAGTACATGGCTCAAATCAATGACATTACCTCTTTTTCGACTAGTTCTTCTATTGATATTTCTTCTTTTTTCTCTCCTTTCTGTTGATCTCTCTTTAATACAAAACCTGTTTAAAAGAAATTATATAATTGCACTTTCAACTTGATAAACTTATGCACTAAGAGACAGTAGGAAAACAACAGATTGAAACAAATTAAGACAAGTTACTATGTTGAACTAACTGGACGAACTTCTCTGCCAATTTTGACATAATGTTGTGGAGAAAAAACTAGAGCTGTCACTGTATGTGAGTGATGTCCTTGCCAGCACTTTGACAGAAACAGGCAATTACAGAATATGAACAGCCAATCAAAGTACTAAACACAATCCAACAGCCATTCAAAAGGACTTACACATAACAGAACAGGCAAATCAAAAGGAATAAACACAATCAAACAGCCAATCGAAAGAACTTATGATAATGGAGCAGCCAATCAAAATCACTTACCAGGGGGCAGGGCATGTCTGTACATACAACCGTTTCCTCCATTAGGACAGGTCCAAAACCAACCATATTTACAGTTTTCTACAGCTTCCAAAAAATACTTGCAAATCTGTGACAAAAAGAACAAGTCTCTTATACTGTGAATATATTCTATGGATGGATCAATTCTTTACCAAACGACAATATTTTAGACTGGTTCAAATTGAAAGCACTTGTAGATGACAAAATAAACGTAATTCAAACATTGAAATTTGTTTCCAGCTGGGTAGAAAACATTGTGTGAATAGGAGAAAATGCTGGTTACTAGCGTTTTCTCCTTTTCCCAGAACATTTTCTATCCTTCCCAAATCAAATTCAAATTTTTGATTCACATTTAATTAGTTGTCTGCAAATACTTTTAATTTGAACCAGTCTAAAATTTTATTGTTTGGTGAAAGGTTAAACCCCCAAAGAACAAGGATTTTTTTTTCTCCACTAAACCCTATGTTCTGGGTACTCATTGGAATCGTCTCATCGGGTTGATTCTAATGAGTACCCATAAAATAGGGTTTGGAAGAGAAATAATGGATTTAGGATGCCATCACTCCCTCTTATCTGGAGCTCTGTAAATATCCTTGATGAAAGTAGCTTTTCATAACCAGTATTTTCTCTTTTTTTTCCTACAATGTTTTTTTTTTACCCATCTCAGTCCTCACAAGAAATTTCGATTTTTTAGTCGAATTTATTTTGTCACCTGTAAAATATGAATACATGGAATTTGGGCAGGTAGTTTGTTGAAGAGAGAAGTTAGATACTGGCTTGCAATGTTTAAAACAAAACACAAGATAATATAGAAACACTGTATGTCCTACGACAATAGTGCTTGGATTCCAAAGATATTTCTTATCATTAGACTTGTACAATATTAACCCTTTCCCAAACAGCAAATTTTGGACCAGACTGAGTTGAAAGCATTTTGCAGATGACAAATTAACAGTTGTTTAAAAGATGATTTTTCTATATGATAGGGTAGAAAACATTGTAGGAAAAGGAGAAAATGCTGGTTACCAGCATTTTCTCCTTTTCCCACAATGTTTTCAAAATGCTTCTATTCCTGACCCGTAAAAAACCAGGGATTATGTTTGAAACTGTTAAAAGAGGAGGCTTTTGCAATTATTGTAGGAAAAGGAGAAAATGCTGGTAACCAAAGTTTCTATCCTATCAAAGGTTACCTTTTTTATATTTCAGAAAGACTGAAGTTTTTACTTACAATGGTGGTTTTGTTTTTATTTTTATCTGATTCTCCGTGTTTCTTCTTGACAACTTCTTCCAGCTTCTGTTCATCCCAGTCCTCCATCTTGTCTAAAATTAAAAGGAACAACTGCATAGCATGAGTATACCTTCACTGGGCTGCAGTTGCTCGATTTTTTCAGTAATGGTTACCTGTGGTTTCCATGTCTCATTTTTTTTCATTTAACCCTTTCCCAAACAAACCCTGGTTTTTATGTCCCTGAAGTGGAAGCCTTTTGAAAACATTGTGGGAAAAGGAGAAAATGGTGGTAATCAACATTTTCTCCTCTTCCCACAATGTTTTCTACCCTGCTGGAAACAAATTTTAAATTTTGAGTTACATTATTTTTGTCGTCTGCAAGTGCATTCAAATTGGACCAGTCTAAAATTTTGTTGTTTGGTAAAGAGTTGATGAAGAGTCAACTTAAAAGGTTTTTAAGTAAAAAGGTGTTTTAAAAGAGACTAGTACAAGGTTTAAAAGTTCTTTCACACTCAGTGTAAATAAAAATACTTTAACTTAATTCTTTATTAACCCATTACCTTACAATCCCTACTTTTGATTTTTGTTTGTGTTGGGGTTTAACGCCACTTTAACAGCGAAGGTCATATTATGGCGGTCGGTGACGCACATGCGTTTCCTGGCTTTCTCATACCGGTACTAACACTACTTTCATTCCAAAGCCACCGACTACTTTTCTCACATGCTTCAGCAGAGGTGAGAGGCGAAAATACACCGGAAAGAAAGTTCGCCACAACCGGGTATCGAACTCACAACCACCAGGTCATGAGTCCGACACGCTCACCACTGAGCCACCCGGGCGGGCTCCCTACTTTTGAAGACCCTTAGAAAGAAGCCTATAGAAAACATTGTGGGAAAATGAGAAAATGCTGGTAACCAGCATTTTCTACCTTTCCAACAATATTTTCCACCCTTCCCAGAACAAATTTCCATTTTTGAGTCACATTGATTTTGTCATCTGCAAACGCTTTCGATTTGGATAAGCCAAAAATTTTGTTGTTTGGTAATGGCTTAAACAAGAAAAAAATTGGCTTTTTCAAATGGAAAGCCAAGTAAGCAAATCAAATCTGAAATTTGTTTATGGAATGGTAAAAAAAACATAGTGGGAAAAGGAGAAAATGCTGGTTAACAGCATTTTCTCCTTTTCTCTCAGTGTTTTCAAAGTCATTTTTGGTTAAAAGTTTATGTTTAGTAAGTAAAACCTTACCTTGCTCTCGCACATCCTCATACATGTTCCTTTTCTCTGATTTCCGAGAGATATTGAGGTCATGGGAAAATTTACATTTATCTCCCTTTGTACAGGTTCCCTGCTTAAAAAATGCACACAGCACTGACTTGGGGTCCACACCTACAATGAAAACAACAAGCCACGTCTTCTGTAACAAAATTGCCCATAAACAAATTACAGCTATGAGCTCAAAACAGTTTTGAAGAAAGATACAAAATAGGTATATTCCATAAATAACCAAAGAAAGGAACTACATGATTGTACTAGTTACCTTTATTTACCTTTACTGATTAATCAATCAGCTTGATTTGACTTCCTACTATTTTTTCAAATGCATTATAGGTCACTTAAGGTTTTTGCAAATATGACATTTTGTTCTGCAAAATCAGTTAACCCATTACCAAACGACAAAATTTTAGACTTGTCCAAACTGAAATCATTTACAGACGACAAAATAAAAGTGACTGAAAATTTGAAATTTGCTTTGTGAAGAGTAGAAAACATAGTGGGAAAAGGAGAAAATGCTGGTTACCAGTATTTTCTCCTTTTCTCACAATGTTTTCTACAGGATTCTTTCTCAGGGTCGTCAAAAGTAGGGATTGTGTGGTAATCGGTTAACTCATTACCAAACGACAATATTTTAGGCTTGTCCAAATTGAAAGCATTTGCAGACGACAAAATGATTAACATGATGCTTTGAATTTGGTCCTTTCTACAAAATTTGGTAAAGAGTTAACTCATTACCACAAAAGAAAATTTTGGACTGGTCCAAATTGAGAGCATTTGCAGACAACAGAATAAAAGTGACTGAAAAATAGAATTTTGTTCTGGAAAGGGTAGAAAACACTGTGGGAAAAGGAGAAAATGCTGGTTACCAGCATTTTCTCCTTTTCCCACAGTGTTTTCAAAAGGCTTCTTTCTCAAGGGCGTCAAAAGTAGGGATTGAGTGGTAATGGGTTAATCATTTACCTGTCACCGCAAAATCGAATTTTAGCCAATTCGTGAGCATTTGCGCCAATAATCTGAATTTGGACTAAATAATGGGATTTGTCTGCGAAAAGGTGAAAATATTGTGGAAAAAACAATATAATAAATACTGGTAAACACCATTTTTTTTTAAATTTTTCCAAAGCATTTTCTATCAGGGTCATCAAAAGTCATGATGGTGTGGAGTAGAAGAAGGAGAAAGCATTTGAAAAACACGGTGGAAAAAGGAGCAAATACTAATTTGGAACATTTCCTCGTTTTCGCAAAATTATTTTCTGTCCTTTCAAAGACAAATCTCATGACAACCTTACTTGATTCATCGTCTGCAAATGCATCCACATAAGAAAATTTGAAAATTTATTTATAGAGAATTATACACGAATTATATACAATTACACAATCTAGGTTTTACATACCTTTGGCTAGTGTTTGCACTGGCTTAAACAGCTTGTTCAATTCTTCTAACTCTTTCTTCTTATTTTCCTTCTCTTTTGGTTTATTGAGCTCTTCAAGCTGAAGTAAAATTACGAGTATCATCATGTAGAAACATAATCAACATAAACAACTGACTGAATCACAAGGTAGAGTGATCCTTTGACATACAGATCCGGATAAAGAAGAAATTTGAAAACATTGTGGTAAAAGGAGAAAATGCGGGTAACCAGCATTTCCTCTGTTTACCATAATGTTTTCAACCATTCCCAAACAAAATTTCAATTTTTCAGTCACAAAATATATAATAATTATTGTCGTCAGCAAATATTTTCAATTTAGACCAGTTTTTAATTTTGTCGTTCGGTAAAGGGTTAACTCTTCCCAAAATAAGAAAATTTTATACTGGCCTAATTTCAGAGCACTTGAAGACAACATAATTAATGTGACTAAAAAATTGAAGTTTGTTTTAGGAAGGGAAGAAATCATTGTGGGAAAAGGAGAAAATGCTAGTTACCAGCAATTTTTTTTCTTTTTCCCACAAAGTTTTCAAAAGGCTTCTTTCACAAGGTCGTTAAAGGTGGCCCTTCAGATTTTGGGATGAAAATGTTACAAGAATACAAAAAAATCATCCTTATACTTCAAAAGCCTTATATTTTTCACTCATAAAACCCAAGTAGTCAAAAACCACCCGACATGAGAAATTAGAGATTTATTACAGCCCAGGTTGACACCAACGGGAAACACAGTCCTTTTTTACATGAGCAACTCACTCATTTACACACCGGAAATACACAGACGAAACTTCAAACATAACATCCGAAGAAGACATTATGGAAAATAATTACATGTTTGTTATGTTATGGAATTTCAGAGTCATTACTCACTTGCCAGTCACTTATCATTCCCACAATGTGTTTTTTTTTTATTTTTGGTGGGAAATGTAAAAATAGCTTAAGAGGCTACGTAGCGTTTTAAGGGAATACCATCAAAAATTTTTTTTTTGTAATTTTGTGATTCTTAATTATTGGTGATTTGTATTGTTTTTTTCATATAAATTTCAGTGATGTATATATTTTTTAAATTTGGTGGGATGTGAAAAATCTAGATACCCACCTTTAAAAGTTGGGATTGTGTGGTAAAGGACTAAAACATTGGATTATGTGTAAAAGGCTTTAAGATTCTCCTGAACCACATAAATACTAGCTGATTACATACATTTACATGTAATTAAAGATGAGGAAGTCCTCTCTGATAAAGCAGAAAACATGGTGGTGCAAGGAGAAAACCACTTCTGTAAGTCTGTGGTCCAGAATTAATCTATCAAACACTATGATCAAGTAAACATTGTTACCTTTGTCTTAGTGCCAGCATTTTTAACTTGATGAGTGACTGTTTTGATGTACTTTTGTTGTTTGGCTCCTTTCTTATTCTTCAGCCCAAATGTTTTATCCTGTAATTAGAAAAATTGTCCATTAAAATTTCCATCTTCACATGAAAAATAACACTACTTGGATCTGGCCACACATCATACATGTCATGCAGAAGTGTGGAAATTCTAGCAATTATTACTTGCCTATGGACAAGTAAATTATAAAAAAATGTCCAGTTGGCTAGGTTGAAGAAGAATTTCAAAGTTCTCCCAATATAAGGCCATATTTATATAAGTTAACGGACAGATGGATCAACGCACCATAGACAACAGGTCATGACATGAGCCCGCTGGCATTCGGCCAGTGAAGCTAAAAAGCAATATCCTGGTCAGGGTTTTCCATGACACCAAGAATCCTGCATCATATGATGCAACATTAATTCAGATAACCTCCAAAACAAATGACAGTGTGTAATAAGTGACGCAACTTCTCAAAATCTGAATCATCTACAAATTTGAATATTAAAGTATAAAAAATCAAAGTCTGTTCTTCCTTCGATATCAGACGAACACTGTTCATTTTTTAACTACAGGGTTTATTGCAGATAAAAAGTGGTTTTCCAGGAACTTATTTATAGAATCAGAGTGGTTTATGCATTATTGCTGGACATGTGTCGTAAATATTGGCCCAGTTGAAGTCTTAGTTGGGTTTTCTGCATTTCACAGCTTATTTTACACTACTTCCGCTATTTAAAATAACACATTCTCAGGCAGTGCTTTTTGCAGTAATTTTTGTCATGACGAAGACAACTTAACATTGTTCTCTCTTCTGCTTCCTACAACTGCCAATCAAACCATGTCAAGCAGCAGTTCAAATAAGAATGTTTCATAATTCAAAGATAGAAATCGACCTTTCCATCAGAAATGGCTTACAGACTTTTCTTTCATAGAGTTTGGAGGTGAAATTCAAGGTGAAATTCATTGTAAATCGTGCTTGATCATGAAGAGATCCATTTAATTTTGACCCAAAATTTGATGAAATGACCCTCAACTAATGAGGAAGGGGGGTCACAATGACCCCCAATTTTCTAAGCCCTGGGAAAACACTGCGATGTGATAAGAATAGACTTAGAAGTTTAAGTTCATTCAAGCAACAGCTTATGGGTATTTCCAACGAACTGTGTCGTTTTTTTGAATGTGCGACCTGATTCCAAGACTTTGAGCGAACTAAAATGAGCAAAATCTCGGATTCAAAAAATTGGATTTCATTAAACAAATCATAACTCAGTTTAAGACCATACTTCAATGATTTTCTCTTTTTTCTTCTGCTCTGTCTTTTTCGAGGGCTCGTTTTTACCCTTTTTCGGTGGCATTTTCGTGCCTTGAGTTGCACAATCTGCTTCGATTAGAATTTTTCCGGAAGCGTGCTACCGGAAATACTTTTTTACAGGTTCTCAGCTTAGGGTATGTGTATTCCCCGGTCCCAATCGAAAAAATAGCCATAATTCCCGGCCCTAACGGCCCACGTAGCTAAATATTTCTTTTTCTAAAATAAATGCTTGGGTAATAACCTTTCTAATGGAACATAGAAACTTGACTTTTTATGCATGTGCAGTTGAGATAAAAGCGTTTGAAATTCGTCATGTTTTTGCTGTAATGCGTCGTATTTTATTTAGAGATACAACCCCCCCCTTTGCTAAATATTTGATTTGTTGGTCAAATTTAATAAAATTAGCACCAAATTAAAGCTTTAGGCTACTCTTAGGTAATAACATTTCTAATGGTATATAGAAACTTGACCTTTCATGCATGTATAGCTGTGATAAAATCTTTTCGTCCTTTTTTATTAACAATATGTGTCGTATTTTTTTTAGAGAAAAAAAAAAAAAAAAAAACCGGCCTCTATATTTAAAACTTTATTTTTCCCCTGATTTAAAGGTGGGTATTTAGAATTTTCACACCACACCAAATTAAGAAATATATATATCATTGAAATTTATATGAAAAAGCAATACAAATCATCAATTATGAAGATTCATAAAATTACCAAAAAAATTTTTTTTGATGGTATTCCCTTAAAAGGCTACGTAGCCTCTTAAGCTATTTTTAGATTTCACGCCAAAAATCAATAAAGCATTGTGGGAATGTCAAGTGACTGGCATGTGACTAATAACGCTTAAATTCCATTACATAACAAACATGAAATAATCATTTTCCATAATGGCTTCTTCGGACGGATATTTGAAACTTTGTCTGTATTTTCCTGTTTTTAAATGAGAGAATTGATAATCTAAAAATAGAACGTGTCTCCCGTTGGTGTCAACCTGGTCCGTAATAAATCTCTAACTTCTCCTGTTATCGGATGGTTTTCAACTACTGCGGTTTTATGAACGCAAATTAAAAGGATTTGGGAGTATAAGGATAATTTTTTTGCATTTTTGTAAAATTTACGTCCCAAGATCTGAAGGGCCACCTTTAAAGAAAAATGATATCGATATAAAGTCCTTAACTTGGGCCATTGAATGATTTTGAGAAAATGAAAATTGACGCATGCATTATTGGGTAGTTGGATTTTGAAATTTCTAATATTTTAGAAGGAAATACACTTCTAGGCGTGAATCCAGCAACTTATACGGTAACAGACGAGTTCGGTAACATAGATATCGACTGGATGTTTCGGTAACAAAGCGTTATCAATCTCCGAGCAGAGTTGTCGTTCGTTACTCTCACCATACATCTCTGCGATGGGCTAAATGACAAGAATCTTCTCAAACCGAGGAAAAGACGTTTTATGACTGTTTATCTGTTTCATGTGTAAAATTATGAGGTAGATATATTCTATAATATTCTATATATAGAAATATGATTCTAGATACGTTATAGATGCGTTCAAACTGATGAATTTACCTGTAGGAACTATTTTTTTCGAGCCTCTTTACTGATCAGAATCTTACGCCAATTTTAACAAAAATGGCTGCGCTCATGAATGATGACAAAAGTTTTGACACACCGACAAATCTTAGGTAATCAGATTGAAAAGCAAGTTATGGTCCTTTAAAAGACATTTTTTAAGATTTTCAGAAAATCCGTCTTTTTCACATTTCCTTCCACTAAATCTGATTAGCCGTATGCTGTTTGAACAGCACACAAAGTAATCGATATTGGTCTTTCTTTCACCGGCGTTTGTGTCGCCATTTTGAGTTCTGGTCATGTGACGAAAGTATCACGTAATAAAGGACTACTTTTTGAGCCCACTACAGAGGTGAATGTGAATGATCCGGAGTGCAAGAGAGTGAAGCGTTATGTTAAGTGTTTATGTATCTTGACGATCGTCAAACCAAATGCATGACTTCATTTTTTAAACCTTCTTTATTTAAAACCTTAATTTGTAATTTCCACTGTGTTTCATAGACAATATTTTTGTTATGTATCTCATTCTACGGTGTATGTATTAAACGTGTAGATTGCCTATATATCACGGGAAAAGGGATAGAAAGTGGAAAATAAAAGGTTTCAACCAATCTATCAAAGAATAAAAGGGTGAACAGTTCAAAAGTAAAAGGTTTGAACAAACGAACCCATGCACACAATATAATTGCTTTGTTATCGAAACATCCAATCCATTTACTCTGTAAGTCTATGTTATCGAACTCGTCTGTTACCGAAACATTTGTCACCCTAAGAGATCTAACCTTATGTACAGATTATCCATTTCTTGAATTAAAAGAAAATCATGACATAACTTTTCGATTATATTTAGAAACTTGCTACGGCTTCATGATTATTTCAGTTAATGACAATTCAATTGCCATCATTTGAATTGCATTGAACGTGTTTACAAGATACATGTGTCTGGCCCCTACCTTTGACATTCAATGTAACCAAGTATTTTAGCTTCTAATACAAGCTTTTTAGTGGCAAAAAAGTAATTTCATTTAACTCATTATCAAACGACATTATTTTAGGCTTGTCCAAATCGAATGCATTTGCAGACGACAAAATAAAAATGACAGAAATTTTGAAATTTGTTTTCTGAAGAGTAGAAAACGTTGTTGGAAAAGGAGAAAATGCTGGTGACCAGCATTTTCTCTTTTTCCCACAATGTTTTCTTAAGACTTCTTTCTCAGGGGCGTCAAAAGTAGGGATTGTGTGGTAATGGGTTAATACAGTTTTACTCTGGCATCTTTTGGTTATAAGTTTTTCCTTATCATTTCTATATGAAAATCGGAAATACAAAACTGATACATTACAATCTTCTTGAAGTAAAATACCACCTGCAACAGTATCACTAGCATCAACTACAAGCTTAAATTCTTTTCCAAGATTAAGAGCTGAAATAATTGCTTCACTTTTCAATATGGCTTTTACTTTATTGAAAACTTTTTGACAATCATCTTTCCATATAATTGTTTGTTTGTTTGTTCGTATTTTTTCGTTTGCTGCGAAAAATTGTTAGTGGCTCAGCAATGACTGAAAAATTACCACAGAATTTCTTTTACCCAGCCACACCAAGAAATATCATAGGTTGTCTTTTGCATGTAGGTACAGAAAAATCAGAAATAGCTTTAAATATAGCTTCTACGGGTTTTACTTGTCCTTGGCCAACATGGTCTAAAAATATTAAAGTAGCATGACAAAATTCACTTTTAACAAGATTATCTGCTAATTTGGCTTTATTTAGTCTGTCATTTTTTTTTCTGATAATCTTTAGATGTTCATCCCAATCATCGCTGTGAATGATGACATCATCTATGTAAGATCTATCCAGATATTATCATGTTTATAAGACGTTGAAATGTAGCTGGCGAGTTTTTTCATCCCAAAAGGCATAACTTTGTACTGATAAAGTCCATCAAGCGTTACAATTGCAGAGATTTCTTTAGCTCTTTCAGTGAGAGGAATTTGCCAAAATCCTTTCAGAAGATCAAATTTAGTTACATATTTTACATGACCAATATTGTCAATGCAGTCATCTACCCTCGGCACTGGAAACGAATCAGTTTTGGTCACAGTATTAACTTTTCTATAATCTGTGCACATACGAAAATTTCCATCTGGCTTTGGTAAAAGAGAACAGGGAGAACACTATTCACTTTGATTAGGTTCAATAAAGTCATTGTCCAATAGATACTTGACTTCCTTTCTAAGACACTCCAATTTCTTTGTATTCATTCTATAGGGATGTAGTTTCACTGGTTTTGAATTGGCAATGTCCACATCATGGTATATTGCATCTGTTCGCGTTGGAATATCATTCATTCATTTATTCGGCAAATCAGCACAAAACATGCTTTTGGCCATAACAATATGTTATGAAAAATATGGCAAAAACATAAAGACTGAATGAAATATGAAAATATCATACAAAATAAATAGTGAAAACAAAAAGTGAAAGCGTTGAACGCTACAAAATTTCTGAGAAAGTGAAAGCACCTGTTCATTTAATAGTAGACAATTGAAATGTAACATGTATGTACATGTAACATTTACAAGTGCATAGGAGTTTATGCTTACTCTCAAATATTTAAGTATAGTCAAAGATTAGTATCGGGTTCGATACATGTAGTTACTACGGGAAATAAAAAGATATTTCAACAGATACACGTATTATGATAGCTTACTATTACGGAGTTCGAAAGCATCTCTTAAGAACCTAGCTGTATTAAGCAGAGTATTCACACTCTTTGATGATAAAATATTGGTAAAAGTATGCATGTTTGGATGGGGAATATTACCGAAATATTTTTGACGTAAATCCGAATAAAGAGGGCAATACAACAAGAAGTGGTATTCTGATTCAACTTGATGATTAGAACATAGTTTACACAGACGGTCATTTTGTGGAATGTTAGAGTACCTGCCTACCTCTATTTCTAGACAATGAGAGGACATACGAAAGCGACTGAGCGTCTTTCTCAGGAAATCATTTCTAACGATATCAACATATTTTTCTCTACCAAAATTGGTTTTGAATTGCCTATAATAGGATAATTTGGGAAGCTCCAGTATTGATGATTGCCAATTTTGTATGTACTGGTCTCTTAATCTCTGTTTTAATAAAGGGAGGTAATTAATGTTTTTGTCGAAGTTATCCCATATATTACTAAAACCTAGATTATCTATAAGTTTCTTGACTGAGTGTGCCCAACTTTTTACATTATTACTGTTTAGTTGTTCAATAAATACTCTATGCAATGGTGAATTTTCATTATTCATTATTTTAATCCAATTCTTTAAAACTCTTTCTTTACAAATTAATGAGAGTGGGTATCTTCCAAGCTCCCCTAGAACAGATGTATTGGACGTTTGTTTGTTAACACCAAGAATGATTTTACAAAATTTCAGATGAAGATTATCAATATCTCTATAATTATATATACCCCACACCTCAGAACAGTAAAGGAGTATAGGAACGACCAAACTATCAAAGAGCGACAGTTTAGTTTTTACGTCCATTGATATTGTAGAAAATAGTGATAATAAACAATTATGTGCTCTTAATGCTTGGTCATGGAGTACTTTGACTGAGTTTTTCATGTTTCCTGTGTATAGAAAGTCTACACCCAAATATTTAAAATGATCAACAACTTCAACCTTTTTATCATAAATGAACCAACTCATATCATTGCGACTCTTTCTGCTCTCAAAAATACAGATTTTAGTTTACCGACATTGATTTTGAGTCCCCACGTAGACGAGTAATTCGAAATGGCATCTAACTGAGATTGTAAACTATGGGGATCCGTGGTAAATAGAACAATATCGTCGGCAAACAAAAGCATGTATAAAGATAAATAATTTAAATCCTTTTCAGTCAACTTACTGAAATCCAAAGCATTGGTAATATCATTTATAAATAGGATGAAAAGAATCGGCGAGAGTGGTTCCCCTTGTTTTAATCCGATCGTGACGTCAAACATTTCAGAGAAGTCAGTATAAGGTGATATTTTAACACATGATTTAACAGAATGATAAATAGCTTTAAGCATATCAAGCATTTTACAGCTAATGCCTAGCCTCATCAATTTCGACCATAGTGCATCTCGTATTACGGTATCAAACGCCATTTGATAATCTATAAAAGCACAATACAATTTAGATTTTTTGTATAAAATATTTTGAATAATAGAATGTAGTAAATAACCACAGTCCATTGTACTATGATTGTTCCTAAAACCGAACTGAGACTCGTTGAAAACATGCTCGGATTCACACCAATTGTTTAGTCTGTTCCGAAGCGCTAGCGAAAATATTTTAGCCATAACGTTTATTACCGTTATGCCAAGATAGTTTGCAGTATTTAATAGATCACCCTTCTTATGGATAGGTATAATTACTCCCTTACACCACTTTTCTGGATATTTACCGGAGTCAAAAATTTTATTGAAAATAGAGACTAAGTATGTTGTAATAAAAATATTGGAGTCGATAAAAAAGTCCGCCACGTTCTTGTCAAAGTCCGCGCTTTTATGTCTATGAAGAAGGCTAATAGTTTTAGATATTTCCTCTGAGGTGAAGGGTTTGTCGAGTTCTTCAATGGATATTACATTTGGCTCAAAATTAAATGGTTCAGTCGAAGAATCAATATTAGGCGTGTTAGAGATGTTCTTGAAATGATTTACGAATTCCTCAAGGGACGGACCATCTCTACAATTTGCATCATTTTTCATAAACTTATTCACGTGCTTCCAAAATTTACGCGGGCTCGTTTTATGCAGCTGTGAAATTTTACGTCTCTCGTTGTTAAAATAGTGATTCTTAGCTGTGCGCTTTGCTTTACAATATATACGCCGCTTTTGTAGGAAATTCTGTCTATTGTGTTCAGTCGGATTTGATCGGAAAGCCCTTTTACTAAAAATAAACGATTTCTTTGACTCTTTACAAAAATCATTGAACCATGGGGAATGCTTAAGCTTAGAATTTGACGGTACTACCCAACACGTTCTACCGTGTAGCTGGAAGGAAATGTCGTATATGATATTAGATAAATCATCTACATAGGTATCTGTATCAATGTTACCTGACTCTAGACGGCACAATAATTCATCAAACATGTATTTTTTATCGTTTAGTGTGTGTTCTAAACTTAAAGGGTTATAGTTATCCCATACAATTTTATCATATGTTAAAAAATCTGTGTGGTATAATACTGAATACTCGCAATTAATACAAAACTCAATCGGACAATGATCTGAAAATTCCGTTAATTCAAATATATTCATGTATGTAATATCCCTAAAATTTTCATGACTAATTATGAGATAGTCAACAACACTGGATGATGACGTGTTACGTAAAGTATTAATATCAAGGAACAGATGCTCATATTCAGAAATTAACTTCTTCAATTCATGTTTTTGATTCTCATCTAAATGTGAAAGTTTTTGATCTAAATTTCTTTAAATCTCAGAATTCTGAAGTTAAAAATGTACAAAAATATTATGACTGTATAAATTCTTATTTATCATCTTTAAAGAAATTTTATTCCCTGTTGCACTAGAAGCATTACGGTCTACTACCTTGACCCTTTCCGAAACAAGCCCTGTTTTTTAAGTGTCTGCAGTGAAAGTCTTTTGAAAACACTGTGGGAAAAGGAGAAATTGCTCGTAACGAGCATTTTCTCCTTTTCCTACAGTGTTTTCTACCCTTTTTGAGAACTTTCTGCCATTTTCTCAAAATCTGTAATTGTTGTCTGCAAACTCTTTCGGTTTGGAAGAGTCCAAAATTTATCGTTTGGGAAAGGGTTAGGAGTACCTGATATGCAACAATGTCTCCAGTTATTCAATATTCGAAAAGTTTTACTGTGACAAGAAATAAATAAGAAAGAAAGAAAGAAATGCATATTTTTATCGTGATTTGCCAGTAGATTAAAGCTAATATTTTAGCCAGAAATACGATTTTTTATGAATGTATACCTGTGGACTGCACCTGCAAATATTGAAGTATGCCGTAGTTTACCAGTACTTGATTGATTGATTGACTGATTTTAAGTTTATTTATCGTCGCCACCAGTTGCCCATTTGGTAAACTCACTCTGAAAGATGTTAGTTATGTTACGAAGGAGAGTGTAAGATACAAGACGAAACTCATCTTCATTTACGCATGGTTTTTTACCTCTTTGCCAAATGAGAACATTTTAGACTGGTCCAAATTGAAAGCACTTGCAGGCTACAAAATAAAGGTAACTCAAAAATTGAAATTTGTTTCCAGCAGGGTAGAAAACATTGTCGGGAAATGAGAAAATGCTGGTTACCAGCATTTTCTCCTTTTCCCACAATGTTTTCCAAAAGCTTTCTCCTTCGGGGTTGTTAAAAGTCGTCATTGTGTGGTTAACCCTTTACCCCATAAGGCATTTCCATGGTATCGCTAAATGACCCTAAATAACAGCAAGGATGAAGCTGTTTCTTATGTGTATATGACACCTTTTGATAGCATAGAAAACATTGTGACAAAAGGTGAAATTGCTCGTCACGAGCAATTTCACCTTTTGCCACAATGTTTTCCAAAGGCTCCTACAAGCAATGTGTAGAAACGAGTATCTATGGAGTAAAGGGTTAAGGGATAACGTGCTCTGTGTATAGCACCGTGACATTATATAGACCGCGATTTTAAGTATTATTTCCAAGTCACTGGCTGCTTTCCCACATAACTATCGTCGAAACAATCAATGGTCAGCGGTGATAGAGTAATGAATCTTGTCACCATGACCATAATCAATCCTCGGAAAGAAATAGGACGGGGTGGGGGGGGGGGAGTTCATTTAAAAAAACAAACATTTCTCCTTTTATCCACAATATTTTCTACCCTTTACAAAACAAATTTCAAATTTTCAGTCACTTTTATTTTGTCGTCTGCAAATGCTTTCGATTTTGACAAACCTGAAATTGTGTCGTTTGATAATGAGTTAACGCATACCCGTAATCCATCATACAAAGCATGCCATTAAATAATCACTGATCTACATTTTTTGTTTTCAAACAACCGACTGGATCTGAAAGTAGAATGGCTCTTAAACATGCAGAAAGTTGATCCATATAGGGAAAAGTTTTGTCACAGGTCAGTAATGCAGAGAAATGACCCTCCCCTACAAAATGACCCGGGTCATTATTCTTCGTAGAGAAATGACCCCAGAAGTCATTTCACTACGTAGAATAATGACCCCAGAAGTCATTCCTCTACGTAGAGAAATGACCCATGGGTCATTTTGTAGGGGAGGGTCATTTCTCTGCATTACATCGGCTGACATTGGTCGATACCTTATTTTTGCTGATGCATCAAGCCTCCCCCCCCCCCCTCCCCACTTTCAAAGAGCATGACTCATATATGGCTTGCAACATGCCAAAAGGGACATTCGGACATTAAGCGCAGGCTAATCCGAGATGGCACTTGACGACTACCTTAGATTTTTTCCTAAAGTAGACCTTTGTGAAACAGAAAATTACATAAAAACGGAAATGTTGTTTCGGATTAGCCTGTGAGGACGGCGCAGGCTGATCCGAGACGACACTTTACGCAAATTTCCGAGTGCCCCTTTTCGCGTGCTGCAATCCATAATGTGTTGTGGGGCCCTTGTCCTTTCATGTTAACGGGCCTTTTCACCTATTGGACTTTTTCCATAGCCCCTAAGCCCCTTAGCCCTTAAAACAAGCAAGAGAAAAACAAAATCAAAATATACAGATCAACCTTGTCAGAAGAACAAATATATTTTGGCAAAATGTCAGCTTGCTTTTGTTTCTCTTTCACAGGTCAATTTCTAATTACGTTTTCATTGTTTTAATTGCTTTAACTTTTTACCACACAATGACGACTCTTGACTACCCTGAGAAAGGCCCCTTAGAAAACGATGTAGGAAAAGGAGAAAATGCTGGTAAGCAGCATTTTCTCCTTTTTCCACAAAGTTTTTTACCCTATGAAAGAAAAATTGCACCATTGGAGCCACTATGAAATTATTGTCTGCAAATGCTTTCAATTTAGATAGGTCTAAAATGTTGCCGTTTGGTAAAGGGTTAATAACAATTTAAACAGGTTATTAGAGAAATCCTAAAATCTGCCACGAAAAACTAATCATGATAAAACCTTTTGGGTTTGGGCTCATCGCACTGATGTGGTTTGGGCTGATTTGTATCGTTGTAGCCATTGCCTTGGACTATTGGTCGTACTTTGATAACGAATCTATCAACATTCATGCCGGACTATGGAGAATGTGTACCGAAGTGAAGTCCACCTCGAACCAGACATGTTCCAGTGTTGAAGGTGGGGAAAGCTTTATTGTCTGTCTGTCTGTCTGTCTGTCTGCATGCTTGTCTGTCTGTATGTATGTATGTATGCTTGTCTGTCTGCATGTCTCTTCTGTTCTATCTGTCTGTCTGCCTGTCTATCTGCATGTCTGTCAGTCTGTCTGTATGTCTGTCTCTGTCTATCAGTCTGTCTGTCTGTCTGTCTGTCTGTCTGTTTGTGTGGATGCTTGTCTGTCAGACTGACTGTCTTTCTGTCTATCTCCATGCTTGTCTGTCAGACTGACTGTCTGTCTGTCTGTCTGTCTGTCTGTATGCATGCTTGCCAGTTTATATGTGTGTCTGTCTGTCTGTCTGTATGCATGCTTGTCTCATATATTTATATATCATATATTTGCCTAAAAAGGAAAAGGTATGCGAAAAAAACGAGTGCAGTAAGGCACGAGTTATTTTCGCGGACCTTTCCCTTTTCAGACTTAAATATTTCCCCATATTAACCACAAGCTGATGAAATAAATTATATATTATATTTCCTCTTTTTATTTTATCAACGAATGCCACTTTTAAGACTAGTGATCTCAAGTAGAACAAAAAAAGTAGTTCCAGATTTTCGGCAGGAGGAAAATATTCACTGTGACGGGGAAATAACTCCCCCAGCTTAAATTACGACATTTCTTTACCCCTAACTTTTCTAAAAATAGACACATGAAATATAATATATACCTTTCAACCTTCCATTTTATCGATGACAGAGTAACGCTCTGGGGCAAAGAAAGATTATTGTATTTCAGTGAGGCATTACACCGAGCAAGTCAACACACATCCTCGGAACCCAGGTTTAAGCATCCTCGGATAGCCCGGGGTCTCCCTATTTGCTACGCTACATCGACCCCTGGGACAATTAATTGAATTTCCCTCGCTTTACCGCTGGCCGAATGCTGGCTTTTCATTGGTTCCATCATCATTTTGTGATGGGCGAGTGGACTGTACGCTATGACGTTTCGTATCGATTTTCGGCGGCTGATTCAAAGTTTTATAAGTCAATTGTCCCAGGGGTCGATGTAGCGTAGCAAATAGGGAGACCCCGGGGTATCCGAGGATGAGGTTTAAGCTATACGTTGCTCTCCATGCATTAGCCCTCGGAAAATTGACTAGCAAATCTTCGTTTTCTATCAATATTCAAATCGTCGGAAAGTACCCTAATAGCCAATCGAAAGATCAATAACATATTCATTCTCTCTTGTAGGGAGGGCAATTTCATTTCGTCAGTTACTCAAAATAGAAATGACGTCATATTTGTGGTTAAAAATAGTTTAAATTTTCTCAAAAAAAAAAAACTGAGATTACCAATCAAAATGCTTCATGAATAATTCATGAGAACGAGGAAACGCCAGCCAAATAACCTATGGTCGATTACAGTATGAATCGAAACTGGGTCAACCAGGATGGTCAACACATAATTTATTTTTTTTAACAACCATCTGATTCATAACATAGAATGGTCCTTAGACAAGAAGAAATTGACAAAGAGCAAAAAGTATCGACCCATGTCAGCCTGCGCAGTCCGCGCAGGCTGACATGGGACGATACTTTTTGCAGATGCAGTAGACTGCGCTTCATAGAGCCTAACTTATTTACAGTGTACTCTGTTCTATATTGTTCAGTTAGCGGGGACTACCACACTATCCGAGCGATGTTGATATTGGCACTACTTTTCGTGTGCGGAGCGATTTGTTGTGTTGTGCTGAAATTGTTCTGGCTGAGAGACAACCAAATAGTCCTGTACACTGCATCCGGGGTCCTAACTCTTGCAGGTGAGTTAGGCACTTTTTTAATAAAATAATGAAATAGTCAGGTAAACGATCATTCAATCGATCGATTGACGGATCGTTTAACCCATTACCACACGACAAAATTTTAGACTGGTTCAAATTGAAAGCATTTGCAGACGACAAAATAAAGGTGACTGAAAAATTGAAATTTGTTCTGGGAAGGGTAGAAAACACTGTGGGAAAAGGAGAAAATGCTGGTTACCAGCATTTTCTCCTTTTCCTACAGTGTTTTCAAAAGGCTTCTTCCTCAGGGACGTCAAAAGTAGGTATTGTGTGGTAATGGGTTAAACAACCCACCAACCATTCATTCATTCATTCATTCATTCATTCATTCACTTGTTCGTTTTGTTTATATCATGCTTTTTTGTAATTTATTGGGAAATAATGGTGGATTATATGAACTGATAATTCATGGTAACGACCCGTGCAATTTACTGTAAATGTTTTCGTAACTCTTCATTGAATGCGGACACAGTAGTCACCGAGGAAATAAGTGCGTGCCATTCAACCTCGCAAAAAAAAAAAATATTATACAGCAAAGAATTTTTTCGTGATCTTGATTGAATAATATGCCCCGAACATATATATATATATATCATGTACACTTGCAAAACCAAGGTTAAAGCAGTTTCCCTTTCGGGAGCCTCGCATACATGACTACACTATCAACACAACATCCAAAATGGCGGTGTCGAACAAGATTGACGTCAAGATTATGCACCAAGCTGCACGTTTTCGCTCGTATTATCAAGGTTTCAGTGACGTCAGTTCCCAGTGACGCCAGTTTTCATTGAATTGGGGCACTCAGACGGGAAATTCTACTTCGTTAGCGTACTCAATTTTTTAAACAATGAAAAAAAGGTAAAATTCGCTTAACAAACGTTAGAATGGTAAAACTTTGCAATATAATAAATTCGTTGTACAGTCAGGTGGCAGGGGACTTGGAAACTTGTTCACGGCTGTGGTGAATCATGTCGCCACCTCGTCTTCGCCTTCCAAGTCCCCTGCCACCTGACCGTACAACTAATAATGTAATTTTTACGCGCATTTACGGTATATTTTTCGCGATTGACGTAGTATTGTAACGCGTTGTTATGCGAGGGAAACGAGAAATTACCGAAAATAACTGCACTGAATTTTCTAGATTTTGATGAAAGTCTCCCCCCCCCCCTCAAAAAAAAAGGGGGGAGGGGCTTGTTAGAAGCATAAAATAAACAGAGTTTATTTCATCAACTTGTGGTTAATATGGGGAAATATTTGCCGAAAAAGGGAAAGGTATGTGAAAATAACGAGTGCCGTAAGGCACGAGTTATTTTCGCGGACCTTTCCCTTTTTAGGCAAATATTTCCCCATATTACCTACAAGCTGATGAAATAAATTATATATTATATTTCCTCTGATTATTTTGTCAACGAATGCTGATCTCAAGTTAATTTATCAGATTTTCGGCAGGAGAAAAATATTCACTGTGATAGGGAAATAATTCCCCCAGCATAAATGACGTCATTTCTTTACCTACAACATTTCTGAAAATAGACACATGAAATACAAGAAAAAGTTGATGCAAAGCATCAAAGTCGCCGCAAAAATTTTTATTTAATGCTTCAAGAAAGCCAGGGCAAGTAAGTAAATGTCAGTTTTCATCAGCAGATTTTTTAACAAATTATGAAATTGATGTGACTGTGAATCTATATCAAAACTTGTCTTCTATTACATTATCTAATACCCTCGCATAGCGCTATCTTAACCCTTTTCCAAACGACAAATATCAGATCTTCCAAAATCAGAGTTGGCAGACGACAATTTAAAAAGCTGCAAAAATGGTGGAAAATTCGTTAGTGGTGGGGAAAAAGTATTTGATAAAGGAGAAATTGCTTATAAAGAGCAATTTCTCCTTATCCAACATTTTTTCCAAAAGAATTTGACAGTACACGTGATAACCGATGTTTGTTTGGGAAAGTGTTGAAAACAGGGCCAAGTTACTAAAATGTTGCTGTCCTAGGAAAGTATGATTCAAGAGCACGTAAGTTTACAAGGCATGCTTTCAATTTAAACAAGTCTAAAACTGTACTGTTTGGTGAACAGTGTTAATAGAGAATAATGGTTTTGCATTGCAATTTATGAACAACACAGCGAAAAACTGGTCTCTCTCCAGATTTTTTCCCACAAAGTGAATTTATCTAGAACTCGGTGAGAAATAAACAAAAGGATTCTAAACAATCTTTGTTTTAAAAACTAAACTTAGAAAGAAGTAACCAATAATGGTTAGATACAATCATAACTATCATACTCGTTCTTCGGCGGAATTTAACACAATTTCAGCAATGTACAATTTTAGTGGTGGTCATTCAACAAAAAACACACAAATAGTAGGAAAAACTAGGTACTAAATAATCAAAATGATAATTAAACCTGTGTACGAAAGAACCAAATTGGGTACGAAATTACCAACTGGGTACGAAATGACCAAAACAGAAAGTATAGGTAAGTACGAAATGACCAAAATCGTACGAAATGATCTAGGTACGAAATTAACTAGGTACGAAATGACTGGAAATCTGTACAACCTTGACCAATGGAAACAAGGCATTTATTTGGATGAGTCCATTTCTCACGTATAGCGAAAATAAAAGTAATACTTGGGCGGATGTTTTGATGTTGTAAGTATTAACAGAGCAAAAAATAGTATCGTATTGTATATACTTCGTAGTTTAAGAATGAATTAAAAAGCCAGTTTAAAGCGAAGTAGAAAGATTCCTTGTTAACCTTAACACCCCTATAAAAAAGAAATTCCCATTGACCATGTCCAAACTCGAAAAACTATTAAAAATATAGTCGCGCGCTTCTGCGCGGCGACTAATAATGTATAGATTTTTTTTTTGTGAAAGATCGAATTTCATTTCATCGACTGAAAAATCGCTAATGTTTTAATTCTTTTGGCAGACACGAGTGAAAATATTACCGATGGTGTTTACTCCATGAAATAACTTGCGAAATTTCACTGAAAAGTCAATACTGGTGTGAAAACAAAAAAAAACAACACTAGTATACATGTTCACTGACCGATAATAAATATCATGATTTAAGCTGTTATAACGGCGTTAAACTTCAATGCAAGCAAACTCGTTGTCTGCGCATGTCATATTCTTCGAAGATTCGACTGTCTTATATGACGCATCACTACTAGCCCCGAAAGCGGGCTGACTGTACGCTCTATAAAGTAGCAATGTTGAAAATAGCTTTTACGTATCAATACGTTTGAGCAGAAATGAGACCTGCATTAGCAACAGATTTCTCTAAACAGGTGATCATAGTTTATTGGGTAAACCTTGTTTTTGTTTTAAATTCAAAGTAACGGTTGTCGCGTAGTAAAGTGGTTCGGTTCTGTACCCAGGATGCCCATATCAGATAGATGAGTATTTATAGAATGCCATCTAGCGGGAGATAATGCAAGCAAACTTTAAAAAGACAAAAAACATTTATGTAAAACTAGAAAAAATTGGCCCAGTTAACTCTTTCACTACTAAATAACTAAATGGCATTTTCTTAACCCATTACCACAAAATCCCTACATTTGACGACCCTGAGAAAGAAGCCTTCAGAAAACATTGTAGGAAAAGGAGAAAATGCTGGTAACCGGCATTTCCTCCTTTTCCCACAATGTTTTCTACCGTTCACAAAACAAATTTCAAATTTTCACTCACTTTTATTGTGTCGTCTGCTAATGCTTTCGATTTGAACAAGTCTAAAATGTTGTCGTTTGGTAATAAGTTAAAGGCTAAAAGGTAAAAATACATTTCCTTAGCAAGATAAAGACGCAGTTTGGTCATAATCTAAAATGTAGCAGTGGACAGTGCAGATCAGAGATCAGACTGCACGTTCTGTGCAGTCTGATCTTGATCTACAATGTCCACTAAAGCTTTTGATGTAGTCTATGATATGGTAAGAGTTTATGATATCTGCCTAGTGGTGGCACTATTATCTCACCGTGCACCAAGACCTGTAAGAAAAAGATTTTCATTCAACACTGATTGCTCAGGTTTTATTTTTTTGTATTCAAGCACGGTATGCTATGTGTTATTTAGGATCAAGTTTCACAATTACCAATTGTCGATTTACAGATAACAAGGCGCTTAACTGAAAAGACCCAATGAATTGCTGAAAATTAATGTAACGTGTCTATAGACTGGATTCAATGAACATACAACCGTACCTCCACCCAACCTCTCTCTCTCTCTCTCTCTCTCTCTGCATACTTTTCGACGCTTGTTTTCCATATCATCTATGAGTTTGTTTCCAACATACAGTTACCCTTTCCTTGTCACTTTATTTATTTGGTTTACTCTTTACTAAACGACAAAATTTTAGATTGGTCCAAATTGAAAGCACTTGCAGACGACAAAATAAACGTAACTGAAAAATTGAAATTTGTTTCCAGCAGGGTAGAAAACATTCTTGGAATAGGAGAAAATTTTCTCCTTTTCCAACTAAGTTTTTTTAAAAAAAGCTTCTGTCTCAGGGTCGAAAAAACCAGGTATTATCTGGTAAAGGGTTAAGCATTTGTCAACTAAACTATATAGATCTAGCATTTCCAGTTTAATTTTACATCTAGAATGTAGCTCTACTTTTGATAGGCTAAACTCCTTGATATTCATGGTTATCCGTTATGGTGTCGAAAATCTACTAGATTTGGAATAAAAATGCAAATTGAGAATGGTTGGTAAGATGTGTTTCTAGGGCCTTAGTTTAGTTTTAACATATTTCATTGTCATTATTTACAAGTTCTTACACAGAATACAGTTTTACATACAAAACAAATAAGAGAAAAGGGTTTGGCCACAAGTTCTCACAAGTTAGATTCAGCGATCCTCTTATTGAACTTACAAAGTATTCAGTCTTCAAAAGAGAAAAAGGGGGAGAATATACTAAATAGTAGTTTTATAACAGAATGTGATTGAAGACAGTTTTGTGCCAGCTATAGAGAAGATTTTTTTGAACGACAATGAATAAACTGTAAGACATTAAGAACGCGATAACATCAATAATAATATTATATTTCACAGAAGGAAAAAAAGAGAGATAGTACGTGTGAAAGAACATCTAATGGGTGGGAGAGAAAAACTTGTCAGTCGGTGAGAGGACAGATCGGATGTTTGTTGCTGCAAAGCAAACTGTTTATCAAACCTCGTTGTATCCCTTACCAAATTTTGAACTGAATTAAATGGCTTGCAACACGCAAAAAGGGACATTCGGATATTTGCGTAAAGTGTCGTCTCAAATTAGCCTGCGCAGTCCGCGCAGGCTAATCCGAGACGGCACTTTACGACTACATTAGATTTTCACGGTGCTATACTAGAGTTGTGCAAAACAGAAAATTACATAAAAAGGGACTGTGCAGGCTAATGTGAGACGACACCTTGCACAAATCTCCGAATGTTCCTTTTCGCGTGTTGCAGGCCAAATATAAATGAATGTTCACCATAATATTGAGGTTGTCAGATCCAAACAGAACTGGGAACTTTTAGGCCTGCATCACAACTGTTCTTTTAAACTTCAGAAAATTATTTATGAATTAGACTGCACTTTAGACTGGTTTGAGAATATGCTTATGTATTTGTAGTGATCATAAATCGTTTCATTGTACTTTTATGTCTTTCCAGGGTTATTCTTACTGATAGGATTCGCCATATACAGGACCGATACATTTCTCTCAATCAAAGATTCGTACCCGAACATTTCGCTACACGCTGGTTTCGCTTTCTGTATTATATCATGGCTGGTCACATGGACAGCAGCTGGGGCAACCTTCTTGATGGTTTTCATCAAAGAACTTGACTAGAATCTACAATTAGGGCAGCTGTTAAAATATATTACGAATTATAAGACCTGTATTTTCGAATTCAATAGTTCCTATTATTATTATTTTTGATCATTTTATCATTATTATTGAGGGTTTTAGGAAAGGCCAATAAATTTCATTTCATACCAAGATCGATATTGCACTGCAGTTTCAATTACGGGAGAGTATCAAGGGTTGTGGAACAGTACTTTTCTACAAAGTTACTGGCTCCCGTTCAGAGGAAATTTCAAAGATACGCTTAGACTGCTATGTGCGACTCAAGCACCTTTTGATTAAGATCGTACAGCACAGAGCGTGCAGTCTAATCTTGGATCTACACATTCCAATATGGCTTGCAACACGTGAAAACGGGCTTTCGGACATTTGAGTAAAGTGTCGTCACGGATCAGCCTGCACAGTCCGCGCAGGCTAATCCGAAACGTCACTTTACAACTACATGTACATTAAAATTTGTGCAATAGTAGACTTGTGCAAAACAGAAAATTACATTAAAACGGAAAGTGCCGTCTCGGATTAGCCTGCGCGGACTGCGCAGGCTGATCCGAGACGACATTTTACGCAAATGTTCGAAAGTTCCTTTACGTGTGTTGCCGCCCATATGAAGATGTACCCCCGGCCCCAAATTAAAAAAAAGAATAAAAGTCTTTTGAAATGGCTGAATTTGGGTACTTACTGTGGGCTTGAAAGGTTCCGTTTACTTATTTAACAGGATAAGGTTCATTGCCAGGAAGGAGATTGCCGATCGGAAGACCATAAACGTCTGTCCATTAGAGAAGTTTAAAGATAACGAAAGTGAAAAAAAAAAAATAAAACAGAATATCACAAAAAAAAAAAACGGGCAAAAGTGTTACAATGTTCAGGACGTTATGATTCAGTTAAAACAGTCGCAGACGAAACTTTTGTCTAAGGCTATGGTCACACCTTATGTAGTTGACCGTAGTGGGGAATGACCGCAGATGGTCGTAGTGATATGTATTGAACGTAGTTAAACTTAGTTACATATAGTTAACCGTAGTTCAACGAAGTAATGAACGTAGCTTGAACTTACAAATTGTCCGTAGTGCTAAAAATATTTTCAGCGGTTCACTCATACATTGCTGACACTAACCGTTTTAGAAATTGTATCACCTTGTGATTCTCTATTCATGCTTTTAAAGTCAAAACGCATCGTTGGAATAAAAAGTTTTCTGTTTAAAATTCTGTTTTACCTGAACATAAATATTTGTTGGTGGCACTCTACGCCTCTCTCTATCTCTCACCCCCCTACCCCCGACACACACACACATAGACCCATATTTTGTAGCAGTTTTTATATTGTTAAACGTCTGACATTCTGACATTGACGTGACTTACAGGAGAGGAACTTAATAACTAACAGCTTTCCTTCCAATCCTTTTCACGCAACTTTAATTTTCAGAATATTACCATGTATGTAAATATTATATTGAATAAACTATGTTTAAATTAAGAAATAATCTTCTTTCTATCGTGGTATATCGTTCATTCTAACATGACACGCGACTTTGGCTCTATAAATACAGTGCAAGGAAAACGTGGTAAAATCTGCGACAATCCATGTAGAGTGACGTCATCCTATATCGAGTGACGTCATTCAATGAGTGAGTTATTCAATGGAACATTATCTTCATCCGCGTTTTTACTCTCAGTTTGATCTTGTTTTCCTTTCATTAAGAATTGGCCATGTTAGAATCGAAATAATCTTCATTGTATCTTGGTATATCGTTCAATAAACCACGTTGTGAGTTATGAGGAGCAATGAATAACCCACTCGGGCTATCGCCCTCGTGGATTATTTATTGTGCCTCATAACTCACAAGTGTGGTTTATTGAACGATATACCACGATAGAATGAAGATTATTTCTTAAATAAACCACAGTTGTGAGTTATGAGGCACAATAAATAATCCACGAGGGCAATAGCCCGAGTGGGTTATTCATTGCGCCTCATAACTCACAACGTGGTTTATTGAACGATATACCACGATAGAAAGATTATTTCGATTCTAACATGGCCAATTCTTAATGAAAGGAAAACAAGTATAAATTAAGAGTAAAAACGCGGATGAAGATTATGTTCCATTGAATAACTCATTGAATGACGTCACTGGATATAGGATGACGTCACTCTACATGGATTGTCGCAGATTTTACCACGTTTTCCTTGCACTGTGTTTATAGAGCCAAAGTCGCGTGTCATGTTAGAATTAAGTACAATCACTGCAGCCTATCAGTACTAAGCAGGCACAACCATAACGTTTTACCGTAGTTTAATGCAGCGGACCTTAGTTGTGCGTACTTAACACGTAGTTTATAAGTAGTTTAGCGTAGTTAATCGTAGTTAGACATAGTAATACCCTAGTTAAACCTAGCCAATTTGCATGCAGTTGAATGTAGTTAACCGTGTTTACACGGAGTCAACCTACTTAGACTTTCAAAATTGCAAAGGTTGAACCTACTTTGACCGTACTTCAACGTAGTTGACCGCAGTAGCAAAGGTTGAACCTACTTTGAACGTACTTCAACGTAGTTGACCGCAGGAGCGCAACCGCTCACTACGTTTGAAATTAACTAAGGACAACTAAGTGCATGACTCTAGATTTGACCATGGCTTTAAATAACCCTTCAACACACAATGACGACTTTTGACACCCCTGAAAGAGATGGCTTTTGAAAACATTGTGGGAAAAGGAGAAAATGCTGGTACCAGCATTTTCTCCTTTACCCACAATGTTTTCTACCCTATCAAAGAAAACTAATTTCATATGAGCCACATTGAAACTGTCAATGCTTTCAATTCGGACAGGTCTAAAGTCTTGTCGTGTGATAAAGGGTAAAGATGTTAACCACACAGTGATGGCAATAAGTCGACCTGGACGACAAGATTAACCTTATAAAATGACAATTATCATCAGGCCTGCAACAGAAGGGGCATTCGGACATTTGCATAAAGTGTCGTTTTGGATAAGCCTATTTGATACTTCTCTGTCACAAATAATCAGTTCTTCTTTTATTTTATTTTAGATGTCAATCTTTGATTTTTTTTCAAAATCAGTATGACTTGATTGTTTTACGGAGCTGAACCATATAATATTGTTCTCTTTTGTTTCTGTACCAGTCTTTCTCATATTACTATTGTTGTATTTTATATGTCATGCAGCACGCGAAAAAGGGGCATTCGGACATTTGCGTATAGTGCAGTCTCGGATCTAACTGCGCAGTCCGCGCAGGCTAATCCATGACGGCATTTTACGACTACATTAGAATTTGTGCTACAGCAGACTTGTGCTAAAAAAAAAATAGATAAAAAAAGTAAAGTGTCGTTTCAGATTGGCCTGCGCGGACTGTGTAGGCCGATCCGAAACGACATTTATGCATAAAATGCCACCTTCCGCGTTTTGCAAGCCAGTTATGATGTATGTTACAATATTGAATGAAGATTGCTTAATACAAATGGAGGTACATTGTTACATTTTCTTTCTTTTTTAAAGCAGTCATTTTTTTATATACAAACCTGAGGACAGCGTGTGAAAATATTGTAGTTAAAAGAGAAAATGCTGGTGTGCCGGTGTAATGCAGAGAAATGACCGTCCCGTACAAAATGACCCGGGTCATTTTTCTACGTAGAGAAATGACCACAGAGGGTCATTTCTCTACGTAGAATAATGACCCGGGTCTATCCTCTGCGTAGAGAAATGACCCACGGGTCATTTTCTAGGGGAGTGTCATTTCTCTGCATTATACCGGTTACCATTGTTTTCTTACAATATTTCTTTCCTTCTTAATTTGAAATTTCATCATTTAAACCATATTTAATTTGACGCAATGTACTTTCAAACTGGAAGAGTAAGCAAGAAATATCGTTAAAAAAGAAAAACAAAAAAAGAATGGACGGCGTAAGTATGGTGGTATAATTTTGCCACGAGATACGAGATATATAGCTATTGTGATAATTTAGAACTATCGTGATAAAACAAAGTTTCCTGGGAATATTATGTATAAAATAAAAATGTTCACGATAAGAATATCGCGATAATTCTAACTGTTATCTTGACTTTTTTAGCTGTCGTGCCTACAACTGACATTCACGGTATCTATAATTAGATAAGGTTTCGGAACAGCTTCGTCTTCAACGTTATGAATTTACCTTTTCTCTCAATGGGTTTAAAGTTGTTCGTAGGAGGCATTTCGAGTCGTCTTTGTGTTTTTGCAGACTTTTGTTTATTTCAGGTCTTGTCAGAATTTACCCATTAATCTACAACTGATTTCGGGTCTAGTCAGAATTTACGCATTAATCTACAATTGATGATTAATTTGAATTTCTAGTTTCTGCAATCTTGTAAAGTAAAAACAACTACCAAGCTTTTCCAAATGGTGAATTTTTCTATTTATATAGATATCAAGAAACGGATAGAACTATTACAATAATTATATCTAAGATATAAACTTCGTGCACCATTGAGAAAATTTTGAGTTAAAATGTTAGGTTTATCGTGATATTTTTTCATGAAACTTTTCACTATCTCTATAAAGTTTCCAGGAAACATTAAGTTATCGCGATAGTTTTGTAAAATTATCATGATGGCTATCGTGGCACAAATAAGCCACCATACGTAAGAGATACTGAAACATAAATATTGAAACTCGTGGCACAATATGAAGTAAAATAATGAAAAGTAGCCTGAGTAACGATTACCTCTTTTTATTTCATGCTTTCCGGTGGGATATCGAGAAATAGCAGTGAAAATATTTTTCGATCTTACACTGGTACCACCAGTGAAAATACCCATTTTCACGTTCTTGTTGCCTAGGCAAATTGCGCGTGCCTAACAACCAGATGGGAAATATGACGTCATATACCTTACATTTCTCGCGCTTGACGTAACGTTGCTATGCGGGAGGGGTACGCCACGGGAATAAGGGAAAAGAACTGTACTGAATTTTGATAAAGCTCCTCCCAGAAAGGGTTAAAAGCATAAAATAAATAGAACATTTGTTTTTTTCGGTGAAAGATCGAAATATATTTCATCTCGTGAACACCATCCGTAATATTTTCACGCGTGGCTTCGCCACTCGTGAAAATATTACCGATGGTGTTCACTCGATGAAATATATTTCGATCTTTCACCGAAAGAAACAAATATCCTCTATTTCCTAGCTGTGTTTCATTTTGTAGAAAAAATAGTATTGGATTATTGGATGACGCTTGTGAAAATATTGAATTTCCAAATGGAACAAGAAAAAAATATAGAGGATGAACATTGAGTGAACACCATCGGTAATATTTTCGATGGTGTTCACGAGATGAGATAAATTTCGATCTTTCACCGAAAAAAAAAACCAAATATTCTACTTATTTCATGCTTTTAACCCTTTCTGGGTGGAGCTTTATCAAAATCCAGTACAGTTCTTTCCCGTTATTCTGCGTGGCGTACCCCTCCCAGATAGCAACGCATTACTTTATTACATGTACGTCAAGCGCGAGAAAATGTAAGGTAAATGACGTCATATTTCCATCTGATTTTGAGGCACGTGCAATTTACCTCGGTCACTAGAATATAAAAACCGTTATTTCATTGGTCGTACCCGTGTAACGTCGAAAAATATTTTCACCGCTATTTCTCGATATCCTACCGGAAAGCATGAAATAGCACGATAATTTCATCTCGAATGTCAGCTTCGTGCACAATTGAAAAATTTTCCGTTAAACTATTAAGTTTATCGTGTTTTTCTTTTTTTAGGAAACTTATCACTATCTTAATAAATTTCCATGAAACTTTATTCTAACATGACACGCGACCTCGGCTCTATAAACACAGTGCAAGGAAAACGTGGTAAAATCTGCGACAATCCATGTAAAGTGACGTCATCCTATATCGAGTGACGTCATTCAGTGAGTGAGTTATTCAATGGAACATAATCTTCATCCGCGTTTTTACTCTTAGTTTGAACTTGTTTTCCTTTCATTAAGAATTGGCCATATTAGAATCGAAATAATCTTCTTTCTATCGTGGTATATCGTTCAATAAACCACGTTGTGAGTTATGAGGCGCAATGAATAACCCACTCGGGCTATCGCCCTCGTGGATTATTTATTGTGCCTCATAACTCACAACTGTGGTTTATTGAACGATATACCACGATAGAAAGAAGATTATTTCTTAAACATATCGCGATAGTTTTCTAAAACCTTCAGGATAGATATCTCGTGTCTCGTGGCAGGAATATGCCGCCATGTTATCCTGCCTTATAAGTGAAATGAATCTTAAATTTTGTGATTTCACATTTTTTATGGGAGAAAAATATCTCCATATCGGACAGTGTAGATACAAGATCAGACTGCACGTTCTGTGCAGTCTGATCTTGATCTATACTGTCTGCAATAAGTCTTTGAGTCGCGCATAGCAACCTTAGTGTTTAGTCAATTCTATAAGTTAACCCTTTCCTAAACAAGCCCTGGTTTTTACGTGTCTGCAGTAAAAGTCTTTTGAAAACACTGTGGGAAAAGAAGAAATTGCTCGTAACGAGCAATTTCTCCTTTTCCCACACTGTTTTCTACCCTTTTTGAGAACTTTCTGCTATTTTCTCCAAATCTAAAATTGTCGTCTGCAAACTCTTTCGGTTTGGAAGGGTCCAAAATTTGTTGTACGGGAAAGGGTCAAGAATCTTTGCTCAAGTTTCAGTGAAGTGTAGGCATGTTTATAGCCGTGGAATGAGGGTTCGGGTTAACCCTTTCCCAAACGGCAAATTTTGGACCAGACCAAATTGAAAGCATTTCGCAGATGACAAATTAACAGTTACTAAAAAGATGATTTTTCTATATGATAGGGTAGAAAACATTGTGGGAAAAGGAGAAAATGCTGGTTACCAGCATTTTCTTCTTTCCCCACAATGTTTTCAAAAGGCTTCTATTCCTGACCCGTAAAAACCAGGGATTGTTTGGGAAAGGGTTAAAGAGCCTTGAGCTGTGAAAAGGGAGTTAAATGCAAAGGAAAAAGAGTATTGATTAAGATCGACCTGTGCAGTCTGCATAGATCGAACTGGGTCAAATCATTTCGCTGGTGGCAAAGTTTCTGCATGTCTGAAGATCAGTCTATCTCATAAGTCAGCCATTTGATAGACAAAATGGATTTTATGGGTTTTATGGGTTAACCCTTTCCCAAATGGCAAACTTTTGGACTAGACCAAATTGAAAGCATTTGCAGACGACAATTCAATTCTTGCTGAAAAGATGATTTCTGTCTATGATAGGATAGAAAACATTGTGGAAAAAGGAGAAAATGCTGGTTACCAGCATTTTCTTCTTTTCCCACAATGTTTTCAAAAGGCTACTATTCCAGACCCATAAAAACCAGGGATTGTTTGGTAAAGGGTTAAAAATATATATGAAGACTTGTTGACCCCCTTTTGCCAGAGAGGAGGGTTGTTATCTCTCATTCCTGTTCGAAATATGATCATCTTGAATATACTTGGCGGGTTCTACCAATTGACATGATATGAACCAACTGGTAGTCTAATAATTACAAACAATTATTCATTGTTATTTCTTTGTAATGAGACGTGCTACCGTTCTTTGTATAAACCCTTAGGCTGCTAAGCTACGTGACTAAACGACCTTTAGCGGACAGTGTAGATCAAGATCAGACTGCAAGTTCTGTGCAGTCTGATCTTGATCTACACTTTGCAGTTGGGAGATTTATTTTGTCCTAAAACTACTCGTGGAAAAGCAAAATGTAGGCTTTCACTATTGACTTTAAAATCTCCTTTAAAAGAATTTAAGCAGGCTTAGAGAGTGCAGTTGGACTGAGAGAGTTTAGTTTTAACGTGACCGCACAAGTCATTCTTGAAGAAGCTGTAGACAACGTAAGTTGTTAATTGCTGAATGTGTCGATATTAGATCAGAGAGCAAAGGATAAGCGGTCTTGTCTGAAATCTTCACTGATTGATATGATATTAAATGTTCTGTATATACAGCAAGGCATTAATGAGTTTGTAGCGATTTTGAGCTCTTCATATATTAAGTTGAACGTAATAGCTTCATTCCGAAACAGCTGGGCGCGATCACATGCTTGTTAACGGACTGTGTAGATCGAGAACAGACTGCACAGAATTGGCAGTCTGATCTTGAACTAGGGCTTTATTTGGAGAGCTTAAAATTGCAATACTTCGGGTTTTTCTCTCTTGGTTGAAAATTTTCTCTTTTTTTTAATCTATTCCGCATTCAAGGTAGCTCAAGGAACAAACACAACGGAAGGACTCGACAAAATGCAGCAGGTTCTCGGATTTGTAACCATTGGATTGTTGTTATTCGACTTTATTTGTATTATAATATCTTTGATCACTGATTACTGGATTCTTTCGGATGATGAATTTGGCACATCTTTTAGAGGACTTTGGCAAGATTGTCGAGACAATAAAGGCGACCCTAAGACAACATGCGACAATCTCTCAGGTAAGTCCCTCTTTGTTCTCCCAGCCTTAACCCTACACAGCACAATCCCTTCTTTTGACGATCCTGAGAAAGAAGCCTTTCGAAAACAATGTGAGAAAAGGATAAAATGCTGGTAACCAATATTTTCTCCTTTTCCCGCAATTTTTTCTTCTCTTTCAGTCACAGATACCAACATCTGAGCTGCATTCAATATGCCTACAGGATGTTCTTTCAGTTTAGACCGGTCTAAAATATTGTCATATTGCCGCTTTTTCACAGTATCAGTCATATCACGGCGACAGCTCGCCTAACCACGAACAGTAATTTACCATAAATATTCCATCAAATTCCACATTTCCAATGACTTATATGTATTTTTTAGTCACGATGCGAGAAAACGAATTTCTCTGCTTCTGATCATGATATCAGAAAAAGATTCATACACTGATAGAAAGTACATTTACTGAAGTGATTCACATCAATATGATATGATATTACTGTTCATTGCCTAACTTCAAAGATACAACGAGCGACAGCCAAGCCCGTAACGAGCGCAGCTCGTTTTGCGGTAACACCGTCCTAGATTTTTAAAAATTAAATATCCGACTTCGTTCTAGGTTTTAGTCTAAATCTAAATAGGGATGACTTAAAAATTGAGTGTCTTTCGGTTAATCGCACAGTGTCACACGTGCCCGGTGTAAAGCACCGATACCCGCTAGGCTACTTTGAGTTCAAAACCAGTTCACCTCCAGCTGGGTGGGAACACAAGGTGTCTCAGAAAGGTCCTGGTTTGGCCGTGTATCGAACCTCGGGCCTCAGGATTGTTAGTGCAGCGTTATACCACTGCACCACCGGTCCATGATTATGGAGTGCAACACGCAAAAAGGGTCATTCGAACATTTGCGTAAAGTGTCGTCTCTGATCAGCGTGTGCAGTCCGCACAGGCTAATCTGAAATGATACTTTCCGATTTTATGTGATTTTCTGTTTTACGCAAGTCTACTGTAGCACAAAATCTAATGTAGTCGTAAAGTGCCGTCTTGGATTAGCCTGCGCGGACTGCGCAGGCTTATCCGAGACGACACTTTACGCAGATGTCCGAATGCCCCTTTTCGCGTGTTGCACACCATATGATAGTTAAACCCCTTTTGTCAGAACATAGCTAAATTATGTGGGTCGTGCAGAATGCTTATTACAAAACAATTGGACCACAATTAATTGCGACAGTTTGGTCGCACGGTCGACTTTAACCCATTACCAAACAACAATATTTTAGGCTTGCCTAAATTGAAAACATTTGCAGACAACAAAATAAAAGTGATTGAAAATTTGAAATTTGTTCTGTGAAGGGTAGAAAACATTGTGGGAAAAGGAGAAAATGCTGGTTACCAGCATTTTCTCCTTTTCCCACAATGTTTTCTACAGGCTTCTTTCTCAGGGGCGTCAAAAGTAGGGATTGTGTGATAATGGGTTAAAACATTGCTCTTGCGATGGATAGCAAAGAGCTTTCACAAATTCAGCAGAAGTCATTCAACAAAAGCGAGTGGAAGCGATCGCTGAGGACAAAGACCCTTGTCTGCGCATGTCATATTCTTCGAAGATTCGACCTGTCTGCTATGACGATTCACCCATCTCCCCAATGCCTTGGAAAAGTAGGTCTTACACCGAAGCTATTAGCCTATTACCCAAGCATGTAGGGGCTGTTTTAATAAATAGCCGATGTACATGTTGTTTTGAAAAATTAGTCCGCTTCTGTACCCAAAATGCTCAAATTAGATAGATTGGCGTTGTCTGCGCATGTCATATTCTTCGAAGATTCCACTGTCTTATATGACGCATCACTACTAGCCCCGAAAGCGGGCTGACTGTAAATATTACGCTCTATAAAGTAGCAATGTTGAAAATAGCCTTTACGTATCAATACGTTTGAGGAGAAATGAGACCTGCTTTAGCAACAGATTTCTCTAAACTGGTGATCAGAGTTGAGTGAATTGCACGAGGAAGCGTTTTATTGGGTGAACCTTTTTTTTTTTGTTTTAAATTCAAAGTAACGGTTGTCGCGTAGGAAAGTGGTTCGGTTCTGTACCCAGGATGCCCATATCAGATAGATGAGTATTTATAGAATGCCATCTAGCGGGAGATAATGGATAGATTGGTATTTGTACAATGCCATCTAGCGGGAGATGATGAGACAAAGAGCCCACAATCATACGATTACCCGTGAGTGGTGCTCTACACAAAGCATACAAGTGATGGGACTGATGGCGTTATTGTACGATTTATCTAAACACTGTACGATTGGCTGCGTGTTAGGACCAGGCTGGTTGTACGACCATGAGAATATTGTCGCACGAGTCGTCTAGCAACGAACCGGCGATTTATAACCTATGGTGGCATATATCTGCCACGAGATACGAGATAGCTATCATGATAAGTTTATTATATACCTAGCAGTGAAATCCTGGAATTTCCCAGTGTAATAAATTTTGATATCATTACTAGTGACGTTATCAACTTTCACTTTCACTTCCTGCCGTAATTTGGGAACTACTTTTTTTTTCGACTACATTTTTTTCGACTTTCAAACGCAAAATTACAAATAATGATGTTAATAAGGTATATAATAAATAGAATAATCAACTGGTTATTTTTGATATGAAAAATATCTCACTCGGACGCGTCGTAAGGCGTTAAAAAAACTCGTGCTGCGCACTCGTTTTTTCAACGCCTAACAACGCATCCTCGTGAGATATTTTTCATGTCAAAAACAACCAGTTGATTATCCTCTATTTAGTTAACTATAGCGATAAATTAAAAGTTTCACGGAAATCGTATCAAGATAGTGAAAAGTTTCCTGATAAAAGTATCACGATAGATTTAATATTTTATCGCAAAATTTCTCAAATAAAAATTTCGAGATAAAATTATCGTGATACATGTAGTTCTATCCGTTTTTCGATATCTATAAATAGAAAATTAATCATTTGGATGGACTCGGTAGATTTGACTGAAAGAGCAACTATAGCCAAAAGCTCTTTTTGTATACATGAATCCTTAAATTTGAACAATCTTAAAATTTAAAACCGTATTTCGATGTCTATCTATCGTAAAAAGAGAGTTATAAGCGAAAATGTGGTTTGCACACCTGTACGAGTTTTTTAAATCTTTGATAAACCGGATGTGATGCTACACTTACTTCGGCTTCTCTGTACTGTTAATTCGCTCTGATACTGACTTTTTTTTTTCACAGCCTTATCCTCCCTCATGTCGGGAGATAAATTTTTTTCCGTCACAAAAATCCCTATCGTATACTTGTGCCGTGTTTAAGCACTATTTCAAGCCAGAAGATAACTATTTATTCGTCAGTCAGTCAGTCTGTCTGTCTGTCTGTCTGTTTGTCTCTGTCTGTCTGTCCCGAATGACGTGGCTTAAAACCAGATTTAACGTTAATCCTCAACAGGCTAAATAAATCTTCATGCCGATTGCAAAATTTGGAATATTGCTAGTTTTTGGAGATACAAACATAGATATCTCCGTATCGGCCATCACACATATAAGATTAGATTGCAAGTTCTGTGCAGTCTGATCTTAATATACACTGTTCGCAAAAGGTCATGGAGTTGTGCTCAGCAGCCTTGGGTCCACATAGAAATTTAAATGAGGCAAGAAATAAATGTTCACTGTTGATTATACGCGAGTACATCTTTCATATGATAGAGAGAGAGAAAGAGAGAGAGAGAGAGAAAGAGAGAGTAGTTAGAATAGAAATTCAAAAGGCATTTTATAGGATTCTTTTAAGATCGTATGAATGAGGAAAAAACCAAAAGTAACGACATGCGACCTACCAATTTAACCTGCGTAAAATTCCAGTTACATTTTATAAGAAAAAGGGTTCAATATGGTCGTAAAAACAAAACAGTAAATTTGTACATTATATGTTTATGACAAGTCCTTGTTAACCTCCAGCTGCAAACCAGGCAAAAAAGATATATGAGACAATGAACATTATTTCGACAATGTTCGTTAGGAAAAGTAGCCGTTGGTTTGGGAAATATCTTGTGCTCAAAGCTTGTAAAAGAAACTCCAAGAAGGCAAAGACGAGTGCACTGGCCGCCAACATATAACTGAAATTAAAGTTGAAAACTATGTTTACCAACAATGAAAAACTCTTTTTGGCAAACTTTGCATTTTACTGAACAATCCCCTGAGAAAAGAATGTGGTGAAAAGAGCCATTCTTGTAGCCAGCTTTGTCTTCCCTTCTTCGTGGCTTTCCTTCACATTCAAAGAAAAAATATCTATCGCTTGATCCGCATAATTGTTTTTTTAGTTCCATGAATGCTTTCAATGTCCACCAGTCAATGAAAAACTTGACTTTTTGCACTATTTTCCAGGCACTGCGGACATCCAAATTGTACGTGCTACGCTATTTCTGGGCTTAATTCTTGTTTGCGGGGCAATGGTATGCGTTATGCTCAAGGTCTTCGTCCTGAAACAAAAGAAGGCATTACTTTATGCCGCGGCTGGTCTTTTGGTCATTGCAGGTACGTTGAACTGGTTCGTAAGTTTAATTCTGAATTTAGAATGTAAAGAAACGATTTGACTTAGTAGACAAGATTTTCTCCTTTCTCGTACCCCTTTACCAAATAACAAAATTTTAGACTCATCCGAGTTGAAATAATTTGCAAACGACAAGATTCACGTGACTCAAATATTGAAGTTTGTTTTAGGAAGGGTAGAAAATATTCTGGGAAAAGGAGAAAATGCTAGTTAAAGCATTAACTATTGGTAGAAAAAATTAATTAATATTTTGTAAAAAATAAACGATTCTATGGGTTTTATTGCATAAATGGCCACAAACTAAGACATCATCTATACATTGTAACTTATCTTCGACAGGCCTTATACTGATGACTGGATTTGCCGAGTACCACCATGACGTATTTAAACGGACGGACAAAGATGAGGACTACAAACTTCACGCTGGCTTTGCCTTATGCATCATCGCCTGGCTAGTGACGTGGGCTGGAGCTGGTACAAGTGTCGCAATGGCTTCTATGAAAGAATAGTTGAAATATAAAATTCCTGACCAGACGTCAACATCTTAAGCTTGAATTAGCTATGTATAACAAGAATTTGAAAAACAAATAAAATAAATATACATGATTTAATGTGGATTATCAGTCAGTCCAATTTTTCAAGCAATTTAAACACAAATAGATGCAAACATACATGTATATATCAACATACAAACTGAATCATAAATATACAAACAAGCAATTACATGCCATGCAGTTTTCTGTAGTAAAATTTAGATAATACAAATCAAAGCACCAATATAGTCTCTGACAAAATAATATGTATAAGTTATAACTAAATGCAGTCTACATGACTTAATCTATAATACTAAGTCAGTTACACTTAGTTAAACTTAATCTAAAGACATTATGAACTAGAAGAAAAGAATTTACCGCATGCTTCATCTTTACTATCAAGTATGAAAACAAGCAGAACAAACAAATAAGCCTTTAACAAGTAAACAAAACAATACTTACGAAACAGATAATGGATGGATTTACTAAAAAACATGGAAGAAGGAGTTATTTACAAATGAATGTAATCTGTTACGGAAGCATTGAACTATTTTCTGCAAAAAAAAAACAAGAGGGCCATGATGGCCCTGTATTGCTCCACTGGCTAATTCGTAAAAACACTACAAGCCAAACATTACATTATTTGGCCAACTGGTTTCAAACTTGAGGGCATACAATTTTTTTCCATAAAAACCAACAAAAAAGTTGTGACCCCTGGGCAAATCCAGTTTTGACCACAAAGCTATAATTACTTGAATCCTGGTGGAGGTCTACAAGATAAAGCCCCATACCAAATGATACAGGTCTAGAATGAGTGGTTATAAACAAGAAGATTTTCAAAGTTTTCTCAATAAAAGGTCCTGTAAAACATAAAATCCATGAGACAGGGCTAAATTTAGTGGTCCCAGTCTTTATTATGGTTAGTAGCAAGATGACTTAGAAAGTCATCACAAAAGCTCATGTAAAACTTGTGACCCCTGGTGTGGGGAAAAACTTGACCCTAAGGCTATAATTTGGGCCCTCCTGGTAGAGGCCCACTAGATAAAGCTAGATGCAAAATTTGGTAGCCCTAGGCCTTATAGCTAGGTACAAGTAGATTTTTAAAAAATTCCCAATATGAGCCCATGTAAAACTTGTGACCCCCAGGACAGGGCCAAATTTGACCCCAGGGCTACAATTTGGGCACCTTTGGTAGACAACCACTTGAAAAAGCTAGATGCAAAATTGAGTAGCCCTAGGCCTTATGGCTTGGTACGAAAAGATTTTTAAAGTTTTCACTATATAAGCACATATAAAACTTGTGACCCCCGGGGCCGGGCCAAATTTGACCTCTGGGCTATCATTTGGGCACTCTGGGTAGAGGTCTACTAGATAAAGCTACATGCCAAATTTGGTAGCCCTAGGCCCTATGGCTAGGTACCAGAAGGATTTTAAAGTTTTCCCTATATAAGCCCATATAAAACTTGTGACCCCCGGGGTGGGGCCAATTTTGACCCCAGGGCTAATATTTGAAGGAACTTGGTAGAGGTCCACTAGATAAAGCTACATGCCAAATTTGGTAGCCCTAGGCCTTATGATTTCAGAAAAGAAGATTTTTAAAAATTTTCAATATTTTTCAGTTTTGTTGCCATGGCAACCAGAGTTTTTGAAGGAACAAAATTCTTTCAAGGAATTCTGAAGAGGACCATGGCAGGATCATTTCTGTGAAGTTTCATCAAAATTGGATGGGTAGTTTCAGAGAAGAAGATGTTTGAAATAAAAGTTAACGCAAGCACGGACGGACGCACGCACGCACAGACGGACGGACCGACGGACGCACGACGGACACCAGGCCATGACATAAGCCCGCTGGCCTTCGGCCAGTGGAGCTAAAAATTGGAAAAGAAAAGAAATATCATTGGGCATTGGGAGGGTGGGAAAAAATTTCAAGAGACTGACTGTCTTCACTAGTAAAACAAACTGTGCAGAAGCCCGCGAAACATGTCTATAAATGACCAGGCGTAGGAATACACAAGAACTGCAGAACCAATCAAATTCTTGTTATGCCAATTAACTGGTTTTACGGGTCACCGCAAAACCATACCTCTAAGAAAATAATAGATAAAATGGAGGAAATGCTGGGTACCAGTATTTTGTCCTTAACTGCGAGTTTTTTAAAAGCCCTCTTCCTCGGGGTCGTAAAAACCCAGGACTCTCTGGTATAGAGTCATTGTTCTATTTTTTTCGTTATTTTCGTTTAGTGTTAGGGTCTTCATAAACTATTTTATCCCTCAACTAATTGAATATCCATGCAATAACTCATATACGGTCTTTTACGGCACCGTTATTTTCGCTTACCTTTCCCTTTTTCGGCAAATATTTCCCTTTATCAACCACAAGCTGATGAAATAAACTCTATTTATCCCTCAACTAATTGAACATCCATGCAATAACTCATATGGTCGGTTTACTTCCAAAACCTCGTAAAGTTCTACAGCTTGTTTCAAGCTGATAAATGATTTTTTTTTACAACGAGTGGCAGTGAGTTACGGGCAAAGCCTGTAACGAGCAAAACTCGTTATGCGGTACACCGTTCCAGATTTTTAGAAATAAAATATCCGATTTCGTTTTGGCTTTTAGTCTAAATCTAGAGCCTGATGACTAAAAAGTGAGTGTTATCCGTTTGATTGGACAGGGTCAAAGGTATCACAATCTTTCGCACATTTACCCGATTGGTCAAAAATAACAAAAAGTACCTACCCACCGGATTATTCCCTAAAAATCATGGTCATTTTGAAGAATACAGATTAGCTAATTTTCTAATTAATTTAGCCTATTAAACCTTTACCACACAATCCCTACTTTTGACGCCCCTGAGAAAGAAGCCTTTTGAAAACACTGGGAAAAGGAGAAAATGCTGGTAACCAGCATTTTCTCCTTTTCCCACTGTGTTTTCTACCCTTCCCAGAGCAAATTTCAATTTTTCAGTCACATTTTTTTGTCGTCTGCAACTGCTTTCAATTTGGACCAGTCTAAATTTTTCTCGCGTGGTAATGGGTTAAACGTTTATTTTTGTATGAATATTCGCAATGATCTATGCTAGCAAATAATGACGTCATTAATCATACTATTTTTACGTCATGCACGAGCCGCTTTTTTTCGCTGAAAATATTGTGTCCAAGAAATCGTGACTAAGATTTAGATCTAGTCAATGCGACAGAATTCATTCCTCACTCTCCACTGCCCTCTGTTTCAACGATGGACGTTTAGGAAAGTTGATGATAAAAAAGGATAGCGCTCTTCAAACAACCTGATTTTGGCGAAATATGTACACTCTTTTTAAAGAAAATAGAAATAGACGAAATGATATAGATGAAATAAATGAAATTGATCTAATGACAAAGTGTTAAAAATCATATTCTAGTCGAGGAAAAAACGTCATAATTCTCCACAGACGGAAGGGTCAAGATGTGAACCAGGATTCGTATTCACCAACCATTCTTAAGAACGTTATTGGTCTTATTCTTAAGAATTTTTTTCCGTGTGAAAGTAAGAGAACTTCTGATTGGCTAAACCATTTGGCGAAATGGTTTAGCCAATCAAAAGTTCTCTTATTTTCACATTCAGGAAATCTTGCAGAATATGACAAAGAACGTTCTCGTAGGAATGTTTGATGAATATAGAACCTTGTTTGAGAATGATAGGATGTCGCTGCAGTTGCGTCCCAGGTAGCGATGGAAACAATTCAGTCGACCTTAAACACCAACTAAACACCTGCAAATTGTAGCCAAATATGGTTCCCTTGCGATCAAACCACTGGGGGTATGTCAGAAAGACAGCAGCGTTCCATATAGATGTAAAAAGTGGAAATTTATTTCCTCGCCATTTTACGTGCAATATGAAAATATGACCGTGAATTTCTTCTTTTCTGTCCTTTCTTTCTCTCTCTCTCTCTCTCTCTTTAATTGATATAGATCTACACGCCGTGAGGAAACGTAGCCGTAAAATTTCCTTTAAAACTTGCACACCAGTAACCACATTTCTTCTTTTCTGTCCTTTCTTTCTCTCTACATGCAGTGAGGAAACATATCCGTAAACTTTTCTTTAAAACTCGAGGAACCAATAATCACTTTAAGTTATTTATTCATTTATTTTTGAATTACCAACGAATCACCGAGGAATTGGCTTAATTTTGTTAAGGGAATCCTTGGCCATTCGTCCTATTCAAACTGTTCGGTGCAAAGTAAGAATTGGCGCAATTGCGGAATTGTCCTTCTCAAAGTTGGAATTCTTACTTTCTCCGCCGATTCCGGAATTGTACCGGACAAATTTAGAATTACGCAAGGGAGACATATCATATTGTGGTAAGATATGGTATGTGTACGAAGTAGGTATGGGCTTGGACAAAGTAAGAATTCAAAGGGTGGTGCAAAGTAAAAAGAATAACCAAAGGGATTGCCGTACAACCAGAAAACATAAACAGCATGTCTATATGTTCTTTATTATGTCTATTATATTCTGTCGACTAAATTTAAAACACACAATGCCACGCACACGATTTATTGATGTTCTTCGCAAAGTAGGAATCGGGACAATTCCGGAATTGTCCTGCGCAGTGTTGGAATTCTCACTTTGTCGGGCGAAGTAAGAATTCCTACCTGGCGAAGTTCTGTTCAGGAATTGTCCCTGCGCAAAGTAAGAATCGGGACAAAGTGAGAATCTATCATTTTCCCTGCGCAAAGTAAGAATCAGGCAATATAAAAGTATGTATTTTCTCATTTTCATTTTTTCATAATTTTGTGATCATTATTATTAATATTTGTGTATTAGTTCAGCTAGACTCATAGTTGAGAGTGATTGATACTCATGACAAAAATTGGGTTGAATTTAGTTTTAACTGAAATACGAATGAAAGGCACACTAACACATGAAAAGTGGAATAAATGCCCGCCAGAATGGTTACTTTGTCAATGCTCTGCGCAAAGTAGGAATCGGGACAATTCCGGAATTGTCCTGCGCAAAGTAGGAATCGGGACAATTCCGGAATTGTCCTGCGCAAAGTAGGAATCGGGACAAAGTGGGAACCTACTATTTTCATTGCGCAAAGTAAGAATCAGGGACAGTCTACAAATATGTTTTCAGTATTTTTTTCATTTTTTCTTTGCATCATTTTCTGATCATTATTATTGATGTTTATCTTTTAGATCAGCGAGACTCTTGGTTGAGAGTGATTGATACTCGCGATAGAAATTGTCTTGAATATACTAACGTTATTAGCTGAAAAACTGTTGAAAGGCATGAAGGGTGTAACCGTCTCCGAATGAACTGTTCTTCAGCATTCACACACAGGAGCAACCCTGGCCTAAATCGATGGATGAGTGCAACACTATCCTAAGTGCCTATACTTTGTATAGGCACTTAGGATAGTGTTGCACCCACCCATCGAAATATCCCAGTAAACTGACCAACTCGGTGGTTTTCAACTCTACTTTTTTTCTACTTTACGCTACAAATGGCGTATTGTTGAACTTCAAAGAAATTCCTCGTGATCTGATTGGTTAACATATATATCATGTACCCTGGCAAAAACCACGTAAAGCCAGATTCCCTTTTGAGTGCCCCGTAAACATCACTGCACCTGCAACACAGCATCCAAATTGGCGGTGTCGATTGATCACCAAACTGCACATTTATGCACCAATCTGCACGTTTTAGTGACGTCAGTTTCCAGTGACGTCAGTTTTCATTGATCTGGGGAACCCAGAAGGGAATTTCTATTTCGTTAGCATACTCGATTCGTGAGATTATAAAACAGGAAAATTCGCTTAAAACGTGCTTTGAAAGGGTAAAACTTTGCAGTACAATAAATTCGTTGTACGGTCAGGAGGCAGGCGACGTGGAAACTTCTTCATGGCTGTGTCGAATCATGTTATCACCTCGCCTTCGGCTCGGGGCGGCATGATTCACCACAGCCGTGAACAATTTTCCACGTCCCATGCCATCTGAACGTACAACTTATAATGAGCCTCGCTCCTGTTTTGCCAGACTAACAACTGTACAACTCTCCGTCACAGATACACTCCGTCTAGTCGGTACAATTACTATTACAGTAACAGCCTATCAACAAAAATCAAATAAAAGTCTTCTAGTACTTTGAATACAATCTGGGTTCCCTTTACCACAATGTTTACAAAGCTGAATCCGTAAGCGTAATTACCAAAAACTTGAGTGATAAAAGTCATGCTTGGGGCACGGCACCTTTGCCAAAGACGGAGCCAAATACCGGCTCTACGCCTAAGGCAAACATTCCTACAACAAATTCCTACGGATTCTCCAGTCGTATGACGCAATTGCCCAAAATAACTATACACTGAGTTATGAATACGAATATAACACATTACATAAATACATAACGCAATTTAACTTTATACAGCCTCCTTTCACAATATTTCCTTACATGACACAACTTTATATACATACACAATATATAGCTAAACATTACTTAAGGTAGCTCGAAAACTAAAGGTTTACTGCAAGGACATATGGAAATGACGAACTGTCCCAATAAGAGGGTCCAAAGGTAAGGGGTGGGTTACAGGCCCGGATTAGTAAAGACAACAAGTTGGCTGATCTCAATCTATACTTCTATTCTCTCTCTGTTACCATACATGTCAAAACCGGATTACATCAATCATACCAATCTGGTCAAGTACATCAAGCAACAATCTGAAATACATACACTGAACAAATATCTTAGTCTTGTCATCAAACTCTAGAAGGGATATACATGTATGTTATACATAATAAACTCTGTGAATGACAAGTACAAGCGAACTTACCAATTTATGGATTAGAAAGTCTACAATCCCTTCAAACTCTTTACGCCACATATCCTTGCCAACTGTCATAAAACAACCTCTAAAGTACTCTGTAAAACAATCTGAATGGGTTAAAATCATGCAATTTAGTAAGATAAGTCGGGATCCGAAATAGTCCTATTTATAAGATTCTACGTACGTTATATCACATTTTGACATTCATCGTGTACGTAGGATTTTATCGGTTCCTTCTTAGGTTTCTTTAGCAAACTCCGACAACTTTCTCGAATGACTGGTCAAGTGTTACACATCGGATTTTTAGATGTTTTTACATGCATGAGTTTATTTTACGTAGATAAAGACATGGACATAAATAAACGCACGACAGTAAGGCTCCAGCTATTTATGTAAACTAAAGCTTTGGCAAATATTGCAAAGCTTCATTTCATAAAAGACGAATTAGATCGACGTCTTTGCGATGGGTGCATGTTTTCGAACCCGAAATACATGTACATCCCACATTTCTTGCGTACTATGAAGTGAAAGACGTCGCCTTTTTTTATGAATCCCTTATTTGAATGCAAACAATAGTTTCGCTGCTGTTAATTTAGGACCTGCACCCAAAACAAGAACGTATACATGTTTCTAGAGGAAAGATCGGTTTTAGAGGTATTTTCATGACCTTTGTTGGATCAGAGTGTTTTTGTTTGTTTGTTTAGTCTCTTACCACGTAAAAAAAAAATCCAGACCACTCGCTGTTACTACTGAGAGAGAATATTTCCAACCCTTTTATTTCGACACTGAATATTTTTAGGTGAATTATGATGAAGTAATTTTGAAGAAAATTCCTAGTCCTCCTTCACAGCTGCTAATAAATTGATAGAAAGAAACAAAACCGGTATTTCCGCTTAAGGTACACTTAACCCATGAGCTGTAAATCTGTGGTTAAGAGGGTTGGACAATAATGGTTCTCAGCTACAGCTTAAGCAACCTATATTTATGATTTGTAGCAAAATAAGTCTTTTAGATCAATATCCTTGTTAAAATTTTCTGTTGAAAGGAATAAAAAAATCTGAAAAGACGGTCTGAAGTCTCTGACGGGGCCAAGTCTAACGGAACATTCTGTTGTGTCATGGGTTTCTGCATTTTTTGCACCGATCAATTTTTAGTGTCTGTTAATTTAAGGATAGATATTTCTGCATGGTTTGACAAAGAAAATGTCAATAAGGGTGTCAGTTTACTGCAAAACTGTCATTCTACAAAAGATAACGGAAAAATGGCTCTTTTCTTTGCTTGATGTTTCGCGTGTAGCCAACATTTATTGCGTGAATTTCAATTCCACAATCTGATTTTAGTATTAACTAGCTTGAGCTGAAATACTGCAAAAAGCATTTTTTATTATTATTATTATTATTTTCTGGCATTTTAATGCTGCTGTCAAGAAAAGACCTATGGACACTAAATTTTACACTCGTACGTCCCGTTCTTCGCGCTTCAAAGACTGTGTGGCTAATTGACTTATAAAAGTTCATTTACATAAACCAAAACAGTTACTTCCAGTGATAGGAAGCATTTTAGTTGAGTTTTGGTATACATTATGTTTTTTTCATGAACTGTTCAATAGATATTTAAAGCCTTGCAATGAGGCCTGGAGTTCCCATCTCTCCATGCAGCTTCTGGCACAATACCGAAGACTGAATATCTTGTTATCGTTGAATATACAATGCTTGTTTGCTGTTCAACATTTATCCATCGGATATTTCACATTGTACTTTTCTTTTGTATGTTACGTTTAAACGGGCACCTCTCAGTTCCCTATAGCAAATTCGATTTCCTAAAACCAGAGATAATGATGAAAAACCACTGAAGTAAACATGAAAGTAACGAATATGAATTTACTGGCTCTATCAATTGCATAAAGATCGGTGTTTTTGCACAATTTCCAACATGCATTTTGACACAGAATGTGAATAAGTGACAGGGTGGACCACCGATTCGCAGGGCTTATCTGATGGTTTTGTTTTACCAATATTTAAATTAAGTTCTCTTTACCAAGCTTATTTTCATAACCCCCACATAAATAAATGTGAAATGCCTGTATAACCATAGTCCCCTACTTGAATCATGTATATTCAACGGTAACAATGCTTATTTGCTGGAATCGACAAAGACATTTAAAGTAGTATCATCGGCTAGCTCTTCAGCCTTCTCTGTTTTGTCGAGTTGAAGTTCTGGGAAATGTTGCTTGAATACACGTCGTTGATATCTTCAACGTAACTCTCCATTTTATCATAAACACTTCTAAGACTAGGAATGTTTATGGAGGGGCTTGGTAGTTGAAGTAATGCCTGCATAGTAGCATGAATAATCTTGTGATGTTGTCCGTATCGCCCACGTAACAAGTCTATAGCTCTGGAGTAATTTCTGTGTGTTAAGGAAAATTATTCAATTGCCACAGCGGCTGACTCTTCTTACTGAGATTTCAGGTAGCTAAATTTCTGGACTTCACTTAGGTTTGTGTTATTATGCATGCTTGACTCAAAACTGTTCCAAAAAGTCTGCCATTGTAGTATACTGCCATCAAAGGTTGGAAGTATTAGTTTCGGAAGTTTATGAAGACTTTATGTAGAGTAAAAAAGAAACGTTACTCACAGTTGGGAAATCCCTATTCATTCCAGTTCCCTGACTTGCACTTAACCCTGGCGCGGTGCGCTCCTCTCCCCGGTAAGTAGATTCAGTTGAACAATCGTTAGTCGTAGGTAATGGTCTATACTCTCTCTCCCCGGCAATTTCTTGAATTGGTTCGTTTCTACGAACAGGGTGACGTGTCGAAGTAGTGGTTTGTCGTAAAACCCAGCTCTAACGAATTCATATTCGTCGGTCTCAATGATTTCTTCTTCCATCCTGTCTTCGTCCATAAGCGATAATATCTTCTCGTTGAGAGTTGTAAGTTCCACTTACAGTAGCTTCTAAGTTTTCCAGAATTTTGTCGAACTCCGTGCGTATCTCATTTTTCTTTGCGTCTTCAATTTTCTCTAACAGCTTCGAAGTAGTTTTTCTGTGAGCAGAACGCTGTATGATGAGTTTACTTAGGGTAACTTTAGACATCTTCAGGTTTGGTCACGGCACCAAAATATGTAGCGGATAATTTCTACGGAAGAGTAAGTACTTCGCGTGTGTGCAGTTCGATCCTTAATTTACAACTGATTTATAATTCAAATACAAAACGTATAAAAACAAACATGTATACAATAACAACGTGACGTCAAGACAGCACACGAGAACGTATACAAAAATACTGGTACTAAAACAAGACGCGGGAAAGACAAAACGACGTTGACATGTTCACGACAACCTACATGCGAGTTCCAGTCTGACTTGTCAGACTCTTCCAGGGTTCCGAGCATGCGGAGTAGAGTGCGGTTAAACCGCTCAGCGCTACCATTACCCATAGGGATTTCTGCATACCAGCTAGGCGCATAAAGTCTCCGTGATGACTCTACTATAAAAGTTTCGGCTCTGGTCGCTATGTAGTTGCTCAGGAAAGGAGAAGTTAACAATGATATTGTTGTACAATGCTTTAGCTGTCGTTATGGGAATAGCCTTTGCATACCTTGTAAAATGGTCTGTTATGACTAGAATATTTTCTAAGAAAATTCATGCATACTATTTGCATTGGTCTGGTGGTATATATTTGCTTAAGCTCAGCACAGATTCTGGGAGGGCTTTTTCTTCTGATTCAACGCCCACATGACTCTACGCGAGCGCAAATGTCTTTTTCAAGACCTGGCCAGAAAAAAACTTTGTCTGTCCAACCATACTGTTTTGTCTTTTCTGGGGTGTCCTACTTTCTAATGGACTCATTTAAAGGCATCGGTCCTATTTGATTCCATGGAACTTTCTGACCATCAATTTTGGCGATTCGATAAAGTCTACCTTTATCAATAAAAAGGCGGGGAATTCTCTCAGTAAGCTCTTTGCAGAGATTGGAGCAGCCTTGATCTCCTCTTCCGAGGGGAGATAACCGTTCATTATGATATCAGAAACGCATGCAATGCCCTTGACCTGCCGCCGTTCAGGACTGCTTCCAAAGCTGAATGAATCTCACCACGTAGCGGTTTATTGGGTTAAACGTTTATTTCATTTTCAAGTACAAAGTAACGGTTGTTGTTTTGAAAAATTAGTCCACTTAGAACTGTACCCAGAATACCCAAATTAGATAGATGTGTATTTGTAGAATGCCATCTAGCGGGTGATAATGAAAAATAAATAAGTCTCGCAAGAGTGCGTGATAGTATTTCGGTTTACTTAAAAAACCTCGTACCTACATCATGTGACCTGGTTACGAGGTTTTTAAAGTAAACCGACGAAATGTGCGTCCGTTTGTGAAGATACTTGTAGTTTCATTTAATTCCATTTAATACATGTCGTCATTGAGTTTTATTTACTGATAGATCCGGGCCCGTGCTTATAAAACTTCCTTGAGTATATTCTCATGCTCAAGGAGCGGTTTCATGCTCAACTCTGAGTCCGACTCAGCATTTTGTGCTTATAAAAAATCTTGAGTTTGAGATCGTACTCAACTGAGCATGAAACTCAATCTCTCTTGAGTATGGTCTGAACCAGACTCAGCGCACTTTCTCGTACTCCGCCATAATGGCAGCCGCCGCACACGTTCGACATATTCGGTGTGACAGAAGGCGAAATGCGTGCTGTTTTAATAATTAAAGAACAGAGTTACCACTTGGAAGTTATGTTATGGACGCGGTTTAACGATGCCAGTTTGGAAAGTGGACAGTATGGGTTTGCTAAACATTGACCCACCTGCGGAAAAAAGACATTTGCCTCTCCCATATTGAACCATGTCGCTGGATGGGTCGAGGTGCTTAGCGGCCGATGCAATTCAGGTTCTTTGTCGATGACACTTTTGAATTTAAGCAGAAAGACGACAAAATAGTGTAACCGAAGAACAGAGATGTTGGTTAAGCGTCTTGCATACAGATTTATTGTTTTCTCCAAAGAAATCGAAGCTAAAAGGACACAAAAAGAGTTTTTCAATACTGCCGGTCACAATTTCAGTTTGGATTTTTCCATAAATAAACTTCAAACTAGATTTCTATTTCTAAACGTAAGTTGATTGGTTGTCATGTAAACAAATACGTTTTAAGGTTGGATGCTACTTCTGTAATACATTTTAAGGTGGGCGGCTACTACTGTGAGGTAATACCGCCAAGGTAATCGTATACGGTGGTATTTTCATTAAAACTGCTTCAGTTTCGATATTTTTTTCACCGTAATCACCTCGTTGTGCGCTGTTCAGTGTAGGAATTCAGAAAAGTATTACCATTTTTAAGTATCCGACATACTAGCTAGAGTGGCACTAGCATCAGCGGTCAAGGCGTGTTCGTCAATTTGATGTGGAAGAAGATTCAGCCCCACATAGGACGAAAATCGGACCCAATTTCAGATTATCTTTATGGTATTGACATTGTCGTTTTCACTTCTTGTTGCGTAACAATTGCTGACTTACTTTTAAAAAGACCTTTGAAAAAAAAGGATTGAAACTGCTGGTCAGTATAGACTTATTATTGTTTTGATTGGTTGTGTGGTTTATGTTGTCAAACTTTTGCTCATTTTTTTTTCCTTTTGGTTGCCATGGCAACCAGAATTATGGCTGGAATTCAATCTCTTGAACAACTTTAATAGAGCTTTACTTAAGGAACATCCCTGCCAAGTTTCATCAAGATTGGCCCAGTGGTTTAGGAGGAGAAGATGTTTAAAGAAATTGTGGACGACGGACATTGGGCGATCACAAAAGCTCACCATGAGCACTTCGTGCTCAGGTGAGCTAAAAAGGGGTTACCTTTCATATCCTGGACTTGTTGACGAGTCAGTAATGTTGTGAGCTGTTAGTCTAGGGTTCCCAGTTTGCGCTGGCTTGATTACTCTCTCAGCCAACATCCTTTGACATTTGATCAAAAATTACTGAGACAAGTCTCATTTGTGTCTTCCAATGAGCGTTTTAATCTGTCATTCGACCACCATTTTGACTAGGAAATTCATGCCTGGCCTTCCAAGTTAATTCAATCCTTTACCATACAATACTGACTTTCAATTACCCTGAATAAGAGAGGTTGTGAAAGCATTTTCGGAAAAGAAAAATGCTTTTTACACAGTTACATACCCTGTCAGAATTGTTTGGCCTTGAACTTTGATATTTGGTCATTGTAGACCTTTACTACTTAGTACTCAGGTGAGCGATATAGGACCATCATGGTCCTCTTGTTTAATATTCCCGACGTACATTACGTCTCCAGGTTATAAGTCCCACACTTGACCGCTGAGCCTTGCAAGACCCGCAACAGCAGAAGCAGCATCACTATCATCATCATCATCATCATCATCATCGTCATCATGATCATTGCCTATATTTTGCGTTAGTGAAGGTTTTGTTGTATGTATAAATCAGTGTTTCATACAACTCAAGTTTCAATTCTTTCCTTACAGATTAAAATAACATGATCTGCACTGCTTTACAATATCACAGTGAACAGTTTACAATGATATAGCAAGATAGGTTTTGGTTTGTGCGGATTTTTTTGCTTTTTGCGTAACTTGAAAATAACAATTTTCCCTTCAGATTGCGAAGGTTGTTTACAGGATATGAAGATTTAGATCAGACTGCACATAACCTACAGCCTGGTCTTGGATCTATACTCTCTAGCGGTCAATGTAGAACAAGATCAGACTGCATAAAACGTGCAGTCTGATCATGAATCTACACTGACTGATAAGAGGATATTTCACTAAAAGTAATAAGTTTGAAATAACATTGTTCAGGTTTTTACTAACGGCTTGAAAGTTTTAATTAATCTATTCTCGCATGATAAGGGTTAAATTTACTGGGTCTGTGTGTTTTTTTTGTTTTTACTTTATTCATTAATTTAAGAACTTGAAAGGATTCGGTAAAATGCAGCAGGTTCTCGGATTTGCAACCCTTGGATTGTTGGGATTTGACGTTGCTTGTATTATAATATCTTTGACCATTGACCACTGGATCCTTCTGGAGAGTGATGGTTTTAAAATCTTCATGGGACTTTGGACGATATGCACGGAGATTACAAAGAGTCTTCATAGCTCCGTGGTCTGCCTTAATGTCCCGGGTAAGTTTTTCTTAGCATTGACAGTTTTAATTGATAGGTGTTTGACGCAGCTGTAAATGATATTTTATTCATACCATGGTGACTGCTCGCTTAATTCTTTGACGTTCTAGGATTGATAGATCTAGGCTAAATCTCCGTAGTGCGTTGCCTATGGACAGTCTCTCAGAAATCCGGTAAAACGTGCAGTTTGGCGCCTAAACTTGATGTCACTGCGATGGACATTCAATTTATTTTTATTGAAAGATTGGATTAAACAACTTAAAGATAAGTAACGATGACTTTGTATGATTAGTTGGCAATATTCTTTACACGACCATTAGTTACCTCTAACTACCATTAGTTTATCTTTTTAATGTTACAATGTATGAGTGTCGGCACTTGATAGTTTGCTTGCGTGCTGAAAGGATGGCTCATTTTAACCCTTTATATATCTTTAAGAATGACAACTAACGATGATACATGTAACTATATTAATTTATTTTAAATAATAGTCCGCCCTTTCCGTTTTAATGATAACTATCAAGCAAAACTAGTAATTATAAGGCGCAGACTAATCGGTATGTTTGTATCTTTTTGCAGGATTTTTTTTGGGGGGTGGTATAGACATCAATGAGTTGCAGACTTCACCATTTACTAACATTACTTTAGTTTAAGAACCTGAAAGAAAATGCTTTTAGGAATAATTTTCTTTTGAAAAGAAAACAGAATATCGTTGTGAGCTGAAATTTCTCCATTTTTGTGCTATTTGAGCAACTGTGGGACATTAGTTTTTGCCAAATTATATTTTGTTTTTAAAGAAGAAGTCCATCATTTTAGTCACACAGAATTTGTCGTCAGCAAATGTTTTTCACTGAGAACCTATCTATTCTATTATTTCTGGAAAAGACTTAACAGTGGTCTTCTTTTTACAGCAAGTGCCGATATCATTGCTGTTCGTTCAATGCTATTCCTGGGCCTATTCTTTGTGTGCGTTGCAATAGTATGCATTGTGCTCAAGCTCTTTGTCCTGAAGGAAAAGAAGGAACTACTTTATGGGGCGACAGGTCTTTTAGTTCTTGCAGGTACGTTATCTTGAATTTTTAAGTTCAAATGAGAAAAGGAGAACTTTCTGGTCGCAAGCATTTTCTTCTTTCCCTTAATGTTTTCAGAAAAGATTTCTTCCTTATAGTATACAAAAGTATTATTTAGCAAAGGTTATTTTTGTCAGGTCACGCATATATTAATTCAGTTTTTGCATGTTTACCTCAAGGTAAAGTAAATACATTACAGATAGAATTACACATTTTATACAAATCAGGCGTTGTAATTAGGTCAAAGTCTTTTTAAAATATTAACAGAAAAGGAAAAGATTGTGGTGGGGTAACAATATTTTTTTCCTTTTTTTCGATGTTTTCTTCGTTTTCAAAATCAAATCCCATTGTTTGAGCCCTGTTTTAAATTGAACATTTGTCGTTTGGTACAAAATTAAAGAAGAGTGTCATACAAGCAAATCAGAAAAATTATGTGCGTAGGTAGTTTGAGGTTCATAGGGACCCCCTGAATTATGGAATAATTTGATGAAAATTAGATTTTTTGGTCCGTAAGAGACAGCATTTGCCTATTTCAGAAGTGTTTCTTTTTTTTTTTTTTTTTTTTTTGTCTAAGGCTTAACTTTCTCAGACAGTTTCGCACCGTGACCAGAACAGCAAACATTTCACCCGTGTAGGACTTCCTAAATCTATTTAGTCTGATCAAGAGAACATATGACCTTATCATACTTTATTAAGGTCTAGTGTGACTTTTCAAGGGTAACTTGACTGTCAGGATGATATGCAGATGACCCATATTGTTTAATTCACAACTCGTGCATCACTTGTTGGATAATGTCAGACATAAAATTTAATTCTTGATCAGACTAAATAGATATAGGAAGTCCTACACGAGTGAAAAATTTCATTAAAGCTTTGATAATTGTTTTACATTTTATATTTCTTAAAAGTATTGCTTCAGAAAAACGGGTGAAAGCACACACAGAAGTCAAAAGGTACTCATTACCAACCTAAGTGTTTGGCAATGGAGCTGCGCAATCAATAACAATCCTGTTAAAAGGGTCATCAAGTGCAGGGATCTTATGTACTTCAACCTTAGTTATGACCTGGTTGAGTTTGCCTACCGTTTGACAAGTATGAAAAGAACTACAATACTCTGATACATCTACTTTTAGACTAGGCCAATAAAAGTGATTAAAAATTTTGTAATAATTTTTATTGATACCTAAATGATCTGACATTTGTTTCATGAGCTAGGTTTAATATCTATAACATTTAGGAACGACAACTTGATGATTGACAGCCAACTCATCATCATCATCAGAGGCTTCAGCAGAGCGCCACTTTCTCGTTAATGTTCCATTTTTTTTTTTTTTTTTTCATTTAAAAACAGGGAGGCTCCTGTGAAGAATCAGTCTCACTGACATGTTCTTGAAATAAAGGTGTTATTTCTGCATCATTGTGTTGGTCTTCAACTGGTTTTGACCTTGACCTTGTATCATGGCCTTCATGAATTAAGGATGAAGATATATAATCAAATTATGTTTAGAATTTGTCTGACTTTCAGACGGGTTTTGTGCGATAGTCCTGTTAATTTCATCTTTAAATAAATGACCCAATACAGAATCAGATAAATCAACATCAAACTGATTTTCAGTCAAAATGGCTTTCTTTGCCATACATGTAGCTCTAGTAACGGCACATGACGGGTAATGGTCAGAAATATTTTCCTCAAACGCATCGGGTGATTGATCCATGCAAGGTGTATCAGTTACAAGTGGATTAACAATTACCTTATCTCCGGTTAATCATTACCTAATAACAAATAAGCACCTTTAAAAGGTAAACTTTCTCTAATACCAACAGTCACTGGAAGATTAACGCTTTACCACTAGCCCGCCCGGGTGGCTCAGTGGTGAGCGTGTCCGACTCATGACCTGGTGGTTGTGAGTTCGATACCCGGTTGAGGCGAACTTTCTTTCCGGCGTATTTTCGCCTCTCACCTCTGCTAAAGCATGTGAGAAAAGTAGTCGGTGGCTTTGGAAAGAAAGTAGTGTAAGTACCGGTGTGAGAAAGCCAGGAAAACACATGTGCGTCACCGACCGCCATGATATGACCTTAGCTGTTAAAGTGGCGTTAAACCCCAATACAACCAACCAAGCTTTACCACTAACAAATTAACACCTTTAAGAGGTATTGTTTCTAATATCAACAGTAACTACACCATTAATTTAGTTCGAAGACAAACAAATGTTATGAAGTGGAACATGAACAAATCCACATTCTACACCCTTAATAAGGATACTTATCCCAGAAGAAGTCTTCTCAGTGTTACGGGTGACCACTCCTTCCTGCATGGCGTACTCCCGATTTAAATACAATACCTGGCTACTGCGTCAGGGAGATATCTCTCTGGCTCAGTGGTTAGGTTATTGGCTTTGCGTCCGGGAGTTCGGAGTTCGAATCCCGCTCCGACCCTTATTTCTGCCATGCATTTATTCATTTGTTTCTTTGTTACGGACTTCGTTCGTAAGATGGGGGCTCGTCCGGGATTGGCCATTGAGCCATTAATCCCAGTTGTTGTCCAAAATCGGACTTCCTGCCTAATAAGGCTTTGAGTCATCAATAAATGATGACTTTAAGAGGGGGTGTGTTACGGGAGACCACTCCTTCCTGCATGGCGTACTCCCGATTTAAATACAATACCTGGCTACTGCGTCAGGGAGATATCTCTTTGGCTCAGTGGTTAGGTTATTGGCTTTGCGTCCGGGAGTTCGGAGTTCGAATCCCGCTCCGACCCTTATTTCTGCCATGCATTTATTCATTTGTTTCTTTGTTACGGACTTCGTTCGTAAGATCAGAAAAAAGCAGAATACCTGCTAAAATTAGAGATTTAGAAGCTCTAGTATCAGATAAAATTGTCATAGTGGTAGACTGGGCAGAATCACTTTTTAGTGACACTAAGCCATCTGACAAGAATGGTTCATAAATCTCAGCAACAGTATCAGTCTAAGTTACTTTTGCCTGGACAAAGTTTTGGTCTAGTTTAAAACATGACTGAGACGAAGACAGTAATGAATTAAAGCCTTTCTTGTTTTTCCCGTTTTCTTTTTAAAACAGGTTATTCAGAGATAATCTGGCCTGGTTCGTTACAATAATTACAAGTGGGCCGAGATAAGGTATTTTGACCTTTGGCTTCACAAGGAAACTTGGGTTTGGGACTATTCTGATTGGAATAGTCATTATGTTGATTAAAATTCGGTTTAGAACCAGTAGATAAAATATAGGATTTCGAGGGCTTGATTTATTTATGAAAAAGACCTTAAGCGTCAAGGCAAAATTGTCAGCTTGGCAAGCAGCTTCTTTTAACGTTTCAACTTTTTTCTCATCTAAGAAAGCTTTTAAAGGTGGGTATTTAGAATTTTTACATCACACCAAATTAAAAAATATATGTATCACTGAAATTCATATGAAAAAATAATACAAATCATCAATAATCAAGATTCATAAAATAACAAAAAAAAATGTTTTTGATGGTGTTCCCTTAAAAGGCTACGTAGCCTCTTAAGGTATTTTTAGATTTCGCGCCAAAAATCAATAAAGCATTGTGGGAATGTCAAGTGACCGGCACGTGACTCATAACGCTTAAATTCCATTACATAACAAACATGTAATAATTATTTCCATAATGTCTTCTTCAGACGCTATTTTTGAAACTTTGTCTGTGTATTCCTGTATGTGAATGAGCGAATTTATCATCTAAAAAAAGAACGTGTCTCCCGTTGGTGTCAACCTGGGCCGTAGTAAATCTCTATTTTCTCGTGTTTTCGGATGGTTTTTGACTATTGGGGTTTTATGAATGAAAATTAAAAGGCTTTGGAAGTATAAGGATGATATTTTTGCATTTTTGTAAAATTTTCGTCCCAAGATCTGAAGGGCCACCTTTAAAACTGAATTAATGCAGCTTTTAAATTGTTTAACTAACAATAACTGTCGAAGTTTTCCGTGACCTGATTTTTTTTTACCTCGTGTCGAATGATTGTTCTTTAGTTCTAGCAAATTCAGCATGAGTTTGACGGTTATCTTTTCTACATTTTTTTTGTCTATATGCTTCAGGTACCAATTCACAAACCTTTAGAATCAATTCCTTTACATTATCATAACAAGAGAGCTGTTAATTGCTTAGTTGAGAAAAAATATCGTGAGCCTTTCCAATTACAATGCTTTGCAAGAGTAAGGTCCAATGTTCTTTTGGCCATTTCAAATTTTCAGCAAATCTTTCAAAATGTAAAAGTATTCATCAACCTCCTATTCTAGAAATGGCGGCACAAATTCTGGGTGTTTTGTTAACCACATGCAAAGATAGTTTCTCTATATTTTCTATATCTAATTATTTCATGTTCACCCGAAACTGCCTATCTTTTTCTCGTTCTTCTAATTCAGCATACTAGCACCCTAATTTGTTTTCTTTCATTCTTTCTTCTTGCTGTAATTTTATTTTTTTTTTTCTTGCTCTTATTTTAATTTTCTAATTCTTTTTCTTTTATCCTTTCTTCTTTTTCTATCTGTAGTTTCAGTTTTTTAGCTCAGTATTAGTTTTGACGTCAGTCTGAGCCACAAGAATGAAAGACAGAGAGGACGAGTCAAGTATTTCTTCATCAACTAAAAACTGAACATTAAAATTATTAATTTCATGCTTTAACATAGTAACTTTAATAGCAGTAAGTTTAAAATGAGAAGCAAGATCTAATAAATCAGACTTTTTTCGCAAAATTTAACAACTCCTTAGAAGTTTCAGCAATATTTTTTCAATCTCAAAAAGTCATGATTGTTTTTTGCTGGTTCAGAATGATAAAAATCATTTTTTTTTTTTTTTTTTTTGCTGGAAATTGCAAATCACTTTATTCACAATTTTAACCCTTAATCAAACATTCTCGAGTTTTAAAGACTCTAAGAAAGAAACTTTTTAAAGATATTGTGGAAAAACAGAAAATGCAGGTAACCAGTATATCCTCCTTTTATTCACAGTGCTTTCTATCCATTCAAGAATGAATCCCGTCTTTTGAACCACATCCAAATTGTTGTCTGCAATTGCTTTCGAAATGAACAGGTCTAAATTTTTGTCGTCAGGTAAAAAGTTAAGAATTAACACACAAAACAATTAATCATGCTTAGATCGATTAATATCTGAGTCATGACGTCTATACTATGCAACTTTTCTATTACAGGCGTCTTTCTGATCATTGGGTTTGCTGTGCACCATGCTATAGTATTTAAATCGCTCGAGATTTTTAAACCTACGCTCAACGCTGGCTTTGCTATTTGCATTGTCGCCTGGCTTCTGACGTGGGCTGGAGCAGGAACAAATGTCGCATTGGTGTTTATGGCACGACGAGAAAGTCAAAATCTGAACCCATAAAGTCAACACCTGTCGAAATTTACAACAGCTGCTGAAAAGTTTATAAACATGGTCAAATGATTTAATTCCTGAGTAGATCTAGATGGTTTAACTTGTCATTGTTTATATTTGCATTCATAGTTAAGGTAAGACCTCTGTAATGGAAAACAGCTATTTCAAATAAAATATCATCCTGTAAAATTAGCTATAATAAAAAAAGATAATTATTGAACTACTTTCACCGATTCATTTTTTCCATATTTTCCTTCTTTGATTCATCATTTATAAATCTAAAACCACTATATTCTCAATTCAAAAAGAGATAATAATTACCTCCCTTTTCAGAAAACTAACACAAGTATCGAAAAATAATTTCAAGATAGACATAAACAGAATTTCTGATCCGTTAGAAATCTGCAAAAATATTATTTCTGCATAAATCCTTATCTATCCTTATTTATCAACCAATTAGAATTTTCACCGGAAGTGCATTACACAGGTCTTACCGTAAACCTTTTTTTATGACATTTTCCCATGCATATAGTACTATATATACACATTTGATTTCTGTTTGAACACAATATGTGCGTATGATATTCCTTATTCCTCTGTTTGAACAGTTAATGTGGATATTCTGATTTCTATTTAACCGCAGTTGGTGCTTGGGATGTTTGGGAGCCTGGCCCAGGAATTTGAAGCTCTGGAATTTGAACAGGCTTTTGAATCTCTGTTGGTCTATTTCGAAACACCAAAATTTCATTGCTCGATAATCGGACACCGTAACTAAAAATAGCATGCCGCAAGGGTTTAACCCGTATGTTACTGGGCGCGACTTAGTGACTTTCATGCGGATAGCGTAGATTAAGATCAGGCTGCACAGAAAGTGCAGTCTGACCTTGGATCTACATTGTCCGATAAGAAGATAATTTTCCTCATAGAAACCTTTCAAATAGCAATACTAGTAGTTGGGTTTTGTTTATTGATTTGAAAGATTCATTTCTTCTAATCAACAGGATAAGAGTTAAAAATGCAATTTTTATTGAAGGTATATTATGTTATAGTTTATGTTATTTGAACCATGGCTAAACCTTTCGTGGTGTAATTCCATCTTTTAACGATTTTAGAGGAAGAAGCTTTTGTATACAATACCTTGTGTGAAAGACAGAAAGAAATAGTTTGAAAGTTGTCATCCACCAATGCTTTAATCTTTGAAGAGTATGTAATTTTGTTTGAGAAAAGGTGAATTTGATAATTGCAGGAACTGCTGTGTTCTGTTTGAATGAAGCTTTTTTATTTCAGAAATGTCTAATGCACAACTAAGAGAACTTTTTTATTTGTACTAATTTGCATTTGTCATCTGCAAATGCCTTAATGTTTGAGGAATCTAAACATTGTGTTTGGGAAAGATAGAATTCAATGACTGTGCAGATACAGCTGAATGAAATCAATTTTCAGAATTATTTGAAATAATATATTTAAGAAATAATTTTCTTTCTATCGTGGCATATCGTTCAATAAACCACAGTTGTGAGTTAGGAGGCAAAATAAATAATTCACGAGGGCGATCGCCCGAGTGGGTTATTCATTGCGCCTCATAACTCACAACGTGGTTTATTGAACGATATACCACGATAGAAAGAAGATTATTTCGATTCTAACATGGCCAATTCTTAACGAAAGGAAAACAAGACCAAACTAAGAGTAAAAACGCGGATGAAGATTATGTTCCATTGAATAACTCACTCATTGAATGACGTCACTCTTCATGGATTGTCGCAGATTTTTCCACGTTTTCCTTTCTACTGTGTTTATGGAGCTAAAGTCGCGAGTCATGATAGAATGAAAGATACACCACGATAGAAAGAAGATTTCTTCGATTTTAACATGACCAACTCTTAATCAAAGGAAACGAGTTCATATTTAGTATAAAAACGCGGATGTAGATTATATTCCATTAAAAAACTTACTTTATGCAGAATGACGTCACTTTATAAGGAATGACGTCATTCGACTAAGATTTTATCACAGTCGAATCCAAGCTAGACGCATACAAGACAAAAATACTTAAATTATACTTGTTTCCCTTGATGGCTGTCGTTAGAGCGGAAAGAATGGATGTTTTCAGATTGCATTAAGATGGTTAAATAAAATAGATTGTTTGTTGTCATTCTAAACAAAACAAACAAAAATATGGTTTAATACGAGCAAAACCTTCACTATGTAAATATGCCATGTAATATTCAGTCTATTTCTAACAGAAAGAACATCGAACCGCAGCACTTGACTTTATGAATACACTAAAGTGCTCGTTTTAGATCTACATAAATTTCGCTATTATCGAAATTATACAACAATTAAAGGAAGAAGGGCAAATTATTTTAGCATATTAAGTTCCATAAACTAGCTCAAAATTATTGTGCAGATGAGTATTTACGGTTGAAGGACATAGTATCTCCACCCTTGCATTGTTACCTAAATACAGGTGGGCAAACTGAAAAAAAGAACCTAGCGAAAATAAATCTTGAAAACACTTCCGAGTGTTACTGTAAAGGTCGTTAGACACAATAAGATTAATCTCAGGGACTATTGTTTTTGAAGATAAATCTTACAGCCTGTGCATCCATAATACATATCGTCGGTTTGCTTCCAAAACCTCGTAACTACAGCTTGTTACAAGCTGTAGTTACGAGGTTTTGGAAGCAAACCGACTATATGGCCTGTCACACAGAAAAAATGATCATTCGGTCATTTGCTAATCCGATACGACACTTTACGTTTTTATGTGACTCTTTCTGTTTTGCACAAGTCTACTGTAGCATAAATCTAATGAAGTCGTAAGGTGCCGTCTCGGGTTAGCCCGCGCGGACTGCGCATGCCTATCCCAGACGAAATTTTACGCAAATGACCGCATGCCCCTTTTGACGTATTGCAAACCATATTATATCATAAGATTTTGGGGTGTCGTGAAACTGTAATTGGGTTAGAGCAATGCTCTATCTCCTAAGTTTTGTATTAGTGTATTATCCAAGTCCGTGCTGGCTAATCAGAAACGGCACTTTACGTCTACATTAAAGTTTGTGCTGCATTAAACTTGTGATTAACCCATTACCACACAATCCCTACTTTTGACGCCCCTGAGAAAGAAGCCTGTAGAAAACATTGCGAGAAAAGGAGAAAATGCTGGTAACCAGCATTTTCTCCTTTTCCCACAATGTTTTCTACCTTTCAAAAAACAAATTTCAACTTTTCAGTCACTTTTAATTTGTCGTCTGCAAATGCTTTCGATTTGGACAAACCTAAAATATTGTCGTTTGGTAATGAGTTAAACAGAAAATTACGTAATTTACGAAAAGTATCGCATCGGATTAATCCGCGCGGAGTGCGAAGCGTGATCTGAAACTAAACTGTACGCAAGTTTCCAAATACCTCTCTTCGCCTGTTGAAGGCCATATTAGTTATCTCGCTGTGGCTTGTCTAACCAGCTGTAGTTACAAGGTTTTCGAATTAAACTGACGAAATACCTCTTATGTCATCGATGGTAAGGAAAAACAGCGCCATTTTGTTAGGTAGTTTTGCATATCGTTACAAATAGATTTTCATTTTTGTACGTAATCCGACGCCCCGGAATACATACACGTAATCAGGTGCATGTGTAGCTTTATTTGTTAAGTTGTACGGTCAGGTTACATAAAAATGTACATTCGAACTTGGCTACGAAAACTTTAGTAAAACGCAAAACTCGGAGTTATGTAAAAAAAACATACGAAAATCTTAGTTTCGTTTGTGTAGTAAAACGGTCCCCTGATCAAAGAACATCAATTAGATGAAAACAGATGAATGATAGTGCAAGTCTATTTAAGCTGATAGTTTAAAAATGATTGTATGACAAGGTAGCATGGCCACTTTTCCTACAGACAATTTCATAAAAGCGAAAATAGTCGACCCTGGTTAGACTGCGCATATTACGCAGGTTGATCTAGGTCGACAATGTTAGCAGTTCCCAGATGGTCCCTTCTTGCGTGACGGGCCACATATTGTTTCATCAAATAAAGATGAAACGGGTAAGAAACTGGCTGCAACCTATCTGAAACTATAAATGATTGGTAGTAAGTTATTTGGAACTTACAAATCCATGGTAAGACCTGAAATATAACTATTTCAAAGTTACTTTGATGGGGGACAGGGATCTCTCTCTTTCCGAAACTGTGGCTCCAAGATCAAACTGGACAGACAAGTCTTAGGCGAGCTTAATCAAACTTAATGCTTGACGAATTTAGGCCTAATACATAGGGGATAATCAACTGGTTGTTTTTGATATGAAAAATATCTCACGAGGATGCGTTGTTTGGCGTTGAAAAAACGAGTGCGCAGCACGAGTTTTTTTAACGCCTTACGACGCGTCCGAGTGAAAGTTGATAACGTCACTAGCGATGATATCAAAATTTATTACACTGGGAAATTCCAGGATTTCACTGCTAGGTATATAATAAAATTCTATCTCAAACGCCCACGACTGTCATATTTTCTTTTCTCACTGTGCGATATAACACAAATTATAGATCAGAGAATGCAAAACTATCTAGATCTAAGGATGCACTTGTGGTAATAGGCATAAAGCCTATTCATTTGTATGAAATACGTAAAAAATACCTAAAAATAACTTCGTACAACTGTGATATCAAACGTGTATAAGACTCAAAAAATACCCATTGGGTATATTCTGTTAAAAACGAGGGAGGTTATGTGATAATACCTGTCATGTCAGGGAACAGAATATTTGATTGACCAATACAGACTGATTGCTTAATCGAAACAGTCGTTGTTGCTTAGCTTGAAAAGTAAAATGTCAATTAGAAAAACTTTCTGAAAACGTTCGGCAACAAAGAATTCGGGAGATAGCACATTTTTTTCTTACTTCGTACTCGTTGCTGAATTTCCAAATAACACATGGACACCCATTGAAAAAAAATCTCAGATCTGATTGCGATCAAGTTGCTCAGCCTCTCGAGATTGTAACTAAGGGAAGTATTACGAATGAAACCAGCAACAAGCCTTTAAGAATTGACTGAAAGGCAAATCAGTACAATAAAAGTCAATTTTGAATGAAATTTTGACAGCTTTTAATCTTAGATCAAGAAACAGAATAAGTCCTTCAAAATTAAGAATTTTGCTCTAACTACAAAAGTATGAAGTTTATGGTTCCTAAAACTTAAATTGACAATAATCTTCACTTGTAAATAAATGAAAGCGACCTGTATTTAAAGGAATAGATTAATCCAACTTACAGATCTATAGTTCAATTTAAATCCAACCCTTTTTACTAATTCTGTACACTTAAAGCAACAAGTCTAACTTTACAACCCATAATCACTAAGTAAGTCACTTCTATTTATTTCACCTTGAAAAGTTCTAGATTCTCTTTTCTAGAAAGATGACCACACGGATCGGTAAACAACTTGTTTACAAACAACCTGTTTCTAAAAATAACCACAATGGGAAAACAAGTGAATCTTCTATATGTTTCTTGAAGACTCTGTACACAGAGTAAAAGCGATAAAGAAAACATGTTACATGTATATCCCATTTACATAACACTTCCCCTCCTAAAGCACTTGAAAGTTTAAAGAAGTAAAACTTTCTTTTTTATGAAGATATCATTACACATAAACAGACATGAGTAAAGATTACACATAAAAACACATTTTGTCTATTTACATAGCATCGGGGATAATATAATCCACACCTTTTATGTGTCTGATATTCATGTTATACTCTTGTAAAAACAGATTCCATCTGAGTAAACGTTGATTCTTGTTTTTCATTTTATTGATAGAAATTAGAGGATTATGATATCTATAAACAATGATGGGTGCAGGAGAAGACGACAAATATATTTCGAAATCCTGAAGAGCAAGAATAAGAGATAAACACTCTTTTTCTATTGTTGAGTAGTTTTTCTGATGTTTGTTAAAATTTTTAGAAAAATAATTAATTGGATGATCTACACCATTGCAATCTTTTTGAAGTAAAACACCGCCTGCACCAGTACCACTAACATTTACTGCAGGCTAGAATTCTCTTTCAAAATTAGGAGCTGGTTCACTTTCTTCTCAGTAAGGTTTTTACCTTAGCTAAAGCTTTTTGACAGTTATCAATCCACGGTTTTTTTTACTTTTGCTGAGAAGACTTGTTAGTGGCTCAGCAATGACAGAAAAATTATCACAGAATTTCCTGTAGTAATCATCCATTCTAAGAAATTTCAAAAGTTGTCTTTTGCACGTGACAACAGGAAAATCAGAAATAGCTTTTACTTTAGCTTCTACAGGTTTTTTCTTGTCTATGACCAATAACATGACCCAAAAGTGTTGAACTAGCTGAACAAAGTTCACATTTAACTTGATTTATTGTTAATTTGGCTTTCCTCAGTCTGTCAAAAAATTATCTGATAGTTTTTTTTTTATGTTCATTACAATCATCGTATTGAATGATGAAATGATCGATCTAGTCCCTACAGTCGTCCAGTCCAGATCTTGTCATGTTGATATGATTTTGAAAAGTTGCTGGCAAGTTATTCATCCCAAAAGGAATAACTTTGTACTTATAATGTCCATCACGAGTTACAAATGCAGAGATCTCTTTAGCTCTTTCTGTGAGAGGAATTCGCCAAAATCATTTTAGAAGATCAAATTTCGGCTATATATTTTGCATGCACAATAGGGCGCCACTTTTTCATTTATATGATTATTATGCATGTATGCATTATACACAACGTATTGGTAAATAAAACTTTCGTCAAGGACACATCAGAAGAGCAAACTATTTTACCTGTTGTCATTATTTTGTTCGACAGATTTTTGCAAAATCTCATTGGTCGAGCCCTCTTCTTACCCTGTACTCTAGGTTTCGGTTTTATTATTTTTGGTCGTTATAGAAGTGGTATGACTATTATCAACAGCAGCAGATTAAATGATTTAATTGAATGATGTTTCACACCGCTATCATCATAATTCCATTCGAATCACGGCGACAGCTCACATATTCCTACATTTGCCGAGTTACACAATTACCTTGCTTGGGCCCAAAAGTGTCTTGTCGAAGGACACTCTCATGGAAAAACAGCAGATCAGGTGCGGCTCGAATCTGGGGTCTCCATGTCACACGTTACTACTGAGTCTTGTAGGACCCACAGCAGCAGAAAGAGCATCTTCACCATCGACATTATCATTATTATTATTACTATTATTGTGATTGTTTTTATCACGATCATCATTGCACCATTGTCATCGAAATCATCATATCTTTTTTCTTTCTTTCTTTTTTGCGTTAATAAAGTTTTTGTTGTTTTATTTTTCTATGTATGAATCAAGATTTCATATAACTTAGTTGCAATACTTTTTCCACAGATTAAGAAAACAAAATTGGATGAAGGGTTAGAAATTACGATTAGATCTGCATTGCTTTAGAATATCACAGTGAATGCCCTGTAGTTATACAACAAGGCAGGTTTTGGTTTGCATTGAATTTTGGCTTTTTGTGTAACTTGAAAATATTCCCTTTAGACTGCTAGGTTTGTTTACGGAAAGTGAAATTAAGTTCGGACTACACATAACCTACGGTCTGGTCTTGGATCTACACTCTTTTATAAGTTAGCATTTTATTTTTATCTGGGGATAGTTTTTTTTTTTTTTTTTTTTTTTCTTGTTAATTTTTTAACCCTTAGGCTGCTAAGCACGTCTCACTGACCTTTAGCGGTCAATGTAGATCAAGAACGTACAGTCTGATCTTGGATCTACACTGTCCAATACGCAAATTCACTGTGTTGTAAGCTGTACGGCACAAAAAGTGTAGTCACTTCCAAGATGGCGGACTTTTTACTTGGAGAAAGGTGGGTGTCACATTTTATCATCAATAACTTTTTTTCTTGAAACCTTCGAGACATGATACTTATAATATATTGTGTGGGAATGATGTGGTAAGCCTCGGTGCTACATAGCAAAGAGCCAGTGTCATTATTCGATACGTTATATCGGTGTAAACATTGCCATTGGGTAAAATTTGAATTTGAAGTGAGGAACTTGCATTGTTTTTAGTTATAGAATGGAAAATAAGCAAATGCAGTGGGTGAAGGTTGTTGTTTCTGTAGGTATTTATCACGTGCTTTCCAATGATTACGGTCATTTTTGTGAAATATGTCTAGAAAGACCCGAAAACATGTGTTTTGTATATCGCTAATGCAGCGGTGTAGTCCACATCAACAATTTTACACACAGCGGTGTATACCTGATTTTTTCTGAACGGTTTAGACACAATTTAAAGCACAATATATGTACGGTTTAGGCACAATTGGCTTGGTCTTGAATCTTCTTTTCTGAAGATAACGTAACTTGGCGTTAATCCAGAATCATGAAAATTGGCACCAACAGTTCGAGACAGTCTCCCTTATTACCGACACCCACGGAAGGAACCATCTGGAACCGAAAAAGGATCATCGTGGAACGAAAAGAGATAGTTGGGAACAAAAGAGTGTATCAAGACATTATTTACGATAATATTTATGTAATAGTGAGTATTATATCACGAAAAAATAAATTATGATTACTAATTAATGTCTGTGCACTTATAAATCAATTCCATCATGGTGGCAGCCATAATTTCAATCATTCACTTAGGATGATAATTACCATCCTGGACTTGACAATCATTTTCATTTCGAAGTTGTTTTAAATACCGTCGCTGATTCGTATCTTGGTATCTGTTTGTTTAATATCTAGTTAAAGATGCCCGTCTTACGGTCTAAGGCCGGTGAGCAGAAATGCTGTTAAATTAATAAAAAACATAGCATGGTACAGAAAATCGGTCCTTATTGTACGCAAGGATAAATTACTGACATGTATGGTGTAACTAAAAAAAAAATACAAACGCGGAGGTTTGTGTTAGAAACCGAGCATTGGTCGGAAAATAACAGGCTGACGATCGAAGCTGTAAACAATGACAGTGCGTCACGGAAATTTATCGTTGCTTTCCGCCTAAAGTCGGATACGGTGTAACTTGCATATCACTCTCTTGCACTCCGGATCATTACATTCACCTCTGTAGTGGGCTCAGAAAGTAGTCCGCGATACTTTCGTCACATGACCAGAACTCAAAATGGCGACACAAACGCCGGTGAAAGAAAGACCAATATCAATTACTTTTTGTGCTGTTGAAACAGCATACGGCAAATCTGACTAAGTGGTAGGCAGTGTGAAAAAGATGGATTTTCTGAAAAGCTTAAATGTCTTTTAAAGGACCATAATTTGTTTTTTAATCTTATAATCTAAGATTTATCGGTGTATTAAAACTGTTGTCATCATTCCTGGGCGCAGCCATTTTTGTTAAACTTGGCGTAAGATTCTGATCAGTAAAGAGGCTCGAAAAAAAATAGTTCCATTTTATATAGGTAAATTCATCAGTTTGAACGCACCTATAATGTATCCAGAATCATATTTCCATTGTCTACCTTATAATTTTACACACGAAACAGTTAAACAGTAACAAAACATCTTTTCCTCGGTTTGACAAGATTCTTGTCATTTAGCCCATCGCAGAGATGTATGTGAGAGTAACGAACGACAACTCTGCTCGGAGATTGCTTGCATATAGGCAGCGACCTCCGTCTGAAAATCGAGGCTGCAACAGAGAAGCCCACATTTTCTTTTGTTTTCTCAGTATACGCAGGGCGAAGGTCAAATATAGTCACGAGACAGAATGTATGATCATTATACAAATCTACCAGAGTGTATAACGGATATCGAAAATCTTCGATTCAAAAACCAGAAACGATGAGTCTGTTTAGATGGAAGGCCGCAACTCGGCGAAATGCATTTTCTATCGATTGTTATCTAAGCAAGCTTGTCAGGCGAAATATTTGGCATGAAGATATAAGATTGACTATATTTTGATAAAATAAAAACAAAATGAGTTAAAACTGACTTAAAATGAGTATAAGGATCTCTCTAAAGTTTTTAGTTTCTGTGCCACTGTTCGAGTAAAATATGACCAGTAGGTTAACAGGGAATGGGGGATCAAAAAAAAAAAAAAAAAACCCCACTGCAGTAAAAATTACGTAATTATTGTTTTTTACCCCAAAAGGAAAAATCGTAAGATGGAATTCCATGTGATCGATATTCACAATTTTCATTTACCATTGTACAATTTGATTTCATTATATACGGGTCATGGATTTATATTTATAAAATCGAATGTTACGCATCAAGATTAGTTATCTCATAAAGTTTTTTATTTATTCTTATCGTTTCCGGAATGTTTCTTTTGGCCACGGACTACATCTGGTAGTAGACTGGTGTCAGTCCATTAAATAGAACCTTTTCATTATAACAAAATCATCAAGTAAAACTGCAAAATGGAAACTCTGTGTTCTCAATGCTCTGAATGTCTGATTTAATGTATTTCAGAAGAAGGGCAAGTAACAACACATATTTCTGTGACTTTGCTGTAGTTGTGTACCTTGTTTATTAGAATGACTTAAATGCAGGGCCTGAATGCCAGGCTACATCTGGTAGGTGAATATACAGACCCGTTCGCGAAGTACCAAAGCAATTTTAATTTCCCATATTTTGAAAGAAAGACAGTCGATGATTAGTGAAACACTTTCAAAACATGAATAATTCCCGTGGCATCTTATTTGATATAAGTTTGTCTTTTAGAAAATACAGGATAGCAATAATATTGTACATGTATTTCCAAAAGCCCTGATGTTACTTTTGTTCCATGAAGTGTCAAACAAGAGTCTCTAAATCTCCTCCAAATGAGCATTGGTAGCACATGAATGGCGTGCAACTGGAATATAAGATAGACAAAGTTTTTTTAAAGCAGGTAAATGGTATGTAACACAAATATCAAAAGACCAAAGTCTTTGCAGTTCATGTCTAGACCACAGATAGAATCAGATTTTGTGTCTAAACCGTACAGTATATAAAGCTTATGTGTGTGTCTAAACCGTTCAGAAAACGCCGTGTCTACACCGTTGTGTGTAAAATTGTTGATGTGGACTACACCGCTGCATTAGCGATATACAAAACACATGTTTTCGGGTCTTTCTAGACATCTTTCACAAAAATGACCGTAATCATTGGAAAGCATGTGATGAATACCTACAGAAACAACAGCCTTCACCCACTGCATTAGCTTATTTTCCATTCTATAAATAAAAACGATGCAAGTTCCTCACTTCAAATTCGAATTTTACCCAATGGCAATGTTTACGCCGATATAACGTATCGAATAATGGCACTGGCTCTTTGCTATATAGCACCGAGGCTTACCACATCATTCCCACACAATATATTATAAGTATCATGTCTCGAAGGCTTCAAGAAAAAAAGTTATTGATGATAAAATGTGACACCCACCTTTCTCCAAGTAAACAGTCCGCCATCTTGGAAGTGACTACACATTTTGTGCCGTACAGCTTGCAACACAGTGAAATTGTTTACTCCAAAATATGTGTGAAATATCATTATTCTGATTTTCACTATCAGCTTGTAATTTTTCTATTTGTAACTTATTTAGCAGAATAAAGGTTAAATTTGCTGGTTCCGTGTAAGTTTTCTACTTTTTTTGTCTGATTCAGCAGTCAAAGTTTTTGATTCAGAAGCCAAGGTCAAAGGTGAAAAAAAGAAGGACTCGATAAAAATGCAGCAGGTTCTCGGATTTTTAACCCTTGGATTGTTGGGATTTGACGTTATTTGTATCATAATATCTTTGGCCATTGATTACTGGATTCTTCTAGATACTGCTGTTATTAAAACATTCTCGGGGCTTTGGAAGATATGTACAGAGATTACGGTCGCTCTTCACAGCAACGTGATCTGCATTAATGTCTCGGGTAAGTTTTTCTTAGCATTTCCTGTGTTAATTGATTGTTTCTCAATCGATTTAAAATAAATATGTTTAAACTAAACAAATTCATTGGTGTTTCACGCAGCTCTCCACGGCATTTTATTCATATCATGGCGACAGCTCACTTAATTTTTTGACCTCCGTAGTAAGGGTTTGGTCCTTAATACATAACTGAGGTGTGGACTTTAATGAAATAAAGCCTGTTGTCCTAACCTTTAATGAAATAAAGTCTATTGTCCTAAAACTGTCATTGAAACCTTGGTAAAACGTGCAGTTTGCCGCATAAACTACATGTCACTACGATACACATTCGAAGTATTTTTATTGAAACATGGATTTAAACAACTTCAACATAACTAACGGTGCGTTTTAATGATTTGTTGGAAAAACTATACGACCATTAGATGACCCGAACGACCATTGGTTGATCCTTTTAATGTTACAATGAATGAGTTTCGGCACTTGACAGTTTGCTTGCTTTACAGTCCTGTAGCGTAAGACTTCGAGACATAAAGGCTTTTTGAAAATATATTTGTAAAGAAAACAAAAGATTATTGTAAGCCGATTTATCTTCCATTTCTGAGCTGCTGCGACTTTAGTTTTAGCCAAATTTATCCTTTTTTAGTTATTTTCAAAGAAGAAGTCTAACTCTTTTATCAAAACAGAATTCGTCGTCAGCAAAAACTTTCATTGCAGACATGTCTATTCTTTTTTGTATTGTAAAGAGTTAACCTATAATATGCATTTCTACTATTTTACAGCCAGCGCCGATGTCATTGCTGTACGTGCTTTGATATTCCTGGGCTTATTCTTTGTGTGCGGGGCGATAGCATGCATTGTGCTCAAGCTCTTCGTCCTGAAGGAAAAGAAGGAACTACTTTATGGCGCGACAGGTCTTTTGATTCTTGCAGGTACGTTGTCGTGAGTTTTTAAATTCAGATGAGAAAATGAGAATTTGTTGGTCGTAAACATTTTCTTCTTTTTCATAAATGTTTTCAACAAGACATCTCCCTTATAGTGTACAAAAGTATTATTTAGTGAAGACTATATTTGTCAGGTCACGCATATTATATTCAGTTTTGCATGTTTACCTCATGGTAAAGTACATCACTGATAGAAGTGCACCATTCTTGCAAATCCGGAGTTGTAATGAGAAGTCTTTTAAAAATATTCAGTGAACAGAAGAAAATGTTCATGGTTTTAAGAACATTTCCCTTTTTTATTCGACGTTTTCTCGCTTTCAAAAACGGCCCCTTTGATTGAGTCCTGTTTTAAAATGTCGTTCTCAAAAACTTTGACTATGGACATCTAGAACATTATGTCGTGCTGTACGGAGGTAAAGAACAGCGTCATACAACCACGCCAGATATAATTTTGTACTTTAGTCTTTTGCAAAAACCTATCTCTAAAGTTTTGTCTGGTAAAGACTTGCATGTAGGTATACAAACACAGAAATATTGTACGTGTAGGCAGTTTAAGGTTCATAGGAACCCCCTGAATTATGAAATATCTTGAAAAACCAATATCAGTTTTTATGAAACTTTTCCAGGTCTTTTTAATTACCTTGCCAACTCTCAAAGTGAGAATTACATTTTATCGTCCGCAAGAAAGAGCATTTTGCCCATTCCAGTAGTATTAATTGATTGCTCTGAGGTCTAACTTCCCGCGTCGTCTCGCACACTGACCAGAACAGCAAACACAACTACTAGACTTTGCCTTTCAGTTATATGTGTTACGGGAGACCACTCCTTCGTACATAGCTTCGTCCCGATTTAAATGCAGTACCTGACAACTGCGTCAAAGTGTTATCTGTTTCAGTGGCTATGGTATTGGTCTTTTAATCCTCGAAAAACGAGTATATTTGTCCTTCGTGGGTTCGAATCCCGACAGATGCAGTTTATTTTTTAGCTATGCATTTCTTTGTCTTTGTTAGGGACTTTGTTCGTAAGAAATGTGAAACCATGAAATTGTTTTTTTTTTTTTCTGTCCAAATAATACAGAAGAATAGCACTTATACCTTATCTTAGGTATCGCTGTCGTCAATTTCATTCAATCTTTGAAGTCTGGCTTGATTTTTCAATTGTTTTCTTATATAGGGTCGGTCGTCCAGTATTTGGTCTCAGTTCTATTTTCGCCATGGCTTCAAGTTTTATACCTCTTCTGTTGAGGTACATGTTCCAAACCATATGACACTCGAAGGTCCTTCGTGGTTTGTTTTGAATCACTGTTTTTTTTTTGTTGTTGTTTTTTTTTTCAGTTCACCTAAAATTAGCTCAGTCGTATTTTAGTCACTCTCAGAGGGCGATGGTCTTAAAGACAATGTGTCCCTTTGACCGTGAAAATCAATCTACATCAATATTTTTGACCTTATTTATGGAACTTAAAAATTACGTTATGGAAATAGCGAATTCTTTTTAAATCAATGCATTGAAGGCAAAAAAAGACTGAACCTCAGTTATCAGTGATTTGAGTAACGACCGTAACTAGCAATCGGTTAATACTATGCAGCTTTCTTTTACAGGCATTTTTCTGATCGCTGGGTTTGGTGTGTACCATGCTAGAATATTTAAACCAATCGAGAATTCGAAAGTTACACTCCACGCTGGCTTTGCCTTTTGCATCATCGCCTGGCTACTGACGTGGGCTGGAGCAGCGATATGTGCCGCAATGGTGTTGATGGCACGAAAAGAAAGTCCAAATCTAGGCATCTAACGTCAACATTTTAAGCTTCTTGAAATTTACAACGTCTGCAGAAGAGTGTATAAACATGAGTCACGTGATATATTCTGGAGAAGATAACATCTCATTGTTTATATTTGCATGTATAGTTAAACATTTTTATGACATTTTCCCAAATGTAGCACTTTGCTTACACTTTGGTTTCTATTTGAACACCATTTGCGCGTATGATACTCCTGGGTCCTTACTCACCAACCATTCTTGAGAATATTCTTAGTCTAATTCACCAAGGTTTTCTGTAATTGTAAGTAACACAACTTCTGATTGGCTAAACCGAATGGTTTAGCCAATCAGTAGTTGTGTTAATTACAAATGTAGAAAATTTTGGAGAATAAGACAAAGAACGTTCTTAAGAATGGTTGGTGAATACGGGCCCTGATTGATTGTAACACACGTTTGACTTCTGTTTGAATGCAGTAGACGTTTAGGATATTTTTTATCGAATGTCATACATATGTGATTTCTGTTGACTGAAGTTGATGCTTTGAATTTTCACAATCGATTGTTATACAAATTGGAAGTCTGTTTAAACACATTTTATACATAGGATATTCCTTATCAAATATTAGACACAGCTATTTTCTGTTCTAATACATTTCTGATCGACCTCTTCGAAAAGCAGTTGATTTCTTTTTAAACAAGCAGAATAATCAACAAGGAACTCTATGCATCGTACACAAACAAAAGTTGGCAAATATTTATGTGGACGAAAGTAGAAAATGCTGCTTACCAGGATTTTCTCCCATAATCGCAAACTTTTTTTTTCAAAACTATGTTTCTGTCTGATTGATGTGCCTTTTTTTTCAGAAATATCTAATGTTCAAGTAAGAAAACTTGGAACTTTTTATCTGTACCAGTTTGGGCTTTGTTATCGGCAAATGGCAAGTGCCATAACGTTTGAGGAATCTAAGCATTGTGTTTCGGAAAGACAAAATTTAATGACTGTGTAGGAACTGCTGTGTTCTTGCTGATAAAATCAATTTTCAGGATTATTTGATGTTCAAACAATGCATTTAACCCTATACCAGACAAGCATTTTTAGACTTGACATTTTGGTAGCACTTGCAAATGACATATTTAAATGTCTCGTGTGCCTTTTTTTTTTTTTTTTTTTAATGCTACATTTTTTTTAGTTAGTACATTAACAAAACCCCTTTTTAAAAAATCTTTCCAAGAGTTTACTGTTTATATGCTACCACTGAGGGTTTTATGATTCACTTAACTTTTCTTCATAACTGAAACAGTTGAAGATGGCAATTCTTAATTTGAGGGAAACGGGAACAAGCGCTCGAAAAATAGCATATTTGAATGTCTCCTCTATGTTGTATGTTCAGTAAAGCAAAGTGTGCAAATCTTGTTTTCTTACATTTGAAAATCTCAACCGACTCTTGAAACCAAGCACCATTTCCCTGTTACGTGCCTTGTAAACACTTATACCCTTTGAAAGCAAATTATTCAAGCGTGCGGAGTCGAATCAAAGTCAGACATACACAAGACTAAACACCTTAACTTTACTTGTTTCCCGTGACGTTTGTCATGAAAGCGGAAAGAATGGATTATGTTCGAGAATGCATGAAAACATAAACTATCCTTTATCGTCAACAAAAAGCAGGGTTAAAACGAACGTTCGTCATGTAAACATGCCTTGTAACTTTTGAAGAAAAAAAATGAAATAATAATGGTCGAAGTAGGTTGTTAGATGGCCTCTTTAAGTTGTTTAATTCTATATTTAAATTAAAGTACATAGAATCGAAGCATTTGAATTCATAAATTGAACTTTAATGATTTACACAACTTTCAGTAAAGTTAGCCTTCAGTGTGTTGGAGCACTTCGACTTAGTAAGCATACTCATTCTACGAGGTCATAAAATAGGAAAATTTCACTTAAAATACACGCTGGAATGGTATAATTTCGAAGTATTCTGAATTCGGCTTAGGGCGACATGATTTCATACAGCCGAGGATAAGTTTCTAATTACCTTCCCACTTGACAATTAAAATTATTATGCTGCAAAAAAATTCTCACTATCTGATTGGATAATATGTCAAGTAAATACGGTCATATACACTGGCAAAGCCCACGTAAAAGCAGATTCCCTCTTGGGAGCCCCGCGAACATTATTACACTTTCAACATAGCACCCAAGATGGCGGCGTCGACCGATACGAGCCGCCCAAAAGACAAACATACTGAGTAGCGTTTATCATATCATTTCTAGTTTTCTTTGATGGTTTTCAATAAAAAACGAATTACTTTTTCAGTTACATGTCTTATCATTTGTTGTCATTCTAAATCAAATACACGGAGTTAAAACCAGCTATCCCTTCGACATCGGATAATTCAGGTTAAGTAAATTGTGAAGTGCCGAAACCGGTCAAAAATTATAAATTTAAAAGGGTAACCTGTTGGTCGATGAGGCAACTAATGGTCGTATTATTTTGCCACAAAATCATTAAAATGCATAAATACTTACTTTGAAGTTGTTTAAATCCATTTTTAATTAGAAATATGTTGAATGTCTATCGCAGTGAACTCATCAAGTTTGTGGACCAAAGTGCACGTTTAACCAATGTTTCAGTGACATTAGTTCTCAGTGACGTCAGTTTTCGTTGAATTGGAGCACTTAGAAGGGAAATTCTGTGTCGTCAGCATACTCAATTTTTGATAACATAAAACGGGGAAGTTTCGCTGAATACGCGTTGGAATGATAAAAATTTTCATCGAAATAAATTCCTTAGTATGGCAGGTGGCAGGGGACTTGGACACATGTTCACGGCCGTGGCGAATCAAGCCTTCGGCTCGGGACGATATGATTCACCACAGCCGTGAACAAAAGTCCTAGTCCTCTGCCACCTGCCGCAACAACTAATAATGTACATGTATTTAAATACATGTAAATCGACTCTTCCCCAAATTGCATATTTTATATTCTCAAACGGCTTTCAACTTTTTAGGCCCTGATCTTGTTTTTTATTTGGGTTTTATTTTGATGATTCAATATTGGAGATTTGCACACACTTATTTGCACTTTCTTTTCCATGCCCATCCACTGATGTTTTTCTTTTTTTTCCTAAACACAGTCGAACTCTGGCTTACATCATGTGGTATAGCATACAACAATGAAATGAAGAAGGATGACTTGACTTGTATAAACTGGTTAAGTTCCATAAACAATTTTCGTAAGAATTGATACCGGATTTTTCAAGACATTTCAAATTTCAGGTGATCCCTGTGAACTTCAAACTACAATGTACGTGCCTACACAAAGCTAGTCATCAGATAATTATGGATCCATAAAAATGATTTCGTCTCGGAACCATCTGTGAATTACAAGCTAAAAACTTTATAAGATATACGTGCATTATTTTACTGCAAAACAAATTTCTCATGATCTGATCGGATGGTACATGTATACCCCGAGCATATATGTCACCACCTGACCATATAACTAATATTGTATTCGTGATGAAATAAATTTCTACGGTAAATGTATGACGTTTAGGCTACCATGGGAGGTTTTGACCAGCTGAAAGTACAAAGTAGGACGCTCTGTCCAAAAGTTATTCTAACATGTATATTTAGCCAATATACTCGTATATATACTATGATTTCAAAATATCTTTGGTCGTTAACATTTGATTCCCAACATTACAATCAACTATTTCGATCTATAAACATTCATGCCCAAACAAATGGAGTAGCTTGCAATCATAGAGTGAACAAACCATGGGACTAACGTCTCTTGACAGTATGATGCATCATAAATGGAGAGAGAAACCATGTGAATATACCGAATAAAATTAAGTCTGTACCTGAAAACTATGATTTTAAAATATCTTTGGTCGTCAACATTTGATTCCCAACATTACTATCTATTATTTCGATCTATAAACATCCATACCCAATCAAATGGAGTAGCTTAAATCATGGGATGAACAAGCCATGGGACGAACTGGTTGTGGAACGAAAAAGCCCAGGACCAAGCGATCTGTAAACAAATTTTGCATCATTGAGCGAATAGAAGGCTTTCAGCTATTTTCAGTAAAAAGATGGCCGCACTCAGTTTATTTTAACAGTCCATTTTTACTTACATATCTGAGTGCTACCGAAAAACTCATTTGGCTGAGTAAAATTGAGTTTAATTAGGTTTACTTCCTTCGGCTTTGCAAAATATACAATACATGATCTTCAAAATTTTATATTGAACTCATAGGGGTATTGTCTTCGACAAATACCACAAAAACGTGATAAGTGCAATACCAAAGCTGTCTTTTCCGAAATTTCTCAATAGAGCGAACACGTTAGATCACAGATCAAACTGCACATTCCGTACAGTCTGATCCTGATTTACTTGTATCAAAAGGCACTCTAAGTGTAACTGTCCCTTGTTTGTACAATATGTGTACATGTTCGATATCATATGGGAAGCATTGCATATCAGTTGAGAGGTCAAGTTACAAAAGCTGAATACCCTTTCCTTTTCCCGCACAATCTTGACTTAACTCATTACCAAACGAGAAAATTTTGGACTGGTCCAAATTGAAAGCATTTCCAGACGACAAAATAAAGGTGACTAAAAAATAGAAATTTGTTCTGTGAAGGGTAGAAAACACTGTGGGAAAAGGAGAAAATGCTGGTTACCAGCATTTTCTCCTTTTCCCACAGTGTTTTCAAAAGGCTTCTTTCTCAGGGGCGTCAAAAGTAGGGATTGTGTGGTAATGGGTTAAACTTATATCCTGCTACAAAAAAAAAACACAAACACAAGACCTGTCGCTGAATGTGACTTAATACTCCCACCAGCGCTTTTACAGAAACAGGTAATTACTAGTATTTTGTACACGGAGGGACATAAGGGCGGACTCATGGACACACGGATGGACATACGGACAGACAAGCTGATTCCGTTATATCCCCGAAAACATTCGTTTCGCGGGGCTATTATGAAAATTTAAAATCAACAGTAGAAAAACCAAATTTTGCTATTTCGAATTCATGATTCCTTGAGGGAAAGATAGCTCTTTTATCGGAAAGTGTAGATCCAAGGTCAGACTGCACATTTCGTGCAGTCTGAGCTTGATCTACACTCTCCGCAAAATGTCCTTAAGTCACGCTAAGGTGTCTGTGGGTTTATCCAGATTCAACTAAACATGCTATATATTTTTCCATGCCGATAGTATAAACCCGATGGATTATCAGCATTTCCTCCATTTCCCACAATGTTTTCAGACGCCTTTTTTTCTGAGATTGTGAGGTAGAGGAAAAATTACACTTTGTCATCTATGGTAAGGAAAAACATCGCCATTTCGTAGGGTGGTTTCGCATATCAAAACAAAATGAATGTTCATTGTTGTAAGTAATTCGACGCCCCAGAATACATGCACGTAATACGGTGCAGGTGTTACTTTATTTATAAGTTGTATGGTCAGGTGGCACGGAACTTGGAAACTTGCTCACGGCTGTGGTTAGTCATGTCGCCCAGGGCCGAAGGCGAGTATTCCGCACAATATCTAAGAAATAATCTTCTTTCTATCGTGGTATATCGTTCAATAAACCATAGGTGTGAGTTATGAATGCGGCGCAATAAATAATCCACGAGGGCGATCGCCCGAGTGGGTTATTCATTGCGCCGCATAACTCACAACGTGGTTTATTGAACGATATACCACGATAGAAAGAAGATTATTTCGATTCTAACATGGCCAATATAGTGAATTGAAAACAAGTTCAAACTTAACAGTAAAAATGCGGATGAAGATTATGTTCCATTGAATAACTCACTCATTGAATGGCGTTACTCTACATGGATTGTCGCAGATTTTACCACATTTTCCTTGCACTGAGTTTATAGAGCCAAAGTCGCGTGTCATGTTAGAATTTTTTATAAACCACTTTCCACATGGACATCGTCAAAAAAAAGTCAGCAGTGAAAGAAGAATAAATGATTTCGCAATGGCTATCATCAATCTTCAAAATGAAATTGGCCAAGGCGGGGATCGAGTCTTGGAACTCCTCTTCTCAAGTCCAGGGTCCGTATTCATCAAACATTCTTAAGAACATTCTTAGTCTTATTCTTCAGCATTTCGTGTATGTGAAAGTAACAGAACTTCTGATTGGCTAAACCATTTTGTTTTGGGTTCGGCAGGCTCTAGAGTGAGTTGTTAGTGCATGACTTTTTTCAAAATAGTACTTTTAATATCGCATCAAACGTACCACTTTATGGAATAGAATTGTAGGCTATGTAAAGTAAAGGTAAAGAAAGAAAATCATCTATATGGCTTGAAACACGCAAAAAGGAGCATTAGGACATTTGCGTAAAGTGTCGTCTCGGATCAGTCTGCGCAGGCTGATCCGAGACGGTACTTTACGGCTACATAAGATTTTGTGCTACAGTAGACTTGCGCAAAACTAGTAGACATACTAATGGAAAGTGCGCAGGCTGATCCAAAACGACAATTTACGCATTATGTCCGAATGCCCTTTTTCGTGTGTTGAAAGCCAAATAGAGGATAATCAATGTATTGTTTGAGATATTAAAAATCTCTCATTAGAATGGGATGTGATAAGGCTGATGAAACAAGTGAATTCATCCTTTTATTACTCTAGTAATTATCAATATAAGCCGTTGTCTGCGCATGTCATATTCTTCGAAGATTCGACTGTCTTATATGACGCATTACTAGCCCCAAAAGCGGTCTGACTGTAATATTACGCTCTATAAAGTAGTAATGTAGTAGATAGCTTTTATCAATTCGTTTCAGGGGAAATGAGATCTGCTTTAGCTCCAGATTTCTCTAGACTGCTGATCATAGCCGAGTGAATTGCACGAGCTAGCGTTTTATTGAGTAAACCTTTATTTCAGTTTGAAATTCAAAGTAACGGTTGTCGCGTGGGAAAGTGGTTCGGTTCTGTACCAAGGATGCCCAGATTAGATAGATGAGTATTTATAGAATGCCATCTAGCGGGAGATAATGCAATATAAGCAATATAGGGGAAAAAAGTAGTTCCGGCAAACATTCTTAAATGAGGTATATCGTCACTAGTGATTATATCATATCTACTGTAAAAGTGTCGTTATTCACTGTGAAATCTGAGTAATTCACTGTTAAGAATATCATCGGTTTACTTCCAACGAGGTTTTTGAAATAAACCGACATTATATTAAATGTACATACTTACAAACTCACCATTTTTTTTTTCTTAGTCCCTGTGTGTGCCAGCTTTAAAGTGGTAACAAATAAAACTCAACAAAAATATTTTTAATCTGTTATTTGTTTCAATTTCCTATGCTATAAGATTCATATACATGTATATGAGGCTAAGAGTATTTCCTTACACAAATAAGCCATGCCCTGTAAAAAAAAAGGGTACATCTACAAAAAGAATCGATTCTGGTCAGCCTGCGCAATTCGCGCAGGCTGACCTGAATCGAGACTTTTTGCTTTCGGTAATTTTTCTGCGTGTCAAAGAATCATTCTGCCTCATTATTAAGTTGACTGTTATACAAAATAGATTCTATGAACCTTTAGTTATGGATACATAATTATATGTTAACTTGCTTGGCATAATGCACCATGGAGATATATTAAACCCTATTTGGCCTGAGCATGGCTCCAATCATAAAAAAAAAAAGAAAAAGCGTTACAGTAGGGAAAAGAAAAATTGCGTTACAGCAGGGAAAAGAAAAATTGCGTTACAGCAGGGAAAAGAAAAGTTGCGTTACTGTAGGGAAAAAGAAAAGTTGAGTTACTGTGGGGAAAAGAAAGGCTGCGAGTTACGTTTAAAAATCATTAAAAACACATGTTTACAGGCAGCGTGTAAACAAACGCTTTTCAGACTTCATAGTGTGTTGAACCTTGTCAGCTGTGTAAACATAGATTTAAAAATGAATATATGAGATGTTTGTGAGAAACTCTTCGATTTTAAACCGGAAACACCCACAGTGATGTCTCGGATAGCAGAGCTCCAGATAGAGGGAGTGATTTTGCTTTCAAAATTGAATATGTTAATTACTTTCCACTAAACCCTATGGTGTGGGCACTCATTAGAATCGTCTCATCGGGACAATTCTAATAAGTACCCACAACATAGGGTTTTGAAGAGAAATAACGAATTTAGAATACCATCACTCCCTCTTATCTGAAGCGCTGGGTTAGCCTCCAAAAAATGAGATGCCTTTTCTGTCTATCATTATCAGTGAAACGTTGCAACCATCAAGGGTAATATTTGACCAAAAAAAAGATTATAGTTTCATTGGATGAAAATGAAGCTGGTTTAACCCTTTACCAAACGACAAAATTTTCGACTGGTCCAAATTTAAAGCACTAGCAGACGACAAAATAAACATAACTCAAAAAATTTAAATTTGTTTCCAGCAGGATAGAAAACATTGTGGGAAAAGGAGGAAATGCTGGATACCAGCATTTCTCGTTTTCCCACAATGTTTTCAATAGGTTTCTATTTCAGGTTCGTAAAAAATAGGGATTCTTTGGTAAAGGGTTAAAAGAAATGGTTGAAAACGAGTAGGGGTGGATCATTTTCCCTTTTCCCCCTAGAGATAATAATTACCCCCTTTTCTGGAAACTGACAAAAGTATTAAAGAATAATTTTAAGATGGAAGAAAAGGAATTTCTGGTCGGATAAAAATGTGCAAAAGAATTATATCTGTATAAATCTGTATTTAGCAGCTACCAAGAAATTTAATGCCATGCTGCACTAGAAGTGTTATGGGTCTACTACCTTAAGGTATTACCATCCTAATGCTTCTAGTGCAACATGGAATAAAATTTCTTATTGGTTGATAAATAAGGATTTGATATTACTCATGGTGTTTACGAGATGAAATGAATTTCGATCTTTCACCGAAAAACAAAACAAATATTCTATTTATTTCATGCTTTTAACCCTTTCTGGGAGGAGCTTTATCGTAATCCAGTACAGTTCTTTTCCATTATTCCCTGTGGCGTACCCGTCCCGCATGGCAACGCATTACAATATTACGTCATCCGCGAGAAATCTAAGGTAAATGACGTCATATTTCCATCTAGTTGTCAGGCATGCGCAATTTACCTAGGCGACAAGAATATGAAAATCGGTATTTTCACTAGTGGCACCAGTGTAAGATCGAAAAATATTTTCACTGCTATTTCTCGATATCCTACCGGAAAGCATGAAATAAAACATTTTTGCACATTTCTAACCGACCAAAAATTCCTTTGATGTCTGTCTTGAAATTATTTGTTGATACTTTTGTAAGTTTCCTGAAAAGGGAGGTAATAATTATCTCCCTTTAAAACGAGAATATAATGGTTTTAGATTTATAAATGATAATTCTAATAAGGAAAAAAAAAGGAAAAAGTTGCTCGGTGAATGTAGTACAACGATACGCATTTTAAATTATATCTAATTTTTGTAGGATATTTTTTTAGGGGGAAAAGCTATTTTCCATTACGAGGGTATTACTTTAACCCATTACCACACAATCCCTACTTTTGACGCCCCTGAGGAAAAAGCCTTTTGAAAACACTGTAGGAAAAGGAGAAAATGCTGGTAACCAGCATTTTCTCCTTTTCCCACAGTGTTTTCTACCCTTCCTAGAACAAATTTCACTATTTCAGTCACCTTTATTTTGTCGTCTGCAAATGCTTTCAATTTGAACCAGTCTGAAATTGTGTTGTGTGGTAGTGAGTTAAGAACTACAGCTTTGATTTCCTACCACATGATGGTTGCTGAATGGAGGTGGCCATTAGTAGAATATTTTACAATAATTATTATAACGAGTACATGATTTTTATTAAAAGCGATAAGATAAATAACACATTAATAAAGCGAAAATAATTTTTACATCATCTAATGATAGTTATCATGGGACAGTGTCATTTATATGTGTTTAAATCTACCATGTCACAAAATTTTAGACTTTTCAAATTTGAAAGCACTTGCTAATGACCATTTACATATGGCTATTTTTATTTTTGCTTGAGTTTGTGTGTGAGGGGGGTGCTTTTTTTCTTCTTTTTTAGAAGGTGGGCACGTTTTTTCCCCCCTTCCCAACACTGATTTTAAAAGTCACCTTCCACATGGTCGTAAAAAACAGGAATTTTGATTGGTAAACAGCTAAACCTCGAAACGTGGTGGGTCCGAAACACTCTGTTACTCCTTCTTCAAGGCGATGAAAGCGGTAAGACTGGCTGTTCCCCAGGTCAGCAACCAGGAAATAATACAGAACGCGAAACCAGCGTGTAGATTATAATCCGGGAGCGACTTGAAAAAAGGATCGTAGATTTTGGCGTGATACACAGAGAAGCCAATCAGCAAAAAAAGTCCTGAAAAAAAAAATCAGATTATTACTGCATCAGATGACAGAGTTTTTAACTCTTTACCAGACAACAATATTTCAGGTTTGTCCAAATCGAAAGCATATGCAGACGACAAACGACAAAAGACTGAAAATTTGAAATTTGTTTTGTGAAGAGTAGAAAACATTGTGGGAAAAAGGAGAAAATGCTGGCTACCAGCATTTTCTCATTTTCCCACAATGTTTTCTAAGGTCTTCTTTCTGGGTCGTCAAAAGTAGGGATTGTGTAGTAATGGATTAAATCTGTCCAAATTAAATGCAATTTTCAGGCGACAGACAACTACAAAGCTGGGATTCTTTACCATGGGACAAATTACAAGACCTTACGGAGAACGCAAATAAAAAGAAAACCCCTATTAAGTATATTCTTTGTTAGTTTGTTTTTAGACTCTCCATGTTACAGTATTGACATAAAACGGGTAACGTCCCACTATCATATCGCGAAAACCTATGATAATCACAATTATGCATCAATGACCTTGCAATTTCGTCAGTTTGGATACATTTCGTGTGCCTTAAATTCAATCTTGGATAACAGAATGAAGCAGAAATTCCAATTAAGTATCTTTTCACCCATACAATGAATCCAGATGATACAGCCTGCAACATGCGAAAAGTGACATTCGACCATTTGCGTAAAGTGTCATCTCGGATCAGCCTGCGCAGTCAACCCAAGCTAATCCGAAACTAAACTTTCTGTTCTCATATATGTAATTTTCTGTTTTGTGCAAGTCTACTATAAGACAAAAATTGAATTTGGTCGTGGAGTGTCGTCTCGCATTGCAAAGGCTGATCCGCAACAACACTACACACAAATGTTTGAATGTCTGTTTCTTGCGTTTTGTAGGCAATATATTTACAGAGCTATACAGTGTGGGCAGTTCCCGATATAAAGCCACAATATTTTAGATTCCTTCAAATTGAAAGCGCATGGACATTCTTGTGAGCATGAAATTGGCATCAAATGCAGAGCTGAAATACAAAAAGCATCTGGTGTGGAATTAGAACTGCTGCGGACACAAATCAGTTTTTCGAGGTTTAAAAGATCAATTCCATAACCACTTAGCCAAAGAAATATCTCTCTAACGCAGTTGTTAGGTAGCGGGACTAAACAATGCATGAAGGAGTGGTCTCCCGTAGCACAAGCCCCCTTAACCCTTTCCCAAACAATCCCTGGTTTTTACGGGTCAGGAACAGAAGCCTTTTGAAAACATTGTGGGAAAAGGAGAAAATGCTGGTAACCAGCATTTTCTCCTTTTCCAACAATGTTTTCTACCCTATCATATAGAAAAATCATCTTTTTAGCAACTGTTAATTTGTCATCTGCAAAATGCTTTCAATTTGGTCTGGTCCAAAATTTGCCGTTTGAAAAAAAGTTAGTCATCACTTATTGATGAATCTAAGCCTTATTAGGCAGAAAGTCCGTGGGATTACTGGCTAAATGGCCAATCCCGGACAAGCCCCCATCTTACGAACATGAAAGTTAGCACTAGATGCATGGCTGAAATATAAGCTGCATCTAACGGGATTCGTAACCATACGAACAAAGTCCTCGTTTATCATGGTTTAAAAGATCAACACCATTACCACTGAGCCAATAAGATATCTCTCTAACGTAGTTGTTACGTATTGTTAGGTATTGTATTTAAATTGGGACGAAGCCATGCATAAAAGAATGTTCTCCAGTAACAACAGGGGAAAAATGCGATGTTGAAGGGGTTTGTCTTTGAACTCTTTACTATTTTAGCCCGATTTTGAGCATAGCGAATGTTAAAATATGAATGTTATATATGGATCATCGAGTTAAGAAGAGAGATAGTTTGCCCGAATTAGTGGATTCTGAAAAATAAGCAAAAATAAAAATGGCACCTATCCGTACTTATTTCGTCAGGAAACAAGGTTAAAGGTCACTGTGGAAGAAAGGGAAAAAATAGGATAAAAGCTCAGCAAACAGGGTGGGAAAAGGAGAAATTGTCCAATAGGACTGATTTCTTCTTTTCCAACAATACTTTTCAAAGTGGAAACAGCTATGCTACTACAGCTTTAAATTTCCTGCCTTTGTGTCCTTGTTTGGTTTGTAATGCCGTGTCAACCGCATTTTAATTATTTCACGGTGACATCCCATTTTTTCCATTTACCAATACTACCCGAAGAAAGTACTACTCGTTTCTTTGCACCAATAGTAGTACCATTATGTGCAAAAAACACATACTTTACGTGCGCTTTCTAATTCAATGTCCACGACAAAAATACATGCGCAGTAGGGTTAGGGTTCCTACTGCACATGTACTTTTGTCGTGGACAGAAATGTAAGGCGCCGAAAGTGTAAAAGCAATTTCGATGAAAAAGGGATAGGCTTTATCTCAACAAAAAGCAACCTTGGCGTGTGGGTTTCATTTTACCTGCATACAACAAAATACCGCAGCAAACCCTGTTTATTCAACTTCGCGAATTTATTTGATATCATTTTACTCTAGGAAAAAGGCCTTTAGAAACATTGTTAGGAGAAAATGCTGATAACCAGCATTATCTCCTTTTCTCACAATGTTTTGTACCCTACCTAAGACATATTCCATTAGTTGGTTGTCTGTTCTATGCCTTCAGAATGTACAAGTCTTTATTTCTTTCGATTTGAGGAGAGTCAGGTAGTTAGTGTCAACGACATCTAAGACCCCGAAACAGTATGCTTTCCTGACGGTAGAGATCGGGATCAGACTACACAGGGTGTGCAATCTGGTCTTGGTTATAAACCGTCGGCTAGTTTTGTCAATCTTATCCAGCATTTTCTTCTTTTCCCCACAATTTTTTCAAGAGCACACCAGTTGTTGGGACTCAGGATTGTGTGGTAAAGGGTAAAAGATACCACGTCTACTTTTCTCTGTGTAAGCCTCGGTTTAATCATAAGATCATAAATCAACCAATGAAATCATCTGCGTATCGGAAGACTGGATTTTTACGAGGTTAATATTTTCATACATTTTATTGACCAACTATCTAGATGTAGATCAAAGAAGGAAGTGAACCTCTCTCGTCGTTTCTTCTTACAACGCGGCCATGATCGTTTTCCGAAAACGTGATGACATAGACAAATTTTTATGCTTACAAAAATCTAGTTTAAAATATTTGTGTTCGCCTGTTTGGTGTTTAACGCAGGATTAACCTTTTACCAAATAATCCCTGGTTTTCATGACCCTGAGATAGAAGCCTTTTGAAAACATTGCGGGAAAATGAGAAAATACTGGTAACCAGCATTTTCTCCTTTTCCCCACAATGTTTTCTTCTTTTCTGGAAACAAATTTCAATTTTTGAGTTATGGTTATTTTGTCGACTGCAAGTACTTTGAATTTGGACTAGTCTAAATTTTTTGTCGTTTGGTAAAGGGTTAAACACTTATAAGTTACATTCCCGCAGTCAGCGTACCTTTCAATGTGCTGTCTGCGCATGCCATATTCTTCGAAGATTCGACCGGTTTGCTATGACGCATCACCCATCCCACTGATACCCGGGAAAAGTAGGGCGCATACCGAAGCTATTAGCCTGTTACCCAAGCATGTAGAAGGTGTTTTTAATGTAAGACCTGTGTAATGCACTTCAGGTGAAAATTCTAATTGGTTGATAAATAAGGATAAATAAGGATTTATGCAGAAATAATATTTTTGCACATTTCTAACGAATCAGAAATTCCGTTTATGTCTATCTTGAAATTATTGTTTGTTACTTTTGTTAGTTTTCTGAAAAGGGAGGTAATTATTACCTCTTTTTGAATTGAGAATATAGTGGTTTTAGATTTATAAATGATAATTCAAAGAAGGCAAAAATGGAAAAAATGAAAAGGTGAAAATAATTCAATAATAATCATTTTTAATTATAGCTAATTTTGCAGGATGATATTTTAGTGGAAATAGCGGTTTTCCATTACACAGGTCTTACCTTAACCCTTTACCCCATAAGGGCATTTCTATGGTATCTCTAATTGACCCTAAATAACAGGAAGGATGAAGCTGTTTCTTACGTGTATATGACACCTTTTGATAGCATAGAAAACATTGTGGCAAAAGGTGAAATTACTCGTCACGAGCAATTTCACCTTTTGCCACAATGTTTTCCAAAGGCTCCAACAAGCAATGTGTAGAAATGAGTATCTAAGGAAAACGGCACTCCTCCTGCAATATTACCGATGATATTCTTGAAATTGCTTGTGACGTAAACTTGTCTCTGAAGCTGTGAAATTGCCGATAACGTTTCTGAAATCGGTTATGACGTAAACTTGTCAATGAAGCTGTAAAATTGCCAATGACGTTTTTGAAATCGGTTATGACGTAAACTTAGAATTTTGTTTTCAATATTTTCAAAGAGGGTCAACAAAGTGACCAAATCGAGGCTATCTGAATTCCTGTATCAAGTTTAGTAATTCACATACGATTTCAGTAACATCTACTTTACCCTACAGTGAGATAGGGTTAACTCATCCTCGGATACCCCGGGGTCTCCCTATTTGCTACGCTGCATCGACCCCTGGGACAATTGACTAAAAAAACTTTGAATCAGCCGCCGAAAATCGATACGAAACGTCATAGCGTACAGTCCACTCGCCCATCACAAAATGATGATGGAACCAATGAAAAGCCAGCATTCGGCCAGCGGTAAAGCGAGGGAAATTCAATTAATTGTCCCAGGGGTCGATGTAGCATAGCAAATAGGGAGACCCCGGGGTATCCGAGGATGGGGTTAACTAGATGTCGTTGTGAACTAATGTCCACAGGCCGTCATTTTTGAAAAAGTAACGCCCAAAAGATAGGAAAGGAAAAATTATTATACTGCAAATAAATTTCTCGTGATTTGATTGGTTAACATGCCGGGAACATATATATCATGTTCCCTGGCAAAAACCACGTAAAACCAGTTTCCCTTTTGAGTGCCCCGTAAACATCACTACACGTGCAACACAACATCCAAAATGGCGGCGTAGATCGATCACCAGACTGCACATTTATGCACCAAACAGCACGTTTTAGTGACGTCAGTTTCCAGTGACGTCACTTTTCATTGAATTGGAGCACACATAAGGGAATTTCTATTTCGTCAGCATACTCGATTCGTGAAATTATGAAACAAGAAAATTTCGCTTAACGCGCTTTGAAAGGGTAAAACTTTGCAGTATAATAAATTCGTTGTACGGTCAGGTGGCAGGGGACTTGGAAACTTGTTCAAGGCTGTGGTGAATCATGTCCACAGCCGTGAACAAGTTTCAAAGTCTCCTGCCACCTGACCGTACAACTAAAAATGAACGGACTGGAACGAAAGCTATCTACGGTTGTCTGTTAGAACCACTTTTGAAATAATTATTTTGTCTCTAACGCTATGAAAGTTTCGTTGAATCTGTAAATTTGCTAGTGCACTGTCAATATTGCAAATGACGTAATGAAGATTACCAGTCGTTTTTTTCGAATTGTGATTTTCAAATGTATATTGATGTCTTCAGAAATAGCCACGGGCTGTGTATCCATAAACTGCCAAATAATATCGTAAATTGAGAAAAAGAAATGATTGATAAACTACAAAATAACTTCATAAATGTTACAATACCTGCCAGGAACTGAAGTCCAGTTGCCGCAAACAGGACCACCTTTTTCTCCTTCGCTACGAAAAGCTTGACCAGGATAGCTGCAATCGCTCCAATCACGAGGAATAAAGCCAGAAAAAGCATAGCGCGGACGGCGTCATGTTCCTTACTGTCTGCAAAGGTTGGAGAGAATAACTGGTGTATGAAACTTTGTTTAATTTTTACTTAACTCTCAGGCTGTTAAGCGCGAGCCGCTGACCGTTTGCGGACAGTGTAGATCATGATCAGAGTGCACAGAACGTGCAGTCTGATCATGGATCTACACTGTCCGATAAGGAAATATTGTTCCCCAAAATACAACTTTAAAATAGCAATATTTGAGTTTTGACTATCGAATTGAACAAAATTCAATTTAGTTATTCAGCAAGATAGGGGTTAATGTTGTGGACCAGTAATAGAAAACAATTATTTCCATTATGATATTATCTTACAAAATTTGCTAAGATTAAAAATGAGTATTATAGTAGATCTACTACTTTCACCGAGCCACATTTTCCTTTTTGCCCTTCATAGAATTACCATTTATAAATCTAAAACCACTATATACTCATTACAAAGGGGTATGATAATTACCTCCCTTTTCTGAAAACTAACAAAATTATCAACAACTAATTTCAAGATAGACCTCAAAGGAATTTCTGGTCGGTTGAAAATGTGCAAAAGTATTATATCTGTATAAATCTTTATCAACTGTCAAATTTTTTTTTATGCCATGCTGCACAAGAAGTATTACGGGTCCACTACCTTAAAACTATTATGACAGATAAAGCAGGGGAGACAAGGACAGAGTACAGTGACAAAAACATGACAGATTTGGTAGGGGGACGAGAGCAGGGGATAGTGAGAGAGAAATGACGGATTGAAGAAGGGAGACAAGGACAGAGTACAGTGACAAAAAAATGACAGATTTCGTAGGTGGACGAGGGCAGGGGATAGTGACAGAGATATGACGGATTGAGCAGGGGAGACAAGGACAGAGTACAGTGACAAAGAAGTGACAGATTTGGTAGGTGGACGAGGAGTGCGGATAGAGACAGAGAAATGACGGATTGAGCAAGGGAGACAAGAACAGAGTACAGTGACAAAGAAGTGACAGATTTAGTAGGGGGACGAGGGTAGGGGATAGTGACAGAGAAATGACGGATTGAGCAAGGGAGACAAGAACAGAGTACAATGACAAATAAGTGACAGATTTGGTAGGTGGAGGAGGGCAGGGCATAGTGACAGAGAAATGACGGATTGAGCAAGGGAGACAAGAACAGAGTACAATGACAAAAAAGTGACAGATTTGGTAGGGGGCATGAGGGCAGGGGATAGTGAGAGAGAAATGACGGATTGAGCAAGGGAGACAAGAACAGAGTACAGTGACAAAAACGTGACAGATTTGGTAGGTGGAGGAGGGCAGGGCATAGTGACAGAGAAATGACGGATTGAGCAAGGGAGACAAGAACAGAGTACAGTGACAAAAAAGTGACAGATTTGGTAGGGGGCATGAGGGCAGGGGATAGTGACAGAGAAATGACGGATTGAGCAAGGGAGACAAGAACAGAGTACAGTGACACAAAAGTGACAGATGTGGTAGGTGGACGAGGGCAGGGGATAGTGAGAGAGAAATGACGGATTGAGCAAGGGAGACAAGAACAGAGTACAGTGACAAAAAAGTGACAGATGTGGTAGGTGGACGAGGGCAGGGGATAGTGAGCGAGAAATGACGGATTGAGCAAGGGAGACAAGAACAGAGTACAGTGACAAAGAAGTGACAGATGTGGTAGGTGGACGAGGGCAGGGGATAGTGAGAGAGAAATGACGGATTGAGCAAGTGAGACAAGGACAGTGCTATCGCTCTCATGTATAATCTATTATGCCTCATAACTCACAACTGTGGTTTATTATAGGTTAAGTTCACGTTTTTGAGGTCGTTGACATTCGCAGAAGCCTGAAAAATGCTTTATCGCCCCAGTGCAAAGCTTGAAGGTGTTAAAGTATTTTGAGGGCCTCTGTAAATAAGACCGATAAAAACATGAATTCATGCTATTATTGCATAAAATAAAGGTATTTTAACAATAATTTGTAAAGATAGCAAAAATGTTTCGATAGAAATGCAAATAAGCCAACTTCAAATGTACTGTACGTAAATACATGTAGGTCAAAACCGGAAGTCGGTGAAGAAGTTTTGTTACGAGCAGTGAAGGGCCGTTAGTCCTGTATGCCAGTTTTGATTCTCTCGATGTAAATACACTTCTATAATTATTTTTAATACACGCTGGACTTAAATGTCGAATAAACTTGCACACATTTGGACGATTACAACTAGGATGAATGCGTGGATATGAATTTCTATAACTGAAAGACGTCAGAGGGTTCGATCTACTTCAAGCGAGATAACTACCGATCACGTTAAAAGGTGGGTGAAGTGTAGCTGGTCTAGAATATATTTCATGGGTGATTTTTTTTTTTTTTTTTGTTCGGATCCCGATTAAACTGAAATCTTACGCAAAATTTTGTTCGTGGTGGTCAAAGACATTCCATGAAAAGGATCTAATATGGCACAAGTTCCAACAGTTTGATGGTCGGAGTCTAGAGAAAATCTGACAAGAACAAACGTTGTTACAGGGTATGCCTGAATTGAGGATATTGATCGTACAAAGCCGGGCGTTAACTGAGCGTGAATTTACTGATTAATACACGTTTTCTCCCGTTAACGCCCGATTTTTACCCGTTACTACATGCTTTACCCGTTACCACTCAATCCCTACTTTTGACGCCCCTGAGAAAGAAGCCTTTTGAAAACACTGTGGGAAAAGGAGAAAATGCTGGTAACCAGCATTTTCTCCTTTCCCCACAGTGTTTTCTACCCTTTCCAGAACAAATTTCAATTTTTCAATCACCTTTATTTTGTCGTCTGCAAATGCTTTCAATTTGGACCAGTCCAAAATTTTCTTGTGTGGTAATGGGTTATTGAAGCGGCCCGAAAAGGCACGTTTTATGCAATAATATAGGGTTAAAGTAGTGAACCCCTAATAGAAAACAGCTATTTCCGTTGTAATATTATCCTAGAAAATTGCTAAGATTAAAAAAGAGTATTATTGTACCACTTTCACCGAGCCACTTTTCCTTTTTTGTCCTTACTGGAATTATCACTTATAAATCTAAAACCACTATATTTTCATTACAAATGGATATGATAATTACCTCCCTTTCCTGGAAACTAACAAAGGTATCAACAAATATAATTTCAAAATAGATATCAAAGGAATTTCTGGACGGTTAAAAATCTACAAAAGTATTATATCTGTACAAATCTGTCTTTATCAAGTGTCAAAAAAAAATGCCATGCTTCACTAGGCTTATTACAGGTCTACTACCTTAATTCACGTTTTTAAGGTCGTTCACATTCGCAGAGGCCCGAAAAATGCTTTAACGCCCGAGTGCGTAGCACGAAGGTGGTAAGGTATTTTGAGGGCCTCTGCGAATGTTAATGACCGAAAAAAAAAACGTGAATTAATGCTATTATTGCATAAAGTAAAGTATTTTATCAATAAGTTGCAAAGATGGCAAAAATATTTCCATAGAAATGCAAATAAGCCAACTTCAAATGTACTGTACGTAAATGGGTCAAAACCGGAAGTCGGCAAAGAAGTTTTTGTTACGAGCAGTGAAGGGCCGTTAGTCCTGTATGCCAGTTTCGATTCTCTCGGTGTAAATACACTTTAATTGACTTTTAATACAAACTGGACTTATGTGGAATAAACTTGCGTACGTTTTTAGCAATTACAACTAGGATGAATGAGTAAATATGAATTTCTGTAACTGAAAGACGACAGAGGGTTCGATCTACATGAAACGAGGCGGACTGATCTCGTTGAATAGTGGGTTGATGTTGTTGGTTTAGAGTACATTTCACGGGTGAAGTTTTGTTCAGATCTCGATTAAACTGAAATCCTGTGCAAAATTTTGTTTGTGGTGTACTAATATCATCAAAGACATTCCATGAAAAGGATCTAATATGGTAAAAATTCCTACAATTTGATGGTCGGACTCTAGGGAAAATCTGTTAAGGTCAAACGTTGTTTACAAGGTAGGCCCGAATCGAGGATATAGATAGTACAAAGTCAGGCTTTGACTGCGCGTGAATTTAATGATTAATACACGTTTTCTCCCGTTAACGCCCGGTTTTTACACGTTTATACATGCCTATAGCGGCTCGAAAAGGCACTTTTTATGCAATAATGAACGATAAACCACGATAGAAAGAATAATATTTCTGAATTTTACCACGCTTTCGTTGGACTTTTTTCATAGAGCCGATTTCACGAGTCCTGCTAAAATATGCAATATACATGTAACAGGCAAGGCATCATACAATTGTAGACTCCGTGATACTGTAAATATTTGTGACCTGTCACACAAAAAAAGGACATCAATTAGATATGGCCTAGTCAGATCAACGATAGTGCAGGTCGATTTAACTTGATAATTCAAAAATAATTGTACAGTAAGGTAGAACGACCATTTTTCATACAGAAAATATTACAAAAGCAAAGAGTGTCGACCCTGGTCAGCCTACACATCCGTGCAGTCTGACCATGGTCGACACTTTTCGCAGGTCCTAGAAGGTCCCCTTTTTGCATGACGGTTCACACTGGAGCAGCGTTTAAGCAAATGAAGAATTTAATCATCTCCTTAAACCATTACCACACAATCCCTACTTTTGACGCCCCTGAGAAAGAAGCCTTTTGAAAACACTGGGAAAAGGAGAAAATGCTGGTAACCAGAATTTTCTCCTTTTCCCACAGTGTTTTCTACCCTTCCCAGAACAAATTTCAATTTTTCAGTCACCTTTATTTTGTTGTCTGCAAATGCTTTCAATTTGGACCAGTCCAAAATTTTCTCGTGTGGTAAAGAGTTAATGGATAAAATCAAGCAATTAATCTTACTATTAAGGTTTCATAAAATCCAGTTTGTCCTCCAATCTACTGAATCATGAGGTAGAATATGTCCCTTGACATGGACAAAAAATTACCAGTATCACAAAGTTTTGACCCAGGTCAGCCTGCGCAATTGACACAGGTTGACCTGGGCCAATACTTTTTGCGGATGCATTTAACTCACTTTTCACAAGGCATGATATAGACGGACAGACAGACACACTCAAAATCAAACTCGAGTTTTTACCTTCAATTTTGGCACAAGCTTTCAAAGAGGTTCGTTTTACCTCCTGGCAAGCTTCCCATAGTCCAGAGTAGAAACTTCCACCATCCGAGTCGTAAAAGACCCAGTAGTCGATTGCTAGAGAAATAATAATGCACACAAGATCGAACACCAAGAGGCCAACGGTAATAAAAGCAAACAAGTTCTCCATGTCTTCGCTGCAGAGATTACACAACGTTTATCTAGATTGAAACCAAACAGTACTATTTATGCAAATTGAAATGCGACACGCCGGGTCTGGGGTGAAATTTAGTTCCCGATCAGTTTGTGATGAAGATAATATACGGAAAAACACGAAAAAAAAAATAAGCAAACGGAGATCTAGCGTTGTCTGCGCATGTCATATTCTTCGAAGATACGACTGTCTTATATGATGCATCACTAGCCCCGAAAGCGGGCTGACTGTAATATTACGCTCTATAAAGTAGCAATGTTGAAAATAGCTTTTATCAATACGTTTGAGGAGAAATGAGACCTGCTTTAGCTCCATATTTCTCTAAACTGCTGATCATAGCTGAGTGAATTGCACGAGGTAGCGTTTTATCGAGTAAACCTTTATTTTAGTTTTAAATTCAAAGTAACGGTTGTCGCGTAGGAAAGTGGTTCGGTTCTGTACCCAGGATGCCCATATTAGATAGATTAGTATTTATAGAATGCCATCTAGCGGGAGATAATGGGAGATCTAGGCCTGGGATAGAAAGAATAATATCGAAAATATATTTACAGGAAATAGCTGGGGGTCAGTTTTGAAGATGATTTTCAGAACCTATCGATTAAGTATTTTTATTAAGATAATGGACGTAGCACATGGAGACCGTGTTCAAAACAATACATGAATGTCAGCAGGTATATGATGATGTACGGGAAATGCCGAGAAATGACGGAGGTGTGGAGACAACCTACGGAATATACCGAGAATAGTTAAACACCGGGTATCGTCAATTTGAATAAAACTTTACTTGCGACAAAACTGGGCGTGATTATAAAAGGCCGATGGTTGACTTAATAGTTCTCAATTAAAAAAGACCATACCTGAGACAATAGGAAACATTGTTGGAAGAGGAGAAAATGATGGTTACCAGCATTTTCTCCTTTTCCAACAATGTTTCAAAAGATGTCTTCCGCAGGCTCGGAAAAACTTGCGATATGTGGTAAGAGTTAAAATACACGTCTGTCATCGGCTGTTGGGTAACTGTACACTTTCCCAATTTCGAACAAAAATAGCTACTGTATCGTGGGCAATAGGAAACAATGCCGGTCAATAGCAGTTTCTCCTTTTCTCACGATTTTTTTTCCCTAAAGCCTTCTTTCTCAAGGTCGATGAAGCTTGGGAGTGTCAGGAATGGAGTGCAAAGTCGTTAAGTAAGGTGTGAAGTCGCTATACATCACATAATTCAAATTCTTTTAACCCTTTACCACATAAGGCATTTCCATGGTATCTCTAGTGGACACCAAACAGCAGCAAGAATGAGGCCGTTTCTTACGTGTATATTACACCTTTTGATAGCATAGAAAACATTGTGACAATAGGTGAAATTGCTCGTCACGAGCAATTTCACCTTTTGCCACAATGTTTTCAAAAGGCTCCCACAAGCATTGCGTAGAAATGAGTATCTATGGAGTAAAGGGTTAACCCCTACCTTGCTCTATAACTTAAATGAAACTTTCGAGCCGATAGCAAACAGAAACTGGGTTTTTTCAAGGTTATTCTTTGGGAGAAAATAGATCTATCTTCTTATCGGACAGTGTAGATCAAGATCAGACTGCATATATCAACAGTGTCCATAATAGGTCAGTGGGTCGCGCTCAGCAGAGGAAAGGGTCTAACTTTGTATTTTTTGCATACAAATATTAAATGGAGTGCAACACGCGAAAAGGGGCATTCGGACATTTGCGTAAAATGTCGTCTCGGATTAGCCTGCGCAGTCCGCGCAGGCTAATCCGGGACGGCACTTTACGACTACAATAGATTTTGTGATACAGTAGACATGCGCAAAACAGAAAATTGCATGAAAAAGGAAGGTGTCGTCTCGGATTAGCCTGTGTAGACTACGCAGGCTGATCCGATACGACACTTTACGCAGATGTCCGAATGTCCCTTTTCGCATTTTGAAGGTCATTTATAGAATAGATTCGTCAAGCTTGCAGCTTTACCAACCGTCATTGGACAGGGAACTGGCCTCATTCTTTCAGTTTCAGTTTCAGTCCTTCAAAGTGTACAAAAACTATTCATTGTTTGTTGAAATACCAATGATTGTTAAATGTGGGTATTTAGAATTTTTACATCTCAGCAAATTAAAAAATATATATCTCACTGAAATTTATATGAAAAAATAATACAAATCATAAATAATTAAGACTCATAAAATAACAAAAAAAAAATTTATAGTGTTCACTTAAAAGGCAACGTAGCCTCTTAAGGTATTTTTAGATTTCGCGCCAAAAATCAATAAAGCATTGTGGGAATGTCAAACACTTAAATTCCATTACATAACTAACATGAAATAATTATTTTCCATAATATCTTCTTGGGACGCTATGCTTGAAACTTCGTCTGTGCATTCTTGTATGTAAATGAGAGAACTGATCATCTAAAAATAGAATGTGTCTCCCGTTGGTGCCAACCTGGGCCGTAGTAAATCTCTAATTCCTCGTGATGTCGGATGGTTTTCGACTACTGGGGTTTTATGAACGCAAATTAAAAGGCTTTGGGAGTATAAGAATGATTTTTTTGCATTTTTGTAAAATTTTCGTCCCAAAATCTGAAGGGCCACCTTTAATGCCATGAGAACAGGTTCTTCAAAGAATTTGTACAGAGGCTACTACTTCTCCGGAGATCTTGTAATTTTTAAATATGGGTACGAATTTTGCAGTGTACGAATACTTTAGGGTAAGCCCTTCTCTTTACCGAGCAGTCGTATCGTCAAACGCAAAGGAACTGCCGATGATCACGCTTTAACACTCGGTCAATTCCGCGCCTACAGCTAAGGTACAAGTAAACAGTTTGCTTCGAATTGGCCAGGTCAAAATTAGAAATAAGTGAGTAAGGTATGTTTTTAATGCAATTTTGATAAGAAGAGTAGTTATTACACCCACGAATTGTGTTAGATTAAGAAAAAGAAGCATTTAATTTGTATGTGAAACTGGGGGTCATGACCTTTCCTTATTTGTTCTATAGTTTTGACCCCAAATGCGAAAGTGAAGGGTCATGGAGCAAGCGGCTGTTTTTAGGGGAGAAAAACAAGGGTAGGGTCAGGGCACGAAAGATTGCGAAAAAACGGCATGGTAATGTGCTATTTTGAATTTTATCCCCAAATTATGTGTTGTTTGAAGTTTCAATTTAGCCCGGCATTTTTAGGCTAGATTCCTGGGTTTGGATTTTGTCAATTTTGGAATATAGGCTAAAATGACAATTTTTTTCAGTTTTTTTACGACCATGTCACTTGCTTATATTGATCATTGATATCACTATTTCACAAGTTGAACATGATTTATTGATAAAATCTAAAGAATTAGGATTGTGCTGTTGCATTTAAGTGCTCCTTATAATTTCAGGCTGACTATATACAGACCTTTGTTTGAAGAAGTTCAGTTCGGCGTATGGCGGGCGAGACGAGTTTAGCCGATAAACCGTGTACTGCTACCTAACATGATCAGCGGCACTCGTCACAAATGGGCCGATTCCGTACCCATCCGAGGTATGCCGAATGGATCAACAGATCTGAGATTAGATACGGAATAGGCCGAATGATGCAGAGTGCAACCGTCAGTTATCACGAGCTAACGTTCCATCATGCCGAAGGTCGTTTCTAAATCTCTGGTTTGTACAGATACGAAAGATGAAGAAGAATATCAAGGAGAAAAACCTCTTCACGTTTATTACTGTTTATGTGGCCAGATGTGTCTCATTTTAGGTATGAATCAAAGCAATGAAACATCTTGTGAAATGGAAAGTAAGTGAAAAGATACCCGGACGCTCGAGTAGTCGGATAAGTTGGAATGTTTCCCCATGAAGCCAGAGCAACTGGGCACATTTTGAATGACTAAATTAATTCAAAATTTCAGCATTGGCCAAGTTATCAGAGTTTATCAAGTAGTAATGTACAAGTATGGAATACTTGTGCTGGCAGAGCTTTGTTGTTTTACGCCAAAGTTAATAAACTACTGCAGAAGGGCAAGAAGTGTGGCTAAGACCCCTCGCTTACAAGTGCTCTTACACACACTGCTACCCAAACTGCTTGACATCAACTTCACCAGTTATTACTACAACATTTTCCCATCATGAATGTTACAACATATCAGTATTGAATGAAAGGATTTGCTGATAAATTAACCCTTTACCAAACAATCCCTGGTTTTTACAACCCTGAAATAGAAGCCTTTTAAAAACATTGTGGGAAAAGGAGAAAATGCTGGTAACCAGCATTTTCTCCTTTTCCCACAATGTTTTCAACCCTGCTGGACACAAATTTCAGTTTTTGAGTTACCTTTATTTGTCATGTGCAAGTGCTTTCAATTTGGACCTGTCTCAAATTTTGTTGCTTGGTAAAGAGTTAAACATGTTGCTTGGTAAAGAGTTAAACATAGCTAAAATGAGTAAATTTATTTTTGATAGGATAGAAAACGTCTTGTGAAGGGAAAGAAATGCTGCTTACCTGTATTTTCTCTTCTTCCAAAGTTTTCAAAAGCCTTCATCCTTGTGGACATTGAAGTTAAGAAGAATTGATATAGAGTAAAGGCTTAATTAGCAATCTAAAAACTGATTTCTCTTTTTTCCCATGTTTTCATTGAAATCTGTTGCAATATATAAATGGCCGTAAGCATCAGGTTGCCATGGAGAATATTAAAAAATGGGCCACAAAAGTGATTTCTAATACCAGCCATTTAGCTTGCAAGTAGAGATCAAAGGAAATGGGACGTCCAGCTCTTTAACCCATTACCACACAATCCCTACTTTTGGCGTCCCTGAGAAAGAAGCCTTTTAAAAACACTGTGGGAAAAGGAGAAAATGCTGGTAACCAGCATTTTCTCCTTTTCCCACAGTGTTTTCTACCCTTCACATAACAAATTTCAATTTTTCAGCCACCTTTGTCGTCTGCAAATGCTTTCAATTTGAACCAGTCTAAAATTTTGTTGTGTGGTAAAGAGTTAATACCAAACAAGGAGATATGATAGCATAGAATTGACAACACATCCAACAGAGATCTGTTACAATTAGCCACATACAGCAAAACGAGAGGAAACAGTCAAAAATTATTAATAAAACCTGTCAAAACTGAAGAAAGAAGACATTCCAACACTCAATTCCTTCAGAAGTAAACTAAGCAAACATTGTGGGCATTGCTATGCAGCTAGTAACGTAATCAATTGTCAGGAATAAAAGGAATGATTTGTGGAAGCCTATAAGCTTACCATTGATCCTTTCAATGCAAGTCAAAAGTAAGGAAGTGGAAGTAAAGGAATAAGGCAATTTTTTTTTTTCTTTTTACAGATTGTCCCATGGAGAAATTGCCAATGCGGCCTAAAGATAACGCAAGGGTAATTGACAGTGGAAAACATGCCTACAAAATGACTTGTGATCCGGATGATATAGTCTATCTTCAAAGGTAAATTTTTAACCCTTTACACAATCCGGACTTATAACGACACTGAGACAGAAGCTTTTTGAAAGCATTGTAGGAAAAGGAAAAAATGCTGGTAACCAGCATTTTCTCCTTTTCCCACAATGTTTTCTACCCTTCCCTAGAGAAATTTGAATTTTTGAGCCCTATGAACCTATGTTGTCCTCTGCAAATGCTTTCAATTTTGACTGGTATAGAAGTTTGTCATTGGATAAAGAGTTAATTGTCACTTGACAACAAAATTTAAGACTTTTTGGTAATGAAAGTATTTGCAGAAAAGAAATGGAAAGGCTCCTTTAACTCTTCACCACACAATCCTGACTTTTAAATAACCATGAGGAAGAAGCCTTTTGAAAACATTGTGGGAAAGGAGAAAATGCTGGGAACCAGCATTTTCTCCTTTTTCCCACAGTGTTTTCAACCTTATCAAGGTCAAAAATCATCATTGAAGTTCCACTGAATTTGTCATCTGCAGATGCCTACAATTTGGTCCAGTCTAAAAATTGTCGCTTAGTAAAGAGTTAATAGAAGGTAATTCTCAAAGCTTTTTTGTCATCAGTGTTGTCTATGGCAATGTTGTGCAAAGATTTTACATTTTCAAGCACTATCACATCAATGATTAAAATATTTACTTCACACTTATGGATAGCCATTTAACTCATTACCAAATGACAAAATTTTAGGTTTGTTTAAATCAAAAGCATTTGCAGATGACAATAGAAAAGATAAAAATGAATGAAATTTTGAAATTTGTTTTGTGAAGGGTAGAAAACATTGTGGGAAAAGGAGAAAATGCTGATTACCAGCATTTTCTCCTTTTCCCACAATGTTTTCTAAAGGCTTCTTTCTCAGGGGCATCAAAAGTAGAGATTGTGTGGTAATGGGTTAATATAAAAACCTTTCCCTAAAGGGCAGATAACTTCCAACACCCTTGACACAATTATTTCCCTTTTTGACTTAAAATCGTCACAAGCACCCTGAGCCACTGCCAATAAGTAATACTTGTCTAATGATGACTTTGTTACATTTCAGACCAGGTGGAATAGAGAAACAATACAGACAAAAGTGTAAAAGGTAAAGTGGATTTCATAACTTTGTTGTATGTACCTATATGCCGTGTTTTGTTGTTCTATTCTGTGATGTGCAAAGCATGTTTTATATTAACCCATTACCATACAATGCCTGCTTTTGACGACCCTGAGAAAGAATCCTTTAGAAAACATTGTGGGGAAAGGAGAAAATGCTGGTAACCAGCATTTTCTCCTTTCCCCACAATATTTTCTACCCTTTCCAAATCAAATTTCAACTTTAGATTCACATTTATTTTGTCGTCTGCAAATGATTTCATTTTGGACTACTGATAGTCCAAAATTTTGTCGTTTGGTACAGAGTTACAAGGAAAAATAAATTTTGATTTTTATTAGAAAGAAGCTTCTAAGATGTTTTATGACAAATGGTATTTGTAAGTTATTAATAGGAAACTTTTCACTTGTTTGTTTGGTAATGATTTCCTTGCCGGCTAATTCAGTGGTAAGCATATCTGACTTGTGGCCTGGAGGTTGCCAGTTCAATACATGAATGAGGTATGTTATATTTTTGGCACTTTTTATACCTCTCACTGCTGATGCATAAGAGAAAAGTCATTGGCTTGGAAAGATGGCCAGGAATTATGTGAAGGTGCATGGACCATTGTGATATGACCCAGCCTGTTATAATAGTGATAAACACCAATACAAGCAAACAAGCTTGATATTTATAACATTCTGTAGGATCTCTGTGATTCCAATACTAATTTTTCAAAACTACCAGACTTTTCACAGCTGACCGTCACACAATGTTTTCTAAAGGCTTCTTATACAGGGTCATCAAAAGTGTGGATTGTGTGGTAAATGGGTTAAGATGCACAGCAAAGAATTTCCTTCTTTTTTCTTTTTATGTTAGATGTGGACTGTGGATAGCCTACCATCACCAGGGTAGAAGCACAGTTATGTTTATCGTGGCTGGAGCTTTGAAGACAGAGGGAGTGAAGAAAGATGTTTATAGTCAAATTTCTAAACCAAAGAAGGTATAAGGATTATCTGTATGGGTTGATGGGTCTTGAAAATAACTTTAAACTCTATCCTTGACTCTTTACCACACAGTCCTGACTTTAAACAACCCTGAGGAAGAAGCCTATAGAAAACATTGTGAGAAAAGGAGAAAATGCAGGAAATCTGCATTTTCTCCTTTTCCCACAATATTTTCTATTCTTCCCAAAACAAAGTTAAAATTTCCAGTCAGGATTATTTTGTCATCCTCAAATGCTTTCAACTTGGAACAGTCTAAAATTTTGATGTTTAGTAAAGGGTTAATGTGTTTTAATGATGCAATGAAAAAAAAATTTTTTTGAAAACATCGTAGGAAAAGGAGAAAATACTTGTCACCAGCATTTTTTCCTTTTTCAACAATTTTTTTTTTATCCTTTGAAGGGCAAGTTTCTTTCTTCTAGTAAAAATTATTTTGTTGTCAGGAAAAGCCTTTCAGTTTTGCAAATCTGAAATTTGTCATTATGTAATAGTTTGAACTTCAGAATCTAAAGAAAGAAAGTTGTCCTAAAGTAAACAAAGCCAGTGTTAAAATGCTTTTAAATTTTCATCATACCATTTAAAAATATGGATATTATTGTGAAGATGACAATCTGTTATTGTACAGTCAGTTCCAGTAATTGTCGTTGGCAGAGAATTTAATTTCAAAACTAGGTTAAAACCCGTCAAGTCACTCTATCTTTAGATTTGTTTACTTTTGCCTGATTTGACCCTTTACCAAACAACAAACTTTTAGACTTGTCCAAATTGAAAGCATTTGCAGACGACTAAATAAATGTGACTCAAAAACTGAAGCTAGATATTGGAAGAGTAGAAAACATTTTGGGAAAAGGAGAAAATGCTGGTCACCAGCATTTTCTCCTTTTCCCATAATGTTTTCAAGTAGCTTCTATCCCGGGGCCGTGAAAACCAGGGATTGTTTGGTAAAAGGTTAAAAATTTGCTTTGCTGCTAGGAAGTAACACTTGTACCTGACCACAACATAACAGAATGCCATCTTCGCAATATTTTCTACTTTTAAATGGTACAATCAAAATTTACATGCATTTTAAGACCTGTTTTGATTTTATTTTTGGTAACTATTGGGCCTTTAAGTGATCTAGCCCTGTGCCTTTGCCATGTATGTATAGCCAATATATCATTTGCTCTTTGTTGCCATTTACTGAGCATAACAATTGGCAACTTGACTGGAATTGGCGAATTTATTTAACCAAACAACATTATTTTAGACTAGTCCAAATTGAAAGCATTTGCAGATAACAAAATTAATGTGACAAAAAAAAAAATTGAAATTCATTTTTGGGAGAAGTAGAAAACATTGTGGGAAAAGGAGAAAATGCTGGTTACCAGCATTTTCTCCTTTTCTCACAATGTTTTCATGTGGCTCCTGTGTTAGTGAAAAAGACCTTTTTGTTGTTAACATAATATAAATAACATATTTTATGGTCTTCAGGTGACATTAACAAAACATACAAAGAATATGGGAAAGTTCAGCTCAGTCACAGTATCAACCATGGAGGACGAGGAGGAAGAAATTGAGGCGGTATGTATTTTTAACCCTTTCCCAAACGACAAATTTTGGACTCTTCCAAACCAAAAGAGTTTGCAGACGACAATTTTAAATTGCTCGCTACGAGCAATTTCTCCTTTTCCCACAGTGTTTTCAAAAGACTTTTACTGCAGACACGTAAAAACCAGGGCTTGTTTGGGAAAGGTTAAAGTCATCACCTTTTTATAGCTTCATTTAATGCCATTAAGTCTAAAAGAATGGAGGGGGGGGGCGGTGTTGTAGAATGGTCTTTCAACTTATCCACTTTTATCATAATACTTAATTATCTCATTATTTTCTGCAGATCTATAGCGGTTTCTCAGACTTCTCAGACAGTGAAGGAAAAACTGTTCATGAGGAACAATTATTTTCTTTATGTTTTTTCCTTTTCCCTCATTGTTATGTAACCTTTTGAAAAACACATTTTTGTCGTTTGAGCGACATTTGTCGTTTACACATGCTTTCAGTTTGTACAAGTTTCCTATTCTATAAGAATTCTATTGTTGTATAAAGAGTTAAGGAGTGATTTAAAAGCAACCGTTGTAGTGCTGAGTAATGGAAATTGACTTTCTTGAAGGAGGGCAGAACAAAGCATTGCAGTGTTCTGGGTGTTCATGCAAATCAGAGATCGAAGTGCATGTTATGTGCAGACTGATTTTATTCTGCACAGTTTAAAAAGCAATCTCGTTGTTTGATCTAGATACATGTGCTGTGTGAGGCAACCAAAGCTGTGCTTGAAGTTCATTCACGGTGACTAGATTTTCTTCTTTTCCTACAATGTTATGAAATACCGTCCTTTCCAGTGTGGTAAAAACTCAGCTGATAACCAGCATTTTTGCCTTTTCCAAAATTTTGTCAAAGGCCATCTTCTGTAGGATTATTAAAACTGGTAAATGTTTAGTGAGGGTCAAGACCGATAAAGATTTCAAAATGCTTATTTGTTTCATGCCTCTATATTTTTAGAAAGAAATTGCAGATTCCTATGCTGCCAATGCGAAGGTCATCGAGAAACAGATGTTGAGAAAAGGCATGAGTAAACGGAAACTTATGGAACAGGTACATTAATTGCTTGAAATGACTGAATGCTGCTAAGCCAAACTCGCTGACCTTTTACAGACTGTGTAGATCAAGATCAGCCTGATCTTGATCTAAACAGTCCAATGGGGAGGGATTTTTTTTCTTCAAAAAAAAATAAGTTTAGAATAACATTATCCAATTCTTACTTAAAGCTTAAAATTTTTAAAATACTTACTTAACAGGATAAGGGGTTAATGCAGCTTTCAACATAATTCAGCACAAAACATGCTGTAAGATTTTTGGTCTACAGAGTTTGCACTTGATGCTAAACTCTGACTGAAGCTGTCTTCATTTTCGAGTAAATATACAGTGTTAGACCCTAAAATGATATCAAATCAATTTGGTGGAAGAAGAGGCAAATCACAAATCTAGCACTTATCTTGACTTTAAAAGAGTTCAACAGGGTTACTGTTAACCAGCTGTGCATAGGAAACTTGACATAGGAATACATGACAGCCACATTAAGTTTAGACATATTTATTTTACAATGATTGAGAAACAAGTTCTTACAACTTACACTAATCTCTCTCGATTTCGCTTCCTGCGAACTACAACAGTACTCGCGCCGAATGTATGGGTCAATGAAAAATCCCAAAGTTGACACCCGCTCCTGGGTATCGAACTTGGGACCTTCTGGTTACAAGGCCGATGCTGTACCTCACAACCATGGACACCACAATGTGACTGTCACATTGACAGGAGATGTGAAAACAAGGAAGCGATATATATGTATTCATCTAGAATGAAGGGTATTTATATGATAAAGTTCGATGTTGAAAGTCAGCCACATGGACATGCTGTGACGTAGTATTGTATGTTTCATTTTTCAGGCTGAGGAGGAAGCCAAGAAGATGAGACCAAAGGGTACATTGATAGACAAGTGATATGTAACTTACAGACATGTAGCAACATTGGTGGATTTTTAGGTAGTCCAGACGCAGCAACTGTTAGCCACTGCTGTCTTGAAAAAAGGAAGATCGGCTTATATGGTTTCATAGGCCCATTTTTTCACCTGTCAAAAGTTACGATGAAATAACAGAAGGGAATGTAAAGGGGGGAAAGGATGGTGTGTGAACAGTATGGTAAATGTTGAGGTATTAGAGATTGATTACCTGTACGACTTATAATTTGTGATGATCCAAATGTGACCCAACACGCATAAACAGACCTACTGGGAACTGAGAAAATTGTCGACCCTGGTCAGACTGCACGAATTGCTCAGGCTAACCAGGGTTGACAGTTTTCGCTGTAATGACATTTTCTGTCTGATAATTGGTCATTGTACCTTGTTATGCAATCACTTTTGAATTATCAACTTAAACTGACCTGCACTATGGTCGATCGGTTTTCATCTAATTAATGTATAGCATTCCCAGACGGTCTCTTTTTGCTTAATAGGTCACAAATATCTATTTCCATGAAATTTTAGCCGAGGTGGTCATCTGTTTGCAAATTTGTTATTGGACAGTGAACAGTAAGATAGCAATATTTTAGAAACAAAGCATAGGAATGCTGTGCCTGAATTAAAGTTGGTCAAATAATGCATATCTCAAACTTGTGTATAAGGCTTAATCGGGAAATTGAAGTGCCATTTTTGGCCAGATTTCCAAGTCCCCTGCCACTTGACCGTACTACGAATTTATTATACAGCAAAGTTTTCAAAGAGCGTTAAGCGAAATTTTCCTGTTTTATAATTTCGCAAATCAAGTTTGCTGACGAAATAGAAATTCACTTTTCTGTTAATGAGGGCATGGTTGTCTTTCTGTACTACTATGGTTGATTATTGTCAAGAATATAAATCATACAAATTATTGTGAATATCATGAACTATTTTAACTACTTAAATGCATTGTAATGATTTTATGGATATGTTTTTTTTAAGTTTGTAAAATTTCCATTGTTTGTTGATTTTTAGAGACTATACTTTAGCCTTTCTCTTTATTTTTAAGGTTCCTGGGGCCGTATAGTGCAATTGTTGGTCTTTACCTTTATTGGCCAAACATATTTTGCATGATTGAGTCCCAGTCTACTGTATTTTCCAAGCAATAAGCCGCTGCTCTCTATAGGCCGTTTGTTACGTAGTGGTTAGTACTTCGCTTCTTCTTCTTCTTCTACTTAATTTAAGTTGCAAATATGTATGCACGAATTGTTTTAATGTAACAAATTTCTTTTCAGATTGTTCTTCCAATGTACTTATCTCTCTATCGAGACGTTGGACTACAATAATTAAATCCATTATTGAATGTCAGTTTTCTATAACTTGAACTCTAGTCAAGTTCAAAACTGACATACACACGTTTAAGTCATGTATGACATGTTTTGGGTTAGAAAAATATTTACATTTCTGTTGACATTTTCAAGGTCAGATTCAGAAACAGGACCAAACAATATACTCATTAACGGTAGTACAGATCGTTTGTTCCAATGATTACCCAATGCTATTGTACGGTAATCATCAAAACTGTCATACACTGAAGTATAAGCATCTTTTAACATCTCAACCTCAACTTGTAAACTTTTCAAAGTTTCTACATAGCCACTTAATTTCTTCAATTGTAAATGCAACGATGCATCAATGAGCATTCTGCTCCAGTGTCTACAAGAGTTCTAAACTTTTGCTTACCAATTCTAACTACCTGAAATATTAATTTTATATTTCTGTTAAGACTAGTTCTTAATGTTTTCACAACTCTTTACATCAACCTCATTATGCAAAAAGCTTACTAGTTTTCCTGGTTTATCCGTTTTCCATGGTCCATTGGTGATTTAATAGGATTTTTCTCTTTACAATCCTTACTGATGTGGCCTGTCTTACCACAGTTCCAACATTTAATACTATTTATCCTACTTTTAAACCTTTGACCTCTCGAAAGGTCGACCTCCATGGGTTGATGTTGACTTGTACCCGATGCTATGTTAACTCTTGTTCTAAGATTTTGTTCATTTACTGCCATGGCTATGGCAGCTTGCAACATCATTCGGAACACCTCAGCCAATCTTTCGATCCAGCCTCGGATGTATGCCGACGGAATAATATGTTAAAAAATTTGACATGCATCGCTGGAAGCGGTTATTCGACAGATACTCCCCACTACATAGTTCTCAGGATGTTCCAAATGACGTCAACTAGATCTAGTAACCATTTCGAATGACAACAAATCCTGTAGAATGACGGTAAGTCTATATAAAGCAGCATAAATGGCTGAATTTAGGACTTGCACTTATTACGCACTTGAAGAATTGGGCTAGATCGAAAGATTGGCCGAGATTTTTCAAATGTTTGTGCGATAATGACGTCATTGTATTTCTTGTTATGGGGGTGTTGTTGTTCCTTCCGGAAGTAGTCTGTCGGCATACATCCGAGGCTTGATTTGAAGAACAGACCGAGGTGTTCCGAATGCTTGCAACGTAACTGGTTGGTCTTTTAAGATTTTCATTTGAGATGATCATTTAACCCTTTCCCAAACGACCAATTTTAGATTCTTCCAAACTGAAAGAGTTTGCAGACCACAATTTTAAATTAGATGGAAAAGGTAGAAAGTTCTCCTAAAGGTTAGAAAACACTGTGGGAAAAGGAGAAATTGCTCGATCCGAGCAATTTCTCCTTTTCCCACAGTGTTTTCAAAAGACTTGTACGTAAGACACGTAAAAACCAGGGCTTGTTTGGGAAAGGGTTAATAACCCGTCCACAAAAATATCTATCGGATTTCTGTCGGCTGCTTTACCCCCTTGATTTCCATGAGGCATCTTTGGCTAAAGACAAAATCCTATCTGCATAATTATGTCTAGTTCCACCTTGTTTTTGTTTGACCTTTCTTAGCATTAACAAGGCCATTTGTGGACCTTTCCGCTAATTGTTGTTTCAGTTATGCCCAGGTACATGCTGCGTTTACGTTTATGTACCTTTGGATAAATCCAGATACTGCACCCCCAGATGTTTGATATGCAATCAATTTTTTTCTATCTTCATTTGCACCAGTTAACACAGAGTATTTCTCTATAGATTTTATCCATTCCCTAAATACTTTAGGATTGCCATCAAATTTTAAGACTGCATTGGAAATTCCTCGAGTTGCTAAAGCTCTAGTTACATTTGAAATTTCTGATTTTAAATTTTAAAATGCATGTATAAAAAATTTATGTTGCTTTTGTTGTTCAGGCTGTTGGTCTTCCATTGTAAAATTTCAATTTCTTCTGTTTTTTTTTTTTTTTTTTTCAAAAATCAATAATCAAAGTTGGTAAACCCTAGCAAATGAAATCCTAACATAAGAGGAAGGTAAAATAACAGGACCTACCTGTTTTTGGTTTTCTGCCATATTTATTTTTTTCAAGATTCACCGGCACTGCACCAATAAACACACATGCTTGTTATGTAATGTTTAGTACTTTGCTTCTTCTTCTACTTGGCGTTGTGTTTGTTTGATACAAGAATAGTCCATGCTTGTTAGATAATGCAGAAACTCATTTGGCTCAGTCACACCACCAGTTTATACCAAACACTGACTCCCAGACAGCCTCTCTGGGACAGACAAGACTGCACTACACAGTGGAATTGGACCCCCCGTCCCAAAACCTATCTCCAAACCAACTGCCAGTGAGCTTCAAGACCAAGACTGAAGACTGACCATACTCTCAAACACCTCGGTATATATACAGAATGCAAGGCCTTGACGGCATATCATTCTCAAGCATATTACTACCTGTTGTTTGTACAGCAGCATTCCAGTTTACAGTTAGGGAGCCATAACCCCAAATAATATCTCAGAATTTGATGAATGCACCAAAACTTAGGATCTAATAAACAACTTGACCCTAAACATTATGAAAGGTCTCCGTGACATTTTAGATTGAACAATCCAAAAGAAACATTTGACCAGTGCCAAAACTGTAAACACATTGACATTAAAAAAAACATCTGTTGTTTAATTTCAAATTATACTTGAATGGTGTCCAACAGAAACAACTGTGTAAAAATGCATGTTCGGCAAGTCATCCAGTTCACCAGTAATCAACCAGTTAGTTTCATAATTAAATTAATTATAATCAGGTTTAGCTGGTCACAATTTTACACTCCCTCAGCTAGCTGTTACTTTCTGAGAGAAATCTTTGCACTCTTTCAGCAAGCTAATGTGAATTATGAAGAGAAATTCAAGCACTCTCTTAGCTAATTAATTTGGATTTTTAAGAAATATCCAACTACTCTGTTGGCTACATGTAGCTGTTGTGGATTATCCAGAGAAATCCAAGCACTCGCTCAGCTAGCAGCTGTGGATTTTGGATGGAAATCCAAGCACTCCCTCGACTAGCTGTTGTGGTTTCTAAGAGAAATCTAAGCACTCATTCGGCTAGCTGTTGTTGATTTCCGAGAGAAATCCAAGCACTCCCTCGACTATCTGTTGTGGTTTCTAAGAGAAATCTAAGCACTCCCTCGGCTAGCTGTTGTTGATTTCCGAGAGAAATCCAAGCTCTCCGTCGGCCACCTGTTGTGGATATCAGGGACAAATCCAAGCACTCCCTCGGCCAGCTGTTGTTGATTTCAGAGAGAAATCCAAGCGCTCCCTAGGCCAGCTGTTGTGGATTTCCGAGAGAAATTCAAGCACTCCCTCAGCTAGCTGTTGTTGGATTTCCGAGAGAAATCCAAGCGCTCCCTCAGCTGTTGTGGATATCCGAGAGAAATCCAAGCACTCCCTCAGCTAGCTGTTGTGGATTTCCTAGAGAAATCTAAGTACTTCCTCGGCCAGCCATTATGGATTTCCGAGAGAAATCCTAGCACTCCCTCGGCCAGCCATTGTGGATTTCCGAGAGAAATCCAAGTGCTCCCTTGGCCAGCTGTTGTGGATTTCCGAGATATAGGGCAATCATGACCCTCTTCTCTTGATAACTTGTCTTATACACTTTCTTTGACATTATAGTGTAAATATTTTTCTCAGTGATACCAAATAAACAATTACAAGTTTAAATTGGTTGGAGCAATGCTATTTCATGCCATCAAATTTTCTAATTTCTTAGCATCTTCAAATCTTGTCAATAGTGAGGCAATTTTATTTTTCTGATTGTTTGTAATAATCCTTTTGTAATGATATAGCATTGAGGAAAACTTAGTACTTACTGGAACTTTCCTTTTGTGTTGTTAAAATAATAAATCTGTCTGAGACTCTAACCTAGGTCCTGTTGGTCCAGGAGAGAAATCCAAACACTCTTTCAGCTATCTGTAGTTGATTTCCGAGAGAAATCCGAGCGCTCCCTCAGCTGTTGATTTCCGAGAGAAATCCAAGCTCTCCCTCGGCCTGCTGTTGTGGATTTCCGAGAGAAATCCAAGCATTCCCTGGGCCAGCTGTTGTTGAATTTCAGAGAGAAATCCAAGTGCTCCCTTTGGCCAGCTGTTGAGGATTTCCGAGAGAAATCCAAGTACTCCCTCGGCCAGCCATTGTTGATTTCTGAGAGAAATCTAGGAACTCCCTTGGCAGCTGTTGTGGATTTCCGAGAGAAATCCAAGCACTCCCTTGGCCAGCTGTTGTGGATTTCCGAGAGAAATCCAAGCACTCCCTCAGCTGTTGTGGATTTCCGAGAGAAATCCAAGCACTCCCTTGGCCAGCTGTTTCATAGAGAAATCCAAGTGCTCCCCCAGCTGTTGTGGATGTCTGAGAGAAATCCAAGCACTACCTCAGCGGTTTGTAGATTTCTAAGAGAGAAATCCAAGCACTCTCTTGACCAGCTGTTGTGGATTTCTGAAAGAAATCCAAGGGATCCCTCAACAGTTGTGGATTTCAGAGAGAAATTCGAGTGCTCCCTCAGCCAGCTGTTGTTGGATTGCCGAGAGAAATCCAAGCACTCCCTCAGCAGTTGTGGATTTCCCGGAGAAATCCAAGTGCTTCCTGGGCCAGCTGTTGTTGGATTTTCGTGAGAAATCCAAGAGCTCTGTTGGCCAGCTGTTGTTGATTTCCCAGAGAAATCAAAGCACTCCCTCGGCTAGATGTTGTGGATTTCAGAGACAGATCCAAGCACTCCCTCAGCCAGCTGTTGTGGATTTCCGAGAGAAATCCAAGCACCCCCTCAGCCAGCTGTTGTGGATTTCTGAGAGAAATCCAAGCACTCCCTCGGCTAGCTGTTGTGGATTTCTATGACAAATCCAAGCACTCCCTCGGCTAGCTGTTGTGGATTTCCAAGACAAATCCAAGCATTTCCTCGGCTGGCTGTTGTGGATGTCTGAGAGAAATCCAAGCGCCCCCTCGGCCAGCTGTTGTTGATTTCCCGAGAGATATCCAAGCTCTACCTCGGCTAGCTGTTGTTGATTTCCGAGAGAAATCCAAGCACTCCCTCGGCTAGTTGATATTGGTTTCCGAGGGAAATCCAAGCACTCCTTCGGCTAGCTATTGTGGATTTCTGAGACAAATCCAAGCTTTTCCTTGGCTAGCTGTTGTGGATTTCCAAGAGAAATCCAAGCACTCCCTCGGCTAGCTATTGTGGATTTCTGAGACAAACCCAAGCTTTTCCTCGGCTAGCTGTTGTGGATTTCCAAGAGAAATCCAAGCTCTCCCTCGGCTAGCTGTTGTGGATTTCCGAGAGATATCCAAGCACTCCCTCGGTTAGCTGTTGTGGATTTCCGAGAGAAATCCAAGCACTCCCTCGGCTAGCTATTGTGGATTTCTCAGACAAATCCAAGCTTTTTCTGGGCTAGCTGTTGTGGGTTTATGAGAGAAATCCAAGCTCTCCCTCGGCTAGCTTTTGTGGATTTCTGAGAGAAATCCAAGCACTCCCTTGGTTAGCTGTTGTTGATTTCTGGGATCAGCTGTATAGGGGAGATAAATTTCATCTAGAAATCTCTATTGAGAGTTTTCAAAATATGATTCTTTGTTCACTATTTTTATTGCTAATAAATATATATTTACTATTTTATTATTGCTAATAAATACTTATGAATGTAATCTAAGTTTAAATCAAACTAAATGTGAATCATTTCTTAGCAGCTTCAAATTGTCATTAGTGAGAATTTGGGCAATTTTCTATGAGATCAAAGTGCTTTGGCATTTAATACCAACAAAAGACATCATACCTCATAACTTTCAAGGCTGTCTATGTGCCTGAAACACTTTCAACCAATATTCATACAAAGGATGGAGTCTGATTATTTACCCTCTTCATGACTCGTTCTAGTGCTTTTTATGAGGGCACTCTGCTGTCCATCCAATCAGGGAAGAATCTCTGGTCAAATTAATTTAGTTTCCAGAAAAAGATAGATGATTTCAACAAAACATTCTTATATTAGATATAAGCAGTAATGTATCCTTTTGACATATGTCATTTCCACCACAATGAATGATTAGATAATCTGGTTCTCCTGAAGTGTCAGTTGGTGTCCATAAAAGGATGTGGTTGTTGAAAAACTCAGTTCCTACTTTGCCAAAAGATTTCAATGCCCTCACCAAAGGCCGTTTGTGAACTTTTCTGTTTCTGACTAGCAGAAAGCTCCAGTCTTCTAATTCCTCATTGGAATAGTCCACAGCCTTGGGGTGAAGTTATTAGCAATCATTAATTAATGTAAACTTGTAAACGTCTTGTATGGCTTCTTCAACAGTGCAATACTCTATTTTACCATTTCTTTTAATTCTTTCACAGTACCAACATTCATGAGATAAAAACAGTTTGTTTCTTTTTTTTGTGACAACAAATGTGCATTAGAATATATCCTGCCAGATCTGTGGTGGCATATTTCCAAATCTTAAGGTACTAAAATTTATAACCATGGAGTCATGTATCCTTTGAGATTTTTGAAGTTATTCAGTCATCTTAGAGCACCTTGCACTCCGGACCACGTTGGCACAAAGTATCTTCCATATAAGTAATCATGCAAATTGCTTTACAGCCATAACCACTGCTTGAAATTCTCCTATTGCACAGTTCTTTTTATTTTGTGTTAGACAAACATCGACTATGATAACACATTACCTTTTCTTCATCACCTTGAATATGAGATAACACTAGTCTAATATCAATATCACTTGAATCAGTATCCAATATAGATAGTCAATCATGGAGTGGGAATGGGAGTTTCTGTAAATTTGCATTTTAAACAGTCAAAGGTTACTTGGCATGACGCTGACTACATGCTTATCTCCCTTTTCTGTGAGTTTATCTTAGGATTGCCTAGACATGCCCAATTTTTAGCTCCACTAGCCAAAGGCCAGCGGGCTTAGTCATGGCCTAATGTCCTTCGTGCATCCTGCTTGTATTGCCTGGCAGTGTTCATTGTTTTCGAAAGCCCTCTTTTTCAGGGTCATGAACACTTCAATTTGTGTGGTAATGGGTTAATAAGCCAGTGGAGTGATATAAGGCCATCATTGCTCTCTTGTCTGTTGATCTGGCAGAACATAAGGATATGATAAAAGGACATCAAAGCTTCCTTTTTTGACAGTCTGTATATAGTGTATAATAATGGGACATTACAGAAATGTGTTTGAGATATGCATTATCTGATGTTATTTAAGTTATATACTGTGTGTTGAGGTTATTTAAGTTATATACAGTGTGTTTGAGATATGCATTATCTGTTGTTATTTAAGTTATATGCAATGTCATATGCTAAACCTTAACCTTAATATCCTAAATTTTAACAATTTTAGTGAACAGAACTTTTGAAAACATGATGAGAAGAAGAGAAAATGCTCTAATAACCATTTTTTTTCTTATGTCCCAAGATGTGTTCTACCTGTTTGACCCTCTTTATTTTAGTTACCTTGCAGAAATTGATGTGTGCCAAAATGCTTTCAGTGATGACAAGTTTAAAATTTTGTCATTTACTCTTTACTAAACAATCACGGGCCTTCACGACTCTGAGAAAGGAGCCTTTTGAAAACATTATAGGAAAAAGAGAAAACACCGGCAAACCAGCATTTTCTCTTTTTCCCACAATGATTTCCACCCATCCCAGAACAAGTTTTGATTTTTGAGTCACATTAATTTTGTCGTCAGTGAATGCTTTCAATTTGGATCAGTCTAAAATTTTGTCATTTGGTAAAGAGTTAAAGAGAAGATAACATTTTTCTAGACATATATGATGACATCTTTTGGCTAAGCCAGATAGTTAAGTGAGTCACACATACGGCTTGAAACCTGGAGGATACTAATTTGAATCCCCATGTTGGCCAATTTTGTTACAAGAGTCAATGATAGACATTGCGACAGCATTTGATTTTCACTACTGATCAATGTTTTGACACAGTGTTTGTGGGAAAGCAGCCATTGGCTTGGTAAGAATGCTGCGTATTGAACTGGAAAAGAAACATATGAGAGTATAAAATGATATCTGCAAAACACTTACCCCTTATACCGTACAATCCTGTGTTGACATTGTGAGTAAAGAAGAAAATGCTGGTCACAGCTTGTCTGCTTTATCCACAGCCATGAACAAGTTTCCAAGTTTCCTGTCACCTGACTGTACAATTCATAATAATTTTTACTTACAAGTATGGTACATAGTACTTCCTTTTTGTTATTAAACAATAAAGGTGATAGGTCATGCTTGACTTTGAAGCTTAATTGTCCTTTTTAGCTCACCTGAGCACAATGTTTGCTCAATGCAAGCTTTTGTGATCAAGCTGTGTCTGGTGTCCGTCATGAATTGTTCAGTCGTCAATATTTATCCTGTGTGCAGACTAGAGGCAACATTTTCTGTCAGATATTCACAAATCTTTTCATGTGTGATCGATAAAATCCAATGCATTTTCTTTCCTTCAGTTTTACTGTAAAGTTAGTCTTGCACTTCTGAAATTTGTAGTTGAATTTAACTCATTAGGTTTATCCAAATGGAAAGCATTTGCAGGCGACAAAATAAAAGTGACTGAAAATTTAATTTTCTTTTGTGAAGGGTAGAAAACATTGTGGGAAAAGGAGAAAATGCTGGTTACCAGCATTTTCTTCTTTTCCCACAATGTTTTCTAAAGGCTTCTTTCTCAGGGGCGTCAAATGTAGGGATTATGTGGTAATGGGTTAAAGTAGTGCCCTCTTAATGGAAAGCACTACTTCTACTAAAAAAGTACCCTACAAAATTAGCTATTATTAAAAATGAGTATTATTATAATACTATCACTGAGCCACTTTTTCCCTTTTTTTTTTATTACAATGATCATCTTATTAATCTAAAACCACTATACTCTTATTACAAAGAGATAATATTTACCTCCCTTTTCAGGATGATATCAAAAGTTTCAACAAATAATTTCAAGATAGACATAAAGGAATTTCTGGTCGGTTAGGAATATGCAAAAATAATTATTAAAATATTGAAATATTATATTAGTATGAATCTTTATTTGTTAATAAGAAATTTTATTCCATGTTGCACTAGAAGCGTTAGGGTGGTAATACCTTAATAACCCATTCTACCAAAATCTTTAATACATTGGGTAGTGCCGGCCCAGGTGGCTCAGTGGTGAGCGTGTCGGACTCATGCCCTGGTAGTTGGGAGTTCGATACCCGGTTGAGGCGAACTTTCCGGCCTGTTTTTGCCTCTCACCTTTGCTGAAGCATGTGAGAAAAGTAGTCGGTGGCTTTGGAAAGAATTTTGTGTTAGTACTGGTGTGAGAAAGCCAGGAAACACATGAGCGTCACAGACCGCTGTGATGTGACCTTAGATGTTAACCCTTTACTCCATAGATACTCATTTCTACGCATTGCTTGTAGGAGCTTTTGGAAAACATTGTGGCCAAAGGTGAAATTGCTCGTGACGAGCAATTTCACCTTTGGCCACAATGTTTTCTATGCTGTCAAAAGGTTTCTTGTACACATAAGAAACGGCTTCATCCTTGCTGTTGTTTAGGGTCAATTAGGGATACCATAGAAATGCCTTATGGGGTAAAGGGATAAAGTGGCGTTAAACCCCAATTCAACCAACCAAATCATTTGGTAGTGATCAAATTTGTGATCTATATGTTTGAAGGTTGATTTCCCTCTCTCGAAACTTTTTGTGAGGATAGAAATAGTCATTACAACAGGACTGGCACATCTGTTATTGCTGAACAATGTTTATAGCTGAACAATGTTTTGTTTCAACGAAATATATGCTGAAAATTGTGTGGTTCGAAGTACTTGTACCAAACTTTATAAAAACAAGGGGTATTTAGATAATAACTCAATGATGTTACATCAGAATCCACAGGCACACTTCGTCAGAATCCACAGGCACACTTTCTCCATGCTAGCGCAGCTCTTTCAAAACAATAAACAACAAGTTTTCTTGAACAAGTGTAAAAGACTTATGTTCAAAACAAACAAAAATTAAAGACTATGAATGTAAAAAGGTTAAACAATGAATATGAATAAAAGCACTTTCTTTGCAAATGACAACAGGGTCAACTTATTCATGCTCAACTCAGCATGTTAAAAAAATCAAAGTTTAACTCTTTACCACACAATCCCGACTTTTGACGACCCTGATAAAGAAGCCTCTTGAAAACATGGTGGGAAAAGAAGAAAATGCTGGTAACCAGCATTTTCTCCTTTTCCCACAATTTTTTCTCCTCTCTACAATACAAATTTCAAATTTTTAGTCACTTTTATTTTGACATCTGCAAATGCCTTCAATTTGGACAAGTCTAAAATTTTGTCGTGTGGGAAAGAGTTAACTTAACCCTTCACTCCATAGATACTCATTTCTACGCATTACTTGTAGGAGCCTTTTGAAAATATTGTGGCAAAAGGTGAAATTGCTCGTCACGAGCAATTTCACCTTTTGTCACAATGTTTTCTATGCTATCAAAAGGTGTTATATACACATAAAAAACGGCTTCATCCTTGCTGTTATTTAGGGTCAGTTAGAGATACCATAGAAATGCCTTACGGGGTAAAGGGTTAAAAAGGATTTTTTTTTTCAGTGAAAGATCAAAATTTATTTCATCCAGTGAACATCACTGATTATACCCTAACAAGTGTAGCACTCGTGAAGATATTATCACTGGTGGTCACTTAATAGAAGTTTCTATCTTTCACTGTAAAAGATATCCTCTATTTATTCCATGCTTCTACGGTAACTCTTTTTTTAGAAGAGACTTAGATAAAAATCCAGTACAGGGTCTGTATTCACCAACCATTCTTACGAATGTTCTTGGTCTCAGTCTCCAGAATTTCCTAAATTTGGAAGTAACGCAACTTCTGATTGGCTAAACCATTTGGTTTAGCCAATCAGAAGTTGTGTTACTTTCAAATTTGGAAAATCTTGGAGATTAAGACTAAGAATATTCATAAGAAGGGTCAGTGAATACGGACCCAGGTATTTTTTGATAATTCCCTGTGTTAGCTACCTTGGAAAAGGCTTTTGGAAATATTTTGCAAAAAGGAGAAAATGTAGGTGATATGTTGGAAAAGCAGTAAAGCAGGTAACCATCATTTTCTTCTTTTCCCCCACAATGTGTTTTCTACACCGAAAGAGAAATTCCATCATTTTAGACATACAGGAAATGTCACACGAGAAAACACTGAACTTTGAAAAGTTTTGATTTTGTCGTCGGTTAACAGTTGATCTTTTTTAACTCGGCTGAGCATGAGCTGACATTATCAATAACCCAGTATTCCATGGTGGAACTATGTTCTGAAACTACATGAAGATGAAGCATTTAGACCAACAGCTTTCATAAATGCATAGCACTTTTCAAAGAACATTCATACGACTATTGCATAGTTGAACTTGAGATCCCCAAGTTGCTGAAAAAATGTCACCTTTTGAAGGTCATAACACCAATTTTCCGATTACATCGTCGATGTTACCACTTTAATTTGCCCGGGACATATTTCTCCACCAATTCTGTATAGTAAGGGACAAGTTCATTCACATCTGGAATGTCGGGACACTTGGTGTAGAGATCGAATTTATTGAACTCCCGTATCCATGGCAACATTTCCAAATCCTTGTTGTTGCAGAGATGCATATAGTCACCACCAGTGTGCCATGGGTAGAAGGAATGAAACCTATAAGAGGAAGAAAAAATAAGATCTAAACTCATAGGGTGCTGAATAAATTAACCCTTCACCAAACAATCCCTGGTTTTTACGACCCTGAGATAGAAGCCTTTTGAAAACATTGTGGGAAAAGGAGAAAATGCTGGTAACCAGCATTTTCTCCTTTTCCCACAATGTTTTCTACCCTAATGGAAACAAAATTCAATTTTTGAGTTATGTTTATTTTGTTGTCTGCAACTGTGCTTTCAATTTGGACCAGTCTAAATTGTGTCGTTTGGGAAAGTTTTAAGCTAACGATTCCCAGACAACAGTGAAAACAATGATTATAAGTTATGATTTAAAAAGATCACCATATTGGTCAGTGTGGATCCAAGATCAGACTGCACATTTTGTGCAGTCTGATCTTGATCTACACTGTCCACAAAGGTTGTCAAAGTCATCCTTATTATCCTGTGGGTAATTGTTCCTCCTTGGCTGGGTAATTAACCCTTTCCCAAACAATCCCTGGTTTTTATGGGTCAGGAATAGAAGCCTTTTGAAAACATTGTGGGAGAAGGAGAAAAAACTGGTAACCAGCATTTTCTCCTTTTCCCACAATGTTTTCTACCCAATCATATAGAAAAATCATCTTTTTAGCAACTGTTAAGTTGTCATCTACAGAATGCTTTCAGTTTGGTGTGGTCCAAAATTCGCCGTTTGGGAAAGAGTTAAGGATCTCTAATTGAAAAGGCTTGGTTTTATTCCTTCTTGCACTGATGGTCATGTTCTCCTTCTCCCAATAGGGTTTTCTGTTATTTCACAGATGGTTATTATTGTTTTAGCTACTCTGACCTTGTCCTCTGCAAAAGCTTTCAATTTGGTTGATTTTAGTATTATGTCGTTCCAAAAAGAATTTAAATTTATTTCCATAATTATGCACAGACAGCCACTTTCGTAAAAAATGTCAAAAAAAGGGGACGTTCATTATCTTTTCTATAGTGTATTCTTGACTATATCTTGGTTTTAAAACCATTTTTGTTGGCAAATAAAAGTAGGCTACTGTATCAGTTTTTGTTTAAAACTTTCTGCAAACTTGTGAAACTCATTCCCCTTTAAAACTTTGTAATTTTGTGTTGTACTCTTATATGTATAAAACATACAATTGCTGCAAATACCACTGAAATATATTATCATGTAGAGAGCTTCTTCTGGCCAATAGCATTTGTGTCCCTTTAAAATTTGTACTTTTAAATCATGATTTTATAATACATAGAATCTCTACAAATGCCACAATGAAATGTATTATTACATAGAGTGTTTCTTCTTGAAGATAGCATTTATTTCCCTTTAAAACTGTGTAACTTTGAATCGTGTTTGCATAAAACACAATTCCAAATAATATAAATGGCTTCTTCTGGCAGATAGCATTCGTTTTGCTTCAACACTTTGTACTTTTGTAACATGGCTTCATAAGACATAAAAATACCTACAAATGCCACAATGAAATACCTTACTATATAGAGTGCTTCGTCTGGCTGATAGCATTCGTTTCCCTTAAAACTTTGTCCTTTTAAGTCATAACTTCATAAAAACAAAGAATACAGGTCTACAAATGCTACAATGAAATACCTTATCATATAGAGCTTCTTCAGCCTGATAGCATGTGTTTTGCTTTGAAACTTTGTACTTTTAAGTCCCGATTTCATAAAACATAGAATACATACATATAACACAATGAAAAATACCTTATTATATAGAGAGCTTCTTCTGTCAGACAGCATTTGTTTCCTTTTGAAATTTTGAACTTTTAAATCGTGTTTGCATAAAACATACATGCGCTACAAATGTCAATAAAATACGTTACCATATAGAGAGCTTTCTCAGGCAGATAGCATTCGTTTCCCTTCAAAACTTTGTACAAATGCCAGTAAAATACCTTATTATATAGAGCACATCCTCTGGCAGATAGCATTTGTCTCCCTTCAAAACTTTGTACAAATGCCAGTAAAATACCTTATCATATAGAGCACATCCTCTGGCAGATAGCATTCGTTTTCCTTCAAAACTTTGTACAAATGCCAGTAAAATACCTTATCATATAGAGGGCTTCTTCTGGCAGATAGCATTCATTTCCGTTCAAAACTTTGTACAAATGCTAGTAAAATATCTTTTCATATACAGCGCTTCCTCTGGCAGATAGCATTCATTTCCCTTCAAAACTTTGAACAAATGCCACTAAAATACCTTATCATATAGAGGGCTTCCTCTGGCAGATAGCATTCATTTCCCTTCAAAACTTTGTACATATACTCATCATGGCCCCAGCTCATAACCACGTTTTCTAGTCCGCAGTTCTCTTCATAAATACCAAGTCTTGTGTTGATCTTCTCGTCTTGCATGTCGGGATTTTCTGTCGAAATATTGAATGCAGTAAATATTAACCTTTTATCGGACAATCCTTAGTTATTACCATTGCAAAATCAAATCCTTTGGAAAACATTATTGGAAAATGAAGAAAATACTGATGACCAGCATTTTCTCCTTTTCAACACAATGTTTTTTACCGTATCAAAGACACTCCATACGTTGAACTACAATTACGTTGCACTGTTTGTAGAGCCGAATTCATTGTGTTATGTTAGAATCTATATTATTCTATGTAGAAAGACATCATTCTATATAGACTGACGTCATTCAGTATAGAGTGACATCATTCTGTATTAAGTTAGTAGGTTATTCCATGGAATATAATCTACATTTTCACTCTTAAGTATGAACTTATTTTCCTTTGATTAAGAGCTGGTTACTGTAGAATCGAAATATTTTTCTTTCTAAATAATAAACCACGTTGTGAGTTATGAGGCGCAGTGAATAAACCACTTGGGCTATTGCTCTCTTGGATTGTCTATTGTGTCTCATAACTCACTACTATGGTTTATTGAATGATAAACAAACATAGAAAGATGATTTCTTAAATATACCATGTTTTGAGTTATGAGGCGCTATAAATAAACCACTAGAGGTATCGTCCTTGTGGATTACTTATTGTGCCTCATAACTCACAACTGTGGGGTTTTTTAAACGATAAACACGAAAGAAAAAAAGGTTATTTCTTAAGTATCAGCAATCAATGTTAACTTGCAATTTACCTTCAAAAAACTTGGCGTCAAACACGATACTTTTGGCCGGTGCACAACCAACTGGGAAGGTATCACCCACAACACACCACTGTGGTTCCCCGTACAGTGCCATTATTTTACCTATGTCGTGTATCAACCCTGTGACCTGGAACCAGTCTTTGTCAGGATGGGCTTTTCTGATCCCTGGGGAAGAAAAATTTCACATAAAGTAAGAAATTTTGGGGCAGTTTTAATCAGCTGGTTGCGCCATTGAAATAAATCTGCAGCATACGAATTTAAATTTTATCTCCGAAGTGATTGAATAATCAGTGTGAAATAACTCTTTACCAGACAATCCTGGGGTGGTTTTTGAAAACATTGTGAGAAAAGGCTTTTAAAGGTGGGTACTTAGAATTTTCACATCACACCAAATCAAAAAATATATATATCACTGAAATTTATATGAAAAAATAATACAAATCATCAATAATTAAGAATCATAAAGTTACCCCAAAAAAATTATTTTGATGGTATTCCCTTAAAAGGCTACGTAGCCTCTTAAGCTATTTTTAGATTTCGCGCCAAAAATAAAAAAATGCATTGTGGGAATGTTAAGTGACTGGCACGTTACTAATGACCTTTAAATTCCATTACATAATAAACATGTAATTATATTTTCATAGTATCCTCTTCGGACGCTATGTTTTAAGCTTCGTCTGTGTATTTCCAGTATGTAAATCAGTGAGTTGTTCATGTAAAAATAGGACGTGTTTCCCGTCGATGTCGACCTTGGCCGTAGAAAATCTCAAATTTCTCGTGTTGTTGGATGGATTTGGACTACTGGGGTTTTATGAATGACGATTATAAGGCTTTGGGAGTATAAGGATGATATTTTTGTATTTTTGTAAAATCTTCGTCCCAAATTCTGAAGGGCCACCTTTAAAGTCAAATAACATAATTTCATCTGCATATTTGTATCATCAATATATTTTCACTCGTGGCTATGCCGTTGGTGAAAACATTACCGATGATGTCCACCCCACTAAACAAACTTCGATCTTTCACCGACAAAAACCAAATTTACTAAATCTGGGTTAATGCAAGACTATTGTAAGTGCATATACAACATATGTGCACTTACAATAGTCTTGCATTAACCCATCTATATGTATTCAACCAACAGGTGCCTACCTTCAGCGGTCTGGAAAGCGTGTACAGCGTTCGGCACGTCCACATCCGGATCACACTCGTCTATGAAATTGTTAAGAGCATCTAGCGCCTCCATGATAGTCAATTCTGCGTGATTGAATTTACACCATTCGTCTGCTTTTCCCTTAGCGAAAGCATATGTTTGATTTTGGTGCATGGCTTTGTACACCTAGAACACAGAAATCAAAATGTTTAAAATATTTAGAACGGATTAAAAAACCTGTTATAAGTCGATAAATTTTAGATTTGTCCAGATCAAGTAACCAACATTTTCTCTTTTTCCCACAATGTTTTCAAAAAGGTTTCTTCCTCAGGGTCGTTAAAAGTCAGGATTGTGTGGTAAAGAGTTAGAGAATGAATTTTGTCCATAAATTGGTAGAAAAAACCTCCAGAAAAGTCGAACAAGGCCCTTATTGACCAACCATTCTTGAGAATATTCTTAGTCTTATTCTCAAAGGTTTTCTATATTTGTAAGTAACACACCTCCTGATTGGATAAACCATTCGGTATAGCCAATCAGACTGAGTTGTGTTACAAATGTATGAAATTCTGGAGAATACGACAAAGAAAGTTCTTAAGAATAGTTGGTGAAAATACGGGCCTTGTTCGGCTTTTCTCAAGCTTTTTTTCTATCAGTTTACAGACTTTATATCTAATGCTGATAAATAAAATATGTTTAACCCATACCAAACGAAAATATTTTAGACTGGTCCAAATTGAAAGCATTTGCAGATGACAAAATAAAAGTGACTAAACATTTGAAATTTGTTTTGTGAAGGGTAGAAAACATTGTGGGAAAAGGAGAAAATACTGGTTACCAGCATTTTCTCCTTTCCCACAATGTTTTCTAAAGGCTTCTTTCTCGGGGGCGTCAAAAGTAGGGATTGGGTGGTAATGGGTTAAACTAAGTTTACAAGCATTTTCTCCTTAGGCTCACATTGCTGTTTTTTTTTAATGTTGCTTTATTACATGATTCTGAAAATGTTAATTACTGACCAAATTGAAAACATTTGCAGACAACATATTCCATTGGGAAAAGAAATTTAGTATCTTTCTTCAAAGGGATAGAAAACAATGTGGGGAAAGGAGAAAATGCTTGTAACCACAATGTTTTCAAAAGGTTCAAATTTTCTCAGGGTCGTTAAACCTCGAGAACCTGTGATCAAGTTTTTATCTGTCGTCTGCAAATGCTTCAAACAGTCTCAACTAAACTGCTGTCGTCTGCTGACAGGATTAGCCAATCAGAAATTGCATCCAGATAAATAGTTTTAAGGTATACGTACTTGTTCGACAATTAATGTGAATTATGTAATCATAGAAGTGCTAACGTCATAAGTCAAAAAACAGGTCGACAGGTTTGTTTACGATAGATCAGACTGTTAATATGTTTACATTCTAAAATAGGTAACCTGATTTTAAACTTGAATTCTGTTTGAAAACTCGGTAACCGTACGGTGTAATCAAGTACTCCATTTAACCCCTTTACCACACAGCATAATTTTAGACCTATCCAAATTGAAAGCATTTGCAGACGACAATTTCAAAGTAGCTGAAATGGTGCAATTTTGCTTTGATAGGGTAGAAAACTGTGTGGGAAAAGGAGAAAATGCTGGTTACCAGCATTTTCTTCTTTTCCCACAATGTTTTCCAAAGGCTTCTTTCTCAGGGGTGTTAAAAGGCGTCATTGTGTGGCAAAGGGTTAAGTTAAAGAGTATTTTTCTTTTATGTCAAAACTCGGTCATTGCTGGGTGTCCCTCGAGTTTCTGTCAACTTTTGCGGTCTGATCCACCGATTGTCATTATCTCCCGCTAGATGGCATTCTACAAGTACTCATCTATCTAATTTGGGCATCCTGTGTATAGAACCGAACCAATTTTTGTACGCGACAACGGTTACTTTGAATTTCAAACTAAAATAAACGTTTACTCAATAAAACCATTCATTCAGCTGTGATCAGCAGACTAGAGAAATCTGGGGCTAAAACAAGCCTGATTTTCCCTCAAACGTATTGATAAAAGCCATTTTCTCCATTGCTACTTTATAGCGCGTAATACTTGTCTCCCCGAAATCAGGGAAGTGATGCGTCATATAAGACAGGTCGAATCTTCGAAGAATATGACATGCGCTGACAACGACTGATTGTTGGTATTTGAGTTCATAATTGTTTTTATAGCTTAGGTCATATCACGGCGGTCAGTGCGCCTACGCATGTATTTCCTGCCTTTCTAACACCAGTTCTGACACAACTTTCTTTCCTACTGAGTTCGATACCTCGATCTTACCTCTAGCGCATGTTAGAAGATTAGCGAGTGACTTTGAATGGAAGATCTGTCAAAACTAGTGTGGAACAGGAAACTTAGGCCTTTATGCATTGAACACCGTGTTATTGCTTATGGTGTTGAAAAATGGCTTTAAATCCAATACAACTTCTCTCTCTCTCTCTCTCTCTCTCTCTCTCTCTCTCTCTCTCACACACACACAATCCCCTACTGAAACTGACCCCCCCCCCCCCCACACACACACACACTTACATTTACGACTCTCTCTGGTACGGTATGAATACGAAAGTCCCTAAATTCAGCGATATCTTTCGTGTGTTCAGGTCGGAATTCAGACGGGTCTTCTAACACCATTTTAACCTGTGGGACCGCCATTTCACTCCTCTTGTGTTGGCAAGCCTGTTCACCTGTCTATCTGTAACATAAATGATTTCACTTTTTTATGTATGAATCGTGATATATGTAACCACCTGTGTCATATATGGTGTGCAACATGCGAAAAGGGACAGTCGGACATCTGCGTAAAGTGTCGTCTCGGATCAGCCTGCGCAGTCCGCGCAGGCTAATCCGAGACGGCACTTTACGATTACATTAGATTTTGTGCTACAGTAGACTTACGCAAAACAATAAATTACATTAAAACGGAAAGTGCCGTCTCGGATAAGCCTGCGCGGACTGCGCAGGCTGATCCGAGACGACACTGTACGCAAATGTCCGAATGTTCCTTTTAGCGTGTTGCCAGCCAATTATCTCTTTCACATCCTATGTGCAGAGTGAAAATCCAGATATTGCTGTTTCGATTTTGTTTGTTTGTTTGTATTGGGGTTTAACGCCACTTTAACAGCTAAGGTCATATCATGGCGGTCGGTGACGCACATGTGTTTCCTGGCTTTCTCATACCGGTACTAACACTACTTTCTTTCCAAAGCCACCGACTACTTTTCTCACATGCTTCAGCAGAGGTGAGAGGCGAAAATACGCCGGAAAGAAAGTTCGCCACAACCGGGTATCGAACTCACAACCACCAGGTCATGAGTCCGACACGCTCACCACTGAGCCACCCGGGCGGGCCTGCAGTTTCGAAGTTATTTTTTTTAGGAATAATATCTTCTTAACGAACAGTGTAGATCCAAGATCAAAGTGCATGTTCTGTGCAGTCTGATCTTGATCTATACTGTTTGCAAAAGGTCAGAGAGTTGGGCTTGGCAGCCTAAGGGTTGAAATTTATTAATATTGTTTGGTGTTTTACAACACTCTCAACATTATGTAAATCATATCACGTCGACAGCTCCTGTATTTATAGTTTTCCTAGGTACCACAAGTACTAGGCTAGGGCTCTGAAGTGTCTTGTCCAAGAGCACACCCACGAAATGCCCAGTGGATCCAGTGTGGCTCGAGCCCAGGGTCTTCAGGTCAACGACACTTTGCCACTGAGCCATGCAGGTCCCCATAGCTGTGAGCGAAAGAGTCTACTCAAATGCCAGACAACGAAAACAAAGACGTGACTAAGGAAAAATGCTTTTATCGGTAATCTTAATTGTCTCCCTTCCCTTCCCTTCCCTTCCTTTCCCTTCCCTTCCCTTCCGTCTCGACCACGGTTATGTTAACATCCGGTGGCTTGGAAAGAAAGTTGTGCGAAGTACTGGTAAAAGAGACTCCAGAAAAGCATGGATAGGTGCACTGGCCGCCGTGATTTAACTGAAATATTGTTGAAAACCATACATACATCATACACCATACAATTAATCAATCAATCATTCAATCAATTGATCAATCAATCCAACAGCTAGTCCCTTCCCTCCCCTTCAGTGTCTTCTACTGCAAATTCCAATACTTGAGCCAAGTGTATTTCTTTTTATCTTTCAATTTGTAGTATGTTTAAGGGTTAATTCAAAGCATTTGCAGACGACACTGTTTTGAAAAAAAAATCTAAGGGCATGAAATATCACGTGACTGTTTGATAAGATATAAGTCGGTCATTGCTATACCAGTATTTCACCATAATGTTAGACATTATCTCCCGCTAGATGGCATTCTACACATATACATCTATCTAATTTGGGCATCCTGGGTACAGAACCGGACTACTTTTCTACGCGACAACCCTTAATTTGAAACTAAAATAAACGTTTACTCAATAAAACGCTACCTGGTGCGATTTATTCAGCTATGATCAGCAGTTTAGAGAAAGAAGTAGCTAAAACAGGCCTGATTTCTCCTCAAACGTATTGATAAAAGCTATTTTCTCTAGTGCTACTTTATAGCGCGTATTACTACAATCCCCCCAATATCGGGGAATGTGATGCGTCATACAAGACAGGTCGAATCTCCGAAGAATATGACATGCGCAGACAACGAATCTTCGAAGAATATGACATGCACAGACAGCACATAAAATCTATCGTTACGACTGTCGTTGTATGCGGCAATGCGAACAAGGTCGTCGTTACGAGATTACGCGCTTATCTTCTCATATCTGGGTTATTTTGACCTGACATAAACAAGTTCAGGTAAACATTGTAAAACTCAAAAATTGAGTGTGTGAGAACTCAAAATGAACCTTTACCCTGCTTGTTAACCCTTTAACCCCCCCCTCCACACACACACAGAAAGAAGCCTTTTGAAAACATTGTGGGAAAAGGAGAAAATGCTGGTAACCAGCATTTTCTCCTTTTTCCACATTGTTTTCTACCCTTTCCAAAGCAGATTTCGATTTTTGAGTCCCATTTCTTTTGTCATATGCAAATGCTTTCAATTTAGACAAGTCTAGAATTTAGAGTTAAATTCGAATGAAACTTTCAAAACCTGCGTTAAATATCCAAGTTTTTATTTTTCAAAGGTACTTTTTTCAGAAAGTTGTTTCCTAATCGGACAGTGTAGATTAAGATCAGACTGCATAGAACGTATAGTCTGATCTTTGATCTACACTGTCCGAAAAGGAGATATCACTCTCAAAAACATTTCTTAAAAATGGCCATATTTGGGTTTTTAATGTCGAACTGAAAATCAATTTTAGTTATTTAGGAGGACAAGAGATATGGTCAAGGCAGGCCACCCTAGTGAACGTTTCACCCTGTTTACCCCCCCCCCCCCCCCCCCCAAAAAAAAAAAAAAACGGGAAAACCATAAACCCGCTTTTTAACCCATTACCACACAATATCTACTTTTGACGCCCCTGAGAAGGAAGCCTTTAGAAAACATTGTGGGAAAAGGAGAAAATGCTTGTAACAAGCATTTTCTCCTTTTCCCACAATGTTTTCTACCCTCCACAAGACAAATTTCAATTTTTCAGTCACTTTTATTTTGTCATCTGCAAATCCTTTCGATTTGGACAATCCTAAAATTTTGTCGTTTGGTAATGAGTTAACTCTTTACCAAACGACAAAATTGTAGATCCGTCCAAACTGAAAGCATTTGCAGACGACCAAAATACATATGGCCCAAAAATTTGAATTTGTCTTGGAAAGGGTTGAAAATATTTTGCGAAAAGGAGAAAATGCTGGTTACCAGCATTTTCTCCTTTTCCTACATTTTTTTTTTTTTTTTTCTTTTTTTCAAAAGACTTCTTTTTCAGGGTCGTTAAAAGTCGCATTTACAGGTAGAAAGGTCCTTGAGCATGCAGAAAAATTTACCAATAGTAAAAGTTTCGACTCAGGTCAGCATATGTATCAAACCCCCTGGTCCATTTAGTAAAATGATAAAAATCCGTCGAAAACATTGATAAGATATGGCATACCCTTAACTCTTTACTAAACGACAAAATTTTAGACTGGTCCAAATTGAAAGCACTTGCTGACGACAATTTAAACGTAACTCAAAAATTGAAATTTGTTTTCAGCATGGTAGAAAACATTGTGGGAAAAGGAGAAAATGCTGGTTACCAGCATTTTCTCCTTTTCCCACAACGTTTTCAAAAGGATTCTCTCTCATTGTCGTAAAAACCAGGGATTGTTTGGTAAAGGGTTAATCGAACTATCAAAGAGGTCTATGGCCCTGAAGAAAAATTACTTGTGAAAACAGTGTAGAAAAAGGAGAAAATGCGGGTTACCAACATTTTCTACCTTTTCTCCACACTGTTTTCTGTCCTATAAAAGACAGGTACAATCATTGGGCTAATTTTTAATTTGTCGTCTGCAAATGCTTTCATTACGAAAGGACCCAAAATTTAATCGTATAGTAAAGATAAAAAAACGCTCGATGAAACAATCCCCCGACTTTCGACAACCCTGTCGAATCAGTCTTTTGAAAACATTGCAAGAAAAGGAGAAATGCAGATTACCAGCATTTTCTCCTTTTCCTACAATGTTTGCCATCCTCTCATAGACAAATCTCTCCATTTGGGAAATGTTTAAATTGTCGTCGGCAATGATTGTATTCAATTTGGACCATTCTACAATTTTGTCGTTTGGTAAAGAGTAATGCTATTGCCCTTGTGAAACATCGATAAAGTTTTTTGTAACAGGAAGAAACTAGATATATTAAATTAGACAGTGTTTCTTTAGAGACAACTAAAGCTGCGGTAAAGCCGTCCGACTTGTGATTAGAAAATCCGTGTTCATTCCCCTTGGCAACGCCAGTCATTTGTCATAGTCCTTCAGCAAGGCACTGCGGACACCCAATATTGTAGTCGTTCATTTCGCCGTTGTAATACAAAGGGACTTGTGTTTATATTTAGAAGCACTGTGAATACGTAGCATTTACGCAATAGGAAAACGACACACCTCTTTTTTTTTTTTATCTTATTTAGATGAGACGCAATGCTTTATAATTTT